>JAJQKT010000063.1:1477023-2954047 GCA_030512225.1 Rauvolfia tetraphylla | reverse complement strand
TTCTAGAATATTTTCTTCTATTCCTCAAAGGTTTTAGTTCTTCCTCAAATAGAGTATGTTGTGTTATTACTCCCTGGATTTGCTTTCTTACCCCTCATTTTATTATCTAAATTACTGGTGAACAGTTCTACCTTCTTAAAATGAATTCTGGTTTTTTCAGTTTTATTTTCTGGGATTTTTTCAAAATCATTGGTAATCGTGACCCATTCTTTTGATGATTTTTAATTAAATTTTACAGGAGCAACATTGTCACGGAAGACTTAAGCAAGCTCTTTGCAAAGAAACATGCTGCGTCATCAGACCAATAGAATTCTGTTAGATTTGGGATGGCTCTAAATGTTGCATCTGTAATATGTGAAGGTGTAATCATGATCAAATAATAACTTCAGCTTTTTAGATTGGCAATGAACTCAAGAGTTATATTCACAGGGTAGACTGTACGTCTGCATTAACTTGTTATTTAGAAGTTTTGATGTTTCAGAGCTTGTCTGGTTCCCAGACTGGTTTTCTGGTTTCCAGACTGGTTTCTGACTACTAGAAATTTGTAGGCAATTTGGTGGGAAGTTCATTGTAGTTATTGTAGATGTTTAAGAGAATGGTTTCCAGATGTTCAATCATTAGTTTAGCCAAGGCCTCGTAAAGAAGGCAGATCTTCAGCTTCAGTTTCGATTGCATGACTATTTGAATCTTTCAGTGTTCACTTTAATTGCTTAGACGTTGGAAGTTGAAGTTTGGTCAAGTGCTAGATAATAGCCTTAAAAGCGAGAAAGAAACGCCCATATCCCTATTGCCGTCTAGCCCTTCTTGTATGATTAGTATTGTCAAAACAAGTTGTAGCCCGCTGGTTGGTTCATTTATCTGCATAAATGGACGGGATTGGATATAGCTTGTCTAGATTGCCCCCTCTATATAGTCTGCCAGGCAATGCGGGTTGGAGTGAGTTAGCTTGTATTTTTTTTATGTATTAAAAATACTATAGAAAAAAAATATTTGGAAAATTTTGTACCAAAATTTGCTCAATTACACATTATAATTATGTTCATAAACAAAGTTGATTAATTTAACTTTTATCTTAAATATTTTTATATAAATTTATTTAAATTAAAAATATTATATATAATTTATTATATTTTTATTTTAAAAATATTAGCGATTAGTTAAAAATTATTTTTATTCTATTTATGTATTTATATAATTATATATAATAAAGAGAAAAAGAGAGAGAAAAAAGTATAATTAAAAAAAAAGTTTAGGCCCATTTAGCCTATGGGGTTAGTAGACGGATATGGGCTGAAATTTTATTATTATTGAGAAATAAGTTATCTTAATTTGTTTTATTCAAAAAATAGTTGATGCGGGTTAAAGCAGACTAAATCGTTCAACAATGTTAGGTATGATAGATAAAATATTATTTAAGATTTTTTTAAAAAAATATTAAACAAACTTCGAATGTATCAGAAAGTATGCTTTTTTTATGTTAATGAAAAATTAGTGAGATATGTCCTTTTATGTTAATGAAAAATTAGTGAGAAGGTATGCAGGATGATTTCCAAGGGCAAATCTTATCCCAATCTTCATGGATTTGGGCAGTTTGATCTTCTTTCACAATGTAGACGTGGACAGCTATAGATTCTCTAAAGCACCTGTTGCCAGGAATCTCTCCCTCATGTTGCCGCGTTACCGGGATTTTCTTTTCAAGTACAAGCAAACGTGTTTTCTATCGGACTTCTCCTGACCCCTGGGATATACTAACTCATGTGCAAATGTCCTGACCTTTAGGATTTTCTAACTCTGTGCAGATGTTGCTGGTACAGAAGATGTTTTCCCTTCTTGAGTAGATCTGGAAGGCGTTAGCTGTCGAGCTTTCCCAACCCATAGGATCTACTAACCATGTGCAGGTCATCTTCAGATTGAACTTTTCTCCACTTTGGCCTCGTTTGAATGCTGTACGTTTACCCAGGACCCTCTTTTATCCGGAAACAATAAGCCAGGAAGCTTTGAAAGATGACGAAAAACCCAAATTGAAACGAATCAATATATACGCACAGGTTTCAGACTGATCAAGATCCTTTAACAAATGAATTGACTAATCTGCTCACCCTAGTTTCATAACCACTCTCCTCAAACCCCTAACCAAAGAATGATAAATGAAACACAAACATGAAAGATAGGTCAAAATGTGGCTCCTAGCTCGAAAAAATTTGGAGCTATGGGCATGCTTGAGAAGCACAAGACACTCTTTACCACAACCTGCATCAATTGGCAATGTATACAAGTTTTTCCATGATCAAGTCTGCAGTTGTTTTTCATGCTAGGTCAGGTCCTGTTGGGAGAGGTTCATAGTCATCGCAATTCTTGCTAGAGCTGGAAGGTTCTTCCATTGGAACAGGTATGAACTTGAGCACAACTGCAACAAGCAGGCCAGCAGCTCCTAAAAGGATGCTGGCTAACCACAACTGCCAGCTTAATGGCACAGTATCTGCAAATGTACCTAAGAATTCAACTATGATTACTTGGAAAGCCACTGTGGAGACCATGATCATCATGAATATCCAACTGTCAAATATGCCGCGAAAAAAATTGATCTTCTCCATGTCGCGGCTGTTTATTTCATTGAATACCTGTTCAAAGACACAGATCTCTCGAATTAAATTAGTTGTTGGAAGCTTATATTAAACCATATTGTACAAGTCTGAAAATTTTAAAAAGCGCTATCCGCAGTTTTGGCAGAGTTAAGTAATCTTCTATATTATATTCTTTGGAACAACTTCTTATACGAGCTTGCTTTGATTGCTGTTATGCATATAACAATTACCCCAAGCAAAGCAAGTTCGTCCAAACACCAGTATTGACCTGTATCGAAGATAAATCCTAGGCCTGCTAGGCTGTTGTGCTTACATTCTCTTGAGTATTAAGAAAACAGTTGCCCCGTCAAGGAAATACAATACCTGGCAAAAGACAAAAGTGTTGAACATTAAGGTATTGAGGGTAGCAGTAGCATTAGGACCAGTAAGCTTGAAGAGCCTTTTCCCCTGAAATCCCAGAACTCCAAGAACAGCCAATTGGTAGATGCTTTGGCCGATTATATTTCTCCACATGATCTTTGTGATGAAGTAAACATTTCGCCCGATTGGTGGTCGTTTCATCAGTCCATCATGTGGAGGTTCTGTGGCAAGTGCTAATGCACCAAGAGTGTCCATGATCATGTTCACCCAAAGCAACTGAACTGCAGTCAGAGGCGCAGAGCCTGCAGTGACACATACAGTTTCTTCACTATCCGATTAGGCTAAAACGAAGATATAACAATCAGTAGATGTTCTGGGATCGTAGG
Source organism: Rauvolfia tetraphylla (assembly GCA_030512225.1). Taxonomy (NCBI): domain Eukaryota; kingdom Viridiplantae; phylum Streptophyta; class Magnoliopsida; order Gentianales; family Apocynaceae; genus Rauvolfia; species Rauvolfia tetraphylla. The sequence goes on along the minus strand of JAJQKT010000063.1, from coordinate 2,950,716 downwards.
AGGGTGATCACCTGAGATGCATGCTGAAACGAAGTTGGTGACAAGGGCGACAACATTCACTGTCAACTGGAACTGCACAAACTTTTGAATGTTGATATAGACAGAACGACCCCATTTTGCAACAGTGACTATAGTGCTGAACTTGTCATCCATAATCACAATATCTGCACTTTCTTTGGCAACCTGAAATTGCAAGGGATATATGAGCTAGCGTTAACCCAATTCTTCGGAAAAGAGCGCAAATCTGACATCAATAATAGGTAATTGAATTGCTAATAGACAGACCTCTGTTCCTGAAATTCCCATAGCGAGTCCAATATCTGCCTCATGCAATGCAGGAGCATCATTGGTTCCATCACCAGTCACTGCCACCACTTCTTTGAATTCCTTCCTCAACAGACTTACCAGTTCGTGCTTGTCTAGAGGTAAAGATCTTGCCATAACCTACAAAATAGCAGAATCATGCTTTTAGAAGGATTCTTTATCTAAATCCGGACATAATTTACTTCTAAACTGTAGAGCTCTTTCTGAACCTGCAGCTTTGGTAGTATCTCTTTCAATTCTTGAGAGCTTTTATCGCGGAATTCTGGTCCCTCGAGGGCTATACCATCATCGGTTAGTATGCCACATTCTTTGGCTATGGCTTTGGCAGTATTGATGTTATCACCGGTTACCATCCGGACAGTAATTCCAGCTGCTAAACATGTCTGAACTGCTTCTTTTACACCTGGACGAACTGGATCTTTAATTCCAACAATTACTATAAGCGTATAATTGTTCTCGGGAATAGTTTGTGAGGCTGAATTGCTTTCTAGATCCTTAAAAGCCAAGCAAAGTGTTCTAAGAGCTTCACAGGCAAAGCCGTTTATGACATTTGTTAGGCTTTTCCTCTGATCTTCAGACAAAGGCACAGATTTCCCCTCCCTGTCCATCATTTTATCACACAAACCTAAAATGATTTCTGATGCACCTTTACAGAATGCTCGAAGCTTGCCTCCCGGAAGAGACACAAGCACGGACATTTTCTTCTTGTTCGAATTGAATGGTTCAACTTTTATTATCTTAAGGTCCTTCATATCTGTACTAAAATCACCCTTAAATAGCATTCCAAACTCTAGCAAGGCTGTCTCTGTTGGAGAACCTATCACATTTGTTCTTCCATCTTTACCTCTCACAACCTCAGCACTCGTATTCTGGAAAATTGATTGCAGGAGCATTTCGAGTAGCCTTTTGGATAAAGAAGACTTGAGTTCGCTTGCTAGAGTATTTCTGTCAACATTTTTAGCTTCTCCAGAGATCCATAATTTGGATACTACCATATGATTTGTTGTCAATGTTCCTGTTTTATCTGTACAAATGCAGGTAGCAGAACCCATAGTCTCACACGCAGAAAGATGCCTCACTAGTGCTCTATCATTCATCAGTTTCTTCATTGCAAAAGCAAGACTCAGAGTTACTGCTAAAGGCAGGCCTTCTGGTACAGCAACCACCAGTATAGTCACTGCAATGGCAAAGAAATTGAGCAGCTTCAGAGCATCACCTGTGGACCATCGCCTAATTTCATGATGAATTGCCTTTTCTGCAAGGAATCTGGCTGTGAGCACGCAAAATGTCAGAATGGCAAATGTCAAGCCAATCTTGCCTATAATGGTTGCAACTCCATTTAGTTTCACCTGCAATGGTGTCTCATCTTCGCCCCCTTCACTGAGAGTAACCATCAATCTTCCCCATTCGGTCCTCATTCCAACTGATAGCACAAGCATTTTACCAGATCCATCTTGAACTGTCGTCCCAGCTAGCAGAAAAGGCCTCTCTTTCTCTATGTTTACCGGCTCACTCTCTCCCGAGAGACTGGATTCATCAACTGATAAACTGTAACCAGATAGAAAAATCCCATCAGCAGGAATTTGGTCTCCAATAGATAGGTGAACAATATCTCCAACTACCAAGTCGAATATGGAAACCTTCTGCCTGTTGCCATTTCTGGTTACATGAATAAATATATTCTTCTTTTCCCTATCCAAGTCCTTGAATTGCAAAGACTGCTTGTAGTCACTGATTGCAGTAACCATCACTACTAAGAAAATGCACAGAATTATTCCTAGCCCATCATACATACCTTTAGGCCAGCCTTCAGTAGCAATCCCAACACCTACTGAGACCACAGCACATACCATGAGAATTATCAGAGTCATATCTTGAAGGGAATCCCAGATAAACATCCAGAAAGGCCTTGCAGGTTTCTCAAGAAATTCATTCACTCCGAAGATTTGTTGTCTTCGTGCTACTTCGTTGGAAGATACCCCGCTTTCCAGTGAAACAGATAGATATCTCGCAAATCCTCCGGCTCCTCCATGGTACTCCAAGCGTTTGATGTCATGGGAACGAACAATTGAAGAAAGTTCATCTGGATCAATGCCGAAACCAGCTTCTCTTACCTCATCGGATAGCTTATATTGGTCTACTCGACTAACAGCTGTGAATTGCAAGAAAATGAGGCCAACAAAGAAAACCGAAAGGCCTAATAGGTAACAGAATACAAAAACATTCAGTGAAGATCATACCATCAATGAAATGCAACGCTGCTTTTTGGACATACAAAGCAATACGTATCTTTTCCTGGAAAAACAACAATACAAGATCAGAGCTGAGATGAATCAAGAAAGGGGAAGACAGGAAAAAAAGTGAATAAAATTACAATAGAAAAGGTTCCAGTATATGCTTCTCTTGTCAAATGTCAATTTGGAGTATATGTAGGAAAACAGAAGATTCAATAATTAATGGTGACCTCAGAATTTTGTACCTTTTACCTAATTTCTGAGTTCTCGACTCCACAACTTTTGGGAGGAAACAACTCCAGTACGCACTTTTTTCTGCATATCTGGGCATAGATCAAAGACTTTCTAAAGCGCAGGTCTATCTGTGGTAGGACACAGAGGGTCTTTAGTTGCGCTAGCAAATAAACTTAGCAACCCCGTTTCTTTTGCCTCCAAAAATATTCGTTATCTATATTTACATCTCGGATTTGATTAAACTCGGGCACTTCTAGACCTTTTCGCCTACCATGAGCCTAAAAAATCTTCCTTTTTGCTAATATAAAATGCAGTAACTCTGGTATATGCCCATCTGGCTGTATCAATCAAACAACTAGTCATGCAATTTCAAGAAAATTCACAAGACTACGGAATCTATAGATGACAGAGTTTTACTACTTTTTCAAGCCCCAGAAGGGAAAGGGATTCACCTCTGGTGGCAGCTCAGGGCGCTTTTGATAACTAAACCTGAACTTACCTCTAGAATAGTTGAACCTCTCATAGAACTGAAGATGGAAGAGTCAGCAGCTTCCCATTCAATTTTCAGCACTAAAGTTCGAAGAAGTTTCTCAAATTCTTTTCTGAATCTCAAACTTAATACCGAAATTTGTATTAATTTCTCGAATGATAAAGGTAAATGGAAAAGAATCTGGAAGCAAGAGTAAGAATTTAAGACAGTTCAAGAACCGAGTGGAATTGAGCGACTTCTATATAAGAGAAAAATCAAGTGAAGTCATGTAATTGCTTCAGCAACCAATGAAATGACTTCCAAATCAAGGCCAAAAACAGTGATAAACTAGACTAAGAATTGAAGAAAGAGAAACCATTTTTATAAGAATGAAAGTAAAGAGAAGTATCTATCAGTGCCAGGATTTTAGGCAGATAAAGGCTATTGATTCTTTAACGAGAATTAGACAAAGGAAGCTGCTCTCCTAAGCAAACAAGGAAAAAAAGAATGAATCGGAAAAGATGTCAAAACTATGCTTATCATTTAAATAGTTTTCGTCAATCTATTGCTGTCATGGTATATAATTCAAAGCTTAGATGTTTCAACGCGCTCCCCTTATCAATCATCCCCTGTAGAATACTTCCGGGAATTGTATGGGATTTTGGGGTTCTTCATTATTGGTAAATTTTCAACTTAATTTTCTTTTCCTACTAAAGCTATTGCATGCTATTATTAAAGATAATCATTTCATGATAGACGAATAAGTAATTTTGAGATGTTATATAGTCTTATCTTACCTCTTAATGTAAATAAGGTGCGTCCAAGTTCAAAAATTTTGCAGAAAAGAAAAAAAATCTACAACAGTTTGTTTTTGGAAAGAATGTTCGCGAACAAAATTTGACTTGCAAGATTGATAGTCAAACGGATTGACAAGGAAAACCGTGTTTTTTTCATTTAGCAAACACATTAGAAAATTATTAATATGGGACTCAATTCTACTCAGCCCAGCTGCCAAAAAACAGAGTTTAAAAGTATTCTTTTCTTGGTCCTTCCTGATGTTCTTTTAGATGTGCAAGGAGCAAGACTTCATGACAAATCCATTAGATCCTTATGGATGAAACTTAATTATGCTAAGAAAAGAGATTCTTATATGAAGAGACCATAAAACTAATTACTTTGATGCTTTGAACAATAAGAAATACTATGCTTTTCCAATATATGAAGAGTCTGGAATATGCTTTTTCTGAAGGTCCAACCATTTGTAAGAAAATAGTCGTACGTTTCCAAGTGAAGGAAAAAGGCAAGATGATTATAAGCAGAAGGAAAACTCAAAGTTATCGATCCAACAAACAAGGAAAGGACTCGAAGGTGTTGCCTGCATGACTTGGCTAGTTCGTCTTCCATCCGAGAATGAAGTCTCTATGCTAAATCATATGAAGTAAAATGCCTTGTAGAGTTTTTGATGTCTGTACCTTAGGAGTACTTTCTTAATTAAAGCAAAAAAGTGAAAAATGTAAAAGAGCTATCTGTATATATATATGGAAAAGACAATTCTGTAACTTCGGAATATCCAAAAACACAGAGAAAAAACCGTACCATAAGACCATATGAGAGCTTACTCGATCGTATCCATTGCCTCACATACACAGCCGAAAAGGATGGCATAACATAGCCAAAAGAATCACAAGATGAGAAGGTTTTTGTGGTCGAAATGGACACATTAGAAACCTAAGTTTTCTGGTTTTCAACCCTCCAGAACTTCACAGGGATTACCAGTACTCTGTCTATTCTAGTCTACGATGGGAAAATCCAAAAGAGTCTGAGTCTTTAATTAAGCAACTTAAAAGAAATTACTAAGGTTGACAAAAGAAGAAAAATAGAAAACTCAGAATAGTTTTTGGCTGACTTCAAGCGCGTAGATATTTTGGAAAAATAAATTAACCCGAAAGAAATCAACTGGTCATCATATTTATAGTAACCTAAGAAACTACAAGGAAAGAAGCATTCGGAAACAGATTCCTCAAACTACATACTTAAGCTCAAAAGTCCAATACAACGTCGGCATTGCAGATCACAAAAACGAGACCAGCATCATCCCACAAGATCTTGATCTTCACAAATTGAAAACGAAGTGAACCGGGCAAAAATCTTACCTCCTCTCTCTCTCTCTCTCTCTCTCTCTCTCTCTCTATATATATATATATATATACACACACACACACACACACACACACACACACACACACACACAAACATACTGCTGATCGAGCAGGCATCTGTTTACAAATTTACGTTCAAGTAGAGGGAAAATTAATTAGAGGTCGGAATAGTCCCAATAATTTTAACCCGATCTTTTCCTTTATGTTTTTCTGTAGGTCCTATTTTTACATGTAGGATGACTCAATAATGTGGAGGGGCACTGAAGCCATGAACAGTGGGACTACCCCAGAAGAGTAGTGTCATTCTCATTCGTAAACAATAAATGTAGCTAAGAGTTGAGCAAGAAAGAAAAAGAACCTGAATGTTCTTTCGTTTTCTTTCCGCTTCAGCACGTTTTGCAAGATCTGCAACCATGCGAAACCTTCTGCGGGGGTTCTTCACCAACCCAACTGCGGATCTCCATTTTCTCAAAGCTTCTTCAGGTGGTCTTTTTGACTCTACGTCGAAGTTCTTTCTTAAGTACTGTTCCATTTGCTTTCAAGATTAACCAAAGCCAAAGTTTTATCAGATAGCTTCTGAAAGTGTTATTAATGAATTACTGAAGTATCAGAGACTGGGGGGTTCGGTTAAAGATTGAAGAATCAAGAATTTCAATGTGAGGTTGATTTGCAGTTTATGAAGCATGTGAAGCTGCGTATGATTGATTTCAGGAATGTTTCAAAGATGACATCCGGAAAAGGCGCCAAAGAAACAGAAAAATTTTGGAAAATGCATAGGAATAGTGGAAAATCAACCGCGTAGAGGTTTGAAAATCTAGAGGAATATTTGCAACGTTTTGGCAAGTCTTGATCTTCACGTTAGTAAGGGGACCAAAGAGAATGTATCAAATTCCCTCTCTTGAAAAAAAAAAGGAAAATTTGTAAAATTAATTCCAAAATTATTCATTTTACCTTAATTTAGTCTCAAAACAATTGTTTCTACAAATTTACTTTCTAAAAAAATTTTCTTCAAAAATATTGATTCTTACCACCCTCCTGCGGTGGGATACGGCAAATTCCTACGTGGTCTACACGCATGGGGTCACCGACTAAGGCGAAATTGTCAATCTCTAATTTTTTCCCCTAAATGCACATCTACACCTCATGTGCATCTTCAATTTTCACTAGATTGTGAAAAATTATTTAATAGGGAAAAATTAGCTATTGATGATTTTGCCCTTTGTAGATGACCCAAAGAGGGGTTGGGATCATTATTTTTGAAAAAAAAAAACTTGTTTTGAGATTAAAAGTATAAAAAAATATTTTTAAACTAAATTAAGACAACATGAATAATTCTGAGGCCAATTTTGTCAATTTCGCTTACTAAAAATTGTGAATTTTTTGTTACCCAAAAATATTATAGCATGGGATGTAAAGATAGACTATATGACCTCGGCGAAATAGCTAATGCATTTAGTAAAATATGTATCTTATATTAGAATATCATCCACTTGTTTCATTAAATAAAGGTTAATATTGTTGAAAAATATAAGAAAAGAAGTGCACTTGGACTCCTCCAAATTACAAACAAATAGAACGGTACATTTGATTCACTAAAATGGAATCATTTTTACAATCTTTCATTTTATTCTAGAATTTGGTATAAAATTTTTAAATAAAAAAAATCTTTCCACAGGAAAACTAATTTTAGAAATAAGTGAGAAAAAGTTTTTCATGCCAAAACTTAAAGAAAGATCTTTACAGAAAAAGTAAGAATAGTAAAAAATTTCTTATAACTATTATATCATCATATTATTTGATTAAGAAAAGTATAATTTGACCTTAAATTTTATTTTATTTCTCTTAGTAGTACTTCATTTTTTTTTATTTAAAATGAGAGTTTTTTTTATAACTAAATTATGCTTCAATATTTAAATTATTTAATTTTTAAAAATTTTTAATGCAAATTTATTTAAATGAAATTTTATAGATTAATATTTAATTTAGCATTTTTTTGCTGGATATAGTTTGATTTTATTGACATAATATGTTAATAAAGTATTTTACATAATTTTTTATAAAGTTTTGTTTCATTCTGATATTAAATAATAAATTTATCAAACACATAAAATGAATCATCTTTCTATTCTAATTTTTCTTTCAAGACAATAAAATAAAAAGAAAATTTTAAACCTGAAAGAAATTCTAAGTAAAATGAATCATCGAATCGATATCATATCAATTTAACGACTAAGTATAAAATAATTATTCTTTTCGATAAATAATCATTAACCACTTATAAAATTATCTATTAAATTAATAAGATATCAATCCCATAACTACTCGTTTATTACGTACTTTAAAAAAATATTGGCAACTTTTGTTTTGTTTTGTTTTTTTTGGTAAATAAAAGGCTGAGAGGGGAGACCAGCGTAGCAACCCCACTTTGGGGAGACCAGAGGAGCTCCACACCCGCCATGGAATGTCCGAGTGAGGCCGAAGAGTAATGCTTACTGTTTTTGGTATAGACAACCCCGTCACCATGACTCCACCAAGGTGCACATGTGGACCAAAACAGCTCCCATATGAGAGAAGTCAAGGACCTACTCACACAAGCGCTTTCGTTTAATCGGATTCGATCCCTTGACCTCCCAATGAAAGACGAAGCCCGTTCTACTTGGGCTACCACCTTCATGGTAAAACATTGGCAACTTAACTGAGTGAAGAAAATTGCCTACTATTACAAACTTTGACTTTTTGGGCTAATAAAAAAAAAAAATTCATTTGGGCTGACACCTCAGGTTAGCCGTCGGGCATTCAAACCCCTAGGAATCAGCTTCCAAGTTTAAAGTATCCGGCACTACCGAAACCAGCGGTGCAGGAGCTCCGGCCTAGGACGGAGAAGCAAGCCATTGTCTCTGAATTCTGCAGAAATTTGAGCTGTTTAAGGTTCAAAATCAGAACCCCAAAAGGTTAGCTGATTACTGCTTTTGTGATTCAACGCTTGGACCGTTTAATAATCTAACAAATAAATCGCAAAATCTTCTTGAATAAGACTCAAACTCACTCAGAAAATCATTGATTTTCTTGATTAGCATGTCTTTCTCTGTTTCTCTTTGTTGCCCTTTTGTTTCTTAAGTATTTTTTTTCCGTTGGCAATGCTCATTTTGCGGAACGAAGGAGAGGGAGTGGGGGTAGAAGAGGGTATTTTCCTTATGTTTTTTCACATTCTAGTTCGTCGTTGGACTGGTGGGTTGCATAACGCAGGGTGCTTGTTTTATGTATGTCATGTGACGAATGCATAATTGTTGATTATATTGCTTCGTCGCTCACTCTTGTTTGAGGTATTACAAGAGATGCCATAAATAAAGGGCCTGAATTCAGTTGATTATGTTAGGTTGGATGAGTTGAGCAATTTGTCCTGTCATTATATACTAAAAATTTAGGTTGGATGCAATTTAGACATCTCTAGATTATGGTCTTTGTGAGGAGATTAGCAGCAGGAAACGCAGAAAGTGTTCATTTCACGACTCTCAATAAAGTGTAGTTCGGGGATTGAAAAGATAGTGACTGGGTTTTCAGCATCTATATATTCCAGTGTGACTGCAATTGGGTTCATTTCTCCTCTTCATATTCTTGTATTTGATTTGTGTAATGATCACAAACAGATATAAATAGGGCTTAGAGAGTGCTTGTCTTTAATTATTGTTCTGGTCTTATTGTTGTGCAGGACTAAAAAGTTTTAGTTTTAATATTCTTGAACCAAATGTTTGCTGAAGATAAACCATTCTTAAATAGAATCACTTGCAAACTTGGTAATGAATTCTTCTCCTTCCCCCAAGCAAAAAACTAAAAATAAAAAATAAAAAAGACAAAGAAAAACAAGCACAAAGCACACAAGGAAAGTAACAGGGCTGTAATCAAAGTAGACACTTACTGCTTTCTGTTGTCAGTGCCCACCTTGCAACACACATGTAGTTACAAGCACAAAAAATATCCTCTAGATGCTGTTTTGACACTCTTCATGACAATAATTGAAATGTTCCTTTAGTTTATTTATAGATGGAGGCAGAAGTGTTGGAAGCAGAAATAGTATTGCCTACTCACCTGAATTTTAAGAAGATTCAGATGTATGAAAAGTACCCAAAGGGCCAATCTAGAGGGAGGCACTGGAAACATCTTAAGCAGATCATTCAAGCTGAGAATTATCTGAGCTATCCCCCGAATGAACCAAATTGTGAGTTCACTTTTAATGACCTTAAGCATATAGAGTTGATTAGATTAGACGATGAGCATGTTATGTCAATGTATGTTTATATTTGACCATTGTAAATGCTTTATATCTTGGTTATTTAGGATATAAAAATTTCATTAAACAGTCATTTGCTTTTCACATACTTAGTTGATGTGATGTAGACAATACTGGTTTATGAATTTTTCTGAATTTAAGCGTTGATTCATTTTTGCTATGTGGAAAATGTATGACATGCTTGTAGAGCTTCACGGAGAGGAGCCAGGATGTAAGTACTCATTCGTAGATATACAGGGAGTCAAATAACTTCCTCTTTTTAATTCTTATTTTGATGGTTAAACTCTTCCGAAAGTTGCATTTGGTATTGGTTTTTTTTTTTTTCAGCAAAAAAAGACCACACAGGTAATAACAAAAGTAGAAAAGCAAACTGCCATGGGAAAGCTTTGTGAGTTTTGATACATACTTACATTATTTGCTGAAAACCCACTAGTTTGGTTAAGAAAGGGAAAAAATACAAACTAAAGCAAAGAACAAATAGATGAAGAAAGTGAGAAAAGCAGCCCTTGTTGTCAACTGGGATGATTAAGTGTAGTTTATCATATGTTGTAACAGTTACATTATAATTAAAGAGGATCTGGGCTGTGTTAGTTGATTTGTCTGGTGAGGGTGCAAAATTTGCAAGAATCTATATCCGGAAGTTATGCAAGAACCTGTCTCTTATTTTCACTAGAATGTCAACTCCAGATAATTTATTAAGAAAGTATTGTGAACTTGAAGTTTATGACAAATTCAAGCTAAAAACGCATCCAAGCTTGAGCACCTATAGCATTATTCATGCTTTTTGCTTGTGTGAGACAACACTTTTTACAGTGGAAAAGAAAGTTATTCTCAATCCGCAAGGGAAAAAGAAGAACAGAATTAGTCAAAGGAAGTTCTTTTAGCTTTTCTATTAGATCATTTATTTGCCCAACGGACAATTCTTATCTTATGAGTGAACGTATCCATATTTTTATGCACCAAAAGGAATCAAAAAGATCAAGTTCAATTTCTTGTCTTCTAAAACAAGAAGCCAATAGAATTTGTGGCTGTTATAATTTTGGAACCTGAATTCTGTAAGTTTATGTAAGTTCCAAAACCCACTGGTTTTGTAGCCTTTAACTTGTTCCAAGGCTTATGAATATAAGATTTTGCTAATCATAAGTATAAGTTTGCAATAAGAATATTTGCTTGCAGGTTTTCTTCATTAGGTGAGATACCTTTTAGAGATTGAGCTTACATCATTTGTTATACTTTCATTTTAGTGTGGTATTTGGTAGGGATCAACATCCTTTTGCTACTTCTCTTCCTATTTGATTTTTTTTGTTTGTCTTCTGAAGAATACTAAGTTGTTCAAATTTGTTTTGTGGATGAATATACTTATGAGTTCATTTGCGAGATATGAAAAAGGAAAAGTAATAATCTATAACCTGATGATATATGGAACCATATGGGGAATATTGATGTGAAACTGGCATATCTGGGCTTTGGAAATTTGGTTTTTCCAAATTCTACTTAACTCTTTATTGTTCTTTCTTGCAGATGTTAACATTGAGTCACCTCCCTCTATGCATCCATGCAAAAGAATTTGTGATATTACTGGCTTTGAGGTATTGGTTGAATCAAGTTTATTTCAAGTAATTGGTGTGTTTGAAGGGACTGGCTATACATGAATATATTATACACATCTTAACACTAGTAAGTAGTATGGCAGTAGTCCTCGCATTCTTCGGCACTAGAGTATCATGACCGGCTCACTTAGCAGGGAAGAGACGTGGGATTACCATTTAGCTACTAGTGACGTCATTAGTAGTTGAAATTTTCCAAAATCATATAATTTTCTAATTCATAACCAGTCCTCCCACCTCCATCCCCACCCCCAGGGAAAAAGAAGAAAGAAAGAAGTAAGGGTGTAGTTTCCCTGGAATTAGAGTTTAGTCCTCCTTGGTTCTTTCTTAATTATACCTGATGTTTAAGCAAGCCACATATCTATAGTGATTATTGTATGTAGTTTTCTACTATTTAAAGGAAATTGATTTCTGGTTTAATGCCCCAAATGATGTTATATTTAAAGTGGACCTGAGCCAATTATTAGCTTCAGTTCTCGCTTTTAGTTTGAGCTTGTTATGAAAAAAGCCTAAGTACGATGTCCCTTGATTATATCTATAACTGAGTGAAGCTAAACTCTAATTGTAAGTTGGGTTTTGACATGAGTTATTGCTAATGTACTTAGCAACTCAACTTAACGGGATATGGATTGGTTTGAGTCTAAGAGTTGGAATCTCAGAATCTGTTAATCTGATAAATGTGAAACAACCCACCCAATTCTCAAAATGGTAAGTGACGAAATGCTGCACATGTCATGCACTGGGGACTAGGTTCACATAAATGTTGGCTTCAGATCATGCATGCCACCATCATATTATTTAAAACTAATCTTGATGTACCTGGTCAAGTGTAATAGGGTAGGTCGGTAAGTGAATTACATTACCCGTCTACCAAGGCCAAGATTTTCTGATTTCTTAGTTTCTGTATGCTCAATATAAATGGTATTTTGATCTCTAGTGTTCTCCAAACTCATATCGCCAACTTATGTTTGTTAACAAAAATGTTAATTTCATATCTGTATTGACTTCAACTTGGTCACCATTTCTTTCCTTTGCAGGCATCTTACTTTGATCCAAGGACCAAACTTCGTTATGCAAATGCTGAGGTCTTCAAGATCATAAGGTCCCTTCCTAATGATTATGTCCAGAGGTATTTGGCCCTTAGAAACGCTGCAGTTGTTCTAAAATAGTTTTAGATGATTGTCTCCCTTTTTCTTTTTCTCTCTTCTCCCTCTTCGTGCTGTATAAAGGGCTGAAATAGGCTGTTTGTGCTAGTAGTTACTATTAAAGTATTTTCTGTTGTATTTATTCCTCTCGTTCTGTTCCTTTAACTTGAACAAGTAAAAATAGCTCATAGTGTCTATTCTTCTCGTTCTGTTTCTTGAAGTTGACGAACTCTTCCAAAATGTTTCTTTTCAACAAAGGAAAGAGGAATTCCTCCCTTTTACTTTTGGGCATTGTGGAAGGGGGCTTTGTATGGTTAAACATTTTAAACCATGAGGTGCTAAGTCTTATTTCTACACAAACGTAAAATGGCACTGCAAATGCCAGAACCCTAATCCTAATCAGTCAATTGTGTCCGAAAGGCATTTTAAACCAGGTATAGGATAATGAGTAGTCTGTAACTGTAAATGAATCAAGCAACTTACAAATAACCTTCAATTATTATATGCAGGATCCACAGGATTACAGCGAGTGAAGTTGCAGAATCCCATGTTTTAAGAAAACCCAACTCAAAACTCAATTCGAAATATTCTGCGTGAGTCCATTACTCTGATGACTTGAAGATAGGGGTGGATCTAGGACTTTCGCCTTGGCCGAAGAACAAAGAAGATATAATACCTCATCTAAAGTAAGAGAATTAAAACTAAGAACTAAATTTAGGAAAGAATTTACGACCTCTTAAAATTTGTTTAGTTTTTTTAAAGCTAATCAAGAAATTAGAAGCGGGTGTCAATAAGGGGGATGAAGTTTATTTATTTTTTTGGGAGACGAAATCCTTAAGTATATATGAACAAAATTTTCTAAAAATGTTATGGAACAGCCATATACATTGTTGAGATTCGACATAAATACCATATCAGGCTAAGTTTTTTTTTTTTTTCATCACCAAGTATCAAAAATTCATGCTAGATTTAAACCTATATATCTGCGCGGGGTGGAACCGAACTAAGACCAGAAAAACTGTTTGTTCCAAAGTGAGAGATACCAATAGAGACCAAAAATTGATAAGAATACACATTTTGGTGCCCAGAAAAACCAACAAAGTTCCACGCATTTCAACAAAGATTTCTGAATATTGAAATACATATGCTCTCAAGCAACAAAATCATGGATTTCAACGACTGACAACGTTATCAATGAAACATCGAAGGGAAGAATAAGATGATCCTCCCTCTTTAAGTGCCAACCTGCTTGTCCTCTTCATTTCCTTCACCATGTTTCTGATTTCATTTTCAGGATCCATCAAACACCTAATCCTCTCTTCTATCAGATCTGCACTCACAATTTCTGGAATCGTACACTGATAATCTTTCCTGCAATCCATCTTAATCTCCACAGCCATCTTCAGATCCTTCACCAATTCATATGCATTCACCTGTTGTTCAGAATACATTGGCCAAGTCGCCACTGGCACCCCACACCAAACACTTTCCAGTATTGAGTTCCACCCACAATGTGACACAAAGCCGCCCGCGGCGGGGTGTGACAGCACAGCCATTTGGGGCGCCCATCCGATAACTTTTCCGATCTCTGCTGTCCGTTCCAAGAACCCTTCTGGCAAGACTTCTTCAAAGTTTTCGTACTCTCCAGGAGGTTCCATCGTGCCTTCAGGTTGCGGCCTCATTAAAGACCACAAGAACCGGCGTCCACTATTCTCAAGAGCATGGGCAATTTCCTTCACTTGCTCAGCGGGGAACACCCCATAGCTCCCAAAGCAGAGGAAAACAACAGATGAGTGGGGCTGATGATCAAGCCATTTCAGAATCACGTCAGATTCTTGGTTTTCTCCCCTTTTAAGATTCACCACTGGCCCTACTGTATAGACTGGTGGGATATTTGGATCCTTGGATAGAGCTTGAACAGCATGGGGTTCTAGTTCAAGAAAAGTGTTGATTATGATCCCCTTGGTCTCTCTGTATCTTTGGGCTTGATCGAGAAACAATTTGCAGCCATCTTCCTCGTCAAACATTATTCCTGGCAAAAGCTTAGCAGGAAGAGGATTGATATAAGTTGGGACAACTAAATCAACGTCTTTGTCCTTGTACTGGATAATATCTTCGTTGAAATCATCTCTTAGGCTTTGGAGATAGAGAACAAGGCCAAGCATTGCAGCCCCAGTTGTGTAATAGACATAGCTAGGAACTCCGAACTCATTGGCAACATCAATCATGGAAGAACAGAGCATGTCTATGACCACCCCAACAAGTTGAGATGTCTCAGAATTGGAAATTTCACCAAGAAAATCTCTTACTTTACCTATGTGTGAATCAATAAACTCGAACCAGTAACTGCTTTTGAATTCCGGAGGTATAGATGATTGTGCCTTATCGGGTTCGACAAATCTCAACCGGGGAATCGAAGATTTAGATAAGGATTTTGTGTAGCTGGTGATCTGGGTATCAAAGGGATACTTGAGAACGAGAAATGTTACTGAGAGCCGCTCATCCTGATCTACAAGAACTTTGGCCATTTCAACAGCAGAGATTAAGTGTCCAATCGAGGGAGAGGGGACAAAAACTAACTCTGCTGTCTTCATTGAAAGATCAATCGCTTCAGAAAAATGTGTTTTTATTTCTTTAGTGGATCTAAGAGAAGATGGGGGCTTTTTATGTCTTGAAATTAGATGGAGTTGAGGATTGAAGATAATTTGAGAGAGATCAGAGGAGACGAGACAAAACAGCGGACGAAAGCACTAACCAAGATGCAACGCTACAAGAGAAAATAGAAGAGAAGAAAGAAAGTAAGAGGAAAACGCAACAGATTGTTATCGAGGAACTGAGAAATACAAGATACAAGATAGATATTAGAAAACAAGCCATTGAGAACGCAGCTAAAAGGACCACAGTCAGAGAGGAATCTGAAGGATAAAACCCACACATAAGGCAGGATGAACCAGAGGGGTAGTTCTACACTTCTACTCGTAGAGAGAGAATGGCTTTTTTTTTTTTTTATAAAACACTTATTCTGGAAACTTTGGGAAAATACAATGAAGATCGAGAGGGTTTTTACCAAATTTGGACTCCTTTTGTGAAAAATTAACTAACGTGGACCGGTTGGGGGAGGGGTGGAGTAAAATGGACATAACGCCATCCGCAATGGCGTTATGTCCAGCTCCCTATAACGCCATCACTGGATGGCGTTATAGCTTTTTAGTATAACGTCATCGGTGATGAGCGTTATAGAAAGCAATAACGCCATTTCTGTATGCGTTATAGTGTTATTATATCCCGCCCCACCCAACCCACTTCAGTTTCACGCAGCGGTCCCCTCCAGCCGGTGGTCTCCATCGCAGATTTCAACCCTAGATTCTGACGCCGATTTCAGCCGCAGTTCTCCGCCGAAGGTACGCCCCTCACCCTCCTTTTCTTTGGCTTCTCTTTCCACCGCATTTTCACTGCATTCGAGTCCCGCCCTCAAGGGCTTTTTGCCCTGCTTTGCCGCTGTAGGGAAACGGTTTGCTTTGAAAGCTTATTTGTCTGTCTCTTTTGCTTAATGTTGTTATTTTATTATTTTATTTCTTTTTAGTATTATAATCCACTTTTATTATTTGATGCAACACAAATTATGCTCATATAATGTTTTTATTTTATTTTATGTATAGGATATTTCTTTTGTACAAAATTAATATTTAGTATAGTAGTAATAATTTTTAATTGACATTAATATCTTAATTAGGTAATAATAAGGAATTAAATAATTTTTAATTTTTATTACTATATTACTATTATAATTGAAAGAGGATGTTTTATTAAATTAAATATGTATGATTTGTAATTTTTCATTAGTGATTGTTAGAAAATGTGAGACGTAGTTATTATTTAATGTAATGCTAATAATATTAAGTGGACATTAATTGATTAGTTTGGTAATGATATATCATATAAATATATAAATTATATATTTTTGCTAGATAAACTTAGAAGATATTGAATGAACAGAGTTGTAGATGGATGCTAGTAGAGTTCTCAGTAGTTGTTCATCCCGGACTGGGTAGATCCGAGTTTCATCGGGTTAGACAGATCGGAGCATCGATCAAAGATTAGTGTGGGAGGGCTATAGGGAGACTTTAGAGGAACCTCTCAGAGTACGCCGATTTGACCGTATATTTTATGACGCATATGGTGCCGCTCCGACTAGAGTTCATGAGCTGATAGATAGAGTCGGATTCGGAGGGTTGGCCAGAGTCGGGTATAGGGGTCAGTGACCACGCACTAATCACCGCGTTAGTCGAGCGATGGCGTCCCGGAGACGCACACATTTCATTTGACTCGCGGTGAGACGACTCATTACATTGCAAGATGTAGCGATCTTGTGGGGGTTGCCGAGTTGACGGTGATCCTGATTATCGGTCCACCTTACACTCATTCTAAATCGGAGTGGATTGAGATGATCGATAGACTTCTCGGATTCAGGGTTATGACGTTTGACGTCGTGGGTCATAAATTGCGTAAGGAGCCTCTAGAGGCGTTTATCATGAGACCAGTTGGTGATCATCCATCGAGGCGAGATTGTGTGCGATTGACTCGTGCTCTCATCGCTCATGCTTATGGGAGGTCATTTATTTTCTGATCACTCAAACAACCAGATACCACTACGTTATCTGCGTCTGCTAGAGGATCTCGACCTTGCCGGATCATATAGTTGGGGCAGTGGAGTTCTAGGATACTTGTATCGGTGCTTATGTGATGCTTCGTTAGGTGATGCACGGGAGATTCGAGGTCCTATTACCTTGGTCCAGTTGTGGGCGTGGGAGAGGATCCCACTAGTGAGGCCTGCTAGACTTCAGCCACGTGTGCCCATCCCTCCACACGCAGCATACGGATCTCGCTGGTCCGTGCCATTTGACGCCAGCCTATTACCGACGCACGTGCTACTAACATATCGGGATCAGTTAGACGCAATGTCTGATCAGCAGGTTTGTGATTACTTCGTCAATCTATTGCTCAAGTCTATATACGTAATTGGTTATTTTTTCATACATGGCTAAATTTATTTCTACTGTAGTTTACGTGGCTCCCATATGCCGGCGGATCTTTCCCAGTCGACGATATCTGGCGGGCAGAGGTTCCCTTAGTCTGCTTTGAGATTATAGAGTTTCATTTCCCCCGGCGGGTGATGAGGCAGTTTGGACTAGATCAGTCTATACCTCCGAATTGTGACACTCGCCGGGATTTACATCGTTGTGGGACTCGCGGGGACCAGTGGACGTGACTGGCGTAGTATACATGCACCGTTGCTCAGCATATGGGCATGTCGCATGGATCACGTGGTCTCCGGCATTGTTGTAGATTCTACCAGCGTCGCTCGGCCGGACTACATGGAGTGGTATCGGGCCCGTACGAGATTACTTGTAGGGAATCCCGTTCATCGTCGGAGGCCTGTAGATGGGTACCGTACTACCGGCTCTACTTCCGCGATTCTGGTACAATCATATATTCTCTATATATTTTTTTGTATGGTAACTTATTAACTCTATATTTATCCTTAACTGATTCGTTTATGTTTGCAGGGATCGACGCTGCAGCAGTGTATGAATGTAGCCTCCGACGCCATGTCATCCGCCCCTCCTCACTCCCGTTCAGCATTCCAGCGTATAATAGAGCTGTGCAGCAGAGGCCTTTCAGCCGTTGGAGATGTTATTGGGTGCGGGCATGTACACTGCGGCGTAGATGCTGCTATTCCACCCTCTCGGCGTCGGCCCCGGGATCGTATTCTGGAGCGAGGAGCAGCAGGCGTTCGCAGAGGTGGCAGGCGACGAGTAGAGGACCGACAGCAGGGACATCCACCTGACGCCGCCTTCCAGGCCGAGGACTTACCCGCCCAGTCAGAGGGTTTAGCCGCCCCATCGGAGGACGCAGCAAGCCAGCCCGAGGGCCCGCCTCCCGAGCTCCCTCATCCAGATACTAGCTTGACTCTGGAGATGCCGTCGAGTGACTATTACCCGTTTCTCGCAGATCCGGCCACCGATGTTGCTGGTCCATCAGGCACGACGGATGTCCCTGACGATGAGACTTTTATGTCTCAAATATTCGGAGAGCATTTGACACCGGAGATGCAGCTACGGCGTTCGACTCGGACGCGTTTCGGCCGGGATATATATACCCCATCGGACTGGCAGTAGAGATGAGATAGTTGTTTGTTTTTAACATCGGCTATTGTATGTTTTCAAAAGTGAAATTATATCTCTATAATATTTCTAATTCATTTGGTTTTGGAGAAATCGTTTAGTTGTCACACGTACGCAAGCGGATACCACACATAAGAAGAAAGCAAAGCAAATATATTCAAGCAAATACATTCAAAACACCAAGAGTACATAATCATTGCAGCATAACAACTTAAATAGAGCAGTCCTAACTATTACTTGGCCCGGCGGGTGCATTAGTTGGGCAATTCCTTCTGTTATGTCCAATTTCGTGGCATTGTCTGCATCTCGGAGGAGAGTCTGGATTGCGGTAATCCATGTCGGAGCGGAATCTAGTCGTTTGGCGCCGGCCACGATTATTCTTCATATTCGGGAGATAAGAGCACATACGGAATGGTGCATCACGCCACAGGTGATCGTTTGCGACCGGATAGAAGTTAGAATCGTAGCTCCTCCTGTACGATTCAGTAGAGAATATTGGCAACACAAACTCTCCCCCGTTCCAACCCTTTTTCCTACAAACCGCCAGTGCATGCGAACAAGGTTGACCGTATATGTGCCATTTACCACAACTGCATGTTCTTTCTTCCATATGAACTGTATAAACATGATTGCCTCTACCATCGCCTCGCACAACTGATTGCACGCTGTATAACCCTGTTTGCGCATTATACTGCACAACTCTGTGAGCCCTGGCTTTTGCCTCGTTTGCCGCGAACCTATCCCAAATCCGCCTGGGAAACGGATGTCTACCGTTGTGAGCCTCTTCCCTGTGTTGGTTGAAGTATTCCACCATTTTGTGAAAGATCATCTCCACAAGTGCTTTCAAAGGCAGTGCTCGTGACTTCTTCAAGACACTATTCAGTGACTCCGATAGGTTTGTAGTCATTACCCCATGACGGTAGCCCCCGTCATGCGCCAGGGTCCATTTCTCCGCCGGAATTGCAGCAAGCCAGTTGAACGCATCCATACGCCTTCTTTTAATTTCGTCCATGAAGTAGCTAAACTTTGAAACCTTAGTCGCGGTCCCCGCCTGCCACATCAAACTTTTCAGCTCTTTATTCTTGAATTTTTTATTGAAATTAGCCCGAACGTGGCGCAAGCAAAATCTGTGCTCAGCATAAGGAGGTTGCCATTGCTGCTGATGGATAATTGAGTGCAAGATGCCCTTGTGCCGGTCAGATATCAAGCAAACTGGACGTGTGTCAATGACGCATTTCCGAAGAAGGTCGAGGAACCAATTCCAGCTCGTTGAAGACTCTTCATCGACAATCGCAAATGCTAGCGGGTAAACATGATTATTGGCGTCCCAGCCGCTAGCAATTAAGAGTACTCCTTTATAAACACCTCTCAAATGTGTTCCGTCAACTGATATAACTGGCCGACAGTGCCTAAATCCTGCAATTGAAGGTTCAAATGCCCAAAATAAAAAATTAAACACTAACCTCTCGGGGGTACTAGAATGATGGTGTAGCCATCTCACAATGGTTCCCGGATTACTATCTTGTATTGCTTGCATATATTGGGGAAGAACGGAGAACGTTGAGTTCCAATCTCCAAACAGCATTTCGATGGCAGCTTTCCTGGCGTACCACCCTTTCTTGTAACTGCATCCGGCTTGAAACAGCACTTGAACCTCCTCTATAATTCGTTTCACCGGAGTTTCCGGGTCAACCCGTATAAGATGGATGATGTGTCTGCCGATGTAGCGACTTGACATGTTTCGGTGGTTGTTGTCTACCACATGTGCTAAGCAAGTGTGTTCTGCATTGTATACAGTTATTTGCCACATACCGTGCGTCGCCTTTTTGATTATGCGAATATACCACGAACATATATTCTCGTCAGTTGAATGTGAGCACTTCGCCGTCCATTGTGTTAGCCCTAAGGGCAAATCATGTAGTTATGATTAGTTTTGATTAATGACAAACATTGATGAGGACTAATATGCTTGTATGTTGTGTGATAGGATTTGTGGATTAAGAAGTTTGAAGTCTCATTGCCTTGAAGCTAAAATGCAAGAACAACTCCAATATATCAAAGTGATTGAAGATTGAAGAGTTTGTTCAAGATGTTAGAAGGCTTTGAAGGCATAAAGTGTAGGTTGTATGTGCTTAACAGGTAAACTTTGTAAACCCTACACTCTTAAGCCTTGGAATCTATAAGTTGCAATTGAGAGCACAAAACTTGATTTAAATGGTTTCAATGGTTTTGAACTTACCTAAATTATCAAGTTTTCATAAATGGTTTTTGCATATAAAAGATCTTTAATGACTTATCTTTAAGGCTAGAATGTTTTCCAACTTGTTTGAATTTATTTGAACATGTTTTGACAAAGTTTGAAAAATTCGGATGCAAGATTCGGACGCAGTCCAAAAATTCGGTCGTCCGAATTTTGTAGCAAAAGTTTGCTACTATTCTTCCAGAGAAATTCGGAAGAAGATTCGGACGCAGCCAAAAAATTCGATCGTCCGAATTTTGGCCTTCAACATGGTCACTGTTCTTCCAGAGAAATTCGGAAGAAGATTCGGACGCAGCAAAAAAAAATCGGTCGTCCGAAAAATTCGGACGCAGAATTCGGTCATCCGAATTTTCTGAAACTAGCCGTTACTAGCCGTTTTATGAACGTTTGAACTGATTTTTGAATTCTATAAAAGCCATAAACTCCAGATTTTTTAGTAGAATTTTGAACTTAACAAATCCTACATGCTCTAACTTGTTTTACATCAAATTGAATTGAAAAGCTCTCAAATTGCCTTGTGCTCAAAGATTGAAATTCAAGATTCCAAAGGCAACAAAGTGTGAAGGTGAAACATTGTGTAATCATCTACCAACAAAGTGGTAACATCTTACACTCTCTCTTTTCTTATCTTAATTGTGTTTTCTACTAGCTCATTTGCAAGGTTATCTTGTGACATAAAACCCTTTTGTGGAAGGGTGAGCCATAGACTAGATTAATCAAGGTTGTAGTGTAAAACCCGTGTGTGGGTGAGCCTTGGATTAGATTAGTCTTGAGGTTGTCTTTAGATATAAAACCATTGTGTTTGGTGAACCTTGTATTATTTGTATAATTACTAGAAGAGGTTGTGAGTGTAAAATCATAGTGTGGTAAGCCTCTTATGTAATTGTTGAATTTGAGCATATAGTGGATTGGTTGAAATCCTTGAGTGTGGACTCAAGGTAGTGGATGTAGATCTTGGAGAGATCGAACCACTATAAATCGTGTGTTCATTTTCTTATTGCTTTACTTGTTTACATACTTGTGATTATTATTTATGCTTAGTTGTTGATTGATTGGTTATGGTCTTATAGTTTGATAATCTTGTATTAATCATCAAATCACATATAACTTGAAGTTTGTGAATTTAAAGAAGAGCTTTTATTAAGATAAAGGATTTGCAAAAAGGGGAAAAGATTTCGATAATTAGCCAAAGACCTAATTCACCCCCCCCTCTTAGGTCTTTCAATTGGTATCAGAGCAAGGTCTTCTTTTTAAGGTCTAACAACCTAGAAGTAAAGATTCTATGGCTAGTTTATCAAATTTACCTTATATGGAAGGTTCCTCTACAAATAGACCTCCTTTGTTTGATGGTTCTAATTTTACATTTTGGAAACCTAGAATTAGAATTTTTATTTGTTCTATTAACTTTGATTTGTGGAGTATCATTGAGAAAGGTCCCTATGTTCCTATGAGAATAAAAGCTGATGGAATTACAAGGGAACAAAAGTCTATGGAGGAAATTGATGAGAACGACTCAAGAAAGATAACCTTAAACTACCAAGCAATGAATATCTTGAGTTGTGCATTGGACGTGAATGAATACAATAGAGTGAGTGAATGTGACACCGCTCACGACATGTGGAGACTTCTTCAAACAACACATGAGGAAAGAGCCAATATGTGTTTTATGTCAATAAATGATGAGGTACAATCCACTCTTTCTACCTCTACTTATTGTGATGATGATGTTGATGATATTGATGATCCTAGTGAATTACTTGTTGAGATGTATGGAGAATTAAAGAAGGCTTCAAAAAGGAATAAGGAAATGAAAACCAAAATTAATGATTTATTGAATGAGAATTCAAAATTGTTTTGTGAAAATAAAAAGTTTCTTGATTCTATTGAATGCTTGAATATTGAAAAAGAAGCTTTAAATGTCTCTTTACAAAATATGTCCCTTGAAAATAAGATTCTTTGTGAAAAGATTTTGTCTCTTGAAAGAATGCTTGTTGATCATGAGACTTTGAAAAAGAAGGTTGATGAACTTACATCATGTATAGAAAAATTTACAAAAGAAAGGGACAATCTTGATAAAATTCTTGGAGCTCAAAGATCTCTCCTTGTCAAAAATGGTCTTGGTTACAATTATGTAAACAATGTGCCTAAATATAATAAATTCTTTGTTAGAGCTACTTCTACTTCCATGCATCATACTTGTTGTACTTATTGTGGAAAACATGGACATAAAGTCACCAAATGTTATGTTAAAAGAAAAGTAGAGAATGGTGTAAAAACCATTTGGAGAGTTAAGGGAAATATTACTAACCCTCACGGACCCAAGAAAGTATGGGCACCAAAGGAAACTTCCTATTCTTTATTGCAGGTACTCTCCAATTCAAACTCAAGCACCACTAACCGGCACATTGATGATGTTAGCTTAAAGAATAAAGGAAAACACCTCATTCATAATCAAGGTCAAAGCAACCAATGAAGGATTTGTTTTTGAAGAAAGGAAAAATTCTTGGAGTAACAAATGTTGGTAAAGGTTCCTCTCTTCTTTTTAAACAAATGTTGCTTATTGCTTATTTGTATTATAACTTGCTTATCATTATCCAATTGTGTGACAATGAATAAGAAGTTAAATGCCAACATGCAAAGTTTCATTTGAGAATCCCTTTTGTTAAGATTTGAAAATTTGCCAACCATGACTTGTAAATTGTTTCTCTAAAGTTGATTAGGTAACATTGATGATATGAGATTGAATTCATGGTTTATATGTTCTTGAAATTGATTATATGTCATCATGAAATGATTAAAATATCTATGAGTGAATATCTATGCATTTGCTTGGTTAAAAACATCTTTATGAAACTTTACAAAATATTCGGACTTGAAGACCATAAGTTCGGTCATCCGAATTTGTATGACAAAATGATATTTTGTGATTTTGGTCAATTACTCACAAAATGTTTCAATGTGTGTTTTATCTTGATAATCATGAATGTATTGTGGCTTATGATAATGGATTTTCTTGGCATAGAAGATTTGGTCATGTGAACATGGATTTGTTGAACAAACCTTCCTATAAAGGTTTAGTTAGAGGATTGCTAAATATGTGTTTTGAGAAAATTGTTTTTGAGATACTTGTCCATATGGAAAACAAACAAAAGAATCTTTCAAACACATGGAAATTCATTTAGACCTCAAAACATCTTGAGCATGTTCATATGGATTGATTTGGACTTATAAGGAACTCTAGTATTGATGACTTGAAGTATGCTTTACTAGTAGTTGATGATTTCTCAATACTCACTTTAGCATTCTTCTTTGCTCAAAAAGATGAAGTGTCTCATAAGTTTGAAAAACTACTAAAAAAGGTTCAAACCTCCCTTGAGTGCAATTGATTTCTATTACAAGTGTCAATGGGAGAATTTTACAACAAAGTCTTTACAAAATTTGCTTTGAAAATTGAATTTCATATAACTGTTTCAACTTCAAAAACTTCACAATAAAATGGTGTTATTGAAAAGAAAATTTGAACTTTGTAAAAATTGGCTAGGTCCATGCTTTGTGAAAATTCTTCTTCAAAAATATTTCCGGTCCAAAGTCATAAACATCACATGCTATGATAAAAAGAATTCTCTCAAGATCATTTTGAAGAAAAACGTTTTTTTTTAATTCTCTTTTATAGAACGACTCAAATTGCATAGTTTAAAATGATTGGTTAATGTCTTATCTTAAAGACTTGTGACAACTTACTTAAATTTGGTGAAAAATGGATATTGATATATCTCTTAGCTATTCTTCTTACAAAAAGGCCTATAGAGTTTATAATGAAAAGAACCTTATATGATGAGGAAACCATTCATGTTTATTTTGATGAATCTTACATTCACTTGGGAAAGAAAAGATGAAGATGATGTAGGTACATCTATGAATGACAATCAAACCCATCTTCAAGCACCAACTTTGGAGAATCATACCAATGAGGAAGAAATGATTCAAGATGACCAACCTAGTGGTGACCAAGAGCTCCCAAAGAACTTAAGATATCCAAGAGGCCACCCTAAGGAGCAAATCTTTGGTGATATCTTCCAAGGAGTAAAAATAAGGCGGTATTTTATCAACAACTTTATTCTCTTATTGCATATGAGCCTAAAAGTATTGATGGTGCCTTGTGTGATGATTTTTGGATTATTGCTATGCAAGAGGAATTAAATAAGTTTGGATACAAAATTTTGGATATTTCTAAATCTCATAATCATTCCATTATTGGAACTAAATGGTTTTTAGAAATAAACTTATTGAATCCGTAGAAGTTGTTAGAAACAAGGTTAGACTTGTTACCTAAGGATTCAATCAAGAAGAGGGAATTGATTATGATGAAACTCTTGTTCCGAATGCTTTTGACTTGTACTTGCTTTAAGTTATTTCAAATGAATGTCAAAGAGACTTTTCTAAATGGTTTTATTGAGGAAGTGGTTTATGTGGAACAATCACCCGGTTTTGCTCATGAAAAGTTTCCTAATCATATTTTCAAACTATACTAAGTTTTGAATGGTTTAAAACCAGCTTTTACAATTTAGTGTGAAAGGTTGAGTAGTTTTCTTCTTTCAAAAGAATTTTCAAGAGGAAAGGTTAACACTACTATTTTCATAAAAAAAAAAAAAAAACTCTTGTAACAATGATCTATAAGTTGTCCAAATTTATGATACAATTTTTGGTGTTTCTAATACTTCACTTTGTGATGTGTTTTCCAAGTTAATGAAAAGTAAATTTGAAATGAGCATGATAGGTAAACTCAATTTCTTTCTTGGCCTACAAATCAAGCAAACCAAGAATGGCATTTTCATGAATCATGTTAAGGTATAAGCACTTTCATAAGTTTATCAACTATGCATGACAAGAATAAAATGGTTTCATAGGAGTAGTCAACTCTATTTGACTGCAAGTAGAACTAATATTATGTTTGCAATGTGTTTGTGTGCTAAATTTCATCTTGTCATAAAGAGTTTCATTTGATTGCTATTAAACACATTCACTATTATTGTATTGATACTCTAAGTGATTATGGTCTATATTTCAAATGTGTGGCTATGTTATGTGATAACACTAATGCAATAAATTTGATCATCATACTATTCAACAAACTAGGACAAATCATATAGAGATCAAACTTAATCTCATTAGAGATCACTCTACTAAGGGTAATACTTGTTTAAAGTATGTTTGCATTAATGAACAAATTAATGATATCATCATTACTAAGCCATTGGCCGAAGAAAGGTTTGACCAATCTTGGAAGAAGCTTAGGGATCTCAAAATTCAATAACTAATGAGTTTATTCAAGTGTTGTAGCTTCAGGTGAGGACAAAGATGCCTAGCATGGGAAAAGGAAAGAGAAAAGCCAAAGAAAGAGAAGAAGGATTAGTGATCAATGAACCAAGGAAGGTTCATGTTTTGCAAAGCATGTCATGGCTGGATAGATTTGTCACAGTGGAGGCTGCTACTGAACTTGATAATTGGACAAAAAGGAACCATATGATAAATCCAAGTTACAAGGTGCATATCATCAAACTATCCGAAATGGGTAATATACTTTCATCTTTCAATGATGCGAGCTGAACTAGTTTTCTTGTGTTTGATGAATGCTATTACCTTCCTTAGTTTATGAAGTTTATGCAAATATTAAGGAAGACAAAGTTGAGCAAATTGGTAATTAAGCTATTCAGTAGTATTCTTCAAGAATATCACAAGTTAATTTTTAAGATTGATAATGCACTGCTCAATAGAATTTGTGATGTTGAGGATGTTGGCTTTAGGCATTATTCTTCCGGGGAACATTGTTTTATATGTAAGTTATACTCACATGAAAGGATTGAGAATGCTTGTACAAATGGTAGACAATTTAGGTTCATTAGGAAGGGTTATGAATCACATGATTACCACCATGATCATTCCTAATTTTGGACATAAATCATCCGTTGGAAATATGCATATGGTAATTATGCTTGCCTTATTTGAGTATAAACTTTGGATTCATGGCATTGAAGCATATGATTAGTGCAAGAAAAACAGCCAACAAAGCCTTACCTTATGGGAGATTATTAACAAGGATCTTCAAATACTTCCAAGTCAAACTTCCCATAAGAGGACAAACTTTCAAGAGTGGAGAAATCTACACAAATGATTCTCTTAATAGTATGCAGTTAGTTCTTGATGAGAATGGAATATGGAGAACAAAAGTAGAAACTCTTTTAAGAAGAGAAGAGGTTGAAGAAACTGAAGAGGTTGAGGAAGAAGAAGATGAAGAAGAAATATTGGCAAGGGAAATGAAGACAAAGAGGAGGCATGACTCATTTAGTGAGGGGGAGCAACCCCACAAAAGAAGACTATTTGAAGAGGTACTCTCTATTGAAGGAAAAGAAGTTGAAGATGAAAATCTCACTAGAGGTGATACCATAGTTGCCAAGGTGTTTCAAGAAATATTGGACAACCATATAGAGGAAATGAAGAAGATGGACAAATTCTTCAAGTCTTTTTGCTCTGATAATTCTTGGCAAATTTGATGGTTTAGAAGCTAGAGTCAAGAATATGGAAGAAGACTTGAGAAAGATTTCTCAAGTGGTTTTAAATGGTGCAAGTTCCTGTAAAGTTCAAGAGAACAAGCAAGAAGAAGGAGGTGAAGGGAGTTTAACAAAGTCAAATCACAAATCCATCACCAATTTCCTTCAGCCAAGGGAGGAAGAAAATATGGTTCAAAGAAAGAAGATCCAAGATCCTCTCGATTGGGAGCTTTCCAAAGCAAAAATACACAAGCAAGAAATCAACAAATGAAGGACCCTATCATATAGAGATCAAGGGAGACATGGCCATCATAACAAACAAATTTGGAAGTGAAGACCATGAAGCACATCCAAAGACTAAGCCTTTCTATCCCTAAACTCTATTTTGTTGCTTATTTTAGATTATGACTTAATGCACATGTTATGCTTTAACATTGAAATTTACTTGTGCCTTTCTAGTCATTATAATGTTTTGAAGCTCAATATGTGAAATCTTTGTGATAAGAGCTTCTTTTGTCTCACTTTTGTTGTCCAAGTACTCTCACCCCGAGTTTAAATTGCTGATAAAAAGGGAGAGAAGAAGTCAATTTATTATTGTTGAGATGCTACATAATGATTATTACTATTATGATGATAATTATTTGACTAGAACTATACTGTTTATAAGAGTTGGTCAATACATTGCTAAATTGACAAATGAGAGTTGATCAATATACTGCTTATAGGTGATACATGTTGTCTCATTTTCATTAACCCCATCTTTGAGTGATGACAAAAGGGGGAGAAGAAATGTGATGACAAAATGTGTGAAAATATGAAATAGCAGTGGAATTCCTCATGCATGAATAGAAAATGTGTGAATTTTTCTGAAAATCCATGCATATGTCAAGGGGAGAAAGAACAAAATATGCTATGTGTTTGTTGTACTCGCAATTGCTTGATGTAATTGTGATGTGTAATGTGAATGTGCTATGAATGTGTACTGTGAAACTAATTGGTTGCATTTGAAATTTAAAATGATTGTTTTCTGAGATTTTGAAAATGGTTAAGTTGGGATTGTGAAGTTTTTATCATGGTACTTGACTTGACCTATGACTTTACATTACATCATGAAAACAATTAAATACATGAGTTTTGTGGTTTTGCAAAGCTAAACTAAGTGCTATTGTAGCTATACATATTTGAGTACTTCTATAGTTCATTTGAAAATGCAAAATCACCTTTTCAACTTGTTTCCAAAAATTTGGACTTGAAATTCGGATGCGGACCAAAAAAATTCGGACGCATCAAGATCTTCTTGTCAAAAAATGTCTTTTTCCGTTGTTCAAATTGTTTGAAAACTATTTTAATCCTTCCTATCATATTTGAACAATCTTAGAAAAGCTTATTTTCAAAATTTACAGTTGTTATCTCACATATTTTACATTTTTTATTTGAAATCTTAAAATTCGGATGCATGATTCAAAATTCGGATGCATGTTTCAAAAATTCGGATGCATCCATATTTTGTTGCCAAAAGCTGCTCTTTTGTTGTTCAAATTGATTCAAATATGTTTTAATCTCTTCCATTATGTTTGAACAACCTTAGGAACACTTTATTTCACATTAAACATTCATTATATTAAATTTATTACAGTTTGGACTTAAGTTTTAAAAATTCGGATGCAAGTTTTAAAAAAATTCGGATGCATGTCCCCGAAATTCGGATGCATGCATATTTTGTTGTCGAATGTGCTCTTTTGTTGTTCAAATTGATTCAAACTTATTTTAATCTCTTCCACTATGTTTGAACAACCTTAGGAAAGCTTATTTTCAAAAATTGAAGCTTTCATTTCACTTATTTTACAATTCGGACTTGATATGTCAAAATTCGGATGCATAGCATCTCAAGTCCAAACTTGTTGAAAAATGAGCACAATCTAAGGGGGAGCATTGTTAATCTTTTCTGACCTTTAATACCTCTCTTAGAAGTTGACTTAATGCTTAAATGCTATATCTTCTATCCTAGTAGTTGGAAGGAAGGAGGCAAATGGAGGTTGGTTGGGTCATAGGCTCATATTGAGCCTTTTGCATGTCAATGTGCTAAATTGGTTATTATCCATTATTGACATTAATGCTTCTTTGTACTACATTGTTTAAATCCATCACATTTTGCATCAAAGTTTGTCATCATCAAAAAGGGGGAGATTGTTAGCCCTAAGGGCAAATCATGTAGTTATGATTAGTTTTGATTAATGACAAACATTGATGAGGACTAATATGCTTGTATGTTGTGTGATAGGATTTGTGGATTAAGAAGTTTGAAGTCTCATTGCCTTGAAGCTAAAATGCAAGAACAACTCCAATATATCAAAGTGATTGAAGATTGAAGAGTTTGTTCAAGATGTTAGAAGGCTTTGAAGGCATAAAGTGTAGGTTGTATGTGCTTAACAGGTAAACTTTGTAAACCCTACACTCTTAAGCCTTGGAATCTATAAGTTGCAATTGAGAGCACAAAACTTGATTTAAATGGTTTCAATGGTTTTGAACTTACCTAAATTATCAAGTTTTCATAAATGGTTTTTGCATATAAAAGATCTTTAATGACTTATCTTTAAGGCTAGAATGTTTTCCAACTTGTTTGAATTTATTTGAACATGTTTTGACAAAGTTTGAAAAATTCGGATGCAAGATTCGGACGCAGTCCAAAAATTCGGTCGTCCGAATTTTGTAGCAAAAGTTTGCTACTATTCTTCCAGAGAAATTCGGAAGAAGATTCGGACGCAGCCAAAAAATTCGGTCGTCCGAATTTTGGCCTTCAGCATGGTCACTGTTCTTCCAGAGAAATTCGGAAGAAGATTCGGACGCAGCAAAAAAAAATCGGTCGTCCGAAAAATTCGGACGCAGAATTCGGTCATCCGAATTTTCTGAAACTAGCCGTTACTAGCCGTTTTATGAACGTTTGAACTGATTTTTGAATTCTATAAAAGCCATAAACTCCAGATTTTTTAGTAGAATTTTGAACTTAACAAATCCTACATGCTCTAACTTGTTTTACATCAAATTGAATTGAAAAGCTCTCAAATTGCCTTGTGCTCAAAGATTGAAATTCAAGATTCCAAAGGCAACAAAGTGTGAAGGTGAAACATTGTGTAATCATCTACCAACAAAGTGGTAACATCTTACACTCTCTCTTTTCTTATCTTAATTGTGTTTTCTACTAGCTCATTTGCAAGGTTATCTTGTGACATAAAACCCTTTTGTGGAAGGGTGAGCCATAGACTAGATTAATCAAGGTTGTAGTGTAAAACCCGTGTGTGGGTGAGCCTTGGATTAGATTAGTCTTGAGGTTGTCTTTAGATATAAAACCATTGTGTTTGGTGAACCTTGTATTATTTGTATAATTACTAGAAGAGGTTGTGAGTGTAAAACCATAGTGTGGTAAGCCTCTTATGTAATTGTTGAATTTGAGCATATAGTGGATTGGTTGAAATCCTTGAGTGTGGACTCAAGGTAGTGGATGTAGATCTTGGAGAGATCGAACCACTATAAATCGTGTGTTCATTTTCTTATTGCTTTACTTGTTTACATACTTGTGATTATTATTTATGCTTAGTTGTTGATTGATTGGTTATGGTCTTATAGTTTGATAATCTTGTATTAATCATCAAATCACATATAACTTGAAGTTTGTGAATTTAAAGAAGAGCTTTTATTAAGATAAAGGATTTGCAAAAAGGGGAAAAGATTTCGATAATTAGCCAAAGACCTAATTCACCCCCCCCCCCCCTCTTAGGTCTTTCACATTGGTCCGATTTACTCCTCACAACTTTGAAAGCACGCCCTACCCGAATAGACCATTTCCGAACGGCATATACAGCTTCTTCCTTGTCCCGAAAGCGCATGCCTCGTCTTAGGTCATGCATTGATTCGTTCCAATCATCTAATTGAACCGCATCATCGCATGCCGAATCATTTAATTGAGCTCCCGCTCCTATATCTTGGAAGCACTCGTACATTCGGCGATCTTCACCGATGTGGCTGCTAGAACCTCCTCGTGGAATTGCAGTTGAATAATATGGTGTGACTGGTGGATGGAACGTCTGTGCTTGAAAATTTGGGCGCTCTTCATCATCGTCTGAACTTTCTGCCTCGTCTGCGACTGGAACTTCTGACTCAGGATCGCCATCTACGTCAGAAGTTGGGCCTAGTGAGTCTGCAACAGCCGCTCCGTACAACATTGTCGGTTCGGATGCCAGTAGCTCAGTCACCGGGGTCGTTGGATTCTCCATCAATGATTCGTTTACGGTGTGAGTTTGGGGATAATCAACGGATTCATGCCCGTCAAAATATCTATCTGTATTGGCGCCAATTTCCCCATGTTGTTGATCTTGAACCTGCTTCGGTTGAAAATCTACAAGAATGTGCACACCAACTCGACCAAACTCAGGTTGAATATCCCATATTAGATCCATTTGATCTTCATCGTCCAAGGCAATAGCGCTGTAGAAGACTTGATTGAATTCCGGCGAAAAATATGGCCACCGTAGAACCATGCGAACACACCACAAATCCGGATCCATATTTCTAATGCCGCATATCTTCTGCACCAACTCACTGTAGGGGACTTTGCGCCGGAGGACCCAACTTTTTTGAGCTGCTCCAGAAAAGTATGCTCCGTGATTATTATGCTGAATTTCAGTATCCCAAAATAAAAATATTCTAATTGGATTTGAGAGAGCCATTGAATTAAAAAAAATACTGACTAAAATGACCGGGATTCTACAAGATGATAAGCAGAAGAAAAGAGGAGAAGAAGAAGAGAAGGGGTTGTGAGTTATTCTGATGTTCGAAGACGGGTTTTTATAGTTAAAGACTCCCATAAATTGACAAATTTATTACAGTAGTATATAGTGACGGATTTGTTATTATTTTCAGTGTATCTGTCAGATAGATTCGGCCGACGCAAAAAGATGATTCTGGAAGGTCCGGGAAGTTTGGATTTAAGTGTATAACGCCAGAATGGAATGCGTTATGTATAAGTATAACGCCATCACATTATGCGTTATACAAAAAGCTGCCCCTCTCACGGGTGGGGTACTGTGGAATCGATGCTATAACGCCATTGCTCTATGCGTTATTGCTTCTATAACGCCATCACCGATGGCGTTATACAAAAAGCTATAACGCCATCCGTGATGGCGTTATAGGACTGGACATAACGCCATTTCGGATGGCGTTATGTCCATTTTACTCCACCCCTCCCCCCAACCGGTCCACGTTAGTTAATTTTTCACAAAAGGAGTCCAAATTTGGTAAAAACCCAGATCGAGACGACTTTGGTTTCAGGAATTATGTTCTTGCATCCTGTAGTCTGATGATCTCCCTCATCCTCGACCATCACTTTTAATTGTTTCATTTTTTTAAAAAAAAATAACACATATTTTATTTTTTATATTAAATACAATGACACAAATTTCTAATGTATACAAAATTATAAAAAAATTAAATAATTTAATTCCTCCTGATTTTACCTTTAGATTAGAAAGGATCTTTCGATTTTTAATCTTACTAAGTACTTTTTATTTTATGTTCGGACATTAAAAGATCTTTTAAGTTTTTTAACATATTAAGTTCCTCTTATTTTTATATTTAGACACTAAATAAATTTTTAATTTTTTAAATTTATTAAATCTCTCTTATTTTTACATTTAGACACTTTAAAATCTCTCATTTTTTAAACTTCTTAAGTCAGTATAATTTTTACGAGCTACTTAAATGAATCTCTTTGATAAAATAAACTATATGATTTAAAAAGTTTAAAAGGAATTGAGAGGAAGTGTATGTAAAAACGATAAGGACTTATCGTGGAATGGGGCTATGTAGCACTAATGGACTAGATCAAGTGTCATCATATGGCCAAGTCCAAAAAATTGAGAGGCCTTTTTTTTAGTATCTAAATGTAAAAATAAAAAAGACTTAACAAGTTAAAAAATTAAGAGGTCCTCAAGTGTCAAACGTAAAAATAAAATAGACTAAATTGTTCAATTTTTTTAAAATTATATTTCATTTGAAATATTTTTATTCTCTGTTTAAAAATATTCAAAATTACATCTTAATTCAATAAATTTAAATATTTTATAAGGTGAATGTACAAAGAAATTTTAAATAATCAATAACAACTTGTTATTGTACTAATTTAATTTGAAAAATGCTTCCAAAATAGTTAAAATAGGCTATTTTTATATTAAAAAGACTATTATTTGAAAAAAAACGGGCTGCAAGGTAATAGCCCGTTTAAGAAAAAAGAGTACTGTCTTCAGATCTGAAGTTTCATGGGCCCCCGTGCACTGGCGGATCACCTGGCCCTTCTGCACCATAATTTATGGGTTCATGCTCAGGCGATCAGCTATTCTATTTTTAATTTTTTTTTTCAAAAATTGAAAAAACCCGTCTCGTGAAAAATCAGGGGAAATCTTATTATTTCTTGTGATTTCACATGGAAATCTTATTTTCGTACATAAAAATCAGAAGGGTAATACAATAGGTAGAGAGAGAAAGAGTGAGAAGGAGAGAATAGAGAGAAAAAGAGAAGGTTGAGAATGAAGATTAATTTTGTTGCATTAGAAATTTTTGTTATTGCGTTTAGCACCTTCTGTTTTTTTAAAAAAATTTCCTTATACATTTTATAATTTTTCTTTAAAAAATTAGATAATTAATATTCCTACTCCATTTTAAGTTTTTCTCACTCCCCTTTCACTCTTTTTTATAAATGAAAAGACTTTAATATTCTTTACTAATTTTTCTTAATAAAGCTTAAGCTGAAATTTTGAAACATTCTTCGGGTATTAAGGTCTTTTCAGAGAGGATCAAAATAAGTTAAAAAACGAGTGAAAATATCATTTCTTAAAAATTATCATGTAACAATTTTATGATCGTGAAAATTAAAGTTAGACAGACTAATGATAAAAGATTAAGACTCTGGTAACTTGTGTATTTTAAGAATCATGTTAAACTTTTCAATAGGGCCAATAATCTCTTGATCAATTATGGGTAAAAGGATAATTTCGTATGGAAAGACTTTTGATAAATAGAGGAGATAATTATACTTTTCTATTTGTGGATAATTGTAGGCCCCAATTAAGCTAAAAACATCTGATTCAACTTGAGAAATAATAATTTTCCATATTTTAATTGGTTTCTTTTGTCTTCTTTTCCATGAAGTTTTCGAGATTGCGTATGTTTCCCTGCGATTATTTGGAAACCGATCTCATGCACAATTTCGTGCCGGGCACTGGTTTCCATGAATCCTCAATTTAATATATGTTATATTAAATAGCAGAGAGTCTTCTAGTTTTATTTTGAGAGATATGGTGATAGGGCTTTGTATTTGTAGTTGCGGTAATGGCCCTATGGCGTTTTACTTGGATGTAGGGATATCTATCGAGCTCACTGAGACGGGCTTTATAAAGTCTAAGCTCGGTTCGATTAACATCGTACTGGAAAAATGTAAGTTCGGACTCGGCTCTTTCGGGCCGAGCTCAGACTCTGGTCACCCCTGATTTTAAAAACTTTTTTATATAATAATAATAATAATATTTTTAATAATATAATAATATTATTATTATATAAATATAAATATAAATATAAATATATATATATATATATATATATATATATATATATTTACCGACCGGGCTAAAATCGGACTGAACTTATTTCAGTCCGAGCTCGGCCCTAAACGTAATCGGGCTGAAGAGATCAACCTGAGCCAGTAATTAAGCTGACTGAACGAGTCGGGCTCGGGTCAACCCAACCTAATTGACAGTGTTACTTGGATGAATGAAGAGGACGAATTTTTTTTTAAAAAAGAATATTTATTTTTAAAAATAAAAAACCCAAATGAACCAGAGTAACCTTAACAAGAGCAGGTGCCCAAGGGCAGAATTAGGATTTTTAATTGTTAGAGGGTCCCGTGCCTATTCCTAAAAAGTGTCGCTGAGACTTTTTGTCCTTATTCAAATGTTGTACGTGGATTTATTTTTGTAATATAATTTTTTGAATTTTATTTTTAATAAATAATTTACTTTTTTAAAATTCAGATAAAAAATTTAATTCATATTCTTTTCTCTATATACAGATGGATCACCTATACAAATAAATATTGAATTTACAGAATCCAAAACAAAATACTCACTCAAGTGAGTTGGTTGCTTCCTGCCCCAAAACAGAAACAGGCTCACTTGGTAAATGTCTCAATTGATGAACTATAGTTGCTGATGCAAATCCAAAATCATTAGCTACGAAAGAACAATCTAATGGAACTCTTGAAGTACCTTTAGGTGAGCTTTTAAATGATCTCAAATGTCCAGGATTGTACATTTTGAATTTATTCTGATTGCTGAAAGGAGTTTTCTTGCATAGCTAGACCTGCTTGTGAAAAGACAACAATTGAAGTTTGATCTTGTTCAATGCTGCAAGAACTTCTTCTATATTCATCCTCTCTTTTGGAGACAGCACTGAGCATTTCAGATCCACTTGAATGATGGATGACAAACACTTTCCTTGTCCAAATTAACATCAATGACTTGAAGTAATGCATCAGAAACTGCATCATTTACTCAATCCCTAAAGCTTAAACCGTGGCTTTTTTCCTGTAAAAATTCCATCAATGATATCCGAAAACTGTAAACACCGCTTCTCGTTGAAACAAACCCTTCAAACCATACTCTACAAAGCAATATCGAATATGAAAAACAAATAAAATAGAAAATTAATTTTTTTAGAAATTCGGGAAAAAATTGAATAAAGTAGAATATATAAATGAGAATTTTGTGAGGTTTACCTGGTGCAATGAAACCAAATGTCGCTATTATTTCAATAAACTAAAAGCTTTGCTTTTATAACATGAAAGACGTCGTTCTTGTTATATAAGTAAAATACAGTAAAAATTATATTTTATTTTAAATATATATATATATATATATATATATATATATATATATATATATAAAGTCTATCCCGCAAGCTACTCTGTTTAACCCGCTGGTCTCTTATAGGCAGATATAGACTAATCATATGCCAACCTTAACTTTCCTCGACCAAATTTCCTCCTAATAAAAACAAAAAGTTTCCTCTGACCACCTCGATCTAATGAGCATTCATCCAATTTGGCTACGTTGTTAACAATATTCCTATTTTAATATGTGCTGAATATATTTTATATTCTATAATTAAAAATCTGTTCGGTATATATTGAAAAAAAATATTATTGGTATTATATTCAGATTTATGTTCAACAGTTTTCAAAATATTCAGGTTTGTGTTCAACAGTTTTCAAAACATATTTTCCATTTTTCCGATGGGGACTTCTCTTCTAATAATCCTCCATTTTGAAACAAGGTTTGATCTAAATGCTACAATGATGTAAGCGTTTTTTTATGATTTATATATATTACCATATGATTGTTTTATCATATCGATTGAAACCAACATAGTGCATCACCTCTAGAGCTGTATTCAAATACAACTGAACTGAGCATTGAGTTTTCAAGTTCGGTTAATATTAGAACATTGTTCCAGTTTGTTCAATTAACTTTTTTAGCTTGAAATTTTATTCGACTCAATTGGTTTATTTGTTTGCAAAGTTCGAATTAAGTCATTCTTATTTAACACGTTTAATTCTTTTGAGTTATTAGAATAATTTTAATAGTACTCAATTTGAAATTGTTAAAAAAGAACAACAAAAAAATATAATAAATAATAAATAATAAACGAAGAAAATAAAATCACTATATAAAATATTATATTATATTATACATAATATATATGTAATATAATTTAAGTTTTGTATAAAATTATAAAAATATACAGATAATACTTATATATATGTTGGTCGATGGTCGAATTTATTTGCAAACATGTTCGTATTTGTTTGATCAATAAAACAAACTATATTTGATATTATTTGAGCTTCACTTGATTACCAAGTTTTTTTCCCAAACTTCCCATTCCAATAACACCCTCTTAGCACCTTCGTCCAAAATCCCGAGCTTTCCATTCCAATATCAACTACAATCACCTTCTCCGCCACATCCGACACTCTTAGCACCTTTCTTATCTCCATTTGTAGACGATTGTAATGTGAAGTTCAAAGTGTTCTTTTTCCACATATCACTAAGAAACGCAAACTTTTGCAACATTTTCAAAGCAACTCCTACTCCTCAAGGCTAATGATTTAAATTTACTTCTATTCTTTACGAGAACAAATATTGTTTTACTTATAAACTCCTTGTCCTCTAATTTGTTAAATCTCCAATAGCTACTTTAAACATAGATTACTTGACTTACTTAGTAACTTTAAGTTCTACGAACCATGGAGTTAAAAAGCTGATGTGCAATCTAGTTTCTTTATACACTTTTACTATATTATCATTGAACAATCTAAATTTTATTTGTAAATTTCACTTTTGTAGATTTGCTCATGTGCTTTTTACGGGAAACTTGTGGTCAGATCAGTCTACTAGTCATGATCCCACACTCAGTGACACTACTTATACTAGTAGAGTCAATTGAAAAATGCGAGGAGTATGGAGTCAAGATTAATAGACTAGTCTAACATTAACTTTTTCGCCTTTTACATTATTAGACCATAAACTATAATGATTTTAATTAGTGTCTAATTAATATTTTTATCTTGTGCAAATTATGCTAAGTTCAATGATTTACCCGAATGTTTGCAAACTTAAAAGTGTTTGTAGTTTTTAATTAATTTTTATTCTTTAAAGCTTCAAATTACTCTTATTTATCCTTGAAAGATTTGCTTGTTTAGTCCTTGAACTATATATGTTTCTTTCAGAGAGTCCCTAGCTTTTTATTTTAGCATTAAGAATCCTTGAAAATTTATGAGCAGCATAAATAATCCCCACCACTATCTCCACAGCGGAATCTGGCTAACTCTTAGCATGAGCACTGAATATGATCAGACAAAGAGGGGTAAATTGTCCACAAATCTCATTCCCCCCTCCCTATTCTATTGACCAAAACCCCTTCATCTTTTCCTCTCTCTTCAAACCAGCCCAACCCTAATACTCATTCCTAAATTGCAGACCTAGGTGTTGCTGCTACCCAATGTTGAATTCTTGCAATGGCTTCCAACCCAACAATGAAGTGCTGTTGTGGAATGATGAGTGTGCCAAGGACTTCTTGGACCAATATCAACCCTGGACAATGATTTCTTGGGTGTCAAAAGTATGGGGTAAGGCTAAAACTTAGTTCTTTTGCAATAGGTTAATTATTTCATTCAATAAATGAGAATTTGTTATAAGTTTTAGGTGGCTATGGATATTTTTCTTATACAAAGGCATGTATGCACCAAATAAGAATTTTGTCCCTATATGAAGTCATAGACATAAGAAATCTAGTTAAAAAAATTAATGTGAATTCAATCAAAAGTACGTCACCAACTACCAAATAATACAGGTTGCAAATAAGTGGCCACAAAACACATGAGTTCCACAAAAAAAACTAACCCTTTCCTATTTCTAGAAAACCAACAACCGAAAAACAAGACCACACAAGCTTCTACGACCTTGTTAAATGACCTAAACCTAGTCTTCAAGTCCCATTTTAAATTCTTTGTCAACCTCCTCTTCTTCTCATACTTCTCTCCTGTATTGGTCTTCTTGAGGTTGTTGCTTCTGGGGAAATGGATCTTGTTTTCCTATTTCAACTGGTTCTCTAAGGGAATCTTGGATAGTTTTACCACAAGTTCTCCTATTGTGACCATAAGCACCACATTTGCCATATTTGTTTCTACGATTAACCTTGCTAGAACTAGCAAATTGGGCTTCATCTATGCCAACTCTTTGTCTTATGCAAGTCCTTGCATTGTGTCCACTTTCAGCAGATATATGTAGGTAGCTATACTACTCCCCTATCATGGACAACTTTCTTGGCTAATATGAGGTATCTTCTTCTAATCAGAAGGACCACTCCCCTAATCTAGTTCCCTTCTCTTTTGGTCTTAGGTCTTCTTGGCATCATCAATCTGAATGGTGATAGAAAAGGTGATATACTCATTTTTAGACAATTATTAAGTTCATTGTTCGGACAAATTATTGGCTCAAATGCCCTCAAGAAAGCTGCCTTGTTGTAGCACTCATCCACAAAATCCTAAGGCTTGGTTTGGTTTCAGTGGAGTAATTCGATTTTCAGTTTGGTTTCGCAATTTTGTTTGAAAATTGAACTGAATTGAATTTTTATCCTAGCGAACCGAAATAATTATTTTGATTTGGTTCGGTTTGGGTCAAAAATTGAATTTCATGGAAAAAAAGAAAATAGAGAGCCTACTTAATGTAAAATCAGGAGAAATTTAAAAAATACAATCAATGAGCTTAAGAAACAAACTACCAGCAGCAAGCAATGTATCTTGCTCTTCCAACTGGAGGAATTAGAAAATAAAAGAAAGAGGAAAAAAGAAATGTCATAGTAAATGACAGACAATCCTCATGCAAAAAGTTACTCGAGACTACTAAAGGTGGTTAGCATCTCATCCAAAGACCTTAAAAAGCTAAGACAACAACTAGGCTTGTCATCCATTAAAAAGGAATGTGCTTTTACCCCCTAGCACAATGTCTTTCTTGAAAAATCGTCTTTCTTGAAAAATGAAGAATCTTCTTTTTCCTTGTCAGTAACAATGAATAACAAAACCAGAGAAACCACATCATTCCAGTTGGATGTTGAACGCTCACTTTGGATACATACAACCATACCAACTACAAGATTTTCCAAACTAGCAATTCATTTATGACCAAAGAAACTGGAGAATATATGCAGAAGGTAATATCAATCGTTAAAACTCATATCATGATGCAGCAAATAGATAAAAAGACTACCTAAAAATAATGTGTTCTAGCATGAATAATGAAGTAGCATCTCAAGGGACGAAATAAAGAAATTCATGAATTAGAGGAAAATATCACAAGAAAATGCTAATAAACTTCAGTCCCCCTTTCATAAAATACCATTCACCTTATAAGTTTAAGCTTCAAAGGTCCAAAATGGCTGATTCATGACCCAAATTTGTAAGTTCTGGGAACTTAAACAAAGAAGAAGTCAATTAGTAGCCCAAAGAAAAAAGAGTATAAGATAATATATACAAAAAAGAAATTAAACAAGGAAGTACTAGACATAAAGAAAATTACCGGAATCTATTTTTTCAAGAGTATCAATATCCTATTCAATAGCAAAAGGATAGGCTTCATTCTTCATCCAATCTTTGGCACACATGAGGCATTGCACCATCCTAGGAGTTAAAGAACTCCTAAAATGTGTCAAGAACACGCCCTCCCATACTAAAAGCTGATTTGGAAGCAACTGTGCAAACAGGAATAGTAAGAATATCTCAAGCCATATGAGAAATTATAGAAAATCTAGGGCCATTCAACTTCCACTACTTTAAAATGTCAAAATCCATCTTCATCCCTTTCTATTTCTTCTCCAACGTACTTATCCAATTCATTTTTGTTATCAACACCTCCAATCTCATTGATGAAAATATCATACTCACGTCTAGTGTCCACATCTAAATTTCTCCTCTTCAAAGGTGGTCCACTTAGTTCTTTGTTTTGTTTACTTGACATTGAACTAGAGGATATACTGGAAGATACATGTGGGGGCGGCACATCAGGAACTTGACTTGCATTTAATTTCTTATAGTCTTCAAATAATGTATACATCCCTTCCTTTACCTTTGTAACAATATCAGTGTTCTGGGGATACATTCTACTACCACCCATTCAACATAATGTAATTTGAAATGAGAATAAAGAATAACTGCATAAAAAATAATGAAGTTTAACTTTTCGCTATTTCCCCAATACTTGTCATACTTCATTTTCATGCTCATTGCCATTTCACTCAACTCAAAATCATCACTGTCTTTCCATGCTCTCAACAGTCTCACCACGTCACTAAATACATGGAGAACTTGATTAGAAGTTACATATAATGAGCCCGAAAATGTGAGTTCATAGAAGTGTGAAAGGAACTTCACAAACTGTGAGACATTACTCCAATCCTCGTCACTAGGTAACCCACTGCCATCCTCATGTATCAAATCAAAACTAATATGTGAATTTGTTTCTTCAAGTCTTTCAAAAGCTTTCATAAGAGTCAAAGCAGTGTCTAACATCAAATAAGTTGAATTCCACCTAGTGGGAACATCTAAGCATAATAGCCTCTTACTATCCAATTTTTCCATTTCAACACATTCCTTAAACTTTTTCAACCTACTTGGTGACTGCCTAATGTATCGAATTGCAGCCCGAATACGATCAACAGAGGGAGAAATTTCTCTCAAACCATCAACTACAACAAGATTTATAATATGAACAATGTATCGTACATGCAGATGCTTACCCCCAAGCAAACTAGTGCCCCAATTCCCCAACCTTTTCCTCAAATAACTGACCGCAACATCAGTTTGAACTTGCATTGTCAACAGTAATTGTAAATACTTTATCAGTCCCCCAATCAAGCAAGCATTTTCAACTCCTTTACCAATGGCTTCACCTTTATGACTTTCTATTGGTTAGAAATTTAAAATTTTCTTATGCAACACCCAATAATCATTGATAAAATGAGCAGTAAGGCACATGTAGTTAATTCTTTGCTCAGATGTCCAAGAATCAGTAGTAAGACTAATCCTTTAAGCCTTATGCCTAAAAAATTCCCTCAATTTTACTTTTTCTTCTCATATAATTTATAACAATCCCTAGTAACAGTAGCACGAGAAGGAATTTGAAAAGTGGGGCAAGCAACAGACATGAAGTGGTGAAATCCCGATTTTTCTACAAAACTAAATGGTTGTTTATCCACAATTATCATATATATACATGCTTTTCTAGCTTCCTCTTGATTAAATCTCTAACTAATTATGGAACCAGCCTTGCTCCCTATCCACCATGAGCAGAAGTGAGTGGTTGTCGCTTTACCTGTGATTGATATGTCTCATTGTTGCAAGGGTTCTTCATACAACCTTTCAAGTGATTTTTCAGGGTTGTTGTACCATTTGTAGAGCTATGGACAACATATGATGTATCGAAATAATTGCAACGTACTTTCTTCTCTCATTTTTCATTTGTGAACTTTGTGAAATGTGAGCAAACCATGGATCGAGGGGTCAACTGTTTTCGTTGCTTGGGTTGTTTTTGGGTGGCATTGCAATTAGTCGACCCTTCTCAACTTGGTAGCAAGCTCATATCAGAGGGTTCAGTACTTTGTGGTTCATTCTTCACAGGCAATGGTGAACTATCTGCTTGATTCTACATCATATCAAGA
Organism: Rauvolfia tetraphylla; assembly: GCA_030512225.1. Taxonomy (NCBI): domain Eukaryota; kingdom Viridiplantae; phylum Streptophyta; class Magnoliopsida; order Gentianales; family Apocynaceae; genus Rauvolfia; species Rauvolfia tetraphylla. The sequence goes on along the minus strand of JAJQKT010000063.1, from coordinate 2,907,942 downwards.
GAAACAATAGTTGTTTAATTCAATCAAACAAAACAGAATTTTAAAAAATAGAACAAAACAAAAAATAGAAAACATAATTTTAGAACAAAACAGAATTTAAATAAATAGAAAAAAGAACAGAATCTAAGAAAATAGAAAACAGAATTTCAGAAAATAGAAAACATAATTTTAGAACAAAACATAATTTTAAAAAAATAGAAAACAGCAGAATCACAGAAAATAGAATTTTAGAAAACAGAAAACATAATTTCATAATAGAACAAAATTTAAAAAAAAAAACAGAAAACAGAATAGAATCTAAGAAAACAGAAGATAGAATAGAATTTCAAAAAACAAAAAATAGAACAAAATTTCAAAATTACATAATACATAACAAAATTTCAATCTCGAAATCTGATAAGCCGTGTAAGAAAGAAATCAAAGCAGTTCTTTTGAACTTCTTATTCCATTTTTCATTCAATCTGGATCCTGTTTATCATTTTCTACAACATTTTCTTGATTCTATAAAATGAATGTTATAGAGAGATACTTTGTCCTTTTTAACAAAGTTTTTAAAAAAGAAAATATTTCAAAAATTAGCCAAAAGCTTAATTCACCCCTCTTAGATCTTTGATACACAACTCCCATTTCCTACATGAAAACTTCTTTAATTCTACATCTATTGCAAATTGTTTCATACTTATTTCTCTCATCTTACTTAGAGTCTGCCGCAAATGATGGAAAACAATATGTAGAAGCCTTTATTACCTTGTCCAATCTCCTTTTCACCTTTGGTCATATTCTCAAATCTTGCTTAAGCATCCATGACCTTCTACTTTACAATCTCAATATCAAATACACCCTTATCCTTTCTAATAGCCTAAATATCGACTTATTCATTGCATTGAGAATTGAAAATGTGATACTCCCAACCCTTCCGCTAGGTTTCACTACGACCAAGTAAGGTACCAGCATGCCTCTCGGTATTGACATATGCATACACACACACACACACACACACTATACTATACAACCAAAGAGCACAATAGTAGAAATTATATAAATACATAGGTAGATCCTTCACCTGTGAACATAATAGGTCAAACCTTCATCTACAGTTAACTATAATACAATTTTCTCTCTATAGCTAGCGAGAAAGAACAAAAGATACAAGATTTTACAACTGTTCACATACTATATACATTATTAAAGTTCTTGACTCGCTACTAGGTAATCAAATATACAAACAAATAAACACAGTACCAGTTAGGTTGAGCCTTCCTCAATACTATATCCCTTTTCAAATGGATCCATAATCCAAAGTTTAGATGTTCCATGTTAGCAGAAGAGGCCCTAGTATAGGGGACTAACTATGTATAGTGCAATCCATTGACACTTCCAGCAACCAAATCATATTACAAATCATACCTGGTCGGGACAAAATTTTTATGTAAATTTTCAAAACACAAGAGCCATTCAAATAGCCACTCAAATGAATCCAAGTCCAAAGTAAACTTAAAATAACAAAACACCCATCCACTATTTCAGCCATGAAGATACAAGTTACACAAATATATCATGATTTTCCAAAATCAAGTAATAAAACATTTCCCAAAGCTTATATGTATCTATGAAACATATTAAAAAATTATAGTATTCCAAAAAAATAAATACCTACTTGGAGAATTGCCCCTAGGCATTTCTAGTGCACAAATGAAAAATCATTGTGAAGAATCTCTCCAATTTAAAGAAATGAAGCAACTAAAGCATTTTCAAAATAGCTTATTATCATTTGTGAATAACAAATATTCTTATTTGTCTGTCATATTGATAGCACTAAAAATATGGTAAGCCTCGGTTTGTAGACTCACCTGGTAACAAGAGCTAAACACTTCCTCACTAAACTTGTGAATTTCATATAATTTCAAGTAACTCAAACTTAGTCGAAATCATATAAGATGATAAAATTTAATTTTTGAGCGTACTTACCTAGGACACCCTAGGCATATTTCTAAACATAAATATACAACTATAGTGCCTATAGTATTAATAAATCTCTTACAAGAAATAGAGTAAATTCTTAATAATCAATTCCTCAAAAAATACATAGCAAAACTTATTTATTAAATCTAAATCTGACTCCAAAAATGAGTTCTACATTAAGGATTTCCTATAGAATGACAAAATTAGTAGCATGAAGTTACGAAATATGAATACACAACTTACGTTCATCTCAAGACAAGAAACTTTGAGCTTGAAACAAGAAACAAGAAACAAGAAACAGGTAACAGAAGAAGAAATCGTGCAAGGAGAAGGAAAAAAAAAAAAGAGAAAGAAAGAAGCCAAAGAAATTGATAAGAAAGGATAGGAACTCTAATATATATAGGAGTGAAAGTCAGTGAAGAAAAGAATGAAAGAGTTGGTGAAGAAGTAACATGTGCATGTCACTATGCTATGAGCTCTTTTTCTTTTCTTTTCTTTTTGTTGCAAATGTGGTCAAGAATGTTTCTAAAAATAAATTAACCTAGTTCATGATAGTTTTCTCAAGTTCTAGCATCCTAATTTGGCTTTACTAATATTACATACTCTGTCTCAAAATGAACACGTGTAGAACAAATTTAATTCAATTTTTTGGTTCATTTTTTTCAAATTTTTGTTTGAAAAAAATTTGGTTTTCATCTTTAAATCAAAATTCAATTCAATTTTTTAGTCTGAACTTAGCCAAACCAAAAAAAAAAATATTTTTCTACGAACTAATTTTTAAATATAATTGAAGGTTAATAATTCTAGTTAAGTTAGATTTTAATTAAGATTATTTTAAAATTTTAAATATTTAATTTTATACATTTTCACAAACACTATTTGAAGATTAATAATTAAAATTAAATTAGATTTTAATTAAGATTATTAAAAATTTAAAATACATATTTTTTATATTTTCACAAACACTATTTAAAGATTAATAATTTAAACTATGTTAATGTATAATAAATGTTATTTTGAAATTTAAAATTTCTAATTTCAAAAATTTCATTTTCTTCAAGCTGACAGAAATATTTCAATTTAAAAAAATTAATTTGAAAGTAAATTAATTTTGATTTAATTTTAAAAAATATAAAAAATTAAAAATTTTCCAAATAATAAACTAAAATTTCTTCAATTGAACTGGTGAACACCCCTACTCGTGTGTGGCAAACGCGAGGAAAAATCGTTCATCGCCAGAAGCCCAGAAACACCTAACAGAAAAAATTTGACCCGTCTATCGAACTTATTTTTTTTTCTCCCAAACATGTTCCAAGGGCCGGTACGGTTTCTCTTATAAATGGGCCAAACGCGGTCGTGTCTTAAGATTGGGCCAAAGTTATAAACGGGCTTTCTTAATTCTGCGGTGTGGGAGTTAGTATAGGAACAAGCAATGGCGACTGCGAGGGCAGCGGAGGCACTGAGGGCATACCGGCAGGTTCTAAGAGCCACCCGGAAATCGTTCGCCGGAGACACCCTCATGCTCAGGGAGTCAGCGGCGGAGGTTCGGAAAAAGTTCGAAGAGAATCGTCATGTGAACTCAGAGGCTGAGCTTCAGAGACTCCTCGAAGAGGCACGCGAGGCCTCCCACTTCATCTCTACCATGATCGTCCAGGCCAAGCTCAACGATCGCGGTGGTTATGGTAAGCTTCTTTTAATTGGTAACATATTAGTTCTGCTTTGGAATTGAAATTTATACTTAGAACCGCAAGGAGAGGTGAATGCTTTGTGCCCACCATCTGTTTGTTATATTTCTCTTATCGTCGGTACCAGAAACAAGAAGGGTGACTGGGGAAGGCTGGGTTAAGTAAATGCTTCATTTCCCACCATCTACTTTGTTATATAATCTTGTGTTTGGGAGATCATATCTAGACACAGATTCTGGAGCTTCCTGTTGGATAATGCATTTGCTGGCTGTTTATTCCAGTGATTTGACAATTTCATTCTCCTCTCGAAGGTTGGGTTTGCAGATTTCTTAGACATAGCTTTAGGTAATGCAAGATAGATTAGAATGCAGCTGTCATGAGAATCATAGCAAAGAAGGACTACACACAAAATAAAAATTGATAGTTTGATTGAAGAGCTTGAACTAATATTGAGATTCATGTCTTTCAGTTATAAGGGCCTTACTCTAGCATTTCTTGAGGTAAAATTGTACTTTCACCTGTTATGCTCAAATATCTATGATTTTTTAAATTTTTTGGGAACATAGAAATAATTGAATAAGGGAGATTGACTAATCATTTCTCGAGTTGTTTTAGGTACCTCTTTTGTATTTTTACGTCTTCTGATCATACGAGCCAAAATTTAATTTTAAAGTCTAAACTATGGTTTATGGGTTTTTGTTTTTCCAAATTACTTTTTCACAGATAAAGTATTGTTTTTAGATGTTTTGGTAAATCTTCATTCTTATTGTTTTGTTAATATATACATGAAATTTCTTGGGATATTTAAGGTTTTGGAATATGATCGAATAATGTCTGCTGAATTTTATCTGCTTGGATACTTTGTCTTTTTAATAAATTGTATCTGTGGATTAATTATGAAGTAAGGTCATCAGAAGAATTCATGTCATCTGATACAACGATTTACATTTCTGTCTACATTAATCAATCGGGTTGTAGTGATATTGGATCCTTCCCTTGCTTGTGCTTTTCTCTCCTCCTGAATTTATTTATTATACAAAAGGATTATGGAATCTTAGATATACTTGTTCATGAAACACTATGATTCACAATTTGCTTCAGTAATCCTGGAAACATACATGCCATGTTTTCTATGTGGTTGTTGGAACAGGAAATTAGGAAACCAAATTATGGCAAATAATTATGTCTTCTACATTGAATTTGATGGTTTATCAGCTGCTTCTGATGTTTCTTATCCACTGTTATATGGAAACATACATGCCATGTTTTCTATGTGGTTGTTGGAACGGGAAATTAGGAAACCAAATTATGGCGAATAATTCTATGTCTTCTACTTTGAATTTGATGGTTTATCAGCTGCTTCTGACGTTTCTTATCCACTGTTATATCATGAAATTGCTATGCTGAAGAATGTGTTTCTGAAACCTTTTCTCGACATAATTCCTGTTCCAATATTTTAAGTGCTTATAGTCAATTGTGAAATTAGATATCAGTAAACCAACCACCAGCCGCCTTCTTTGGTAAATTTGCACGTAAATTGTAATTGTTGATGCTAGTTCTGAATCTCACTTTAACATTTATTTTTCTGCAGAAGTAAAACTTGGAGAGGAGCATGCAGATGGGACTCTTGAAACACCTGATGAGCTTCTTAAGAAATCAAAATGATATTAAAGGAGAAGAAAATTTTACCTCCAACTTGATTTTGAATCTTAATATTATTAAGCAGTTTTCTGTATTTTCTGCTTCTTTTTTTCTTCTCTGTTGCAAGGAGAGTTTTCTGTTTTTCCTTTTGTTATGAATTTATTTAAACCGTTTTCTTTTCCAGAAATAAAATTTTAATCAGATATTGCAATATTATACTTCTTTTGTTTCATTTCATTTGACCTTCTTATTATATTGAGACGTTTCAAAATAATTGATATTTTCTATAAAAAAAATATTTTAATATATTTTATACTATCAATTAATTACTAACTTCACTATATATTATTTTTATATATTTAAATTTGATATAAAATATTTACTAGTCTACATGTTTTTTATTTTTTATTATACTATATTACTTTTATAATACAATTTAAATTTTTATATAAAAGTCATTGTCCCGGTTAATTACAGTCAAATGAAATGAAACGGAGGGAGTATTTCATTGAGAAGGGTGCTGCCATCGTTAGTTTGATTACGCATTCTTGAAGTGGATAACTGCAATTAAGCAAATGATTCATAGATTTTATTCATGCAACAAAACTAATTTCTACAACATTTGATTCGGAACACCTCCAACAAAAAATTTTCTCCAAATGCCATAGTTTTCTGTGTTGAGATGCTGAAGATCTACAGGGGTAGAGAATTATAAACTTGGGTAGATAACTCTTTATATTTTGAATTTTTGCCAAGATTGGTCCCATTTTAAAAATATCGCACTGAAATGGTCTTAGTTTAGCGGAGGATTTCTTCAATGGTCATAATACCAATTGATAAGGCGTCATAACTATATATTTATAACATCATTAAATTTGGTGTTGTAAAATGAATCTTTTTTCCTAAAAAAAATAAATCCTTTAAATAATTTTACCAAATAAATTAGCTCTCTTCATTCACAACAATTTGATCCTCTCTGATGTAGTAGAAAAATAATTTAGCTTTTTTTCTAATATTATCTCTATAGTATCATATTTAAGAACTTTAAGCAGTAATCTAACAGTCTGTCCAAATGGGTCATAGCTCGTGGATTAGTCCGTTTATCCGTATAAATGGATGGGTCAGATATAGTTTGTTGGCCAGTTTAAATGCAAGCCTATATAGCTCGCATGCCAATGATGGTTGGAGCGGGTTGACCCGTAGTTTTTTTTTTGTTAAAGTCAAATTTTATTTTTGTATTTTAAAATTTTACTTTAACTCAAATATTCAATGTAATTCTAACTAATTAAAGGTTTTAATATTAAGTTAAATATATAATTTTTTAATTAAAATTGAAGAATTTAATAAAATTTTGATAGAAATATTCTTAGATGTTAGAAATATAGTAGAAAATAGAAAGCATGCATAAGATTATGGTTGATCGACTTAATTTTATGAATCAATCATTGTGTCATTTTAAATATTTTTTATATAAATTTATCTAAATTAAGAATTACACACACATATAACTAATGATTATTTTATATTTTAAGAATATTAGTGATTGACTAAAGATCATTTTTATCTCAATTATGAATTTATATGATCTCACATGTAATAAAAAAGTTAGATAAAAAGGAAAAAAATATATTTTTTAAAAAGGTCTTGGCCCATGGGCTGGACCATTTAGCCCGCATGCCACTTAGGATGGATATGGGTTGAGAGTTTTTCATCCCCTAAAAAATGGGCTTAGCCTGCTCCAACCTGTTTAAAGTCGAGTCGAGCTAGCCTATTTAACAACACTAGCCAAATCTAATGGCATTATATTTTTCAATTGGCCTCCACACTTTATGTTTAGCGTTTGCATGTGAATAAAAGAAAAAAAATTATGTCCATCATTTTGCACGAGGCAAAGGCGGTTCACCTAGAAGTATCCTAATTGATTCTCGTGTTTGAAGCATATGCATAAATTTTTAAGTTTCAAAAATTAAAATTAATAGTTTCTAAAATTTTGGAATGATTTTTTCCTTCTTTACATTAGAGAAATGAAACTGAGAATAAAACATATAACTATGTCTTTTATTATAAACACTAAATGTTAAAAAAATACTAGTATTTCATAGAATTTAAAATTTTTGTTTATTCTATATTAGACAAGTGGTCGCAAAAGCATTAGATAATAGTGAAATGAAATATGAATATATCTAATATAAAGCATAACTAAGAGGAACTTGGCCCTACAGAGTTAATAAGGTCATAATTCCTTCTATTATAACCATGCATATGGCAGTTACTGCATCTTAGAGGAAATTTTGGATTATGGTAATCCATGTCGAAAAGATACCTAGTGGTTCGTAGTCGTTCTTGATTGTTCTTCATTTTTGGAAGGTAAAAGGTCATATAGAATGATGCCTCTTGCCACAAGTTTTTGTTGGCTACTGGATTAAAACTGCACTCGTATGTCTCTTTGTATGATTCTTTTGAGTATATATCCAACACAAATTGTGCACCGTTCCATCTCTTATTTCGACATACTGCTAACGCAGGGCTGTTCACATGAAAAACGCAGGGCTGTTCACATGATAAACGCAGGGGAGAAAAGACGCATCACTTAAAGATGGGGTTGATGTGTCTAGAAACGCTATAACAGACACAGAAGTACGGAAAGGTTCACGTGGAAAAAAATTACAAAATTCTGACAATCCAGTATGGCAAAATCAAAAAGCAAATAACCATAGTAAAAATTAAAAAAAGGGCAAGACATGTATAATTGATAGGTAAGGGCACATGACAAAAGTAAAATAAAAAGAAAAAATGCTAAAGTCAAATGTGGATTTTCATTCGCAAAAGTCAAAATTTACAAAAAATTTAAACCATTAACTATTGACTGTTGACTGCGAATTCATGAATGATTTGAATATCCAAATTTGATTTTCTTTTCCTAATGACATGAAAAATACAAATTGATACATCAATATCCTTTCTTCTCAATTTCAATTATAACAACAATTCTGAATATATGTAAACCCATTGATAGGTATGGGGTACATGACAAAAGTATAATGAAAAGAAAATGCTAAAATAAAGATATCCTTCCTTCTCAATTTCAATTATAACAACAATTCTGAATATATGTAAACCCATTGATAGGTATGGGGTACATTACAAAAGTAAAATGAAAAGAAAAATGCTAAAATAAAGATAACATGCAGATGATATTATTAGAGGTACGGGGAACATAACACAACTAAAGATAAGAACAAACAGTTAAAGTCTGGGGGATGAAAGTAAAAAAATAATACTAAAGTAACAAAGCTAATTTGTTTACAACTGAGTAATTAAATTTTTTCACAGGATGTATACAACCCTAAGGCCAATGGCAAGGTGTATATATTGTTGGATTGGTATGAGTTTGAGTTGGTCGTTGCAGCTGCAACTCCGAGATGGCAAACTCCATGAGCAACTGTGATAGGAACACATCATCCTCTGGCTTACCAGCAGTGCCCAAGGGACTAGCGACATCCAAAGTGGCCTCGGGGGTTTACCGGGTGGTAATCTTGAGCTAGAGGCTCCAGGGAAAGCACAGTGTCTAGAGGTATGTCTAGGGGTGTTCATTCGATTATTCGGTTCAGTTTCGGTGGGATAATTTGATTTTCAGTTCATTTTTGATTTTTTTTGGGAAAACTGAACCAAACTAAATTATTGGCAAGAACCAAACCGAGGTTCGGGTTGAACAAAAATCAAAATTCATGGAGGAAAAAAACAATTCCTTAAAAATTAAAATTGAAAAAGCTCACCATATATGAAAAAAACAATCATTAACAAGCTCACAAGCATCTTTTAGGAAGAAAAAGGAAAAATGAAGCTTATCACATGTTCATTGAAATGAGGATACATTCACATTATCAAGAATTAGCATAAAATAGTGCAAATTTAACACCCCTACTATCCAATATGTTTTCATTTTCCAGAAGCACATTTTTGAATTGCACATATTCGGTCCTCTTCCTTCTTCTCCTGTAAACGAATACCAATGACACTCAAATCAAGGAACATATGAGAAATGAATATGCAAAATTGTATTCCTCTGTTCTGTTGTTTTTAAGTGATTTATGAAGTACGTGCACAAAAATGAAATATTCATTTTGAGAAGTCTCTTTTGTTTTGTTTTCATTTTCCGCTTTCTTTTACCAATTCTTTGAAATAAGAAGACTATAAAATGAAGTCTTCTGGGTACAAAAGTTTCTAAAGTTTTGATTGAGAACTCGAATTACTTTTTGTTAGTGGGAATGCTCCATTTTACTAGGAAGAAAATAAACAAGGTTAGTTTCCTACTTACCTTCAAATAAGGCCTTCATTCTGCTCGAGGCCACACATTGTACTAACAAATGCACAACAACAAATACCGATTAATTCAACTAGTAAAGGATATGACAACAACCTCTGCTTGTACTAAACATCTTTCTTAGCTTGGAGACTTTAAACGCCTCCCACCATTCTACTAGCTTCCATATTTTACCCGTTATTTGGTTTCTTGCCTGAACCGACCTAACAGGACTATTTCTCTTAGCCTACAAAACATTCCAATTGAAGTAGACAACCAAAACAAGATTTCGGTCTTAAGACAATCAATTACCAAAAATAAACTATAGATCCCACCTCTTTAAGTACAGGAGTGGTGGTGCCTAGGGGGTGTGCAGTGGCACCAGAAAAGCAGAGAATGGAGAAGACCGAGAGAGTGATTGGAGTGATCGGTGGCTCGGTGGAGACGACTGGATTGGACTTAGGAGAAGAATGGTGCTCGGTGGAGACGACAAGAAGAATGCTCTGAAATCCCTAGTTTTGTTTAGTTCTTGCATGAATAAACGCATTGTACTAATGCGCTCAGAAATTTTTTTCAGACAAAATTTCAACGTATTATAAATATACGTTTCTTATTTTTTAAAAAAAATTAAGTTTTTCGGTTCGATTTTTGATATGATAATAGGAACAAAAAACCAAACCAAATTTCCTAGAAAGTTGGCAATTCAAACTGAACTGATCTGAATTAATAAAAAACCGAACATAATTAACAAATTCGGTTCGGATTGGTTCAGATTTTTTGTTCCCACCAGATAGTGAACACCCCTTGGTGCATCTGTCTTTTGAATTAGAGAAGCTAGGGCGTCCTCTGCAAGAGTAAAGGCTGATGCCTGTTCAAGGTGTCTACGCCCTGCTCGTGCCCTACTGTCTCATTTAATGCCAGTGGCACCGTAATCGAGAATACAATCTCGGGGTCGTCGTAGCAATAGTTGCATGGCAGCGTTTGCCCTGTAGTGTATGGGGCCACAACTAACAATATCTCCCACTGCCGCACAAGTCTATAATACGCTGAAAATCACTCTGCGACTGAGGAGGGGATGACACCATGACATACGTAGCAACGAAGATACACTGCTAGAGGATTGATCCATGTACAATATTTAGGTAAAACTATTAGAAAAATAATTGAAGTATAACAAAATAATAATGGCAAAAAAGTAACTAAAGACGATTAGCATGTGCGTGTGTGCATGATAACATAATTTATCATATTATTCGAGTGGTCGGAGAACAATTGCCCTTCCATAAGCATAAGCAGAAGTCCACGTGCCAATTTGACACACTCCTGCTCCGATGGATGATCACCAAGTAGTCTCATAATAAATGTCTCTAATGGTTCATTCTGCATCTTGTGTCCTACAAGATGTGCAGCTATAAGTCTAAATCTGAGAAGTGTATCGATTATCACAATCCACTCATATTTAGAGTGGACGTATGGAGACTCGATAATATGATGACCATTAATAGACAATCCCTACAAAATTGACATATCATGCAGCGTAATGATAGCCTCACCACATGTCAAATGAAAAGTATGCATCTCCAAATGCCATCGATCTACCAACGCCGTGATAAATGCGTAGTCAACAGACCTGAACCTGATTCAGGCTAGTCCTCCAAATCTGGCTCAATCTATTAGCTTATGAACTCTAGTCGAGTTACCGCCATTTATATCATAAAATATGCAGTCAAAGTATTGCATTTCTCAAAAAATCCTTTAAAGTCTCCCTATGGCCTTCCCAAATCAGTGCTGACCTATGCTCCGACTGTCTGATCAGCAAACTTGAGTCTACTGGCTCGGGATGAATATTTGTACTTACTCTAGTAGCATCCATCAATGATTATCCATTTTCAGTGTTTTTTTAAATTAATCAATCTCTACACTGACTGCTTTTCGAACGGGTGGTTTGTAATATATATATATATATATATATATATATATATATATATATATATATATATATATATATATATATAAATTTAAATGTGGTATGCTAATGCTAATATTCTTTTCTATTTTTTATAGAACATATCAACATTTAAATAAAAATTTATTTCATTAGGATAAATCTCATGGTATGCAATCAACATTTACCAAAAAACATAAACAATATATAAGCAAAAATGCAAATTTTTCTAACAATAATAATATCTAAATAATAGTAAAAAAATTACAAAAATAAAAAATAATTTTCAAAGCAACCTTCGCACACAATATATATAATATTTACTTAAATTATAAATCAAGCATAAATTTAAAATTACAGAATTCAATAAAAAATCAAATTGAAACAAAAAAATGCAGCTTATAGATTTCTTCAACACAAGGCCAAGAAAAAAAAAATACAGCTTTCATTCACGTGAAACAAAGCAAAGAAAACAAGAAAAAACCAAAAAAAATTGTTTACCGAGCTGCTGCCTCGGGGAAGGAGAGGAAGGGAAAAGAAAACAAAAGAACACAGCCAACAGAAAGTTAGAAAAACACATGCAACAAAAAACAAAGCATCAACCAACCTCTCCTTGCCCACTGGTGTTGTTCTTGCCACCACTGCTATTCTTGCTCCGCTGCTACCGTCCGATAGTGGAGAAGATAACAGATTTTAGCTATAATGCCTCAAGTGGTGGCGTTATAATTTTTTAAAGCTTTAACGCCATATGATATAGTGTTAATAGTGTTATAAGCTATAATGCCATATCATATGGGGTTATAGTCTTATTTTAAACTGTAACGCTATATGATATAGCATTGTAGTCATTCTGCGACAACAAATGATGCGTTTTCGTTTGGCATCATAGTGCTATGATGCCAAACCAAAATGTGTCATGGCCAAATGCGAAACTTCTCCTCAACACAAGGTCATTTTAGTGTGATTTTTTGAAAATAAGACCAATCTTAAAAAAAACCCTTATATTTTGCATATTTCCAATTCTACTAGCTGAAAATAATAAGTTCTAACTTTTTTTAGATGAAAAGTTCGTTTGAGCTATTTTGACTGCATTTCACTTTTGATTTTAGTTTCTGACAAAATTTGATTTCAAGTTAATCTGTAGGTGTTCTGAAATTGTTTTTCTTATCAATACTATTAAAAAATAAGAATATTTAATTTTTAAACTCATTTCATCACATTTCTAATGACATTCTTATTATAGTAGAATGTCTCAAAATAAATATTATCTTCTATAAAAGAAATATTTTAATTTATTTTATAATATCAATCAATTATTAATTGTACTATATATTACTTTTATATATTTAAATTTGATATAAAGTACTCGCTGGTATACATGTTTCTTACTTTTTATTATATTATATTTAATTTTATAATATAATTTAAATTTTTATATAAAATTTTGTGTCCGATCAAATACTATCAAATATTATTAAAAGAAATATGATAGAGGGAGTAACAATTTTTGTCAGACACTTTTGCTCAATTGTTTAGAAAATGCTTGAGTAACTGACAAAATATTCAGAGAGCAAAGAATGCAGGCAGATGCAGGATAACACTCCACTCGGTCCAAATTGAGTCACATTTGCTACAGCCGTCAGTGTAGAATTAACCCATCCTTAAGGATTCCGCATCTTCTACTAATTGTCATCAATTCCTTTTCATCAGTCAGTTCGATTATTTAATTACCAATAAAATAATAAAAATCTTTTGACGTAAAAAATAAAAAAGAAGAAGAAGAAGAAAACATTACACCCAGACGGCAGTTTGTCTACTACTTCCCCAATTTTGATGAATGATGTCTAAAATGGTCAAAATCACGAAACAAATAGCAAAGATATTCCCACCATCCCATATACTATTGGCAGCTAGGTATCACAAATTGACCATAGATAGGCGAAGTGTGTATGTAATACTTATCCCTGGAAAGAGAGGGACAAAGGAAAAAACAAGATATAATAGAGGTAGCTGGAGAAATTATTCTCCAATGTACTAACTTCACCCTGCCAACTAATAATGTGGATTCCTCGTATTCTATTGCTCTTGGTTTATTTGCAAGATAGAGATGGTATTGTCACAACAGGCCCCGCATGGCACTAGAAGAATGAATAGGAAGAAATAATGCTAGCATGGCAACAAAGTAATAGTAGATGAAGGTACGGGTTCCAAAGACACGTGTAAGAGGCTTCTTCATCCGAGCTCAATGTATTTTTTTTAAAAAAATTTATAATTTTTTATAATTAATGAATCATATTTAAAATCTAATTTGACAATTACGATTTAATGTTATACGTACAGACAATTTATACGTGCAATATTGTAGCAGAGCCCCAACTTAGAAAGCTTTGAGCTAAAACATGGGTAGAGCGACATGCGCATCCCTCTGAATGAATAAGACATTTGCGACGTTAGTTGGTTCTTCAATGCTTTCTTTTTTTTTTTCTTAATTGGTAAAAGGTTTGGTTAGAGATAAATTCATTGTGACTATCTAACTTAAGAGAATTCAATGTTTGAGTAATATTCTATTCATAAGAGACTCGATTAAACTAAACCTGACTAGAACAATACAACATCACCAATTAATAAATCAAATCTTTAATTATATAGAATTATTTTAGATTAGCTGTTACTATCTTATAATACACCTTAGTGAGTATTAAGTATTCTTTGATTATTCAATTCTTTGAAGTTGCAGAAACCAGTCTCGGTCTACTTTTCAAGTGTATGTGTTAACGTCAATTGCATTATTGCCACAGTATTCATTAACCAAATCAAAATTAAACGCATGACAAATATACTATATTCTTCATGTTCAGCCAAAAGTCACGAAATTTACTCGAATCTCCATTGATATTTTTCCTTGGATGTAAGGAGATGAAGTCCGAGCACTATTTTTGGATTGTCAATGAAGTTTTACGGCACTTGAATTTGAAGGAAGTTCATCCAATATTTCGACACGATATTTTTTTGGGCATCTACTTTAATAAGATGAAAAAGGGAGATCGAAAATACAAACGAGAATAAAAGTATATTAATTGCCGAACTTCTCTTCTTACTTGCTGAGATTGTATAGCTTTGTGGTGAGATTATATCGGAGTTTAATAAAAAAATTACATTTTACCCATTTTATACTTTATTTTTCATCTTTTATAAATTTTAATATAATTTAACTAAAAAATTCACTAAAATTATCAGATATATAATTTTTTTACAAAAATATTTTGTTTCTTAGTCATCATTCATGGTAAAGTGGGGCCATTGAGTGAAGGCTGAGAAGCAAGGGTCCAAATAAATAAATAAAACTTTGGATCCAAAAAGATTAATGGATCGAGGCCCCCATTAGGCCTGTCAATTGGGCTCTACGAGCTGAGCCGACCTAAGCTCGGACTCAACCCGAGTAACATCATATTGAGCCCGAGCTCGGGCTCAGCCCGAACGGGCTCACAAATGTTGAGCCCGAGCTCGGCTCTTATGAGCTCGATCCGAGCTCATGCTGAGCCCGAAATATGCATATTCATTTTTTATTGTTCTCACAAATTATCCTTTCACTACAAATTATGATTGCCTTCACAAATTAATGTCTTAATACTTGTCTAACAATGACTTTCAACTAATTTGCATATATTATTAAACAATATCTCTAGAAACTAAGCAAACGTCTATCTGAAAATCAACAAAAACAAACTACCATAGCAAAATAAAGTATTGTAGCAATATCTCAACCACATTAAATTCCAACCAAGACAAATCAACAAAAGTGGAGCACCAAACTACCAGAGTCTGAGAATTTATTGATCAAGAACCCTTCAAATGGATATTTAAACAGAGATATATAATGCATTAAAATGTAATAATCTGGTATGTCATGCTTCAATATGAAGTAACCGAAAAAGAGGAAGAATGATCCTATAACTCCAGAAATCAGTGAATTTCCAACGATGAAACTAGGCACCAAAGCACTAAAACACACCACCACTGTGTTTGCTGTATAGAGAATAAACCAAATTTGCAGCATACACCACTGAGTTTGTTGTATAGTAAGCAGTTTAATATTTTGAATGCATATTAAGTTATTAATACACAAAAAACAATCTTCTAATGTGCCCTAATAATAAATATTGATTTTTTAAAAAGATATTGGGCTAATACTAAAGTTTACTAATCACTTTACTAATCACCTTATAAGTTATATAATATAAGTATTAACCATTAAGTAATTGATAATTTTTTCTCTTCTCTTTCTAAATTTATGTTGAGAAGTGAAAAAATTATATTTTGTGAAATTAGTTAAATATATTAATTACGAAAGTGAATATGTAGAATATATTATTTTATAAAACTAAATATTTACTTTAGAATATTCTAAATTACAAGTGCAAAAATCAATTGGAAGACTAAGCTAAGATCTTATCTTCTTCTTTTATATGATTTATATTTTTCGTGTTAGTAAAGGTAATAATATTCATACCTACGCATTTACTGTGTTAATACTTAATATCCTTAGAATTATGATAAGCTCAATAAGTAGTTACAATCTCGTAAATAGACTCTATGATTGAATAGCATGCATATTGTTGCCAATCTGCTAAGAATTAAAACTATTAAACCACATTGTTTTTCTAAAATATAATTTTAAAGTGTTAGAAGTGAAAACTTTACCCACTAAATTTTTTTGAAAGTGAAATATAAACAAATTTATTTATATCAAAACACATAAAATTTTAATCTATATAGTTATGATGACATTAATATAGTATTATACACAAAAAAATTCTATTATATCAATAAATTATAATATATAATTATAAATTATTATTAGATATATGATCGGGCCGAGCTTATAACGGGCCGAGCTTAGCCAAGCCCGAGCTCGGCCCGATTCACAAACGAGCCGAAAATTCAGGCTCTAGCCCGGCTCAGTCCTAGCCCGAAAAAAACTCAGCCCTCAAAAAACGGGCCGAGCCAGACCGAGCTCGGGCTAGCCCGACCCAATTGACAGTCCTACCCCCCACCAACCACCCGTAGATTACCAATTACATATTTAATAGCCAACTTTGGCATTAGGCCAAAAGAGAGAAAAAGCAAAATTTCTTAAAAAAAAAAGAAAAGAGAATATATTTTTAAATATATCTTAAACTAATAAAATAATGTTTTATATATTGGTCAACTAATTTTAGTTCCAACAGTAATTATCATATCGTCATTCCTCTGGTTTGATGATGGATTCAATTTTCTATTCTTCGGTATCACAACAAATTGGAAACTTCTGTTATTGTCCAGTTTCGTTCATTTTTTCCCCTTACTGATTACTACAACAAAAATATTCATGTGGACTCGTATTTCTACCTAAAAAGAAAGGAGAAAAGAAAATATTTGGTTATGAATCACATAATTATAGACAAGAAATTCTAAAATGTTGCATTGTACATTTTACGAAAATAGAAGTAATGCAAGGAACTTTTTAATCTACGAAAACTTAATTTATAACAGAAGGATTCGAGAATAAAAGAAAAAGAGAAACAAAGATTATAATTGCGTAGTTAATTATTCTTATCTTGAGTTTCATTCCCATTTTGAGAGTGGATATGAATATTAGGAATTACACTCAAAGGATTCTTCCTTGTGCAACCCGCACCAAACAACTCCTCCATGTCCAAATCCTTGGGATCCATTCCTCTAGAAAGCTCCCAGTCAAAGTGATAGAGCAATGCAGCTAACAGAAGCTCCACATTAGTCGTACCGAATGATATCCCCGGACAAATCCTTCTTCCACCGCCAAATGGTATGTACTCGAAATGATCTCCTACGAAATCAATGGAACTATTTTTGAATCTCTCAGGTTCAAACTTCTCCGCATTAACCCAATGTTCCGGATCCCTCCCTAACGCCCAGCAATTCACCATCACCATTGCCTTAGCCGGAACTGTGTACCCGTCGATCACGCACTGCTCTCTGCATTCTCTGGGGAAAAGTAGAGGGGCAGGAGGATGTAGCCTCAGAGTTTCCTTGACCACCAGCTTTACATAGCTTAGTTTCTGGATATCAGTTTGCAAAATTCTCTTCTTTCCTTTCAAGATTTGCCTTACTTCTTGTTTGGCCTTTTCCATCACCTTAGGGTTCTTCAACATTTCAGACATTGCCCATTCTACGGTTGTTGATGAACCGATAGTTCCAGCTAAGAACAGTTCCTGTAATTAAGACAGAACCCTTAAACGACTAAAACTGATTAAGAAAATGTAGGCCATTTTGATACGACAGACTAATATGTATACACTATTTCTGTGATAACAATACTCATATGTTACAAATTATACAAGTGATTTTATTTTTTTCCTTGATACGTTGAATAAAACAATTACTATATTTATTTACCTTAAGGGGCAGAGATTTTGTTGCCAAAAACCAAAAAGAAGTACAAAAAGAGCCAAACAGGCTGTCAAAAAATGGTGGAGACAGATCCACTTTCAACTCTAGACCTATTTCCAAAAAACAGAGCTCAACTCTAAACCAATTTTAAGACACTGGTCAAACTGCTTGGAATTATTTGTTTCACGCTCTATCTCACTCCTCTTATTTCTAAAATAATCAATACGTGTCCCATCCAAAAGAGCAAAACAAAACTTATTAGTTTTATTTTGTTCATATGTTATATATATATATATTAAAAAGAGACTACTTTATGACAGTTTGATAATTGTAAAATAGATAATCGGATTGAGGATACCAAACACATAAAACGACATATTTATGAAGTAATATATATATATGATGCCAAATGAATAATAAAAATCCTAGAAAGTTGAAAGAATCTTACGAAAATAATGGCCTTGATGTCATTGTGGGTGACTTGAACTTTTGAGTCCTTTGCATTCCGAAGCCTCAGGAGAACACTGAGCATATCATCTTCCTGCAGCTGATCGTCGCCGCTCAACAGCTTCTTTTCCTGCTCATTGATAACGTCCTCAAGAACACCATCGATTCTGTTGAACAACTTTCGCACTCTCGGTCTCAGCGGATCTAGATAGGCAAATAACTTCACCGATGGGAAGATATCTTCAAGACTCTGCGCTCCAGAGAGCGCCAATGTTTCTCCGGTTACTTCAATCAAAGTGTCCTTCCCTTTGCATACTCTACCGAGTGTTGCTCTGCTAAGGGTAGCGTATAAATACGAGATCAGTTTATCGGCCAATATCATCGGTCGCCCTGCTTCTAATTTGATTGAGTTGACCATAACCTGGAGCTCTTCCTCCATGATGGAGGAAAAAGATTGAACGCTTTTGGAGCTAAGTAGTTCCGTGGCGAAAATTTGACGCAGTTGTCTCCAGTAGTCGCCATACCGAGAAAACGTAACGCCTAAGCAGTTGTGCATCATGACCTTGGCAACGACGCTCTGTGGTCTGTCTGCAAAGGCTAGTCCCTGAGTTTGAAGAACTTCTTTTGCTAATTTTGGGGATGATACAGCTACCGCAGAGATTTCACCGAGCTTCAAGTGCATCAGAGGTCCGTATTTGTCTGCTAATTTCTTCAGGTTCTGATGCGGGAGCGAGCTCGCCATTTGGTGCAAATTTCCAATGATGGGCAGCATCGGTGGACCTGGGGGCAGCTTGTGAGTGGTTTTGGGAGTTCTGTTGCTGCACAGTTCTTTGAATAACAGGAAAAGAAACACTAACAGCAAGATGATAGCAGGGAGAGGAAAGGAGATCTGCGGAATCTCCATTGTTGCGCCCGAGACTGGGGAAGAGAAGAGTGAGTGCTGACCTTTAAGGAGCTTCAATGGCACTTCAGGTAGAGGAGTTGGTAGATGATTAGCACATCATTATTGACTAATTAAATTGATATACTACTAACATAGTACGAAAAGACTAGCTCAAGCATGCGATAATGATAATATTGTTGCTCAAAATATGTTAAAAAAATTTGTTCAACTCTCATAATTTTTAGAAATATTACGTTAGTAAAATTAAAAAATTTAAAATTTTATTCTTGACAAATAATCAATAATAATTTTATTTAAGAATAATTTTCAATAAAAGTTTAATGTTTGATAAATTTTTAATTGTATAATTTTTTAACTAATAATAGTTATTCAAAATCAAAATCTCAAAAACATTTGAAACATTAATATTTTTATTTTAAAATTAAAAATATATGTTTTATAATTTTTTATTCTGAAATGTTTATTTTTTATTAAAGTTTAAAAATATATATAATGATATATTGATTGGATAAGTAATTAGTACATTTAGACGTCGAATTTAAGTCACTTTAATTTAACTTAAAATTTATAACTACAACTAAACAGGTGTTAAAAATTAAATAATTAGCAAAAATTTGTTATCAAACACAATAAAAAAATTAAAGAGTTAATAACATCATTTATCAAACACACTTAATTTAATAAAAAATTAATTAATTTATTTTAAGTGCTTAATCTTTTATCAAACAGGTCAAAATTAAGTCCTCATCTAAGATATCTATTCTTGATAACCTTTTTTAAGACAAATTATTTTTAAAAATAAAGTAAATTACAATAAATATATTGAAATTCAATAGAAAAAATATATTGCACCAATCCGTGGTAGCATTAGTAAAACAATCCAAATTATAATATTAAAATTTAATTAACATTAGTCTTTAAAAAATTAACTTCCAAGAAAATTAAATAGAGTCTTCTATCATTCAAGCTTCAACCTTTCATTTGTTGAAGTGCTTCAATCTAATATATAAACAATGAATCAAGAGAGAGAAAATATTTATTTTTTCATAACTCTTTATGACTAAGAACTTCTTGCTAATAATGTCAGAAAAACTTATAATAATATAAAGAGCAATCTACAAAAATAGACCTCAAACTATCTTAATTGTTACAATTTCGTCCCACAACTCATATTTTAATATTTTTGTCCATTAATTTTAAAGTAAAAAAATTTTAAACTATCTTAATTTTTATAATTTAGCCCTACAACTCACATTTTAATATTTTAGTCTCAAATACTATTAATATGGTTGAGACAGATGAAGACATAGACATGTATATCACATCCCTTACTAGCGAACGAAAAATATGTTCCTTGAAGAACTTTTCTTTCCAAAATCCATAGCATGTGAGAGTGAAATTGATTTTTTTTTGTGTGAATCAAATAAAACCGAATCGGACAAAAAAATGAGAGAAAAAATATTTTCTAAATTGTAATTCCTGTCCTAAGGGTTTATCATTTTACCAAAAAAAAAATAAATCTTACAAAATAAGAATTAGGATTTGGGGAATATGTGTCTTTCTTGCTCTTCTCTTCTTTTGTCCAATTCAATTTTACTCGATTAAAAAAAACTCAATTCCAATCACACGTGCCATGAATTTTGAGAGAGAAAACTATTAGACAGATTTGTCCCTACATTGATAGGGAGCACACACACACACACACAATATATAGTCGAAAAGTTTGGGCATATTTCTTGCAGGAAAAATTTGAAGCCTTAGAAGCATTCAAAAGTTATTAAGCAATGGTTATGAAAGAAATGAGGAGTCCAATCAAAATTCTTCGCACTCATCATGGAGGAGAATATGTCTCAAAAGAATTTGCAATATTCTGTGCATTAATGAACTAGAAGTTCAAAATATTATTTATTTGCATAAAATTGCATATTGATTGTTTGTCTGACTCCTGTAGAGTTAGTCGATGTAACATTCTACTTATAGATATCCTTATTTGCATAGATGTCCTAGCAGGACAAATATATGAATTCTATAGTCATATAATTTTGATACACGCCTGAAGCGTGATTGATCTCTTGATTTTGATTTTGAAAGTAAAAATCCTTAAAAGAGAAAAGGATTTGATAATTAAGATATTTTTCCTGAAGAATTTAGAGGAGCAAGTATTGTGATCAACATTTTGAAAAGTCAACATTTTGTTTTGATTGAACATCCTGAAGATGTATCATGTGGACATAGCATATCAATAGTCATGGGTTATTATAGTGAGATCCTTTATATCTATTAAAGGATAGTGAAGAACTATTTAGTTTTGAAGTACCATAATTCTGCAACTGAGTGCATAAATACACTTGCTCGCGTGCAAGTAGATATATATTCTAGTTCTTCTCTACCCAATGAATTTTGAGATAGTTTTAAGCTTGCTTTTTGATATCTCTTTAAGATAGTTTATCTCGAATATTGAGAAAATCCAACTCCTGTTGAGATGGATATTCAAGGTATAAGTTACCTATATGATCCACATAAACCATGCATTTATAGGCATGTGTTGATTATAACAGCCACATCATCAACTCATGTTGAAGAAATAGAAATTTATGATGTTGGTTGAGAATATGTGTGATCATAATTAATGTATTCGAGATAAATCTATATCCTCAAAGAAAGAATTTCAGTTATATTGTTGGATGATAATAAAGTTTGAAATATATCTAAGGAGATACGATAAAGTATATTTTTACTCATGAGCTCCAAAAGAGATGCGATATTGATGTGTATTGAATTTGATCATTTGATTATTTCACTAAGACCTTACCAATTGCAATATTTGATTGGAAAGAATTGGTTAAGAAATCTCAAAAGATTATCTAATCAGGGGGAGTAAATATGGCATAAAGAGTAGTGTACTTTTTTTCCTTCACTAGAGTTTTTCCCACTGGGTTTTTTATCTATTAAGATTTTAAGGAGACATACTCTTATGCAATGGACATCCAAGGGAGAGTGTTATGAAATTAATATTGTGGATGTCCATTATATGATATCAAAGTGGTAATCCAATATCAGAGTTATAAAGATACTCTAACTATTCAGAAGATAGATATGAGAGTTCTATCATATCTTTTATTAGTGATAGGATTTGTCTTCTGATTACCCTCTACCTCTTCTTATTGAGATGTACCCCTGGACCCTATAAATAGGGATTTAGACTGATGTATTGTACACACTCATTCATTGATTGATTTACTCTAAGAGAATCAATAAATAAGGCTACATGCGTAATTACTCATTTATTTTATATACATGGGCCTTGGATACATAGCATCTTTATCATCCTAGTTCAAAAAAGGGATAACTTTTCGTCATTTATATATGCAATTTTTTAAGACTATTTGTAGTGCGAAAAACGTTCATTTTCTTTAAACTTTCTCTCTCACATCTTAGAAATCTCTAAACCTATGCATTGAAAAAAAATTACATTTTTTAATAAACAACACGTAAATTTAGTCACAATAAGATAATGAGCAAAGATTGTACGAATGATTCTCTCGATTTTAAGATAAACAGTCGTTAAATTCTCATTAAATTCGCATTTCTATGAAGTTTTTGAAATTCTGTGACATTTTTGCCACTCATAAGTGGAGAAATTTGACAGTAAATTTCGTCAATATGTGACAAAAATTGCATGCAAATTTTGTCAGATTATGGTAGAACTTGTCCATAAATTTTGCCAGTGGGTGGCGAAATCACCTACTAGTGAAATTTTCAATGGCAACATGGTGGTGGAATTTGTTGTCAAATTGTAACCCACTGGGGTACAATTTGACATCATATTTCATCATTGCTTGGCAGAATTTGCTATCAAATTCTGCCAAACATTGACGGAATTTGATGTGAAATTCCCCCACTCAAGTGGCAGAATTTGACATCCAAGCGGCTGACTTCAAAATTGGCCATTTTAAGACCGATTTTGAAGTTTTTTTTATATGTAAATCGATGTAAAATTATGAGTAGTTTGATAAATTAATATTTTTTTGCAAAAATTCTTTGTCGTTGTTCGTAGATTTGAGTTTTTCTACTTCGAATATTTTAAAAAGTTTTAAGAACTCTTCGAAATGAATAAGAAATAATGAAAAATTTTTACACTATATATAATAAAAAAAATACATATAATATAGCCCTAACATTTTCGGGTGCCAAAGGAAGCATTTTCCCTTCTTCATTTACTTACCTAGCCTGCTTAGCCCAGGAGTTTCGCAACCTGGTTTCCCTCCTTGTGCAAATGAGGTCCAGCTGGGAATTTGGGTGATTAGGAGCGTGCAAACATCCAAAAGCAGTGAATATCATAAGTTGCCTTTGTTTTTGACAAGGCGAGTAGTTGTTTCAGAATTGAAGTATAGCCCAAATTCATCTATTTTTGGTTGGATTGAGGGCCATATGGGCCAACAAGGGATGATGAGTGTTGTAGGCCAGGAAATATTCATTTAAAAACGCCTGTTGTTGGTGCAGTTCTCTTTCGGCTGGCGATATTGCCAGAGCAATTTTTATTCGAATGACAGTGCTATCATTCTTGTTAGATTAACACGTATTTGATTGATTTTGTTTTCTTTTTCCCTCTAACTTCAGCGTCCAAATTCTCTCTCAAACTTGTAACGCTGCCATGCTAACATAATATCGCTCCAACTGACTGCCGTGCCATCCCCCCCCATTCAAAATGTCAGCTCCGTTCCTCTCTCCTCTCCTGTACATCAATCCTTGGAACACCAAAGCAGAGGCTCCCTTTCTATTTTCTTTGACATAAAAGGGTCTTGCTCTGTAACACTTTATTGATAGAAATTTATCCCTTATCTAAGATTCTTTAAATAAAACTGAAATCAAGGAGTTTCTGGGAAAAACAAAAGGAAAACAAAAGAAGCATCTCAATTCCTTATTGTTGTTGATATAGAGATCTGGTATCAGAAGCACAGAAAGAGTTGGAAGAAGTAAAGGGAAGAATGGAGAAGGCAGAATCCAAAGAAGAGAATCCAAAAAAGGAGGGGAAAAAAGTTTCTAGTTGTGCCGGTAGGGCGAAGACGGGAGAAGCAGAGGACAGGAAGACCAGGATGAGAATTTTGATTGGGTTGAATTGAAGGGAATCGTAGTCAACTAGTTGAGGTTTCGCGCAACGCGCAGGAATTGATGAGGGATCTAATCAGCAGTTTTACAGGTATAGGATCAGATTTTGTATGCATAATATCATCAAATGGAATCAAATATTAGAATAAAATTTTATTTGTTTTTTTCTAAAGTAAAATAAAGAGTAAGACAAAGTAATATCATGTTGCAATCAATGTTTAATTGTAGCTACAATAAAAAAAAGTTAAAATAAAATTATTAACCATAGAGAGGAAATGAGATCAAATTTATTAATTTGTTTATTTTTTAATTTATTAATAATTTCAGTAGTAATGAAAGATAAAAAATAAATCAAATTAATATTTCAAAAAAAAAAAAGCTATGCATGAGAGTTAATCAGTAATACAATCGGTGATCTTATATATGCATATGGTCAGATTTTATATGCATAATATGATCACATGGGAATTAAATATTAGAATAATATTTTATTTGTTCTTCTCTAAAGTAAAATAAAGAGTAAGACAACATAATATTATTTACAATTAAATTTAATTATAATTATAAAAAAAGTAGTTAAAATAAAATTATTTACTACAAAAAGAATATCAAATCAATATTTACTTAATTGTCTAATTAAACTGTAATATCTGACCATACGCATTATTAGAATGTACCTTTGACTTCAGTATTAAAAAAAGTAGACGATGCAAGAGAATAATGCTATGATGAGCTTGGCTCTTTGTAAATTAAAAAACATACTATTGTAATAGTCCTTAGCTTTGTAAATGAAAGACTACATTAATATAATTCGTTCTTATTCATCGGAAGTTAATAAAAATAAAAAAATTGATAATGTATAAATAAAATACATTGACGATGAAAAAAACTGGTACTTAATATATCACATAAATAATTGGTGTACTTAATATATCACATAAATAATTAGTGTACTTAATATATCACATAAATAATTGGTGGTGGGGCTGACGAAGTAAAGCCACTGGCGGCCAATTGCACATTGAAGAAGGAGAAAAAGAAAGAGATTTTTTAGGAGAAAAAAGGGAGAAATTATCGCTAGAGAGGGTTGAAATTAGCCCCACAAAAAGGAGAGAAAATCAATAGAATATATGTTAATCTAACAACAAGGATAGTACTGTCGTTTGCATGAAATTTGCTTTGGCAGGAGGAGAATTGCTCTGGCAATAGCACCACCCGTTCTCCTTTAGCCAATAACAGACAGTTTTCGCAACTTTCCAGATTTGGAATTTTATTTAACATTTTTCTTTTTCTTGTTATCTTTTCTCTGTAGAGTTTGGATGAGAATGTTTTAAGTGCGGACAAAGAGTGAAACAAGTGGTACTAAAATATAGTAATATAATATGCCCTCTGATGGAAGTGGCTTTTAAGTTTTCCCCAAATAGATTAAGGAAACAAAGAAAGTAAAAAAACTGGCTACATTTGTTTTTTGAATTGAAAAAGTCATAGTGAATTAGTAAAAGATAAGGATAAAAGCAAAAAAAAAAATTACTTTCTCGGTTTTTAAAACAGTTTATAATCATGGAAAAAAAGAAACTTTAAGACTGATACTTATCTTCAACTAAGGGAGTAATTTATGCATATTTATCCTTGGCATTTTTGAAACTTTTTGTTAGAGGATCTGCAATATTATCCTTGGACTTTACCCTTTCTGACACTAACTTCCTTATAGACTAAAGTCTAACTTGGATGTGCTCTTAATCTATTAATTATACTTGGTAATATTATTTTAGCAATTGTGATTTGACTATCACAATACATAGATATAGGGCACTGTTATATATAGTTTTTGGATTATACGTAGTGTGAAAAATTTTTATTATTTTATTTTAATTTTGATGAGTTTCTAGAATTCTCAAAAGCATTCGGACACAAAAATACAAATCTACAAACAACGACGAAGAATCTTTATGAAAAAAGGTTAGTTTATCAAAGTACTCATCGTTTTACATTGTTTTACATAGAAAAAATTTCAAAATCGGCATTAAAATGACATCGGCCAATAATATTATGAATTCCACCAACTCAGTGGCGGAATTCATTGATAAATTCCGCCAACAGTTGGCGGAATTCATCCACAAATTTCACCAACTGTTGGCAAAATTTGCAGAAGCTTTGTACGCATATGGGAAAAAATCGATATCTAAATTGTACCCAAATTCCCCGATGAATTTCGCCACATTGTAGGGGAATTTGCAGAGGAATTTTGTCAAGTTGTGACGGAATTTCTCCTCAAATTATGCCACTATTCCGCCACATATTGGCAAAATTTGTTTCAAATTTCACTATTATGTGGTGGAATTTGAAGATAATTTATCTTCAAATAAAAAATTTTATTTCTGCAATACATTTTAAATTAATTTTGTGTATATTTGTGCTAATTAAGTTAATTATATTTTAATATTTTTATTATTTATGAAATTAAGTATTTTGTTTACTTAGTTTATGCGATCGACGAAATATGTTTACTTATTTATCTTATTTATTGATAGTTTAATTTAATTATTATTTATTTATATATATTTTAAATTAATAGCAATTTCCTTCCGTAAGGTTTTGTGAACAATATATATAAATTTTATGTGCGAGTTGTATAATAACGACATTTGTTGAATATGTGTTGCAGACGGCGGATCCTTCTCAATGCATAGCTTGATTTGGGACTAGTTGCTGACCGTAGTGGTCGATTTCACGGTCAACAACCTATTACGGCGTCTGCCAGACAGCAAGAGGGTGTGACGAGTCGCAGCACTAGTGACATCCCCATGAGTACTACGGAAGTCACACGTGACGTCGATCATTGCAGTTCGCTCCACATATGCCGTTGGTGCTGGGGATGTACGCACCCATGCTCAGATACGTACGGTATCCTTTGCCCCTGATGACGTCGCCGAAAATTGACCATGATGAGCCCATATTTGAATACTTAAGCTAAAACTCCTCATCCGTAAGAAAATCAACCAACCGTTTCTACGTATATTTTGAAAACCGTTCGGCTACTATCTTGTCACCACAAGCCTTATAGTACCTCGCTTCAACATTCTTCGAAATGTGTAGACGAAATAACATGTGCTAGGAATTAGAAAATGAATCAAGGAACACCTGTATTTATTTGGGCTCCCGATTAGTCACGATGATGTTCGGGGGACAATTTCTGTCGAATATCTCCTTCACGCACTCCATCACCCACCAGCAACTGTCTGCCAGCTCGGTACTGATCCAAGCACCGACAATGAGAAAGTTGCGCCCTGTTAAGGTCACGCCAATGATCTCCAAATATGGCATATTGTACCTATTTTAATTAATTTATTAAAAACACGTATAAGCGAACATCATTTTACACATATTTTTAATTAAAGAACATTATGTGTAACTGCAATGCCACACAAAATTGGCGAGAAATATAATATAACGAACCTATTAGTCTTGTATCTCGCATCCATTATCAACACAAATGGATACACACGAGCAAGTAATGCCGAATCTGTTGAGAGAATCATCCATAACTCTCTAGAAGATTAAAGAAAATTCTAGATTATTCAAGAAAGTTGGAGAAGGTTCAAGTTGAAGAACACTCAAGAAAGTTGGAGCAACAATTTTTGACTCAAAGAATATCTAGAATTCTCTTGAAGTAAGAAGCAATTAGAAAATTCTAGAATTTGCCAAAGTTGGTGAGCCAAGCCTATAAATAGGTAGTGCTTAGGAGAAGTTTGTGTGCAAGAAAGAATGAAGAGTGCAAGTAAGTGTGAGGTGCTCCATTGAGTGAGCAAATAAGAGAGAATAAGAGAGTAAGAGTTTCTTGTGCTAGAGTGTCTAGTGAGAAGTTAAATTCACTCTAAGTGTGAGTGTTTGGTGGCTTGTAAGTAAGAGTTGAGTTTAGTGGAGTAATAAATTTTTTTGTTTAGCAATTCGATTCACTACTTGTGCCACCTTACTTCTCAACAAGTGGTATCAGAGTAGGTTGTTGTGTGCCTGTCAAAATTAAGGAAGATACGGTCAGAGACCGTATTCAAGTCCTCGATCGAGAGTCACGCTACGAGGAGGCTCTGTCGAAATAGACGGTCGGGGACCGTGGTTGACATTGGCTAGCCAATAACCATGGTACGTGGAGACTCTAGTGCAAGACTGTGAAGTCGGTTGTTCGAGACAAGGACTCACCAACTCATAATGGCGGAGTTCGTTAATACTATTGAGAAACTCAATGATGACAATTACTGTGAGTGGAGTATCCGTCTCAAGTTTTACTTGAGTCAATGATGACAATTACAGTGAGTGGAGTATCCGTCTCAAATTTTACTTGAGAGGACAAGGCCTATGGGATATGATCGACGGCAACCAGACAATGTCACCTCCAAAGGAGAATGCAGCGGAGTACAAAAAGTGAAACACGAATGCTGGTAAGGCTTTATCTATCCTAGCCTTAACAGTAGAGAAACGATATTTAGATAAAATTAAGGATGCAAAAACTCCAAAGGAAGCGTGTGACATATTAGTAGAGTGTTTCGTAAAGGCGAATGACTCCAAGTTGCAGAGGCTGTAAAATGAGTTGATGACACTCACACAAGGTGACATGACTGTAAGTCAATTCTTTGACAAAGTTAAATTTTTGTCTGAGAAAATTACAAAATTAGATCCGCTTCATCCTGTCGACGAGACAAGGATGAGAAGGATAATAGTGCGAGGGCTTCGTCATGAATTCAATCCCATCATAGCAGCAACACGTGGATGGGCTAAAGAACCAACTCTCAATGAGTTGGAAAATATGTTGGCTGATGAAGAGGCTCTAAACAAACAAAAAGCTAGAGTCTCAGACCAAGATGAGGAGAAAGCACTCTTTGCCAGGAGGCGAACTTTCAAAGGAAAGAAAAAT
This sequence comes from Rauvolfia tetraphylla, assembly GCA_030512225.1. Classification (NCBI taxonomy): domain Eukaryota; kingdom Viridiplantae; phylum Streptophyta; class Magnoliopsida; order Gentianales; family Apocynaceae; genus Rauvolfia; species Rauvolfia tetraphylla. The sequence continues at coordinate 2,878,629 of JAJQKT010000063.1, read as the reverse complement.
TTTGAAGAAGGTAAGAATCAAGGTAGACAAATCTCAAGACAAGTATGCCCTTGGAAAGGCTCTCAATCAGGTGGAGATAAATCACAAGAAGGCAACAATCGAAGAAATCAACGACAGGGTGGCGTCTGCTATAATTGAGGGAAGAAAGGACATTTTGCTCTAGATTGTTGGCACAATCACGCAAAAGAAAATACTGCTATTTCCAAGAAGACAAATAGCAGTGAAGATGAATGGGATTTTCAAGCATCCCTTGCACTAGAAGAAGATCATGCCTTGGTCGCGGTAAGTGATAATTTGATCAGTTTTAAAAATGATTGGATAGTAGATTCTGGGTGCTCCAATCACATGACAGGAGATAAGGAAAAGATCCAGAATATGGAAGAGTATGATGGAAATCGAGTTGTGGTGACTGCAAACAATTCCAAGATGCCAACCACGCATGTTGGCAAGGCGAATGTGATACCTCGTTTCAACTCAGCTGAAGTGGAATTAGAAAATGTATTATATGTGCCAGGTATGAAGAAGAATCTTCTCTCAGTATCACAATTAACAGCAGCAGGCAATTTTGTGGTATTTGGTCCAAGAGACGTGAAGGTATATCAGCAATTGAAGCCAGTGGGACCACCAATTATGGAAGGACGCAAAGTAGAATCATTCTATGTAATGTCAGCAGAAACGGCATATGCAGACAAGACAAGGAAGAATGAGACACCAGATTTATGGCATGCACGATTAGGACACGTAAGCTATACCAGATTAAAGGTAATGATGAAGAAAGCAATGCTCAATGGCCTTCCACAATTAGAAGTTCGAGACAACCTAGTATGTGCTGGATGCCAGTATGGGAAAGCACACCAACTATCATATGAGGAGTCAACGTTTAGAGCCAAGACACCTTTAGAGTTGGTACACTCAGACGTGTTTGGACCAGTGAAGCAACCATCGGTAAGTGGCTATCGCTATATGATAACATTTATCGATGATTACTCTCAGTATGTTTGGATAGATTTTATGAAAGAAAAATCAGAAGCATTAGAAAAATTAAAAGCCTTCAAGGAAAAAGTGGAGGATGAGGTAGGTCGTCAAATACAGTGCCTTCGTACAGATAATGGTGGAGAATATACATCGTATGAGTTCACTGAATTCTTGAAGAAGAATAGAATACGACGACAGTTGACATGTCCAAACACTGCACAACAGAATGGAGTTGCAAAAAGAAAGAACAGGTATCTGACAGAGACTTGTAGAAGCATGCTACATGCCAAAAATGTACAAGCACGATTTTGGGCAGAATGTATGAAGACGGCAGCATATATTACTAACAGGTTGCCACAAGCAAAGCTTGGCTTTACTTCGACCTATGAGAAACTTTGGAAGAAGAAACCTTCGGTGTCTCATCTTCGAGTATTCGGATGTGTCTGTTATGTGCTTGTGCCTGCCCATTTGAGAAGTAAGTTTGACAAGAAAGCTATCCACTGCATCTTTGTAGGATATGATCCTCGAAGAAAGGGTTGGATTTGCTGCAATCCAGACACAGACAAATGTTATGTATCCCGAGATGTCGTGTTCGATGAAGCATCTTCCTGGTGGTCATCTCAAGCTTTGAAATTACCAAGTTCCAAGGAAATTGAGGAAGAGATCGAAGAAAGATTAGAAGAGCGAGGGAGAGATTCTTCATCATCCAAAGAAGACGAAGAAGATTTACCAACTGAAGAACAAGCATCAAGGAAAGCAAAGAATCCTTGAAAAACTGGAGCACACAAAAAAATAGAAGATCAGAGACCAAGTCAATATGAAGTAGAAGAAGATGAAGAAGAAGAAGCAAGCCCACAACTCCGACGATCAAGCAGACAAAGAAGACCAAACCCCAAGTATGCAAATGCAGCAATGGTTGAAGAACCTGACTCATACGAGGAAGCATCCCAGAAGAAAGAATGGAGAATAGCAATGGAGGAAGAGATTCAGGTACTAAGACAGAATGAGACATGGGACCTAGTGCCAAGACCAAAGGAAGTACAACCCATTTCCTGTAAATGGGTATATAAGATGAAGACAAAATCTGATGGATCAATTGATAGATATAAGGCTCGACTAGTGGCTCGTGGATTCTCACAGAAGTACGGATTAGATTACGACGAGACATTCAGCCCGAGAGCCAAGATCACTACAGTAAGAGTTCTACTCGCCTTAGCTGCAAGCAAGTCCTGGAGATTGTGGCAGATAGATGTTAAAAATGCTTTCTTACATGGAGAACTGGATCGAGAAATATATATGCAACAGCCAAGAGGGTTCGAGAGTAAGGCATACCCAGAGTATGTATGCAAGTTAAAGAAGAAGCTCTATGGATTAAAACAAGCACCTAGAGCGTGGTACGGGAAGATAGCAAAGTTTGAAGAATTTCGAAGAGAGCTCGGGATGACTACACGAAGAAGAGAGAGTAATGGATGAGGGGGAGTGTTGAGAGAATCATCCATAACTCTCTAGAAGATTCAAGAAAATTCTAGATTATTCAAGAAAGTTGGAGAAGGTTCAAGTTGAAGAACACTCAAGAAAGTTGGAGCAGCAATTTTTGACTCAAAGAATATCTAGAATTCTCTTGAAGTAAGAAGCAATTAGAGAATTCTAGAATTTGCCAAAGTTGGTGAGCCAAGCCTATAAATAGGTAGTGCTTAGGAGAAGTTTGTGTGCAAGAAAGAGTGAAGAGTACAAGTAAGTGTGAGGTGCTCCATTGAGTGAGCAAATAAGAGAGAATAAGAGAGTAAGAGTTTCTTGTGCTAGAGTGTCTAGTGAGAAGTTAAATACACTATAAGTGTGAGTGTTAGGTGGCTTGTAAGTAAGAGTTGAGTTTAGTGGAGTAATAAATTTTTTGTTTAGCAATTCGATTCACTACTTGTGCCACCTTACTTCTCAACAGAATCTGGATGAGCAAAAATACAATTGCTAAGAATTTCGGCTCCTGGCTCAACTATGTGCCAATGGATATATCAATGTTCGGCGAACAACTTAAAAAGTTGTTGAATGACTGTCCGACCTTTCATACTCACCATTCTTAATTTGTGTCGATCATTATACATAGTCTTCACCCTGTGCCAATAAACAACACAAACATATATTATCTATACTTTTACAAAATTTAAAAGCGGTATATAAATGTATACGTAAGGAGCATTATATATTTGCTATAAGCACACATACCTAACAACAGCTCTCGGGTTCTCCTGTTTCAAATTATTTGAAATATGTTTGGGCTGAACGTGACATTTGCTCATTTCCTCCATGATTTTCATCTCCCGCTCTGTCATGCGCGCAACGAGTGAATAATCGTGTTGGATTTGTTGCATATTACCATAAGACTTCACACCCACTCGTAATGCTCTCTACTCATAAGTTTTAGCGGACAATGACATTTTTTTGTTCCCTTTGGCTTTCGTTCCTTAGTCAGGGCCTCCGGTTCTGCTCCATCATTCTGAACAGAAATATATTTTTGGTATGCTCCGCCTCTCTCACACCTAAACTCGACAAAGCGGTTACCTGTTTCGTCATCTTTTTTCAAATGAGCAATGATCAACAAGGTCCTCACTTGCAATTTTACCGCCTTCGCCTACTTTACTGACTCATCTTTACTCGAAAATATATCTTGCGTGCCCAAAAAGTGACTTAAATTCTCTACTTTGTCAAGATCCAAAAATTTTTCAAACGAATCTGATGACGATGACCGGCCTTGGCCATCCCTGTAAAACACTCGATGAAATCTTGCCTTGCGGTCCTTTCGGTGTTCCTGCAATGCATATATCGCACTTGTCCAATGACAGTTACTGTATTACATGTGTGTCGATTATTTTTTAAAAAACAAAAACCGTAATAACAAAATTATTTATGATGCATAATGTAACGTATAATATAATTACAAACTATAAAAAATACAACAATATAACTAAATAAGTAGTTATTACAAAAAAATTACAAAATTTGTGAGAAACTGCACTAGTTTCGCCAGAACCAAGCGAAACTAGTGGCCCAGTTTCGCCAGAACCAAGCGAAACTAGTGGCCCAGTTTCGCCAGGTTTCGCCAGGTTCTGGTAAAACTAGTTGCCAGGCTTCACCGAAACATGGTGAAACTAGTGGCACAGTTTCGTCAGGTTCTGGTAAAACTAGTTGCTAGGTTTCACCGAAAGCTGGCGAAACTTGACCAAAAATTTTGTCAGGTTTTGGCGAAATTAGGGATTGCAGTTGGCTATATTTGAACACAAATTTCGCCCAACCCTGACAAAATTTATGGGTGATTTTCTCCACTTTGTGGCGCAACTGCAGTGCAAGTTGCGCCACTCAGTAGCAAAACTCACACAAGATTTTGAAAAATTGTTACAAAAGCCAATTTAATTAGAATTTAGCGACTTTTTGGCTCAAAATCGAGAGAATTCTTCTTAGAATCTTTGCTCATTGCCTTGCTGCGACTAAATTCGCCTTTTTTTAATGAAAAATGTGATTTTTTTGGAAGAAAGCTTGAAAGAGTTATAAGAGGAGAGAGAGAGAGATAGTTTACGAAAAATGAAATTTTTTTACATTACATATAGTCCAAAAAAACTGCATATCGAAATGGAGTAGATATAACAAGAATGGGCTTGCTGACCATTGGCAAGGAGGACAAAATTCCATATAGCCACTCAACATTAGTTCCAAATGTATCCAAGCACATAACTCAGCTTCAAATATTGGCCGAGTTATCAAAGTCTATTTACAAGACTTCCAGGCAACAACTCATCCACCTAAAGTAAACACATATCAAGTGCAATCGTTGCAATTAGAGTTCTTGGCAATCTAACTTGCATTAATGTACCCTTCAAGTATAGAAGGGAATTTTTCATATTGCAGTCCAAGGGATCTAGTTCCTTTAAGGTACCTTAGTACCCTATCCAAGGCCTCCAAATGAGTTCGATCAGGATAGCTTGTATATCTAGTCAGCTTAGACACAACAAAAGATATATCTGGTCTTAAGCCATTTGCAAGATATTACAAGCTACCAATAATTTGAAAATATCTTAATTAATACACGGGGTTACCACTTTCTTTCTTAAACAAAACTACATAAGGATTAGATAGAGTTTTAGCCATTCTACAATTTTAATAAATATATTTATCAAGAATAGTCATCTCAATACAATGACACTAAGAAATAGTTATCCCCTTAGTTGAGCATATAAATTTGAAGCCAAGAATTACATTGACAACTCCCATATCCTTCATTTCAAACTTATTTTTCAAGAATGACTTAGTCTCATTAATTATCGCAATGTTGTACCAAAATAGCAAAATATCATCCACATATAGGGCATTGAACAATAGATGCATTACCTTTAACTTTGCAGTATACACACTTATCATTCTCATTCATGATGAAGCCAAAGGATAAAATAGTTTTATTAACTTTATTGTGCCATTTTTTAGGTGCTTACTTAAGACTATATAAGGACTTAACAAGTTTACAAACTTTTGCTCATTTTTCTTGGCTATATATACCACATACTAATTCGTATAAATCTTTTCTTCAATGTGGTAGATTGTGAAATCGTATATAGAAGCCAATACAACAAGTACTTGGATTGTAGTCAAGCGAGCTATCAGGAAATAACTATCAAAATAATCTATTCTTTTCTTTTGTTTGAACCCTTTGACAATTAATCTAGCCTTATACTTATTTATGGTTCCATTTGGTTAAATTTTTTTCTCAAAGATCCACTTGCATCGAATAGTAGTATATCCAGAAGGGAGATTAACCAACTCCCATGTCCCATTGGAGACAATGGATTCCATCTCACTTTGATAGCTCATTTCCAATGCCTTGCCTCAAAAGAGGCCATAGCTTCTTGAAAGGTTAAAGGTTCAGCATCAACATTGTAATTGACAAAGTTACTTCTAATGTCCTTAACTACCTTAGCTCTTTTACTTCTTCTAGGTTTTTCAAACTCCTTAAATTAAATGTTGGAACTACTTGGACTTGTCTCATATCTATCATCTTTTCCACGTAACCAGGAATGTAACTAGATGATAAGGCTGAATCTAAAGTAGAAACATCTTGAAGCAAATAAGTTTTCATGGGAAAAACATCCTCAAAGAATGTAGCATCATAGTACTCAACTATTGTGTTAACATCTACCTCAGCCCGTTTATATTTATATGTGGGAGAAGAGAGTATTGGGATGCTATAAATGTGAGAAGAGAGTCCCCTTTTATAGGGATCAAATCCCCTCACAATTTCATCACCTTTCAATGTGGGATCTAAAATTGTGTCAATAACCAATAACAGGAATATTGCTCACAACAAAGATGAACGAGGTGAAGCAAGAAGTTTGGCTGTGAGAGTTGGACGAATTGTACAAAAATCAAACACAGAAAAGTCTCAACTGCATTGCACCGTGTGTGGCAAATTTGGTCACGAAATGAAAGATTGCTTTCAAGTTATTTGATATCCTAATTGGTGGAATGATAAAATTAAAACTACTGGAAATCGAGGAGGTAGAAGCGGGCGGAACTCCATGACAGGACGAGGCAGAGGCGAAAATCAGAAACCAGAATTGTGGCTGCTCATGCTTCAACGGGAACTGGAGAAGAAAATACACCCAATTTGATCTCTGGGGAAGGTCTGGCGATGCCTGGTCTCAATCCATAACGATGGACTACTTTGCCTAACTTCTTGAATTCCCAGACTTCTTCCTCCAATGCAACCGAAAAATTGATTAGTAAGAAAGGCAACTTTTGGTTGTTAGACAGGCGCTTCTCGGCACTTGATTGGTTTATGTCAGAATTTATTGATGTACGCGGCATTCGACCATGTTTCGTAATATTGCTTGATGGTTCTGCAAGCGTGGCTATCAAATCTAGGAGTGTTCGTTTGAACACAACACTAATATTGGAGCATGTTTTGTTTTATGCCTAAACTCACATGCAACTTGATCTCTGTATCTCAACTGATTCGTGATTACTCTTGGGTTTAGCACAATGATTGGAGTAAGAAGTTTCGAGGGGTCTATCGGTTTCTCTTTGAAAATTTGGAAGATTACGACAATATTGTGGCTAATAAAGTGGTTACCAGTGAATTCGTTCGGCTTTGGCATCAGCGTTAAGGACATCTTTCCATTTCTTTACTTGGTTATTTACTTATGTTTGATGGCTCTGACAACAACAAAATAAAATCTAGGAATGATTGTGATGCTTGTTTTAGGGCGATACAGACTCCAGAATATTTTCCTTTGAGCAATAATAAAGCAAGTGCTAGACTTTCTTTGATACATTGTGACTTGTGGGGTTCCTAAGGTTGCTGCTTCTTGTGGTGCACGCTATTTTTTTATTATGGTTGGTGATTTTTCTACAGCTGTGTGGATTTATTTATTGGTTGAAAAAAGTGAAGTTGCTCTTACTTTGCAACGATTTTGTGAAATGGTGAAAACTCAGTTTGCCACTGAAGTGAAAATTTTACGCTCCGATAATAGAACTGAATTCATGTGTCTTAACCTCTTCTTTTGCCCAAAAAGGCATCATCCATCAGACATCTACTGTAGGTACTCCAGAACAAAACGGTAGAATGGAAAGAAAACATCATCATATCCTAAATGTTGCTCGTGCATTAAGATTTCAAGCAAATTTGCCTTTGCATTTTTGGGGTGAATGTGTTTTGACCGCTGGTTAATCAATTGCACACCTAGTTCCTTGTTAAGTGGTAGAACTCCATAGGAATTGTTATTTGGCACTGTTCCATCTTAGATCACCTACATGATTTTGGCTGTCTTTGTTATGCACATATTAAACCCACTAACAAGTCTCTTACTCGGAGTCGAAAATGTATTTTGTGGGTTATCCTTATGCAAAGAAGGACTGGAAATTGTATGATTTGGACAAAGAGAAATATTTTGTTTCCTGGGAGGTTAAATTCTTTGAACATTCCTACCCTTATGCTCCGCCTGTTCCTTCACATCAGTTTCATGGGTCTTCAGATAATTTTTTCGATTCAGGCATAGGTTTCAGGGGAGTATGGTGGATGATCTAGATGATTCTCAAGCCCAATCTTGTGGAAATGAAAATTTAAACAACTTTGTGAATGCTGGGGGAGATTAAAATTCGATAAGGATAACTCTGGTGATATAATGGATAGACAATCCTCTGAAATGCAACAAATGGTTCTTCGTCGAAGCATGAGAGAGCGCAAAGCACCATCTTATTTGAAAGATTATCTCTGTGACACTGTGATATGCAATGACCCCTCGAAGTCCTACTACCCAATCACTGAAACCCTTGAAGGCACAAGATTTTCTCATGATTATCAAGCTTTCTTGGTAGCTGTTGCAGCGAAAATGAACCGAAAAGTTATTTAGAGGCCATTATGCACTTACATTGGTGAGAAGCCATGAACAATGAAATTGATGCTTGGGAGAGAAATGGAGCGTGGACATTAGAATTCTTGCCACCATATCCGAAAGCACTTGGTAGCAAATGGGTATGCCGAATACAGTATAATTCGGATGGAACAACTGAACGATACAAAGCTCAACTTGTCATTCTAGGAAATACACAACAAGAAGGAATTGACTATACAGAGACTCTCTCTCCAGTCGCTAAAATGGTTACTGTTCGAACATTATTAACTGCAGCAATTGCGAAAGGTTGGGAGCTCCACCAAATGGATGTTCGTAGTACTTTCCCACATGGTGATCTGACAGAGGAAGTGTATATGCGTTTGCCTCCCGGTTTTGAATCACAATACCTTGGCAAGGTATGTCGGTTCTGAAAATCTCTTTATGGATTAAAACAAGCGTGCTGGTTTTCAAAGCTCTCGGTTGCTCTTAAGGCTTATGGTTTTGTTCAATCTTGTGCAGATTATTATCCCTTTGTTCATTGCAAGAATGGTCAGTTTTTGTGTGTCCTTGTTCATGTTGACGATATTCTGATTACCAGAGCTGATGTGATTCTATTCATGCCTTTAAATGGCACACGACTTCTTGTCTTCACATGAAAGATCTTGGTACGCTAAAATATTTTTTTTGACTTGAGATTGCTCGGAATACATAGGGATTATATTTGTGCCAGCGTAAGTACGCATTGGACATTGTTACAGAGATGGGTTTGCTTGGTGCTAAGCCAATTTCTTCTCCCATTGATGCTCATCATGATCATGCTAAGGCTGAAGGACCTCCTATGGTTGAACCCGACAAATTCCGGCGTTTGGTTGGATAATTGATCTATTTGACCATTACTCGACCTGACTTAAGTTACTGCGTTCATATTCATGCATAGTTTATGAGCAACCCGTCGGATGCGCATTGGCATGCGGCTGTTCGGGTGGTTCTTTATCTCAAGAATAATCCTAGACAAGGACTTCTCCTGCCTGCTAATAGTGACTTGCGTCTGATGGATTATTGTGATTCCAATTGGTCTAGTTATCCTATTACTTGGAAGTCCATCAGTGGTTATGTTGTTACTCTTGGTGCTTCTCCAATTTATTGGCGAACAAAGAAGCAACCGGCAATTTCTCGTTTATCTGCCGATGCTGAATATCCAGCGATGACTATGATATGTTGTGAGTTGAAATAGCTCTACCAGTTGCTATTTGATCTTGATGTGACCCTTCCCACGCCTATTCCATTGTTTCCAATCCGATCTTCTATTAACACACTAAGCACATCCAAGTTGATTGTCAATTTTTTTGAAATGAGTTTTTGTCTGGTTTCATCGCTTCCCATCATATTCATATTTCACCAAGAGCTTAGCAGGAACGCACTTTCAATCTTTATTGTCCAAGTCGGGCATTTGCAATTTGCATCCACCAACTTAAGGGGAGTACTGGAAGAAGACATCTATGTATATAAGGATTCTTACACAGGAGGTATATGTATGCTATATCAATACAAGGTGAGGGTTGGTTTTCGATCCCAAAACTATTCTGTCATTCCTTTTAACAAAATTAAGGATTGACAAGCAGAACATGAAGTTTTTCAGCTTGTCATAAATACCCGGACTCGACCATTTAGCCAGTAGGATTAATTTTGGAATAGAAATGAGATTATTATTCCAAAACCAAATATCAAGAAAAAAATTGAACATTAATTAGTAGGCAAATAAAAAAATACTCCTAGAGCTTAAATGCGACAACACAGGGAAATGGAAAACGAACTGTAGGAAGTCTTTAAAAATCTACAGAGCATGCATCAAATGATTAATATTGAAAATGAATGTTACCATTTTCTTTCAGAATTGAAAAATCTATTTTGACTTGATATAAAATTAAAAAATAATTTAACTATAAATAAATGACTATAATATCTTTGTTAATTAAAAAAGTTAATACCATGACTAGAACTGTCAATTGGGTCGGGTTGGCCCGAACCAGGCCCATTCGGCCCGCTTAAATTGCTAGCTCGGGATGAAAAGATCAGCCCGAATAATGTTCGTGTCGAGCTCCGGCTGAGCTTACCTCAGCCCGAATTATCCCGGCCCATAAAAATTATATATAAAAATATATATTTATATGTATATATATATTATTTAATAATAATATTATTATATTATTAAAAATATTATTATTATATAATTTTTTTTAAAAATAGGGTTAGGGCCAGCCCGAGCCCAAGTAGGCCCGGAAGAGTCAAGCCCGTGCTCACATTCCTCTAGCCCAATGTCAATCGGGCCAAGCTCGGGCTTGGTAAAGCCCGACTCACTCATCTCGATTGACAGGCCTAACCATGACTTTTATGTTCGTCGAGTTTAACTCTTTTAAATAAACAGAATTAAAAAAGTTAGTAGAAGAACCATAATATTAGTAACATTGTCAAACGAGCAAGCCGCCCATGGGCAAGTCCATTTGTCCAGTGAATTAGGTGGCCTTGGATAGGTCCAAGCCTGTTTAATGCGGGCCTAATCAGCCCACTCCATTAGGTTTGTGGATTACAGTGAGCCGGAGCAGGCTAGCTCACAAATTTTATTTTTTAAAAAATTACAACATGAAATGACGTTGTTTCATATTTAGTAAGTTAAAAAAAATTATTAATACAACATGAAACGACGTTGTTTCATTTTAAAAAAAAATACTTGGCTTGCAGACCACCTATATGTAGATATGGTTGCACATATTAGGGCCTGCTAATAAATGGGCCCAGCCCGCGACTAGCAGGAGCAGGCCTGAGCAGGCCAGCCTGTTTAACACAACTAAATATTAGCATAGTTTACTTCCCTAAAATTAAGGAAATTCTTAGCTGAAGTTTATATAAATTATATATTACTGCTTTAAACGGCCATTCAAATTTAGACATGTTCAAAAGAAAATATGGACATTTAATTTTGAATTGAGAGAGTTCGTAGTACTTCTTAGAAAGACAAATTAATATACCAAGCAAGTTGCTCTTCATTCCTATTTTTTTGGATCGTATTTGATTACGTACGAAATTTATACAAAAGTTTAAATTACATTATAAGAATAATATAATATTCCCCCTACATAATTGAATGTCTATATTCTTTTAAAGATGTCGACAATTCAATGTCTATTTTTTAAAAATAATTATATATTTCACCTAAATATTCATTAATAACCTTTTAGTTTAAGAGAAGTAAGCTCGTTTAATATAACGGTCGCACCACTAATCTCTCATACTTTCTTGATTTAAGATATTTAAGTTTTTCTAACTTATGGGTCGTGCTATTAACCTTTTTAATTAATAAAGATTAATTTTTATAGTCAAACTATACTCTTTAATTTTATATTAAGTCAAAATAAGACATTTAACTTTAGATACAAAATAAGAAATATATGGATCAATAAATACTTTATGTAAAATTTAGATATATAAAAGTAATATATAATGTATGTAATGAATGATTGATAATATACAATATATTACAATATTTAATAAAAAATATTAAATATTTTTAAACATTTAAATATAATAATAAGAACATTAAACAAGAGAGTAAAAGAGGAAATCGTCGTGTTGAACTGACGCTCGCTGGACTGAAGGCCACAAATTTCCATAATGTGTGAAGCCCTCTAAGTTTAATGAGTGTTTTCTTTCTTTTTTTCTTCTTGACAACTACACGAACTGGTATATAAAATGAAAAAGATAGGGTACTCTTTGGTCTTTTGCATGTGAATAAAGTAGTTGGCATATCTCAATTGCATGTGAGTTTTATTTCCTTTCTTATTTTTTTTCCTGACAACTAAGCGAATTTGTATATAGAATGAAAACGACAGGATGGTCTTTGGTCTTTTGCATGTGAATGTACCCTATATATATATATATATATATATATATATATATATATATATATATATATATATATATATATATATATATATATATATATACTCCTTATGCCCTATTTTATTTGATAGTGTTTGACCGTATACAGAGTTTTTTTATAAAATTTTGAATTGTATTATAATAGTAAAAAATAAAAAATATGTGCGTTAGCGGAGACTTTAGGTTAAATTTAAATATATAAAAGTAATATATAGCAGGGTTAGTAGTTGATTGAAAGTATAAACTATATTAAAAGATTTTCTTTTATGTAAAGTGTTAATTATTTTGAGATATTCCAATATAGTAAGAATGTTAAATGAAATAAGACGGAATGTACATAGAATCGTGGAGAGAACTCGCCAACACTTTGTCCCCTCCAATTCATATGGCTATTCTTTAAATAAGTGTATAATTGGAATTGAACTAGTCAAACATCTTCAAATTAACTAAAGAAATTGATAGTACGTTGATGCTTAAAAAACTTTATCTTTCCCCGTTACAACTTGAAAGGTATGAATTACTTTATTTTTTTAATTAACCATTCAAATTATAATATTAAATAAGGATATTTTAGATATTTATTATTTTTAATAAAATTTACCAAAACAATAATTCACATGTAAAATGTAAAAGAATGTAGTTTTTTAAACAATACACACATGCTTTCAATATAATATTCTAGTACTTCCCTTTCTTGGAGGGAAAAAAATATATTATATGGATCCCATAACTATCTATGGCTATAGATGACAAAATATATTCCCTCTGTTTAAAAATATAAACCCTTTTGGCACTTTATGTATAAGTGGAGAAAGGAAAAAGTAAGTGATATTCTTTTCTATTTTATCATTCACAATTAAATTATTCTTTACTAACATGAGAGAGAATAGTGAAAATTATTTTTACAATTGATGGAAATTATTTTATGTCAAGTCAATAGGAATATTCATTTCGGGAAAAATGGAATACATATTATTTGATAGAACACTTTTCACTTTGTTTTTCTTTTTTATTGTCTAAAGAGATATTGATAAAGAGGAAAAGAAAATCAATAGTTGACTATGGATGTTGTGACGCAGTTAACAAGTAATTATCTTTTAAGCAAACTTTGTAAAAAGGAAGCTAAATGTATGTACATATGTAGATTTCAAATTTCTTGTTGTCTTGCTATTGTAATTTGATTATGTACTTATACATTTTGTAGGTATAATTCTTAAAGAAATTAGAAATTTGATAATGCTTAGGCAATTAGGGCATTCTAAGAACCACTTGACAAGTACATTAACAGTGTAAACTATAATATTACTAAATTTGGATATCTAAACTTTTTAGAACATTCTTGAGAAAGTTATTTAAGAACTCGTGATATAGAGGCTTCATCTTGAGAGAGTTCAACTGCACACTTTATCTTTCTATTATGTTGTTCTTGCATTAAAGTGTGTTATTTCTATGCCAACATTGAATACTGATTTTTCAACAAATGTTGGTGGCACTTGAGAAGTTCATGTTCGATCCATCTTAAAGAGAAAAGGGTTCTATGGCTAATAGAGTCAATTGTGATACATTAAGTATAAGTATGATGTTGTCACATCATGTCGAAAGACAGTCGACATATCCCGCTAATGCGAGTTCAACATAAGAGAGCTATGGTTGGATGATAGTTTAACAATCGTGGAGACAATGACTATGACTATATGATAGTTCAACAATCGTTGAGGTAGAAGTTGCGATTTGTGTATTTCTAATCGTGAAGGCAACACTGTGGTTGATTGAATTTCAAGTTGTTAAAGCAGCATTGTGGTTGTGGAATTTTCAATTATTAAGGCAACTTTGGCAAATGGTGTTTTGTTAAGTCTACTAGGGGAATTGCTAGAGGAGATTGAGATAGTGTTCCAGTACAACAAAAAGTTTAGTATATTGCTTTTTAGTGTTACCAATTTTTTTGTTAAACTTTAGTACTTTGTTTGTGTGTGTTGTGTTACACTGTGCATAACTGACTTTTAACACATGGAGTTTGACAGAGGCTTAAGAGTTGCATAAACTTAACCATATAAGTGGTATCAGTACAGGTCACCAGTTGTTGCTGATTAGCTATTAATTTAGCAGGAGAGATCGTAGGAAAGGTGATTTTTGTAACTGTGGCAAATGAAGCTGGATCAATAACAAGGCCATCGCTATTGGATGGAGCAAACTATGCGTACTAGAAAGCACGAATAAGAATATTCATTCATACTGTTAATAAGAATGCTTGTATTGCTATTAAAAATGGATGGACTCCACCAATTGGAATGAATCATGATGGTGTTTGATGTGATTCCCGTGCCCTTATACTATAATCTATCACAATCTTCAACAATTTGCACATAAATATAATGCATGAGCACCTATCATTATGATTAGTGTAATGGCAAGTACTTCAAATGTACTATCCCCGGGGATGATCAAGAATCATTTCTTTAGTCTACCAATTCGATTATGAAAATGATTGAAATAAACTACTAAGAATAGTAATCTAAGTTAACTATTTAAACAAGCTTAACTAATCTTGCTTACAAGAGGAAATTCAATTGTGAATATGATACTTGAATGAAAAATACCCCTATAATTACCTATGTGATAGAAAAATCTTTTGGTTGATTATCTTTCCCTTCTTATATTTGGTGAAATTCCTATATTAGGGCTCACTCTATCTCTAGATGAGAGTCCTCTACCCTTAGATTAATTAGTTGAAATCTCTTTCTAACTAATTTAACATAAGAATGCATTTAGATTAGTGAATTTCCAATTAGATTTCTCTAATTACCAAGAAGATATTCAGAGTCACCTAAATCATTCTTATTGTTTGTGTATGGTTTATTCCACCATTCCTTTCTCAATTACCAAGAAGATATTGAGAGTCACCTAAATCATTCTTATTGTTTGTGTATGGTTTATTCCACCATTCCTTTCTCAATTCCAAGTGAAAAATCCAACTCATGAATCAACCAACAATCAAGTTCATTCTAGCAATCAAATCCACAAACAATACATAAGAAATTGGAGCTCAATCAACTAAAGAAATAAATTCATTCACATAGATAATAACTAGGGTTTATAACCATCTAAGTAGTCAAATGTTTAGCTTATCATCATATTATAAATCAAAGAATATAAAGCAACAAGGAAAGGGGAAGAATTTCTCATTCTTATGTCTTCAATTCTTCTCTTCTCCCAAGCTTGGAGTTCTTCAACTTGGTTGTGAAAAGTTGAGTTCTTCAACTTAAATCTCAATGATTCCACCTCCTCTCCTTATTTCTCTTGCAAGAATGAGGATTTTGGATGGGATTTTCTCTCAAAACTCTTCCATATTTGGCCTTCTCCAAAACCCTAGCCGCCTTCTATTCCAATCCAAGCTGAGCTGCTTCAACTCAGTTATACTACAGTAATCCTTTGTTCTGCAATTGTGATAGTTGTTTGACTTCTTGGTGAATTCAGAGCATGAAATCAAACGATATAAGTCTTTATATCTCCACTGAAGTTTTAGGTCATGATCGTATATTTTCATAGAGCTTTGAATCACCTCAATCGGATGTCTAGAACTCAAGATATGGACATTTTACCAGACACTAACAAAACAAAAACAAAATCCAAAGACACTAATTTTGCACCATAATTTGGGAGACCAAACGAGCTTTGATTGACATGAATTTTACCATTCTGAAAACTTTAGAATATACTCTACAATTTTATAGAAGGACAATTCTGCATTTGAAACCTTTAATTAAGTCAAAAGCTCACTTGAAAATGCTCTGTTCTGCTGCCCTGTTCTGCATTCTTCTTCTTTCTTCATTCTAAGTGTGTAGAATCTCCTTCATTACTTCCTTCTACTCCAAATCTTCAATAAACTCAGATAAAGCAAGGAAGAGATAAAGGGAGTGTAAATGGTGATTGAAACACCAAAATTCAATAGAAATTCAAGGTCCAAATGATCATTCCATAAAGTGCAAATATGATATATCAGTGTTGCTGTTGAAAAAAAATCAGGGCACTCAATGCTATATTCGCAGCTATTGAAGCGGAGTAAATCAAGTTAATCTCAACCTACCAATCTGCCAAAGAAGCATGAGAGGTGCTGTAGACAATCTATGAAGGAACGAGTAGTGTCAAGATGTCAAAGTTACAAAGTTGACCTCGCAATTTGAGGAATGAGAATGACCAAAGATAAAAGTATATCCATCTTCAGCAGCAAATTTTGAGATATGTAAAATCAACTATTTCAACTTAGCAACAAATATTTTGAAGAAAATTTGGTACACAAAACATTAAGATCCTTACTACCAAGATTCACTACCAAAGTTGATGCTATTGAAGAAGTTAGAAACTTGTTAGAGTTAGAGGTTGATGAGCTGATGGGATCCTTGCAAATCATTGAACTGCATTTTAACAATCAACATAAGAACAAAGGTGTTGCACTGAAGGAAGAAGTAAGCATTGAGGTAGCCCTATCAACGTTGACAATGACAAAATTACCTCACTGACAAAGAAATTTGGCAAGATGCTAAGGAAAGAAAGTAGAAAGATCAAGAACAGAAGTTCAACTAGAATACCAGAATAGGAGATGAACATAGGAAGATTAGTAATTCAAAGAACTTAATAGAAAAGACAATAGCATTAGATGTTGGGAATACGGAAGAGCTGGTCACACTCAAAATGAATGTGCAAACTACTCGAAGAAAAACAACTTATGCAACATTACCTGGAGTGATGATGACAAGGATTCCAACAACAGCAGCAGTGATGATGATGATGAAGCAAATCATGTTAGCAGCCTTATTACTTTTCATTCAATTGCAGAACTACAGTCTGACAGGAATGAAGCTAACATGAGGATTTAGAGATGGATGATGCTAAAGTTGTGTATGAGGAATTGAGAACTGAATATGAGCTAATGTACACAAAATAACTAGAAATTGTTGAGATGAACAGGAGGCAGAAGGAGGAAAATTAGAAACATCAACAATAGAATAGTTCACTTCAACAAGAGTATGAGCAACTTCAATACCAAGTACAACATTATGCTGAACTACTGCAACTCACCAGTGGCAAACTTGTGGAAGCAATACATCAAAAATTTAAACACATGAAAGATGAAGCATGATAAACTTCTATCCATTAGTAAGCCAACCAGAGATTTGACAAGCCTAGGCTATAGCAGTAGTAACAGTTGATGACTATCGTAGACAACAAGAGGTTCATCAAAAAACCTAAAATACCTCATGTTATTTGTGATTGTTACTCTCTTGCAGGATACACGTGGAACATTTGTTTGAGACTCATCAAAGATATACAACAAGAGTGCAAACTTGTGGAAGTTTAGTCAAACATAGGGAGGTAGACAACTAGGCAAAGACAGATTTGGGTAAAAATGATAGAACTCAAAATATATGTTGCACATTTATCATTCGCAACAAGTATGAATGATGTGTGGTACCTTGGCAGTAGTTGTTCTAGACATATGGCAGGCCAAAAGGGAGTGTTGTTGAACTATAGAGCTTGCGAATGAGGTAATGTTACTTTTGGTGATGGCTCCAAGAATAAGATAGACAACATTGTAACTCTATACATCAAACGTATACCTACACTTAAAGATATTATATTTGTTGAAGGGATAAAAACTAATCTGATAAATATGAGCCAGTTTTGTGATGATAATCTACATGTTAACTTCAACAAAGACAAATATTTTGTTGTGGATGATTCCAACAAGATAGTTCTGACTGGGTAAAACATCATACAACTGCTACAAATTGTTGAAATAAAATCATAAACCATGTATGGCTGCTCAGGATTATGAAGTTGATCTATGGCATCAAAAGTTGAGACACATAAATCTTAGGTTGTTCAAAAAACTTGAGTTCAATAGAAGTAGTATGAGGCATACCTAAGCTTCCCAAAATCACAAGGAGAAATTTTGGCTCATGTCAAATTGGAGAGGAAAAAAAGGTCTTCTCACAGAGAAACAACAGAGATCAATACTTCTAGAATAGTGGAGCTCAAACACATAGATCTTTTTAGTCCAACTCAAACAGAAAGTGTTGGAGGAAAAAGATAAGTATTGGTATGTGTTGATGACTCCTACAGATACACTTGGGTCATATTTTTTAGACAAAAATCAAAAATCTTTGAACTATTTTGAAAGTTGAGTTTAAAACTATACATATAGAAAAGTTTAACATTGTGCAGACTATGAAGTGATCATGGTAAGAAGTTTAACAACTAACAGTTTAATGAATTCTGTGTTGGTTAGGGTATTCAGCAGGAATTCTTTGCACTAAAGACACCTGAACGGGATGGTGTAGTTGAGAGGAAGAATAGCATCTACCCCAAGAAATAGCTCAAGTAATGTTAAACTCTAATGAGATATCTTAAAAATAGTGGGTAGAAGTTGTTAACACTACAACACTTGACATCAACAGGACATATTTTAGCCTTACACCATTAAGAATGTCTATGAAATTTGGATA
Source organism: Rauvolfia tetraphylla (assembly GCA_030512225.1). NCBI lineage: Eukaryota > Viridiplantae > Streptophyta > Magnoliopsida > Gentianales > Apocynaceae > Rauvolfia > Rauvolfia tetraphylla. The sequence continues at coordinate 2,859,842 of JAJQKT010000063.1, read as the reverse complement.
GGATGTAAGCCAAACTGGACCTACTTTCATATTTTTTGCAGTAAGTATTATACTTTGAATCTCTCGTCTTGTTCTTCTAATGGCAATTGGCTCCGATTGCTATAGAGGTTCTTGGGTCAAAACATCTTTCTCATCTAACTCTTCTTTTGCTCTCGGAGAGTCATTGGTGGTGCTATTTGCTGGGATCACCACTGTCTGCTCAAACTCCACCTGCTTCGGAATACACTTCACCTGCTGTGGAATGTCATCAACCACTTCTAGGTTTACCTTATGCAATATGGCAGATTCATTAAAAGTAACATCCTTACTGATTATCGTCTTCTTTACCTCTAGACACCACAAACGGTATCCTTTAACTCTAACATTAAGGCCCATAAATAAAGCGTTCTTTGCCCGTGAATCCAACTTTGATTCATTCACATGATAATATGCAGTAGAACCAAAAACACGAAAAGTATCATAATCAGCAACAGGTTTTCAGGACTATACCTCTAAAGGAGTTTTTTCCACCTATAGCAAATGATGGCAAACGATTGACGAGATGTTGAGCATATGTTATTGCCTCAGCCCAAAAGATTCTGCCTAACCCAGCATTGGACAGTATACAACAAACTTTCTCTACCAGTGTCCTGTTCATAAGCTCTGACACCCCATTCTGTTGCGGTGTTTTTCTTATGTGAGGACCGCGTTCCTGCACTGTGATTTGAAGGAAGAAATCTATATGACTCAGCCAGATAGATACAAGGTTGCTGGTAAGGAAAATTGGATTTGCAAATTAGAATTTTGGGAGCATTGTGTTTTGGAAAAACAACGAAGAGTGAAATTTGGCACTGCAATCCAGATGTGTGGGGACCTGCTAAGACTCCGTCAATCAGTGGTAGGAATTATTTTATCATTTTCGTTGATGATTTTTCTAGAAGAGTTTGGGTGTTCACAGCACCACGTCACCCAGCCGAACCATCAGCTCTGATACCACTTGTTAGAGTTGTCTGATGACACCTTAACTCCACACTAGTATGATATTGTCCGCTTTTGGCTAAGCCTCACGGATTTGTTTTTGGGTACCTCTCAAAAGGCCTCATACTAATGGGGTTATCTTGAATCTTATATTTAAGACAACTCTTCCTTCAATTTTTCATGTAGGACTTGGTTTGTATTCCAACATAAACTACACATTTTTTGGTAAATTTTCCTCTTTTTTCTGGCAAGATATTTTTCCTCCTTTTCTTTCTTCTTAGGCTCTACTTAACTCTCCCATAGGTTGTTTCCACAAGAATAATTGATAGTTTTTCTCTATAATTTCTTATAATTATGTTCTCAATTTTCTTTCATTATTTCTTAATTGGTGAAGAAGAGTTTCACTTTCTTATATGCTAATAATGTTTCTTTAATTATTTTTATAACTTCTTTCTAATAAGATCAAGTGCACTAAATACAAAAAAAACTCCTCATTAGTGTACAACAAATACTAATAAAAAGATATGGTTTCTTTTAAAAATAGATAATGTAGTGAATATGAAATAATGTAAACCAAATAATGCAAATTACAAATATACACCTACCAAAGTTATTCCTTTTCTATACATAAATAGAAATTTGCAAGCTATGCAAATTTCTAGTTTAGGAGATTAGAGGTTATACTTTAACAACTTCAAAGAGGAAAAAGAGTAATGATAATAGAAAGATTATACAATTAAAACAGAAAAATTCAATTAAAAATCAAAAGGAATTTTCAATTACGAAAAGATCAAAATATTATTAACCAGCATTTGCTGGAGTAGCATAATAAACTTTTGGAAACTGTCTCAACCATACGAAGTACGAAGTAAGCTTTTTTTTTTTTTTGGTTCCCCTTATGATGTAAAGGCCCAAGACAAGTTGTTGAAACCTTGCTTGGTGGAATATAGGTTTTATGAAATGATTTGTAATTTGTAGATGCTCATTTTAGTTAGTTTTTTGAAGTGAACTAAACTTTCAAAATATTACTTCTTATTAGATTTGATTTTCTTTCCCAATTAGAGTTTGGGTTTTCATAAACTTTTCTATTGTGAGAGTAAATATAGAGGTCATATGAAGACATTAATAAGATTGGTGATTCTTGATTCTTTAGTTCTACTTTCTCTCTCTATGTTCTCTCTTCTCTTTATTTTTAGTTTTATATTGTTGTTACGCCAAACATATTGAGCATCACTTTCTCTTTAATTATAAATTGTTGATGATTCTCAATTTAAGAAGGAAGAAAGTCTCATTGCCTTGGAGCTAGCAATGCAAGAACAACTCAAATATGCCAAAGTGATTGAAGATTGAAGAGTTTGCTCAAGATGAATGAAGGCTTTGAAGACATAAAGTATAGGTTACATGTGGTTAATAGGTAAAAATTGTAAACCCTACACTCTTAAGCCTTGGAATCTATGAGTTGCAATTGAGAGTACAAAACTTGATTTAAATGATTTCAATGGTTTTGAACTTACCTAATTATCAAGTTTTCATAAATGGTTTTTGCACTTAAAAGGTCTTTAATAACCTATCTTTGAGGCTAGAATATTTTCCAACTTGTTTGAATTGATTTAAATATGTTTTGACAAAGTTTAGAAAGTTCGGATGCATAGGGCAAAGTTCGGATGTCTAAACTTTCCCTACGCTGTGAACAATAATTTCTATTTCGTGAACAGTGACACTGTTCAATGAACAGTACATGAACATTATGTGAACAGTACCTACTGTACAATAAACAGTACCGATTATTTTTCCAAAGAAGTTCAGACGCAAGTTTGGACGGGCCAAGTTTGGTCGTTCGAACTTTTGAACAGTATCGTAAACAGTACACTGTTCACATGAACAATATTTCCCAGAAAAGTTCGGACGCGGAGGAGCAAGTTCGGACGTCCAAACTTTGCTATAACTAGCCGTTTTATGGTCGTTTGAACTGATTTTCAAATTTTATAAAAGCTATAAACTCTAAATTTTTTAGTAGAACTTTGAACTTAAGAAATCCTACAAGCTCTAACTTGTTTTACATCAAAATTTTTTGAAAAGCTCTCAAATTGTCTTGTACTCAAAGGTTAAAATTCAAGATTCCAAAGGCAAGAAGTGAAGTGGTGCTAGCAATTGTATTCATTCACCAAGAAATGTTTGTAACATCTAAACTCTATCTTTACATTATTGTTGTGATTGATACAAGGTTATCTTGTGACGTAAAATCCTTTTGGTAAGGGTGAGCGATAGACTAGATTAATCAAGGTTATGGTGTAAAACCCGTGTGTGGGGTGAGCCTTGGATTAGATTGGTCTTTAGAATGTCTTTAGATATAAAATCCTATAGGAATGGTGAGCCTTGTTTATAGGATTGCAAAGGAGGTTGTTGGTGTAAAACCTTTGTTGGGTGAGCCTCTTGTGTAATTGCCTAAATTGAGCATATAGTGAATTGGTTGAAATCCTTGAGTGTGAACTCAAGGTAGTGGATGTAGATCTTGGAGAGATCGAACTACTATAAATCGTGTGTTCATATATTTATAGCTTTACTTCTTTACATACTTGTGTTATTATTATTTGTTCTTAGTTGTTGATTGATTGGTTGTGGTTTTATTGTTTGATCATCTTGTCTTAACCATTAAATCACATATATACTTAAAGTTTGTGAATTTGAAGAAGAGCTTTTATTAAGCAAAGGATTTGCAAAGCAGGAAAGGATTTTGATAATTAGCCAAAGACCTAATTCACCTTCCCTCATAGGTCTTTCAAAATGCATATGTAAATTGAGAATATTTTAGAACAAATTAGCTTGCGATAGTTGCATCCGTATAGAAAATATCCTAGCACAAGGTAAAGAAAAATTAAATTCTGATTTACATTTCAATTGTCCTATTATTGAGAATAACAACCATTCAAATTTAAAACTTCTGGAACAAAAATACTGTGTTGAGGTATTGGTTGGAGACCATATTGGTCAAACCTGATTTGTTTTATTTGATAAAAATATGTGAAAGTATTGTGAGATACGGGCCACTCAACTTCCTAAAATTGTGTAGAGGTAATGCCAAAATAATTTTAAAAATTAAATATTGATGCATTTTTTAAAACAATCAATCAACATGTTATGTTTTTTAACAGGAGAATGAAGATGAGCCTATTCAAGGACCACTGAAAAAGTTCACGAGAAAGAAGATAATATGTTAAGTGAAATTTAATGAACATAGTTGAGGCACATTACACGAGACATTTATAGTTAACTGTACATATAAAGTCTTTAAAATAGTGCAACAAAAAGATTTAGATAATGTAAGAGTTTCGATGATTTAAAAATCAATATCTTACATCTAAAGAAATAAAAGTGTGACAATACATCACAAAATTTCATATCATGCAGCAACAAATAAATTCTGTTGAGAAAGGCAAAATAGAGACTACTTCTACGAAAGGAGAAAATCGATGATTATTACACTTCTGCTACAAGACAAGAAGAGAAGAAAGACAACTAATGATAGAAATGAAGGAGTGAAAGAAGGTACCAACAAGAAGAAGAAACTAATTGCATAGAATTAGGGATTGTTATCATTTATTCTCCAATGTCATGTTGTTTAATAACATGATACTTAGTGCTAAATATATGGGATTCATTTCTTATATTATGTAATAGAACAAGAATAGAGAAATTAGCTATGTTTATCCTTCAACTATTTGATTTTTCTCTTCTTAACCAAAAAATTTTATTTTAGATTTTTATACACATGAATATTTTCCAAACAACTATATCTATTAAATTATAAATTTTATGGCAAAATTCGATAGAGAGACTCACGCTATAGCATGCGTCATAGTATTGAAAGATAATTTTGTCTATTCATGGTTTAGAAAGAGGAGGAATTGAGAAAAATGGTTTAAAAGTTAAGGAAATGATATTTTATTGCTGATTCATTTTTTCCCATATAGTTTGGATAATATGAAAGAATGGAAGGAAAGTCATGAATGGACAAAATTATCATTAAAAATGGTGGTTCATGCTTCTAACATGACTCTTTTTATCGAAATCTCCCGCGACATTCAAAATTTGACAAATATAGTTATTTGAAAAAAGTTCATGTACATAAAAAGTCAAAATAAAAGTTTTTTATTAAGAAGAGAAAAGCCATAATATTTGATGGGTAAGTATAACTTATTTCTCATAAGAATAATTTCACTTATATTTTTTGTCAGTTAAAGTTGATTTTTAATTTCTGTTCATTTGAAATACGGATTGTTTTGTAGAATATCATGTATTGAACAAATATTATAGCTAACACAATTGTGAAGATATGAATTCTTTATTAGAAAAGATTTCCATAAGTAACTAAAGTTAAATATAATAGTCTATGCCACACATAGCATAAGCTTTTGACATATGATGCATAATAGGTGAATGTTGTGAGATCTTACAGTGAAAGAAACCTCATAAAATTTTATAATGCAAGAATGATAATTTTAGGTAGAGATTTGGTCATTTAAACTTCAGTTACTTTGACGTATTGGATACACTGTAAAATGTCATACAATCTACAAATACTAAAGCTAAAACAACTGTAAAAATATGAACTCCTTAATGATCAAACTTTATATGACATATAACCTAAGACTTTCGCCTATAATATATAAAATATCAACATTATGGAATATTCAAGCCAATATAGTATTTATATGCTCAAATAAATTTATAAAGCATATTACATATTCTTGATACATAGATGAGAAGTTCTAGATTTTACATGCTACTAAAACATTGTAGAAATGTCATACTAATAACCTTTATTTTGAAAATTATTCTAAACCAATTATATTTCCGATTCCATATACAAAATCAACCACGACAAGACAAATCAATAAAAAGAAAAAAGTAGAAGAAATGTTGTAATTTCAGGTAATTAAGCCAAATAATTTTCGTACATTTTTTGTCGAATAACATCATGAGCAATATATTTATGCATATTTCTATTTCCCTTTTCATTTCACAAATAGTGAATCTTACTATCCTTTCACAAACATTGAGTCTCACTATGGTCCTCCTAGATATGAACGTAAATATTGCATAATAGTTTTTTGGGAACAAGAAAAATTGAAGAAAGGATCCAATAATATTTATCCGAAATGTAAACTATGTTGCAAATAGAGGAAATTTCTTTAAGCCTCCAGAGCCTCTTAGCAATCTACTGAGACCAAATGGAAGCCAACAATCATCTACGTTCTTAGAAAACTTTAAGGCATATAATTAAATGTTTTCTATGACAACAGTGGGTGCAAAAGTAGGTAATATTATCAACAATAATTAGACACAGTATATTTTTAGAATCACAGGTGCAAATTATAATAGAATTGGATCATTGATTCTCGTGAAAGATGACAAGGCACATTTCATTCAGCTTTACCTCATCATACTAAAAAGGAAGTAAAGAACAGAATTGACGTTGTGAATCAAAAGCAACCAAATCAGAATTCAAAGCCATAAATAATTCAACAATTGATTTCTATGCTTGACAAACAAAATGAATTGGTCAAAGTCTTTAGAATAGCACATGACAAATACATTTATGGTGAGATATGTCATTTTTAAAATCAGACTATACCCTAGTATAAGAATAATACAAAGACAATATGAAATGACTTCAGCAATTAATATAACAGCTTTGGTAGTTCGAGACATTGACCACCATACAAAAGATAGAGATATTATCATTGAAATGAAATCTAGAAATCTTCAGAGAATCTGCTTTTTACTTCCTTCTTTTATGGCTTTGCAATATGCATTTATTCCCCTATGGTAAAGATGGATACCATCTTAATATTCATTATGTCAAAGAACAAAGAACAATATTACCATAATCTTTTACAAGTGGTCCTAGATATCTGGCTCAAAATTACCAAAATGCTATAGCAACCCTGATTTCTTTGTCACATTTACTGCTAATACTAATTGGAGAGAAATCCATGAAATGATTGCTTAAATGCTGGGGCAAAGAGCGGAAAACACTAATACACACACACATACACATATATATATATATATATATATATATATATATATATATATATATATATATATATATATATATAATATACATGATTGAATTCCAAAAGCATCTATTGCTACATTCTCATGCAAAAGAATGGATTGCTATATTCTCATATTATTATTTGGTTGGATGAAACTGCTAAGAACCAAAGTCCAGAAGACATTGACCAAATTATATCTGTAGAAATTATTCACAACTAACATATCAAATTGGACATGAAGTTGTTGCTTAGTTTAAGATGCACGGACCATGTGGTTTTGGATATGAAAAGTGATAGTTGTTTCTTATTTTTTAAAATAGTTTTCTTCTATAGTTATTAACTCATAATCTAATAAATTTTCTAACTATTATATACATGAGAATGGTCTAAACACTTTCCAAAAAAATTTGCAGAAGATGACTTATGTTGATGAAAATGGATTTTTCATTTGCAGAAGAAGAAGCACAAATCAGTTTATTGAGGAAAATGGCACTAGACTTGACGGTTTGTTCCACATATTGACATTTATTGGTAAAATTTCAAAGCCAAATTAATGTTGAATGATTCAACTAGTCAAGAGCTATTAAATACTTCTTGAAATTTTTAAAGAAAGGGCTAGATCGCATAACAACAATTGTTCAACAAAGAGATATGGTCCAATATGCAAATTCTGATAAAGATTTTGAGATGAATGAAATAAAAATGTTTTTGGATTTTAGATATATATTAGCCTGTGAGGCACGCTGGAGAATATTTGAATTTGATATTCATTTCAGAATAACAACATTTGAAATGTTGGGATATCGTTTAGAAAATGAGCAGAATGTTGTATTCCATGATAAAGAATGAGAAGGTAAAAAAAAAACAATATTCATTGAATAGATGGAGAAAAATAAAGAAGATGTAGAAGCACAAGAACTTACATATACATAATTTCCTCAGAGATACACATGGAAAACAACAGAGAAGGAATGGAAAAAAGAAAAGCAAGAAAGTGCATTGAACGTATGACATTTGTTGATCCCATATCAGGAGAAACATATTATATGCGATTGTTGTTGAACTATGTACAGGGTCCTAGATTATATGCAAAAATCAAAGCTTACAATGGCTATTTATACCCTTCATTTAAAGCAAAAAGAAAAACTTACAATGGCTATTTATACCATTCATTTAAAGCAACTTTCTATGCCAGAGGGCTTTTACAAGAATATAAAGAATGGAATGGCACCATAGAAAAGGCTACACAATAGGCAACTAGATGTCAACTCCAGGATTTCTTTGCATCAATGTCATTTTTTTGTAATGTGACAAATGTGAAAAACTTTTGGGAAGCCAATTTGAAGAAACTTGTAGAAGATATTTTATATTGACAAAGGAAAATTTTGAAGTTTCCAAAGCTAATGTCGTCAAATCATCTACTGGAAGCTTGTACATTAATTAGATATGACGATTATTGTTGAGGCATGGAATGTCATTAAAGATATTCAAGGAATGTCAAATTATGAATAAGGAAATTTTAAACGATTTTCAGAATAGATGTATACCTAAAGAAGTTTTGTATGATGTTGACGAATTAGAAATGGAATATAATGTCATGATTTTGAAACTGACTGCAGTACAGAAGAACAAATATGAAAAAATTTGGAAGCTTTGAACATCAACAATAGCAAAATTATTCTTTCTTGTACGGTTATGGCAGCACATGAAAAACATTCCTTTACAAAACCTTAATCAACGAGCTAAGATCTTATCAAAATTTGTTCTGGCACTGGCTTCTTCCGGTCATTACTTAGTAAAAATGTCAAATCCATAACAACTATTCTCATAGTTATAGATAAAAATACTACAAGAATTCTAGTATTGCTCCTCACAGGAAGAAGAACTACACACAATCGATTAAAAATTCCATTATTCACATATGATGAATCCACATGCTCCATCAATGCAAATACTCAATTATTTAAGTTAATTAAGAAGTCAGTATTAATAATGTGGGATAAAGCTCCAATGACTTCTAAATGTATCTTTGAAACAGTTGACAGAACTTTCAAAGACATATTACATGATTCATAATAATTCAATGAAGATAGACTATTTGGTTGGAATATCGTATTACTAGAAGGAGACTTTCGGTAGATACTACCAGTAGTTACATAAGGTCGTCAAGCAGATATTGTATATTCTTCATTGATTCTTACACATAAAATAAGACTACAGCAAAATTATGAAAGTGAAACATGTAACAAAGAAGCTGTTGCAAAATTTACAAATTCACTTTTGAAAATAGGAAATAGGATTGAAGATGCAGAGCTAAAAGAAAATGAAATAGAAGCTAGATGGATAAAGATTCCACAAAACTTCATTGTTATGAACAATAAAGATCCAATTAAGAGCATTTTTTATGTTACCTATCCAAATTTCAATGAACACATGGTAGATACTCATACTTCACAGAGAGAGAGAGCAGTTTAGCTACTAGAAATGAAATTGTTGATCAAATCCATGATTAGGCATTTCAACAAATAGAAGGGAATGCAACAAAATACATTAATGTAGACAAAATTGACAAAGCACCAACTAAAATATATTGTGAACATTTGCTTTATCCTATTGAATTTCTTAACAGCCTCAATTTGCCAAGAATTCCAAATTGTAGACTGAAGTTGAAAATTGGAGTTCCTATAATGCTTCATAGGAACATCAATCCAATGAAAGAAATGTGCAACGGTACTCGCTTGATTGTTACATAAATAGGAGTAAGAATTATTGAAGGCAAAATAATCTCGAGATCTAACATTGGTGAAAATATGTAGTTACCGAGAATAGATTTGGGTTCAACTAATGCAAAATTGCCTTTTAAATTCACAAGAAGGCAATTTCACGTAAAAGTGAGTTATGCAATGACAATTAACAAGAGTCAAGGACAAACACTGGGAAATGTTGGGTTATTTTCACCGAAACTTGTATTAAACCATGGTCAGTTGTATGTGGCTTTTTACAAACTCAAAGATCCAAAAGTATTAAAACTTTTGATTCTTGAAAATGATCCAACATTAAAAAATTTCACAAAGAATATTGTCTGCAAATAGATATGTTATGAAAGACCGACTATAAGACTCATTTTCATACTCTATATTCATCAATGATACCTATTATTATTAAAATATATACTTCACATAAATAATATTAATTTTTGACACAGGAACACCAAATGCATAAGGCAAGCAACTCTTTCTTCACACAAGAGATTCCTTGAACATCAAAAGCAACAAGGACAGAAACAATTTAAATATTTAACACATTTTCATTTATGAGAAAAAAGTTTTTTATCACAATATTTGACAGTTTGAGATTTAACTTTTCCATTCATAGATACTTATGGAGGATAATAATTGACATCCCTTCAATGTAAGTTGCAAGTACAACACAAAAAAATGAGCGAACTAAAAAAATAAACCAATAATAACGAATTTAAATACAAAATAGTTGTTTATAATTATAGTTCAGATAGCATACATAGCAAAGAACAATAATTGTTAAATAGAAAAAATTACACTGTTCATGCTCCATATCAAACCGCACTATAACAGAAAACACATTTAATACCACTCCAAACCAATTACAGAAAGAATACAATAATATAGGGCCACATCCATATAATCTTCAGTAAAATGATTTACATATAAACCAACAAACATAATACCAAAAAATACGATACTTCTGTCAATTAAAAAATCAAACATGTTCCATATAATTCAAGTAAATAGCAAGATTAGTAATCAGGTACTTAGTTACTACCTGCCCAATAACCATCCAAGTAAATAACATACACTTGAACATGATATTCTTTTACATATCAATGATGAAAGCAAACTTATAGACTAAATTTTCTAGTCGTGTACTGTGCTATGATCATATTGGAACACACACCTCATGTTTGCAGTTTAAGCTTAGTAGCCTAGTCTCTATAGAACCTAACCATCTTCCCAGAATGATAATTATGAGGTATGGATTCTTTTCTTCTTACATTTGCAAGAATCATCGTGAATGATGGCTTTAATATATAGATGTTTGATACCTATAGGTTTCTGATTTTTGTCATATATGTTACGACATGAAGGATTATTTATTGCATGTTTCTTGGCACAAGGGTTTGATGTGATATTATTTGCCATGATGATATTTATGGCATTCAAGAATCTTTTTGGAAGCTATCATTATTTGAACAAAACTCCATTACGGCAAGGAAAAGATATTTGGCATCTCCTAAAGATTATGGATTTGAAGAATCTCATGGAAATCTATCTACACCAAATATCAAGAAGATAATAATCCTAGTATCTAGGGATTTCATGCTGTATTCTTGAGATCACAATCTTATAGAAGAAGAAGCTCAAGACACTCTAGTGATTATATATATGTGAGCTTCAAGGAAAAGCAAATCAATTCCATAGAACCTCTCGATATTCTCATGGAATTTCTTGCAAATATTAATGAGAGAATTCTATGCATCTTAAGCAATATTCTTGAGAAAGTTGTTTATTGAACTCATGATATAGAAGCTCAATCTTTAGAGGGTTCAACAACACACTTTGTCTTTTTGTTACACTACTCATGTACCAAAGTGTGATGTTTTCTATTCAAGAGATGGAAATTGATTTTCAATAGATATTGCGTGCACTTGACAAGATCTTGTTCAAACTACCTCAAGCAAATAGAAAATGCAAGTGTGATCTTGCTGCATCCTGTCAAAAGGAGTTTGACACATTCCGCTGAGGAAAGTTCTACAAAAGCAAGTTGTGATTGGATGTAAGTTCAACATTCATGGAAGCAGGAGTTGTGATAGGTGTGTTTCTAACCATGAAGGAAACACTATAGTTGTTGGATTTCTACTTGGTAAGGTAGCTTTGGCAAAGGCTGTTTTGCCAAGTCCACTACATGAATCACTAGAAGAGATTGAGAGTGTGTTCTTACACTTTTGAAGCATAAAGTTTACTTGATTGCTTTTACCCCACATACTTAGGTTATTGTGTTGAAATGTGTTGCCAATTTTGTTGTATCAAACTTTATTATTCTATTTGTGTATGTTTAACTATATAGAATTGACTTCAACACATGGAGTTTGACAAAAGCAAAAAACGTTACATGAACTTAACCACACAAGTGGCATAAGAGCTAGTCACCAATTGTTCCTGTTTGGCTATTTATAGCAAGTGAGATTGTCGAAAGGTAATTTGTGCAATTATGGCAATGGAAGCAAGATCAATAACAAGGACACCAATATTGGATGGAAGAAATTATGCCTATTAGAAAGCATGAACGAGAATCTTCATTCTTATTATGGATAGAATTTGTAGATTGTTATTCAAAAAGGATGGACTCCTCCAACCATCATAAATCATGAAAGTGTTGTTGTTGATAAACCCATGGAAGAATGACCAGATGTTGAATAAAGAATGAATGCAACAAATACTAGGGCACTCAATGATATCTTCACAACTGTTGATACAAGCAATTCAAGCTAATTCAACCTGTCAATCTGCCAAAAAAAAAAACATGGGAGGTGCTGCAAACTGTTTTTGAAGGAACAAGCCAGGTCAAGATGTCAAAGTTACACATGTTGATCTCTCTGTTCAAAGAATTGAGAATGACAGAAGATAAAACTATTCCCATCTTCAGTAGCAAATTGAGAGATATTGCAAATCAAGCATTTCAACTTGGTGAGAAATATTCGGGAGAAAAATTGGTGCATAAAACCTTGAGATTCTTACCGCAAAGATTTGCTGTCGAAGTTGCTACCATTGCAGAGTTTAGAAACCTATCAGAGTTGAAGCTTCAAGAATTAATGAGATCCATGCAAACCATTGAAATGCATCTAAGCATTAAAGGCTGAAGGAAGCTCATAAGCAGCCCATATCAATTTTGACGTTGGAAACATTGCCTTGTTGACAAAGAAGTTTGGCAAGATGCTGAAGAAAGAAAGAGGATACTTTAGTGAGCGGAACTTCAACAAGGGTACCTAAAAAGGAGATAAACGTAAGAAACCTAGTGATGCAAAGGACTTTGATAGAAAAGACAACAACATTAGTTGTTGACAATGCAAATAAGTTGGTCATACTTAGAATAAGTATGCAAACAACTTGATAGAACAAATCACACAACACAAAGTGGAGTGATGATGATAAGACACTGCAAGAAAAAATCAATTTTGAAATTGACAGATTGGTTTCAATAGTTTCAACATAAGGATTTGAAATCGATTTGCAAGTGCACAAAATTAGTTTCAATTTTTTTGGTTGCGGCCCGATATTGAAACCGAAAAAAATCGGTCTCAAATTTGAAATCGAATTGAAACTAATTTTGAAACAAAAAATTATCGATACCGAAATTGACCCAAGAACCAACCTGCTTAACCAAATATATCATCCAATTTTAAAACTGCATTGGAACCTATTTGAAACCAATTTAAAACCGAATTTAGAAACTTATTTGAAAAAATAAAGGATAAATACCAACAAAATGTATAAAATGTCCGAGTACACTCGATCCAACCTAGCCAGCTAATCCACCTGGATCAACAAGCTAGATAACTCCAACCTGCATCACTGTGTGGTGAGCATGTGCTTCTCCACCAGGCTAAGCTTTGTCGTTGTGATATTCTTTTGCAATTTTGTTATTTATACTATATATGTATATATTATATTTCTAAATCAATAATATGTATTATAATTATTTCTTAAATAATAGATGATATATTTTTTAAAATAATCATATTTTTAATAGAACTTAGAGAAATAAAATGTTATAAGATGCGACTTATTATATTATATTTTAATATATTATTTTGAAAATGAGCACTAAATTTGAATCCAATTTGAATATGTACATAAATCAACTTCAACTTTTTATATACCTAAACTAACATAATAAAAAAATAATCTAAAAATTTTATAAATTTCATTTCTATGAAATGTTTCTAATTTTTATTAGGTTATAAACTCATGTTATTAATTTATTCCGTGTGTTTACTTATTAATAAAAATTTGCAATATAATTTATATAGACAAAACAATATTACCATTATATGTAATTACTATTTTACATACTTATATACTGATACGAATGTTAATTATAAATTATTTGTATGATATTATACATATACAATAATTAAAAATAAGTACATATAGATAAACATATATCTTAAACATAAGTATTACAAAATAAATACATTATACAACTGCTTACTCAGACAATAGATAATTATATATGTATATATATATATATATATATATATATATATATATATATGCATAATCAAAATACATATATATACTAATTAAATATTGGTTACACTAATTCTTCAAAATTCAATCCAAGGTGTAGAATATCATATCACAAGCATTAATTATAGGGCTTTAAACTGATTAAAAATTGATCTGAGACCACCAATCATATTAGAAGCCGATTTGAAACCGCATTAGGGCTTAGCAACCGATTTATAACCAATCTAGGGTATAGGGTCTAAAAACTGATTATATTTGAAACTGATTGGAAACTTATTAGAAACCAAAATTTGAAACTGATTTGAATCGATTTCCAATTAGAAACCGACTAAAAATTTTATCAGAAAATAAATAATATTTGGTTTAGTTGAAACTGATTTCTTAATCTACAAAAATAAGAAATTACTCAATTTATAAACCGAATTTTATTAGAAACAAAAATTTGAAATTAATTTTAATCAGTTTCTCATTAGAAACCTTAAAAATTTTTAAAATATTTGGTTTAGAAACTAATTTGAAATTGATTTCTTAATCCATAAAAGAATGAACAATAATTGATTTAGAAACTGATGAGAAATTGGATTTTGATACCTATTTTAATCAGCGATTTGAAACCGACTACAAAATTTATTAAAAATTAAAAAATACTTAAAACCAATTAAAACTGATCTGAAACTGATTTGAACCAATTTTCTTAACGATTTTAAATTAGTTTCTAATTAGAAAGCGAATTTTTGCAATTTCAAATTTGCTGTTTACTTATAGTGAGAGTCCAACAACAGCAGTAGCGAAGATGATGAAGCAAATCGTGTCAGCAACTTTGTTGCCTTCCATTTAATTGCTGAATTTCAATCTGACAAAAGTGAAACCGATGATGAAGATTCAAAGACTGATCATGATGAAGTTGCCTATGAGAAATTGAAAGGTGAATGTGGCTTATGTATACAAAATGGCTAAAAAATTTTTAGATCAATAGGAGGTTGAAGGAGGAAAATCAAAAAGTTCAACAACAGAATAGTTCACTACAACAAGAACATGACCAACTTCAACAATAAGTACAACATCTTGCTAAAACACTGCAACTCAGTAATGACAAACTTGTGAAAGTAAAATGCTACATCAAAAGGCTGAATACATGAAAGATGAAGCTTGATGAAATACTGTCTATTAGCAAGACATCCAGAGATTTGACAGGATTGGATTATAAGAATAGTAGCAATGCTTCTACAAACAGGATTTTACCAGACAAAAAAATGCCATTTGCAGATAAAAGGAGGCCTAAAAAAACCTAAAAACCCCTCTATTATTTGTGACTATTGCTCTCTTATAGGACATACTTGGGATATTTGTTTGAGACTCATCAAAGATTTGCAACAAGTTTGAAAACCAAAGTTTTACAAGGGTAGACAAATTACCAAGAAAAGAAGAATTTGGGTCAGAACGGAAGAACTCTGAGGATATGTTGCACATATATCATTCATAACAAGTATGAATGATATATGGTACATTGAAAATGGCTATTTTGGGCACTGACAGGTTAGAAGGGAGTCTTGTTAAATTACAAAGCTTGTGAAGGAGGTAATGTTACATTTGGTAATAGCACCAAAAGTAAAGTTATTGGCACTTGAACTCTAAATATCAAAGGTATGCCATCACTAAAAGATGTTCTATTTGTTGAAGGGATAAAAGCTAATCTGATAAGTATAAGCAAGTTATGTGATGATAATCTACATGTTAACTTCAACAGCAAGAAGTGTTTTGTTGTGGATTACTCTAACAGGCTAGTTCTTACCGGAGCTAAAACATTTGAAAATTGCTACACATTGCTGAAATCAAATGATCAACAATATATGGTTGCTCAAGATGATGAAGATTATCTTTGGCATCAAACTTTGGGACACATAAATCTCAAGCTGTTGAAAAAACCGAGTTCAACAGAAGCAGTATGAGACGTACCTAAGTGTCCCAAAATCACAAGGAGAATCCGTGGTTCACATCAAATTGGAAAGAAAAAATGGTCTTCTCACAAGAAAACAACAGAGATCCACACATCCAGAGTATTAGATCTCATGCACGTGGATCTTTTTGGTCCACTCAAACGGAAAGTGTTGGAGGCAAAAATATATGTATTGGTATGCGTTGATGATTTTTCCAAATACACTTGGGTTGATTTTTCTAGACAAAAATCTGAGGCATTTGATGCATTTCGAAAGTTGTGCTTAAAGCTAAATACACAGAAAAGTTTAAAGCTATGCAAACTACGAAGTGATCATGGTGAAATGTTGGACAACCAATAGTTTAATGAATTTTGTGGTGGCTATGGTATTCAACAGAAATTCATTGAACCAAAGACACCTCAATCGAGGAAAAACAAAACCATCCAAGAAATGGCTCGCATTATTTTGAACTCCAATAAGATATCACAAATATAGTGTGCTAATACTGTAGCACATATCATCAACAAGATATATCTAAGGCCTTACATTACTAAAAAATTGCTTATGAAATTTGGATGGGACATAAGTCAAACCTAATCTATTGTCATATTTTTGACAATAAGCATTACAATCTGAATGACAAGAAACCTTTGGTCAAGTTTGATACAAGAAGTGATGAAGGAGTATTTCTTGTCTACTCCAACAATAGCAGTGCCTATCATGTATTCAACAAGAAAAGTGAAGCTATCATGGAGACTATCAATATTATTGTTGACAATGCTATTGCAATAAATAATGATAAAGTTGCCACAATGGATGAGGAAGAATCTAATCTTGTAAAATCTCAGGAATCTATCAATGTAGAGATTAACAAAAAACCAGAGTAGTTGATAGACACTATAATAGATTAAAAAATAACACAAGATGAAGTTCAATACAGAAAGCCATTTTCAAGAATAAAAAGGAATCATTATACAAATTTGATCATTGGAGGCTTAGTTGAATTTAGGAAAACCAGAGGATAGTCAACTATCAACTATAAGTAGATGGTAATGTGCACCTATTACACTTCAACATTGGAGCCAGAGAATGTCAATGAGGCCTCTATAGAAAAATTCTGCACAACTGCCATGCAGGAGAAATTTTAACAGTTCGAGCGCAATGATGTGTGAAAACTTGTTCCACGTCTATATGGTGTTAATGTGATTGGTATGTAATGGGTATTCCGCAACAAAACTTATGAACATGAAAAACATAACACACAATAAAGAAAGGCTTCTTACATAGAGACACACACAAATTGAATGAGTGGACTTTAACGAAACATTTGCAGCAACAACCAGTTTGGAATCCACTGATTGTTGTTGGTTGTTGTATGTGCAAGGAGATTCACACTTCAATAGATTGATGTTAAAGGTGCATTCTTAAATGTATTTCTACAAGAAGAGGTATATGTTGAACAAAAAAAGAGATTTGTTGATCCAGATCATCCCAATCATGTGTACAAGTTGAAGAAAACACTTTGTTGACTTAAACCATTTCCAAGGGCATGTTATGAGACATCAGCAAACTTTCTATTGACAAGAAGCTATGTTAGCCCTAAGGGCAAATCATATTAGTTTTGAATAATGACAAACATTGATAAGGACTAAAATGCTTGTATGTTGAGTGATAGGATTGATTATTTGAGAAGCATGAAGTCTTATTGCCTTGGAGTCATAATGCAAGAACAACTCTACCATGCCAAAGATGATTGAAGATTGAAGAGTATGTTCTAAAAGAGTGAAGGCATTGAAGACTTATAGTGTATAGTTTTTATGTTAAATAGATATATTTTTCTGTAAAATCTACACTTGTATGCCTTGGTTTCATTTGAATGCATGAGAGAGCATAAAACTTGTTTTTGAAATGATCTTAAATGAACTTTGTGTTAACAAGTATGTTTTTGGAATCTAAAATGATCTTAAAAAGATTTTGTGTAATCAAAATGTTTTTTGTAAAGGTTTTTGTATGTAAATGTGTTTAAATGATGTGTCCATTCATGCAAAACATTTTCAATGTTATTAACATTGATTTGAACAAGTTTTGACAAAGTTTAAAAAGTTTAGATGCAAGTTTGGTCTTTCAAACTTTGGAAATGGTAATGCGCTTCCAGAGAATTTCGGACGCAAGTTCAGACGCATGGAGAAAAATTCGGACGTCCAAACTTTCTCTGATAAGCATGGTCACTATTTTTCCAGAGAATTTCGGACGCAAGTTCGGACGCATAAGGAAATGTTCGGATGTTCAAACTTTTCCAGACAGCTTGGCAAAGTAAAATTCAGACGCAAGTTCAGACGCATAACAGAAAGTTTGGACGTCCGAACTTTACTGTTACTAGCCGTTTTATGACCGTTTTAACTGATTTTTGAATTCTATAAAAGCCATAAACTCTAGATTTTTTAGTAGAACTTTGAACTTAAGAAATCCTTGATACTCTAACTTGTTTTACATCAAAATTATTTGAAAAGCTCTCAAATTGCCTTGTGCTCAAAGATTGAAATTCAAGATTCCAAAGGCAACAAAGTGTGAAGGTGAAACATTGTGTAATCATCTACCAACAAAGTGGTAACATCTTACACACTCTCTTTTCTTCTCTCAATTGTGTTTTCTACTAGCTCATTGCAAGGTTATCTTGTGACATAAAACCCTTTTGTGTTAGGGTGAGCCATTGACTAGATTAATCAAGGTTGTGGTGTAAAACCCGTTTGTGTGTGAGCCTTTGATTAGATTGGTCTTTAGATTGTCTTCAGATATAAAACCCTTGTGTAAGGGTGAACCTTGTTTGTATAATTACTAAAAGAGGTTGTGAGTGTAAAACCATTGTGTGGTGAGCCTCTTGTGTAATTGCCTAAATTGAGCATATAGTGGATTGGTTGAAATCCTTGAGTGTGGACTCAAGGTAGTGTATGTAGATCTTGGAGAGATCGAACAACTATAAAAAGTGTGTTCATTTATTTATAGCTTTACTTGTTTACATACTTATGTTATTATTATTTGTTCTTAGTTGTTGATTGATTGGTTGTGTTTTTATTGTTTGATCATCTTGTCTCAACCATTACATCACATATAAACTTAGAGTTTGTGAATTTGAAGAAAAGCTTTTATTAAGGCAAAGGATTTGCAAAACAGGAAAAGATTTTGATAATTAGCCTAAGACCTAATTCACCCCCCTCTTAGGTCTTACAATTGGTATCAGAGCAAGGTCTTCTTTTTAATGTCTAACAACCTAGAAGTAAAGATCATATGGCTAGTTTATCAAATTTGCCTTATATGGAAGGTTCCTCCACTAATAGACTTCCATTGTTTGATGGTTCTAATTATACTTTTTGGAAGTCTAGGATTGAGATTTACATTTGTTCTATTAACTATGAAATGTGGATATTATTGAGAAAGGTCCCTATGTACCATTGAGATTGAAATCCGATGGAGTTACAAGAGAACCAAAGCCTATGGAGGAGTATGATGAGAGCGATTCAAGGAAGATGACATTAAACTACCAAGCAATGAACATTCTTTGTTGTGCATTGATTGTCAATGAATACAATAGAGTGATGGAATGTGATTCTGCTCATGAAATGTGGAAGCTACTTCAAGTCACTCATGAAGACAAAAGAACAAATGTGTGCTTCATGGCAATGGAAGATGAGGTACAACCTACTCCATCTACATCTACTTATTATGATGATGATATTGATGATCCTAGTGAATTACTTGTTGAGATGTATGGAGAATTAAAGAAGGCTTCAAAAAGGAATAAGGAAATGAAAACCAAAATTAATGATTTATTGAATGAGAATTCAAAATTGTTTTGTGAAAATAAAAAGCTTATTGATTCTATTGAATGCTTGAATATTGAAAAAGAAGTTTTAAATGTCTCTTTACAAAACATGTCCCTTGAAAATAAGATTCTTTGTAAAAAGATTTTGTCTCTTGAAAGAATGCTTGTTGATCATGAGACTTTGAAAAAGAAGGTTGATGAACTTACATCATATATAGAAAAATTTACAAAAGGAAGGGACAACTTGATAAAATTCTTAGAACTCAAAGATCTCTTGTTAAAAATGGTCTTAGCTATAATTATGTAAACAATGTGCGTAAATATAAAAGCTTCTTTGTTAGAGCTACTTCTACTTTCATGCATCATACTTGTTGTACTTATTGTGGAAAACATGGACATAAAGTCACCAAATGTTATATTAAAAGAAAAGTAGAGAATGGTGTAAAAACCATTGGGAGAGTTAAGGGAATTATTACTAACCCCCACGGACCCAAGAAAGTATGGGTACCAAAGGATACTTCCTCTCCTTTATTGCAGATACACTTAAATTCAAACTCAAGCACCACTAAGAGATATATTGATGATATTGGCTTAAAGAATAACAGAAAAAACCTCATTCATAATCAAGGTCAAAGCAACCGATGAAGGATTTGTTTTTG
This sequence comes from Rauvolfia tetraphylla, assembly GCA_030512225.1. NCBI lineage: Eukaryota > Viridiplantae > Streptophyta > Magnoliopsida > Gentianales > Apocynaceae > Rauvolfia > Rauvolfia tetraphylla. The sequence goes on along the minus strand of JAJQKT010000063.1, from coordinate 2,839,121 downwards.
AGACAAGAAGAAAGGAAGAATTCGTGGAGTATCCAATGTTGGTAAAGGTTCCTCTCTTCTTTTTAAACAAATGTTGCTTATTGCTGATTTGAACAATAACTTGCTTAGTGTTAGCCAATTGTGTGACAATGAATAAGAAGTTAAATGCCAACATGCAAAGTTTCAGTTGAGAATTCTTTTTTGTTTGAAGATTTGCCAACCATGACTTGTCAATTGCTTCTATGAAGTTGATTAGGTAACATTGATAATGTGGAATTGAATTCATTGTTGATATGTTCTTGAAGTTGACTATATGTCATGATAAGATGATTAAAATAGCTATGATTGAATATCTATGCATTTGGTTTGCCAAAATCATCTTCTTAAAACTCTACAAAAAAGTTTGGATGTAGACCATAAGTTCGTTAGCCCGAACTTGTATGACAAAATGATATTTTGTGATTTTGATCAATTACTCACAAAATGTTTCAATGTGTGCTTTATCTTGATAAGCTTGAATGTCTTGTTGCTTATGATAATGATTTTCTTGGCATAGAAGATTTGGTCACGTGAACATGGATTTGTTGAATAAACTTTTCTATCAAGATTTAGTTAGAGGATTGCTAAAAATGTGTTTTGAGAAAATTGTCTTTGAGATACTTGTCCATATAGAAAACAAACAAAAGAATCTTTCAAACCCATGAAAATGATTTTAGACCTCAAAACATCTTGAGCTTGTTCATATGGATTGATTTGGACTTATAAGGAACTCTAGTATTGATGACTTGAAGTATGCCTTACTAGTAGTTGATGATTTCTCAATATTCACTTTACCGTTATTATTTGTTCAAAAAAAAAGATTAAGTGTTTCATAAGTTTGTAAAATTATTCAAAAAGGTTCAAACCTCCCTTGAATGAAAATTAATTTCCATTACAAATGACAATGGGAGAATTTTACAACAAAGTCTTTACAAAATTTTCTTTGAAAATTAAATTTCATATAATTGTTTCAACTGCAAAAACTCCACAATAAAATGGTGTTATTGAAAGAAAATTTTGAACTTTGCAGAAATTTGCTAGGTCTATGCTTTGTGAAAATTCTTCTTCAAAAATATTTTTGGGCCAAAGCCTTAAACACCACATGCTATGATAAATAGAATTCTTTTAAGATCATTTTGAAGAAAAACATTTTTTGAATTATCTTTTATAAGATGTCTCAAATTGCATATTTTAAAATGTTTGGTTATAAATGTCTTATCTTAAATTCTTGTGATAACTTACTTAAATTTGATAGAAAATCGGATATTGGTATATCTCGTAGCTATTCTTCTAACAAAAAAGCATATAGAGTTTATAATGAAAAGAACCTTATATGATGAGGAAACCATTCATGTTTGTTTTGATGAATCTTACATTTATTTGGAAAGAAGAGATGAAGATGATGTAGGTATATTAATGAATAACTATCAAGCCCATCTTCAAGCACCAACTTTGGAGGATCATACCAATGAGGAAGAGATGATTAAGCAAGAACAAGATAACCAACCTAGTGTTGACCAAAAGCTCTCAAAGAACTTAAGATATCGAAGAGGCCACCCTAAGGAGCAAATTATTGGTGATATCTCCCAAGGAGTAAAAATAAGGCGGTACTTTGTCAATAACCTTATTCTTTTATCGCATATGAGCCTAAAAGTATTGATGATGCAATGTGTGATGATTTTTGGATTATTGCTATGCAAGAGGAATTAAATAAATTTGAAAGATACATAATTTTTTTATATTCCTAAATCTCATGATCATTTCATTATTGGAACTAAATGGTTTTAGAAATAAACTTATTGAATCCGAAGAAGTTGTTAGAAACAAGGCTAGACTTGTTGCCTAAGGATTCAATCAAGAAGAGGGAATTGATTATGATGTAACCTTTGTTCCGAATGTAGACTTGAGTCCATAATAATGCTTTTGACTTGTACTTGCTTTAAAAGTTTTAAGTTATTTCAAATGAATGTCAAAAGTGCTTTTCTAAATGGTTTTATTGAGGAAGTGGTTTATATGGAACAATCACCCGGTTTTGCTCATGAAAAGTTTCCTAACCATATTTTCAAACTATCCTAAGTTTTGAATTGTTTAAAACCAGCTCCTAGAATTTAGTGTGAAAGATTGAGTAGTTTCCTTCTTTCAAGAGGAAAACTGAAACTACCATTTTTATAAAATCCTCATGCAACAATGATCTATAACTTGTCCAAATATATGATACAATTTTTGGTGCTTCTAATACTTCACTTTGTGATGTGTTTTCCAAGATGATGCAAAGTAAATTTGAAATGAGCATGATAGGAAAACTCAATTTCTTTCTTGGCCTACAAATCAAGCAAACCAAGAATGACACTTTCATGAATCATGTTAAGGTATAAGCACTTTCATAAGTTTATCAACTATGCATGACAAGAATAAAATGGTTTCATAGGAGTAGTCAACTCTATTTGACTGCAAGTAGAGCCAATATTATGTTTGCAATGTGTTTGTGTGCAAGATTTCATCTTGTCATAAAGAGTTTCATTTGATTGCTATTAAACACATTCACTATTACCTTATTGATACTCTAAGTGATTATGATCTATGTTTCAAATATGTGGCTATGTTATGTGATAATACTAATGCAACAAATTTGACAATCATATTATTCAACAAACTAGGACAAAGCATATAGAGATCAAACTTCATCTCATTAGAGATCATTCTACTAAGGGTAATATTTGTTTAAAGCACATTTGCACTAATGAACAAATTAATGATATTCTTACTATGCCATTAGTCGAAGAAAGGTTTAACCAATCTTAGAAGAAGCTTAGAATTTTTTTAAAAAAAATTCAATGACTAATGAGTGTATTCAAGTGTTGTAGCTTCAGGTGAGGACAAAGATGCCTAGCATGGGAAAAGGAAAGGGAAAAGGAAAGGGAAAAGCCAAAGAAAGAGAAGGAGGATCAGTGATCAATGAACCAAGGAAGGTTCATGTTTTGCAAAGCATGTCATGGCTGGATAGATTTGTCACAGTGGAGGCTGCTACTGAACTTGATGATTGGGCACAAAGGAACCATAAGATAAATCCAAGCCACAAGGTGGATGTCATCAAACTATTCGAAATGGGTAATATACTCTCATTTTTAAATGATGTGAGCTGGACTAGTTTGCCTATGTTTGATGAATGATATTACCTTCCTTAGTTTATGAAGTTTATGCAAAAATTAAGGAAGAAAGAGTTGAGAAAGTTGGTAGTAAAGCTATTCAGTGGTGTTCTTCAAGAATATCACAAGTTGATTTTTGAGATTGATAATGCATTGCTCAATAGAATTTGTGATGTTGAGGATGTTGGGTTTAGACATTATTCTTCAGGAGAACATTGTTTTATAAGTAAGTTATGCTCACATGAAACGATTGAGAATTCATGTACAAATGGTAGAAGCCTCAAGACTATAAAGAAGAGAGAGTTGAACATGAGGGGAATAATGTAATTCAATGGTATTCCTCTAAAGTATCTCAAGTGGACTTTGCGTTCAATGATGCCTTGGTGAACAAAATTTGTGGAGTAGATGATAATGAGGCAAGATATTACTCATTGGGACAGCATTGCTTTATTCATGAATTGTTCACAAATGAAAGATTTGAAAAGCCTTATCGTATGGTAGACTATTAACAAAAATGTGAGGAGTTTGAGGAAGAAGAAAATGATGAAGAAGAAGAGGATGTAGAGAAAATCCTTGCTGAAAAAAGGAAAACTAAATGAGGCATGAAGTTAGGGGGAGCAACCTTCCACAAAAGAAGACTATTTGAAAAGGTACTCTCTATTGAAGGAAAAGAAGTTGAAGATGATAATATCACTACAGGTGATACCATAGTTGCCAAGGTGTTTCAAGAGACATTGAACAACCATGTAGAGAAAATGAAGAAGATGGACAAATTCTTCAAGTCTTTTGCTCTGATGATTCTTGGCAAATTTGATGGTTTAGAAGCTAAAGTCAAGAATATGGAAGAAGAATTGAGAAAGATTTCTCAAGTGGTTTTAAATGGTGCAAGTTCCTATAAAGCCAAAGAAGAAGAGAAGAGATGGCAGCAATAAGAATGATAGTAATGATAGTAAAAATTGAGATGACTATCAATTTATTGCGAAAGAAGAATGCAAAAGATAAAGGAAAAGGCAGTGAAGCATCCCAAAAGAAGAAGAGCATGAGAATGAATAACAAATGGGTAAAGCTCAAGAGAACAAGCAAGAAGAAGGAGGTGAAGGGAGTTTAACAAAGTCAAATCACAAATCCATCACCAATTTCCTTCAGCCAAGGGAGGAAGAAAATGTGGCTCAAAGAAAGAAGATCCAAGATCCTCTCGATTGGTAGCTTTCCAAAGCAGAACTACTCAAGCAAGAAATCAACAAATGAAGGACCCTATCATATAAAGATCAAGGGAGACATGGCCATCATAACAAACAAATTTGGAAGTGAAGACCATGAAGCGCATCCAAAGACTAAGCCTTTCTATCCCTAAACTCTATTTTATTGCTTATTTTAGATTATGACTTAATGCACATGTTATGCTTTAACATTAAAATTTACTTGTGTCTTTCTAGTCATTATAATGTTTTGAAGCTCAATATGTGAAATCTTTGTGATAAGAGCTTCTTTTGTTTCACTTTTGTTGTCCAAGTATTCTCACCCCAAGTTTAATTGCTGCTAAAAAAAGGAGGGAGAAGAATTTTATTTATCATTGTTGAAATGCTACATAATGATTATTGCTGTTAGGGTGATAATTATTTGACTAGACATATACTATTTATGAGAGTTGGTCAATATATTGCTTAATTGCTAAATGAGAGTTGATCAACATACTGCTTATATGTGATACATGTTGTCTCATTTTCATTAAACCCTGTCTTTGATTGATGACAAAAGGGGGAGAAGAAATATGATGACAAAATGTGTGAAAATGTGAAATAGCAGTGAAATGTGTGAAAATGTGAAATAGCAGTGGCAAGGGGGAGAAAGAATGTTGACTGCAAAATATGCTATGTGCTTGTTGTATTGTAATGTGCTTGCTGTAAATGTGCTATGTATGAGTGTTATAGGTTGAAATGTAAACTAAAGGTGTATTGTGCACATATATGGTTGCATTTGAAATTTAAATTGAAAATGATTGTTTTATGAGATTTTGAAAATGGTTGAGCTGAGATTGTGAAATTTTTCATCATGGTTCTTGACTTGACCTGTGACTTTATGTTACATCATGAAAATAATTAAATACATGAGTTTTGTGATTTTGCAAAGCTAAATTGAGTGTTATTGTTGCTATACATATTTGAGTACTTCTATAGTTCATTTAAGAATGCAAAATCACCTTTTCAAACTTGCTATCAAATGTTTGGACTTGAAGTTCGGTTGCAAACCAAAAGTTCGGATGCATCTAAACTTTCTTGCCAAAAATGTTTTTCTATTGTTCAAATTGTTTGAAAACTGTCTTAATCCTTCCTATCATATTTGAACAATCTTACAAAAGCTTATTTTCAAAAATAGAAGTTGTTATCTCACATATTTTACAGTTTGGAATTTAAAGCTCAAAATTCGGATGCATGCATATTTTGTTGCCAAAACATGCTCTTTTGTTGTTCAAATTGATCCAAATATGTTTTAATCTCTTCCATTATGTTTGAACAACCTTAGGAACATTTTATTTCACTTCAACCATTGATTATATTGAATTTATTGTAGTTTGGACTTAAGATCAGAAAATTCGGATGCAAGGTTTAAAAATTCGTATGCATGTTCTGAAATTCGGATGCATCCATATTTTGTTCACAAAATGTGCTTTTTTGTCGTTCAAATTGATTCAAATATGTTTCAATCTCTTCTACTATGTTTCAACAATCTTAGGAAAGCTTATTTTCAAAAATTGAAAATTTCATTTCACTTATTTTATAGTTCGGACTTGATATGTCAAAATTATGATGCATAGTATCTCAAGTCCAAACTTGTTGAAAATGAGCACAATCTAAGTGGGGGCATTGTTAAACTTTTACAACCTTTAAAACCTCTCTTAGAAGTTTTCTTAATGCTTAAATGCTATATCTTCTATCCTAGTTGTTGGAAGGAAGGAGGCAAATGGAGGTTGGTTAGGTCATAAGCTCATATTGAGCCTTTTGCATGTCAATGTGCTAAATTGGTTATTATCCATCATTGACATAAATGCTTCTTTGTACTATATTGTTTAAATCCATCAAATTTTGCATCAAAGTTTGTCATCATCAAAAAGGGAGAGATTGTTAGCCCTAAGGGCAAATCATATTAGTTTTGAATAATGACAAACATTGATAAGGACTAAAATGCTTGTATGTTGAGTGATAGGATTGATTATTTGAGAAGCACGAAGTCTTATTGCCTTGGTTTCATTTGAATGCATGAGAGAGCATAAAACTTGTTTTTGAAATGATCTTAAATGAACTTTGTGTTAACAAGTATGTTTTTGAAATCTAAAATGATCTTAAAAAGATTTTGTGTAATCAAAATGTTTTTGGTAAAGGTTTTTGTATCTAAATGTGTTTAAATGATGTGTCCATTCATGCAAAACGTTTTCAATGTTATTAACATTGATTTGAACAAGTTTTGACAAAGTTTAAAAAGTTTGGATGCAAGTTTGGTCGTCCAAACTTTGGAAATGGTACTGTGCTTCCAGAGAATTTCGGACGCAAGTTCGGACGCATGGAGAAAAGTTCGGACGTCCAAACTTTCTCTGATAAGCATGGTCACTATTTTTCCAGAGAATTTCGGACGCAAGTTCGGACGCATAAGGAAATGTTCGGATGTTCAAACTTTTCCAGACAGCTTGGCAAAGTAAAATTCAGACGCAAGTTCAGACGCATAACAGAAAGTTTGGACGTCCGAACTTTACTGTTACTAGCCGTTTTATGACCGTTTTAACTGATTTTTGAATTCTATAAAAGCCATAAACTCTAGATTTTTTAGTAGAACTTTGAACTTAAGAAATCCTTGATACTCTAACTTGTTTTACATCAAAATTATTTGAAAAGCTCTCAAATTGCCTTGTGCTCAAAGATTGAAATTCAAGATTCCAAAGGCAACAAAGTGTGAAGGTGAAACATTGTGTAATCATCTACCAACAAAGTGGTAACATCTTACACACTCTCTTTTCTTCTCTCAATTGTGTTTTCTACTAGCTCATTGCAAGGTTATCTTGTGACATAAAACCCTTTTGTGTTAGGGTGAGCCATAGACTAGATTAATCAAGGTTGTGGTGTAAAACCCGTTTGTGTGTGAGCCTTTGATTAGATTGGTCTTTAGATTGTCTTTAGATATAAAACCCTTGTGTAAGGGTGAACCTTGTTTGTATAATTACTAAAAGAGGTTGTGAGTGTAAAACCATTGTGTGGTGAGCCTCTTGTGTAATTGCCTAAATTGAGCATATAGTGGATTGGTTGAAATCCTTGAGTGTGGACTCAAGGTAGTGGATGTAGATCTTGGAGAGATCGAACCACTATAAATCGTGTGTTCATTTATTTATAGCTTTACTTGTTTACATACTTATGTTATTATTATTTGTTCTTAGTTGTTGATTGATTGGTGTTTTTATTGTTTGATCATCTTGTCTCAACCATTACATCACATATAAACTTAGAGTTTGTGAATTTGAAGAAAAGCTTTTATTAAGGCAAAGGATTTGCAAAACAGGAAAAGATTTTGATAATTAGCCTAAGACCTAATTCACCCTCCCTCTTAGGTCTTACAAGTTATAATATAGGGGGAGCTAATAAGACTATGTTTATCAAATGGCTAAACACACGTTTTTTGGTGGCACAAATCTATGTTGACGACACTGTGTTTGACTCAACCTCAACAAAGCTCATAAAGAAGTTTGTTGAACTCATGCAAACAAAATTTGAGATGAATATGGGAGCTAATCTTACCTTCTTTCTTGGTATACATGTTAAGCAATTAAAAGATGGCATCTTTATTTCTCAAACGAAGTATGTATTTAACTTGGAGGCTTGTTATACTTGTAGTTAGTAGACCAGACATATCTTATAACGTAGGAGTATGTACAAGATACCAATCAACCCTAAAAGAGCCATGCTTGTACATTGTCAAACGAATTCTAAAGTCACACAAAGTAGTATGGAATCTACTTTAACAAGGACTCAAATACTCATTATATTGGTTATAAAGACGCTAATTAGGCTGCTAATTGTAATGACAGAAAATACCTCTGGAGAATGTTTTGTTCTTGGTAATAATCTTGTGCCATGGTATAGCAAAATGCAGAATTCTATTTCTCTATCAATAGCAGAAGCATAATATATTGCGGCAAGTAGCTATTGCACTCTAATGTTATGGATGAAGCATATGCTAAATGATTATGGATTGATGCAAAAGGAGCTAGTAATATATTGTGACAATACAAGTGCAATAGATATATCAAAGAATCCAGTTTGACACATGCGAACAAAGCATATTGAAATACATCACTTCACCAGGGAGTTAGATTGTTATCATTTAATATGTTGCAACACAAAAGTAATTGGCAGATATTTTGACAAAATCACTTGATGCTTCAAGATTTGAGGAATTAATAAGTGCATTAGGGTTATGTACTTTGTAGAAGGAGTTCTATGCACTTTTCTATTGATGTGTTCTCTCATGATCTTATACTCTATTCTATCTCAATCTTCAATAATTTCTATTGATGTGCTCACTCTATCTCTAGATGAGAATCCTCTACCCTTATATTAATTAGTTGAAATCTATTTCTAACTAATTTAACCTAATAATGCATTTGTTGTGTGTGTTTTCTATGCTTTTATACATAATTTTTCCCAATCTCTAACAATTTGCACACAAACACTAGACAAGTGCACCTATCGTTATGATTAGTATAATGGCAAGTAAATATAAATGTCGCATCCACGGGGATGGTTAAATATCATTACTCACTTTTCTCTCCATTGTTTAGCCTATGAAATTTTCTTGTGAGATAATAGAAATAATTACTAAGAATAAAAATCTAACTTAACCAGTAAAATTCAGTTTAGCTAAAATTTAACTTGCAAGAGAAAATTTCAATTGAGAAAGTAATACTTGAATGGAAAATCCCCCTAGAATTACCTATGTGATAGAAACGTTCCTTGGTTAATGAATTTCCCTTCTTATGTTTGATGAAATTTCTCAATTAGAACTCACTCTATATCTAGATGAAAGTCCTCTACTATTATATTAATTAGTTGAAATCTCTTTCTAACCAATTCAACCCAATAATGCATTAAGATTTATGAATTTTCAATTAGATTTCTCTAATCATCAAGAAAGTGTTGAGATTTCTATCTCTAGCCACCCAAATCATTCTCATTCTTTGTGTCATGGTCTATTTCACTTTTCCTTTCTCAATTCCAAGTGAAAAATCCAGATTCTGAATCAATTATCAACCAAATCAATTCAACCAGTCAAATCCATAAACAATCCATAAGATATCGGAATTCTACCACAATGGGACATCTAGAACTCAAGATATGATCATTGTACCAAAATGTGTCAGAACTGGGACAAAATCCTGGACATGTGATTTTGCAGCATAAGCAGGGTGGCCAAAAGAACTTGGATTGACATAAATTTTACCATTATGAAAACTTCAGAATGTTCTATATCATTGTACATAAGATTACTTTTGCATTGGAAATCTCTATGGAGGTCAAAATCCCACTTGAAAATTCTCTGTCATGCTATTTTTCTCCGTATTTCTCTGTTTTCTTCATTTCTCTTTAGGCTCAGGGAAAGTTTTAGGTGCCAAACGAAAGGTAAGGAATTCAAAGTCAAAGAAATGAGAGCTAAGAGAAAGGAATGAGACATAAGACAAAAGTAATAACCCTTATTAGCCACAAGGAATATCACCATTCCCCTATATTCAGCCACAAACTCCCATTCTCTACAAAATCCCCTCACTTTGGATTCAACCACTTGCACACATTACCCACTACTTTTTCATCATCACCTATCTTTGTCAACCCATAAATTTAACCTCAATCATGACCAAATTCACAATAACAATAATGAAAACATATATACTTATGGAAGGCATCAAGAAATGGAAGAAGCCTTCTCAGTAATGGACAAGTACATAACAATTTTTTTCTATTTTTTTCAATTGAGGTATAATTCAATTCCCGATCATATAAGGTCATCTCACCCCTCTTTTCTTTTTCTTCTTTTTTTTTCCTACCCATAAAGCCTATTTTTCCTATCATCTTCCATTTCACCCTTTGTTTCAATTTCCACAATACTCTTTACTGACTTAAGGGTAAAAATGTATTTAGATATCGCAAAAAAGGGTTAAATATAAAGAGTGGAGTTTAAAATTTGAAAGAAGGAAAAATCAGTAATATAGATTATAAAATTTATGCACAAGGGCTTCAAGAAAGGGTACTACGGATAAAATAAAGAGCGGTGGCTAGAAAGGCTCAATTGGGACAAAGAAGGCCTATTACCATCATTTCAAGGCAAGTGAATGAGAGTTCTAGGACAAATGTTATGCTGAATTCTAAGGCCAATAACACAAGATTCAACTCCATAATCATCACAACAAAAGCAAAGAAGAAATGTGATTAAAAGATGAATTCCATACAAGCAAGGAATACAAGGGGTGTTTAATTAATCTATGTTTAAGGTACTAGTTATGACCTTTACAATGCTTGTATAACTACTTTTTGAGAAAAGATAAAACATGCAAGTCTTAAAATACATTGAAGATTCCAAAAATAAAAAACAAGAAAATTCAACGAAAAATCATGAAAATAGCATATACTACTAAAGCCAACTCCCCCACACTTAAGACAATATCATCCGCAATGTTGGGAGATTGATAAACAAAAGACTACATAAATAGAAATATAGTCAATTGAATCCAACAAAATGAAAGTTTAATTAAAATAAAATGGTTGCGAACAACACAAAATACACAAGAACTCCACACCAAACAACCAAACACAAAAATGGTTAAAAACATGGTTGTTTCATATGTGAAGGCTGGACGAACCCATATGAGCAGCAAGCTGCACCTTCTATATACTTCACAGCAAAAGGAAATGAAAGAAAGTTGGAAACAATGACATAATTAAAATTGAAGCATAAAAACATAGTAATAAAATAAATAAAAGGACAAAAATGGAAAAGAGAAAACTTCCCCTTCATAGCACCCAAACACTGCTCCACACCATCAAAACACAAACACCACAAAAACATCGTACAACAAGCCTCAAACATAAGAACAAGGTAACTACACAAAATAGAAATTAAAACAAAAGAAAATATGTACGAATGAGGGATGTTGTTTCAGGAAGCTTACTCATCGCTGAAGTTAGGCAGCACGAACATGATCATCCCAACTTCTTTTTCACTATAATATCATTAAGTTTGAGTCTATGTTTACTTACCATTAAGATTCTCTTTTCCGGATGATAGATTTCTACCACTTCATATGTGATGTGAAATTTGCAACTGCACAAATGTCAAACAAGTAATAAAGTAGTGAGAACAAGTCGTCCCAACGATGATTGCTATCTAACTGCAAAATTCTTTTACTTATCACCCAACTTAAACCAAAATAAATGTGATTGTATTTAATTATCTAATTACTAATAAAAATAACTAACAAAAAGAATAAACACAAAAATCAATAATTATATTAATTAAAAATCAATGGAAATGAATAGACTAAGACACTCCAAATCCAGCTTACTCCTCTTATGACAAATAATTAATTTCTTTAAATTAATTCTCAACTTAGTTTATGGTAGAATTCCCAATTATAAGCTAGACCCAATCTCTTGGTGAAAAGCTCCTAACTTTAATTCATAAACCAATCGTATCTCTACGTGATTTTAATTATCAAAGCCGCAAACACCTCTATGGAATTCCCTAGCTTTTGTTTCCTACTCACTAAAAACCACACAAAGAAACCGAATCTATCTCTAGTCAGTTTTACGATGTGTTGTTATTACTATGATCCAATTTAAACTAGTACTTCTCAGGCACTAGAATAAATTTAAAGGCATGCAAAAATTGGCCAGAAAATTGCGAGCATTAAGAACAATAATAACAATTAACCAAAATCGAGATTAAAGAAATAATATTTAATTGAAATAAATTATATTCATAAGAGTTTTAGCCTTCATCGAAGGTCTTAGTCACAAAAGATTTAGCTATTCATGATCCGAATATTCAAAGTCATAAATTTAATTAATATAAAAAAATAAAAGAATAAAAAAAACAAATCAAGAGAATGGAAGAAGACGAATCCCCTATTTATTCTTTTTGCTCCATCTTTATCTCGGTCAACCCTTCCTTTGTCAAAATTCTTTTGCTGATTTTTGTCCTCTTTCTTGTCCAATTGAGTGCCGATTTCTCTTCTCCCTTGCTGCCCAGATTTTTCTCCTTTTTGCTGCCCAGATTTTTCTCCTTTTTGCTGCCCAGATTTTTGCTTCGGTCAACCCTAATTTTTTTTCTCTTTTGGTCTCCTCTCCTCTCTTCTCTTCTCTTGCCGCAAACCTTCTCTTCCCTATATATAGGTGTGTATTAAGAATTTAAATTTAATTTGGATTCCCAATTCTATTCTAAATCAAACTCAAATTTAGACTCTTCCTTTTTCTTCTTTAAATTGAATCCTTATAAATCTTGGATTGGCATAATGAATTTTTATTTCCTTTCCTATCCAATTCATCTTTCATCTTTCCTTCTCTTGACATTACCATTTTACCCCTGCATAAATAATTAGTAGAATTAGTGAATTAAAGTGTACTTTATAAATAAAATCATCTTAATTAATTCATTCTAAGTACATAAATATTTAATTCACCAAAACAAGTCAAAGTCATAAGATTTAATATTTAATTCACCAAAACAAGTCAAAGTCATAAGATTTTTATCAATAGCTCTTATATAAGTGAGAAATCAATTCTAAATAATGATTAAAATATAATCTTATCAACTACCCCCACTTAAGACTTTGATCGTCCTCGAGCAAATATAGAAAAACTCAAGAACCTTAGACATGGAATCATTCGTCTTGAAATAAGCTTTCTCATCCTATTAAAATGATCTCCCATATGCATCAACTAGAAAGATTGATAGATAAATAATCAAGAATAATAACAATGTTAATACAACATAACTGTGGAAATTGAAAGAATAATTTTTTGAAGCATGCCACAACCAAGCTATTTGATTTAATGTCTAGGCAATATTATACACCCAATCACCACCTTTATAATCATAACCATATACATATACATTAAAGATTCACACAACCATAAGCTTGTAATCTTACACACTCTTCACTAATTTAGGTATTCTGGTTTCACTTAAATCAGGTAGGACTTTAGCGCTTGTAATGTTAGGCTAGGGAATTGGCTAACAAATGAAAGATATAAGGAGACAAAATAAAGAGAAGAGAGCTTGCAAAGAAAAGTTGACCCAAAATTATAAACATATACTCCGACTCCTTTCTTGCTCATTTAGTACAAAGAATCTTAATAACCAAATTCATTCCCGGGAAATTCAATCATTTCTCAAGAATACATCAACTTTGGATATTTTATGACCATGACTTGCAATAAGCACTCTATCTTTCTTCTCTTTTTTTTTCCTTTTTTTTTCCTTTTTTTTCAAATTGTTTTCACTTTTTTTTCAAAACAATAATATAGAGCAAGTAACGCTTTCCCTTTTCCATACCCTCTCAATCTTTCTTTCCCTCAAAACCTTAATATCCTAATCCCAAGGAGCACAAAGGTGTTGAAGTATAAATCAAGCTCCCTACAAGGTTAAAGGTTAAAATATTAAGTGTTTACGCAAAGAAATTGACTCATTAAGGCACAAAAGGGTACTAGGGATAACTCTAAAGGTAGGCTTGAAAGGCTCAAACGGTCCAAAGAAGGCCTATGACCATCGTTTCTAAGGTAAACCAGAGAAACCTTCTATTTCGCCTCGAGCATGTAATAAAACAAGTTCTAGTGTGTTGTTGCGATAAACAAAAGTGTCACCAAATATATAATAAAGCCTAAATATCTCATCAATTCACAAGATCATGGTGAATATGAATAATTTAAATTCCACAGTTAAGAAGAATTAACAAAGGCATTATGCAAGGTTAAATTCCTTTCATTACTGTCCAATCGACACATATAAACAATCGCAATAACTCCTAATCAATAAGATTCAATTACTTAATATTCAAATGATTTTCAGAAAATTTCTTGAAATAGCCAATTTCCTACCCCCCACTTAAGAATAAACATTGTCCTCAATGTGTAAATACAAGAGAAATCACAAAGGGGGTTAAGGGACTTAGCCGAATCAATGAAACATCCAAGAAAGTCCACTCTTTAAAGGTTTATGGGAGCTCCGCTTAAGCACAAACACATCCTACAAAGAAATTAAAGAAAGTAAATAAGGAAACGCTATTTTTTTTGGGTGAAAAACTTGAACAAAGAAAAAAAAAACAAGAAGAAAAACAACTTAAATTGTAGTTCTCGTTTATAGTCTCGAGCTTGACTTCCTTTTTGGCTCAATTAGACTTAGGGGAAGACTTGAGAAGCCAAGCTTCTCGATGGAGAGGTACTCCATCTCCAAAATAATGCTTCAACCTTTGACCATTAACAAGAAATGTTCCTTTTTTTTATGTGTGATGGAAACTGCACCGCTTGGGAACACTTTTGCCTCTTCAAAAGGACCAGACCATCTTGACTTTAATTTTCCTGGAAAAAGCCTCAAGCGAGAGTTATAGAGCAAAACTTTATCACCAACTCTAAATACATGAACCTGTATATGTTTATCATGCAAAAGTTTGGTTCGTTCTTTGTATAGTTTTGCATTTTCATAAGCATGTAAACGAAGCTCATCCAATTCACTAACTTGAAGTAGCCTCTTTTCACCTATGGCATCCATATCAAAATTTAGGAATCTTGTGGCCCAGTATGCCTTATGTTCTAGTTCAACAGGTAAATGACACGCTTTACCGTAAACTAGTCTGTAAGGGGTCATGCCAATAGGAGTTTTAAAAGCAGTCCTATAAGCCCATAAAGTATCATCAAGTTTTGAGGACCAATATTTCCTAGAAGCATTTATAGTTTTTTCTAAAATTCTTTTTAACTCTCTATTAGATACTTCAACTTGCCCACTAGTCTGAGGATGATAAGGAGTAGCAATTTTATGATGCACCCATATTTTTGCAACAAATTTTCTAGTTGTTTATTACAAAAGTGAGTACCTTCATCACTAATCAATGCTCTAGGTGTTCCAAATCTAGAAAATATATTTTTCTTTAAAAATTTAACAACCACCCTAGCATCGTTAGTTGGAGTAGCAATTGCCTCAACCCACTTCGATACATAATCAACAGCAACTAGAATATATTTATTGTTAAAAGAAGAAGGAAAAGGTCCCATAAAATCAATACCCCACACATCAAACAATTCACATTCAAGAATACTATGTAGAGGCATCTCATTTTTCTTCGAGATATTTCCACTTCTTTGGCATGCATCACATCTTTTCACATATTCAAAAGCATCTTTACAAAGAAGGCCAATAAAAACCACATTCAAGAACCTTTTGAGCAGTCCTATGGGCTCCAAAACGCCCTCCTACTTCCTTGTCATGACATGTGACAAAACATTTTTTACTTCCCATTCAGTCCTATGGGCTCCAAAATGCCCTCCTACTTCCTTGTCATGACAATGTGACAAAACATTTTTTACTTCCCATTCAGGTATGCATCTTCTAATAATATTATTAGTACATATTTTAAATAAGAAGGGATCTTCCCAAAAGAAATACCTAAGATCATGAAAAAACTTCTTCCTTTGTTGATACTTAAGTTCAGTGGGAATGTACCTTCCTGCCAAATAATTGGCAATAGGAGCATACCATGGAAATTTTTGAGATGAAGTCGCCATGATTTCAGACAAATCTGCATCAAAAGTATCAAAATTAGAATTTTTAGGTTTAATAGGAGAACAACTAGAATTGAGCAACAAGTTTCAGAAATTCTCATCAAATTTTCAGCTTTGAATTCTTCATTAATGTCTTCTTCTTGATGAGAAATATCTCCATCATTACTTTTTAGTTGAATCCTTGACAAGTGATCTGCAACTACATTCTCGGATCCTTTTTTATCCTTGATAGTAATATTGAATTCTTGAAGCAAAAGGATCCATCTCACCAACCTTGGCTTCGTCTCCTTTTTCTCGATGAGGTATTTCAAGGCTGCATGATCTGTATAGACAGTTACTTTAGCACCTATCAAGTAAGAACGAAATTTATCAAATGCAAAAATCACAGCCAGTAATTCTTTTTCGGTAGTTGCATAATTCAATTGGGCGGGGTTAAGGGTACGACTAGCATAATAAATAGGTTGAAACATTCTCTCTCTTCTTTGTCCTAAACATGCACCAATCGTCGTATCACTTGCATTGCACATGAGCTCGAAAGGTAATGACCAATCGGGAGTTATTAGAATTGGTGCTGAGATTAACTTCTCTTTCAGGATATTAAAGGCCTGTAAACAATCATCAGAGAAATTAAATGGCACATCCTTCAATAAAAGAGTAGTGAGAGATTTAGAAAGTTTAGAGAAATCTTTAATGAAACGCCTATAAAACCCAACATGTACTAAAAAACCTCTCAAAGTCTTGAGGTTTGATGGTGGTGGCAATTTAGAAATGACATCCACTTTTGCTCTATCAACCTCAATGCCTTGATGAGAAACTTTATGACCTAGTACAATATCTTCTTGCACCATAAAGTGACATTTCTCCCAATTCAAAACTAGGTTAGTTTCTTCACATCTCTGCAACACTTTATTGAGGTTAGATAAACAATCATCAAAGGAATCTCCATAAACAGAAAAATCATCCATAAATATTTTCATGCAATGCTCAACTAAGTCATGAAATATTGCAGTCATGCATCTTTGAAAGTTCCCTGGAGCATTACATAACCCAAAGGGCATCCTTCTATATGCAAAAGTACCATAAGGACAAGTAAAAGTAGTTTTTTCTTAATCTTTAGGTTCAATAGCAATTTGAAAATACCCAGAATAACCATCAAGAAAACAATAAAAAGCACGGCCACTCAATCTCTCAAGAATCTGATCAATGAAGGGAAGAGGGAAATGATCTTTACGGGTGACGCTATTCAATTTACGATAATCAATACAAACCCTCCACCCCGTAATCAATCTAGTGGGAAGCAACTCATGATTATCATTTTGAACAACAGTGAATCCACCTTTTTTAGGAACTACTTGAACTGGACTTACCCATACACTATCAGAGATGGGATAGATAATACCTAAATCGAGTAGTTTGATAATCTCTTTTTTCACCACCTCTTGCATCAAAGGATTAAGTCACCTTTGGGGTTGTATTGATGGCTTATGATCCTCTTCCAGAAGAATTTTATGCATACATATGGATGGACTTATCCCTTTTAAATCAGACAATTGCCAACCAAATGCTCATTTATGTGCTCTCAAGATTCTTATCAATTTTTCTTCTTGAACACCTGTCAGAGATGAATAAACAATTAGAGGTAATTTATCATCAGGTTCAAGAAAAATATATTTTAAATGAGAAGGTAATTTTTTTCAATTCTAAATCTGTTAGGGGTTCTTCAATGCTTGGCTTCAAGCTATCTTTTTCCAACTCTAATTCTTCAAACTTGAAACGTCCTCTTGGCACAAAAGCTTCATTGGCATCCAATTGAAAAGCAGATTCAAATACCTCTTCTTTTTCATGTTTTCAGTAGCTGCTTCTCTCAAACAAATCTCCAAAGGATCATCAGAAATATTATAAGTAAGATTATCCTGAACTATAGTATCCATTACATCAACAAGGCATAGTGAATCTTTATCAGAAAACTGTTTCATGGAATCAAATACATTGAATTTAACAATTTCATCCCCAGCCCTTAGAATTAGTTCACCTTTTTGCACATCAATCAAAGTCTTTCCAGTATTCAAAAAATGTCTCCCTAAAATTAAAGGCATTTCTGAATCATCATCCATGTCTAAAATAACAAAGTCTACAGGAAAGTAGAGTTTCTCAACCTTAACAAGAACATCTTCAATTATTCCCCTAGGATATTTAATAGATCTATCAGCCATCTGTAGAGAAATAGCAGTGTTCTTAATTTTTTTTAAACATAATTTCTAACAAATAGAATAAGGCATAAGATTGATACTAGCCCCCAAATCGCACAGAACATTATGAAATAAAACATCACCAATGTAGCAGGGAATTCGAAAACTTCCTGGATCTTTTAACTTAGGCGGAAGTTTTTTCTGAAGAACTGCTGAACACTCTTCATTCAAACAGATCTTCTGAAACTCATTCAACTTCTTCTTGCTAGCTAAAATATCCTTCAAATATTTTGCATATGTTGGCATCTGTGCTAAGGCATCTACAAAAGGTAAGTTAATTTCAAGTTTCTTGAATATTTCAAGAAACTTTTTGAATTGAGAATCAATGTAATGATGCTTAACAGCTTGGGGAAAAGGAAGAGAACTAAAGTCAACATTATCATTATTATATTCTTCCTCATCTTTCTTACTTCTCTTACCTCGAGGATTTTTGGAAGATTCAGAATTCTTGAAATCATCCTCTTTTCTATGCTCCACCTCTTTTTCTTTGGCGAAATTCTCTTTATCGATTACCGTAATAGCCTTCAACTCCCTAGGATTTCTCTCTTTGTCACTTGGAAGTGCTTCTTGAGGTCTATGGAGTATTGCAGTTGCTAACTGACCCACTTGTACTTCTAAGTTCTTCATAAAAGCTTTTATATTTTGTTGGTCAACTTCTATTGCTTTGAAAGACTTCTTGAGTTGTTGATTATCATTCTCAATACTCACAAATTTTTAGTGGCAACTTCAATGAAGTTTGTAAGAGTATTCTCAAGGAGACTTACCTTATCTTGTAGGAGATAGGGTGGAGGTGGTGCTTGAACTTGACTGTTTTGCCTCCATCCAAAATTTGGGTGGTTCCTCCATCCCGGATTATAAGTGGATGAATATGGATCATTATTCCTATTATTCTGTCTAACAAAATTAACTTCATTAGTATTATAATAAGAATTCAGCATATTACCTTGCAAACATTGGTTTGTGAGATGATTTCCTCCACAAATTTTGTAGTGATGGTTTATGGCTGCAACATTCAACGAATTCAATCTCTTATTTATTGCATCAAGTTGAGCCATGATTCCTACATTAGGGTCCATATCCGCCACTCCAGCAACCCTCTTTGGGGGAATAGCTCTTGGGTTAAACCATTGAGAGCTATTCAAGGCCATCTCCTCCAATAAATTCCATGCAGCTTGCTCTTCTTTTGGCATGAATGCTCCACCACTAGCTGCATCTAATGATGATCTAACATCTTCTCTACAACCATTATAAAATATTTTTGCTTGCATTCCTATTGCCATTCCATGATGAGGGCATAACCTAAGATATTCTTTGAACCTCTCCCATGCATCATGTAAAGACTCAGTAGGACCCTGCAAAAAATTGTAAATATTAAATCTCATTTGAATAGTCTTAATTGGAGGAAAATATTTATTTAAAAATGCTTCCTGCAATTGGTCCCAATTAGAAATAGAATTTGTAGGAAGAGAGTTTATCCATGATCTAGCTTTATCCCTTAAAGAAAAAGGGAAAAGCCTGAGCCTTTTTGTATCTTCAGGTACTCCACCAATTTGAAAAGTATCACAAATTGCCAAAAAGTTTGATATGTGAGCTTGCGGATCTTCATGTGACAATCTGAAAAATGGAGTATTGAGAACCATTTGAAAAAATGCTGGCTCAATCTTGAAAGTTGCAGCAATGACCCCTGGACAGTTGATGGCTGGAGAAGGACCCTCCATCTTTGGCTTTGTATAGTCCTTCAAAGTCATACCCCTCGGACGATTGTTTTCCATTACTTCACTGCTACAATCGAATTCGAAACTATCCTCTGAAATTGAAGATTCGATTGGTGTGACGATTTTCTCGTATTTTCTCTTATAAAATTCACTCCTGTTATGACGAGCAAACTTTTCTATATCAGAAATGTAGATCAAAGGTTCTTTATTTGAGGAACTACGAGTATTCATGCACAAAAAATAATAAATAATAAACAATAACAAACAGAAAAAATTAAAAATTAAAAATATCAAAAAAAATTTAGATTTTTTTAAAAGAAAGTTTAAACTTAGGCTTAGTGATTAAATTCTACACTAGATAAAAACAATCCCCGGCAACGGAGTCAAAAACTTGATGTAAAATTTCCAAGTGCACAAATGTCAAACAAGTAATAAAGTAGTGAGTACAAGTCGTCCTAACGAGGATTGCTACCTAACTGCAAAATTCTTTTACTTATCTCCCAACTTAAACCAAAATAAATGTGATTGTATTTAATTATCTAATTACTAATAAAAATAACTAACAAAAATAATAAACACAAAAATCAATAATTATATTAATTAAAAATCAATGTCAATGAATAGACTAAGACACTCCAAATCCAGCTTACTCCTCTTATGACAAATAATTAATTTCTTTAAATTAATTCTTGACTTAGTTAATGGTAGAATTCCCAATTATAAACTAGACCCATCTCTTGGTGAAAAGCTCTTAACTTTAATTAATAAACCAATTGTATCTCTACGTGATTTTAATTATCAAAGCCGCAAACGCCTCTATGGAATTCCCTAACTTTTGTTTCCTACTCGCTAGAAACCACACAAAGAAACCGAATCTATCTCTAGTCAGTTTTACGATGTGTTGTTATTACCATGATCCAATTTCAACTAGTAATTCTCAGCCATTAGAATAAATTTAAAGGCATTAGAAAATTGCAAGCATTAAGAACAATAATAACAATTAACCAAAATAGAGATTAAAAAATAATCTTTAATTGAAATAAATTAAATTCATAAGAGTTTTATCCTTCATCGAAGGTTTTAGTCACAAAAGATTTAGCTATTCATGATCCGAATATTCAAAATCATAAATTTAATTAATATAAAAAAATAAAAGAATAAAAAAAACAAAACAAGAGAATGGAAGAAGACGAATCCCCTGTTTCTCCAGCTTGCTGCCCTATTCTTTTTGCTCCATCTTTATCTCGGTCAACCCTTCCTTTGTCAAAATTCTTTTGCTGATTTTTTCCTCTTTCTTGTCCAATTGAGTGCCGATTTCTCTTCACCCTTGCTGCCCAGATTTTTCTCCTTTTTGCTGCCCAGATTTTTGCTTCGGTCAACCCTAATTTTTTTCTCTTTTGGTCTCCTCTCCTCTCTTCTCTTCCCTTGCCGCAAACCTTCTATTCCTTATATATAGGTGTGTATAAAGAATTTAAATTTAATTTGGATTCCCAATTCTATTCCAAATCAAACTCAATTTTGGACTCTTCCTTTTTCTTCTTTAAATTGAATCCTTATAAATCTTGGATTGGCATAATGAATTTTTATTTCCTTTCCTAGCCAATTCTTCTTTCATCTTCCTTCTCTTGACATTACCATTTTACCCCTGCATAAATAATTAGTAAAATTAGTGAATTAAAGTGTACTTTATAAATAAAATCATCTTAATTAATTCATTCTAAGTACATAAATATTTAATTCACCTAAACAAGTCAAAGTCATAAGATTTTTATCAATAGCTCTTAAATAATTGAGAAATTAATTCTAAATAATGATTAAAATATAATCTTATCAATATGGGAGTGCCTTACTTACCAAAAATGGGCCAATTCACTTAGACTTAAATTTACTTTTGAACAATCTCCATCGCGAGTCATTTAATAAAACTTGTTCTTCTGACTTAAATCTTGATTTTGGTCAATGTTTTGGTCTTGCTTCATTTTCACCTTTAATGAAGAATCTCTTGTATAATAGTTTTCCTCATTTCCATTGGAACCTTTCACATCAGCCACAATCTCTTCTACTAATTGATTCTTCTTCTTCTTTGCATCATTGCCTTGGATTAAAGATGGATTCAAAGAGTTTTTCACCAAGGTTTCCTATAAATAATTAGAGACATGAGCAACTATATCATCAATCTTACCATGAGAATGATTAGGATCTGACGAATATTTCAAAGGTTTCAAAGCTTTAAGTACGACCTCCTCGTCTTCTACCCTAAGGGTCAGCTTTCCTTCACTCACATTTATATTGGCCTTAGCAATAGCTAGAAAAGGTCTTCCTAAGATTAAAGGAACCTCAACACTCTCATCCATGTCAATTATCACAAAGTCAACAGGAAATATGAATCTATCAACTTTGACAAGCACATATTCAACAATACCCCTAGGATGTCTAACTGAACCATCTACAAATTGAATACTCATCTTAGTAGGCTTTGATTGACCTAGGCCTAATTGTTTTAAAACATTAAATGGCAGAAATTTAATGCTAGCACCTTGCATTCCAAAGCATTCAATTTATTTTCACTTCCCAAAATCACCATATTCACATGTTCTCTCGAATTGGTCTCTGTATTGCTAGGTAAACTTCCCATTTGTCTTTTCGAAAAAAGCTTCGCCAATTGGCCTATTTCATTTTCCAAGTTGTGAATGGAAGCCTCTTGGTTCATCAGGGATGCTTCTTGATTTTGGAACCGGGTTTCCATTGTCACAATGAACTTTGTCATTAATTCTTCAAGGCTAGGCTTTACCAGTTGTTGAAGAGGTGAAGGAGGTTCATGTTGATACGGAAGAGATTTTTGGGGTCAATAATTTGATGAAACTTGGAAGCCGAGAGGATGAAACGCTCTTTGTTGCCTTTGGTTGCTCCATGAGAAGTTTGGATGATTCTGCCACCCCGGATTATAAGTATTACTATAAGGATTGTTGGGTTGCCTTCCTCCTCCAAGGAAATCCACATGCTTCATTGATGATGTATTAGAAGTTACCATGGTTTGGCACTCATGATTTGGATGACCACCTCCGCAAAAATCACAAGCCATCATCACTTGGGAGGTTTGATGTGACAAACTCAAGCTCTCAATCTTCTTGTTTAGTGCATCGAATTTAGCCTCCAAAATCGTCATCATGTCTACATTGTGTATTCCACTAGGCTTGGCTTTCAGTCTAGGATTCTCCCATTGGTAGTTATTCATGGCAATGTTTTCAATGAGATCTTGTAATTCTTCCGGTGTCTTCAAACTAGTAGTACCTCCCAAAGAAGCATCAATGAGTTGCTTGGAAGGGAAATTTAGTCCACTATGAAATGTTTGCATTTGAAGCCCCAAATCTAGACCATGATATGGACATTTCCTCAAGAGCTCCTTCCATCTCTCCCAAGAATCATATAAGCTTTCACTCTCCATTTGTTGAAAAGAGAAGATGTCATTTCTTAGCTTTGTCGTCCTTGCCGGAGGAAAGTATTTAGCTAGGAACTTCTCGGCAAGATTGTTCTATGTAGTAATGAAACCCAGTGGAAGTGATTTCAACCATGACTTGGATCGACCACTCAATGAAAATGGAAATAACCGAAGGAGGATGGCATCTTCGGAAGCCCCATTAATCTTGAAAGTATCACATATCTCCAAAAAGTTTGTACTGTGAGCATTCGGGTCTTGTCCGGTAAACCATCAATTTGCACCAATTGTTAAACCATTTGGTTGATATTCGGCTTGATATCAAAATTGTTGGTTTACCGTCTTGGTCGGGCAATGCTTGACTCCACTCCTGACAAAGAAGGTTGTATAATCTCCTATTGTCCTTGGCCTTGCATTTCTGTTATGTGCCATAGGGTTCTCAGGTTGAGGATTTTCATCTTCAACTTCAACTCCTTCAAGTATCACCTCTAGATTTATACCCCTTGGATCCCAATATAAAATCTGCTCAACTTCGAAATTAAATTGAGCCAATTCCTCCGAATTACTTGAGGTCATAAACCAAAAAGAATTCACACAGTCACCACAAATAAAGGTAAAAGTTTAACTCAAAGAACACTCATTAAAAACAGAACAAAAGACAAAGAAACACAAACTAAACACTCCAATTTACCAATAACTTAACACAATTACAAACAAACAATAAATGCTAACACTAGTAACAAGTATTATAACAAAAAATAAGTAAAATGACTTAATCAACAAAGTTTATGATTTTCTAATAAGCCAAAAGCTTGTTGTGTGTGTTTTCTATGCCTTTATACATAATTTTAGTACAATCTCAAACAATTTGCTCATTTTCATGGTTCAAATAACATAAAGCAACAAAGAAAAAGGAAGAATTGCTCATTTTCATGGTTCAAATCTTCTCTTCGTCAAGGCTTGAAGTTCTCCAACTTAGCTGTGAAAAGTTGTGTTTTTGAGTTTGAATCTTCAAGATTGATTGCTCCTTCTTCAAGAATTTGATCTTCTCTCCCGATTTCTCTTGCCAAGATTGATGATTTGGGATGGAATTTTTTGGTTTTTTCTCTCAATTTTGTAGCCCCCTTTCCAACCCTAGCCTTCTTCTATCGATTGCTCTTAAATGGTATTTATATGCCAGCCCAAAAGGGTATTTATAGCGGAAAAATGGTTATGCTCGACCCAAATAGCACCGCTTAGTCCCTTGAAGGCGGCGGCACGACTGTGACAGTGGTTTTTACTTTTATGTGCATTTAGAGCATGAAATCAGCTGATATAGGTTTTGATGTCTTCATGAAAGTTTTAGAGCATGATCTTATATTTCCAAAGAGCTTTGAATCACCTCTGGACATCTAGAACTCCAGATATCATCATTCTACTAAAATGTGTCAAAACTGGGACAAAATCCAGGACATGTGACTCTGCATCATAAGCAGGGTGGCAAAAAGAACTTTGATTGACATAATTTTACCATAATGAAACTTCAGAATGTCCTACATAATTGTCTAGAAGATCACTTTTGCATTTGAAATGTCTATGGAGGTGAAAATCTCACTTGAAAATTCTCTATCATGCTATTTTGCTCTACATTTCTCTGTTTTCTTCATTGTGTAAAATCTCCTTGTTTGCTTCATTCTATTTGAAATATTCAATAAACTCACCTAAAGAAAATAAGAGATAAAGGGAGTGTAAATGGTGTTTGGAACACCAAAATTTAACAAAAATTTAATCTTAAAATGATCATTATATGAAGTACAAATATGAGATATTAGCATTTAGATTAGTGAATTTCTAATTAGATTTCTATAATTACAAAGAAGATATTGAATCCCTTATCTCTAGTCACCTAAATCATCCCTATTTTTTGTGTATGGTCTATTCCACACTTCCTTTCTCAATTCCAACTGAAAAACCCAACTCATGAATCAACCAACAATCAAGTTCATTCAAGCAATCAAATCCACAAACAATACATAAGAAATTGGAGCTCAATCAAGTAAGGAAATAAATTCATTCACATAGATAATAACTAGGGTTCATAACCATTCTAGTACTCAAATGATTAGTTCATCATCATATTACAAATTAAAGACCAAAAGCAACAGAAAAAGAGGAAGAATTGCTCATTTACATGTTTTCAAATCTTCACTTCTTCAAAGTTTGGAGTTCTTCAATTTGGTTGTAAACAGTTGAGTTCTGGAGCTTGAATCTCCAAGAATAATCTTCCTTCTTCAAGGATTCCACCTCCTCTCTTGATTTCTCTTGCAAAGAATGAGGATTCGAGATGGGATTTTTATCTCAAAACTCTCCCATTTTTGGCCTCTTCCAACCCCTAGCCGCCTCTCCCTTAAAATTCCCTTAAGGGTATATATATATTCCCAAAACCCTAGCCGCCACCCAGTGGCGCCACTTAGGGCGGCCCAAGCAGCTCTGCCTGGACTCATTTGTACTATAGTAAAACTCTATTTTGCTCTATTCTGCAACTGTGACAATTGTTGAAATTATTAGTGAATTCAGAGCATAAAATCGGATCATATAGGTCCTAATGTCTGCACTACAGTTGTGTATAATGAACTTATCTTTCAACAAAACTTTGAATCAACTAAATTGAATGTCTAGAACTCAAGATATGGTCATTTTACCAGATACGGTCAAAACTGAAATCACATCCAGAGACACTGACTTTGCGCCATAATTAAGAAGGGCAAAAAAGCTTGGATTGACATGAATTTTACCATTATGGAAACATCAGAATGTCCTCTACAATTGTCAAGAAGGCCACTTCTACATTTAAAGCCTTTAAGGAGGTTAAAACCCCATGTGAAAATGCTCTATTCTACTGCTCTGTTCCGGTTGGGGAAGCTTTTTCTTCTTATTTCTTCATTCTAGGTATGTAGAGTCTCCGCCGTTGCTTCATTGTACTCCAAATCTTCAATAAACTAACCTAATGCAAGGGAAGAGATAAATGGAGTGTAAATGATTATTGAAACACCAAAATTCAATAGAAATTCAAGGTGAAAATGATCATTACATAAAACACAAATGTGATATATCAGCTACAAATATTTATTTCAATTTTTTATGGTTATCTCTTTTCAAAAAAATTTAAAAAATCACAAAAAATGGGTGGGAGTTTGACAACTTATAACGAAATTTATGAAAGATAGTTTGGGAATTGTAAAGGCAGTTGGTTGGTTTAAAGAATTAAGTATTGATCATTAGCACGAACAGAAGACTATTTTCTCTCTCTTCGTCGATTCATCTTCTTCTTGCTCTCTGAAACTCACTACTGAACTCCATTATCAGAAGTCCATCGACGGTAACAAACATTGATATGAGCCAACTTAAGTATTTGTTATGTGATAGAATTATTGGATTGTGGATGCTAAATACCTAAATATTTAGACCATTTTGAAATTTCCTCTATCATAGGTTAAACCACCTCCTTTCAAATATGAGATAGCAATCTAAATCCATAAATAGAAGAAAGAGTGTCTTTAAAGCACATATGTTATCAGAATTCATAAAAATGAACTCTTGAAGAAGATTTAATATAATAATATAAATGTAAGAACACATGATTGTAATGTGACAATATGTTGAGAAAAACTACAAATGCTTCATGGTATTTCATTCAGATTTACAAAGTTAGATCACAAAAACTTGAAGGCATCACTATAATACATCAACATGAAACAAAAGTTTAGAAGGTTTAGAAATAAACGCTTTAACATAATGCGTTAATATGAGGTAAAATTTTAGAATGTTCAGGATCAACAACAATATATAAATGCATTACAATAATGCATTCATATATGGACGTATTATAGTAATCCGTTATTATATTGTAAAAGGTAAAAAAAAGTTGGCAACCCATTAGAAGAATGCGTTGAACGACCACTAAAACTCTCCCTCAATAGCATCACTTAGAGAAGGAGTTGAAACACCATATATGCTCGTTTCAATTTGGTCTCTGTATAGTTACAAAATGTAGTGACGAAATAGCCACGAAAATTTTGTCTCCAAACAACATCTGACTTTGAGTGTTGACTTCTAATTTAGAGACAAACTTTTTTTATTGGAGACGTATAATTTCATCTCTAAATTTAGGGACAGATCACTTTTTCTGTATCTAAAAATTTAAAGATAACTAGAGTCAATTTTATTTCTGTCTCCATTATGTCTCTAAAACGATTTAGAGACCAAATTCAGCTGCATAGAGATGAATTTTGTCCATCTCTAGACAACTGCTCTCCCATAGTGATCCTGGAGTTTTAGAGCATGGAAGAGAGACTTTGAAAAGAGAAAAACTCCATCCCAAATCTTCCTATTTGCAAAAGAAATCAAGAGAAAGTGGAATCCTTAGAGACAGGTGTTTAAAGAGAATGACAATTTATATTTTGGTTACTTATATTGACATTTGATTCATACAAATCATATAAAGAAATTTGTAAAAATATCCTTAAACTATTTTACTTGCCATAACTTAGCTCCTAATGTATATTTTAATATTTAGGTCTAATATCTATAACTCTTCTAGTATTTACAATACCGACCATCACTTATACGACAAAAATTGATAAAGAAGATCATATGCAACATACGTGCACTTCAGGAGAAAGGATAAATCTATCTCTTCATCAATTTTTCTTATAAAATGTGAATAAATTCTCTGTTGAGTTTAGAAGAATAATTATAAAAAGAAATGCCAACCTAATATGGTGAAATGATGTTTGTTATTGTTATTTTTGGAGTGGGTTCATGCTTGAAAATAGAGTAAAATGATAACCCTAATCAGAAGATGAATTAGGGATTGAGGGAATTGTTTTCTTCCCCTCTTTCTTCAGACCGAGTCAATTAGTTGCACGTAAGTTAGACTTTTAGAGAAAATATTAATGGTGAGACAGATTCATCCCTCCTCTTTAAGTGCACGTATATTGCACATAACCTTTTCTGTCGATTTCTGCTATCTAAGTCAGTTAGGACGGTAAACACTGAACGAATTATAAATATTAGATCAAATACATCAAAATATAATATTAGCGTCTAAGTTCTACTTTACTGATTGCTCAATTATATAATACTCTCTCACTATAAAACTGAATAACCACCTTTTTATTTTATTTTGTCTAAAATGAATGTCCACTTAGTTAAAATAAATATATTTTCTCTATTAAGTGTTCATAATTATCTTCATCATTTTAGGTACATAAGTTTTACTAATATTTAAATCATATCACTAATTAATAAAAATAGTATAATAATTTACTTATAATTAAACTAATCTCCTTAATTTTTTTTCAACTAGATGGAGTATTCTTGAATGACATGTGCACTTATTTTATTTAATGAGCTATTTCGCGAGATTATTTGGATACGCAAATCTTCAACCACATATAATTGGATGAAGGGAATGGTCAGTGTGTTTGCATTAGGTCTATCTTTAACGATTGTCTGTTTAAAAAGTAAGTCTCATTTTCCCATAAGACGAAAGTAGGTGTAGAAAGCAAGTGGGAAAGGAATTTAAAAGTAGCCGCAAATAGCCAAAGTAGTTGTGATGTAGTTAGCGCGATGATAAACCCAACTGATAAAAGGGGACATGTTGACTGGAGTACAATAATTTATTGATTGTGTTGTATTAAAAATAAAAATAATATATATAGAGAGAGACAGCACCTTGACTGATTTGCAACCCTGCAGCCCTGACAGTAACTGAGTTGCTTTTTTTTCCCCTTTTTTCTGAGGAGGGGCTGCGTGCCTGGGGGAGCGGGGAGAAGAAGGGAGTGATTCCCTTCTTCAGTTTTTTTTTTTTTTTTTTTGGTCGTTTCTTGGAAACCTCTATGCATTTTTCTTTCTTTCAAATTTTTTTTATTTATTTTGTTCTCCTTGTTTTAATTTTTTATTTTTAATTATTTTTATATAAAAATTCAATTCAAAATATAAATTTTTTAAAATTCTTTAAAATAAAATTAAGTAAAATTATATATATTTTTAAATATAACCGTACTATTATCAATAAATTAGTACGCTATAATTAATATATTTTATTATTATTTTTAAAAAATAATTGGATAATTTTTTAAAATATTTTTTAAAAATAAGTAACGTAACTATTTTATCTTAAAAATTAATTACTTGTACATTTCTCCATGACAACTACCTTTCAGAGTGGTGTGAGTTGAAAAAAATAAAATATATAAGAATTATGAATATCAGGAGTAATACTAAAGCGACGGACATATGCAGACATTTTCCACTACTGATTAAAAATCTCTATAGCAGGCAGAAGTCAAGGTTTTCTTTTTTCTCTTCAACTTTTCACAACTGATTACTAGGGTGTGTAAAAATTGAATCGAAATAAAAAATTGAATTAAAATTTTTAATTTGTTTTAATTTTTAATATTTGATTAGATTTGATTAAATTTTTAAAATTTATAAATATTTCGATTTAGTTTTTTAGTTTTGTGATCAAACAAAAAATTGAACCAAAGAAATAAAATTTAAAAAATAATATATGAGTATATTCTGGTAATGTATTCTTATATTATATTTTTTAAAAAATATTACAATATATTACATATATGTATTCTTTATAACATTTGATTTTAAACGAAATCGAACAAAATTAATTTAGTTCAATTCGATTTGATTTTAATATAAATTTTTTTATAAAAAAATCGAACTGTCAAATTAAATTGAATCAAAAAACGGGCTGTGCACCCTACTGATAACCATATTGGAAACCAGAGTTAATTTTACATTTGGGAAAGACAAATGAACGTATCAAACTTGTCTTGTTGAACTGAAATCCACCCGACCGGAAGGCCACAAATCTCCATAATATGTGGAGTCCACTAGGTTTGATTAGATTTTTTTAATAAAAAAATGTATTACCAAACTTTTCTCTATCAACAACTATAAAAAAAATGTATTACCAAACTTTTCTCTATCAACAACTATCATTTAAATTGGTTGGGTTGTTGATAGAAGTAGGAGACATGAGTTATTATCGGGAATGAAATGGGTAAGGTTGTTGCAGGCATGGCAGAACCGTTGCCACCGGGCTAGCAAGTTCGGCAGGTGGAAACACTGATATTGTTGCGGCTTTACATTTTGCTGGAAGCCTGGGACTGCGGGCATTTTACTTGAACATGACTGCCTTCCAATGTTTAAAAAAGTGGTTTCAACGCGAATTTGACTCCTGATTGTGAGAAATATTTAAATAGAGTTTAAATTTAATTTTTTAAAAATTTTGTAAAAATAAATTATTTATAAAAAAAATTAGATTCAAATTAAAAATTTTATATTAAATTTTGTAATAAAACTCAATTCAAATACACTATTTATATTAAGTTTATGTTGCAAATGAATAAATTATGTGCATCGATCAGCTAATATAGTGGTTCATACTCTAATTCAGCTAGCATGTTCTTTAGATAGAACTTATTATGTATGACTAGATACAAGAGCAATATAGGGTGCTCGTCCCCAATATTTTTAAAAGTTTTTATTTCTCTAGGCCTAATTGTGGATTTTGTCATTCCAAAAGTATATTTTGCACCCACAAAACTTTTTCTAGTCCACTAATAAACTTTAAAAAGGCCAATCAAATTTCTAGGGTTAAATAAATTTATTTCTAAATATTCTTTCTTTTTAATTTTAATCGTCTTATTTAGTTGGACTATTATTTATCTTTTTCATTCTTTTTTCTAAACTTCATTTTTGATCTTTATGACTTAACCTTTAGTTAAATATAGTCTTAAGTGGTGAGTCTACTTTATTTTTCTTTTTTAAATGAAGTTGAGTTGTTAGCTATTTATTCTCATCTTTAAATTTTGTTTCGAATCCCTATAGTCTTGGTTCTTCGCTCCCCAACTCTAAAATCCCGAATCCACTTCTGGTTAGAGAGAGTCTCGTGTAAAGTTATATACACTAACCTCAATGATATTCACAGATTATGAAATACTTGAGTTATCTTTTAAAAAAATAGTAAAAGACTTATATAATCATTTTCCACTACTGAATAAAACACTCAAAAGCATGTAGCAGTCAAAGTCTTCTTCTATCTCTTCAACATTCCACGACTTAATATTGAAGTGAGTGTTCACTTTTACTTTTTAGGAAGACAAATGAACCAAGCAAAAGGAAAAAAATAAAGCAAAAGCAAAAATGGGACAAATGAATCTACTAAAAACGAGGCGTTGAACTGAAATACACCGGACAGGAAGGCCAAAATTTCCTTAACATGTGGCAGCCACTGAGTTTCGTTGTTATCTCTACATATTAACAGAAAATCAAGAGAAATAATAAAAGGGACTCATTTATTACTATATTATTCATACTAATTAATCGAAGTTCTAATAAAATTCATTTATTAATTAATAGATGAAGTTTATATATGAAACATTTGTTCACCCTAAAAAGCTGGAGACTCCTCATGTGCAATCTCAAAATAAAATAGGAGTTTTTAATTCGGAATACTAAACATATTGAAATAATACAATACATTGAGAATATTATTATTTACTAAATTTTTGCAATACATTATTATTGAGTAAACTTAAAATTTTCTTTAATTAAAAAAATATTATTAATTAACATGACCAATTGAACCATCTAGAATCAGTGAAGTACTAAATTTCCATCAAAAAGTTATAAAATATTTTTTATGTTTTCTAATCCAATGAATTTTTTATTCTCTTTGTCTTTAATGTAAATTGGCATCACCTATAAAATATGGGATTGAATGTGTTTTTTGAGATGAATAATCATGCTCATATATATTATTGACTTGCAACTTGTATTTTAAAATTTATTGACTATGTTAGGATTGTCTCATTTACATAATTTTTCCTGATAAGACAAGATATTCTTTATTAAAAGTGATAATCTTGAAGATTTATTAATTAAGATATACTGACTATAACATTTGAGAATTGAAAATTTGAAGGTGTTGGTTTAATAATATTCTAAAACAGAGAGGTAGAACATCAAGAATAATATAATCTTTTTTCTTTACTAAATATTTTTCACATTTTTTTTAGTATTGTTTTAGCAAGGTATATTCTTTATCTTATGGACGTATAAAGAAAATGTTATGAAGTTAATAAAATATATGAATATCTATATTGATGTATTTCTTGAAGAGATCTATACTTTCAAAATATTACTCTCAATTTGTTTGCATTTTTTTTTCCTAATAGATTTTTTATTTACTGAAATGTTTGTATTGTGACCCTATATATAGATGGTATATGATGACTTTAATAAGTAATTTTAGTCTTGATTATTAAGTTTTACTTTCTATCTCTATATTTTCTCTTCTCCTTTATTCTTCAACTTTATATTATTGTTTTTCTAAACATTGCTTTCGCTTTAATTATGGTATACTCAGCATGATCAATACTCAAATTCATAACAAAAGATTAAATTTTAATTACCAGTTTAATTTTAATTTTTAAAATATTAAATTTATCCCGTTGAAAGTTAAAAAAGAAGATAAAGAAAGAGTATCTATCTATGTGGTGTTACTTAATACTTTGTAAATGTTAATTTCATTTCTATTCAGTCTCACGTCGATATAAATAATCAAGAAAAATTACTAATTAAATACCTCAAGTCATTTAGTCATCAGCCACAACTTGAAAGAAAAAATAAAAAGAAAAAATAACATTTAATTTATCTAACACCCCTAAACTTGTCCTTCAGTTTCACAAAATTTGACAACTAATCTTCTAAATTTTGAATCCAAATAATAATCATCGCAATAATTTCAAAACTAACCTAAACCAGTCCAGTGCACGAATATATTTTAAAAATAAAAAAGCTAAAATTAGATTTTCAAAAAAATATCCAAAAAGAAATAGTTTTTGCTTCTCAAAATGTATGTATTTTGGAAAATTTGAAAAAATAGAACATTAAAATTTTATTTATTTTAAAAAATCTAATACCTTCTTTTCCATTGTATGTTCTTAGCATATGATTTGTACCTCTTTTATTTCTCGCAATACAAAATCAAGAGTAATATTGGTTATGTTGAATCTACTTTTTAATTTTTTTAAATTTCTAACTCACAAATATCACTAATAATTTTTGTAAAATATATATAATATATACTATTTATTAGATTAAAGAGGGCTGAACTTTCCCAAATCCAAAAGTTCCCTTGTTTGCTTCATTAATAAAGGTTTCTTTTTCGTTTTCCAAAAGAAAAAAATTCCTTATTGGAAATTTTATTCCCTTTATTAATAATAAAGAGAAATTATAATTATTAGTTACTTCAACAATTTGCAATATCTTTTTTTCAATTAATCCATTAAGTTAGATAATGAACGATTTAAAAAATAATCTCAATAGATAACTTAACAAATTAAATGTATCCAAAATGATTTCTAATTTCTTATATTTTTTGATGGGTAAATCAAAGCAAATGAAAATTTCAACAAAGTACTAATATTGAGGTTTAAATGAAAGTTTATTTATTCAACTACAAACTATATATATAGCGTTTATCTATTTATTTTCTCCTAGTAAGTGGATAATTATTTTGGTATAATAGTTTAACAATTATAAGCAAGAAATATGTGGAGAGATGAAAGAACAAAATATAACATAAAATGAGAAAAAAAGTATGAAAGAGAAGAAAAATTAAAGAAATTAGAAGAATATCAGAAGTAGATACTATGAGTCATGCCATTGTAATACCACCAAACAAAAGAAGGTAAAACATCAGACAAAAAATACATATATTTCTTATATATAAGAACTATAAAAAAGTAGAAAATATTCTTATAAATAGATGCATTTACTTATAACCAAAATTATAGTATATAGACTCAGACCTCATGAGTTAAGATTATAAATCTTTTTTAAAGTAACTTTTTTTCTCGTAGAAGAAAAATCATAATGTCACCCTTGCCTAAAAATTTGTACTTTCATTTAATAACTTACAAAATTATCAAAATAAACTTAAAAAGGCTTTTTATAAAATGGAATGGATAACTCATAATGTCATCCTAGAATCCACCTGTCTTCCTAAACAATTAATAAAAATAATAATATCCTACTTATCAAAATCTACTCTCTGTTTTCATTAATTGGTCACCTTCAAACAATTGTCAAACGGGGAGATCCTCTTTCCCGATCCCTTTTTATTTTTTGCGTGGAATACTTATCACTACAAATAGAAAAAAGTAATCAGAATAAAAAATGACTTCCTTTTAAACTCAAAGGCAGTTAAGTTGGAAATTTCCCACGACGATGGTAGCCAAATCTGATGCTAATCATGCAGCAATATAAAAGACATCCGTTCAAACTTTACTTTAGCACACTTTCTGGATTATCAATCAATCATCAAAAGTCTAAAGTCTTGTTCTCTAGAAATATAGACAGAAATCTGGCTCAAAAGATTAGTAGTATCCTCAATATTCCTCAAACAACTGAATTTCGAAAATACTTTGGATTTCCGGTTTCTGACAAGCTAAAATCCATTCACACCTTTGAGGAAATATTGTCCAGACCTAGGAGTAGGTTAATTAGCAAGCCGGAAAGCTAATCTACTCAACTTGGCATCTATTCCCATTTACCTAATGCGATGCCTCAAATTTCTTAAAACAGTTAGTTCCCAAATAGATAAAATAAATAGGAACTTTTTGTGAGGATCAACTAAGGAAAAAAGAAAGCTACACTTAGTTAAGTGGCAAGCTGTTAAATCTGTCTTTGATCAAAACAATTCACTTCTCTCTGGACTAGCTTCGAGGTTTATGCAGGACACTTCAAATCAGAGTCATTGGGTTACCTTTTTGAAAGCAAAATACTTGCAGAGAGAAAGCAATATTCCATATCCCAAATACCAACTGCAAAATCCGGTAGTTCCTACATTTGGAAATTTTTCCTTCATGGTTAGGGTTTATGCAAAATAGGAGCCCAATGGAATATCGCAATGGTAAAAAGATCAGTTCTTGGCTTGATAATTGGTTAGACATAGGCCCTCTTACAAACTACATTCAAGGCCCACTATATGAATAAGAGGAATGTAAATATTTACTGATTAGTGAATTACTTGATCGACACAAATGGAATTTCAATTCTCTATCTTTTCAGTTACCACCTTCTGTTCTTAAACTCAGTCAATCTGTTCCTCTTTAGTATATCCCTCCCATTGAATATTGCTACTTTTGGAAACGACATCCTAATTGACTTTTCTCCACCAAATCAGCATATAAGCTACCTTTCCAAATATATTCTTCCAACAAACCTTAGCTGGATATAGAACTTACCCACCCGTAATAGAATTAAAACCTTTCTTTGGTTATGTTATTATGACAGACTTTGTTCCAACCCCTTACTACATTTTAGAAATATATTATCTTTGCCTTATTATTATCTTGGTTCAGATTTAACTCATACAACAAATCGTATTTGAGGGAGTGTATAACTGCCATGAATATGTTGGAAGCACTCAGTAGCTTTCTCTGTCATGATATTATTAGAATACTATATTCTTTAAAATGTTCTTGTACTTGGCAATGGCAGAATCAGGATTTCAATTTTAAGATGGTCGAGTCAAAATATAATATAATTTTTTCATTTGTAGTCGTAGTTTGTTTGAGATCTTTGTTTTATATATTGAGATTTCCAGTAAGACCACATAGATTAATTGCTGTGAGATCTTTTTCATGTAAGAAGACAAGATCTTTATTAATTTTCTTATATGATAAAGTTTTTATATCTCATTTTATATTATCACCTAGTGATCTTGGAGAGGTAAAATTATTTCAGAAAAAAAAATTATAAACCTAAGATAAGTGAAATCATAATTTAACTATGTGGAGCGTCTTTGTTTGATATAAATCTATTTTTGCACATATTACTAATTTTTTTTTAAAAATAATAAAGTATTAATTATTTTGTACTTATCGAATTTCACAAAATAATTGACTTAACATTTGATTAGATAAAACTAAACTTAGGGGAAAGAAGAAGTACAAAGAATCGAAGTTTACAAATATTAATTTTTATAGGCGATAATTTATATTTTAAAAATTACATATAAATTTCTTTAAAATATATATAGTATTAAAAATTTTCCTCAAAATCTTGGGGGAGGGGCCGGGGAGTCCAAGGCGCCCCTCGGCTCCTTAATAGTTCCCACTGGTACTTGGTTGAAAGAAAATTGTAATCTAAAACATCTAGTTTTTCTTAATATACCATGGGTTACGTTATTTTCTTAAAAATTTAAAAGTGTAACTTAAATTGGTCAATGTTCTTTATATAAGAGAATATTAATTTTCTCTATTTTGGAGTAATATCTTTTCTTTTCATAAAAAGTATAAAAAAATTAATATTTAGATTAAATTAAGAACGAAAAAAACCGATATTGATTATTTGTCTTTCTGAATAAAATCTTTCTGAATTTTACTATTACCAATATGTAATATCAAAATGTGACAATAAAAATTGTTGAATAAGAATTCTATTTTCAACTTTTTTTATTCAATAATGCAAAAGTTTGTCATTCTTTTACCAGTAAAAAAAAATGCAAAATAGAGTACTGTTAGCCTACATTATTATTTTAAAAATAATGCCTTTGATTGAAAGAGTGCTGCCGGACTGAAGAGCGTACTCCATTTTTACTCTCTTCTCGGACTCTCTCTCTCTCTCTCTCTCTCACACACGAAGTTGCTCTGTCCTGAGTCACCGTTGCTATACAACTTCCACTACAAAATACTAGTTACTACTAAAAAATATCTACAGATGAATGGTTCTAAGGATGAAAAGTATGCAGATGAAAGTGAAAACTTTCTAATTACTATTTAAATATTGAAATTTCATTGAAGAGGGCCAAAGAGAGGAATAGTGCATGTGCATGCGTTGCATCCCAGACAACGATGGTTTGCATCCCAGACAACGATGGTTATCTTTACTTTAGGCCTCCTTTCCGTCAAAATCAACTATCAACTTTTGTAATGTGCAGCGGCGTCAGTTCGGACAACTGATGATTAATTTTGGATAAGATAATACAATTTTTTAAAAAGAGAATTGAATAATAAATAGTTGGAAGGAAAAGAAAGGAAAAAGGAGCTGAGAATTCCGGTTTTCTACTTTCCAATTAATCTTTGTAAGGAGAATGTAAAAGTTCAACTTTTTTTTTTTTTTGAAAAACCCAGCAAAAGGGTGTGAATTTTATTGCGTATCCGCTTGACAAACTGAGCTTACAAAGTGGGAGGAAAAGTTCCTACCAGATTTGAGAAGGAGAAGATAAGCCAATTTTGGCTAATAAATGTGGCAAAATAGAGGATTGATAAGCACATCGATTTTTTTTTTTCACCCAATATATTCTACTTTTATTCTTGTCATAAATTTACTCACTTTTCTCCATAAAAAATATTCTATACTATCTTGATATATATATATATATATATATATATATATATATTCTTTTTTAGAACTTTAAACTTTTTATCCTAATTTCTTAAAATTTTTATTTTTAATTAATCTTCAACAATACATCCTAATTTGTGCATATATATCAAACAAGTTCCCAAAGCCCAATGCATCTCATTATAGCAAACATCGAAAGAGAATCATGGAGAGAACTTGCCAACACCTTGCCCTTCCCCTTCTGTTGCTTCTTTTTCTGATTGTGTCTTGCCTGGCCATGGAAACACCAAATATCCACACCGATCAATCTGCTCTTCTCGCATTCAAATCCCACATCACTTCCGACCCTCTCCAATTCTTGACAAAGAATTGGACTGTTGGCTCCTTTGTTTGTGATTGGATTGGTGTTACCTGCGGCACTCGCCATCTTAGAGTAAGGGCCTTAAATATTTCCTACATGAATCTTGTTGGAACGATTTCACCTCACCTCGGCAATCTTTCTTTTCTTGTCTACCTCAGTTTGAGGAATAATAGTTTTCGAGGAAGTTTACCCCATGAATTAGCCCATTTGCGCCGATTAAAGACCCTGGATGTAAGGGATAATGATCTGAGTGGAGCAGTTCCGACGTGGATTGGCTCGCTAAGCAGACTTCGGTGCTTGTCATTGGCAAGCAATGAGTTTTCTGGTCTTATTCCATCCTCTTTATCTAATTTGTCCACGTTAGAGAAATTATTCCTTTCAAACAATTCTCTGAAAGGAATGGTTCCAGCAAAGATCGGAAATCTTTATCATTTGAAGGAATTGACCATTGAAGGTAATTATCTTTCAGGATCTTTGCCACCAGAGATCTTCAACATCTCAACTTTGCAAGTTATTGGATTTGTGAACAATTCTCTCTCTGGAAGTCTTCCCAATCATATATGCGGTCTTCTTCCAAGACTTGAGTGGCTTGGGCTTGCTATAAATGAGTTCAGTGGTCAGGTTCCACTGAATTTATCTCAGTGTTCGAATCTTCAATATCTGGATTTGTCCGACAACAACTTCAGTGGATCATACATACCCAAAGAAATTGGCAATGCGCGGATGCTTGAAAGGCTCCTTCTAGGCCGTAACAATTTGAAAGGTATGTATTGTTCCTCCTGTTCTTTCTTTTATATTTGTCAAGAAAGACCAAAGCACACAAATTAATGAATTCCATAATAATTCCTATAAGTTAGAGTCGAAAAGATTTTTTTTATCCTTTTATTGATTTACCTACAAAACAAGTCTCTCGTTTTTAATCGCTCTTTAAAATAATTTTTAAAGAAGTTTACATTTGTAATTGAACTAGTCAAACATCTTCAAATTACCCAAAGAATCAGTAATATGTAGATGATTGTAAAGCATTATCTATCCTGTAACAACTTGAAAGGTATCGATTACTTTTTTTATAAACTAACCATTAATATTACCATATTAAGTAAAGCCATTTTAGATATCTATTAAAATTTTTTATGAAAGTCACTAAAATTTTAATTCTCGTGTAAAATGAAATTAGGAAAAAGAGTAGGGTTTTTAAAATAATACACTAATTTTCAATATAAATTCTAGTACTTCCCTCACTTGTCCAGCATTTGTGACGCACATCTTTTCTAATTGCAACTCCCTCTTCCTTTTCATTTTATTTTTCTCCCCATTTGTGACGCACCCAAAAAATTTTATCGGAGGTACTTTAACCTCCCAAAAATATTTTCAGGTCTTTTGGGCACACAAAGAAGGTCAAAAGAATGGAAATCATGCAATTAATAATTTCAATGATTATATTTAATTATGGACTAATTTTATGTCAGTCAATAAAGAAGTAAGGAAAATTAGGAGTCGACTATTGATGTGTTTTTCATAACTCATTTAACAAGTAATAATCTTTTAACAAATGACTCAGTTAACAAGTAATAATCTTTTAACAATCTCTTTGAAAGGAAGCTAAACATATGTACATATATAGATTTCTAATTTCTTGTTGTCTTGCTATTGTAATTTGATTATATATTTATACATTTTGCAGGTGTAATTCCTAAAGAAATTGGTAATTTAACAATGCTTAGAATATTACACCTTCCTGAAAATAACCTGATAGGTACGTTAACAGAGTAAATTTTAAAATTACTAAATTTAGACTTTTAAACTTTTTATATATTTAGTAACTTCAATCCTTTTGACAGGCGTTATTCCACATGAGCTTGGCAACCTATACAATCTAGAAGCTATTGTATTAGAACAGAATAATTTAAGTGGTCACATACCGGAAGGCATCTTTAATCTCTCCATGATAGCGGTACTTGATCTTGCAGCCAATTCTCTTGTGGACAATCTTCCATCAAATACTGGCTTTGCACTTCCCAACTTAGAAATGCTATATCTCTTCCAAAATCACTTCTTTGGGGTCATACCTCGTTCAATTTCCAATTGCTCTAATCTCAGAATCATAGAACTGGGTTTCAACAATTTCATTGGTTCTATTCCTGAGTCACTTGGAGATGTGAATAACCTCGAACTGTTGGATGTTCAGGACAATCAATTGAGAAGCAAATCTTCATCTGAAGATTTGAGTTTTTTCATTTTCTTGTCGAAGTGTAAGAAGTTGAAAATTTTATCTGTGTCAGTAAATCCTTTGGAGGGCCTTCTTCCAGTTTCAATTGGGAATCTTTCTAAATCCATTGAACAGATATATGCATCCGGTTGCAAAATCAAGGGAAGCGTTCCAAGTGGAATTGGCAACTTAAGCAATCTGTATGCGTTGACATTACGGGGAAATCAATTGATTGGATCATTGCCACCTTCAATTAAAGTTTTGCAAGATCTTCAACAACTCGATCTTGCAAATAACAAACTCGGTGGATTTGTTCCTACCAATTTGTGTGGCTTGCAAAGATTGAGCGAGCTTGAACTTCAGGGCAACCAAATCATTGGGACTCTCCCACACTGTTTGGGCAATATTTCATCTTTGAGAAAATTCCATATAAGTTCCAATAGATTGACCTCTACCATACCGACAAGTTTGTGGAACCTCAAAGATCTTGGAGCTTGACCTCTCCTCAAATTACTTAAGTGGTCCGCTGCCTCTTAAAGTTGGAAATCTGAAGACTGCAATCATGATGAATTTGTCAAGAAATTCCTTCTCTGCAGATGTTCCGAGCACCATTGGAGATATGCGAAGCTTGGAGCAACTTGATTTAGCAAGGAATAAATTGCAAGGATCAATTCCTGAATCAACTGGTAATATTCCCAACTTGAAATATTTAGATCTATCACATAATGAGCTCTCTGGTCTGATCCCAAAATCATTAG
Source organism: Rauvolfia tetraphylla (assembly GCA_030512225.1). Classification (NCBI taxonomy): domain Eukaryota; kingdom Viridiplantae; phylum Streptophyta; class Magnoliopsida; order Gentianales; family Apocynaceae; genus Rauvolfia; species Rauvolfia tetraphylla. The sequence continues at coordinate 2,797,999 of JAJQKT010000063.1, read as the reverse complement.
AGAAGCTTGAATATCTAATATACTTCAATGTGTCTTTCAATAAGTTAAGCGGTGAAATACCTTCGAGCGGCTCTTTTGCACACTTCACAAGTCAATCCTTCACATTTAATGATGCACTTTGTGGACCTCCAAAGTTTAATGTTCCACCATGCCCAAAAGTGCCATCTAGAGGAAAGCAGCATCATCTTATGCTTCTTTTGCTTATCACGGCACCATTTTTAGCAGTATGCATTCTGGCTTTGATATATGTAAGGCATGGAAAGAAAGATAGAGTTCCAAATGGCACGGACTCGTGGTCAATCATAACACCAGAAAGGATCTCATATCATCAACTCTTAGCAGCAACTAATGGGTATGATGAGAGCAACTTGCTTGGCAAAGGAAGTTATGGAACTGTTTACAAAGGAATCCTCAACGGTGACAGGGTTTTAGCCATCAAAGTGTTCGATTTAGGACATGAAAGAGCTTTTAGGAGTTTTGAAGCTGAATGTGAAGTACTATGCAAGATTCGACATCGGAATCTTACTAGAGTTATCAGTTGTTGTTCCAATCCCGACTTTAAGGCATTAGTCCTTGAGTTTATGCCTAACGGAAGTCTTGAGAAGTGGTTATATTCCCATAACTACTTCTTAGATATTATGCAAAGATTGAATATAGTGATTGATGTTGCATGTGCTTTGCAATATCTTCATTTTGGTAATCTAATGCGAATTGTTCATTGTGACCTTAAACCGAGTAATGTGTTACTTGATCAAGACATGATTGCACATGTGAGCGATTTTGGTATTGCCAAGTTATTGAACCAAGAGCAGAGTAATACATACACTAACACGCTTGCTACATTCGGCTATGTAGCACCAGGTAAATTATTTAACTTTATTGTACATTAAAATTATTTTTTCTTAAATATTTTTTAAATTCAAACTTGCAATGTAGCTTTCTAATTACATATCTTATTTTTTGATACTTCCTGAAGAATATGGATTGGAAGGACTGGTATCAACAAAATCTGATGTTTATAGTTATGGGATTTTGTTGATGGAAGTCTTCACAAGAAAGAAGCCCAATGATGAAATGTTTCTTTATGGTTTGAGCTTGAGAGAGTGGGTGAACAATTTGGATTCCAATGCATTTCTTGAAGCGTTAGATGCAAATTTGCTAAAGGAAGGAGAAGAATACTATAATGAAAAGTTGAAGTGTTTATCATCAATATTCAAAGTGGCATTAAATTGTTCGACAGAGTCTCCAAGAAACCGACAAAATATGGGAGATGTCCTTGTGGCTTTACAGAAGATCAAAACTCAACTCCTTCCATATTATAGAACGGCATAGGTATTTGTTCACATGTTTTTTGATTTCAAGTGTGCCACTGTGTGTAAATTCTGCCAATCATTTACTTTAATTATTTGTTTTACAACAAAGTAAATGTGTTGTACTTTTATTCTGCATTTATAAGGATAAAAATTGAAGAGTAATATATTTACTAAAAACGAGACTCAATGAAATAAATGGTTCGGATATTGAGTTTTACCACGTAACTTCGTTTTTAACTTTTATCAATCTTGGCCTTTCTTCCTGTGTCTATGGCTTTGGTAAATTTCATTCATTTGTTAACTTAAGGATTTAGGAACGTGGATGATAACATGAATATTCTCCTATTCCATACTTAAAAAGTTCAAGGGCACATTGTAAAATCATAAATTTTAATTTTACTAAATAAAATTTTCAAGTTGTTTTATGATAACTATAAATTGTTAAAAATATACTTTACACATTTTTAAAATGAAGAAAAATATATACATTATAAGTTTTAGGGTAAATCTATAATTATAAAAAAATTAAAGACTGATTTTATAAATTATTTATAAAAATAAAAAAATAAAAAAAAAATTAAAAAAATGGGATTAGCAGTGTGGCTGATCCATCCCATTTTCCCCTTCTCCCTTTTCTCTTCTCTCGTCTCTCTTCTCTCTTCTCTCTTCTCTCTTCTCTATCTCTCTCTTCAATTCTTTACCAATTCTTCATACAAAAATTAAATCCGTCAAACCCAAGTTTAGAACTACATCAAAAGTCTACAAATCAAGGTAAAATCTTCAAACTTTTCTCATTTCTGTTGAGTTTAATTATTTTCAAAAATTACTGAATAAGTAAATTTATATGAATTTTAATAAATTATTCGATGCTCCGATTTTGTGAACTTTTTGAACAAAGGTTCTTGTTACCATGTTCTATCTACAAAAAAAAGTTTCATTAATTTGTAAGCATATTTACTATATTTTCTGAATTTTTGAAAAATCTAGACAGATTTTCTATTTTGTGATTTTTTTATTTTGATTAAATATTGAGTATCTAAAGATTTATTAGATTATTATAATGCAAAAGAAGTATGAAAATAATTAAAATATGTAAATGGAATAATCTTCCTAAATTTCTATGTTATGAATTAAATAGAATAATTTTCTTAAATTGATATATTAGGAATTAAATAGAATAATTGTCCTAAATTGATATATTAGGAATAAAACAGAATAATGAAATTTTTGTTAAAACAGAATAATCGATATTTTTGTAGAGAATGGTGGATTTTATTAAAATTAATTATTTAAATTTCCCTAAATTGGTATATTTGGAATAAACAGAATAATTAGAATTTTTGTGGAGAATGGTGAATTTTATTGAAATTAATTATTTTAATTTACATAAATTGGTTTATTTGGAATAAAATAGAATAATTGGAATTTTTGTGGAGAATGGTGGATTTTATTAAAATTAATTATTTTAATATTTTTATTTCTTTGAAAAATGGTTAGTTCCTATTTAAAACCATTTTTATCAAATTCAATAATTTTTATCTAATTAATATTAATCATGCATTCATTCATGTATATATATATATATATATATATAGCATTCATTCATGTATATATATATATATATATATATATATATATATATATATATATATATATATATATATATATATATATATATATATATATATATATGTGTATATATATATATATATATATGTGTGTGTGTGTGTGTGTGTGTGTGTGTGTGTGTGTGTGTGTGTGTGAATATTTGATCATTTTAGAACTACATTAAATTTATTTGTTACCAAGTAATTATATGTTAGGTCCTGAGATTGCTGAGGTTGAACTAATGTTGGAGCAACATAGGTTTAAGATTTTTCCTTGAGGTGAGATTTCTAACTTACTTGTGGAAGTTGAGGACCATTAAATTTTATCATTTTAAGTTATGTTATTTTAATATATTTTATTTATTTATTTTACTTTAAGTAAAGTATTTATTTTGCCGTGGCTCGATTTCGTGAATAAATGTGTGGTTAACTTTAAATTATGAGTTTGCCGCAGCTCAGTTTTTTGTGAAAATATGTAGTATTAATATACGTTGTTATTTTGTCGTGACTCGGCTTGTATATTTATATAATATACTAAACTATGAAAATTGATTTGGTTGTTGATGAGTTGTAAATGTGAATTATGTATAAACTCTGCCGTCGGGATATGAATTGACTCCCCTGTAGGGTGAGATTATTGAGTGTGTGTGGAGAGTCCCTTTGCGCCGTGTGTGAGAAGGTCATTGGGAGTTGTTGTGTAGAGAGTCCCTTTGCGCGCTATGTGAGAAGGTCATTAGGAGGTGTTGTGTGGAGAGTTCCTTTGTGCCGCGTGTGAGATGGCCATTGGAAAGGCGTCGAAAGTTTTTATGTACTTGTATGGACTCATAAGAGTCATATGAATTGTGTTTTGTTGATTTTACCGTTATTTTTTAAAAATGATGATTTTTACTTGAAAGTGCATATTTGTATCATATTTCCATGATTTCTAAATCAGATTACCATGTTGTATTAAACAAAGTTATTCTCATAAAAAATCAAAAATAATTTTATACGGTGTATTTACTGTCAAAATGTATGTGTACCTAGAAATTTCACTGGCTTCGTAGCTCATTATTCTCCCATCATATTTCAAAATTTTTATAGTTGAGTTGGAAGTATACGTCACACATGACAGTTGAGTCCTCAGCAGCAACTAATATTGTGGAGGCATCTAGATTTGTTGGTCTGTCAATACATTGTAGTATTTCAGATGGTTTCTAATTTAATTAGTATGTATGCAGATAGATATCAATCTTTTGAAAAATAATTATGTTTTGTATAAACTATTTTATTTAATCTTTTACTTTAGAACGACCGGTGCTCCTTATATTGTTTTTCGCTGTTAGTTGTTTAGAAATTATTAGAATTTATACTGGTATCATATAATTGTATTACAGGTTGCATTGCACTTCTGGAACAGAAAAATGATGATTCACTCCTAGGTAGGGCCCGTTTGGGAGTGGGTTGTTATACATATGTTCTGTATCTGGTTTTTTTTCTTTTTTACTTGCATGAATAGGAGGTAAAGTAATTTTTAATATTTTTAATTACCAATTCAACTCTCAGAAAGAGTATGATAATAATGTTTTAATAAGATGTATATCGTGATGAATTAATTGAGGTGATCGAAGTATTTTGATTAGGAAACTTGCCCTGTTCTTTCAGGTTTTTATTTAATATGGTAAGGTAAGATTGGGTGAGCCAACTACGCGTCCGGATCCGGTCCTGCACGTCCTTTTTGCAGGACGTGCAGGACCAACTCTGGACCGTTGGATCACATTCGAAATCTGATCCAACGTCTTGCAAAAAGGATGTGCAGGACCGGATCCAAATTGGCCAACTACCCCCACCTTCTAACTTTCAGTTTTTTATTTTTTTTGGTTATTGGAGGAAAAGGCGAAAGTCCCATGAGATTTCCAATTTTCAGTTTATTTTGGGACGTTTAGAAAATAAATATTCACTCTATTTAAATTCTATAATTAACCTTCTTATATGGTTCTATTCTCCATTTTTAAACATTTTTTAAACTATTAAAAATGAGTAAATTTGAAAGAAATGTAGTTAAATTTAAAATAATAATCTTATTTTTTTATAGTTTCATTAATAAGTAAAAATTGTTTTAAAAAATATACTCATGGTATTTTCTCATAGATATTTTTTAATTTATTTAAATTAAAATCAATAGTGAATAAGCTGTTGAGGACAACTAAAAAATATTTTTTGATTTTTAAAAAGTTATAAATATCTTATTTTAAATAATTGACAACAGATCCATGAAATGACTTCGTCGTTCGAAATTAATATATTTGGATATCACTTCTCTTTTTAAAAAATTAATTTTTCAAAATTTAAGGTAAAAAAATTTAGGCTCAAATTCAATCCAAATACACTGGTTTAAATTGTACGACAAAAAGAGAAAATATATTTTTATTGAAAAAAAGTTCACCAGAAGAATAACAGAAAAGCTTGTCAAAATAATACTAATTGAAAAAATACACCTACCAAAATTATTCTTTTTTTCTGAGGTAAACATAAATTTGCAATGTATAAAAATTTTAAAATATATCATTAGGGAGTGCCTCACTTGTAGTTTAGAAGACTATAGGTCAAACTTAGTATTGTCAAATGGCCAACCCACTCCGACTAGTCGCGGGCCACCCCTTAAAACGAGTGGAGCAGGCTGCCCGTTTTTTGGCGGGCTAAACAGACCACTCTGAGAGCCTAGTCACTATTTTTAAATTAAATTTTAAACAATGTATTTTTTCTCTTTTTCTTTCTTTATAATATATGAGAATATAAATGTATGATAGAGGTAAAAAGTTTCTTTGACCAATCATTAATATTTTTAAAATAGAAATAATCATTAATTATATATATCATACCTAATATGAAAAAATTTTTATAAGAAAAATATTTAAAATAAAATAAAATTAATTAATCTTAATTGTAGGTATGATTAGAATGTATGACGAAAGAAAATTGGTTCAAAGATTGCTATATATTTTAATTTTAAAATATTTCAAATAAAAAATTAAAAAAAAAGATCTGCCCTGCTCTAGTTTGCGAGTTAAACAGAGCATTTGATCCACATTTAAACGGTTTGAAAAATTAAACCCGAGTCCGCCTATATCACTAGCCATTTGACAGTGATAGTCAAACTCTAACAACTTCGAAAAGAAAAATGAGAAATGATAATAGAAATGTTATACAATTGATTCAGATAAAAATTAGTTAAAAATCAAATACAAATTTTCAATTAGGAAAATATTAAAATATTATTGATAAATAGGAGGAACAGAACTTAGAAGCCTAATGAGCAAGCAAATGGATAGCTGTACTTACACCTCTCTATACATAGGAAAAACTAATAAAAATCAAAGTCCTTTTTTGGTACAATTGTTCTAGTAGCATGTACCATTTACTGCGTACGTACAATTACACGTATTTATCTCACTTTGGCCAATTCTTCACTCTCTTTTTTTGCTCGAGTTTTGAAGGTCAATACTTTGTTAAGTCAGAATTCATGCGTGCTAGTTTGATAGACATCCATCATATCTGCGGCGGAGTCTTCTGGAAGGAAGAAATTATAGCTTTCTTTGGGGCTTCGGTGGCGGATAGTGCAAATGCAAAAAGATCATTTACTCAACATGAAGTAATGTAAATATACCAGCGATTCTTTTTTTCTTTTCTTTTTCGTTTGAACTAAACCAAAGTTTGCAATCTATCAAAAAATTATCATAAAAAATTAAAAAATTTATTAAAATAGAATTTGTAAATTGAATGGAATTTAAATTAACTAAAGATAAAAAGAAATACAGTGAGACGGATTAATGACAGAAAGCATTGTAAAAATTTACGACAAAAGCTATATTAATTACAATTTTTCAAATAAATTTCCATAGCAACAAATCGTTCCTGATTTGCGACGGAGCAGAAATGAAAATATTAAATATTTTTATATTTAAAATAAAAATTCATTGAAATTTTGCCAAGGATTTTATATTTTTTAAATAAAAAAATTTCATTGCAAAATTGTTACTGTTTTGGACAGTTTTTTATTTTATTTTTTAATTAATATAGAATTCTGTGATAATTTTGCTACAAATCACCAATAATAATTTATTTTTTTATTTTTCATCGCAAATTTGTGCAAACACCAATCTAATTTGACCAACATATTTATGTTGTAAATTCATTGCTGTTTGTAATGGACTTGACTTCCGTTCGAAATTGGTGACAAATAATTGCATGTAGAATTTGTTGCATCTTGTTTTTTTATGCCAGTGTTCCAACTTTTCTGATTTTCATTTTCGAATAAAGGAAATATAATTTTTTTTACTAAATAAAGTTTAATCTAATATTTTCTCGAACTGTTTGAAATCTAATATACTCATCATGTCATCGATTTTGCGCTTACGTTTGTTGATTTGTTTCATTTGTGGACAATAAGAAATCAAACAATCAAATAAAACATTTCGCCTTTGGAAACATAGCCAAACCAAAGTGGCTTCGCGGACTGGCTCAAAACGCAAATCACATGTTGAACACGCAACCACATGCGTTCACACTGGAAGCAGAAAAGGACAAAAACGGTTGGCATCCTTACGGGGCTTTGATATGTATCAGTGGCTAGTGTTTCTTCAACTTTTGGAAAGGCCTAAAATGTGTCATTTGGATACGTAAATCTTCAACTACATATAATTGAATGATCAGTGTGTTCACATAATTAGGTCTATCTTTAACAACTCTCTGTTTAGAAAGCACGTGTGAAAAAAAAATTTTAACAACTCTATCTTTAACAACTACATATAATTGAATGATCAGTGTGCTCACATAATTAGGTCTATCTTTAACAACTCTCTGTTTAGAAAGTACGTGTGAAAAAAAATTTTAACAACTCTCTGTTAATATCTGTTCTTAATTATTTTTGTATTACGTATTATTATATTCATAATTTTTGTGTTTACATTTTTATAAGTATAAAATATTTTTATTTAATTTGATATACTCTATCACTATTTTTAAAAATTAGTTTAACTATTTTTTAAAAGAAATAAATGACTCAATTATTTAGTCTTTAAAAATTAATCATCGTATGATACATTTCTCTATCGTTAGTTATTATTTATTGTTGAGTAGTGAAAAAATATATCGAGTTAAATATATATATATATATATATAATCAAGTGAAAAACATATCTAATATCATATGCACAAATCACTTGGTTATAAAATAATACTTGTGCTTTTGTTAGCATCAAATTAAATCACTATTATAAATTAAAATTGAATTAGTTTCATATATTAATTAATAATAATGATATTTAATTATGTAAATAACACTAATTAAATTAAGTAATGTGATATTTTTATAATAAAAACACTTCATATTGAATGAACAGACATTTCCCTATCAATAATTGATAAGGTTGTTGATAGAGACAGGAGACAGGAGACAGGAGTTATCAGACTTAGGCGGAATGAACTGGGTAAGCTTGTTCCTGCCTTGGCAGAACCGTTGCCAGTTGCCACCTGGCTGGCAAGTACCGAAGGTGGGAACAATGGCTTTGTTGCGGCTTTACATTTTGCTAGAACGCCGGACTTTTTTCTTAAATCTGACTCCCTTCCGGCTTCCAATGGAACAAAAAGTGGTCTCAACACGAATTTGACTTCTAGTTGTGAGAAACTTTGTATGTATTTACACAGACTTTAAATTTAATTTTTTAAAAATTTTTTATAAAAATAAAATATTTAATTTTACAAAAATATCAAGTTTGGATTGCAAACCAATCAATTAGCTAATAGAGTGATTCATGCTCTAACTCAACTGGCATGTTGTTTAGATAGGACTTATATGCATGACTAGATATAGGTTGGAAGGGGTGGCAATTGCTCCCAGAATTTTTTAAAGTCTTTATTTTTCTAGGCCTAATTGTGAATTTTACCCCTTCAAAGGTATATTTCGCTTTCACAATTTTTTTCTAATTTACTAATAAAATTTTAAAAAATAAATCAAATTTCTAGAATTAAATAATCTTTTTCTAAATTTGTCTTTCTTTTTAATTTTAATCCTCTTATTTTTAGTTGGCTGTTATTTATCTTTTTATATTTTTTAAATTACATTTTTGACCTCCTTAACTTGACCTTTAGTTAAATATCATCTCTTAAATGGTAAGCTCTAGTTTTTTCTTTCTTCTTTAAATCACGTTGAGTCTCATCTTTAAATTTTATTTCAAACCCAATTACCGTTAGTTCTTCACTTCCCAAATTATCTTAAAAAAGAAGAAATCTCCATAGCATGCAGCAGTCAAAGTCTTCTTCTTCCTCTTCAACATTCCACGACAAATCTCCATAGTATTGAAGTGCGTGTTCACTTTTACTATTAGGAAAGACAAATGAACCATTCTGCCCAAAAAGGAAAGAAAAAGGGACAAGTGAACCTACCAAACACGTCGCGTTGAACTGAAATCCCCCGGATAGGAAGGCCAAAACTTCCCTAACGCGTGCTAGCCACTGAGTTTGATGATTTTTTTTTTCACAATATCCTTTTTTAAAAAATAAGTATCTGAAATCAATTATTTCCTTTTCTTCTTCATGTTTATTTTTAGCTGATTAATTGCAGTGTAAAATTTTCATTGTCATCCCTGCGTATTAAAAGAAAAAGAAAAGAGAAATAATAAAAGAGATTCAGTTATTACTATATTATTCATACTAATTTACAAAGCTCTAATAGAACTCATTTATTAATAGATGAAGGTTATATACAAAACATTTGTTCAGCCTTAAAAGCTGGGCATTCCTCATGTGCATTCTCAAAATAAAATGCGAGTGTTTAATTTGGAATATTGAGGCTGTATTGAACAATGTTTGGTCTGGCCAGCAACAAGATCGAATTCTATTTCTTCTCTCACAAAAAATTTACTTTTACGAAATCCAATACAAATTTTTTTTAACCAAATATAATTCAAATACACCTTAAACATAATAAAGTAATACGATACATTGAGAATATCATTATTTACCACAAATTAGTAATACACTATTATTGAGTAAACCTAAAGTTTACCTTGATTGAAAAAAATGTTATTAGTTAGCATGACCAGTTAAATAATTCCAAATCAATAAAGTACTAAGTTTCCATTAGAAACTTGTAAAACATTTTTATGCTTTCTAATCCAGTGAATTTTTTTAAGGCAAATTAATACCATTTAAAAAATATGGCGATTGAATGTGCTTTCTGGGATGTAGCCAATGCATCTATAATATGCTCATATATATTATTGACTTGCAACTTGTATTTTGAAATTTGTTGATTATGAGTTCATGTTTAAGATTCTCTCATTTACATAATTTGTCATGATAAGACATGACATTCTTTATTAAAAAAATAAAATTGATGTGTAACAATTTTGATCAAAAGTGATAATCTTGAAGATTTATTAATTAAGACATACTAACTATAACATTTAAGAATTTAAAATTTGAATGCGTTGGTTTAATGAAATTTTAAATAGGTGAAGTAAACCACCAAGAATGGTGTGTTTCTTTCCCTTCATTAGATAATTTTTTTGCAAGCTCTATACTATTTTAACAATGTATATTATTTAACTTATGGACATCCAAGAGGAATATTATGAAATTAATAAAATATGTGAATGTTTATATTAATGTGTTTCTTGAGGAGATCTCGACTTTTAAAATACTACCCCTATTGGTTTACATCACCTTTCTCTAATAGAGTTTGTGTTTCCTGAAATGTGTGTATTGTGACCTATATATAGATGAGATATGATGCCATGTGACTTTGGTCTTGATTATTAAATTCTACTTTCTTTCTCTATATTCTCTCTTCTCTATTGTTCTTTAATTTTATATTGTTATTATTCTAAACACTACTTTCACTTTAAATTATAGTATACTCTCAAATTCATAATAAAAAATTAAATATTTAATTAACAGTTTATGTTAATATTTAATATTATTTTTTCTCGTTAAAAGTTAAAAAAGAAGATAAAGAAAGCGTATACATCTATTTGGTGTTACTTTATACTTTGTAAATGTTAATTTCATTCCTATTCAGTCTCACGTCGATATAAATAATCAAGAAAAATTACTAATTAAATACCTCAAGCAATTTAATCATCAGCCACAACTTGGAAGAAAAAAATAAAAAGAAAAAAATAACATATAATTTATCTAACACCCCAAAACTTGTTCTTCAGTTTCACAAAAATTCACAACTAATCTTCTATATTTTGAATCCAAATAACAGTCATCGCAATAATTTCAAAATATATAGTCCTTCCGCAGAACGAACTGCGCGTACAAAGCAAGTGCTTAGCGCATAAAGGACTATCCATCTAATTGGTTGGACAGATGCTTAGCAAATTCTGAATCCATTCGGAAACAAAGGTTTTACACCTCCGTAGAATCCATTCCCATCATTGTCCTGTCCTTCTTGTCAAGTTTCCTTTTAAGCTTGAATTATTGTGGCTCAATCATCCTGAATTCCTTAATATACCGACTCCCATACTATATAACCTCTTTAAAAAGATTTAAACGGCAAGTTATCTTCCGGAATAAGAATTCCTTTGGCCGTTGCTGATATTCCACTGGGCTCCTATTTTTAATAAATCCTAACCGAGAAGGAGATATTTCCAAATGTAGGTTGCAGTTGGGATTTGGGATATGGAATATTGCTTTCTCTGCAAGTATTTTGATTTCAAAAAGGAAATCCAAGGAGTCTGATTTGAAGCGTCCTGCAAAAACCTCCAAGCTAGTCCGGAGAGATTCAAAGACTGATTCTGCAAGAATCTCATTCCCTGTACGTTATGAAAAAGAAAACATAACCAACTTTTAGATTCAATGCATGCAAGAAAACACAAAAAAATACCTCGAGGGAATCCATCCGAAATGCAGGCTTTCTTCAATAGATAAGAGTTTTTCGTTTGAAGAGAGGAGAAATATGAGAGAGAGGTGAGATACGAATGGACGAATGGAAGAATATTTAGCCTTCACAAAAGCTTTTTCTAATTTACTAATAAACTTTTAAAAAACAAATCAAATTTCTAGAATTAAATAATTTTTTTCTAAATTTGATTTTCTTTTTAATTTTAATCATCTTATTTTTAGTTGGAATGTTATTTAACTTTTTTTAGTTTTTTAAATTACGTTTTGGACCTCCTTAACTTGACCTTTAATTAAATATAGTCTCTTAAATAGTAAGTTCTCCCTTTTATTTCTTCTTTAAATCAAGTTGAGCTGTTGGTTATTTATTCTTATCTTTAAATTTTGTTCCCAACCCCATTAGCCTTAAAAAGAAATAGTAAAAAGAAATAAGTAAAAGACATATACAATCATTTTCCACTACTGATTAAAACTCTTCAAAGCATGCAGCTGTCGAAGTCTTCTTCTTCCTCTTCAACATTCCGCGACAAATTAATATTGAAGTGCCTGTTCACTTTACTATTAGGAAAGACAAATGAACCAGTCCCCAAAAGGAAAAGAAAAAGGGACAAATGAACCTACCAAAGACGTCGCGTCGAATGAAATCCACCGGATAGGAAGGCCAAATTTTCCATAATGTGTGCCCCCAACTGAGTTTGATGCCTTTTTTTTTTTTTTGAAAAGATCCTTTTTTAAAAAATAAGTATCTCAAATCAATTATTTCCTTTTCTACTTCTTATTTATTTTTAGCTGATTAATTGCAGCGTAAAATTTTCATTGTCATCCCTGCTTATTAAAAGAAAAGAAAAGAGAAATAATAAAACGAATTCAGTTATTATTATATTATTCATACTAATTAACGTAGCTCTAATAGAACTCATCCATTAATAGATGAAGTTTATATATGAAACATTTGTTCAGCCTTAAAAGCTGGACATTCCTCATATGCAATCTCAAAATAAAATGTGAGTTTTTAATTCATGTTCAATCTCGCACAAAAAATTCACTTTCACATAACATAATACAGAAATTTTTCCAGCTAAATATAATTTAAATACATGCTAAATATAATGAAGTAATACAATATATCATACATCAAGAATATCATTCTTTACCGCACATTTTAATAATAAACTATTATTGAGTAAAGTTGAAGTTTACCTTGATTGAAAAAAATATTATTAGTTGGCATAACTAGTTAAATCATTAAGTTAATATTTAAAATATTAAATTTTTCTTGTTGAAAGTTAAAGTGTCTATATATTTAGTTTTACTTTACACTTTGTAAATGTTAATTTCCTCTCTATTAAGTCTCATCTTCTATATAAAACATCAAGAAAAATTTCTAATTAAATACCTCAAGCCATTTAATCATCATCCACAACTTAGAAGAAAAATAACATATAATTTATCTAACACCACAAAACTTGTTCTCCAGTTTCAGAAAAATTCACAACTAATCTTCTAAATTTTGAAGCCTAATAATAGTCGCAAAAATTTCAAAATACATAGTCTTTCCACGAAACGGAGTGCACGTACAAAGCAAGTGTTGCATGCTTAGCGCATAAAGAACTATCCATCTAATCGGTTGGACGGATGCTTACCATATTCTGAATCCATCCGGAAACAAAAGTTTTACACCTCCCTGGATTCCATTCCCATCATTGTACTGTCCTTGTCTCAATACACCTAGTCATATTCTTATCAAATCTCCTTTTAGGTTTGAATTATTGTGGCTCAATCATCCTGAGTTCCCTTAATATACTGAATAATTCCTGGAATCCGGGTACTGACTCCTAAACTATATAACATCTATACAAAGATTTAAACCGCAGGTTATCTTTTGAAATAAGAATTCCTTTGGAAACATTTTCAATAGGAAAAAGAAAATATTGCCAAGATTAAACGGCATACAGAGATTTTGGTCGCAGATTCAAACTTTTTTTTTAAAAAAAATCAAAAGCAGTAAGCTGGAAATTTCCCATTTTTTTATGTTGATGACTTGACTTTGGTAGCCAAAGCTGATGCTAAAATAAAAGAATTTTTCCCAATTTACTGTAGCACACTTTCTGGATTATCAATCGATCACCAAAAGTCTAGAGTCTTGTTCTCTAGAAATATAGAGAGAAATCTCTCTCAAAAGCTTAGTAGTATCCTCAATATCCCTCAAACAACTGAATTCGGAAAAAACTTTGGATTTCCAGTTTCTCACAAGCAAAAATCCATTCACAGCTCTGAGGAAATATTGTCCACACATAGGAGTAGGTTAATTAGCAGGCTGGAAAACTAATTGCCTTGATTAACTCTACTTTAGCATCTATTCCTATTTACGTAATGCAACGCGTCAAATTTTGCAAGACATTTAGTTCCCAAATAGATAAAATGAACAGGAACTCTTTGTGGGGATTAACCATGGAAAAAGGAAAGTTGCACTTAGTTAATTGGCAAACTGTTAATGTTCCTAAGACTCCTATATTCCACCCTTCGAATATTGCTTCTTTTTGAAACCACATTGTAATGGACTTTTCTCCACCAAATCAGCATATAAGCTACCTTTCCAAATATATTCTACGGCCCTTAACTCCCAACAAACCTTAGCTGGATATGGAACTTACCCACCCTTAATAGCATTTAAAACCTTTCTTTAGTTATGTTATTGTGTCAGATTTCGTCATTCACTGCTTACTATATTTTAGAAATATATTGTCTTCGCTTTATCTTCATTCCGATTTAACTTATACCACGAGATACCTTATTTTCTTATAAATTAAAAATTATAACTTAAATTGGTTAAAGTTCTTTATATAAAAGAATATTAATTTTCTTTATTTTCTAGTAATATCTTTTCTTCTTATAAAAAGTATAAAAACAATTAACATTTAGATTAAATTAAGGATAAAGAAAACAAATATTGATTATTAGTCAAGAATAAATTTTTCTGAATTTTACTCTTATCAATTTGTAATCTCTAAATGTAACAATTAAATTGTTGAATAAAAACTCTGTTTTCAACATTTTTTTTATTCAACAATGCGTAAGTGTGTCCTTTTACCAGTAAATAAATCCAAAATAGAATGTGTAAGTTTGTCTTTTTTTATTACTTTTAAAGAATAATGACTTTTCTGATTATTGTCGGACTGAAGCACATTTTGAATTCTTTTCTGTGCATATATATCAAACAAGTTCCCAAAGCCCAATGCATCTCATTATAGCAAACATCGAAAGAGAATCATGGAGAGAACTTGCCAACACCGTGCCCTTCCCCTTCTATTGCTTCTTTTTCTGATTGTGTCTTGCCTGGCCATGGAAACACCAAATATCCACACCGATCAATCTGCTCTTCTCGCATTCAAATCCCACATCACTTCCGACCCTTTCCAATTCTTGACAAAGAATTGGACTGTTGGCTCCTTTGTTTGTGATTGGATTGGTGTTACCTGCGGCACTCGCCATCTTAGAGTAAGGGCCTTAAATATTTCCTACATGAATCTTGTTGGAACGATTTCGCCTCACCTCGGCAATCTTTCTTTCCTTGTCTACCTCAGTTTGAGGTATAATAGTTTCCGAGGAAGTTTACCCCATGAATTAGCCCATTTGCGCCGATTAAACTTCTTGAGTGTAGGGAATAATGATCTGAGTGGAGCAGTTCCGACGTGGATTGGCTCGCTAAGCAGACTTCGGTGCTTGTCATTGGCAAGCAATGAGTTTTCTGGTCTTATTCCATCCCCTTTATCTAACTTGTCCAAGTTAGAGATATTATACCTTTCAAACAATTCCCTGGAAGGAATGGTTCCAGCAGAGATCGGAAATCTTTATCATTTGAAGGAATTGGCCATTGAAGGTAATTATCTTTCAGGCTCTTTGCCACTAGAGATCTTCAACATCTCAACTTTGCAACTTATTGGATTTATGAACAATTATCTCTCTGGAAGTCTTCCCAACCATATATGCGGTCGTCTTCCAAGACTTCAGTGGCTTGTGCTTGCTATAAATGAATTCAGTGGTCAGGTTCCACTGAATTTATCTCACTGTTCGAATCTTCAATATCTGGCTTTGTCCGACAACAACTTCAGTGGTTCATACATACCCAAAGAAATTGGCAATGCGCGGATGCTTGAAAGGCTCGTTCTTCGCCGTAACAATTTGAAAGGTATGTATTGTTCCTCCCGTTCTTTCTTTTGTATTTGTCAAGAAAAACCAAAGCACACAAATTAATGAATTGCATAATAATTTCCTATAAGTTAGAGTTGAAAAGATTCTTTTTATTTTTTTATTGATTTACCAACAAAATAAGTCTCTTTTTTTAATCGCTCTTTAAAATAATTTTTAAAGAAGTTTACATTTGTAATTGAACTAGTCAAACATCTTCAAATTACCCAAAGAATCAGTAATAGTAGATGATTGTAAAGCATTATCTATCCTGTAACAACATGAAAGGTATCGATTAGTTTTTTTTTTAAAAACTAACCATTCATATTATCATAAAGCCATTTTAGATATCTATTAAACTTTTATATAAAAATCACTAAAATTTTAATTCTCATGTAAAATGAAATTAGGTCAAAGACTAGCGTTTATATTAATACACATATTTTCAATATAAATTCTAGTACTTCCCTCACTTGTCCAGCATTTGTGACGCACATCTTTTCTAATTGCAACTCCCTCTTCTTTTTCGTTTTATTTTCCCCCCCATTTGTGACGCACCCAAAAAATTTTATCGGAGGTACTTTCACCTCCCAAAAATATTTTCAGGTCTTTTGGGCCCAGAAAGAAGGTCAAAAGAATGGAAAAAAAGAATAAGGTCACGCAATTAATAATTTCGATGATTATATTTAATAATGGACTAATTTTATGTCAGTCGATAAGAATATTCATATTGTGAAAAATGGAATACATATTATTTGATAGAAGACCTTTCATTCTGTTTTTTTAATTGTCTAAAGAGATACTGATAAAGAAGTAAGGAAAATCAGGAGTCTGACTAGTGATGTGTTTTTCATGACTCATATAACAAGTAATAATCTTTTAACAAATGATTCAGTTAACAAGTAATAATCTTTTAACAATCTCTTTGAAAGCAAGCTTAACATATGTACATATATAGATTTCAAATTCCTTATTGTCTTGCTATTGTAATTTGATTATATATTTACACATTTTGCAGGTGTAATTCCTAAAGAAATTGGTAATTTAACAATGCTTAGAATATTACACCTTCCTGAAAATAACCTGATAGGTACGTTAACAGAGTAAATTTTAAAATTACTAAATTTAGACTTTTAAACTTTTTATATATTTAGTAACTTCAATCCTTTTGACAGGCGTTATTCCACATGAGCTTGGCAACCTATACAATCTAAAAGCTATTGTATTAGAACAGAATAATTTAAGCGGTCACATACCGGAAGGCATCTTTAATCTCTCCATGATAACGGAACTGGATCTTGCAGCCAATTCTCTTGTGGACAATCTTCCATCAAATACTGGCTTCGCACTTCCCAACTTAGAATACCTACATCTCTTCCAAAATCACTTCTTTGGAGTCATACCTCATTCAATTTCCAATTGCTCTAATCTCAGAATCATAGAACTGAGTGTCAACAATTTCATTGGTTCTATTCCTGAGTCACTTGGAGATGTAAATAACCTCGAACTGTTGAATGTTGCGGACAATCAATTAAGAAGCAAATCTTCAAAGGAAGATTTGAGTTTTTTCATTTTCTTGTCGAAGTGCAAGAAGTTGAAAATTTTATCTGTGTCAGTCAATCCTTTGGAAGGCCTTCTTCCAGTTTCAATTGGGAATCTTTCTAAATCCATTGAACAGATATATGCCTCCGGTTGCAAAATCAAGGGAAGTATTCCAAGTGGAATTGGCAACTTAAGCAATCTGTATGCGTTGACATTACGGGGAAATCAATTGATTGGATCATTGCCACCTTCAATTAATGTTTTGCAAGATCTTCAACAACTCGATCTTGCAAGAAACAAACTCGGTGGATTTGTTCCTACCAGTTTGTGTGGCTTGCAAAGATTGAGCGAGCTTGAACTTCAGGGCAACCAAATCATTGGGACTCTCCCACACTGTTTGGGCAATATGTCGTCTTTGAGAAAATTCCATATAAGTTCCAATAGATTGACCTCTAGCATACCGACAAATTTGTGGAACCTCAAAGACCTCTTGGAGCTTGACCTCTCCTCAAATTATTTAAGTGGTCCGCTGCCTCTTAAAGCAGGAAATCTGAAGACTGCAATCATAATGAATTTGTCAAGAAATTCCTTCTCTGGAGATGTTCCGAGCACCATTGGAGATATGCGAAGCTTGGAGCAACTTGATTTAGCAAGGAATAAATTGCAAGGATCAATTCCTGAATCAACTGGTAATATTCCCAACTTGAAATATTTAGATCTATCACACAATGAGCTCTCTGGTCTGATCCCAAAATCATTAGAGAAACTTGAATATCTAAGATACTTCAATGTGTCTTTCAACACGTTAAGTGGTGAAATACCTTCGAGCGGCTCTTTTGCACACTTCACAAGTGAATCCTTCATATTTAATGCTGCACTTTGTGGAGCTCCAAAGTTTAATGTTCCACCATGCCCAAAAATGCCATCTAAACGAAAGCATCATCATCTTATGCTTCTTTTGCTTATCACGGCACCATTTATACCAATTCTGGCTTTGGTATATGTCAGACGTGGGAAGAAAGATAAAGTTCCGAATGGAACGGACTCGTGGCCAGTCATAACACCAGAGAGGATCTCATATCATCAACTCTTAGCAGCAACTAATGGGTATGATGAGAGCAACTTGGTTGGCAAAGGAAGTTATGGAACTGTTTACAAAGGAATCCTCAATGGTGACAGGGTTTTAGCCATCAAAGTGTTCGATTTAGGACATGAAAGAGCTTTTAGGAGTTTTGAAGCTGAATGTGAAGTACTATGCAAGATTCGACATCGGAATCTTACAAAAGTCATCAGTTGTTGTTCTAATCCCGACTTTAAGGCATTAGTCCTTGAGTTTATGCCTAACGGAAGTCTTGAGAAGTGGTTATATTCCCATAACTACTTCTTAGATATTATGCAAAGATTAAATATAGTGATTGATGTTGCATGTGCTTTGCAATATCTTCATTTTGGTAATCCAATACAAATTATTCATTGTGACCTTAAACCGAGTAATGTGTTACTTGATGGAGACATGGTTGCACATGTGAGCGATTTTGGTATTGCCAAGTTATTGAACCAAGAGCAGAGTAATGCGCACACTGACACACTTGCTACATTGGGCTATGTAGCACCAGGTAAATTATTTAACTTTATTGTACATGTAAATTATTTTTCTTCAAATATTTTAAATTGAAAATCGTAATTTAGCTTTCTAATTACATTCCTTATTTTTTGATACTCCCTCAAGAATATGGACTGGAAGGATTGGTATCGACAAAATGTGATGTTTATAGTTATGGGATATTGTTGATGGAAGTCTTCACAAGAAAGAAGCCCAATGATGAAATGTTTCATGATGGTTTGAGCTTGAGAGAGTGGGTGAACAATTTGGATTCCAATGCATTTCTTGAAGCGGTAGATGCAAATTTGCTAAAGGAAGGAGAAGAATTCTCTACCGAAAAGTTGAAGTGTTTATCATCAATATTCAAGGTGGCATTAAATTGTTCGACAGAGTCTCCAACAAATCGACAAAATATGGGAGACGTCCTTGTGGCTTTGCAGAAGATCAAAACTCAACTCCTTCCATATTATAGAATGTCATAGGTATTTATTCACATGTTTTTTGATTTCATGTGTGTCACTGTGTGTAAAATGTGTCAATCATTTACTTTAGTTATTTGTTCCGCAACAAAGTAAATACTTTTTATAAGGATAAAAATTGAAGAGATCTATTTACCATGTAACCTGGTTTTCTTAGTTTTATCAATATTGGCCTTTCTTCCTTTGTCTATGGTCTTGGTGAATTTCATTCATTTCTTAACTAAAGGATTTAGGAACGTGGATGATCACATGAATATTCTCCTATTCCACACTTAAAAGTTCAAGTGCATGTTTTCGGTATCTGGCTTTTTTTCTTTTTTACTTCCACAAATAGAAGGTAAAGTAATTTTTAATATTTTTAATTATCAATTGAACTCTCTGACAATATATGATAATAACTTTTTAATGCATTAAGATGTATATCATGATGAATTGGGGTTATCAGAATATTTTGATTAGGAAAATTGCCCTGTTCTTTTGGGATTTTATTTCATTTGGTAAGGCAAGTTTGGGTGAGCCAACTACCCCCACCATCCAATTTTCAGATTTTCTGTGTTTAGTTATTTTGCGTTATTGGAGGAAAAGGCAAAAGGCCCATGAGATTCCAATTTTCAGTTAATTTTGGGACTTTTAGAAAATAAATATTCACTCTATTTAAATTCTATAATTAATCTTCTTATACGGTTCTATTCTCGATTTTTATCATTTTTTAAACTATTAAAAAATGAGTAATTTTTAAAAAACTGTACTTAAGATTAAAATAATAATCTTTTTTTATAGTTTTATTAATAAGCAAAAATTATTTTAAAAAATTTATTCATAATAGTATTTCAAAAAAATGTTACTCCTAGTTGAATCTGGTTGCCTTCCGGTGGAACAAAAACTGGTTTCAACCCGAATTGACCAGCCCCAGATGGTCATTTACTCCTAGTTGTGAGAAAGTGTGTATCAAGTTTGGGATGTAAAGGAATCAGCCATGTGCATTGATCAGCTAATAGAGTGACCTTGCTCTAGCTCAGCTAATATGTTCTTCAGATAGAACTTATGCATTGCTAGATACATGGGCACGTCTACGGGGTAGCAACGGCAGCCTCCCTCAATATTTTTCAAAGTTTTTATATTTTAAGCTTAATTATAGATTTTATTCTTTTCAAAGTATAGTTTACCCATCAAATTTTTTTCTAATTTGTTAATAAACTTTAAAAATTTAATCAATTTCTAGAGTTAATTAATTTTTTTCTAAATTTGCTTTTCCTTTTTACTTTAATCATCTTATTGTTGGAATGCTATTCGTTTTTTTATTTTTTAACTTTATTTTGGACCTCTTTGACTTGACATTTAATTGAATATAGTTTCTTGAATGGCGAGTTTTACTTTATTTTTCTTCTTTAAAACAAGTTGAAGTGGTGGTTATTTATTCTCATTTTTTAACTTTATTTTGATTCTCTTTAGCATTGGTTTTTCGGTCTCGAACACTAAAATACTTGATCCATTCTCGGCTAGATAGAGTCTCATATAAAGTTATATAAAATGTGATCAATAATATTCATAGACTATAAAATACTTGAATTATCTTTAAAAAATAATAAAAGACATATATATTTTTCACTACTGCTAAAAAATTTCTATAGCATGCAACGGCCAAAGTTGTCTTCTTTCTCTTTCCACGACAAGTTAATACTGAAAATGAGTGATTTCTTTTACTTTTTAGAAAGACGGATATACCTACCAAACATGTCGATTTGACCGGACAGGAAGGCCAAAATTTCCATAACATGTGGCGCCACTTAGTTTGATGAGTTTTTTTTTTAATTAACAAGAATATTTTTTAAAAAAATTAAATATTATGAATTTATTAGTGCGCAAATCGTTGGTAGAATAAAATTATAATAGTAATATAGAGAATTAAATAAAAAAAAGTATAATAAAGAATATAGAGAGAAACTAGAAAAGAAATAGAGAGTGAACACAATAACTTTTATTGATTCTCTGAGAGTAAATGAACGAATCAATGAGTATATACAATACATCAGTCTAATGTTCTATTTATAGAGTTAAGGGGTACATATCAATAAGAAAAGGTATAAAGTAATCAAAAGACAACTCATATGACTAATTAAAGATGTGATAGAACTCTGGCATCTATCTTCTAAATAGTTAGAGTATCTCTACAACTCCAATATTGGATTATCTCTTTCATATCAGATAATGGATATCCACAATATTAATTTCATAACACTCCCCCTTGGATGTCCATTGCATAAGAGTATGTCTCGTTAAAACCTTACTAGATAAAAAATCAGTGAGAAAAACTATAGTAAAGAAAAAAGAGTATACTACTCTTTATGTCATATTTACTCCCGCTGATGAGATAATCTTTTGTGATTTCTTAACCGATGTTTTTCAATCAAATGTTTCTATTAGTAGGGATTTATTGACAGATTTGTCAAATAATCAAATGATCAAATTCATTGCACATCAATATTACATCTCTTCTGGAGTTTGTAAGTAAAAATATATTTTATCGTATCTCCTAAGATATATTCCAAGCTTTATTATCATCCAACAATACAAATAGAATTCATTCTTAGGGAATATAGATTTATATCGAATACATTAATCATGATCACACATATTTTCAACTAACATCATGAATTTCTATTTCTTCAACATATGTTGAAGATGTGGTTGTTATAATCAACACATGCCTATAAATGCATAATTTATGTGGATCATATAGGTAACTTATACCTTACATATCCATCTTAATAGGAATTGAATTTTCTCAATATTCGAGATAAAGTATGTCAAGGAGATATCAAAAGGAAAATGTCATCTTTAAAATTTATTGGGTATAGAAGAATTAGAATAGATATCTATTTGCATGTAGGCATGTGTATACATACACAAAATTATGGTACTTTTGGACCAAATAGTTATTCAATATCATTTGATTGATATAAATGATCTTTATCACGTATAATAACTCAATGACCATTGATGTGCTATGTCCATGTGAAACATCTTCAAGATGCTCAATCAAAATAAAATTTTAATTTTTCAAAACTTTGATCACAATACTTGCTCCTCTATATTTTTTAGAAAAAATATCTTGATCATCAAACCCTTTTCTCTTTTGAAGATTTTATTTTCAAAATCAAGAGATCAATCATATTCAGGTATACATCAAAATCATATGATTATACAATTCATATAGTTGTCATGTTGAGGCATCTATCCAAATAAGAATATCTATAACTAAAATATTATATTGACTGACTCTACAAAAGTAAGTCAAATAATCAATTTGTAATTTTATGCAAATAAACAACATTTTGAACTTCTAGTTCATTAATGCTTGTGTATAGATCAAGATAATGAAAGTCATAAATGATATCTACTTTTGATTGATGATTTTCTCCCTCCAATATGGAGAACACTATGCCAATCAATAGATTTTACAATGAGAATAACTTTTGATAAAGAAATACATATAGCAAGTACAACTATGTATAAAATTTATATATATATATATATATATATATATATATATATATATATATATATATATATATATACATACTCGATCATTTTTTCAATAATAAGAATTCATTAAGACAATCTCATTATGTTTTATAAGAAAAATGCAGTTATAATCGTCATCATTTATGGATTATTCTTGTTAATCTCATCTAGACGAGCATGTAATTGCATAGATTTATGATCGTTTAAATAAATTGAAATTGTTTTTTTATCAGTCAATATACCCCGTGTCGAAAATAGGAGCAGAAGAATTCTAACAAAAGAGGTGTTAGTGATACTTGCGCAACTTTAACTTGACAATTGCATTACAATAAAATTTACTAATTGAATAAGTTATTTAATTAATAATATTTAAAAAATAATTTGTTTAGTGAGTTCCGCCTAGGGTTGGAAGAACTCACCTAGGAGTTCTACCCAAACCTGGCAGAACTTTTGGTTGAGCTCCTCCAACCCTGGGCGGAGCTCACCACCCTTTAAAACGGAAAAATTAAAGAGGGGCCCTTGTTGAAGCGATTAATTTCTTACTTTATATAGTCCAAAAAAATTATATATAAAAAATATATAACATATCGTTTCCAACTTTACTTAGCACACTTTCTAGATCTAAAGTCTTGTTCTCTAGAAGTATAGATGGAAATCTACTTCAAAACATTAGTAGTATACCCAATATCACTGAAACATCTGAATTTAGAAAATACTTCAGATTTTCGGGTTCTAACAAGCTAAAATCCATTCACACCCTCGAGTAAATATTGTCCAGACTTAGGAGTTGGTTACTTAGCATGCTGGAAAACTAATCTACTTAACTTGGTTTGTAGAACAACCTTGATTAACTCCATTTTAGCATGTAATCCTATTTACCTAACGTAATGCCTCAAATTTTCAAAAACAATTAGTTCCCAAATAGATAAAATAAATAGGAACTTTTTGTGGGAATCAACTATGGAAAAAAGAATATTGCACCCAGTTAATTGGCAAGCTCTTATTGCCCCTAAGAGAATGGGAGGTCTACAGATAAAATCTGCCTTTCATCTAAATAATTCACTTCTCTTTGGACTAGCTTGGAGGTTTTTGCAGGACACTTCAAATCAGTCATAGGATCACCTTTTGGAAAGCAAAATACTCCCAGAGAGAGCAATATTCCATATCCCAAATAGCAACTGGAAAATATATTTACTGATTAGTGACATAGGCCGTCTTAGAAACTACATTCAAGGCCCACTACATAAACAGGAGGAATATTTACTGACTAGTGACTTACTTCATCAACACTAATGGGATTTCAATTCTCTATCTTTCAGTTAACACCTTCTGTTCTTAAACTCAATCAATCAGTTCCTCTTAAGTATATCCCTCCCATTGAATATTGCTTCTTTTGCAAACCACATCCTAAAGGACTTTTCTCCACCAAATCAGCATATAAGCTACTGCAAGGGATAATTCAATAGAGAAAACAATACTTGGATGGAAAATCCCCCTAGAATTACCTATGTAATAGAAAAGTCCCTTGGTTGATTTGTTCCCCCTTCTAATACTTGGTGAAATTCCAATGATAGAACTCACTCTATCTCTAGATGAAAGTTCTCTACCCTTAGATTAATTAGTTCAAATCTCTTTCTAACTAATTCAACCTAAGAATGAATTTGAATTGGTGAATTCCTAATTAGATCTCTCTAATTATCAAGAAGGTGTCCATTTCTTGTGTTTGATGGAATTCCTATATTAGAACTCTCTCTATCTCTAGATGAAAGTCCTCTACCCTTAGATTAATTAGTTGAAATCTCTTTCTAACTAATTCAACCTAAGAATGCATTTGGATTGGTGAATTCCCAATTAGATTTCACTAATTATCAAGAAGATATTGAGGTTTCTATCTCTAGTCACCTAAATATTCCCCATTGTTTGTGTATGGTCTATTTCACTCTTCCTTTCTCAATTCCAAGTGAAAATTTCCAGATTTTGAATCAATTATCAATCACGCTTCATTTCTCAACTCCAAGTGACAAAATTCCAGATTTTGAATAAATTTCAATCACCCTTCCTTTCTCAATTCCAAGTGACAAAATTTTCATCAATTATCCACCAAATCAATTCAAACATTCAAACCCACAAACAATCCACAAGAAATTTGCATTCAATCAACCAAGGGAAACAATTCATTCACATAGATAAAATCTAGGGTTCATACCATCCAAGTATTCAAAAGCTTAGTTCATAAACATATTACAACTCAATGAATACAAAGCAATAAAGGAAGAGGAAGAATTGCTCATTTTCATGGTTGAAATCTTCTCTTCCTAAAGCTTGAAATTCGTCACTGTAGCAATGGAGAAAATTGCAGCTTTTGTGTTGAATCTTCAAGGTGGATGTTCTCCTTCTTCAATGATTCAATCTTCTCTCTTGATTTCTCTTGCAAGATTGATGGATTGGGGGAAGAATTTGGTGTTTTTCTTGGTGTTTTTGCAGCCCTATTCCTCACTCCAGCCGCCTGTATTTTGTGCCCTAGAAGGGGTATTTATATCCCCCTCAAAACAGAGAGAAAGTCAGCTGAAAACTCAGTCCGGATCGCTGCAAACGGCGCCGCTTGGATCACACCAAACGGCGCCGCTTGCTCCCAGTTTTGGGACAAGCTTCTGCTGCGCGACTGTGACACTGTTTTGAATTCTAGGTGAATGCATAGACTGCAATCGGCTGATCTGGGTCTTAGTGTCTTCATGAAAGTTGTATATCTTGATCGTAACTTTCCGGAAAGCTTTGAATCACCTTAATTTGACATCTAGACCGCTAGATATGATCGTTATACCAAGATGTGTCAAAACTGGAACACAATGCAGAAGAGTTGATTTTGAAGCATAAGAAAGGTGGGAAAATGAACTCAGATTGCCATAAATATTACCATTATGAAAACTTCAGAATGTCCTCTACAATTTTCTAGAAGATAAATTTTGCATTTGAAATCTCTATAGAGGTCAAAATCTGACTTGAAAATTATCTACCACCCTGTTTTTCCTCTGCATTTCTCTATTTTCTCTTCATTGTACATAATCTCCTTATTTGCTTCATTTAATTCCAAATCTTCAATAATCTCTCCTAAAGCAAATAAGAGATAAAAGGAGTGTAAATGGTGATTAAAACACCAAAATTCAACAGAATTTTAGCTCAAAAGGATTATTATATGAAGCACAAATATAAAATATCAGCTACCTTCTCAGTTATACTCTGCAGTCCAGAAGTCCCAACAAGCCTTAGCTGGATATGGAACTTACCCACCGTTAATAGAATTAAAATCTTTCCTCGGTTAGGTTATTATGATAGACTTCCTCATAACTTATTACTATATTTTAGTAATATATTGTCTTCGTCTCATTGTAGTCTTAATTCAGATTTAACATATATAGCAAATTATATTCTGAAGAAGTGTATATGCTATGAATGTGTGGAAAGCACTCAGTGACTTTTTCTATGCTGATATTATTAGAGGAGTTATATTCTCAGAAACCTTCTTGTATTTGGTTAAAAGAAAATATTAATATAAAACATGTGGTTTGTCTTAATATACCTTTTTGCCTAAGCAAAAGAAGTACATTTATTGCATTTACATAAACTTCAAAAGATCAGTACAACTAGAAGTAATAATAATTAAACTATAACATGTAATCCAGATATGTAGAATACAATAAGAGAGCATAGAAAGAAATTTTAGAGAAATAGAAAGCACTCTAGAATTTCATGGATTTTTCTGAGTTTATCTAAGTGAATAGAACAGTTTAGTCTATAATTGTATTTATAGGGTCCAGTGCTACATATCAACAAGAAAAGATAGAAAATAATTAGAATATAAATTCTATCAATAATTAAAAATATGATAAAAATCTATCATCTATCCTTTGGAAGGTTAGAATATTTTTATATCCAATATTAGATTATCTCTTCGATATCAGATAGTAGACATCTACAATTACGTTAATTTCAACAAATTGTATTATAAAAATAATATAGTTTATTAATAAAAATAAAAAACATATAGGATAACAAAATAGCCGCATTTGCTTATAGTATATCTGTATATGCGGATAATTTATGTCAAATTTAAATATATAAGAGTAATATATAATAAAATTAATAAATTATTAATACTGTGCAATATATTAAAATTTTTTTATTATAAAAATAATTAAATATATTTAAGACATTTAATATAGTACTAGTTTAAGTGCCTGCGCGATGCGTGGGTATTTGTCCTTTTGCGTGAGATTTAGTTGAATCTCAATCCTTCGTTCTGATAACTTGGACGGTGCAGATGCAATCTTACATGGGAGTAAGTATTCAGCAGGAGAATAAAAAGAAAACAAAAGTCTGGATCAATAATGCAAAGGAGAGTATAGTCTGTTTTTTTCTCTGTACTGTGAGACCAACTCTGAACAGAGAGAAGGAAGAAGGATTCGGGTCAGATCTTTCAAGGTGAGCTCAAAACTATTAAATCTATAAAATAGGTTTAAATTTTTTTCTCCTGTTTGCGGCATCTTTTTGCTGTGCTTCTGCATTGTGATTAAATCTTGCATTCATATTTTTTTCTATTTTTTGCTACTGTAGCAAGAATTGTGAAAGGAGAGGAAGTTGAGGTCAAAATTTTAAATCTGTACAATAGCTTCAAATTTCTGTAAGAGATTTGGTGAAAATTACTCTTGAATACTGCTTTTTAGTGAAATCGTAGCCATGTAATTTTGATTGTGCATGCATTGTAATTATCTCATTAACATGCTCCTAGTGATTTTCTACTTATTTTTACTGATTTTTACTCAAAGAAGTAATAGAAACATATTTATAGTGATTTTTCTTTTTTTGTTTGTGGCATGCTTTCGTTATCTTTCCATTTTAAATTTTTTGATATTAGATTTTAATTACTTATACATTGGTTAAAATGAAAAAAATAATGCAAACATATTTCTATTGATTTTTCTTCGCCTATTTGTGTCGTGTTTTTGCTATTCTACTAGATTTGTGATGAAATCTTGCATATACATTTTTTGTTTCTATTTTTGTGTTTGCTCGAAGGTCTTCTATGATTTTTTTCTTGAGTAATTTGTTATTGGATTTCAATTATTTATACATTACGATTATTATAGTTGTTTGAATTATTTGATATTAGATTTCAATTATTTATACATTCATTAAAAATTATATATAGAAGATGAATAATCCACGAGGTTTTGTGAGGCTGATTGAGCATGATTATCATTTAACTACATTGGTAAGAATACAATTCTTATTTTTTTCTATTTGTACATTATGTAACTTGTTAATTATAACGTGAAATTTTAATAGAATTTATTATGACAAAACAAATAGGAAATTCCAGTATTACATGTTGAACGTAGAGGAGGAAGTATATCAAACGTCATGCAGCTAAGGAATGAAAATGGAGAAAGTTGGACTGTTCACATTAAAAGAATAGACCGCAAGTATTTGATGGAAAATGTTCTACAGGAATTCATGAAAGAAAATGGAATTGTGAAGGGAGAGCTTCTTCGCTTCAACTATGAAGATGAGCAGACATTCAATGTACAAATATTTGGAAAGAACTCAATGGCAAGAAAAGTGATTGCAACTTCGTAACATGAAGCTCAAGTGGAAGGATCAACGAGCAAAAATTAGTGAATTATGAAAACTATTTTATATGTTTCTTTTTTCTTGTACTTTACATGTTTTAATGCTTGTACTTGTTGTATGTTCTTGTTGTGTTTGACGCGATTGTAGTTGAAATAGTATTTGCTTTCTGTTTTCAAAGAAAATGTTAGCTGCTTTGAGTGAGATAATGTGTCATATTATTTTTCCTTGAATTGGTTCTGCTTTTGTTTCTTTGATCAATGATCATGCTTTTGTTCTTTTGGAGAAAAATGCATGTCTTAGGATTATTTTGTTGTTACTTGTATGATGGATTATTTTCAGAGTACACAAAAATATCTCATATTCAGTAAGTGATTGGTTTTATTTTATTATTTTTCCTGGATGCTTTTATTGTTTGTGAAAAAAACCAGAATCTAAAATCATTTGTTTATCAACATATGCCTCTTGTTAGGTATTTCCCTATTTATGATTTTTGTCTTTTCTTGCACCTTTAATGCTGCAGCTAACTTCATTGCTGAATACTTTTGATGGAACTGAAAATGAGTGGCCATTTTTCTCGCACAATCTATGTTGGGAATCTTGTCTCAGATATAAAAGAATGGGTAGTGAATGTCTTTTTACAATCTCTGAGGTGTCTTTTATTAGTTGAGTGCAAACTTCATTCCACAGTGGAAAAGGCTCTCAATTGTATAATGTCTTTGTGGATAACATAATTAAGGAACCTGCTGTTGTTAATCATTATATAATTTGTGTGATGTCTCTTTTGTTTTTATGTTATATTTTGTGGTGTAATGTTGTATGAGAGTTTAAAGCTTTGCAACATTTATGAGCACAATATTTAGATGTTATCACTTTCAAGCTTTGTTTTGTGTTTTCTTGGACATGTTTGCTGGATATATGTTGTTTTCGTGATGCAGTAGTTTTGTGTATAACGGTGTTAGCTTAGGTAGTCTTGTAACTCCGCCTGTGTTATGAATACAGCTGGTCCCAAGCCCAGATTAAGGAGGAGGGAAAGATTATTTTGAAGCATACAAAGAAAACTGTAAATAAAATTTTAAGAATTGAAAACTTGATGAGATTTGCAGCAAAATATTTAGATGTTATAGCTGTTAAGCATTTTTTTGTGTTTGCTTCAAAAGAGCATACAATATTATATTTACAAGAGTACTTTGTCAAATATTTACATAGTAAAACATTGAGTACATTTGTTACAGAGTTACTTTTTCTATTCTGGTTTCAGCTTCTTTATTGGATTGATATAGTTTGATCATGTTTCACATTCCATATCTTGATGCTCTAGGTCATCCAAACTTCGTGTAAGAGATTTGACAACTGATTTACATGTATTGAAACCTGAATTGAAGGTACAATTTTATTTTCATGTCATTTAACAACTAAAATGGAAAGTTGCTACTGTGAAAATTTTTTTACCTTCAGTTGAAGTACTTTCTTGGCTGTCAGCATTGTCTATCAGCATTTTTTGGCAGTTGTTGTTGTATCTTTTTCTTCATTCACTGATTGAATACGGTATCAGACTTATGATGTTGATTTATTTGCCTTCATTGCTTTGAGTTACATTATGAAAATCTTGTTGCTGATTTGTGGCATAATTTTTTGTATCGGAAATTGCATACTCTATAAAAAAATATGAGTTATTTTGTTAGTGTGTGATGAGAAAATTTAGTCTGTGATAATGTAGTTTAAATTATTACTAGTTCAGTGTTTTGGATTGCTTCTGTTGCATCAAGGAGCATCAGATTTTCTGCTATAGCTCCATAAGCCATTGCATTTAAGCAGTCAAAGTCATCTTCTAGTTGTAGTTCGATAGTAAGTCTGAAATTTGATTGAAAGTTAAGTTTGTTTACTATGAATTGTTTATATGATTATATTGGTAAGATTTCAATTGTTACCTTGGTTTTGCTGCTGAAACTTCTTTGCAATTGATGCATGGAAAATTATGTCCAATGTTTGCTGATGTAGATGAAAAGCAGTTTTTGCATCCCATATTCCAGAATTTTTGTTGCAAATTTGTTATTGAAATTGGTGTTTTGACCCATTTGCTCTGCATAAGAAGGTTCTATTACTTAAACAATTTGTTGCAATTATTTTTTATGTTTGATCGACTATTGAGCACAAGTCCTGTACAGATATCATTTGCATTTATGAAATACAATTTTTCACAAGCAGTAGAATATGTATAGTATTAGTATGGTATTTTATATAAAGAGGAATACCATTAAAGCTCAGTACTGCAATTCTTCTGCAACTAACAACTGGTAGTGTTTTTCTGATTTCATATAAAAGTGATCCTTCTTCTTCAGCAAGTTTTGTCCATAGAGTCAATTTGATTGGAGGAAGTCTGAAAAGTTACATGTAATACAATAAGTATTGAAAATAAGTTATGTTTGTTTTTTTTTTTTGAAATTTAAATACGGTCAAAAGTATGTACTTACTCCTCATTAATCAACGTTATTTCTCTTCGAACATTTGTTGATGTTGTTGAATCCTTCAGCTGAGAAGCATTGCAAACAACACCAAGAACATCTGTACAATATGAATTTTGTTTAGTTTAGTTTCTTGCTTATGAAAGACAGATGTTTTATTTTTTCATTTTACCTATTAGGCTTGGTTGATCAACAAACATTGAAAGATTTCTGAATGGAGTATATTGAACATTCTGTTTCAATGTTTGTAATACATTTTCTCCTGCATCTTCAACAATTGATCTTCTGGAGATGATCCATTGCATTTTGATATTGTCTATCATGTATTGTTGTGGTACTTATTGGACAATGGCATTTGAGATGTAGTAGCTTTTGAAAGGCACAAACATATCACGAAAAAGTTCAATTTCATTATCAAACAATGTTGCAATAACTTTACTGCCCTACAAAAAAATATATAAATTATGTTGGTAATATATTGTGACTGTGTTTGTTTTTTATGTTTTGTGATAGTTTGTGATAAGAATAGTTTCTAAATTTACCTCATCATCAACCAGTATCATTTTTTGATATTTCTTTACAAGATTATTCACAGAATTTTGCACTTGCATTTTTTCTTGTACTCTGACTTTTGATGTCCATGATTTCTTGTTTGGTTTGACGTACTGAATTGGAGTATTAGTCTTTGATGTTCTATATTTGTGCTTCATATAATAATCCTTTTTGAGCTTAAATTCTGTTGAATTTTGGTGTTTTAATCACCATTTACACTCCTTTTATCTCTTATTTGCTTTAGGAGAGATTATTGAAGATTTGGAATTAAATGAAGCAAATAAGGATATTATGAACAATGAAGAGAAAACAGAGAAATGCAGAGGAAAAATAGGGTGGTAGATACTTTTCAAGTCAGATTTTGACCTCTATAAAGATTTTAAATGCAAAAGTTATCTTCTAGACAATTGTATAGAACATTCTGAAGTTTTTCAAAATGGTAAAATTTATGGCAATCCGAGTTCATTTGCCTACCCTGCTTATGCTTCAAAATCAACTATCCTGCATTATGTTCCAGTTTTGACACATCTTGGTATAACGATCATATCTAGCGTTCTAGATGTCTACTTAAGGTGATTCAAATCTCTGTGGTAAGATACGATCAAGATCTACAACTTTCATGAAGACACCAAGACCCAGATCAGCCGATTTCAGGCTCTAAATTCACCAAGAAGTCAAAACAGTGTCACAGTCGCGCAGCAGAAGCTCGCCCCAAAACTGGGAGCAAGCGGCGCCTTTTGCAGCGATCCAAGCGGCGCCGTTTGCAGCAATCTGGACTGAGTTTTCAGCTGACTTTCTCTCTGTTTTGAGGGGGATATAAATACCCCTTCTATGGCACAAAATACAGACGGCTAGAGAGAGGAATAGGGCAGCAAAAACACCAAGAAAAACACCAAATTCTTCCTCCAATCCATCAATCTTGCAAGAGAAATCTAGAGAGAAGATTGAATCATTGAAGAAGGAGAGCTTCCACCTTGAAGATTCAACACAAAAGCTGCAATTTTCTCCATTGCTACAGTGACGAATTTCAAGCTTTAGGAAGAGAAGATTTCAACCATGAAAATGAGCAATTCTTCCTCTTCCTTTATTGCTTTGTATTCATTGAGTTGTAATATGTTTATGAACTAAGCTTTTGAATACTTGGATGGTATGAACCCTAGATTTTATCTATGTGAATGAATTGTTTCCTTTGGTTGATTGAATGGAAATTTCTTGTGGATTGTTTGTGGTTTTGAATGATTGAATTGATTTGGTGGATAGTTGATGGAATTTTGTCACTTGGAATTGAGAAAGGAAGGGTGATTGATAATTGATTCAAAATCTGGAAATTTTCACTTGGAATTGAGAAAGGAAGGGTGAAATAGACCATACACAAACAATGGGGATGATTTAGGTGACTAGAGATAGAAACCTAAACATTTTCTTGGTAATTAGAGAAATCTAATTGGAAATTCAAAAACCTTAATGCATTCTTGGGTTGAATTGGTTAGAAAGAGATTTCAACTAATTAATTCAAGGGTAGAGGACTTTCATCTAGAGATAGAGAGAGGCCTAATATAGGAATTTCACCAAACACAAGAAATGGACACCTTCTTGGCAATTAGAGAAATCTAATTGGAAATTCACCAATTCAAATGCATTCTTAGGTTAAATTAGTTAGAAAGAGA
Source organism: Rauvolfia tetraphylla (assembly GCA_030512225.1). Classification (NCBI taxonomy): domain Eukaryota; kingdom Viridiplantae; phylum Streptophyta; class Magnoliopsida; order Gentianales; family Apocynaceae; genus Rauvolfia; species Rauvolfia tetraphylla. Next base: position 2,764,547 of record JAJQKT010000063.1, on the reverse strand, counting down.
TTTCAACTAATTAATCTAAGGTAGAGAACTTTCATCTAGAGATAGAGTGAGTTCTATCACTGGAATTTCACCAAGTATTAGAAGGGGAAACAAATCAACCAAGGGACTTTTCTATCACATAGGTAATTCTAGGGGGATTAACCATTCAAGTATTGTTCTCTCAATTGAATTCCCTCTTGCAAGAAAGATTAGTTAAGATAGTTTAATTAGTTAAGTTATATTCCTTGTCTTAGTAGTTATTCAAACCATTTTCAAAAACAAAAATTTCTTAGGCTAAACAATAGAGTGAAAAGTGAGTAATGGTAATTGACCATCCCCGTGAATACGATATTTGAAGTACTTGCCATTATACTAATCTAAACGATAGGTGCGCTTGCCTAGTGCTTGTGTGCAAATTGTTGAAGATTGGAATAAAATTAAGTATAAAGGTATAGACAATAAAACACAACAATCTTCATGATCTGCAAAAAGAAAATTTTACATTAAAATGTTGCATAATGTATTGTCAAATGTTATAGTTGAAATGTAGTATGAGGAATATTAAGTGATATTGAAGTAAATATAACAGTAAATATAGCTCTAAGTATAGTTGAGATTTTGATATTACATATTTGTGCATAATATAATGATCATTTTGAACTCAAATTTCTACTGAATTTTGGTGTTTCAAATATCATTCACACTCCCTTTATCTCTTATTTGTTTTAAAAAAATTATTGAAGATTTGGAGTACAATGAAGCAATGAAGAAGATTCTACATACTTATAATGAAGAAAAAAGAAGAATGCAAAACAGAGCAGCAAAATAGTGCAGCAGGACAGAATAATTCAAGTGGGATTTTGACCTCCTTAGAGATTTCAAATGCAGATGTGATCTTCAATACAATTACAGAGGAGATTCTGAAGTTTCCATAATGGTAACATTTATATCAATCGGAATTCGTTTGGTCACCCTACATATGGTGCAAAGTCAGTATTTCTGGATTTGGTTCCAGTTTTGATACATTGTGGTGTAATTACCATATCTAGAGTTATAGATGTCCAATGGAGGTGATTCAAAGCTCGTAGAAACCTAAGAGTATCGGCTACAACATTCATGAAGACAAGAAAATCTAGATCGTCCGATTTAAGGCTCTGAATCACCAATAATTGAAACGGTACCGTTTTGGCAGAAACAGAATTTTCTGCAATTGTTGCTCTCTTTTTGGGAGGTATATATATATACCCTTTTAGGGCATTTGAAGGGGCGGCCGTCTAGGGTTCCAGAGAGGAGAAAAACATAGAGAAAACATCCCAAAACCTCTCCCAAAATCGTCAATCTTTGCAAGAGAACTCAAGAGAGAAGATCAAATATTTGAAGAAGGAGAACATCAATCTTGAAGATTCCAGCTCAAGAACACAACTTTTCACTACCAAGTTGGAGAACTCCAAGCCTTGAAGAAGAGAAGATTTGAGCCATGAAAATGAGAAATTCTCACTCTTTCTTTGTTGCTTTATGTTCTTTGAATTGTAATATGTTAATGAGCTAAATTCTTGAATACTTGGATGGTTATGAACCCTAGTTATTATCTATGTGAATGATTGGTTTTCTTGGTTAATTGAATTCCGAATTCTTGTGGATTGTTTGTGGGTTTGATTGGTTGAATTGACTCAGCTATTAATTGATTCATAATCTGGATTTTTTCACTTGGAATTGAGAAAGAAAGGGTGAAATAGACCATATACAAACAATGGGGATGATTTAGGTGACTAGAGATAGAAACCTCAACATCTTCTTGGTAATTAGAGAAATCTAATTTGGAGGATTTATTGCTTGAATTAATTCAGTTGTTGATTGACTCATAATCTGGATTTTTCACTTGGAATTGAGAAAGGAAGGGTGAAATAAACCAAACACAAACAATGGGGATGATTTAGGTGACTAGAGGTAGGAACCTCAACATCTTCTTGGTTATTAGAGAAATCTAATTGGAAATTCATTAATGTAAATGCATTTTTAGGTTGAATTGGTTAGGAAGAGATTTCAACCAATTAATCTAAGAGTAGGGGACTTTCATCTAGAGATAGAGTGAGTTCTAATTTAGGAATTTCATCAAACATAAGAAGGGGAATTCATTAACCAAGGAACTTTTCAATCACATAGGTAATTCTAGGGGGATTTTCCATTCAAGTATTACTCTCTCAATTGAAATTTTCTCTTGCAAACTAAAATTTAGATAAACTGAATTTTTCTGTTTAAGTTAGATTTTCATTCCTAATAGTTTGTTTCTATCATATCCACAAGCAAATTTGATAGGCTAGACAATAGAGTGAAAAGTGAGTAATGATATTTGATCATCCCCGTGGATACGACATTTAAATTAATTGCCATTGTACTAACATAACGATAGGTGCACTTGCCTAGTGTTTGTGTGCAATTGTTAGAGATTGTGATAAAATTAAGTATAAGGGCATGCAAAACAACACAACAAGTTTTTGGCGCCGTTGCCGGGGACTAATTGGTCAATATTAGGAAAGCTCAAACTCTATTGATTTAGTCATTTTTGTTGTTATTTTTGTAATACTTGTTACTAGTATTAGCATTTATTTTCTTGTTTGTAATTTTGTAAGTTATTGGTGAATTGAAGCACTTAGTTTGTGTTTCTCTGTTTTTGTTTTGTTTAAGTTGTTATTCTGTTTTTTTTTTTCTGTTTTAGTGAAGAAAAACAAAAAAATTGCTTGCATTAAACGTTTCTTTTATTTGTGGTGAAGGTGTGAATTTGTTTTGGTTTATGATCTCAAGTGATTTGGAGGAATTGGCTCAACCTAATTCCCAAGCTGAACAGATTTTTTATTGGGATCCAAGGGGTGTCAATCTTGAAGTAGTGCTTGAGGGAGTTGAAGTTGAAGGTGAAAATATTGAACAATTGAACAATATGGCACACAATGAGAATGCAAGACAAAGAACTATGGGAGATTATGCACGACCTTCTTTGTTGGGAACGGAGTCAAGCATTGCTCGGCCAAGAGTTGAAGCAAACAATTTTGAGATCAAGCCAAATATTATCCAAATGGTTCAACAATTGGTGCAATTCGATGGTTTGCCGGACGAAGACCCAAGTGCTCACATTGCCAACTTCTTGGAAATATGTGATACTTTCAAGATTAATAGGGCTTCCGAAGATGCCATCCGCCTTCGGCTATTTCCATTTTCATTGAGGGATCGAGCCAAGTCATGGTTGAAGTCACTTCCACCGGGCTCTATTACTACATGGAACGATCTTGCCGAGAAATTTCTCGCTAAATACTTCCCTCCGGCAAGGATAGCCAAGCTAAGGAATGACATCTTCTCTTTTCAACAAATGGAGAGTGAGAGCTTATATGATTCTTGGGAGAGATGGAAGGAGCTATTGAGAAAATGTCCACATCATGGTCTAGATTTGGGGCTGCAAATGCAAACATTCCATAGTGGGTTAAATTTCCCTTCCAAGCAACTCATTAATGCTTCTTCGGGAGGAACTACAAATTTGAAGACACCGGAAGAGTTACAAGACCTTATTGAAAATATTGCAATGAACAATTACCAATGGGGGAATCCTAGACCGAAAGCCAAGGCTAGCGGAGTACACAATGTAGATATGATGATGGCTTTGGAGGCTAAGTTTGATGCCCTAAACAAGAAGATCGAAAGCTTGAGTCGATCACCTCCAATATCCCAAGTGATGATGGCTTGTGACTTTTGCGGAGGTGGTCATCCAAATCATGAATGCCAGCCAAATCATGGGAACTTCTAATACATCGTCATCGGAGCATGTGGACTATCTTGGAGGAGGAAGGCAGCCTAACAATCCTTATAGCAATACTTATAATCCGGGTTGGCGGAATCATCCAAACTTTTCATGGAGTAATCAAGGGCAACAAAGGACGCTACATCCTCCCGGTTTCCAATCTTCATCAAGCTCTAGACCCCAACCATCTCTTCCTTACGAACATCAACCTCCTCCACCTCCTCAACCACCGGTGAAGTCTAGCCTTGAGGAATTAATGACAAAGTTTATTGCGGAAACTGAAAATCGGTTCCAAATTCAAGAAGCATCCCTAAGGAACCAAGAGGCTTCTATTCACAACTTGAAAAATCAAATAGGCCAATTAGCGAAGCTTGTTTCGGAAAGGCAAGTTGGAATGCTCCCAAGCAATACCGAGCCGAATCCAAGAGAACGTGCTAAAGCCATCACTTTGAGGAGTGGGAAGGAATTAGAGGTTCCAAAGCAAAAGGAGCAAGAAAGAGAAAAAGAGAAGATCGAAGAACCATTGCATGTTGATGATGAAGAAAGGATTGAGAAGAAAGAATCACAAAAGAAAAAGGAAATTATAAAATACAAGCCAAAAATTCCATATCCCGCCCGACTCCAACAAGAGAAAAAGGACGAACAATTTGGTAAATTTCTCGAACTCTTTAAGCAATTGCATATCAACTTACCGTTTGTTGAAGCTCTTTCGCAGATGCCAAGATATGCTAAATTCTTAAAGGAGATCCTTTCCAAGAAAAGAAAGCTAGAAGAGTTCTCAATGGTGACATTGAACGAGGAATGTTCAGCCATTCTTCAGAACAAAGACAAGTTACCGCAAAAGTTAAAGGATCCAGGGAGTTTCACTATCCCTTGCACTATTGGTAGTTTGTCAATTGGTAGAGCATTAGCAGATTTAGGAGCTAGCATTAATTTGTTGCCATATGACATGTTTAAAAAGTTGGGGTTGGGTGAACCTAAACCCACTAGGATGAGCATTCAATTAGCAGATAGATCGGTTAAGTATCCTAAGGGAATTATTGAAGATGTGCTTGTGAAAGTTGATAAATTCATATTTCATATTGATTTTGTGATACTTGATATGAATGAGGATATTGATGTGCCATTAATTTTAGGGAGACATTTTCTAGCTACCGCTAAGGCTAATATAGATGTATGTGAAGGAAAATTAACCCTTAGGGTAGGAGAAGAAGAGGTTATTTTTGAAGTTCCCGAGGCTATGAAACATTCTTTTGATCATGATGATTGTTGTTATAGGATAGATGTTATTGGTAACATTGTCTCCGATTATGTGCAGGAATTATTGATTGATGACCCTTTGGAAATATCTCTATTTCAAGGTGAAGAAATAAAGGAGGGGCAGCATGAAGTTGACGAAATTATAGCACATTTGGAGTCATCCCCATTCACAACAAAAGGGATGATGTTTGAGAAGATTGAAAGGGAAAAAGGGAGTAGAATGAAATCTTCCATTGAAGATCCCCCGGAGTTGGAGCTGAAGAAGTTACCGGATCATTTGGAGTATGTTTTTCTTGCAGATAATTCTAAACTTCCGGTGATCATTGCAAACAATTTGCAAAAAGAGCAGAAACAAGAGCTCATCAAAGTATTAAAGAAGCATAAAAAGGCAATGGCATGGAAAATCTCCGACATCGATGGTATTAGTCCTTCATTTTGTACCCACAAAATATTGATGGAAGAAGACTTCAAGCTAGTGGTGCAACCCCAAAGAAGGTTAAATCCAAGCATGAAGGAAGTGGTAAAAGCAGAGGTAATCAAACTTCTTGATGCCGGTCTTATTTATCCTATCTCGGATAGTCCATGGGTTAGTCCCGTCCAAGTAGTCCCCAAGAAAGGAGGGATGACTGTGGTACCCAATGAGAAAAACGAGTTGATTCCCATGAGGACCGTGACGGGATGGAGGGTATGCATCGATTACCGGAAGCTCAATGATGCCACTCGGAAGGATCATTTTCCACTGCCTTTCATTGATCAAATGCTTGAGAGACTTGCGGGTCATATGTATTATTGTTTTCTTGATGGTTTTTCGGGGTATTTTTAAATTCCAATAGCCCCGGAAGATCAAGAGAAAACTACTTTTACTTGTCCTTATGGTACTTTTGCTTACCGTCGTATGCCATTTGGTCTTTGTAATGCTCCTGCTACTTTCCAAAGATGCATGTTAGCTATTTTTGAAGGTCTAGTGGAGGATATTATGGAAGTCTTTATGGATGATTTCTCTGTCTTTGGTGATTCCTTTGAACTTTGTTTTAAAAATCTTGAAAAGGTTTTACATAGATGTGAAGAAACCAATTTAGTTTTGAATTGGGAGAAATGTCATTTTATGGTTAAAGAAGGTATTATTTTGGGGCATAAGATTTCTAGCAAGGGCATAGAGGTTGATAAATCTAAGATAGAAACCATAGAGAAATTACCACCACCAACTTCGGTGAAGGCAATTAGAAGTTTTCTTGGTCACGCTGGTTTCTATAGAAGGTTTATAAAGGATTTTTCTAAAATTTCTAAACCTATCACAAATTTACTTGAAAAAGATATGGCCTTTGTGTTTGATGAGAATTGCTTCTTTGCTTTCAATTTGTTGAAACAAAAACTAATTGAGTCTCCTATCTTGGTTGCCCCCGATTGGTCCCTTCCCTTTGAACTAATGTGCGATGCAAGTGATTTTGCAGTAGGAGCAGTACTTGGACAAATGAGAGAAAGGTATTTTCAACCAATATACTATGCAAGCAAGACCTTAACGGAAGCACAAGAGAATTACACTACAACTGAGAAGGAGCTTCTTGCTATAGTTTTTGCTTTCGAAAAATTCCGTCCTTATCTCATTTTGTCTAAAGTCATTGTTTATACTGACCATTCGACACTCAAATATCTTCTTAACAAACATGATGCAAAGCCTAGACTAATTCGGTGGGTACTTTTGTTGCAGGAATTTGATTTGGAGATAAGGGACAAAAAGGGAGCAGAAAATCTTGCTACCGATCATCTATCACGGTTGGAGAACCCACATTTGGAGATATTTAATGAGGAAGACATCAATGATACATTCCCTGACGAGAGGTTATACTCGGTTGTAGGTCACAGTGATCACACTCCCTTGGTTTGCAGATTATGCTAACTATATTGTAGGTCGGATCTTACCAAAGAACTTGACTCCTCAACAAAAGAAGAAATTATTTTTGGAGTTAAAGTACTATCTTTGGAAGAATCCATATTTGTTTCGAATTTGTGCAGATCAAATCATAAGGAGATGTGTAACATACCCCGAGAATATGGATATCTTGGAGCATTGCCATAAAGGTCCGGCCTGTGGTCATTATCAAGCTAATGGGACAGCCAGAAAGGTACTAGAGTCAGGATTCTATTGGCCGACTTTGTTTAAGGATGCCCAAAGATATGTTGAAAAGTGTGATAATTGCCAACGGACAGGTAATATCTCAAAAAGACATGAAATGCCTCTCTCTACATTTCAAGTTTGTGAAGTATTTGACTGTTGGGGTATTGATTTCATGGGTCCTTTTCCAAACTCTTTTGGTAATACATATATTTTGGTCGCAGTTGATTATGTCTCTTGATGGGTTGAAGCCCAATCTTTGCCCACAAATGATGCTAGAGTGGTTGTTAAGTTCTTGAAGAAATTGTTTACTCGGTTTGGCATTACTAGAGCTATAATAAGTGATAGGGGAACTCATTTTTGTAACCAACAACTTGAGAAAGTATTGCATCGATTAGGTGTTACTCATAAGATGGCGACCCCGTATCACCCTCAAACTAGTGGTCAAGTAGAAGTTTTTAATAGAGAAATCAAAAGAATTTTGGAAAAGATTGTTGAGCATACTAGAAAGGATTGGAGTGTTAAGCTTGATGATGCTTTGTGGCCATATAGGACAGCATACAAGACTCCCATCGGGTCTACTGCATATAGATTGGTTTATGGGAAATCTTGTCATTTGCCGGTGGAGGTTGAGCATATAGCATATTGGGCTATCAAGTTGGTTAACTTTGATCTTAACATTGCAGGAAAGCAAAGAATGCTCCAAATCAACGAACTTGATGAATGGAGGAGAGAAGCCTATGATAATTCACGAATCTACAAGGAGAAGGTGAAGCAATGGCACGACAAACATGTGTTGCCAAACCGAGAATTTAAAGAAGGAGATCAAGTGTTATTGTTCAATTCTCGGTTAAGACTCTTTCCCGGAAAGCTTAAATCTCGATGGTCAGGACCGTTTGTAGTAAACAAGGTCTACCCTTATGGTGTAGTGGAGGTTGCACATGCAGATAAAGGAACATTTAAAGTTAACGGTCATCGCCTCAAACTCTATCATGGAGGGGATCCTAAGGGTCTTGAAAAAGTTTCTTTAATCCTCCATGATCTGGAAGATAAGTGATTTGCAATGCTTTCTATTCATCTATAGATAATTTTGAGTTTTCAGTTTTTAGTTTCAAGTTTGGTTTTGAGTTTCAAGTTTTAATTGTTTTGAGTTGTGGAAATTTTCTGTTGTGTGTTGTTTGGTGTAATTTTTATGTTCATGAGTTATTATTTTGTTAAAATTGGTTGTTGAATTTGTGGTTACATGTTTGTAGTCTTGGTTAAAAAAAAAGAAAAAAAAGAAACAGCATCGTTTGCAGTATTATTCACAGGTGAAAAAAAAAAGAGGAGAGAGGAGCTGGCCCCGAACCTAGTGATGGAGCAAGTGGCGTATGAATTCTATATCAGGGGAGTTCTCTTTTCTCTTTTTGTCATTCTCTTTCTTTATTTTCTTCCTACGTTTTTATGCTTAAATTTTAATTTTGTCTTGGTTTCAAACTTTCTCTCATTTATTCTTATTGTGTAGTATATAGAAGGTGCGACTTTGTCTGCTCATATGGGTTCGCCCAGCCTTCATGTACGAAACAACCATTTTGTTAACCGTTTTTGTGTTTGGTTGTCTGGAGTGCAATCTTTAAATTTCTATTTCTAGTCTTTTGTGTATCTTTCTCCCAACATTGGGGACAATGTTGCCTTAAGTGTGGGGGAGTTGGCTTTAGTATAGTTTATTTTCATGAATTTTGGATGAATTTTCTTGTTTTTATTTTTTTGAATCTTTAAAATATTTTCAAGACTTGCATGTTAATCTTTTCTCAAAGAGTAGTTATACAAACATTCTAAAGGTCATAACTAGTACCTTAAAACTTAGATTAAGTAACCACCCCTTGTATTCTTTGCTTGTATGGAATTTATCTTTTAAGCACATTTCCTCTTTGCTTTTTTTGTGATGATTATGAAGTTGAATCTTGTCTTATTGGCCTTAGAATTCAACATAACTTTTACCCTAGAACCCTTACCTTTCGTTTGGCACCTTAAACTTTCCCTAAGCCTAAAGTTACAAGCATGAAAGTCCTACCTAATCGAGGTTAAACTTTGGTTACCGTATTAGTGGAGAGATTTTGTGAATGCTAGGCTTATGGGGGTATTATACTTTCTTGATGAGCATTCCTTCGCCAATAATATGAAATTCACTTCTATAATTGCTTAGCATTTGCATTGGTTGGACACACACATACACATGGATTCCTACCTGCTTTAGAAAATAAGGGGGTGATTGTTTAATCTTTGTGATGGTATTTGGGATGACTTTTAGATTGATTGTGTAGATTGCTCAAGATTTATCAACAAGTAATGCTTTCTCTGTATTGCACTCCTTTGAAATGCTTCAGAACACTCTTTATTTCTTGTGGATTATTGTTCAAATTTCTTAGTTGTTTTGTAGTATTGCTTGGGGACAAGCAATGTCTAAGTGTGGGGGAGTTTGATATTACATATTTGTGCATAATATAATGATCATTTTGAACTCAAATTTCTACTAAATTTTGGTGTTTCAAATATCATTCACACTCCTTTTATCTCTTATTTGTTTTAAATGATTTTATTGAAGATTTGGAGTACAATGAAGCAATGAAGAAGATTCTACATACTTATAATAAAGAAAAAGAAGAATGCAAAACAGAGCAGCAAAATAGTGCAGCAGGACTGAATAATTAAAGTGGGATTTTGACCTCCTTAGAGATTTCAAATGCAGATGTGATCTTCAAGACAATTACAGAGGAGATATGAGGTTTCCATAATGGTAACATTTATATCAATCGGAATTCGTTTGGTCACCCTACATATGGTGCAAAGTCAGTATTTCTGGATTTGGTTCCAGTTTTGATACATTGTGGTGTAATTACCATATCTAGAGTTATAGATGTCCAAGGAAGGTGACTCAAAGCTCTGAAGAAACCTAATAGTATCAGATACAACTTTCATGAAGACAAGAAAATCTAGATCGTCCGATTTAAGGCTCTGAATCACCAATAAGTGAAACAGTACCGTTTTGACAGAAACAGAATTTTCTGCAATTGTTGCTCTCTTTTTGGGAGGTATATATATACCCTTTTAGGGCATTTTAAGGGGCGGCCGTCTAGGGTTCCAGAGAGGAGAAAAACAGAGAGAAAACATCCCAAAACCTCTCCCAAAATCGTCAATCTTTGCAAGAGAACTCAAGAGAGAAGATCAAATCTTTGAAGAAGGAGAACATCAATCTTGAAGATTCCAGCTCAAGAACACAACTTTTCACAACCAAGTTGGAGAACTCCAAGCCTTGAAGAAGAGAAGATTTGAGCCGTGAAAATGAGAAATTCTCACTCTTTCTTTGTTGCTTTATGTTCTTTGAATTGTAATATGTTAATGAGCTAAATTCTTGAATACTTGGATGGTTATGAACCCTAGTTATTATCTATGTGAATGATTGGTTTTCTTGGTTAATTGAATTCCGAATTCTTGTGGATTGTTTGTGGGTTTGATTGGTTGAATTGACTCAGCTATAAATTGATTCATAATCTGGATTTTTTCACTTGGAATTGAGAAAGGAAGGGTGAAATAGACCATATACAAACAATGAGGATGATTTAGGTGACTAGAGATAGAAACCTCAACATCTTCTTGGTAATTAGAGAAATCTAATTTGGAGGATTGATTGCTTGAATTAATTCAGTTGTTGATTGACTCATAATCTGGATTTTTCACTTGGAATTGAGAAAGGAAGGGTGAAATAAACCAAGCACAAACAATGGGGATGATTTAGGTGACTAGAGGTAGGAACCTCAACATCTTCTTGGTTATTAGAGAAATCTAACTGGAAATTCATTAATGTAAATGCATTTTTAGGTTGAATTGGTTAGGAAGAGATTTCAACCAATTAATCTAAGAGTAGGGGACTTTCATCTAGAGATAGAGTGAGTTCTAATTTAAGAATTTCATCAAACATAAGAAGGGGAATTCATTAACCAAGGAACTTTTCAATCACATAGGTAATTCTAGGGGGATTTTCCATTCAAGTATTACTCTCTCAATTGAAATTTTCTCTTGCAAACTAAAATTTAGATAAACTGAATTTTTCTGTTTAAGTTAGATTTTCATTCCTAATAGTTTGTTTCTATCATATCCACGTGGATACGACATTTAAACTAATTGCCATTGTACTAATCATAACGATAGGTGCACTTGCCTTTTGTTTGTGTGTAATTGTTAGAGATTGTGATAAAATTAAGTATAAGGGGATGCAAAACAACACAACAGATTTATATCTACTTATGTAAATGATTGTATTACTTTCAGAATTGCTTTTGTATAGCTGAAAAACATCATTGTATACAACATTTCTTGTCCGATTTGTGTAAGATGTTTCGTCAAGTGTCGGTGGCACTATTAGTACTCTGATGTTTGATGAATGCTTTGCTCTTGAGAGTGATACATAGAGTTGTCCGTGAGAAAAAAAGGCTCTTTTAAGTATATGCCAACAGAATCTAATGATTGATCTTGTGATTTGTTTATTGTCATTGCAAAGCATAATTTGATTGGAAATTGCACTCTTTGAAAAAGTATTACATGTCTGTCATCACCCTTTGACTGCAGTGGTATTCTGTGTAAAATCACTGCTTTACCAACATGCTCATCCATAGTTATTTCAGCATAGATTACATGTTTCTTTAACTGCTTGCAGATTATTCTTGTTCCATTACATAGCCCTTGTGAAGGAAGATTTTGCAGAAGCATAACTGGATAATTCTTTTTCAAATGTAATTGACGTGGATGTAAACCATTTGGCTGCAATGTGTTGAGAAAGTCTTCATAGTCTGCTTGATAAGTAGGATCCACTGTTTTATCACTGCTTGTATATATTCTGCTTTCTGCTGGGAAGTTTTTTATGATAAAATTGTTTATATCATCAACAGAATTATTCTTTGGTGTAAGCAGTGCCCTTCTCATGACTGCTTCAGTGTCAAATTCAAATGCCATCATATCTGGGAAAACAAAGTTGATCAATGCAGCTAGTGAAGCTTCCTTGTCAGCGAAAGGGAGAACCATCTGTAAAGGTAATTGGATGTTATCATTACAATCCACTGGTTGAATTCCATCTCCAACCTTTAAAAGAAACTCTGTAAATTTAGGATCTCGAATTGCATGCATGTTTTCTGTTAGTTTGATCTTTTTCAAGTATGGCCAAACATAAGACCATACTAGACTGCCTTCTATGATGGTTTGCTTTTCTGCATTTGGAATAACTGGCTAGATTTGGTGAAAATCACCTCCAAAGATAACACATTTACCACCAAATATTGAATCATCGTCCATAATATCTTGAAGCAATTTAACCGTATAGGCAAGGGTGAATATCATATTTGATTCTGGGATCCGAGATAAAGAGATAACGCACTTATGTTACCTGGAACTCATAAGCCCCTGCTTATACAGGGGAAACGAAGATAGGTTCATTCAGGAAACCACTACTGTACCAAACAAGGAATTTTCGGAAAAACCGCTATTAGAATAGTTTTTGCCAAAAGCTTTGGATGGATTCTTTTTTAGCCATAGGAGCTTCATCCCAAATAATTATTTTTGCTTCCTTGATAAGTAATGCAGTGCTGCTTTGTTTGCTTAAATTGCATCTGATTCCATCTGTGGCTGATATTCCATATTTGTGCTTCATATAATAATCCTTTTTGAGCTTAAATTATATTAAGTTTTGGTGTTTTAATCACCATTTACACTCCTCTTATCTCTTATTTGCTTTAGGAGAGATTATTGAAGATTTGGAATTAAATGAAGCAAATAAGGAGATTATGCACAACGAAGAGAAAACAGAGAAATGTAGAGGAAAAATAGTCTGGTAGATAATTTTCAAGTCGGATTTTGACCTCTATAAAGATTTCAAATTGAAATTGGTCTTCTAGAATATTATAGAGGACATTCTGAAGTTTTCAGAATGGTAAAATTTATGAAAATCCTAGTTCATTTGGCTGCCCTTCTTATGCTTCAAAGTCAACTATCCTGCATTGTGTTCCAGTTTTGACACATCTTGGTAGAACGACCATCGCTTGCGTTCCAGATGTCCAATTGAGGTGATTAAAATCTCTGTGGGAAGATAAGATCAATATCTACAACTTTGATGAAGACATAAAGATCAAAATCAGCCGATTTCATGCCCTGAATTCACCTAGAAATCAAAACAATGTCACAGTCGTGCAGCAGAAACTTGCACCAAAACTGGGAGCAAGCGGTGCCGTTTGGTGTGATCCAAGCGGCGCCGTTTGCACCGATTTGAAGAGGGTTTTCAGCTGCTTTTCTTTCTCTTTTGAAGGGGATTTAAATACTAGAAACAAATCAACCAAGGGACTTTTCTATCACATAGGTAATTCTAGGGGGATTTTCCATCCAAGTATTGTTTTCTCTATTGAATTATCTCTTGCAAGCAAGATTTAGTTGGTTTAATTAGTTAAGTTAGATTTCTTTTCTTAGTAGTTATTCAAACCATTTTCACAAACGAATTTGTTAGGCTAAACAATAGAGTCAAAAGTGAGTTATGATATTTAACCATCCCCGTGGATACGACATTTAAATTCACTTGCCATTATACTACTCATAACGATAGGTGCACTTGCCTTGTGTTTGTGTGCAAATTGTTAGAGATTGTAATAAAATTGAGTAAAGGGCATGCAAACAAAAGAACAACAGTGGTATCTAGCGGAATCTTGAACCGTGAGTGAGCTATTCGGCCTGCAGGTAATAAAGAAGCTACAACTCCAGATGTTCTGTAGCAATTGCAACAAAACCCTGTGATCTTATGGTAGTAAGCAATGCTCTGTAAAGAAAGTTTTTTCCTGTACCTCCTGGAACATCAATAAAAAAGCTTTCACATCTTTGACTCATTGCTGCTGAATATATTTGATCAGAAACACTCGTTTGGCTGAAATTCAGTTTCCTCTTATTTAGGAATAAGTACATTTCTTTCTGTAATTATTTTCTTTGTTAGTTTCTCCTGCACTGATGTTTTGATGATGTATGAAACCAAACCATACACATTAACTGACTTTCCCATAGATTGCAGTATATTATCAAGCAAAAGAAGTACTCTAGTTCTGACTTTCTCATTTACCAACCAGTAAACTGTTGAGTGCAGATTAAGTGTTCACTCAAGTTTCTTTCAAATTTCATCCGCAGGTTTTTTGCACTTGGAGGAGCGTAGTAAACAAGTATACTGTAAAAAAGTTGACGAAAAGAAGAAGACATTTGAAACTCAACCGATTCATCTAAGCAAGCTTCAATGTCACTATCTAAGTGAAGTAGTCCAAGAGTGTAGGCAGCATCTCTAAATAGGGTGTGAACTAGATTATTTACAGTCAATAAGTATTGAAAACTTGTTGGTGCACGAACATGTGATAACAATAATCTTATATAGTACCTTTCTCCTTCACTTGGTTGCACTGTCACAAGTTATCCAATAACTTGATGTCTCTTACATTCAATCCACATTTTGTCAGATTCAGACCATGCGAAATGCTGTGAAAAATCTTTGTAAAACAACTTCAGATTTTGAGCTTTCTGATTTCTAGCATTCATCTGAAAAAATTATGTTAGCATAGTACATGAAGCAAGTGGATTCTTTAACACATTTCTGATGTCTTCTTTCGGCTCAAAATTTACTTCATGTTGATTTGGTAGATGCAATTGTAAAGTCATCACCGATGGAGTCATTTCATTTAGACTGAATCCGTATATTCTCCATGTTGCTTCTTGTGGACAGATCCATCGAGCATTCTGAAATTGCTTGATTTCATCATAGTTTTCATCATTCACAATCTGGTAACTGACTTTGTCCAAACCCTTGTATACATATTTGTATAAGTATTTTACAAGCTTAATTGTTAAACAAATCTCAAGATTCCTGTGGCAATCAAATTCAAAAAGTAAATATGGATTGTATGGCAGTACCCAACGATTATCAAGAATTTTGCCTCTAACTTTAACTTGTGTTTTTTCATTTCTTCTATGATACTGAGGATATCCATCTTCTGTTTCCATAGTGTAACTTGTGTACTATTTTGGGTGTCTGTTTTTGCATTTACCAGATTTTATACAAAGATTCTGGGGATTTAGTTTTCCACATGGACCATGCATCATGTGTTTGACAACAAGAGAATGCAAATGAGGATACTGTCTCTGATTTGGAATTTCTGCTCTGATATATCTATCATATGCATCAAAATTCAATAGCTTTGAAGCTTGTTTCATAATTAGCAAAAATTGAGCATGTGGAAGTTCTCTTTTCTAAAATTCTATAACATGCACACAAACAGCAACTTCACCAAGCACATGTTTCTTCATCAATTCAGTTTTTAGCAACTCCAATTTTGCTTTGAAAATGCGACAAACTAAATCTGGTCTATTTTGAGCCAATTCATTTCGAAGTAAATTTTGTTGAATCTCAAGCCACATGGGATTGCAAGTAATAGTGAGAAAGAAATCTGGTTTACCAAATCGTTGAACTAATGCCATTGCATCAATATATCTCTTACGTATATCTCTTGGACCTCCTATAAATGATGCAGGAAGAATCACTTTCTTACCAACATTTGATCCTTTTGTTTCACCAGTAGCAACAGAATCTATCAATCCTTGAAACAATTCTCTTATGATTTCTTCTTGTTTTTTTTTTATGGAAATCCAATCTTTGAGTTTCAATCTTGATGTACATGTCAACTAAAAATTGTTTAAAAAGGCTACAAGTATGCAACAACATGGATTTATCATTTGACCTCATTTGCATTTTGAAACAATAGTATTCACGGCAGCTAATTTTGTTTCTTTTTTTTCTGCCCAGTTCAAAAGCTGTGAAAGCAGAAGGAAACAAGATCAGCACATAGTTAAGTATTACTTTTCTGGAATTGAAAACATATTATGTAGTATAAGATTCAATGAGTCTATACTTAAGTGTTACTTTTCATCTTTTAGTATCTCTTCTGCTATTGACACATTCAGTAAACCAAAATTTGAAAAAAAAATTGGCAACGTATTCTTGTTTGCCTTTTTGTGGCGATAGCATTTCAATGTTGTAATGCCAACCACTCTGACCATACAGAAGTATTAATGGATACTGAAGAGGACCATAACATCCGTAAGTATAATGAATTTGATGAGCTGAGTTTGCATCTGTATACACTTGAATGTGACAATTTGTGTCTATATTTTCAGCGTCTGATTGCATTATTATACCTGCTACCTGAGATGTCGACGGCATATTATATACACGTTGATCAAGAGAAGGAGTTTTGTTGAGCACAATTGCACAATCTTCAAAACTTGGTAAGTCTCTCAAACTTTTGAAGACATTGGTGTATGGATTTCTGCGCAAAAAAACTCATCAATGGCTTTGTGACCTTGTCGCTGAGTTGTGGACTAATCTTGCATCTTTTATCAACTTCAATCTCAGTGTCATATAAGTATAATTGAATTCCATTTGGTTGTTGATTATTTGCAGTCAATGATTGCAGAAAGTGATATACTTGTCCTTGAATCTTGAATGTGTAAACTCCCTTGATGTTTCTAGTCATTTCAGTATCATATCTTGTACCAAATGTTGTGAATGCAAAACTGTTGTTGTATGTATGAACATGTCTTCTAAATTCTGCAGCTTCCTTATCACTGCTTAGAAACAAGTTTGATAACTCTTTTGGCATTGCATGAGACACTATGTAAACCTCCCCTTTTGAACAGCAGAAGCCTTTGGATTCTAATTGAAACTTTTTTGCAGAATAATATTCATAGGTTTCAAGTGCCGGAAGATTTACTGCTTCTAATGTAGCATCATCATACAATGTGTCTACAACATCCAAGAAAATTTATTTTATTATGTCATAAATTAGCATAACATAGAAAACGAAATAGGTGCATATTACAAATGCAATCAAAGTAGCAATCAAATAAAATAACTACCTTGATACTTATTTGTGGTATCACTGTCTTATATTAAACTGCAAGCAACATCATGCAATTCTGTAGGATCTGTTTCACAGTCATTGACTATCTTTATAGACTGTAAATCGTTTTGATTCCACATGAATTCTGTGTACAAATTTTTTGTATTTGCTGGTTGTTTGTTTGGAGAATGCATCTGATCAGGACTATTTGTATCTACAAAAGATTGGTACATGATGATTAATTTTTTTACATGTTCATTTAGTAAGAATAAAAATATCTAAATGCAGTTTTTCTGCTTACATATGAGTTTATTTTCATTCAAAACAGTGCAAACAACTTGTTAAAGTTCCTGCAGATCATCTTATGATTGACATATAGCTTCATTTTTATTGATCACACCACAAGAAACTTGTTCAACCTTCTCTAGATTGGCTTCAAATTCACTGACTATGTTGACATTGTATACATCAGACAATACAAGTATCTTTCTCTCTGATGGAAGTGTCTGAATTTTTTCATATGTATGCTTTGCACAAGAATGTGATGCCTCTGTAGTAGCTATAAAAATAAATTTTTAGATGTTGTAAGCAACGCATCTTATCTAGCATGATGTTTGAATTATTAGCTAATATTTTATTGCATACCATCTTCTCTAACAGCAATCAACGTTGCATGTACTTCCTTCTCCTCTGGCAATCTGATAGCTTCCTCATCACTTGATATGATTATTTCAAGTTCTGTTCGAGATCTTTTTTTCCTGAGATCTTTCAATTGTGCTATCCGTCGCATTTTTCCCATGTCTGTAATATACTGTTTTCAGATTTTGAGATTTAAGAAGTAAAATTGCTATACAAATGGTCTACTCTTAGTTTCTGGTTTTTTGTTAAGTTTACTATGATATGGATACTAATACATCATCTTTGTTGACTGTATATGTTGCTTGTACTAATGTGAATACTGAATTGGCTAATGAAAATGTCAGACTAAACATCGCTGATAAAAAATATAGAAAAATCATGCAGCAGAATCATCATGAAGAATAGTAAGAATAACTATGATAGCACAATAAGAAAGAATTCATAAACGTAGTAGGAAAATATTTGCCACATGAGATAACCAGCACAAACTTAAAAACTACATGCACTAAAAGACACCAACAAAGAAACAAGGCAGAAAATGTATTACGAAAGTAGAAGTGGAGTGAAGTTTCTGATTACTGAAGAAGCTCTTATACCATTAACACCTAGAGCAAACAAAATTCAGCAATCATGCATAAAAACATCGATATAAATGCAATATAAAAAAATGAACAAAACTTCTACCTGTTCTCGTGAATACTTGTAACAGCAGCAAAACACCTCACTACAAATATTGATATGCAGCTGACTACAAATATTGATAAGCAAAAAACACTTATATTTGGATAGTTCAAGAAGTTAGCCAAGTGTTATACTTTTATGCTAAAGTTTGTATAAAGGTTACAAGTGTCCTACTTTGTTTTATTTGAACATACAATCATAGGATATACAAGTGTCCTATTATTTTTTAATTGGTATTATTAATGAATAATAATTATAATAAGTCAACAAGTTACATATATTCATGAATAATCTAGAATAGTGTACATAATCTAATAATCTAGATGATAATAAAAAATAATATTGCATAACTATTGTTTTCTCTGAAAAATATTGCATAAGCATAGTTGAGTTTCTCAAGTATGCACTTGCTCACACTTTTTCCCTTTTTCTTTCCCCGTGTATTCATATTCAATACATGCATAGCTTAGAATTTATTTTTCAAATTTTCCTATTGGATTGTGTATCTTTTATTTCTATTTCTTATCTCTGAACTATGCACTTTGTCACAATTTTTCTTTTTCCTTTCCTCGTTTATTGAATGGATGCACAGGTTAGAATTTATTTTTCCTATTGCATTGCATATGTTTTATCTTTATTTCCTTCCCTTACCTATTGAAATCAGAAATCAGAAAGCAACGCTTAGACCAATTGCGTTGTTTGCTGATGCATTCCAAAACCACAAGCGCATTAGCATATTGCGCTGCGAAATCGAATCCTTACTGTTCAATCAGAAATCAAATTCATTACTGTTCATGCACGGATCAATTGACAAATCTGAGCCATCGATCTTATCATCCAACGGTCGGATTTTGTCCTCACATGTAGACAAACCAAAATCAATCCAAATCCTCAACAAACCATTTAATATGTAGGTAGAAAAAAGTCATTAAACGGAGGGAGTAGAAGAGGAAATTGTCGTGCTGAACTGAAGCTCACTGCACTGGACGCCCTCTAAGTTTTATGAGGTTTTTTTCTTTTTTTTTGACAACTATGCTAATTTGTATATAGAATGAAAATTGCAGGGTTTTTACAACTATGCTAATTTTTATATTTGTTGATTTAAAGAATTAAGTTTTACAAACATATTATTTATAGTACTAAACCTTTTAATTAATAGAGATATTATAGTAATTTATTTATAATTAAATTATTCTCTTCAATTTTTAAATTAAAATAAAATATTTAATTTTGAATAAAGAAAATACAAATTTTTTGTTAAATAAAGTTTAATCTAATATTTTCTCGAACTGTTTGAAATCTAATATACTCATCATGTCATCGATTTGCGCTGCTTGGGTTATGTCGATTTGTTTCATTGCGCCTTTGAAAAAAATAGCCAAAACAAAGTGCCTTTGCGGACTGGCTCAAAACGCAAATCACATGTTGAACACATGACCACACGCGTTCACACTGGAAGCAGAAAAGGACAAAGATGGTTGGCATCCTTACGGTGGCTTTGATGTGTAGAAAGGCCAAAACTTCCATAACGTGTGCTACCTACTGAGTTTGCTGATTTTTTTTTTTTTGCACAATATCCTTTTTTAAAAATTAAGTATCTGAAATCAATTATTTCCTTTTCTTCTTCTTATTTATTTTTAGCTAATTAATTGCAGTGTGAAATTTTTATGTCATCCCTACGTATTAAAAGAAAAGAAAAGAAAAGAAAAGAGAAATAATAAAAGGGATTCAGTTATTACTATATTATTCATACTAATTAATGAAGTTATAATAGAACTCATTTATCAATAGACGAAGTTTATATATGAAACATTTGTTCAGCCTTAAAAGCTGGGCATTCCTCATGAGCATTCTCAAAATAAAATGTGAGTGTTTAGTTCGGGATACTAAAACTATATTTGAACAATATTTAGTCAGGCTAGAAATAAGATTTTTCTCTCACGAAAAATTTACTTTTACGAAATCTAATACAAAAAGTTTTTCAACTAAACATACTTCAAATACTCCCTAAATATAATGAAGTAATACAATACATCGAGAATATTATTATTTACCACATTTTAGAAATACACTATTATTGAGTAAATCTAAAGTTTACCTTAGATTGAAAAAAATGTTATTAGTTGGTATAACTAGTTAAATCATTCCAAATCAATAAAGTACTAAGTTTCCATTAGAAACTTGTAAAACAATTTTTATGTTGTCTAATCCAGTGAACTTTTTATGCTACTTGTTTTTAAGGTAAATTGATACCACCTATAAATTATTGCGATTGAATGTGTTTTTTGAGTTGTAATCAATGTATCGATAATATGATCATATATATTAATGACTTGCAACTTGTATTTTAAAATTTCTTGATTATAAGTTCATGTTTAAGATTCTCTCATTTATACAATTTGTCCTGATAAGACAAAACACTCTTTATTAAAAATAATAAAATTGATGTGCAATGTTTTTTATCAAAAGTAATAATCTTAAAGATTTATTAATTAATACATACTAACTATAACATTTAAGAATTTAAAATCTTAATGTGGTTGTTTAATGATATTCTAAATAGAGGATGTAAACTATCAACAATGATGTATTTCTTTTCCTTCATTAGATAACCTTTTTGCAAGCTCTTTTTTAATATTATTTTAACGAGGCATATTCTTTAACTTATGAACATTCAAGAGGAATGTTATGAAATTAATAAAATATGTGAATGTCTGTATTAATGTGTTTCTTGAAGAGATCTCAAATTTTAAAATACTACTCCCAATTGGTTTACATTTTCCTTCTCCAATAGAGTTTGTGTTTCTAGAAATGTGTATATTTTTGCCTATGTATAGATGAGATATGATGCCATTAATAATGACTTTGGTCTTGATTATTAAATTCTGATTACTCTCTTTCTCTTTTGTTCTTTAGCTTTATATTATTGTTATTCTAAATACTGCTTGCGCTTTAATTTATAATATACTCAACGTTGTCGATACTCAAATCTATAACAAAAAGTTAAATATTTAATTGGCAGTTTAAGTTAATATTTAAATTTTGTTTTTTTATTAAAAGTTAAAAAAGAAGATAAAGAAAGAGTATCCATCTATTTGGTGTTACTTTATATTTTGTAAATGTTAATTTCATCTCTATTAAGTCTCATCTTCGATATAAAACATCAAGAAAATTTTCTAATTAAATACCTCAAGCAATTTAATCATCAGCCACAACTTGGAAGGAAAAAATAAAAAGAAAAAATAACATATAATTTACCTAACACCCCAAAACTTGTTCTAAATTTACGAACTGCGCGTACAAAGCAAGTGCTTAGCGCATAAAGAACTATCCATCTAATCGGTTGGACTGATGGTTCGCAAATTCTGAATCCATTCGGAAACAAAGGTTTCACACCTCCCCAGAATCAATTCCCATCATTGTCCTGTCCTTCTGGTCATAGTCTCCTTTTAGGCTTGAATTATTGTGGCTCAATCATCCTGAATTCCTTAATATACTAACTCGCAGACCATGTAACCTCTTTAAAAAGATTTAAACCGCAAGTTATCTTCCGGAATAAGAATTCCTTTGGCCGTTGCCAATATTCCACTGGGCTCCTATTTTTCATAAATCCTAACCGAGAAGGAGATTTTTCCAAATGTAGGAAGCACCTGATCTTGCAGTTGGGATTTGGGATACGCAATATTGCTTTCTCTGCAAGTATTTTGATTTCGAAAAGGAAATCAAAGGAGCCTGATTTGAAGCGTCCTGCAAAAACCTCCAAGCTAGTCCAGAGAGAAGTGAATTATTTTGATTAAAGGCAGATTTTATCTGTAAACCTCCCATTCTCTTAGGGGCAATAAGAGCTCGCCAATTAACTAAGTGCAACTTTCTTTTTTCTTTACTTGATTCCCACAAAAAGTTCCTATTTATCTATCTATTTGGGAACTAACTGTTTCGGGAAATTTGAGGCATTGTGATAAGTAAATACTCCTCCGTTCTATTTCATTTGACAGTGTTTAATCGGGCACGGAATTTTATATAAAAATTTGAATTGTATTATAAAAGTAATTCAGTATAATAAAAAATAAAAAATATATGAGTCAACGGATACTTTATGTGAAATCTAAATTTATAAAAGTAGTATATAGTAGAGTTATTAGCTGATTGATATTATAAAATATATTAAAATATTTTTTTTTGTGAAAAATATCAATTATTTTGTGACATTTTAATATAGTAAGGAAGTCAAATAAAATGGGACAGAGAAAATAGTAAATAGGAGATTAGTTTTCCAGTCTGCTAATTAACCTACTCCTAAGTCTGGACAATACTTCCTCAAAGGTGTGAATGGATTTTAGCTTGTGAGAAACCGGAAATCCTAAGTATTCTCCAAATTCACTTTTTTGAGGGATACTACTAATATTTTGAGGTAGATTTCCCTCTGATCTATACTTCTAGAGAACAAGATTTTAAAATTTTGATGGTTGATTGATAATCTAGAAAGTGTGCTAAAGTAAAGTTGGAAAGGATGTATTTTATATTTGCTGCTTTATTAGCATCAACTTTGGCTAGCAAAGTCAAGTCATCAGCAAGAAAAGATGGGAAATTTCCAACTTACTGCCTTTGTGTTTAAAAGGAAGTCATTTTTTATTCTGAATACTTTTTCCTATTTGTAGGGATAAGTATTCCACACATAAAATAAAAAGGTATAGGGAAAAAGGATAAACATAAAATAAAAAGGTATAGGAAAAGGGGATCTCCCTGTTTAATGCCACTAGATGGATGAAAATTGGTTGAAGGTGACCCATTAATGAAAACAGAGAGAGTATAGTTTGATAATTGTTTAGGGAGACGGATTCTAGGATGAGTTTAATAAATGTCCATTCTATTTTATCAAAAGCCCTTTTTAAATCTATTCTGATAATTTTGTAAGTTTTTTTAGATTGAGTTATTTTATTAAACGAAAGTAGAAATTCCTAGGCAAGGATGACATTGTCAGTCATCTTCTACAAGGAAGAACGCTATTTTGAAAAAGATTTATGATCTTAACCAAATGAGGGCCAAGTCTATTTATTACTCTCTCTCTATTTCATTTTATTTGACTTTTTATTAAATTAGATATCACAAAATAATTGACACGTTTTATGAAAGAAAATATTTTAATATATTTATACTATCAATCAATTACTAATTATATTATATATTACTTTTATATATTTAGATTTGACATAAAGTACCTATTAACTTATATATTTTTTATTTTTTATTATACTATGTTAGTTTTATAATACAATTTAAACTTTTATATAAAATTTCGTACCTGATCAAATACTGTCAAATAAAATGAGATGAAGAGATATAATTTTAATATTATAGCTTTTATGCATCCATTTATAAGAATATTTTCTACTTCCTTATAGGTCTTGTATCTAATATGTTTCTCTTCGTTAACTGATTATATAATCTCCATTAATATTAATATATCTTTTCAGTTATCCCCTTCTCTTCTTGAACTCATTCAATCTGTTCTTCTTAAGTATATCACTCGCTTTATATTGCTTCTTTTGGAAACCACCTCCTAATGGACTTTTCTCCACCAAAGTCAGCATAAAAGCTACCTTTCCAAATATATTCTCCCAACAAAGCCTAGCCGGATATGGAACATTTTTTTTTTTTTTGATAAATTGCGGCTTAGCCATTTATGGAACTTACCCACCCTTAATAGAATTAAAACCTTTCTTTGGTTATGTTATTATGACAGACTTCGTCACAATTCCTTACTAGATTTTAGAAATATATTTTCTTTGCCTTATTGAAATCTTGGTTCAGTTTAACTTATACAACCCATCATATTTTGAGAGAGTGTATATCTGCCATGAATATGTGGGAAGCACTCAGTAGCTTTCTCTGTCCTGATATTATTATAGTGCTATATTTCTCAAAAACCTTCTTGTATTTGGTTAAAAGAAAATTGTAATCTAAAACATATAGTTTTTTTTAATATACCGTGGGCTACCTTATTTTCTTAAAAATTTAAAATTGTAACTTAAATTCGTTAAAGTTCTTTATATAAAAGAATATTAATTTTTTCTATTTTGTAGTAATATTTTTTCTTCTCATAAAAAGTATAAAAAATTAACATTTAGATTAAATTAAGGACAAAAAATCAATATTGATTATTTGTCAAGAATAAATCTTTCTGAATTTTACTATTACTAATATGTAATATCAAAATGTGACAATAAAAATTGTTGAATAGGAATTCTATTTTCAACATTTTTTTATTCAATAATGCAAAACATAGTACCGTTACACTACATTATTATTTTATAAATAATGCCTTTAATTGAAAGAGTACTGTCGAATTGAGACACGTTCTGAATTCTGTTATGTGCAGTACATCCTAATTTGTGTATTTATATCTAGCAAGTTCCCGAAGCCCAATGCACCTCATTATAGCAAACATCAAAAGAGAATCATGGAGAGAACTTGCCAACACTTTGCCCTTCCCCTTCTGTTGCTTCTTTTTCTGATTGTGTCTTGCCTGGCCAGGGAAACACCAAATATCCACACCGATCAATCTGCTCTTCTCGCATTCAAATCCCACATCCCTTCGGACCCTCTCCAATTCTTGACAAAGAACTGGACTGTTGGCTCCTCTGTTTGTGATTGGATTGGTGTTACTTGCGGCTCCCGTCATCTTAGAGTACGGGCCTTAAATATTTCCAACATGAATCTTGTTGGAACCATTTCGCCTCAGCTGGGCAATCTTTCTTTTCTTGTCTCCCTCAGTTTGAGGAATAATAGTTTTCGAGGAAGTTTACCCCATGAATTAGCTCATTTGCGCCGATTAAAGACCCTGGATCTAAGGGATAACCATCTGAGTGGAGCAGTTCCGACCTGGATTGGTTCGCTAAGCAGACTTCAGTACTTGTTATTGGCGAGCAATGAGTTTTCTGGTTTTATTCCATCCTCTTTATCTAACTTGTCCAAGTTAGAGATATTACAGCTTTCATACAATTCTCTGGAAGGAATGGTTCCGGCAGAGATCGGAAGTCTTTATCATTTGAAGAAATTGATCATTGAAAGTAATTATCTTTCAGGCCCTTTGCCACTAGAGATCTTCAACATCTCAACTTTGCAAGTTATTGCATTTATGAACAGTTCTCTCTCTGGAGGTCTTCCCAATCATATATGCGATCTTCTTCCAAGACTTGAGTGGCTTGGGCTTGCTATAAATGAGTTCAGTGGTCAGGCTCCATTGAATTTATCTCACTGTTCAAATCTTCAATATCTGGCTTTGTCCCAGAACAACTTCAGTGGATCATACATACCCAAACAAATTGGAAATGCGCGGATGCTTGAAACACTCGCTCTTGGCCGTAACAATTTGAAAGGTATGTATTGTTCCTTCCTTTCTTTTATATTTGTCAAGAAAGACCAGCACACAAATTAATAAATTGCATAATTATTTCATATGAGTTGAAAAGATATTGTTTTATCTTTTTATTGATTTAAGTACAAAAAAATGTCTTTTTTAATTGCCACTTAAAATATATTTTAAATAAGTGTATATTTAGAATTGAATTAGTTAGACATCCTCAAATTACCCAAAGAAATCAGAAACATGTAGATGTTTGTAGAGCTTTATCTTTCATGTAACAACTTCAATGGTATGAATTACTTTTTTTTTTTAACTAACCATTCAAATTGCAATATTAACTAAACATATTTTAGAAATCTACTAAACTTTTCTATGAAATGCACGAAAATATTAATTCCCATGAAAAATAAAATTAGTTAAAAAAGTATAGTTTTTAAAACAATACGCATATCTTCAATATAACATTTTAGTACTTTCTTCTCTTTGCGAGGAGAAAATGAAATATATTAGATAGATTTGTAACTATCTATGGATATAGATGATAAAATATATTTTATATGTTTTAAAACATAAAATATATTTTAGATACTTTTTAAATAAATTAAGAAGAAAAAGTAAGGGATATTTTTTATTTTATTCTAAACTAATTAAATTATTTTTTACTAATATGGAGAGAATGGAAGAACTAAATTGAAAGTAACTTTTAAAAGTAATAACTTTTAAAAGTAATTTTTAAACTTTTTAAAAGATTAAATATTTTGAGAAGTAAGAAAGAATGGAAGGCCTTACATTCTGAAAAAAAAAAAGAGGGAGTATATGGTCACTATTGCATTAACCACATCTTTTCTAATTGCAACTCCATTCTTTTTCTTTTCTTTTTCACCCTTTTGTGAAGCACTCAAAACATTTTATCGGATGTCCCTTTCACCTCCCAGAAACTTTTTCAGGTCATTTCGGCACACAAAGAAGGTCAAAAGAGAATAAAACGAGAATAAGGGGTTAAAATTAAGAATTTCGGTGATTATATTTAGCAATGGACTAATTTTGTGTCTGTTCAATAGGAATATTCATTTGAAAAAAATGGAATACATATCATTTGATGTGCCTCTTTCATGACTTAGTTAACAAGTAATAATATTGAAAACAATATCTAAAAGGAAGCTAACCGTATGTACATACTTAGATTTTTAAATTCTTGTTGTCTTGGTATTGTTAAACGTATGTACATACTTAGATTTCTAATTTCTTGTTGTGTTGCTATTGTAATTTGATTATATGCTTATACATTTTTCAGGTGCAATTCCTAAAGAAATTGGAAATTTAACAATGCTTAGAAGATTAGATGTTTCTGAAAATAACTTCATAGGTAAGTTAATAAAATAAACTTTAAACCCATTGAGTTTGGAGTTTTATGCTTTTCGTAGACTAACTTCGGTAATTTTACCAGGTGTAATCCCACATGAGCTTTGCAACCTATATAATCTGGAACTTCTTTCATTAGCAAGCAATAAGCTGAGAGGTCACATACCGAAAGGCATCTTTAACCTCTCAACGATAACGAGGTTGGAATTTTCAGACAATTTTCTCGTGGGCCATCTTCCATCAAATATTGGCTTTGCACTTCGCAACTTAGAAGAGCTCTATCTTTACGGAAATCACCTCTTTGGAGCTATACCTCATTCAATTTCCAATTGCTCTAATCTCAGAATCATAGAATTGGCAAGCAACAACTTCACTGGTTCTATTCCTGAGTCACTTGGAGATCTAAATAACCTCGAACTGTTGGTTATGAGGAACAATCAATTCAGAAGCAAATCTTCCTCTCAAAATTTGAGTTTTTTCATCTTCTTGTCGAAGTGTAAGAAGTTGAGAGTTTTAAATGTGGCAGAAAATCCTTTGGAGGGCTTTCTTCCAGCTTCAATTGGGAATCTTTCCAAATCTATTGAACAGATATACGCCAATTATTGCAAAATCAAGGGAAGCATTCCAAGTGGAATTGGCAATTTAAGCAATCTATATGCGTTGGGATTAGGGGGGAATCAATTGACTGGATCATTACCTACTTCAATTAAAGGTTTGCAAGATCTTCAACGACTCGATCTTTCAGATAACAAACTCACTGGATTTGTTCCTACCAATTTGTGTGGCTTGCAAAAATTGAGTGAGCTTTACCTTCAGGGCAATCAAATCCATGGGCCTCTCCCACACTGTTTCGACAATATTTCATCTTTGAGAAAATTCCATCTAAGTTCCAATAGATTGAGCTCTAGCATACCAACAAGCTTGTGGAACCTCCAAGATCTCTTGGAACTTGACCTCTCCTCAAATTACTTAAGTGGTCCGCTGCCTCTTAAAGTTGGATATCTGAAGACTGCGATCTTGATGAATTTGTCAAGAAATTCCTTCTCTGGAGATGTTCCAAGCACCATTGGAGATATGCGAAGCTTGGAGCAACTTGATTTAGCAAGGAATAAATTGCAAGGATCAATTCCTGAATCAACTGGTAATATTCCCAACTTGAAATATTTAGATCTATCACATAATGAGCTCTCTGATCTGATTCCAAAATCATTAGAGAAGCTTGAATATCTAAGATACTTCAATGTGTCTTTCAATAAGTTAAGCGGTGAAATACCGTCGAGCGGCTCTTTTGCATATTTCACAAGTCAATCCTTCACATTTAATGATGCACTTTGTGGAGCTCCAAAGTTTAATGTTCCACCATGCCCAAAAATGCCATCTAAACGAAAGCGGCATCATCTTATGCTTGTTTTGCTTATTACGGCACCATTTCTCGCTGTAAGCATTCTGGCTTTGGTATATGTAAGACATTGGAAGAAAGATAAAGTTCCGAATGGAAAGGACTCGTGGCCAATCATAACACCGGAGAGGATCTCATATCATCAACTCTTAGCAGCAACTAATGGGTATGTTGAGAGCAACTTGCTTGGCAAAGGAAGTTATGGAACTGTTTACAAAGGAATCCTCAATGGTGACAGGGTTTTAGCCATCAAAGTGTTCGATTTACGACACGAAAGAGCTTTTAGGAGTTTTGAAGCTGAATGTGAAGTACTATGCAACGTTCGACATCGGAATCTTACTAAAGTCATCAGTTGTTGTTCTAATCCCGACTTTAAGGCATTAGTCCTTGAGTTTATGCCTAACGGAAGTCTTGAGAAGTGGTTATATTCCCATGACTACTTAGATATTATGCAAAGATTGAATATAGTGATTGATGTTGCATGTGCTTTGCAATATCTTCATTTTGGTAATCCAATACAAATTATTCATTGTGACCTTAAACCGAGTAATGTGTTACTTGATCGAGACATGGTTGCACATGTGAGTGATTTTGGTATTGCCAAGTTATTGAACCAAGAGCAGAGTAATGTGCACACTGACACGCTTGCTACATTGGGTTATGTAGCACCAGGTAAATTATTTAACTTTATTGTGCATATAAATTATTTTTCTTTAAATATTTTAAATTGAAACTCGTAATTTAACTTTCTAGTTACATTCCTTATTTTTTGATACTTCCTCAAGAATATGGATTGGAAGGATTGGTATCGACAAAATGTGATGTTTATAGTTATGGGATTTTGTTGATGGAAGTCTTCACAAGAAAGAAGCCCAATGATGAAATGTTTCTTGATGGTTTAAGCTTGAGAGAGTGGGTGAAGAATTTGGTTTCTAATGCATTGCTTGAAGCGGTAGATGCTAATTTGCTGAAGGAAGGTGAAGAATACTCTGCCGAAAAGTTGAAGTGTTTATCATCGATATTCGAAGTGGCCGTAAATTGTTCAACAGAGTCTCCAAGAAACCGACAAAATATGGGAGATGTCCTGGTGGCTTTACAGAAGATCAAAACTCAACTCCTTCCATATTATAGAATGGCATAGGCATTTGTTCAGATGTATTTAGGTTTTATGTGTGTTGATGTGTGTAACTTGTTCCAACCATCTATTTTAATTATTTGTTCAGCAAGAAAGTAGATGTATTGTACTTTTATTCTCCTTTTGTATAAGGATAGAATTGAAGTGTCGTCTATTTACCATGTAACCTGGTTTTCTTACTTTTATCAGTATTGGCCTTTCTTCCTTTGTCTATGGTCTTGGTGAATTTCATTCATTTCTTAACTAAAGGATTTAGGAACGTGGATGATCACATGGATATTCTCCTATTCCACACTTAAAAAGTTCAAGTGCATACTTTCGGTATCTGACTTTTTCTCTTTTTTACTTTCACGAATAGGAGGTAAAGTGATTCTTAATATTTTTAATTATCAATTGAACTTTTTGGCGGTGTACAATAATAAATTTTTCATGTATTAAGATGTATATAGTGATGAACTGGGGTTATCGGAATATTTTGGTTAGGAAATTTGCCCTGTTCTTTTGGGATTTTATCTCGTGTGGTAAGGCAAGGTTGGGTGAGCCAACTACCCCCACCTTCCAATTTTCAGTTTTTTTGGGTTATTGGAGGAAAAGGCAAAAGGCCCATGAGATTTCCCATTTTCAGTTAATTTTGCGACGTTTAGAAAATTAATTTTCAGTTAATTTCATATACTCCACTCGTTTTTACAGAAATTGGCAATGCGCGGATGCTTAAAAGGCTTGCTCTTGGCCGTAACAATTTGAAAGGCATGTGTTGTTCCTTCCTTTCTTTTATATTTATCAAGAAAGACCAAAGCACACAAATTAATAAATTGCATAATTATTTCATATGAGTTGAAAAGATATTGTTTTATCTTTTTATTGATTTAAGTCCAAAAAAATCTTTTTTTAATTGCCACTTCAAATATATTTTAAATAAGTGTATATTTAGAATTAATTTAGTTAGATGTTTGTAGAGCTTGATCTTTCATGGAACAACTTCAAAGGTATGAATTACTTTTTTTTAACTAACCATTCAAATTGCAATATTAAATAAATATATTTTAGAAATCTATTAAAATTTTTATGAAATTCATGAAAATATTAATTTTCATGAAACATAAAATTATGTAGGCAAATTGGCATTATTGATCCTCAATGTTTTTTCATTTGATATATTTAGTCCATATTGTTTTATTTTATGATATTTCGTCCCTGATGTTTTTTCGAGAGAATGTTTAAGGAATCGCCGCCACTTTCACGGCGGTTTCTGACTGAACAGGTCACGTGATTTGCACAAGTGTTTGAAGGTAAGGGTAAAAACGAGATTTAAGTTCAAAAAATAAAAACAAGAAAATTCAATGAAAAATCATAAAAATAACCTACACTACTAAAGCCAATTCCCCCACACTTAAAATAACATTGTCCGCAATGTTGGGGAAGAAACTCAACACCAAACAACCAAACACATAAATAGTGAAAATCATGGCTTGCAAAAAGAAATGAAAGCTGAAATACCTACGAGGGGGGTGAATTAGGTATTTGGCTAATTTTTACAAAATTAAACTTTTTATGCCTTTAGACCAAGAACAAATTATATAGGTAAAATAAAGACAGTTTAAAGTAAAGCAATGAAGAAAGCAATAGCAAAGAACTCAAGCAATTTATAGTGGTTCGATCCTCAAGATCTACGTCCACTACCTTAAACTCTCACTTAAGGATTTCAAACACTCTACTATTAGCTCAGGTTTACATATTACAAGAGAGGCACACCACACTATGGTTTTACACTCACAACCTCTTCTATTAACTTTTACAATGAAAGGCTCACCAAACACAATGGTTTTATATCTCAAACAACATTGAATCACAACTTCAAGGATCACCCTTATCTAAAAGGTTTTATGTTATCAAGATAACCTTGCTAGAGCTAGTAGAACAACACAATTTGATAAATAAAGAATAGTGTGTAGATGTTACCACTTGTTGGTAGATGTTTACACAATGTTGTACCTTCACACTTTGATACCTTTTGAATAATCAATTTGAATGCACAAGATAAGAGAGCTTTGAAGTTTGCTAAAAGCTTTTGGAATGCTTGGAGTTCATAAAGATTCAAGAGTTACAAAAATTCTGAATTTTATAGCTTTTATAGATGTGAAAAATTAAATGCAACAGCTATAAAACGGCTAGTAACGGCTAGTAATAGTAAAGTTCGGACGTCCAAACTTTCTGCTATGCGTCCGAACTTGCGTCCGAATTTTACTGTGCCAAGCTATCTGGAAAAGTTCGGAAGTCCGAACTTTTCCTTATGCGTCCGAAATTCTCTGGAAAAATAGTGACCATGCTTATCAGAGAAAGTTTGGACGTCCGAACTTGCGTCCGAAATTCTCTGGAAGCACAGTACCATTTCCAAAGTTTGGACGACCAAACTTGCATCCAAACTTTTTAAACTTTGTCAAAACTTGTTCAAATCAATGTTAATAACATTGAAAATGTTTTGCATGAATGGACACATCATTTAAACGCATTTAGTCACAAAATCCGTTACCAAAAACATTTTGATTACACAAAATCTTTTTAAGATCATTTTAGATTCCAAAAACATACTTGTTAACACAAAGTTCATTTAAGATCATTTCAAAAACAAGTTTTATGCTCTCTCATGCATTCAAATGAAACCAAGGCATACAAGTGTAAAGTTTACAGAAAAATATACATATTTAACATGATAACTCTACACTCTAAGTCTTCAATGCCTTCAATCATCTTGAACAAACTCTTCAACCTTCAATCACTTTGGCATATTTGAGTTGTTCTTGCATTGCTAGCTCCAAGGCAATGAGACTTGCTTCCTTCTTAATCCAAAAATCCTATCACAACATACAATCACATTAGTCCTCATCAATATTAAGTCCAAACTTTTTGGTAGCACACACATACATAGCACATTTACAGCACGCACCTTACAAATTTTTCATTCAACATTCTTTTTTCCCCTTGACATATGCATGGATTTTCAAAAAATTCACACATAAAGATTGTTAGCCCTAAGGGCAAATCATGTAGTTATGATTAGTTTTGATTAATGACAAACATTGATGAGGACTAATATGCTTGTATGTTGTGTGATAGGATTTGTGGATTAAGAAGTTTGAAGTCTCATTGCCTTGAAGCTAAAATGCAAGAACAACTCCAATATGTCAAAGTGATTGAAGATTGAAGAGTTTGTTCAAGATGTTAGAAGGCTTTGAAGACATGAAGTGTAGGTTGCATGTGCTTAATAGGTATACTTTGTAAACCCTACACTCTTAAGCCTTGGAATCTATGAGTTGCAATTGAGAGCACAAAACTTGATTTAAATGGTTTCATGGTTTTGAACTTATCTAATTTATCAAGTTTTCATAAATGGTTTTTGCACTTAAAAGGTCTTTAATGACTTATCTTTGAGGCTAGAAGGTTTTCCAACTTGTTTGAATTGATTTGTACATGTTTTGACAAAGTTTAAAAAATTCAGAAGAAGATTCGGACGCAGGACAAAAAATTCGGTCGTCCGAATTTTATAGCAAAAGTTTGCTACTGTTCTTCCAGAGAAATTCGGAAGAAGATTCGGACGCAGAATTCGGTCGTCCGAATTTTGTAGCGAAAAATTCGGATGCAGAAATCGGTCGTCCGAATTTTTTGAAACTAGCCGTTACTAGC
Source organism: Rauvolfia tetraphylla (assembly GCA_030512225.1). Taxonomy (NCBI): domain Eukaryota; kingdom Viridiplantae; phylum Streptophyta; class Magnoliopsida; order Gentianales; family Apocynaceae; genus Rauvolfia; species Rauvolfia tetraphylla. Next base: position 2,731,198 of record JAJQKT010000063.1, on the reverse strand, counting down.
CGTTTTATGGCCGTTTTAACAGATTTTCAAATTCTATAAAAGCCATAAACTCCAGATTTTTTAGTAGTACTTTGAACTTAACAAATCTTACATGCTCTAACTTGTTACATCAAATTAAATTAAAAAGCTCTCAAATTGCCTTGTGCTCAAATGTGTACATTCAAGATTCCAAAGGCAAAGGTGAAGTGATGCTAGCAATTGTAATTATCCACCAAGAAGTATTGGTAATATCCAAACTCCATTCTTCATTTTAATTCTGTTTTTCTACTAGCTCATTGCAAGGTTATCTTGTGACATAAAACCCTTTTGTGTTAGGGTGAGCCATAGACTAGATTAATCAAGGTTGTGGTGTAAAACCCGTTTGTGGGTGAGCCTTTGATTATATTGGTCTTTAGGTTGTCTTTAGATATAAAATCCTTGTGGAAGGGTGAACCTTGTTTGTATAATTACTAAAAGAGGTTGTGAGTGTAAAACCATTGTGTGGTGAGCCTCTTATGTAATTGTTGAATTTGAGCATATAGTGGATTGGTTGAAATCCTTGAGTGTGGACTCAAGGTAGTGGATGTAGATCTTGGAGAGATCGAATCACTATAAATCGTGTGTTCATTTTCTTATTGCTTTACTTGTTTACATACTTGTGATTGATTGGTTATGGTCTTATAGTTTGATTAATCTTGTATTAATCATCAAATCACATATAACTTGAAGTTTGTGAATTTAAAGAAGAGCTTTTATTAAGACAAAGGATTTGCAAAAAGGGGAAAAGATTTCGATAATTAGCCAAAGACCTAATTCACCCCCCCCCCTCTTAGGTCTTTCAAAGATCACACACATTTGGTCCACACAAAATTCATACATAATCACATTTTGTCATCTCACATTTCTTCTCCCTCTTTTGTCATTATTCAAAGATGGGGTAAATAAAAATGAGACTGACATTTACCTAAAGGAAGCTCTCAACTCTAAGGTTTCATCATTGAGCTTCATAAAAAGAAACTATTACATGGCAATAAAAATGATAAAGTGCAAAAATAGAAAGAGAATAGAAAACAACTAGTAAATGTTCATAAACAGCAAAAACAGTAAATGAGGAGAAGAGTGAATGTATGCTTAGTCTTTGGATATTGATGGAGAGTCCTTTCTCGGTTTCTTCTTGACAGCAACATGTTTGACTCTTCCATGGCCAAATGCTGGATCAGATGGTGTCACTATTTCAGTTCTTGCAATTTGACTTCCCTCTTGACTGACTCCAGTTTGCTGCAATCCTTGATCTCCTCCTTGAGACTCCATGACTTGCTCATTGCCATTCCCTTGATCATCATCATCATCTTCATCATTACTATCACTTCCTTCTTCATCATCACTGTCACTGTCTTCTTCACCTTTCTTGATATCTTCATCATGCTCATCATCCTTTTTTCTTGTGTTCTAGATGGCCCTTCACCATTTTGAGGATTTCTTGTCAATATTTCCTCAATGTGCTTGACTCTATTCTTCAAACTATCCAGCTTTCCAAGCAACATAGGAGCAAATGTTTTAAAGAATTTATATATTTTCTCCATTTCTTTTATGTGGTTGTTTAGTGCTTCTTGAATTTCAGCACTGGTTCCTTCTCCAGCAGTATGATGTGATTGTGAAGTTGGCTCTTCTTCAAAGAGTCTTCTTTTGGAGAGAGGTTGCTCCCCCTCACTTGTTGAATCATGCCTTCTTTTACTCTTCATTTCTCTTGTCCATGTTTCTGCCTCTTCTTCTTCTTCTTCTTCAGTTTCCTCACTTTCCTCTGCTTCAACTCTCTTTGGAGGGGTCTCTCTTTTAGTTCTCCATATTCCCTCATCATCCAAGGTCAATTGCATTCTCTTGAGAGAGTCATTTGAATAAATCTGACCTCTTTTAAAATTCCGTCCTCTAGCAGGAAGTTTGACTCGAAAAAATTTAAAAATTCTGGTCAAAAGTCTTTCATATGGTAAAGCCTTATTATCAGTCTTTCTAGCCCCAAACATATGTTTTAATGCCATGTATGCAAAGTTTAATCTTCTATGTTCATGCAAAGCCAGCATAATTACCTTATGAATATTACCCACAAATGTTTTGTGTCCAAAGTTAAGGACAATCATGGTAGTTATCATATGATGCCTAAATCTTTCCCTTGCATCCAAGGCCTTAATTTCTCTTTCCTTAACTATTCTAAATTATCTGCCATTTGTAAATGCCTCTTCAAATCTAGCATTAGTGAACAACTCTCTTTCATAGCAATGTTGTCCCATGGAATAATATTTTGCACCAACATCACTTACATCACAAATTCTATTCAAAAATGCATCATTGAATTCAAAATCTATTTGAGATACTCTAGATGAATACAACTGATTAACATTTCTCCTTCATATTCTATTCTTTCTTCCCTCAGATTTGCATAGAATTCATACACAAGAGAAGGATAATATTCTTCATCAATATTCAACAGATTACTCCACCCAATACCACCAAATAAAGATAGGACATTACCCATATTGGTGAGCTTTTCAAAATCAACTCTGTTTCCAGGGATGATTTTCCTTGATTTCTTGTTCCGATCTTCAAATTCTGATGCAGCTTTAATTGAGATGAACTTGTCTGCACCAAAGGATGATTGAGGAACCCTAATTCTTCTTGGCTCATGATGAGTTCGTCCTCCTTCACTGGCCTTTGCCTTCCCTTTTCCTTTTTCAACATTGGCTCCTTTTGTTCTCGCCATTTTGATTTTCAAACAAAAAAACAGTGAGTTTTGAGAGGTATCTAGGGTTAGGAATTCAAAAATCCAAGTGTTTTGATGTGAAAATGGTGAAATCACAGAGGTATTTATGTTTGGACGCGAGTGGGTAGAGAGAAATTTTGAAAAGGAGAGAGTTCGCATGTTAAATTGTGTGAATAACGGCTAGTCGGTTTCTTAAAAACCGCTGTAACCGCAAAGTTCGAACAACCAAATTTTTTGGTATGGGTCCGAACTTCTCTGTTTCTCCAGTTTCAGAAAGTTCGGAAGTTTGAACTTTCTGTCATGCGTCCGAACATGCGTCCGAACTTTTCTGTCCAGAATTTTTCTGTTAAAGTTTGGACATTCCATTTTCACTCAATGCATCCAAATTTTTCCTGCCTTTGTCACACTTAAACAAACGTATTAGTAATTCAATTTTGCAATTCCTAAAAGCCTTCTTACATAATTAAACCTTTCCTCAGCTAAAGGCTTTGTGAATATATCAGCAATTTGATCATTTGTACTTATATATTCTAAGCATATGTCCTTTTTAGCAACATGATCACTAAATCCAGCATAGTCAATGACCACTTGTGCTTTTACGTTCAACTTTACATCCAACATAGTTAGTATCCGAATATCCAATAAGTTCAAAAGATGAAGATTTTGAAAACTAAAGACCATAGTCATATGTATCAATCAAATAACGAAAAATACGTTTGACAGAAATTAGATGAGATTCTTTAGGACAAGATTGAAATCTAGCACACAAGCACACAGCAAACATAATATCTGGTCTACTTGCTGTGAGATAGAGCAAGCTTCCAATCATACCTCTATAGGATTTCTCATCAACATTTTTACCTTTTTCATCTTTGTCAAGCTTAGTTGATGAACTCATTGGAGTACCTATTCCTTTTGCTTGATCCATTCCAAATCTTTTTAAAAGCTCCTTGGTATACTTTGCTTGATTGATGAAGACTCCATCCTTAGTTTGCTTAATTTGCAGCCCAAGAAAGAAATTCAATTCTCCCATCATGCTCATTTCAAACTCATTTTGCATAGATTTGGCAATTCTTCACAGAGAAATTGTTAGTAGCACCAAAGATAATATCATCAACATAAATTTACACAAGTAAAATATCATTGTTAGGAGATGTTTTTATAAAAAGAGTTGTGTCCACTTTTCCTTTTGCAAAACCTTTTGAAAGAAGAAATCCACTTAATCTTTCATACCAAGCTCTTGGGGCTTGTTTCAATCCATAGAGAGCTTTGGTTAACTTAAAAACATGATTTGGAAATTTTTCATGAATAAAACCTGGAGGTTGTTCTACATAAACTTCTTCTTCAATAAAACCATTTAGAAATGCACTTTTGACATCCATTTGAAATAGTTTAAATCCTTTAAAACATGCAAATGCCAAAAGTATTCTTATGGATTCCAATCTAGCTACTGGAGCAAATGTTTCATCATAGTCAATCCCTTCTTCTTGGTTAAAGCCTTGAGCAACAAGTCTAGTTTTATTTCTAACAACTTCTCCTAGTTCATTTAACGTATTTCTAAAAACCCATTTTGTACCAATAATTGAATGATTACTAGGTCTAGGAACAAGAGTCCAAACTTTATTTCTTTCAAACTAATTTAACTCTTCTTGCATAGCAACAATCCAAAAATCATCACTCAATGATTTGCTCCTTAGGATGGCCTCTGGCATATGTTAGATCCTTTGGTAACTCTTGATCATTGCTTGGTTGAACATCTTGTACTTGTTCCATTAATTCTTCTTCTTTGGCATGTTCTTCCAATATGGGTACTTGATGATGAGTTTGATTTTCAATCATGGAGGAACCTGCATCATCTTCATTTGTTCTTTGAAGGTAAATGTTAGATTCATCAAAAGTTACATGCATGGTTTCTTCAACACATAATGTTCTTTTGTTATAAACTCTATATGCCTTTTTATTTGATGAATATCCAAGAAATACTCCTTCATTTGATTTTTTATCAAATTTTCCCAGATTATCACTAGTATTTAAAATAAAACATTTACAACCAAACACTTTAAAATAAACAATTGAAGGAGTTTTATTAAATAGAAGTTCAAAAGGTGTTTTTCTTATAAAAGGCCTTAATAAAATTCTATTCATTACATAGCAAGCAGTATTTACAGCTTCAGCCCAAAAGTATTTTGGTAAGGAATTTTCACAAAGCATTGATTTAGCCATCTCTTGTAAAGTTCTATTTTTCCTTTCAACAACCCCATTTTGTTGAGGTGTTTTAGCAGCTGAGAAATTGTGAGTAATACCATTTTCATCAGAGAACTTTGTAAAGTCTTGATTGTAAAATTCTCTTCCATTATCACTTCTAATAGAAATCAGTTTATACTCAAGAGATGTTTGGACCTTTTTGAAAAGTTTTACAAATTCATGAAATGTTTCATCCTTTTGAGCTAAGAAAAGCACCCAAGTAAATCTTGAAAAATCATCTACGATCACATAAGCATATCTTTTACCTCCAAGACTAGTGGTTCTCATTGGTCCAAATAAATCCATATGAACTAGTTCAAGAGGTTTTGAAGTGGAAACCATTTTCTTTGGTTTAAAAGATGTTTTTGATTGTTTTCCATATTGACAAGCATCACAAAGACGAGTTTATCAAAATGCATTTTTGGTAAACATCTCACTAGCTCTTGTGAAGAAAGTTTGTTCAATAAATCCATGCTCACATGTCCTAATCTTTTATGCCATAAAAATCCATCATTGTCATGAATGGCAAGACATTGAATATCATTAGTAATAAGCTCATCAAGATACAGCACATATACATTACCAACTCTTTTAGCAACAAAGATAGTTTTGTTACTTATACTATCAAGTATAGTACAAATATCACATTTAAACTCTATTTTGCATCCATTGTCACATAATTGACTGATACTAAGTAAATTATACTTTAAACCTTCAATAAGTAAAACTTGCTTGATAAGAGGGAATGAACCTTTACCAATGTTACCTATTCCAAGTATTTTCCCTTTCCTCTTATCTCCAAATATGACAAAACCTTCATTTGTAGTTTGAAGCTCACTAACAAGTGATGCATTTCCAGTAATGTGCCTTGAGCAGCCACTGTCAAGGAACCATTTTGTGGCACTTGATCTTGAGGCAAATTGTACCTACACCAAATTAGAAAGAGTGATTTTTGGTACCCATATCTTCTTGGGTACAAGGGGGTTAGTAATAGTTCCTTTGACTTTCCAAATGGTCTTAACACCATTTTCTATCTTTCTTTTTATAAAACATCTAGAAACCTTGTGTCCATGCTTGCCACAATATGTGCAACAGATATGTGACCTAGAATGAGAAGATTCTTTAACAAAAGACTTTTTCTGTTTTGGAGCAAAACAATCATGTGTAAAGCCAAGACCATGTCTTACAAATGAAGATCTTTGATAACCAAGATTCTTTAACAAAAGACTTTCTCTACCATTTGTAAATCTCTCAATGCATTAGGTTAGATCATTAACTTTCCTTTTTAAAAGCTCATGATCTTTTATCATTAATTCAAGAGAAATAATTTTTGTACAAAGCTTTTTGTTTTCAAAAGATATGTTTTGTATGGTTGTATTCAAAACTTCTTTTTCAATGGTAAGACAACTAATGGTTTCAAGAAGTTTTTCATTTTCAACACAAGATTTTGAATTCTCATTAGATAAATCATTGATTTTGAGTCTCATTTCTTTATTTCTTTTCGAAGCCTTTTTCAATTCTTCATATAGTTCTACAATTAGATCACTGGAATCAATATCATCATCACATACATTTGAAATAGAAGGTGAAGATTGTACCTCATCATCAATGGCCATAAAGCATATGTTGGCCTTTCCTTCACTGTCATCCTCACTTTCTTGTTGATCCCAAGTTCCTGCTAATCCTTTTCCTTTCTTTACAGATTTCTTTCTGTTTTTGCTGTCTCTTTCTTTTTCCAATGCTTTAGGACAGTCAACAACAAGATGCTCTGTGCTCTTGCATTCAAAGCATTGAGGTTTGTAGGATGAGGATTGTCCACCCTTTTTGACTGGTTTTCTTCCTTTCTTGAGGAATTCCTTTTTGTAGAATCTTTTGAACTTCCTCACTGCCATTGCAATCTCTTCTTCTCCGTTGTTTCCTCCTTCTTCTTCACTTGAAGACTGTTCTTGTTCACTCGAGTGATTTGAGGACTTGAGTACCACTCCTTTTCTTCCTTTTTCTTCATCCTCCTTGTCATTTAGCCTTTTCATCTTCATTTCATGAGTTAGTAGAGATCCAATGAGCTTTTCAAGTGGAAGAGTCTTCAAATCCTTGGATTCCTCAATAGAAAGTGTTTTAGGCTGCCAAGATTTTGGAAGAGCATCTAAAATCTTCCTGTTTTGCTCTCCCATAGTATAGCTTTTACCATAAGCTTTCAAGCCATTAAAAATGTTAGTAAATCTTGTAAACATATCACTAACATTTTCACCTTGTTTCATGATAAACAGTTCATAATCTCTAACAAGCACGGCAAGTTTAGATTCTTTAACTTGATTAGTACCTTCATGTGTAATTTGGAGTAATCTCCACATGTCATGAGCAGAATCACATCCACTAACTCTATTGTATTCAGTAACATCTAAAGCACAACTTAATATATTCATGGCCTGATAATTTAAATTCATTTTCTTAGAATCATACTCATCAAATTCATCAGTGGACCTAGGTTCTGAGGTTATTCCATCAGCTCTCATTTTCATTGGGACATAAGGACCTTTCTCTATTATATTCCACAAATCAAAATTGATAGAACAAATATAAATTTTAACTCTAGATTTTCAGAAAGTGTAATTGTTCCATCAAACAAATGTGGTCTATTTGTGGAGGATCCTTCTTGGTAAGGTAAGTTTGACATATTAGCCATAGGATCTTTGTCTTCTAGGTTGTAAAACCACACAAAGAAGTTCTAGCTCTGATAAAAATTGAAATACCTATGAGAGGGGTGAATTAGGTATTTGGCTAATTTTTGCAAAATTAAACCTTTTATGCCTTTAGACCAAGAACAAATTATATATGCAAAATAAAGACAGTTTAAAGTAAAGCAATAGCAAAGAACTTAAGCAATTTATAGTGGTTCGATCCTCAAGATCTACGTCCAATACCTTAGGCTCTCACTTAAGGATTTCAAACACTCTACTATTAGCTCAAGTTTACAGATTACAAGAGAGGCTCACCACACTATGGTTTTACACTAACAACCTCTTCTAGTAACTTTTACAATGCAAGGCTCACCAAACACAATGGTTTTATATCTCAAACAATCTTGAATCACAACTTCAAGGATCACCCTTATCTAAAAGGTTTTTATGTTATCAAGATAACCTTGCTAGAGCGAGTAGAACAACACAATTTGATAAATAAAAAATAGTGTGTAGATGTTACCACTTGTTGGTAGATGTTTACACAATGTTGTACCTTCACACTTTGATGCCTTTTGAATAATCAATTTGAATGCACAAGATAAGAGAGCTTTGAAGTTTGCTAAAAGCTTTTGGAATACTTAGAGTTCATAAAGATTCAAGAGTTACAAAAATTCTGAAGTTTATAGCTTTTATAGATGTGAAAAATCAAATGCAACAGCTATAAAAAGGCTAGTAACGACTAGTAATAGTAAAGTTCAAACGTCCAAACTTTCTGCTATGCGTCCGAACTTGCGTCCGAATTTTACTATGCCAAGTTGTCTGGAAAAGTTCGGACGTCTGAACTTTTTCTTATGCGTCCGAAATTCTCTGGAAGCACAGTACCATTTCCAAAGTTTTGACGAACAAACTTGCATCCAAACTTTTTAAACTTTGTCAAAACTTATTCAAATCAATGTTAATAACATTGAAAATGTTTTGCATGAATGGACACATTATTTAAACACATTTAGACACAAAATCCGTTACCAAAAACATTTTTATTACACAAAATCTTTTTAAGATCATTTTAGATTCCAAAAACATACTTGTTAACACAAAGTTCATTTAAGATCATTTCAAAAACAAGTTTTATGCTCTCTCATGCATTCAAATGAAACCAAGGCATACAAGTGTAATGTTTACAGAAAAATATACATATTTAACATGATAACTCTACACTCTAAGTCTTCAATGCCTTCAATCATCTTGAACAAACTCTTCAACCTTCAATCACTTTGGCATATTTGAGTTGTTCTTGCATTGCTAGCTCCAAGGCAATGAGACTTGCTTCCTTCTTAATCCAAAAATCGTATCACAACGTACAATCACATTAGTCCTCATCAATATTTGTCATTATTCAAAACTAATATGATTTGCCCTTAGGGCTAACAAAAGCAAATTAGAAATAATGACATAAGGAAAACAGAAGCATAAAAAACATAGCAATAAAGGAAATAAATAAAAGGACAAAAATATAAAATAAATAACTCTAATTCGTTCATATACCATCAGTCCACCACTCGAGCATGGGCAGAAGGAGCGTTATGTGAGACTCGGTGATGCCGGCACATTGATGGCCCAAAATTTGTTGTTGCTAAAGAATTTCTTGTTGGGCTATATCGAGTTCCTCGAGCTATGGTTTTCTTTGGCATGCTTTCTTTTTCAAAATCAATCGTTAAGAGAAACTAGTCTACGAATATGAAAATACATATGCCACAAAGAACGTTACAAGTAATACACACAAAAAAATGAAAAGTGCAAATTAGCTAAACAAGAAAAACAATTATCAATAAAATTTAAAACAAAGGCTAATTAATTCTTAACCATGCTAAGTAACAAAATTAAATAAACTAACCACTAAATTAAAGAAAGGAAGTCTATAGTAAGCTAATGGAATGCAAAGCTATAAAGAAAATCACAAATTTAACATGTAAGTGTCATTGTGGCATTTCATCCAACACATGGTAGGCATAGAAGAAAGCAAGAAAGAAGCGACAAAAATGCGAAAGAAAGAAGAAAAAAAAATTTGAACAGTAAAGCGGAATGAATAGTAACCCCACGAGGAATAGTAACCCGGCACCGTTGAGCACACTTTTAATCCAGTCTGTCATGAACAGTAACCCCTATGATGAACAGTGCCCCCCACAGTGAACAGTACAACAGCGCTGCTTGGTCCACAGTAAGCGGCGCCGTTTTAATTCAGTTCTGCAAAACTCGATTGGCTGCAGTATTTTCAGCTACATTTTTTTTTTTTTTTGGGAAAACACTCAACTACAAATTCAACAACAAAATTTAACAAAATAATTTATTACAAATATAAAAATCACACCAAATAACATATTATAAAACTCTTCACAATTCAAGGCAATTAAATTTTTCAAACTCAAAACCACATTAAACAAAATTATGTACAAGTGAGAAAAGCAAAGACAGTGAAAATTATTTATCTCCCCGGGTCATAGGAGTGTGGAGACAATCTTCTCTTCTTTATAACTCCAATATGATAAAGTTTAAGCCTAAATTTACTTACCATTATTGTCCTCCTTTTTGCATGATAGCTTTTCACAATTTCATATGGAAGTATTTTACTTTCCAAAGACGTGAAAGTTCATTTAGACTTAAACTCACTCGTGAACCATTGGGAGTCATTCAATAACACTTGATCTCCCGGCTTGAAAATCCAATTTTGGTCATTCCACCTTTCGGGATGCACCACTAGTTTGAGGCCTTCTTCCATTAATATGTTGTGGGTGCAAAAGGAAGTACTAATACCATTGATATCAGAAATCTTCCATGCCATTGCCTTTGTATGCTTCTTTAACACTTTTATGAGCTCTTCTTTCTGCTCTTCTTGCACATCGGTTGCAATGATCACAGGAAGCTTGGAATTATCTGCAAGGAAAACATACTTCATATGATTCGGTGACTTTTTCAACTCTAGCTCCGGGGAATCCTCAATGGAAGACTTCATTCTACGCTCTTTTTCCCTCTCAATTTTCTCAAACTCCACCTCTTCAGTTGTGACTAGGGATGACTCAAAATGTACCATGATTTCACCAATTTCATGATGCTCCTTCTTTGATCCTTCATCTTGAGACAAAGATATCTCCAAAGGGTCTTCATCATTTTTCTTTTGCCCTTCATTTTTCTCAAATAAAATTCCTTCTTGTTCATCTTCAACATGTAGTCTCTCACCTATCTTTTCTTCTCCTAGTTGTGATACCTTCAATTCCATTCCACTCCTCAAATTAGTAGCTTCAGTCCATTCTATTACTCTTTGAGAAAAGTTTAAACATACAAGTTTTAAAATACCTTGAAGATTCAAAAAATAAAAACAAGAAAATTCAATGAAAAATCATAAAAATAACCTACACTACTGTGGCCAACTCCCCCACACCTAAAACAACATTGTCCGCAATGTTGGGGAAGAAACTCAACTCAAAACCACATTAAACAAAATTGTGTACAAGTGAGAAGAGCAAAGACAGTGAAAATTATTTATCTCCCCGGGTCATAGGAGTATGGAGACAATCTTCTCTTCTTTATAACTCCAATATGATAAAGTTTAAGTCTAAGTTTACTTACCATTAGTGTCCCCTTTTTTGCATGATAACTTTTCACAATTTCATATGGAAGTATTTTACTTTCCAAAGACGGGAAAGTCCATTTAGACTTAAACTTACTCGTGAACCATTGGGAGTCATTCAATAACACTTGATCTCCCGGCTTGAAAATCTGATTTTGGTCATTCCACCTTTCGAGTTGCAACACTAGTTCGAGGCCTTCTTCCATTAATATGTTGTGGGTGCAAAAGGAAGGACTAATACCATTGATATCGGAAATCTTCCATGCCATTACCTTTGTATGCTTCTTTAACACTTTTATGAGCTCTTCTTTCTGCTGTTCTTGCACATCGGTTGCAATGATCACAGGAAGCTTGGAATTATCTGGAAGGAAAACATACTCCAAATGATCTGGTGACTTTTTCAACTCTAGCTCTGGGGAATCCTCAATGGAAGACTTCATTCTACGCTCTTTTTCCTTCTCAATTTTCTCAAACTCCACCTCTTCAGTTGTGACTGGGGATGACTCAAAATGTACCATGATTTCACCAATTTTATGATGCTCCTTCTTTGATCCTTCATCTTGAGACAAAGATATCTCCAAAGGGTCTTCATCATTTTTCTTTTGCCCTTCATTTTTCTCAAATAAAATTCCTTCTTGTTCATCTTCAACATGCAGTCTCTGACCTATCTTTTCTTCTCCTAGTTCTTGCACGTAAGGCTGTAAGACCTTCAATTCCATCCCACTCCTCAAATTAGTAGCTTCAGTCCATTCCCTAGGATTTGGCTTGGTATTGTTTGGGAGAGTCCCAACTTGTCTTTTTCAAACTAGCTTCACCAAGTTCTAAAGGGTGGCCTCTTGGTTCTTTAAGGATGCTTCAATTCTTTGGTTACGGGCTTTTTGAGTTTGAACTTGGGTTTCAGTATTTGCTATGAACTTTATCATCAACTCTTCAAGGCTAGAATTCACTGATTGTTGAAGAGGTGGAGAAGGTTGGTATTGGTAAGGACAGAGTACTTGTGGTTGGGAACTTAATGAAGTTTGGAAGCTAGGAGAATGTATTTGTGTTTGGTGCCCCTGATTGCTCCATGAGAAATTCGAATAATTGTGCCACCCCGAATTATAAGTATTGTTGTAGGAATTGTAGGAATGTTTGCTTTCTCCCCCCTTGCTCCATTGACTATGCATTAGAATTTCCCATGGTTTGCCACTCATAGGTTGGATAACCGCCTTCATAAAAGTTATAAGACATCATCACTTGAGAGGGTTGTGGTGACAAATCATAATCCAAAAAGCTCATTCCTTAAGTATTACAAACAAAATTCAACACAAAAAAAAATGCTAACTAAAAATTCAACCCAAAGATTTCTCACAAAAACAGGACAAACACACAAATACAAAAAATAAATACTTCAATTCTCCAATAACTAACAAAAAAACTAACAAGGAAAAAATGCTAACACAAGTAACAAAAACAGAGAATCACAAACTAACACTTCAATTCACTAATAACTACCAAAATTACAAACAACAAAAATGAATACTAACTCTAGTAACAAGTAAAATGACTAAATCAATAGAGTTTAAGCTTTCCTAATATTAACCAATTATCCCCAACAACGGTGCCAAAATCTTGTTGTGTTTTGTTGTCTATGCCTTATACTCAATTTTATCATAATCTTCCACAATTTGCACACAAAAACAAGGCAAGTGCACCTATCGTCATGATTAATATAATGGCAAGCAAGTTAAATTATCGTATCCACGTGGATGGTCAATTACTATTACTCACTTTTCTCTCTGTCAAGGCAAGTGCACCTATCGTCATGATTAATATAATGGCAAGCAAGTTAAATTATCGTATCCACGGGGATGGTCAATTACTATTACTCACTTTTCTCTCTGTTGTTTAGCCTAATAAATATTTGTTTATAAAAATGACGGAAGTAGCTACTAGAAAAAAATCTAACTTAACTAATTAAACTAGCTTAACTAATTTTTGTTTGCAAGAGAGAATTCAATTGAGAAAATAATACTTGAATGGTTAATCCCCCTAGAATTACCTATGTGATAGAAAAGTACATTGGTTGATGAATTGTCCTTCTTATGTTTGATGAAATTCCTCAATTAAAACTCACTCTATCTATAGATGAAAGTTTTCTACTCTTAGATTAATTAGTTGAAATCTCTTTCTAACCAATCCAACCCAAGAATGCATCAGAAATTGTGAATTTACAATTATATTTCTCTAATTTCCAAGAAGATGTTGAGGTTTCTATCTCTAGTCACCTAAATCATCCCCATTGTTTGTATATGGTCCATTTTACCCTTTCTTTCTCAATTCCAAGTGAAAAATTCCAGATTATGAATCAATTTTTCACCCAATCAGTTCAATCAATCAAACCCACAAATAATCCAAAAATTCTATATTTTTGAATCATTTATCCACCAAATCAATTCAATCAATCAAACCCACAAACACTCCACAAGAAATTGGAGCTCAATCAACCAAGGGAAACAATTCATTCACATAGATAAAAATTAGGGTTCATAACTATCCAAGTATTCAAGAATTTAGTTCATCAACATATTACAATTCATAGAATATAATGCAATAAAGAAAGAGGAAGAATTGCTCATTTTCATGATTGAAATCTCCTCTTCTTTAAGGCTTGAAATTCGTCACTGTAGTGTTGAGAAAATTGCAGCTTTTGTCTTGAATCTTCAAGGTGGATGTTCTTCTTCTTCAAAGATTCAATCTTCTCTCTTGATTTCTCTTGCAAAGATGAAGATTTGAGATGGGATTTGAGTGAGTTTTGGTGTGTTTTTGTTGTTTTCTTCCCACTCTAGCTATCTGCCTCTTTTTGCCCTAAATGGGTAATTATATCCAGCCCAAAAGAGAGAGAAAAGTAGCAGAAAAACAGCTTCAGATCGCCACAAACGGTGCCGCTTGGTCCAGACTAAATGGGGCCGCTTGCTCCCAGTTTTGGTGCAGTGTTTTGATGCATGATTGTAACAATGGTTTGACTTATAGGTGAATTCGAAGCATGAAAGCGGCTGATATAGGTATCGATGTCTCATAAACTTTTTAGATAATGAATTTATATTTCCACAGAGCTTTGAATCACCTCAATTGGACATCTATAACTGAAGATATGATTGTTATACAAAAATATGTCAAAACTGGGACACAATGCAGGACAGGTGAGTTGTAGCATAGGCAGGGCGGCCAAATGAATTTGGATTGGCATAAATTGTATCATTATGAAAACTTGTGAATGTCCTCTATAGATGTCTAGAAGATGACTTTTGCATTTAAAATCTCTATAAAGTTCAAAATCCTGCTTGAAAATTCTCTATCAAGCTGTTTTGCTCTGCATTTCTCTGTTTCTTCTTTATTGTGTAAAATCTCATTGTTTGCTTCATTCAATTTCAAATCTTCAATAAACTCACATAAAGAAAATAAGAGATAAATAGAGTGTAAATGGTGATTAAAACACCAAAATTTAATAGAAATTTATGCTCAAGATGATCATTATATAAAGCACAAATATGGAATATCAAAGTACATCTAAAATTTTAGTTTAAAAATTATCATATAGGTAACAACTCTGATCCAAAGTTTAAATATGTTTTAGTGTAATCAAATAAATAAATAAGATTTATTTTCATTACCCAATAATGCACTAATAAAATACGGTGAAGAAATTACTAAATTTTATATTATAAAATAAAACATATATTAGATATCGAGTGAAGAAGTTCAATATGAAGAAAGAAAAACCACAAATGAGGTTTTTGCAGTTCAATCAAATTAAAATAAAGGCATTATTTAATACAATAATAAAAGGATTCTAAAAATATTTATAAAATACATCACTCAAATACTCAAAAAAACCTAAATTAAATGGAAAAAATGAAGAAAGTGAAAAAATTACATTAAAATGTGACAATAAAAAGAAAAAGTATAAGACTTGGAGCTTCTAGATATGATGAGATTTTAGTGATAATAAAACAAAAGAAAAAGTGAAACAGATGGTTACATTTTAGAAAAAAGAAGAGAAGAATAAAAGAATATGCGGAAGAAAATAATGATGATGTGCATTGTGTGTAGAAAACATAAGTAGATATTAAGAGTTTTGCTTTAATAAATTTAGTTTAAATTAAGAGATTAAGTTAAACAAAAATTATGAAAATAAAAATTATTTTTTTTGACAACTATTGAATAATTAAAGTTTTACTTTTATAAAGTAACTAAAAATACAGAATTTAATTTTCTAATAAAATATAGAATTCCAAATTCAAGTTAATATATAAATATTTTAAAATTATTTTAATGGGTTAAAAATGATTCTATCTATTTAAAATTTTTTTAAGTAATGATAAAGTCTCATATTTTTACAATGTAGCTTAATATACAGAATTTAAAATTAAAATTAATATATACGTAGTTTAAATTTATTTTAATAGATTAAAAATGATTCCAACCAATCAAAATTTGAAGACTAATTAAAAAATAAAAAAATAAAAATTAAGATAATTCAAAGTTTAATTTAATATATAAGTCATTTAAAATTATTTTAATAAATTAAAATGATTCTAACCAATCAAAAAATCTTAAAGTAACAATTAAAGTCTCCTATTTTGACAAAATAACTTAAAATATAAAATTTAAAAATTATTTTAATAGATTTAAAATGATTTAGTTTAAAATTATTTTAATAAATTAAAAATGATTCTAACCAATAAAAATTTTAAAGTAAAAGTTAAAGCCTCCTACTTTTATAAAATAACTTAATATACATATTCAAGATTAAAATTAATATATAAGTTAGTTTATAATTATCTTAATAGATTGAAAATGATCACAACCAATTAAATTTTTAAAAATTAATTAAAAAAATAAAAACACTAAGAAAGTAGGATGAGAGATTTAGAACTATAAGAAAAAAAGTGTTACATTTCTGTTATATATATATATATATATATATATATATATATATATATATATATATGGGCACCAAACGCCTTGCATTCTGGAACAGATGGAGTAGTTGGTCAACTATTTCATTAACCCACATCTTTTCTAATTGCAACTCTCTATTCTTTTCCTTTTTTTCTTTTTTAATCTCCCCAAAAACTTTTTCACTTTTTCAGGTCTCTTGGGCACACAAAGAAGGTGAAAAGGAAGGTGAAAAAAGAATAAGGGATTAAAATTAAGAATTTATGTGATTATATTTAGCAATGGACTAATTTTACGTTTGTTCAATAGGAATTTTTAGTTCAAAAAAATGGAATACATATTACTTAATAAAAGACTTTTTATTTTTTCCTTTTATTATCTAAAAAGAGATATTGATAAAGAAGAAAAGAAAATCAATAATTTATCATTGATGTGCTTTTCATGACTCAGTTAACAAGTAATAATAATTTAAACAATCTCTCGGAAAGTAAGCTAAACATATGTACATAATAATTTAAACTATCTCTCTGAAAGGAAGCTAAGCATATGTACATACTTAGATTTCTAATTTCTTGTTGTTGTGTTGCTATTGTATTAATTATATGCTTATACATTTTGCAGGTGCGATTCCTAAAGAAATTAGAAATTTAACAATGCTTAGAAGACTAGATGTTTCTGAAAACAACTTGATAGGTAAGTTAATAGAATAAATTTTAATCCTACTAAATTTGGATTTTTGTGCTTTTGGTAGACTAACTTCGTTACTTTTACCAGGTGTAATCCCACATAAGCTTTGCAACCTATATAATCTGGAACTTCTTTCATTAGCAAGCAATAATCTGAGAGGTCACATACCGAAAGGCATCCTTAAGCTCTTAACGATAACGAGGTTGGATTTTTCAGCCAATTCTCTTGTGGGCCATCTTCCGTCAAATATTGGCTTTGCACTTCCCAATTTAGAAGAGCTCTATCTTTTCGGAAATCACTTCTATGGAGCTATACCTCATTTAATTTCCAATTGCTCTAATCTCAGAATCATAGAGCAGGGTATCAACAATTTCACTGGTTCCATTCCTGAGTCACTTGGAGATCTAAATAACCTCGAACTGTTGGTTATTAAGAACTATCAATTCAGAAGCAAATCTTCCTCCCAAAATTTGAGTTTTTTCGTTTTCCTGTAGAAGTGTAAGAAGTTGAGAGTTTTAAATGTGGCAGAAAATCCTTTGGAGGGCTTTCTTCCAGTTTCAATTGGGAATATTTTCAAATCTATTGAACACATATACGCCAATGATTGCAAAATCAAGGGAAGCATTCCAAGTGGAATTGGAAATTTAAGCAATCTATACGCGTTGCGATTAGGGGGAAATCAATTGACTGGATCATTACCTACTTCAACGACTCGATCTTGCAGATAACAAACTCACTCGATTTGTTCCTACCAATTTGTGTGGCTTGCAAAAATTGAGCGAGCTTTACCTTCAGGGAAATCAAATCCATGGGACTCTCCCACACTGTTTGAACAATATTTCATCTTTGAGAAAATTCCATTTAAGTTCCAGTAGATTGAGCTCTAGCATACCAACAAGCTTGTGGAATCTCAAAGATTTCTTGGAACTTGACCTCTCCTCAAATTGCTTAAGTGGTCCGCTGCCTCTTAAAGTTGGAAATGTGAAGACTGCGATCATGGTGAATTTGTCAAGAAATTCCATCTCTAGAGATGTTCCTGTTAGGATCAAGAACACACCACACAATATCCAATGAAGAAAACAAGAAACGAAGAAGAAAAGAGAGAGAAATCTGAGGAGAAATAAAATATGTGGTAACGCCCGTAGGTCAACTACACGGCAGTAGGGTATATATTGATGATTTTGAGTATATACAGTTACCAAGAATACATGCTATAAAAATAGTTATCCGGAGAATAAAAGGTACACCCTAAAAACTAATTAAATATTAACAAGGCTCCATAACCTAACAATCTCCCACTTGGAGACTGATCCAGTCACCAAAAGAAAATGCATTCTCAAAAAAATTTCTCTACATCATCAATATCTTCACCACACCGCAACATCTGTAGAAGCTACAGAAGACCAATTAAGGTTTTGCACAACCTCAATTTCCCAACATCAACACATTTTGTCAACATGTCTGCTGGATTCTTTGCACCCTGTATCTTCTCCAAACACATATCACCATCTTCCACTATCCTGCGAATGAAATGATACCCTCTCCTGATGTGTTTTGTTTTCGAATGATAGATTGGGTTCTTCACCAACTGTATGGCACTCTGGCTATCTTTGTAATAATCTTCTCGCGCTGCTTCTTGCCCAACTCTTCCAGATAATCTGCCAGACATATCATCTCCTTCCCAGCTTCAGCTATTGCCACATACTTAGCCTCAGTAGATGAAAGGGCAACACACTTCTGAAGCATGGACATCCAGTTCATTGCTGTTCCATCTATAGTATAGATATACCCGGATGTGCTCTTGCTAGAGTACACATCCCCATTAAGATCAGCATCCACGAAACCCTGTACAAATTTGGATGAAACTAATAGTAGGAGGAGTGGTTAATTTATAACTTTTCATACCCTTTCCCAAAACCTCACCCACGAATGTGGGATTTATAATTGAAGCCAAAGTCAATAAATATCCACCTTGGCTTAATTTCAAATCCAACTAATTTCAAATCCCACCAAATACAAATCTTTCTCAAACAAACAAAAATAAATCAGTCCTCGTGGTGCTTCCAAATTTTGCATTGTGAGATGCTAACTCAAATATGCAGGATATTAACCAAGTTTAAACAGTGTTCAAACTTGACCCTTATAACCACCTTGGTCAACATATCTGCAGGATTCTCCGTAGTATGAATCTTCTGGAGAAGTATCTCCTCTTCTTTGAGAATCTCTCGTACAAAATGATAGCGAAAATCAATATGTTTTGTCCGTGCATGAAAGACTTGATTCTTTACTAAATGAATAGCACCCTGACTGTCAGAATACACTTCAAGTGTTTCTAACCAACTCCTAAGTCTTTAAGCAACCCATGAAGTCAAATTGCTTCCTCTATAGCCTCTGTAAGGGCCATATACTATGCTTCTGTTGTAGACAAAGCCACCGTTGACTATAAAGTAGACTTCCAACTAACTGGTGCTTTTGCTAAAGTGAACAAATAGCCAGTTATAGATCGTTGCTTATCCAAATTACCTGCATAATCAGAATCAAAATATCCAACTATGCATTTACCAAATGATTCATCTTGCTCGAATTCAAATCCAACATCTACCATATTTTGAAGATACTGCAGAATCCATTTCACAGCTTGCCAATGACCCTTACCCAGATTATGCATGTACCTGTTGACATCACTAACAGCCTGTGAAATATCTGGTCTCGTACACACCATTGCATACATCAAGCTTCCAACTGCATTTGCATACGGGACTCTCACCATAGATTCTTACTCTTCATCTGTTATTAGAGATAATTGGTTACTAAGTTTCAAATGAAGAGCAAGTGGGGTACTTTCAGGTTTTGTTTCTTCATGCATACCAAAATACTGTAATACCTTCTTCAAATATTGCTTCTATGTTAGCCAAAGCTTGCCTCTCTCTCTGTCCCTGTTTATCTCCATGGCGAGAATCTTCTTAACTTCTCCCAAATCCTTCATCTCGAACTCCTTATTCAACTGAGCCTTCAATCTATCAATCTCAACTTAGCTCTTTACTGCTATCAACATATCATCAACATATAAGAGTAAGTAGATGTAGGAACTATCTTGAAGCCTACGCAAATACACACAATGATCGTATTTACTTCTTGTGTACTTCTGACCCTTCATAAACCTGTCAAATAGATTGTACTATTGCCTCGAAGATTGTTTTAGTCAGTACAATGATTTACTTAGTTTGCAACCCAATTCTCCTTACTAGAAACCTTGTATCCTTCTGGCTAAGTCATATATATTTCCTCCTTCAAATCACCGTGCTGGAACACGGTCTTTACATCAAGTTGAGATAGCTCCAAATTCAACTGCACTACCAAAGCTAGCAAAATTCTAATGGATAAATGTTTAACAACTGCAGAAAATACTTCATTATAATCAATTCCCTCCTTCTAAGCATAGCCTTTAGCCACCAACCTTACCTTGTAACGAACCTCATCTTTATCAGGAAATCCTTCTTTTTTGCAAATACTTATTTGCATCCAATAGTCTTCTTGCCCTTCGGTAGTTGTGCAGCTTCCATGTCTTGTTCTTCTCGAGAGATTGTATTTCTTCTTCCATTGCACATGCCCATCTACCACTTTCTGAACTTCGGATGGCTTATGGGTAGGTGGATAGAACATCATCAACAACTAGAAGTGCGTAAGCAACCATGTCAATAAAATGAGCAGATTTTTGAATATCTCGTCTCTACCTTTTAACTGGAATTTTTTTTCTATTGAAGTTCTTGGATAGGAACCTCTTCCTCATCTGACTCTTCTTCTACTATAAAGTCAGTGGTGGTGCTTCGTGCTAGGATCACTACTGTCTGCTCAAACTCCACCTGCTGCGGAGTGCCATCAACCCCTTTCGGATTTACCTTATTCAACATGGTAGATTCATCAAAGGTAACATCACTACTGATTATCATCTTCTTTGCCTCTAGACACCACAAACGGTATCCCTTAACTCTAGTATTGAAGCCCATAAATAGCGCTATATTTGCCTGTGAATCCAACTTTGATTTATTCACATGATAATATGCAGTAGAACCAAAAACAAGTAAAGTATCATAATCAGTAGCAGGTTTTCTGGATCATACCTCTAAAGGAGTTTTTCTATTTATAGCAGATGATAGCGAACGATTGACGAGATGTTGAGCATATGTTATAGCCTCAGACTAAAATTGTCTGCCTAGCCTAGCATTAGACAGCATTCAATGAACTTTCTCTACCAGTGTCCTGTTCATACGCTCTGACACCCCATTCTGTTATGGTGTTTTTCTGACTATGAAGTACCGCCTTATGCCATAATCTTGGCATACCTTTAGGAATGGATCATTCTTGTATTCTCCACCATTGTCTGTTTGGAGAACCTTGATCTTCCTCCCTGTCTGGTTTTCAACTTCAGCTTTCCACTTAAGGAAAACTCTAAGCAAACCATCTTTGTTCTTCATAGTAAACACCTGAACTCTTCTAAAAAAATCATCAACTAAAGTGACAAAATAATGCCTACCACTGATTGACGGAGTCTTGTCAGGTCCCCACACATTTAAGTCCACATAATCCAAAATTCCTTGGTATTGTTGATTGCAGCACCAAATTTCATTCTTCGTTATTTTTCCAAAACACAATGCTCACAAAATTCTAATTTGCAAATCTTCGTACCTTCCAACAATCCCTGCTTGGCAAGAATTTGTAAGAATTTTTCACCAACATGTCCCAACCGTATATGCCACAGCTTTGTTGCATATGTATCTTTCTTGGTACCTGAAATTGCTGCTGCTAATACAGATTGTTCTTCCTCACGCCTTTCAACATCACTAGTGCCCCTAAAGTTGCTTTAAGAACTCCATCTCACATCGTCACAACCAGACTTTTTTATTCTAAAGCCCTCAATGAGATGAGATTCTTCTTCAACTTTGACACATACCGCACATCCCACAAAATTCTAGTGTATCCATCATGATTCCTCAACTTGATTGAACCTATCCGATTGTTTTACATGGATTATTATTGTCCATTTAGACAACCCTATCATCAAGTTCCTGTAATTCGAAGAACCATTCTCGAATGGGACACATATGATAGGTACAATCTAAATTCAATATCCACTCATCTGGATGTGATGATTATAAAGGAAAAACCACTAAAGCGATATTTGATTTCGCATCACTTTTGCATTCTGCAACATTTGCATCTAGCGGAGTCTTTCGTTTCTTCTTCAACTTTGGACAATCTTGCATCCAGTGCCCTTTCTCATGACAGAAAGTACATTCATCTTTGGCAACGACTCGACCTTTTGACTTGGACCTTACTCTCCTCCCCTTTGACTGACTTTGCTGACGACTTCTTGCCACCAATGCTTCTTCTGATATCGTTTATTTTGTTTTCATCTTATCCTACTTTCTCAATTCATGACTATACAAAGCAGAACACATAGCATCTAACGACATATTCTTTTTCCCATGAAGTAACGTAGTCTCCAAATGTTCAAATTCATCGGGAAAAGACGATAACAACATCAAAGTCAAATCTTCATCCCCAAATTTTATATCTAAATTTAACAGGTCTGCTACTAATTGATTAAACATACTAATGTATTCATTCATAGTTATACATGTTCGATAATCAAATCGGAATATCCTTTCCCTTGCCACATATCGAAATGGCCAGTACCATCAAATATTTTTACTGTCAATTTCAAATTGGACATCGGAATCCTCGACCATAATGATGAGGAAAATGATGTCTCTGGCACTACATTTGTAATAGATGTCATTACAAAACTAAAATATAGTATCTAATATTTCAATACACTGAGTATTGTACTAAATATTATTCCAAGAAAATTTTCATGAAAAATTGGAGGGTCACAAATTGACCACTTAAATACCAACATCCTTAGACAAAATTTTTCTAGATAATTAAAACTACAATACCCAACAATAACTATTTCAAGAAAAACAAACAAGCCAAGGACGAAGCTTCGACTTTGATACCACTTGTTGGGAATTTCGAGTAATAATTCAATCTAAAACAAAATTTTAGTGAATTGAAAAATACAAAACAGAACGAATATACCCGACAAATAATATTGAATACTATAATCGAAAAATAAATAATAACCATAAATAATTGTGGATTAAAAAGAGATAAGGAAAAAACACACCCGGAAAATTTTGATAACGAAAGAGAGACTTCAAAAAGAGAAAACTTCCATCAAAATTCTTCTTGATTGCAAAAAAAATCAAGAGAAAGTGGAAATTTAGTGAAGGAGTTTAAAGATAGCAACAATTTATATTTTGATTAACTATAGGATTTTTTTTTTTTTTTTTGCTATCCTTTTTCGACAACCGCCTAAAGTTCCAACTAAAAAGGTGAAATGATTTTTCATTATCTCACTTGAAGTAATGAGCCTCCCAATATTGGGAGGCTCATTACTTCAACTAGTCTCCATGTTCCTCAAACGGATCTCTTAGTTGTTGAGAAGGTTGCCCAAAAGCGGTATATAAACTATATATATGATACTCTCGCATGTCAATATTGAATAATTATATTTCTATTTTATTTTTTCTAAAATGAATGTTCACTTTGTTAGAATAAATATATTTCTCTATTTGAGTGTTCATATAAATAACCTCTTCATTTTTTGTGTATATGTACTAATATATAAATCATATCACTAATTAATTTAATTAATAAGAATATCATAGTAATATACATAGTAATATATACATAATTAAATTAATCTCCTTAATTTTTGTGCAAATTTGGCGGAGTATTCTTGAATAATATGTGCACTTGTTTTATTTTATGAGTTATTTTACAAGCTTATAGTGTAGAATTTTTTATTTGGATACGCAAATCTTAAAACCATATGTAATAGAACGGAGCGAGTGATCACTGCCATTACATTAACTCTATCTTTAGGGAGCGTCTATTTAAAAGATCACTGTCATTTTCCCATAAGACGGAAATGGGTAAATGGGTGAAGAAAGCCAATGTGAAAGGAATTTAAAAGTTGCGTGAATAGCCAATCAGTAATTAGGGATGTTAATTCATTATTCGGTACAATTTAAAAAATTAAACAAAATCGTTTCGAAATTCACATTTCGATTTGATTTTTTGATATTTCGATTTAGTTCAGTTTAATTTATGAAAATTTTGTTTAATTCATTTCGATTTTTAGTTTATATATTCAAATCGAAAATCGAATCAAAAAATTTTTAAAAAATTATATATAAATGCATTACTAAAATACATTTTTTCTATAAAATAAAGTTACTGATTAACGCATTTCGGTAATGCGTTGTTAAGTTAAGCACATATTTCTGACATGCGTTTTTGTTATTCCTTTTTTAATTTCAATTTACAACCAAACCAAACCTAACTAATTATTTAGTTCGATTCGATTTTGTAAATTTTTTAAAAAACTAAAGTGAAAACTGAATAAACAGCCTAGCCGTAGTAAAGTACTTAGTGCAGTGATAAACCTCATTGACCAACAAGGAAAAGGGTAAATGTCTATCTTTAACTATTTTCAAATTGCGTAGTATATCCTAAAGGTAGCTTTAAGATTAATGTTGTCGGAGCAACATCCACCCAAAACTAATGGATTAGGAGACCAGCGTTATTATTAGGAATGAAATGGGTAAGGTTGTTGCTGCCTTGCCAGAACCGAATATCAAGGTGGTCATTTACTCCTACTTGCGAGAAAGTGAATATCAAGTTTGGGATGTAAAGGAATCAGTCATTTGCATTGATCGGCTAATAGAGTGACCCTTGCTCTAGCTCGGCTAGCGAAAAAGTTACGATTCTACACATTTTTTTTTTTTATGACGGATTAAATTTGATCTCGTGGTTAGAATTCGATTCTGGACGTGAAGTAAAAATATCGTGTAAGACCGGATCTGAACTACTCAACTAGTATGTTCTTTAAATAGAATTTATGCATTGCTAGATACATGGGCACGACTAAAAGGGCAGCTGCAGCAGCCACCCTCATTATTTTTCAAAGTTTTTATATTTTAAGTTTAATTATGAATTTTATTCTTCTAAAAGTATATTTTGGCCCTCAAGATTTTTTCTAATTTGTTAATAAATTTTAGATTTAATTAAATTTTTTTCTAAATTTGCTTTTCCTTTTTATTTTTTAGTCATCTTATTTTTAGTTGGATTGTTATTTATCTTTTTTATTCTTTTTTCTGAACTTCATTCGGAACCTTTTTGCCTTGACATTTAGTTGAATATAGTTTCTTGAATGGTGAATTTTACTTTACTTTTCTTCTTTAAAACAAGTTTAATTGTTGGTTATTTATTCTCATTTTTAAACTTTATTTTACACCTCTTTAGTCTTGATTTTTCGCTCTCGAACACTAAAATGCTTGATCCACTCTCGGCTAGATAAAGTCTCATATAAAGTTATGTAGAATGTGATCAATAATATTCATAGACTATAAAATACTTGAATTATCTTTAAAAAAATAATAAAAAACATATATAATATTTTTCACTACTGATAAAAAATCTCCGTAGCATGCAGCAGTCAAAGTCTTGTCCTTTCTCTTCAACTTTCCACGACAAATTAATAGTGAAAATGAGTGATTCTTTTACCTTTTAGAAAGACACATAAACCTACCAAAGATGTCCTGTTGACCGGACAGGAAGGCCAAAATTTCCATAACATGTGGCACTGAGTTTGCTGAGGTTCCCCCCTGACCCCCCGTGACAAGATCCTTTTAAGAAAATCTAAAATCAATTATTCCCTTTCTTCTTCCTACTTATTTTTAGCTAGTTAACGGTAGCATAAAATTTTTGTTGTTATCCCTTTGTATTAAAAGAAAAGAAAATGGAAATAAGAAAAGCGACTATATTTCATACGCTCAGAAGATTGTTAATGCTAATATTTTATAAAATGATTTTTTAGACAAAATTGAATGTTCGTACTTAATTACATAAAAATATTTAAGAGATTATTTGATTATATTTAAATTTATTATATTATTCGTACTAAATAACATAATTCTCAAGAAACTCATTTATTAATAGATGAAGTTTAAATATGAAACATTTCCTCGGCCTTAAAAGCCAGACATTTCTCACATGCAATCTCAAAATAAAATGCAAGTTTTAAATTGATTGATGTGAATTACAATTTTTTAATTATGATTTTATATTTATATAAATGGTAATTATATAAAACAAATATCTTTATTTACATAATAAATATGTAAATCAAATATCTTTATATAAATGGTAATTATATAAAGATTCTCTCATTTACATAATTTTTCTTTAATAATATAAATGGTAATTTATGTCGATTGAATATTAGAACATTCTGCAAAATATGTTCATAGTATATGGTCTTTGGAGAACTATAAGTGCCTTAAATTGATTGATGTGAATGGAATACACATATCCAGATTTTTCTAACAGATTATTATGACTTCTATACTTTGTAATTGGTTTATAGTCAGAAATCAAATATCTTCATTGACTTCGTAATTTTTAAAAATATTTAAATAATTCAAGAGTGAAAAAATATATAGTGAATAATTGTTCTGACCACTGTGAATGAAATCAAGTGGCTAATAATCTTTCTTTAATTATTTTTCAAAATAAATTATTTCTAATAAAATCAAGTGGCAATATAAAAAACTCCTTATTAGTGCACAACAAAAGAAAATAAAAATATATGCCTTTTTTTAAAAAAATAAAATAATGTACTGAATATCAGAAAATGTAAACCACATTATGCTATTTGCATAAATACACCTACCAAAATTATTCCTTTTTTTACCCAAACAGAAATTTGCAAGGTATGAATATTTTAAAATATATCATTAGAAAGTGCCTGACTTGTTTAGAAGATTAGAGATCAAACTCTAACAACTTCAAAAAGGAAAAAGAGAAATCATAATAGAAAGATTATACAATTCATATAGAAAAATTAATAAAAAATAAAAAGCAATTTTGCAATTAGGAAAAGACTAAATATTATTAACCAACATTTGCTGGAGTAGCATAATATATTTTTGGAAATTTGTCCTAACCGTACATAGTAAAAACTGAGCTTTTTTTCACTTCGGCCTTTTTGTCCCCCTTATGATGTAAAGGCCCAATACAAGCTGTTGGACACCTTCCTTGGTGGAATTCATGATATTGTAGGTTAGGATTAATATTCCCTGTATGTCATGGCCCCATAGAATCATTTGTTTGTAGGTCTACAAGAGACTCAAGCCCAAGTTCAGTTGACATTTTTTATCTTCAACACGAGCAAAAAGCATATTGACTAGTTTGCAAAAAGAGCTTTATAATTATTTTTATTTTAAAAATATTTTTAAATTTTAATATCTATAATTAAAAATACAGTCCTTATCACTAATTTTACGGTAAATTTAAGTTAAAATTCGCATGTGTAACACACATCAATTTAATTTAAAACTCAAATTCGTCATATCTTATTCAACATCCTCTAAAACAATTAAAAATTAAGACTACATACATTTCTTCTAGATATATCATCTCTAAATCGAATAATTCATGATTAAATTTATTGTTGAATTAAGATTATGAATTGTATATAGTACTTATGTATATGTATTTTTTAGAAAGTAAGTAAGATATGATAAATTTTTATTTTATTTATAACTCATATATGCAACATATGTGAATTTGAACCTAAATTTATCGTAAGACTGGTGGTATGAATTATATATATATATATATATATATATATATATTTGAGACTAAAATTATAGAAATTAAACTTAAGAAATATTTTTTAGATAAAAAAATTATGAGATTCATTTTATAAATTAATGAAACAGTACTTTCAAACACAAAAGCTTCTATCTTTATCAAGCCTCAAGTTACTAAAATCTCTAAATCTTCACCAATTTCCAAACTCGATAATTAGGTTCTTCTGGTAGTTGAAGATAAGTAGATTGCGTTAGCAGCAAGGGCCGGCAGTGCACCACTGGCATGGGTGAGGTGAAGTGAGGGAAGAGTGCTTCAAATTGTAAGGTGAGGGAGGAGAGGTTCGGTTTATGTGGGGAAGAACTGAGCTTAGAAGCCCAATGAGCAAGCAAATGAGTAGGTGTACTTTCCACCTCTCTATACATTAGGAAAAACTAATGGGGCCAAAATGAAAAAGAAGAAACTTCTAATTCAACACATTTACTTATTTCTAAACTGATTAAACTTGGAATTTTCTATTCTTATAATGTTATTTCGAATAATATTCTTTCTGATGTATGTAACTTTTTTGGAAAATTAACTTTAAGTGATTTTCTATTAGGATTGGATAAGATTTTCTGTCTTAAATTTATTAAAAATAATTTATTTATAAAAAAATGGTAAGATAATTGAATTGAGCGGTATTACTATAAAATTACAATGCCAGACGGCACTAATTCAAAAATAAAGCTCGGAAATTCCACTGGATGGCCCCCAAAGAGAACTGCCAAATCCAACCAATACCTCTAAGGAACACCTTGCGTGTACTCCTCCTGTTCTGTGACAATTGTATTCAACAAAATATAATAGAAAGAAAAGGGCAGAAGACGACAATTGACAAATTTGACTCATTTTGTTCGTTTTTCATGAAATTTTTTTCTTGGTTTTTAAAGAAAGTCATGTTCTTAAGCAACTCTAAAAATCTCTTCTTTTCTAGATTCTTGTGGAGTATCAGCTGCTTTTTTTTCTTTAAAAATAGGAAGACCCAACCAGGAAAGAGTATTTTAATAATCTTTCCAGAAGTCTGGGAGCTCTGGCGAATGATTACTTGCCCTGCTTGATAGAGGTAATGAAAAATTCCACATGCCATAACTTATTATTCGGTTCTTGTCAATTGAATCGTGTTTTTCGATTTGATGTAGTTGGCTTCTTCTGCGGTTTTATTTCTACAGAAACTTGTTCATCGATTGTTTCATCTTTTCTGGGTTCGTTTTGGTTTCTTTTGTTTTATAGCTTTTGATGACCAGGGACCTTTAGTTTTATTCCGTTGCTAGAAAGAATTTGTGGTTCTACTGAAAGTGTTCCTTGTAAGAGCTCAATAGGCTGTATTCTGAGTATTCTCTTCTAGACCTATTCAGTGGAAATTTGTATTCTGTAGAAGGAAATGGAATCCCGATTGGATAACTAGATTAGGGCCTTGTCCAAGAGTGAAATTCGGGTTGGTAGAAGATTTTGGAAAAGTGAGTAAGGCAGCCAAATTCTTTTC
This sequence comes from Rauvolfia tetraphylla, assembly GCA_030512225.1. Taxonomy (NCBI): domain Eukaryota; kingdom Viridiplantae; phylum Streptophyta; class Magnoliopsida; order Gentianales; family Apocynaceae; genus Rauvolfia; species Rauvolfia tetraphylla. Next base: position 2,702,039 of record JAJQKT010000063.1, on the reverse strand, counting down.
AACTTTCTAATTCTTTCATCTGCTTTGTTGTTGTATGCGAGAATAGATTACGGCCAACAGTTCTTAAATCATCCATTATGGTTCTGTTTTCAGAGTGCTGCTCTTGAATATGGAAATCATTTCTTGCCATTCTGCAAGTCAGGGTTACATTTTAAAATTTCAAGGAAGAGCTGTTCAGAGAAGCCTGAGTTCACATCACACTGAGCTTGCAATTTCTAGGGTGAGACGTTTCATTTCTGTAGTAAAAAAATCTGAGCTCCAGGTTTGCAGATATTTTTCTGCAGATCAATTTGCCTCAAGGAAACTTTATAGGTGTCGATCTTCAAAATTTGTGAATGTTCTTAGAGGATCTGAAGACGGTAATCCCAATATCTTAAGTGTGAGTTACGACTCTTATGTGCTGGATGGAGATGAGGGTGCAAGAAATGTGAGTGGTAGTGGTAAATCAATCCCTAAGGTTGTAATTCCTGGTTTGCCAAACGAAGCAAAGGGCGAATATGTTGCTCCGGTAACCAATTGTTATTGGGAATGGAAGCCAAAGCTGAATGTTCACTATGAAAAAGCAGGTTCTGGAAATGTTGATTCTCCACCTGTGCTCTTTCTTCCTGGTTTTGGTGTTGGTTCTTTCCATTATCAGAAACAGCTAATGGATCTTGGTCGTGATTTTAGAGCATGGGCTCTGGACTTTCTCGGCCAGGGATCGTCATTGCCGTGTGAAGATCCAACTTCATGCAGGAAAATTGGTGATAAATCAGAATCAGATCTATACAATATTTTATGGGGCTTTGGAGATGAATCTCAACCTTGGGCAAAAGAGCTTGTTTATTCTATTGATCTGTGGAGAGACCAAGTGCGCCATTTCATAGCAGAGGTATCCTATATGATTGGTTGCTTTCCTATATTTGAATTATCTATGGTCCTTACTTGATCATTTTTATTGTTCTGTAGGTTGCTCAACTCACCTTTCTTGTTTGTGTTCTTATCTTCCCATTTGTTATTGATTGCTTTGGTAATGTCTTTAAACTGACTAAACATCTAAATATTATAGCAGTGAAGAATTGCATGCAGTTTCTTGGATGATTATGCCAACTTGTTTTTTCTTTTATTTAAATGTTCGTAAAGTAGCACTCATTTGTCAAAATATCTAGTCTCTGATTATGCCAACTGACCATTCACTGAACTATAATTGGTAATGAGTAGAAGCAACTAGAGGGCTTTTCTTTTGGTAGTTATGTAAAAGTGAATTAGATTCAATGTAAATTTGTCTAGAATATACAACTTATGATCCTAAGTATCCTTCTATACTTCTTTTTCATGTATCGTGCAACTCCAATGTGGAAAGAAGAAAACCATGATCAAATCCTAAAATAATGTGTGAAACACAAATCTGTTTTCAGTTAGCCGAGTCGCAGGTTTTTGACTAATTGAATCTAGGGACTTGGTTTGTTTGACCTCATACCTCTTTTCTCACTTTCTTTCAAATCAGGTGAAAGGCCTATACCTTATAAAACTTGAATTAACTTTCTCGTGGAAAATTTTGTATCTTTAGGTAAGTGATTTTTTCCAAAAGATTACTATTCATCAGTTTTTGCAAATATATGCAAATAATGTTTCAATAAAATACATTTATTTATGAACCTTTTTTTGTTATATATTTATCTATTCATCCTTAAGAAACAGAATCACAACTTCCACCTCCTTTCTTTGATGCTATTTAGCCTAGTCTTTATAGAGCCTAACCATCTTACCAGAGTGATAATTACAGTATGGCTTCTTTTCTTCTTACATTTACAAGGATCATCTCTTGACATAGTTTTACGGCCCTCTTGTTCATTATCTCAGTGAACGATGGCTTTAATATATAGATCTTTGATACCTCTAGGTTTCTGATTTTTGTCATATATATCTGCTATATTCTAATCAGGTGGCTTTTTACAAGTTTGGCACCAGAATAAATAAAGTCAGTTTCTTAATGTCACAGATCATAGGAGAGCCAGTTTACATAGTAGGAAATTCACTTGGAGGGTACGTTGCATTGTACTTCGCAGCATGCAATCCCGAATTGGTGAAAGGTGTAACCTTACTCAATGCGACACCTTTCTGGGGATTTCTACCTAATCCCGTGAAATCTCCTAGGTTGTCAAGAATATTTCCTTGGGCAGGGACATTTCCTATTCCTCCAGCTGTTAGAAAGCTCACAGAAGTTGTGTAAGTACTCTGGGTCTTCTATTAATCAAATAGAATCCTGATATCCTTTGTTTAGAATGTTATTTGCTACTAGAAGCATGTGTAGGATAGAAGCACCTTTATTTCCATTAATTTGAAAGAATCTTGTGGTTACTTTAATTAGTTATGAAAAAGTTATTTGTGGATTAAAATATTTTTGGAAAGGGAGAGAATTGAATCAATCTGCTGCAAACTATTTTTTGCTTGATAAAGAAGGCTTTTAGGTAAATGAGATAGATCCGATTCTCCATTCTTTCAGCATCTTGTAGAAAGAAAGAAAACAAATCTTAACTGACATCCTCTAGACCAGGACTATCCTGAACTGAACCTGTTTCCTCTATCTTTACTGTGCATTTAGGTGGCAGAAAATAAGCGATCCTGAGAGTATTGCAGAAATTCTTAAGCAAGTTTATGCAGATCACTTGACAAATGTTGATGGGGTGTTTTCTCAAATACTTGAAGTAACAAAACATCCAGCAGCTGCTGCTTCATTTGCCTCAATTATGTTTGCTCCTCAAGGACAGTTAACATTTAAGGATGCTTTGTCTAGGTATGCAAATAGAAAATAGTGTGGCTTCAACTTATTCCTGTGATCATTTCAACTTTCTGTTGCTCAAGGATTAACTTGTCAACTTGAAATTACAGGTGCCGAGTAAACAATATACCTGTCTCTCTAATGTATGGGAAAGAGGATCCTTGGGTGAAGCCTATATGGGGATTACAGGTCAAACGCCAATTCCCCGAAGTTCCATATTATGAGATGAGCCCTGCTGGTCACTGCCCTCATGATGAAGTTCCAGAGGTATGTATATCACATTGATACTTAACAGTCGACTGCTTGTTTTATTAATTAACTGCTTCTATTGTTTGTCCAGTAATGCATCTGGAATGATGAGTTTACTTTTCTTAAGAGGATTTTCTTTCTTTTTATACTAGTTCGCTTCTGTTTTTTTGTCTCACATCTTTCTTCCCAACCTTTGCATTACTTTCCTGGCTCTGAATTTTATTTTGTGTTGCAGGTTGTCAATTTTTTGTTACGTGGGTGGATTAGAAATGTGGAGTCCCAGGGTTCTGCTGAACTGCCTCTAGTTAATGGCCCAGAAAGTTTTCAGTATGATTTTTCGAAGGATTTGGAATTTATTAGAGATGGGTCAAGAAAATTGGTAAGGGTGAAATTCTATGGTTCCAGACCATCATTTTGGAATAGAATGGGCTCTTTCTTCAAATCTCAAGTTAAAGATCAAGGGATAGATTCCACGAAAGCTCCTACTTTGTTCAAATGATATTGCACGTCGAGAAGAGTCTTTTATTTTGTTTCTCGTCTCTATAGCCATTGTTTTACATGGAAGTGAGATGTTGATGACGGGAAAAAATTGTTGTTTGTAAATCTTTCTCATCTTCAATACAGTAGTTCAATAGGAAGACTTATAGATCTATGTAAGTTTAGTGTGTACATAGCTGCATAGCTTTCACAAACACTGAAGAGAAATGGACAGAAGAGCTGTGGATTAGCTGCCTATTGTTTCTTAGTTTGAGAAAGTTAAGTTGATGAATGCTCTTTCTCAATTATAAGCTGTATCGTTGCTCCTTGAGATTCTTCTACTTTCTAATTCTTTTGAGCAGCTATCTATCACTACCATAGCTTAAAGTCTTCATTTGGACTCTGTCGTCTTGGCAACTCTAATTCACAGTAGGAACTACCTTAACTTTTCACATTTTGGCTGTGTGATTTTCTGGTTCCCTTGCACCTTTATTGCAAATGCACGTTATTCTTGAATCTTGAATCTTGCATTTCTTGTAGGCATTTATGTAGTCACTTGTGTGGACTTCCACTGTGTTCAACAGTATTGTTTAAGTGATTATAACAAGCTATATGGATCATTTCCTTTGGTTTTCAACTTTCAATTGAGGTACTAGTGGCTGGAATCTGGGACAGATAACAAAGAACATTTCCCTTTTTAAAAACTGGAGTCTCACTTGGCTCGTAATGAGTTACTTTTAGTTTTTGGTGCCTGGTGTCTTTGTTTAGAGGATAACTATTAACTAATATTAGATCTTCTCCTATTGTATTTGTACAATGAGGTTCTAATTTCTCCTTGCCAGTTGCCAGCCCAAAAAGAAAGAAAAGAGTTGGTTTCACGTTTGTTGCCTAAACTCTAAAGCCAACTTTACATAATGAAACTTCAGAACTCTCCTGGAGACCTTTTGTCTGAATATGTTTGGTGCTATTCCATGAAGTTTTTCTAAGAGATGCTTTTGAGGAATAGATTATCATTACAACAAGTCCCACATTTTACTTGTAAGATTCAGAATCACTGAACCAACTGAACAACTGTTTGGATTGTGAGAAATGGAAGGATGATATAATGAACTATGAGGGATCAAGATTTCAGTGTTTGCATAAATGGTTCACAAAAGTGGGGGCCGGAGTGTGGGGGGAGTGGTTGGAGGGATTGGGGGAGTGGATGATTAAAGTTTCAGCTTCTTTTCTATCCAAAAATAGATGGAAACAGAATTTATCAATACTAAATTGAATAAAACTTTTTATGTATTGTTGATAGATTTTATATTATCTTCTTAATATAATAATTAATCACTTATAAAACTTGAACAATTCTCCCTCCTATCAAGTATCTTTTAGAGGTAGAATTAGGCTCAAGTCTGTTTTGACTTCACGCTTTAAGTTTGTTAAAACTTTTTTTAACAACATACAAATATTTATCTATATTTATTATTTTAAAATATTTATATAAAATACAAATAAAGATATAAATAGTACTTATATCTCTTCTCTCTCCTAGTAGCTAACAATATAGGATAAAAATAATCAATCTTTTTCTCTCATCTTTTTCCCTCAATCCAAACACTATATGGCTGGTGCACTTTGATGGAGTAATTGTGATGATGGTAGTCTCATGAACAGCAAAGTTTTCCTTCTGATTTGAAAGTGTTTTGAAGACTTCTCCAGAAGACAGCTTCCATTATTAATGCTTGCCGTCCCGGAAAAATTGAGATAATTTGTCTCATCCTTTGGACCCAAAAATTCAAAACCATTTAAGACTTTATTGTACATTCTTTTTTGTTTAGTCAATTAGAACAAAATTTCAGATGGCCGTTAGATAATAGTTTAACAGTAGATGTTACCCTTGTAGTTTCGAAGAAGATGAGGAGATATTAGATTAATGCAGACTTTTCATAGCAAAGTAAAACCAACTTTCACCAATTTTCTCATTCTATGTTTCATCGTTTTCAAATTATTTTAGACACATAACAATTTTTCATAAATAAGATACAAGATGTGATACAAAGTGAGACAGAATATTCCAAAACTTTTCCAACTGCGGGAAACAATTTGCTCAGTTCAAAATGAAACGAAAACAATAATTAGCTCAATTTTTTTAAAACTATTTAAAAAACAAAAATAATAAATAAATTTAAAATTTATCGTCTAATAATAAATTTATACTAAGCAATTGATCATTATATCTTTACCAGCATCACATTCATGTTTTTGTACGCTACAAACGTTCTTTCCTCCTAATCAATTTCAAACAAACACAAGAAAAATATAGTAGACTGATAATCCCGTGTAAGGTTTGATTTTTCTTTTTCCACGTCTAATCACCCCCCCTGGAGCTTTCTCATGTAGAAGTGTCAAACGGTCAGCCCGCCGCAGGTCACCTCTAAAATAGATAGGAGCAGGCTGGTAAATCCTAAGCCCGTTGGCCAAACGAATCAGCTTGCGAATTTAAAATTTTAATTTATTTTTTAAAATATTTAAAAAATACAGCTAAAAGACGTCGTTTAGTATGGGGAAAATTTTTTAAAAAATTTAAAAAATACGAGCTAGCCCGCTCTAGTCTGCGTTGACCCGCGAGCTAAACAGAGCATGCAAAAAAATCCCGCATTTAAATATACTTGGACATACTAAGTCTAAGTCTACCTATACGGGCCAGTCTCGAGCTTTGGCCCCCGTATTGACATCTCTATTCTCATGTATGATAATTTAAGAAAGAAAATATTATTCTCGCCCCACATTTCAACCCATTTCACATTTTTTCTCTTTTTTATAAATAAAAAAACTTGGATATTCATAACCATCAAGCCAACTGACCCCAAATTATCAAAGTATTAAATTAATCTGCAACGTTATCGTGTTAAGACAAAGTCAAAAATCCCTGCTTCACAATTAATTAAGCCAAATGATCATTTTTCATTATTAGTTTTCATAATTCTGACATTTCCATGAAAAAATGAGAAGTCATACTCAGGAGAATATATGTGAAATGGTGAGGACACATGTTGGTGGAAACAGGTGAGCTGTAAAGCCTTAATGCAAGGAGAAGAATATGGTTGGTAAAGAAGCAGCTAATGTGCTAGAGACACAAATCTGGAGCTGGTTTTTGAGAGTTCCAAATATATCTCTGGCTTTGGACCAGCTTTTCACTTTCTTGATAACTGGACTTTGATTTGTCTATACAGCAGATGGTTCCCACGTTGAATTCCTTCTCAATAAGGTTTCTTGGCCCTTGTCTTGTCATTTTCATGCAAAACACCTTCAAATTGTACAAAAAAGGCAGAATTTTATTTGATCATAGTTAGTTATTCATCATAGTAATCTTCATAAATCACAGCCTCAACAACATACGAGCGATCGAGTTCTAGTTTCACTAGACCAAGCATTATAAGCCGATCATTGCCAACCCATAATACCATCAAAGTAAATAGCGAACTCTACGTCCTCAGACATTCAAAGCGAGAGTTTCGTGAGTTACCTCAAGAATATTGTGTTATTAGTTGATATTTATTTTATGTTAATAATTACACCGCAAAAGTTTATCGTTGAATAAGAATTATAATCTTTGGACTCTTCTACAAGGGTTCAAATATTTCAGAAACAAAATAAAAAATATTTTGTACTTAAACACAAAAGGCGATATCAATCATAAATTACAAGTTCAACGAACAATCAAAAAAAAAAAAGAAGAGGGTTGTTGTTTGATACCCTATAGTAAAATATGAGTCCGTTTCATACTTTTACAAAAATTAAGAAATTACAAAAATAAAAAACTTAAGTACCTTTTTATTTTAATTAAATTTTTATTAATATTATAAATAAAATAAATATTATAATATAAATAATAAATAAATAAAATTAATATTAGTAGTATTTTACAAATGATGTTAACATTGTCAAAGTAGCATCACTAATTGCTCTTTAGCTGACTTTTTGGAAGTATGTTAGCGCATAGCAGAAGGATTCTCCTTCCAACAAATAACAAGTACAAAAGGGGTCCTGAATATGCTTGGTAGAAGGTACAAAAGAAAAGAAGAGAAGATAACAAAGGGACATAAATTTAAGATGGGTAAGATTTTGTCTTATACAAAAGAAGAAAATGTAAGAAAACAACTTATCATGCACAGCAGGATATCCAAATCCTCCACAGTTGATCATGTTGTCTCCAAGCCAGTGAGATGAGACCAAGAAGCTTCTGTTTTCTTTGTCAACTTTATCCTAATTATATTTAGCCTCCAGTTAACCATTTCACCAAGAGTCATCAACTTTTAATTCTCTAATATTTTCAACACATGAAGATGAAGGAGATCATGAGGACCGGCATTGGCCTAAGTTCTTCGGTCTTATTCTTCACCAAGGCAGGGTGTTCTTTCAACAATTGAACTAACCACCTTGCATCCACCGTGCGTCTATGATGATGATATAATGCAGAAATACCTTATGTAGAGAATGAGCTTTGAAACCAAACATAATAAATCTCTATCAAACTGGATCAGTTAACAACGGGAAATATTTTTGAAATGATTCAAGGACAGCAGTTCTCCCAGCATGGTTTACCAACCATATGAACTATATATCCACATCCCAAATGGCAATGCTTGAAGCAAAGCTGAATTTAGCTGGGAAACTATATTTTATACGACTCCACAATGAAGCTGATAATTATTTATGACAGAAATACAATGACAGGTAATCCAACAAAAAGACTTCTGTTTCCTTAGGAGAAATATGCTAAGTTTTTCTGCTCAACAACGTTTCAGCTTATATAAGTCAGTTGAATTTTTGCAGGCAATTCCTAAACTTCTCCAAGTGGAAATATCTGACTACAGATGTACAGTTTTATTCAACCTAACAACAAAGTTTTAAAAATGGAAAAAGAAGAACACTGAAAGATACAATGAACAACCATTTGGAAAGCAGGGTAAAGAAGCACATACATAGAAAAAGGTTCAGCAAGTTCAACAAATGACTAGAAGGTACTTGAGCAAAGATAAATTACCAGCAACTTGCTACCGGAAAAATTAAGTGCATCACTGTGAAGCAAACCAAAAAGCGTAGCCCAAGAAGGCAATAGATTCCTCTGATATTTGAGCAATACTGGTGGAGTCCCCTGTTCAAAAACCTTGTGTATGCTAAATGCATGTCCAACTTTTCATTTCTTGGGTGAATTTGGTGCTGAGGAGATGAGTTCTCAAGATAAAACTCCTAGAAAGTATTGATAACTAATTGAACACTAAGATACATGTATAGTTTTTCCAGGACTACAGCAAGAATGTAGCCAATTGAGAAAGATATCTGAAATTACGAAAGGATGCAGTTATTCTAGAGATCTTATAGGTAAAATATCTTTTGACTGTCTACTGCTAAATTACAATGCTTTTTACAGAGAAAATAAGGGAGAGGGAGTAGGTGTTTAATGTGGGAGAACAAACTACTATCTGTAGGAATGCAGAAAGGCTCAGGATGAAGAAATTAAATACTAAACTGCTCAGAAGCTTGAACAATCGAATTTGAACCCAATTTTGTCTTAACCTGCTTCTTTATCAATGCTTTACATTAAAGAATAAGAAGATAAGACTGGATGGCAGCAAACATCTTGGTATAGATTAAACAGGCACACTATTATTCATTAGCTTTGAAGAACATATGAAACACTGGAAAGAATAAATAGAGTTCACTCTGTTGTAGATATACATTACTGTATTGTTCAACAAAGAGAATCACATCACAAAGAACAATCGGAAGGCTAACTAATTGAAACCCCCAAATAATCTACACTAGGCGATTTGAAAGCAAGAGAAGCTTGCAGATATTGGCTTCGCTTGGTTATCAAATCAACAAGGGACTTCAGTGGAACCTCAAAAGAGTTTTGCAAGTAACTAGATAGGTCAAGGAGTCTGAGAACCTGAAATAGATCTAGCAACCGATTCCTCCAGTTCAGAATTTTTGTGCAAATTCATATCATCTACCAAGTGATCATTCTCTCCAGAATCTTTATCCAAACTGCACTCTCCGACTGAGTTGCTTCTCACTAGGTGCAAAATATTTGCTTTGTCCTTACCCAGAACCAGACACAGATCACTTTTTGTGGGAGTGAACTTTTCATTTCCAAATCTTAAACTTGAACCAACCTTTCGAGATTTGTTATATATCTCGACTCCATCATCTTCTCCCCTAAATTCAGACTGCCCGTCAATTTCAGTCATTAAATCCATCAAATTACTCCTGAACCCCAAATCAGAATACACTCTTCGCGGATTCCTCAAAGGTCTCGCAACAATAGCATCATCTTCACCCTCCAAATTCGGCCGGACACCATCCTTTGCCCTCAAATTCAAATTACCATTTCTTGATTCAACTGGTCTCCCAACGGTCTCAACCATCAAACACGGATTTGTAAAACCATTCCAAGAATGCAGTGGAACCAATTTACTCAACCCACTCAAACATTGAGCAACCTCCCTCATTGTCGGCCTCCTCTCCCTACAAGACCTCACACATTTTGCAGCAACCACAGCCATCTGCTTCCTTACAAATGCATCTTTGGGAGCTGCAATCCTCGGGTCATAAATAGCCAAAATTTTCCCACTCCTAATCAATGGGATAGCCCAATCCACTATGGAAGGAGGGGAATGCCCCATATCAATTGCCTTCCTTCCACTAATTATCTCTAATAACAATATCCCAAAACTGAAAACATCAGTTTTGGTGCTCAAATTATCAGGGGTAACATAACCAGGGTCCAAATATCCCATTGTACCTGCAGGTGGCGTTGACCTCAATCTATAATCATCAACTTGGCACCTTAAAGCCAACCCAAAATCGCCCAAACGGGCATTAAAATTCCTATCTATCAACACATTAGCTGACTTTATATCTCGGTGAATAACAGGAGGACTCGAAGAATGAAGAATATCAATAGCTTTAGCTGTCTGTAAAGCTAATTTTATTCTTCTCCCCCAGGTTGGAGGGCGAGAATTTGAGTGCAAAACATCATAAAGAGTGCCATTACTCATAAACTCAACAACTAAAAGGCGATCGTGAGAGTCATTACTTGTAAAACCAACCAGATTTACCAGTCTTGGGCTTTGCAGCTTTGACAGAATATCAATTTCATTCTCAACTTCATTCGGATTCTCTGATGTGGATGAGACTCTAGGCCCTCTTGAAGACTTCTTGATGGCCACAAGTCTGCCACCGCTGAGAACTCCCTTGTAGACAAGGCCGTGGCTGCCTCTGCCCAACAGCTTCTGCGGGCAGAAGCCATTAGTGGCCTTCACAAGATCACAGTAGTTAAATTCTTGTATCTTGATAGGTTTCTCTTTCGAAATTTCTTGAGAATTGCTTTGATGGGCTCTCTTGGAAGAGGCTGGAAGATGAGAATCTGACGTTAAAATAGCTGATTGCGCTTTACATGACAGATAGCCCATCAAGACTGAAGTTTGAGCCTACAGTTCAATAACAATGGAGTATGTAACACCTCTTGATGAAGGGTTTTGGATTGTGGAAAGGTTTTGGGGGATGGAATTGCTGATGATGCTTGGCTGCTGTGGAGGTAGTGTTATGTGAATTGTGAATAGAAACTGAAAAGAATCCAAAGATATTGACGAATCCTCTGTGTGGGGGAACGTGGGGCATGGGGGGTGTTAGGGTGCTGGGAGAGGAGGAAAATGGGAATGGAATCCCAAGACTGAATTTTGCTGCATTAAAATGGGTTGGTGTAACTTGTAATTACAGTAATCTTTGCTATTGAAAAAAAAAAGAGAAGATTAAAGAGAGATCTACTGTTGGATCATACAATGAATAAAGAAATTAACTGAAGTTTAAGGTTGTGGTCCCAATGTCAATGGACTTCTTTATATACTAGTAAAACATTTTCTGAGAGAAATATCTGCATAGACAGCCTTTCTGCACTGTGAATCATGCAAATCTTCCGTTTAAAGCGATTTCCAATTGGCCAAACAAAGGAAAAACAGAGAAATTAATGTGGTCAAAAGGACAAGGTAAGTGCCAGTGCCATACCAAATACTAATTACACAATAGTTTGACATTTGATAATAACAAGATAGAAAATGAGATGAAATACAAAATTAAGGATTTATTTGAATTATATCTCACCCAACCAAATATATAATTAGATTTCACCTACTATCTCATAAAAAATTTATATTTACAAAATTAAATATAAAATATCTCCCAACTAAATATAATATAAATGCATTCTAAGAATCTTCAATTATGTTGTTCAAGATAATTTTGCGATCAAATATTTTTTTCAATAATATAAATTTTAGTTTTGCTTCCAAGGGATAGCTCAATTGGAACAAGAGTTTGAATAGAATACTAGTTGAACGTGCATTTAGTAGTGAAATTTGATATCTAATCGTATACGAAATCCGTCTGATCTCTGACTATTACCAAGAATGTGTAACGAGGTCCATCTTAATGGCAAAGGAATAAATTTCTAGTGAAGTCGCTTTATGCCCTAACAAGTATGAGCTGGAAGCTTCTCTCATGACTCTTCCATGCCCCATTTGGAAGGGTACCTCATAGTGGTTATATATATATATATATATATATATATATATATATATATATATATATATTATAAAAGAAAGAATCAAAATATTGGAGTCGAACTCTCAATCTCTAATTAAGAGACATCAACATTTACAAATAGAGTAAGGCCTCATGAGTAAGTTTCATTTTATTGCTCTACCCAATTAAAAATACAAGTCTTGTTAATTATGTGTACATATCCTCAAATTGGGATATTTTTAAATTTAGATATCTAAACTAACATTTACATCTTATATTTATTTTACTCATATTTTGTTGCTCCAATAACTAACTGAGCAAATAAAGGTAATACTAAAAATATAATTAAATTTTTATGAAAAATTATAAAATAACTTTATATTTTAATCACTTATCTTCCTCGTTAAAAGACCAATATTTTTATCTGGTAGAGTATTATTCTGTCCCAACACTGGTAATTCAATGCGTATGTAATTGGTGTCATCAGTTATAATATTGCTTCTAGCTTATTTTTGTAAGATAAGAAAAGGAACTCAATTATATTTTTGTCTACCTGTTCATATGCACCTGTAAAAGGAGGTTCTTAATATCTAGCTTATGCGATGATAATTGATTATTTTGGTAATATCTTGGCAATGAATATAAATTCACACCTCAAAAACTTTAAATGGGTAAAATATACTAATATTAGTAAGATATATAAGTAAATAGTGATTTTTCTCGCCGTGCTTCCGTTACAATCTTCAAACTACATCAACAAGAGAATTCATATTCACCATATTCCTTAAAGATCAGCAATTCAAAATATTGTGAACATATTAACAGTTTTAAAAATTATCAAAAAAAATATATAGAAAGCTAAGGAGGAACCTTAATCATATCCGAGTTGACAAATAACTCCAAGAAGCAACATAGCAACCCAACTTGAAAAATCGATAATAAATCTTGCCTCTAAATTTTGAATTTTTCTTTATTTATTTATTTTTTATTAACTAGGAACCCATAACAACTATACGGTACATGCGGTAAATCTCATCCCCTACAATAGCTTAAGAACCACATGAAAAGGTAAGATGGGTCGAGCGAGGCTTTATGATAGGTTCATATCAAAGTAAAAAAGTTTGAATTCTAGCAGGAGGTAGAGATTTTCACCCATCTTATCATTGAGCCAACTCCATCCGATATTCATTTATTTTGCCAGAGGTGCCTTTTCTTTTAATTGTTGATTTAGATCATTGATCTCCTAAATTTTTATTCAGACAATAAATCGTTAAACAATTACCTAAACGATGAATTGCATTAAAGTTTAAAATCCTTATTCGCTATATATGTGATTCTTAGAAATCGTATTTCATCCATTTCAAAATGTTAAACTTTTTAAATTATTTTTCTATTCTGAAAATGTTCAAATTTTTATAAATTTTAAAATTTATTTTTAAAAAATTACTCTCACACATCTTCAATTTGCTCTCATATTAATAAAAAATAAATTAAATTAATTAAAAATATAAAAAAAAAATCCTTATTTGCTTCCTCCTTAAGTAATAAAAATCCCCATATTTTGAGATGAAACGTAGGGAGTATATTCTTTTAAATACCCATATTTGGACGAGACATTAAGTTTATTTGTCCATATTGTTGAAGTCCAAATGGAAACACCAAAAATCCAACATTCTCAAGGATGATCAGACCCGTGAGTTGTGGGTCCTTCTGGAAACAAGTCGTCTCTACAGCATTGTTTTCATGGAAAGAGACGCCTTTATTCTCCTCCTTCTTCCTCCTTCGACGCTCAGTTACAGAATGGGAACACTCATAGAGGGATTCACAATCTTTCTTACATGAAAGCATTGTTAAGTTGACCATTCAATGATTCCTTTGCAATTCACAAAAGTTGAATAAATATCACATTCAATATATATATATATATATATATATATATATTAACATACAACATTTTTGTTATTTTCCTTATGAACTGTAAATTGTATTCATATGCAGAACAGCTTTAGATCCACTTTTGTATTTGATAGATGAGGATAATGGTGAAAATCTTAGATAAAAAGAGGATATTTATTTGATATAATGAATTTTCTAACTCGTATCTTGGGTACGTTTTAATTCAAATTCAGTATATTATATATAATTGTTTAAGTTTTTAATTCTTTTAAGGTTTTCTCGTCTCCTTCAGAGTGATAAATTTTATATTATTTTATGATAAACATGAATTACAATATATAGTTTATTTAATCTAAATTAATGTTTTGTCTCGGGACACAAGTAGGAAATATGACAACTCAATTTATCATGAACACTCTTTACTAAATAATAAATTTTATGTCTCGACTCTTAATGTATAAAGAAAAATATACTTTTTTTAAAATATGATTTTCATTTTAAATAACCAAAGATAGGGAAAATATGACATTAAAGAACGGAATTGATATTTGAAAAGAATCAAATAGAGTTGGATAAACATACTACCTCTTTCGTGTGATACTATTTTCATTTATTGAATATTTTGCCTACGATAATGTTTTACATGCAAAATTTGTTATAGAAAAGAACTTAACTCCTAGCAAGAGAGTATGAGTTATTCTCTTTTATAATACGGATAATATTTCTATCTCATTATGGACATATTCGTATTTTATTTATTGTGTAATATCTAATAATACAATAACTTCTATTATAATTATTAAAAGGTTATATTAGATTGTATTTCTCCCAACTAAAAATACAATTGAGTCCCACTTTTTCTTTTTACAAAAAAATTCATTTTTACGGAACCCAAAATAAAATATCTATGAACTAAACACAATCCAAATACACTGATAATAATATCAGTAATAGAACAGATTGACAAATGTTACTCATTGAATCAAGTAAATTGTAGAGACCAAAAAACCAAAATAATCATTTTTTGGTTATTTTAGAAATAATTTTCTATTTAAAATATCTGTCAGAAAAAAGTACTCTAATTTTTCCTTTACACTTTTGCCCTTATCCTTTATTACTCCACCGTATTCAACCCGTATCACTTTTGCGTGATTGGTGTTCTTCCATTGGGATCTCAAAATTGACCAAAAACTTCGGAAAATCAATGCACATTTTCCAGCCAATTTATACCTTTTTTCCCCTCAATTTGAACCGCGATGTTTGCAAAAAGTTGAGACAGATCGTCATCAAGAAGAACAAAAGGCGGAAGGAAGAGAAAAAAAATGGAAGAATGGATGCTTCTTCTTCTTCTAGTAGTAATGAGAATAAACAAAGTGAACACAAATGGTTGCTAAATGTCCCACTATCAAAAAGGTTACAAAAAAAAAAGGAAATGACAATTTAACCTTTCAAAAAGTTCAAAAACCTATAATCATTTCGTTAACTTACTTTCACTTCTTTCTGTTAATTTTTCCAGTACTGTCAACAACTCATGTGGACCAAAAAGAGGTAGGAAATGTACGAATTTTTGTGGAACTTTCTGAATCTAAAAGAAACAGTGCTTTACCAAACCTTAAGTTATTCATGGGTTTGATGACTTTAGGGCTTATTTTCTGGTGTATGGTGGTCCAAAAGGAGGGTAAGATGTGTACTTTCCTTTAAAATTTTCTGAATCTAAAAGGAACCATACACCAGACTTGAAGTCATACATTTTGGGACATTTGGATTTGTTCCGGAAATGGAACTCAATGACAATATTCATTTTTGGCTGACCGTTTTTTTTTTTTTTTCCTCATAAACAATTCATTTTTGCAATACTTAAAAACAGAAACTCTAGATCGTATTTAGAAGACAGTTGTGTATTTATAATGCATTACATTTTACTCAAAACTATATTTAAAAGATGATTGTTTTAAGGACAGGGTAGCCAGTGCAGATGAAGACCGCAGATATATCTAGTCACCTATTTTGTCCATAAAACTAAGAATCTAATGATTGTCCAAGATTTCTTATTCGACCTTAAATAACAAGCTTCTTCATGACGAACACAGCGCAACAGAAGAAGTTTCCCACTTATAAATGGAGAAATTAGGCATGTTTGGTGGGAAATGCAAGTGGTTTCTTTGAACATTCTTAAATATCTCCCTGTCACTCTTGTTCAAGAATTCAAACTCTTGACAGTGGAGACACAGGAATTTTTTCAATGTTCAACTGTCCCCCCTCCCTCAAGTCTATTGAAACATCAAAGGTTATTCAATCTTAGAATGCTTCTTCTGAATATTTTCGGACTTTCTCATTTGGACCAATGGTTTTGAAATTGAGAGATGATTTGAGTCGAGTAGAGATATTGAAAGAGAGTTGATTTCTTGGAATCAAATGAGATTGGTAAATTAGATCTCAATTGACATTCTTTGCAATGTTTCAGATCTTTCAATCAAAAGGGCCACAATTTCTATTTCCAAAAGAGTAAGGATGAGAAAGCTGAAATCCATTTTGTGGATGTTCAAATAAAAGGAACATCCCACCTAAAACAAAAAGAAACTTTCCTTTTTTTTTTCCTTTGGTAAATAAAAGGAGTTGAGATTTGCTTGTCTCCTACTCTTTCTCAAGTTGTGGTAGTCCCAAGAGTGCCAAAGGGATTTCATGACTAATCCAGTAGATAAATATTATACGTAGATCCATACACCTGGAAAAAGTCCCTCAGGAAAATCAAAGCCATTCAAAGCAGAAGTTTAACAGCCTATTAAGATCCATTCCTATACAACAAGAAGCAATAACTCTTATCATCCTGAGAACTACATTAGTCATGAAATCACTTGAGCACTTGAAATTGGGGTCAAATGCTTAGCATAAAAGAATATACTACCAATGATGGAAATAAAGAACATGGACTAACATAAGTTGTAGTTAACAACCGTGTCAAATCATTGATGCTTCTGCATATATACAAGGCTTTCAAGAAATCTTCATGTTAACTTGTATGCCACACCTTAAATATGAAGGGTATTCACCTACACTATAATAAATATATCCCACCTATATAATTGAGCAATCAGCCTGAGTGGAATTATACGTTGACAGACTAGTAGGTTGTAAATCAAGAAAGATCAAAGTGCCAGACAATTTCCAGGGGACTGCAATCAACCAAACTTTTTACTCGATTTAGGGCTGCATGTCTGTGTTGCAGTAATGGAAGTGAGCTATTGTCATCTTCTTGCTCCTCCACCTTCTTACCTTTTCTTTTCCGGGGTAATTTCCTTGAATATGTCTTCCATTTTGATTCAAATTCACAAGCTACAAGCATATTGCAACACCAAAATCATCCTTTATCATCAAGAAGGAAACATAAATAGCAACAACCATATTGAAATTTACATGCAATTTATTTAACAGATGCATGGCTTCAAAGGGGCCTGAAATCACTAATGCTCACATATAAAATTTTCAAAATAATATACATACACTTTGCAAGAAGAATAGCTACATTTTCATTTTCCTACCATTTAAGAGCTTCCATTGCCAGGGAACTTATAATTTCAGTTGAGCATGACGTACTAAAGAGTACTAATTAATTGTCATATTAAAACATCCATAACAAGTCAAGTCAAGTAACTACATTCAAAAAACAGTGTGTGTTTTGAAGTCTAGACCTCATTATAAGTGAACCCCCCACACTGTAGGCAATTTTTAATATCAGGCTTGAGATAGAGTGACGATAGCAGTTCGTATGCGGAGACAACCATTTCACTGCAAAACAAGGTGCTTTATGCTTGAAATCCTCCTACCATTATACATTGGCTAAACAATTAGACATTCCACAGTTTTAGCACTGAATATGGGAAAACCACAGCCAACAATGGTCCCAATCATTACAGGTTCTAAGAAGGTATAGGAACAAACAACCTTAACTCAATGGAAAGGATATTTCGATTTGAGCCAACGCCTTCCAATCACAGTGAGGATTTAAGGAATAGGCGCAAACAGTCTTAATCCCAAATAGAGTGGAAATTTTGACTTATTGAACAAGGGCCCTCAATCACAGAGGGTTAAACCTTAATGTTTTTCCGAAGCTCACTTCTCAAGTTAGATAAACAATGAATTGTATAGAGCGCAAAAAAGAAATGAAGATCCTTTTGTCTTGTTTTTTCTAGAGGATTTGGACAAACATGCCCCCAATAGGATCTCCCTAATCCTCCGTTTCCAATGCATGAAACTCATTTTCCTTCCTGCAGGACCAATAGATTTAATGTGCCTATATATCTATCTTGGTGACTTGATATCCCCCTACCAGTGGAATGTGCCTTTCTATCCATCTTGCGACTCAAAATTAGGGTGCATCTCAAAAAGTATCTTTAGAATGTCTAAGGTCCGACAATAATAGTCCACAAAATTGGATATTGATTCAAGGTTTTCTTCCAACATATTTCAAAGTTCTTAAATTTCTGAGTGTATCCAACCTCTTCATTTTCCTGTTTTGCTAGACATGTCCAACATATTTGACTACAATGTCATTTAATACCTTGGAAAAATGGCCAAGAAAATAACTAAAAATTAGAATGCAAGATTCTAAAATCTTTGTAATGCCAACCGTAAAATCTGAGAGAATTAATGTGTTAATCTTCTAAAATGAAATTCCTAAAGCCAAAAACAAAATTCTAGAACAATACCACAGCAGTTGATGGAATAGCAACTTTTAACTATTCCGAAATTGATACATAACCACTAACACACTGAAACCTCCACAGTTTCATGAAGATTTTCTTTGACATTAACAATTCCAAATAGCTTTAAGAGCCACAACTTTGAAATTATAATGAAAAGATGATACTTTTTTGAATCACATGGCTCAAATTAGAGAGAACCAACCTTCACTTTTACCATCAAACCCTCGTATAACGCATGCACAAACCCACGGCCTTCCTGCACGAGAGGCTTTTGCACCATCTTTAAGTTCACCGTTATGCTGCTTCAAGCTGCAATGCAAATATCAACCTTTCTTAAAGTATCTGAATACAATTTTTATAAAGAACATGAGAACAAAAGCTCATTTAAACAAATGGCAAAATATTATAAATATCTTAGTTACATAAAAAAGCAGAAAATGGTATCCAGATTATCGTTCTTAGGTATCGGAACTGACACAAATGACAGTTGGTGACATACAAGAGAATGAAATTATAAGCAAGAAAAACACATTTATTATAGTCCTACTAAAAACTTTCGTTGTCCACTTTAGGTAAACTGTATTTTATGTATAAGCATAAAAAAAATAATAAAAAGGGCCAAGATCTCTTTAGATTGGGAACCACTTCTTTGGCAGAAGTTCTCATTATTTCACTGGATTTTCTTTTCTTCTGCCAAAATGTTGTCTATGAGACTTTGCTGCTATGTAATAACTAGTATGTAGTTTCTAAATAATTCATTTGATATCAGAGATAGGGTTTGGATTTCAGTAATAAAGCTGAATTTATGTATCCTCCCATCAGATTCTCTCTTTCATCATTTTTGTTTCACTTTTCCCAGTTAATCAGTACCCTATGCTGTTCTGCTTCTTAAAAACCCTTTGATGAAGCCAGGAACAATTGGAATCTGACGGTCTTCATTCAGTGCCTAGACCCAACTTTAGATGGCCGAAACTTTAATAGGATTTTAGATAGAGTTATTTTCTTTACTGCCAAATTTGAACAACCAGATACGAGATTCCTACGGACTTAGCATACCTATGTAGTACAAAACAGTGTGGGCCAAATTTTAAAGCGACAAAAAAGAGCAACTTGGAGGGAAAGTGCTTTGCTTTTGAAGGATCTGCCACATAATTAGGCTAGTAAATGCACCACCTCAATAAGCATATATAATGTTCCACTTTTACATTGTAGTTTTAATCATTTTTTGCATAATTATAAGATTCCCAAGTCAGGTTTCCCTTTTTGCTCTACTTTCCTAGCATTTCCTAATATTCTTGCAAAATCCATCCTAGACTTCCTCAAATGCCATTTAGACAATCAAAATAGAGAGACATAATAGAAGATTATTTATAACTACGAAAATGTGTTTCTAACTCAAAAACAGATATACATCAGCCAATTTCTTGAGTCCTGACTGTTGTACTCTTTATTGTCAAGATTAATAAACCACATTATCTGACGAGCTAGCTAATGTTTTTATTTCTTCTACACTGAAGCAACAAAGTTCATTTAGATAAGATAAGTAAGCTGTAAATCACTATGTTCAGAATAAAATGAAAACAACAGAGTGCGGTAGTGGAAGTCATACCAATAAACATAAAAAAATCACCAAATGCTACAGGACCAAATAAAGAAAAAGATAAATCCATGATGATATCTTGTAGGTCAGGAACCCACAGTTCGTTTGTCTCAAGAAACAGGAGGAGATTACTTTAAAAACCAACAAACTGCAAGCAAGTTTTGTAAACATAAACTGTAGAAACCCAGGTAATGGAAGGATTTACCGGCGAGAGAAATTGGTGGTGACCCCAACGTAGGTCTTGATTGGAGGATCGGTTGAGAGAATCAGATAGACGGACCATGACTTCTTCAACGATCTTGAATTTGAGGGTGACACTTTACCTGAGATTGATGATGAGGAGGAGGAGGAAGCTGATTTCAACGAGTTTGAAGGATTGAGTGAAGATTTAGGGCTAAAATCATTGAGATTTTTGTGAGGCTTGAGGGATTTGAAGCTCCTTGACAACAACATCCTCTCCCTGATCGAAAGAGGAAGACGCACATACAATCGCCGTCAGTTAGAAAATTTACCGTTATCTTACATTACCCTTTTTTTTTCTCGTAGAATTAAATAAATAGTATTTTATTTTAAAATTTTTTATTTTAAATTTTATAAAAAATTTATAAAAAATAAATAATATTCAAAATAAAATTTTTACGGCATTTCATATTGCCTGATTGCAATATTTTAACATTAATATTATAAAGTTTAGACTTATTTATTCTATGATCTTAAATTTAGGGATGAAAATTTTAACACAAATATTTTTTTTAAAAAAAACTATCACAATGAATTTTAATTTGATATTAAATACTCCCATTGTCACATGCATGCAATTCACTTTTTCTACCAATAATAGAAACACCATTCTTTATTTTAGAATGAATTAATTATGTTTAAAACTTTTATCGTCAATTTTATAAGAAGTTGGACTATTTATAAATAATGAAGTAAATAAAAAATAAAATATTATTCAATCTTCAACAATATGTTACATTTATATACTAATATATGAATATTAAAAAATTCAAAAGTCATTCTTTTTTAAAAATTTTAAAATTAAATTCATGTCATATTCTTCCGTAGCCAGTAGGACGAGTAACGCTTTATTTTTGCAAGCATATATCTTACTCTCTTTATCCATAGATAAATGTTATTGTGATACTCCTTTATTTTTATTTTTTTGATTTCCCGTCCGGTATCCTCCCACTGGAGACTAATCCGGACCAAGACCTGATCAGGCTCCGCAACTGTGAAGCACTTTAGAGGGAACTCCTGACCCCGAACCTTTAAATGGCTCTAACAAATGTCCCATAAGAATTCCAAAGCTGAAGTCGAACTTGCGACCATATTGGCAACGTCCTTCCAGCTGCCACATGCTACGAGGTTATTGTGATACTCCTTTAATAGACAAATAACTCACTTTTCACCCATTTCATAACCACAAATTGTTTGTCAGTTTGTATAATTCAAAGAATATTTATCAGTTCCTTTCTACTTTTGCCCTTAACTTTATTACTCCATAAAATATTATATTAATTAAATTTCTTTCCCAAGATGATCATAAATAACGATAGCCTTTTAATTCATATAACGCAATCATTTGTCAGTGAAACGAGAAAAAGACATCTACTTGGATGGAATTTTGTAACAGAAATATCTCATTTTTTCTTTCACAAACAATCTACTTTTATTTTTTACAAAATTTAAAATAAAAAAATATCAAACTCAAACTCTAATTATTATTTTTTCTTATTTATTTTTGCACTCCGAAGTCATCCACTAAAATAAAGGGAAACTGATTTTACGTTTGCTGAAACACAGTTTACAGTGACACACTCTTGAAATCGTCCCCTTCATATCAGAGGACAAACCACTCAAGTTTTTTGCTCTTTTGCAGGAAGCATGCAACGGCCGCAAGGCAAAACAAACTACAATAACATTGAAATTGGAAGTCACTAAGTCGGACTCTGCGCATCACATTTACCTTTTAAAAAGAATTGGGAAAATACAGAATGCGATGCAGCTCAAGCTGAAATATATAACATACAAAAGGGACCCTTGTCAAATCCAAACACCACCACCGACCCCCCAACCCACCACCACCCCAAAATAAAAAATGACACTCCAACAAATCAAACATCAATTATTACCAAAAAGTGAGCATCCTATATGAAGAGAGAACAATAACCAATTTCTCACTGAAGTAGCCCGTACACAAAAAATACAAATTAATGGCCTCAAACTTACAACAGCAGGCAAAATCTTGATGCTAAAGATCCATTCCACCTCATAGTATTGAATTTGGGCAAAATTACAGCTCAAGCAACGTTCATAAGAACCAAATCTACCTCGGCTCTAAAACACAGTATATATGGTAGAAAGTAATCCACTGCTGTCCTGGAAACTATCTTCTCTAAAAGCTTGTAAAATTTGCAAGAAATTGAAGTCTCATATTTGGGCTAAAAGAAGAAAACAAGAACCAAAAACCTGACAGCATAATCTAAGGATGCCAGCCCTTTGTGTACATAGGAAAGGGTCATGCAGCATAACCCCCTGAACCTGAAAGAATGCCCAGCATGATCTAATCAATCTGTGGTATTGTCTATCTCAAGCTTTGCCTTGTTTTGATCATACGTTTGAGCGTTGCTAACCAGAAGTGACACTCATCCCAATCACTTGTTGTAAGTTGTACCTGAAGCAAGCAAAATTAAAACAGAAGGTCTAAGATGCCAGTGCCAATCCAAGCAATAACGAAAGAAAATAACTTGGATTTCCTTCATTGAGGTACCTGAATTTGAAGCGCTGTACTAAAATCACCATTGTCCAAGGACTGACAAAGCTGGAAAAGCTTTTCAGCAGCATTCTTAGATATATCACCACCATTGAGTTTCACAAACAAGGCACCTAACTTCTTTGAGTTATCCTCTATTTCCCTCTTCTTGGCTGGATTGGCTCGGGCCCCTCCCAAAGCTTCTGATGTCTCATTAAAAAGTCTAGTCAAAGTTGCTACAACAGGCTTTTGATGGGCTGCAGTATGAAGCCACAAAACAAGCTAAATATCAGCACACAAATTTTTAATAGAAAACCTAGTTTTTTCTTTCAATAACATAGAAGAAATACGGAAAACAAGAAAAAATCAAAGAAACAATGCAAGATATTGCGAAATCAATATCACTAGTAGAAAACATGGATAAGTGAATGAATACTAGAGACTAACTTTGATAAACTACCGTATAAAGGGGAACGGGCGGGAAGAGAAGCATCATCCTTGAAGACAAGTACAAGATAGGACCAGGTCTAACCAAAGACAAGGATGAACATGTGTAAAAAGATGAGTACAAGAAAGGTTTCCTTTCTCGTTTTTCCTTATCTTCCCGCGGGGGTGGGGGATGAATTTTAAATCAATCTGTTTGCACGAATCACAAACACAAATAATTTACTTAAGTTTTTGAGGAGGAATATCAAAGGCAAATTAAAGGGAGATGCCTAATTCGGAACAGAGGTAAGTCTACCAGGCACATTCGAAGTATCAGCCGTCTGAACTGTAGGTGGAGGAGCAGCAGGGGTTACAGGTGTTTGTACTGGGGCAGCCTGGGGGCTAGGAGGCTGCATCGGACTCATTCCAGGCCTCTGAACTCCAGCACTATTGATGGGCATGAATCCTCTGGCTGCGGGGTTAGGAGCTGCAACTTGAGGGATCTTTTGCGCAGGAGTTGGACCAGTAAGGGAAGAAGTAGGGCCAAATGAGCCAATCCCCGGGGGGCCAGACTGATAACCAGGGTTAGAAGCCCCCTGAAACCAACACAAAATTCAAGTTCTAGAACATTGAAGGGATTTACAAAATTTAGTAAAATGTATGAGGAGGACATACAGGATATAACTGTGAACCCAATGTGGGTTGCTGATATCGTTCGACATTTCTCAACATTGGTGGGTTGGCAGGAATAAAGGGCTTGTGTGCTGGCTGAGTAGTTACTGGTGGTGGAGCAAAGTTGCCCTGACAGTGAGAAGAATTAGAAATTTTCATTCTATTGATATTTGCTTTAAGTGAACTTACAGCTACCACCTCTATATGAAAATCAATATCCATATTTTTTAGCTTGGCACAAAAATTTAGAACATTTGACATAGAATTATTTTGCCACGTTCATATGGTCTCTCATGTAGTAGTGTTCAAATGCTTTCCTTGAAAATGAGGTTAGTAATAAAATTTACATAAAAAACTGCTTCTATCCAAAGATGATGTATATCATCTTGGAAAATCCCAAAACTAATTGAGAACATCTATTCTGAATGGCAGGGAGTCGTAGCTTCTACTTTAATCAAAGCAAAAGCCATGAACA
Source organism: Rauvolfia tetraphylla (assembly GCA_030512225.1). Taxonomy (NCBI): domain Eukaryota; kingdom Viridiplantae; phylum Streptophyta; class Magnoliopsida; order Gentianales; family Apocynaceae; genus Rauvolfia; species Rauvolfia tetraphylla. The sequence goes on along the minus strand of JAJQKT010000063.1, from coordinate 2,677,451 downwards.
AAACAAGAGAAAATATGTGAAGAAGAGACCTTTGACATAGATCTCGGTGGAATTGGGCTCTTGCTAAAATTTTAATCCATATATAGAATTTTAAATCTCCTCTTCATAAAAAATTCAATACCTTCAAATTTTTAGTGGTATTTAGATGGGTTTCCATTGCCAAACCCAATGCAACATTTTCATTTCGGGTCCCTCTTCCCAACTTGCAAACACATTATTTTGTGAAATCCAGCAGAAAATGTTTCGAATTGAAACCCAATCCAGGAGCAGAGAAAAATATATGAAAATTTCTTGCAGTGGGAAGATTTCAAACAAATCACTACTTAGCAACAAAAAGACAAAAAGTATAACCAAATTTTCAAAACAAAATGCAGTCTAACTTGGCTAGTAACTTCAAATAACCTTGAGATCCAGAGCAGTGCTCAATGCTTATAACCAGTGAAAAACATAATCACTACACCAATACATGATTATTTTTTTTACAAGATATCAAAATACTGAACTATAGTATACACTAGCCAAAAGGTTTCACATAGTGTAGTAGTTAACATTGGTGGGGCGGGGGAAAGGAAAATGAAAAATCCTCCTAAAACTAGACATGATATCCACATGAAAAGGCAGAAATATTGAGTAAGTAGATTCAACAAAGAACTTTTTTCTAATTTATTAGAAAATCAAAAGAAAATTCAAAAAGCAAAAGATATGCACTAGTTCTCTGAAAAACATATCAAGGTCCCCAATTTCGTTTAACACCTCCTTTTCAAAAGCAATATTTGTTTACTAAGACTTCCAAAGGAAAAACACACTTCTAATATTCCAAACAACACATTAGATTTAGGAACCAAATTATTTCGTTAGCTCTAATGAATAAAGAAAAACAAACAAAAAAAGAGGCCCAAAATCCTGACAGTTACTTAGATGAATTTCTTAACTGCTCCTTGAATTTACAAACTTATTTGTGTAGGCTTTTAGCACCAATTGTGAATAAAAATTCATTACTTGACAAAATTGGTACAACTCAATAATTTAGGACATATATACAGAGATTAGTAAGATCAGTGAAGCTCAAAGCATAAGTATAGAAAGAACTATGAGACAGTTAATAGAGATGTTCAGATATCACATAAATGAGCATAAAATATCATATTATGTTCCCCACATACTTAACATGGTATACCCAAACAAGGATAAAAATTTAATCTCTAAATAAAATCAAGCAAGACAAGGCACAATACCTGGGGCACTTGCGGTACTGGAGATGGAACAAATATATTAGGCTGTTGAACATGATGTGGGGGAGCAGGTTGATATGGAGGAGCTGCAGCAGCGTAGCCCCTTGCATATGATGAATCAAATGGCTGCTGATAACTTTCAGGATATGGACTGCTGGGGACACTGGACTGAAGTTGAGAAGATGTCTCCTAAGTAGGAAGAAACAAAAAAATATAGTACAGCAGCAAGGGGGCAAGGGGGCAAAGGGGGGGGAAGCATCTTATCTTCACTAATAACCATAAGGGTAATTTTTCCACAACTCCGTGAAGTTCTGAAACTGGAAAGTTACCACTCGACCCAAGAAAAATTAACAGAAATTGATACCCACCAGCTTTAGGAACTAAAAAACAGAAAAACAAAATAGAAATCAAAAGAATGGTCGTTGAATTCTTATTCAACAGTCACTGTACCTAATTATGCTTTCTTTTCCTTTTCTCATCAAATCAATTGCATTTTCCTCAATTTCCATCTTTTCTAGCTACTCAAAATTTATCTAACCTGATTCTGCCATTTTAATTTATAAATGTATTCAAAACTCACACAATCACTACAAATTCGCAACAAAACCCCAAAGAGAAAACAGTTTAAATTGTTAGAAGTATAAAAACATTTGTATGGCATAATCTGACTCCATCATTCTTTTTCAACACATCTATTAGTACTACCCCTGACTTTTGTGCAAGGATAAAAGATACAAGGTATGTCTGTCTCTGAAAGAATGAACCAGATCACCCTGAAATTTTCAAAATGAAGTTGGCATGCATGTACAAATTTTCATGTTTTCGGGTCTGCTCTTGACAATTGATAAATGGGCATTGACTTAGTTAATAAAACTTCAATCATTGATTGGAAGCTTAGGGACTTCCTCATGTACGCTTGTATATGCATATATTTCCTAGTTGTCATACGAATGGGGGTGCCCATGTAATGATGTGTGCTTGTCACTGTTGGGCGAGTCTTCAACAATGAAAAAGTAAAAGTGAGGAGAAAATTATTCAGATTTAGTATGCCTACTACTTCCACACTTAATGGAGGAAATCAGAGCTTTAATGTCATCAGAGAATAGTCTTTTCTACCTTAAGGTTGAAGTCGCATTCCTGATTTGTTTATACATTGATTTCCTGTTTCTATTGTGTATTTATATTTTTGCGTAAATATAGACACAAAAACCATAGCAGATCTTGCTTAAATGTGATGCTCGCCTATAAGCTTAAGCTTTTGTTCCAAAGCTAATGTTCTTTTTCAATAGATTGAATGGTTGGAAATTATTAAGACTTCTACTTACATTTTGCAACTAGTTCATAACTACTTCAAGGGCAAGGAAATTACCTAGTTATTTCAGTTCAAAATGGATAAAGCGTTTACCTGATAGTAAGTGTTTGAAGCCTCAGCAGCACCATAGCTAGATTGATCAATGCCATATGCTGGTAGAGATTGTTGTTGAAGATCCTCAAGAGCCGTGGACTTTGATATACTATTTTCTGCAGAGAAAACTGGAACAAATTAATCATCCATAGAAGTTCCTGATCGTACAAATTCAAGGTTGTAGGTTTTAGCACCAAATAGCTATTTGTATAATTGCAGAAAGGAGGGTACAACAATAATAAGAAACATCTTCAAAGACCTAAGATCAAGGAAGACATGAATCATTGCACGTTCAAGAGGAATAGGTTAAAGCACCAAATAGCTACTTGTATAATTGCAGAAAGGAGGGTACAACAATAATAAGAAACATCTTCAAAGATCTAAGATCAAGGAAGACATGAATCATTGCACGTTCAAGAGGAATAGGTTAAAATAATTAAACTTTTTAACGCTAAACAAAACCAGCCTTTGAAAGAAACTGCCTAGGGCCCTCAAATCTAAAACTTACATAGCTCCATTGTCATGATAATATTTTTTACTGAAGCAACAATACATGATTCAGAAATCCATAAACAGAAAACCAAATTGTAAACAAATAACTACTGTGAAAAAGAGTTACCAAGTCCTTAGCATGGTCCATACAGTTTAATCAGGTTCCAGACAAGCTTCCAGAGTACTAAGGTTCCAAGGGCTATAGAAATTCAGTCAAGTTCTAAGAAGGGACAATCTATCACCCCACCGATCATACATTTCAAGGTCTCTTTCAGAGGAAAGGCTAACAAAAGTTTTTTGTGCTATAATGTTTATTAATTACCACGCAATCCTCCAAGCTACGAACAATCAGGGTCCTAAGTTAACAAGTATGGCACCTATGAATGCTTATTTCTAATTAAGTTCATCGCTTATACATGGAAAAAAATTCTCCCTGAAGTCAAACCTTCTCTTCCCCGAAGAACTTGGATTCTACATAAACACCCATGTGGAGTTCCTAAATATGCATATGTGATTCTGCTGGGAGAAAACGCCACTAGAAAATATTCTTTGCATGATGTGTCCAATAAGAGGGAATGCATAATCTAAAGCACATAAATCATAAGAAAGGTACAGTTTGACACATTAAATGACATAGAGAAGCAAACCTTGTTCAATAGAGAGAGCAATACGATCACGTAATACTGCAAGTTCTGGAGACAATTCCTCAGAACCCATCAGTTTCAGGTACTCCATAGCTGTACTCAAAAGGCCTTGGCTTGCCAATATTTCAGCATACTTTTCTACAAGCTTGCATAGAGCAGCACTGAATCGCTTTTGTCCAGTTGCCAGGGCCAGCACAATTGTCTTTTCCATTAAATCCTTCAAGATAAAAGAAAATTAGCAACTCTGATTTGCAATTTTAACATGTTATGAGCATCAGAAGGTAGCATAGAAACCTGAAGGCGGTCAACATAAGATTTTCCATCATGCTCATGTGCCAGAGTCCTTGACCAAATCTCCACTGTTTTGTCAATGTTTCCAGCACAGATATAACAAAGTGTTGCAGCAAGAGTATTTCCAGCAGCCATGAGTCTAGAAGCAAGCATGTCGCATAGCAATGTCCATTCCTCTTGTCGAGCAAACTGCAAGGTGCCGATGATTCATCATTCCACCAAAAGTATACATAGAGGAATGAAAGAAAAAAGTGATATGGAGGTTTGCAAGTTTTCATTGGTTAGCTGCAAGAAGAGTTATAATAATAGGTGCTTTTCTGTTCACCTTGTATTTAAGTAAACAAAGCTCACAGTTTTCATGAGCCAGCCAAGGGATTTCAAATACAGTGCACTGCTGCATTAAGAAACTAGAGATCCAAAAATCTGCAAAGACTGATTACAGATCATACTGAATAGTTCAACTCAACTTCTGAGTTAAGAATTATTAAATGATTCATCATCACCCAAGATCAAAAAATGGAGCTCGTTATAATTGTAACAGCTAAAGGTCACTGGCTTAATCAAAAGATGTCAATTTCATGTTAACAAATTTGGAAAAGACTGGCACATAATGTAATTGATCCGCAAAATTGAAGCTTGAATATTACAAATGAAAGCTCTTCCCCTAAAGCAAAGAACATACAGTACACAGAAGTAAAGAAATTGCCAAATTCAATGAAATATTTGGAAAACATTTGTGCATAATATGATTTACCCAGTAAATAAAGCTTCAAGCATAAATGAGGAAATCCTTGCCCTAAAGCAAAACTTACCGTACAGAGAAGAGCAACTGTTTCCTTCCAGGATTTCAGAGGCCGAGTATTCACAAGGCTCTTGAGGTCATTGTTCACCATAGCAGCAACAACCTGAGTGTTAAAAAGATATTTATAGAAGGTAGAAAGAATATCCAATCTAAACGTTATTGACCCCACACAGAAATATTTCATCACTGAAGAAGCAAGTGTTCAGAAAACATAGTAAATATATACACCTTTAGGTAAGAAGATTGGCTTGTCTTAAGATATTGATCACGTGTACTCTCCCACAGGGAAACACCACCAACATGAGCTATAACCAAAGCATCCGCCATTCTGTTTGCAGACACACATTGCATTACTGCCCCTTTGTAGTCTCCAACAACTAAAGCATGTTGAACAGCTTCATCAAATGATAAGTCAGCAGCATCCTCTTGTCCTTCTATTTCTTGTGCAGATACTTCTTCAACACGTGCAGAGTCCTCAATATCAAATTTATTTCCCGATACAGATAATGGTGTATCAGCTTTGGGACTGAGATTGTTGAAAAACTCCAAAGGATCCAACCCATTATCAGTAGTAAATGAGACTGTTCCCTTACTTCCTGGTAAAACCTCTCCTGCGGCTGCACTATCTTTGAGACCAAGAGCGTCGATCTGTTCAGCAATATTATTCTCCATAGTCACTTTTTCCTCAGGTGGTGGTGTGAAACCAAGATGAGATAGCAACTTTGTTCGTGCTGTCCCATCATCTTCAAACATAACCCTTAAGAAGCTCCATATTTCTCTCTCCTCCTCAGATCTGCCCATACAAATAAATGGGACCAGTAAGCTTCGTAACTGGCAAATCAAGATTACCTCAATTACCTTAGAGAACCTACTCTGATTCCAGAGCTTTCTTTTCGCATAAAAGCCTCAGAGAAGATCGATCCCCATTTTGTATTGAAGCCTCAAATTCGGAAGATCGGCTTAACAGACTATCTTCTGTAACTACATCATGCACATAAACCTGGCATTGCACAAGACAAAAGTGTATCAATATATATAACAAAGGATGGAACCCCAAAACAGAAAGGATTGAGAGCATTAAGCATGCCTCTGAAGATCCAGCTGAAACAGGAGTATCCGGAGTGTGAAACGAAACAAGCTTCCCACCAAATCCAAATGAGACTCCTGCTTTACACTTGTACCAGTTTGGTGCTCTCAAAGGTGCTGTAAAGAATAATCACAAGGTAAAACATAGCAAATTATATAGCAGGACTGTGAAGAGTAAAATATAAAATAACATAACAAACGTCGGACTATTTTTGTCCCACAAGGCATTTCCAGCATTGCAAATCCAAGATGCTTACAAATGATATCATTCTTGACTTTTTCTAGCATATTTCTCCCAGTCACTACTTTGGCACAAGTCTTATCTTTTATCAGTATAAGGCATTTACATGTGCTTCCTAAAATTATCATCAAAATCATGTACAAACACAACCATTTATGGAAGAAGATACAATATAAAAAAGCAAGTTCCATTTAAGCGAAACTCGGACCTTGGGCTTCTCACAACCAGAAGTAACAACTTCATAATTCTTATCTAGAGTTGTTTGATGGATAATTAGAAATTATATACCCAAAATGTTCTGTTAAACTAAGAAGCTATGGATCCATTGAAGCATCTGCTTAACGACCAGACGTTCCTTCATGAGCATGAAAATGAGACAATGATAGACCAATCTGCATCTATCATGCCAAACAACAAGAACATCATCCAAAAAATTAGCACAGCATTTTATTATCTGAATCATTGTACCTGTGCCAAAATTAATCTCTCCAGTTCCATATCGGCCACAACCCTACAAAGAAAGATTTGTAATCTTATTATATAATTCATTAGAAACTAACAAAATTATGGTGGTAGAAATCTACGTGCAAATCACATTAAACCTACTCAGGCATTTCCCAATTGACAATATTGAAATAGTTTATGCACAACAGCTGGAATAGCTTTGTCCTATTTTGGCATTGCAGGGGATCATTAAAATAGAATCACAGAGTGGCAGACTAGTGCAATGGATACATAAACAAAATATTACCCCTAATGCATTTCCTAATTTCACAGAACTTCAAAGATAAGGATCAAAAATGTTAAGACGTGTAGATAGACAAATGAAAATTGAAAACTAACATAATTAGGGGAATGTAAAGTTTCCTATGTGATACATAAAGGAGGAAATTTTTTCATATTGGTGTCTCTAATTAACTGTTCAAAGGCTCACCGGTTTTTTACACTAGTCTTCTTAAAAAAATACCTTTAATATACAGCCCTCCTTTTTTCCCCTTAACAGAACAAGAAGACTCTCCACAAAAGCAAAGTGAATAAACAAGATAGCATGCATTTGTGTAATTATATTTTTGCAATCACCTACAACACAATGTTCATTTTACAACTAATACTGGCAAATAATAATAAAAATGCTTTGAAAACTGAAGGACTATAAACTAATAAGAAATTTAAAGAATACAACAAAATAAGCATCTATACCACTAATACACTCTTCTGCTTGCGTTCCCAAATAATACTAAGCAATATGAAACGTTGCAACTAAAAAATCCATAGAAAAAGGATATAAACCTAAGCCCAAATTTTTTTTTTTTATTGCAAGTAATTTAAAATCATGCAAACCAAATTTGCCTGTTACCATTAAACAGAATGGTGACAGATTGCCCCACCTGGAAATTATATCATCCCACATGAAAACACTATTTTTAGACCCTCCATTAATATAGCAAGTTTAGTACGCAAAAGAGACAGGGATAGACAAAAGGAATTTCGTCTCTCCTCCTCTATTATGAATTCCATTAATTAAAGATGGCATTAAGAATGCCATCACACATGACAAGAAAGAGACCCTAACCTCTATATTGTAAAGCCCGATCTTCCCGTCAAAAGAAGACGCCGATATAACCCCAGGGATCCTTGGATACCAGTGTACATCAAAATTCCAATTGGTCGCAGCAGGCAATTCAGCAGCAATCTGCATTAAGTTAAACAATAAATCCGCTATAAAAATATCAGAGAGTGAACAATAAGATATTTCAGACACAGGGACCAAGAAAAAGAAAGAGAGATATAGAAATAGAGAGATTGAAACTAAAACGAAAAGAGCAAGTCATTCAATGCCAGAAAACACTCAGATGAAGCTTAAGCACTCAAAGCCATTTACCTCTCCAGAAACAACATCCCAACAAATGGTACGGTTATCTTTGGCACAGGTAAGAAGATAGGAACTATCAATGGGACACCAGGACATAGCAATGACACCTGGAGTAAGACACAAGGATCCACAAATAAGTCTCTAGAAATTGAATTGACCTGAATTCCTCAACTATGTAATGGGATAAAAGTGACACATAAAACTGAAAAAACAATTTCCAAACAATTGTGGGGTAAAAAGAGAATGCTGCCTTAAGAGAGTATTTAGAGCCTTCTGCATCAAGTGCCATACACTGGGAAGAGTAACAATAAGTTATGATAAAGAAAATATATATCAAAAAATTCAGAAGAAAACGTCCATAGGAGAGGCAAGATGACATCCATCTTTCCTTGAGTCCCAAGTATCCAGTCTTCCTCATAAACTTCATTCCAACTTCAAGCCAACATTAACTATTGGCCAAATAGATTAATGCCAAGAATCATGTATCTCATAGAGTGGCACCAATACTTTCTGGCTTCAATTTGAGGCGCCTCTGAATCTGAATTCTTATATTGTATTTAATCTACATAGCCAAATTAAAGAAAACAAAGCATACAAAGAAAACAAGAAAAAACATAAATCAACAAATTCAGAAAATGTCCAGAGGAGAGGCTAGGCAGCGTCCTTGTTTCCTTGAGTCCCAAATATAGTCTTCCTCATAAGCTTTATTCAAATTTCAAGCCAACATTAACTATTGGCCAAAACAGTATAATGCCAAGAATCATGTATCTCAGAGTGGCACCAAAACTTTCTGGCTACAATTTGAGATGTCTTTGTATCTGAATTCTTATATTGTATTTAATTTAAGAAACCAAATTAAAGCAAACAAAACATACAAGCTTGCAGCTGTTGTTAGGTACTTGGAGTTCGTGTATTGAATACGTTGTCGCATCCGACAACACTCTTCCAACCAACTCGTTCCAGAACAACTGCTAATTTATTTCTTAAATATTGAATTTGTTAAATGCCAAAGATAGCAATAATAAACAACCTCCACGTTGAAAAGAGCTACAACTTCCATCATTCTCCACTGTCTTTAAAGAAATAACGAAATAAGGGAACAGAATACATATGGATGAACAACTGCTACAGAATTGGCCAATTCTGGTGGCACAGCAACAGAAAGGGAGCAGATAATTAGTAAAGCAAGCTGTAAGAATAACACTCAAGGAATATCTCAACAAAACCCTGCGAACACAATGATTTCATATCAACTACTACTTCCGCTTGCTGGGGGTACCAAGGATACAAAAGGACAATCCACATAAGGGAATTAGTCAAGCAATATGCATTTAACTAACAAGAAAAGAACTAAGGGAAGAGCTCATCATAAATTGGCATACCTTTAGTGTGCCCTGAAAATTCTTTGACTGGAGACATTATATTTCGCAAATCCCAAAGCTGAATCCAGATATCAGTCAATTCAAGAAGAAGAAGAACAATGACAGGAATTATTACAAAGGACGATCACAAAAAACATTACCCTTAGATATGGTGAACTATCATCATCCGAAGCAACAATTAGCTGAGTGGGAAGATCAGGATTCCACTGCAAAACAGAGCATCGCCTTCTAACCGGATCCGAAAAGCTACAAGTAGATAAGTTTGGGTCAGCTCACTGAGGGTAACGGAAGAACAAGCCATGAACATTTCACGCTAAAGACTAAGAAGATACCTCAATATTGGCTTTTGCTTCTTTATATCCCAAATAACTAAAATCACCAAAAAAATAAAACCACTATTACTCATCTTCAGCCCAAAAAAATAAGCAGCAAAGTATCATCAAGGATTATCTTCTCTCACCAGTGGTTCCATTATACGAAGTTGACGCAAATATATGCGGAGCTTTGCTATTCCAAGATACAAATGATATTTCACCTTGTGTTGCAGATCCAGTGCCCTGCATAATGTGGAAGTAAACTGGGTTAAGTGCTGCTGTAAATCAGAGTAAAACTGGACCAAAATATACACACTAGACGTATGTAATAACAATTGTTGTATTTCAAAAATTGCAGCCCAGGAACTCTCTTTCCAACCCCCCCCCCCCCGCGCCCCCGCACGGAGAAGAGGCAGTCCCGGCAATTCAATAAGGCAAGCATAATGCAGTGAGAAGATCTAATACCTCCATTAGAATTTAAATAAAATCAACACATTTAAGCATGAATTGCTCTTTCTTAAACTAGAAATCTACTGGAGGAAATTACAAGCATATATCGCTGTGTTAAAGTCCTCTGAATAGATAACGGCCGTTTAATTGCTCCAAAATCCAGAATTTTCTGAATTGAAAGTGGTAGAAGAGATATCATTTTCTTCATTAATGGTACTTTCATAAACATCATATTGGCAATTTGTTCCTTTCTAGAAGCGATATCCTGAAAGTACAATTTCCAATCTTGAAATCCATGAGTGACTATTCCTTCAACTAATCATCCCTATCAGAATATTTCAACTCAAATACAAATGATGTTTTTCTCCAGCACTACTTACACATATTCTTGAAAGGAGTTAATTCAACTTCAATTCTTAACATTGGGTTTCCCATCCTAATATTAATTTACTTCTAGAAAATGCAAACATCCACCAAAGCAGCTCAGCTACAAAAACGTGACATTTCATAATTTTTAACAGAAATGTATTCATTGACCACAAGGAGAAAAGAATCGGAGATACTAGATGGCTTTGCCATGCGCTTAACCAAAAACTAGAAATCAGAACTACCACTCGCTAAGAAGGAAAGCCTATGTCATCCAATTAAAAATCCACTGGATAAGAACTAATTGCCTCAGCTCCAATAGGAGCACTTCAAAATCCAAATCTCTCACACTCAAAAGAAATGCAGACATCCCTTTCTCTGGATAGATTATACTTCTTGATCCAATAAAAACACCAATGGACATTCTGCAACCTGTATGGACATGCTTCCATCAATCACATGACTCGATATTCAACTTTAGAATATGCCAACAGTAGCAGTCTGCGGTTTCAAATCAGAATGTAGTACAAATTATGATAGCATGTAAAGTTTATGCACAGATCAGCCCAGGCTTCATAAAATTCAACATGTAGTGCAAAAAATCTGAGCTTGCTTCAGAACATGTTTTTCAACCAAAAGCTTGAAAAAGATATAGAAGAGGAAGCAGAAAAGGCATGCATTGATGATATAAAAAAGGTAAATTACTCAAGTAATTATATACCCTGAGAGGAGGAAAATGACTTGGTGCTGTTGGATTTGAGAGATCCCATATACTGATCTCACCTTCGTCAGCCCCAGAAGCAAGCAAGTTTGCAGCAGAAGGGTTAAACTCCAATCCTCGAACCTGAAAAGCAAGGGATGCAGGAGCTTGTATAGTCAGCAGAATACAAAATATAACACACTTCCCTAACGATCAGGAAGAAAAAGGACTAATTTTTTTCTTTTTTTCTTTTTTTTTTTTTGGTTGGGGGAGGGGGGGTTAACTTACCGGTCCTCTATGATGTGAAAGATGGCAAATAAAGGCACCTTCACTTGCCTCAGAGTTTCTTGTGCTTGACTGATTACTGAAGGAAAAGACAGAATCAATATACAAAACTATACAAAACAACAAATGGATGTCACTTCCAAAACCAATCCAAGAAGAAAAGCAAGAGATTTTTATTGGACAAGTACAAGTTTATAAATTTATCTCTTTATTCATGCGAATGTTTAGCTTTGATTTCAATTCTCAGAAATTTTTCTCCCAGAACCCCAACATACATAATCTGCTTAAAGTTCAATCGTACTAATCCCATCCCAAAGAAATCTACCTAATATAAACATCCATATTGCCGATTCAAAGAACTGATAAAATATGGCTGAAATTACCAATAAACCAAAACATTATGTAAAGAAACCACATCGAAGGGTTGAAAGTCTCATTCAACATGAAAACCTCAATCTCAGAATAATTTAAACCAGATTTTCCACATATTCTTTAATCTCGAGAAACTGCTTCCCTGAATCCTCAATACATACACTAAAAATCTTCCAATCTTCCAACACTTGTAACATACTCCAGTGTAACTGAGTTTCATCACTAATGTAATTTATATCGGCAATCTAATTGGCATATAAAATTTTAAAAAATCAGCACCATATTGTAAATTTACTTACTCGAACTACGAAGTTATATGTACACAAATGCAGGTGCAATCCCAGAAAAACATATTTGAAAATTCAATTCATGATAGTTTAATTAAATCTAGTTTTGTTATTAGAACCTATCAAATACATTTCCATTACTGTAAGTTCCAAAATCCAATTCTGAAGTGCACTGACCTGGGAACTAAACTCCCATCCACCTAGCAAAACTCAGAATGTACCTCTAAAAAACGGATCTTTAACTATTAAATTCAATTGATCAAATTTAAGATTCAGATCAAGAAACAATTACGAGATCAGAGCTTTAGGATTCCAAAGTCCAATGTTCCCATCAACAAGTCCACCAGCAATAAGTCCAAATTGAAACTCCTCAGAATCAGATGGCCCTTTCCCCCACGTAATACGATTGAAACGCTCGGAGCTCGGTGCAGAGCCGGAAGGATACAATTCCCGATGCTCCCTACCGTCCCGACCGTCAGGCACAAGGTCTAGTTTGAAGATGTCGAGATTCGCCGAGGAGCTGAATTGCAGATCCACCGCACCGGCCATCGTCCCCGCCGCCAAAAATGGCCCCTCCGGCGCGAAAGCAGCGCATGCCGATCTGGGGATCACTTTTAAATACGCCATCACCCCAAATACAAATCCCTCCCAATATATATTTATGTACCTATATCAAATTGTGTATTCTAAGTCTATGAAAAGATCTCGGGCTAGGGTTTGAAATTCAGATTCTGTGAGAATTGCACAGAGAGAAGGAGAGAGGAGTAGATCGAGAAGGGAGGAGGGAGAACTGAAGTGAGTTTATGTGTGTATGTTCGTGTGCTGTCTCTCTTATTGTCTTTTTGGGTTTTGATTTTTTTTTTTTTTCTTTTTCTCTCTTGCTGTTACTCAATTCGGGGTTTTCATTTTGGAGACTGGGATTACTAAGGTTTGAGATTAGTCAGAGAACCAATAGAATCTTGCCACGTTGGCCTTTTGTGCAATACTGTTGCCAAAGTGGAGAATACCCATCGTAACTCGTAAGGGCCTGTTTGGAAGTAAGCGTTTTTTGTTTAGAACATCACAGGCTAATGTTTCTTTCAGACAGAAAAAATATATATATTCCTTCTTTTGTTTTGTTGCAAAAAAATGCATATATTTACATTAAGAAATATCAGCGACTCTCTTCTTTTCAAAATATAAGCTTTTTAAGCTTTTTCTCTCTTCTTAAAATATTTAGCCTCTTATAAATTTTAATAATTATTTTCTTAAAATTATTTTTATCATAAATATAATTATTTTTATTATTTATTATATTAACATAATTAGTTAAGAATATAATATATATATATATATATATATATATATATATATATATAAATGGTCAAAATACTTTATATTTTGAAACTAAGTGAGTATTACAATAGGTTTAATGAAGTCAGGAATTTCTTCCAACCAAAGTGAAGATTATTGTTTATGACGGTTGATTATTACTTAATTAAAGAAAATATATATTTTTTAATATATATTAAGAGATGTGAATTGTATTTGAAATATTTTTGTTTTAGGATATATTCATTTTCTTTTTCAAACTAAACTTTTTTTAATTTGAACGTCACTTCTCTTCTCACAAATAATTCATATTTACTTATCTCAAAATAGAAATTCTTAAACCAAAATCTAATCCGGACACTTTGGATCAAGTAAATTATTGTCTTACCATATGAAAGAAATAATATTTTTTTTTAGAGAAATTATATACTTTTTTAACCACATTAACTTTTTCATTAAAACACTACTAGGATAATAATATTTTTTAAATAAATTACTTTCTTCAAAAATTGTTCTTCACTCAAGATTTTCTCCCGCAATTATTAACATTAGACTCCACAAAAAAAAAAAATTTAAAATTATGCAATGCTTGTGAAGCCTATGAAAACAAGCCCAATTAAAAACCAACTTCTAGAAGAAATATCCATGGCTATTTAACCCCTTCGTTGGGAGTGTTATGAGGTGCTCTGGTACCTAAGCGAAACATAGATATTATGGTGTATTTAGACAGCACCTTCTTCCCAAATCTAATGTAAGAAATACGATTAAATTTCAGTCACAAATCTTCTTTTATAAATATTTTAATTATATATATATATATATATATATATATATATATATATATGTGTGTGTGTGTGTGTGTATACATAAGCCAAACAAAAAGCGAGCTTGCTTACCATATTGTAAAAGATGTTAAGACATAGCCTTCATGTATACCTTGACAAATTTACTGTACTTGGACGTAATGTTGCATCTTCATTCAATTTTTTATATCATTTTTTCTTTTTCAAACTATATATATGAGACATATATCCAAAGCAAGTGAAGCTTTTTTGCTTCAACCTCGATAGATAGATATCTCAATTGAAGAGAATCTTATTAAATTATCTAATTAAGCAAAGACAAGAATTTCATGGATATCAACATAATAAACAATTAGCTTGTATATTCCAGGATCAAGCCAGAGGTCAAACATCCAGCAAAATATTTAGCTTGAAGGGACATGCTAGGGTGTAATTGAATAGAGTTAAATTTTGAGTATTTTGTCTTGAATTTTATAAAAATTAAATTGTTTGTGAAATGAGATATGAGTCATATATTTAAAATTTAAAATTTTATTTTAAGATGGAATCCTTCCCAACTATAGTTTCCGACGACATAGGAATATTCAAGAAAGGAGAAACAAAAAGCATCCCATATTTGAAATTTCTCCTTGCTTGAAAGCTTTGTCGTACTCTAGCTAAATACCAATTGGTACTCTAGTCCCAAAAATGTGTACTTTTATCTCTTGTTATGTTTCAATATTTTATGATGATGACGCATGTATAGTCTATAATTATATCTGGTAAATGTATGTAAATATTGATGAATATGTATTAATTAATCTTCATTTAATCTAGATATAAATATATGGTGAAATTTTAAGATTTGTATATCTTTTAATACTTGAAGAGGTTTATATATATATATATATATATATATATATATATATATATATATATATATATATATTATATCTAATAGTTAACCATGCACATGTTTATAATCCATAATTGCATACATTGTGAGAGATCTAGTTAAAAAAATGTATTCCTTTGGTGGAGTTGAGCAGTTAATGCAAAATTACTATTAAACTGTTATATCTCGAAAGAGACAAGTAAAAAATTATTCTCTATTATCGCAGTTTGTAAACAGAAATTGACAGAATTACATAAACAATTTTCTTCTTTTTCTTTCTATTTGGTTTGCATCGATTTGTGAAGTTTCTACAATCTCCTTAAAAAGAGTGAGATATCAGCTTCTTATCGTTATAGTTTCGTGCATTTTCATTTATTATAAGTTTTTATTTATGTTTTATTACATATTTCACTAACATTATCCGTCTAAAATTCATGTAAAAGATAAACTGCTTAAAAACTATTGTATTATTCTCAAGGACAACTTTTTTTCCCTTACAAGCCTCAACTATCCAAAATTAATTCTAAAAATGAAGGAATGCTCATGAGTTGCCAGTATAATTTTTATAATAATATTACTTTGGTAATTCGTGAGCTTTTCCAAATATACTTTTCTTATTTTGCAATGGATATATATCCCTTCCTTTGTCAAAAAAAAATCCCAGAAAACTTTCGAAGTAAAAATCAAAACCAACAAACAAATAAAAGATTGCAGAAGAGCAAAATTGTGCTGCGCCATTCCATTGTTTTCCTTTCATGCATGCAGATGCAGTAACTACAAGATCAGTGATGGTTAACTCTGTCCAAGTCCACAGGCGGATTATGGCGATCAAAAGGAAGCTTGATTCGCCCGACAGAGCGCTGAGGGACGAGCTTGACGTGCTCGCAGTTGCAGATTTCGATCATGAATCCGTCTGGATCGTTGAAGAAGAGTTGATCGATTGCACCTTCTTCTTCGTCTCCCACTGTTCTCTTTATGTGCTTTATGTTGTTCTCCTTCAACTTCTGCTCCATTGCTTCCATATCCTCACACTTATATCATCAACACAAAAGAATATATAGTCTTTTTTTTTTTCAGTGGATCAAAAGAATATACATTTACAGTGCTCGATGTTTAGCATTTCCCAAGTCATTTTTCCATTCAGAAGAAAAATGCATGAGTAAAAAAATTGTTCAAAGGATCAAAGCCCCCAAGTTCGAATTTCAGTTTTAATTAATGATTGTTGATAAATATAACTTTTTTCCCACTCAATAACTTACTATGTCTTGAGCGTGTATAACTATGAATTGAACCACTCCAATTAATTAGAAATATCTACTTAGTATCAGAAATATGTTTATTAAGAAATAAATTATAAATTCAAATCACATCTGTTTTGTTGGGACAAATATTGATGAGGACTAATATGCATGTCATTTGTGTGATAGGATTGTTGGATTAAGAAGTATGAAGTCTCATTGCCTTGGAGCTAGCAATGCATGAACAACTCAAATATGTCAAAGTGATTAAAGATTGAAGAGTTTGTTCAAGATTAATGAAGGCTTTGAAGACATGAAGTGCAGGTGACATGTGGTTAATAGGTAAATATTGTAAACCCTACACTCTTAAGTCTTGAAATCTATGAGTTGCAATTGAGAGCACAAAACTTGATTTAAATGGTTTCAATGGTTTTGAACTTACCTAAATTATCAAGTTTTCATAAATGGTTTTTGCACATAAAAGATCTTTAATGACTTATCTTTGAGGCTAGAATGTTTTTCAACTTGTTTGAATTGATTTAAACATGTTTTGACAAAGTTTGAAAAATTCGGAAGCAAATTCGGACATCCGAAATTTTTCTGCACTATGAACAGTAATACTATTTACGTGAACAGTAACACTGTTCACATGAACGGTGCCTACTATTCTTCCAGAGAAATTCGGAAGAAAATTCGGACGCAGGTAGAAAAATTCGGTCGTCCGAAATTTGTGAATAGTGCATGAACAGTGACTACTGTTTACATGAACAGTGCCGACTGTTTTTCAGAGAAATTCGGACGAAGATTTGGACGAGGCTGGAAAATTCGGTCGTCCGAATTTTTGTGACCGGTGCATGAACAGTGCATGAACAGTAGCACTATTCACATGAACACTAGCCATTATTAGCCGTTTTATAGCTGTTTAAACTGATTTTTTAATTTTATAAAAGTCATAAACTCCATATTTTTTATAACAACTTTGAACTTAACAAATCCTACATGCTCTAACTTGTTTTGCATCAAATTGAATTGAAAAGCTCTCAAATTGCCTTGTGCTCAAAGATTGAAATTCAAGATTCCAAAGGCAACAAAGTGTGAAGGTGAAACATTGTGTAATCATCTACCAACAAAGTGGTAACATCTTACACTCTCTCTTTTCTTATCTTAATTGTGTTTTCTACTAGCTCATTTGCAAGGTTGTAGTCTTATTGTTTGATGATCTTATCTTAACCATCACATCACATATAAACTTGAAGTTTGTGAAATTAAAGAAGAGCTTTTATTAAGGTAAAGGATTTGCAAAACAAGAAAAAGATTTCGATAATTAGCCTAAGACCTAATTCACCACCCCTCTTAGGTCTTACAAAATACTAATTTAATATTACTAAATTGTCACGTGCAATGCACATTTTAAACTTTGGTGAGAAATTGTTACAAAAATGGTGATAAAGATTATTTAAGTAACTTATAAAATAGATTAAAGATGTACGGTGTACAAATATATTTTAAAATTAAAAAATATTTAAATTAAATTTTGAAAAAAATATTTAAATAAGAACCTTTTTACCTCCCATTTATGTGTTTAAAGGAAAAAATAGAATAAAAATCGAATAACACATAAAACATTAAGATTTCACTAGTTCAAAGATATCCAATATATTTTTTTCTATGTTAGACTCTCGACATATAATTTTTATATTTTTTATTCCTCTCAATACAAAATCAGAAGCAATATTAGTTACATTTTATATACTTTTTTGACTTTTTTTAAATATTTAATTTATATATAAATATCATCGATATTCTTTTGTAAAGCATAAATAACATACACTATCTATTAGCTCAAAGAGAGTTGAACTTATCCAAACCCTTATTTAATTTTGAGAAGCTCCCTTATTTGCCTCATTAATAAAGGCTTCTTTTTCCTTTTTCAGGAGAAAATTTTATTAATGGTAAATCTATTCCCTTCATCAATAATAGAGAGAAATTATAATTATTAGTTACAGTGCTATTTTAAAAAGGGGAAGGAAAAAAACTAGAGCATTGCATCTACTTATGAAGCACGCCCAAAATTCAAGTTCTAAAAACTATCATATATGTAGCAACTCAGATCCAAAGTTTGAACACATTTTTAGTGTAATCAAATAAATAAATAAGATTCATTTGATTTGTTTAAGGATGTACTAATAAAATACGCCAAATAAATCATCAATTTTTATAGTATAAAATAAACAAATATTAGACACTGAGTGAAGTAGTTCAATTGAAGGAAGAAAAACATTAAATGAGGTTTAGTAGAGTTTAATTAGGCTAAAGTAGAGATATTATTTAAGAGAATAATAAAAAGATTCTAAAAGAATTTATAACATACAACACTCAAATGCTTATCGAAAAACCTAAATAAAATAAAAAAGGAAGAAAGTAAAAGAATTACCCTAAGAAATGACAATTAAAAGAGAAAAGTACATGGGTTGGAGCTTTTCAATATAGTGAGATTTGAGTGATGATTAAACAAAAAAAATTTAAACATGTGGTTACATTTGAAGAAAGTGAAGAGAAGAAAAAAAGAAGTAGGCAGACATTAAGAATTTAACTTTAATAAAGTTAGTTTAAATTAAGAGTTTTGGTTAAACAAAAATAATAAGGATAAGTAATTTAACATTATTTTAATAGATGAAAAATGATTTTAACCAATCAAATTTTTGAAGACTAATTAAAAAAGTAAAAACTCTAAAAAATTAGGATAAGAAGTTTGTAGTCATAAAAAAGAAAGGATTACATTTCTTAATATATATATATATATATATATATATATATATATATATATATATATAGATTATTGAAGGATTCTTAATGCTTAAGAAAAATACATTAAGGAGTCTTATGGTAGAACCTAAATAGTTCAAAGATTAAATAGGTTTTCATCCTCCCATGTCTTCCCTCTTCTCCTCATTTCTCTCTCTAAAAAATAGCAAAGAGAAGAAGGGATTTTCCGTTCTCACAAATTTCTTGTCTTCTTTCCGAATCCGTCCATCCAAACTAAGCCTAAGGTGGAACCAGAGGAAGTTTAAAAATAAAAATAAAGAACCAATAACTCAACTTAGTTTGAAAAAGAAAAATAAAGTAGAACCTGCTATAAGTCAATTCACCTAAATGTTAAAATAAAGAAGTCCAAAATTAAGTTGAGAAAAAAATAATAAAAATACAGAACAACCTAGCAAGAAGTAATTTTAACACTTGAGCTACTATCTTGTCACTATAACAATTTAACTAAACTTAAAAAGAATTAAAATTAAAAATGAAAAGCAAAATTCTAAAAAAAACTAACTTTAGAAATTTGTTTGTTCTTTTTAAAATTTATTAGAAAATTAGAAAATTTGTTGAAAAGGGGCAAAATATACTTTTGGGAGGACAAAATCTATAATTAAGCCTAAAAAACCCTGCCCCTGCATCCACCACTGCCTAGGTGAGAAAAATCAAGTGAGAAGGAGCAACATTTCAATAAAATTAAAACATCATATTAATACAAAAATGCATGCATTCCCTTCCAAAACACATATAACACCTACATTATTTCTTAATAGCACCTCCTTTTTGTGGTTTTATAATTTTAAAAAAAGAAGGTAGATGCAACAACATAGCAGCTTTGCACTAGAATCTTAAATTCGAATTATATCCCTTTTCTTTTGTATAAAAAAACAAAGAGAGGGTGCAATGGAAGGTATGGCAACTTGACTTTTAAATTAAGCAATTCCTTATATATTATAATCTCATAAATATATAAAATGAAATTGTCACTAATCTTGTTATTCTTTATTTGTAATTCATTATCTTCATTTCAAATTAAATGTTTATATATTTTTAAAGATATTTAAAACAAAATATTTAGTTTCTTTAAATAGTTATACATTTTATTAAAAATTTTTTTATTAACTTCTTTAATTTATTCAACAAAAAAATTTATTTAATTTTAAAGAAATTAAACTCCACTAACATAATAATTCACTGTTAACTTATTCGACTCAAGAAATTTTAAGTTCTACTAATATATGAGTCTCTTTAATAATTTTTTAATTAACAAAATTATTATAATAATTTAAATTATAATAAAATTATCTTCTTCTTTAATTTTTTATTCAGTAAAGAGGGACATTCAATCTCATATGGAGTATAATATATATATATATATATATATATATATATATATATATATATGTATATACTAATTTTTTTAAAAAAATTTAGCCGTGCATATCACGGTTTGTACCCACCAGTACATCTTCTTTTGTTGACTTTGTTTTACAGCCTAGCAATTTCTTCTCTGTCGTCCCTTTCTTTGTGGGGTAAATAAAATAATTTTTATATTGTTTAGAAGTCGTGTCCCCGAATACGAAGTTGACGGGTAAAGTGATCCGAAACTTACGCGGATAATAGTGCTAATTAATTATTTTATCAAGGCCATTAAATCGTCATTACTTAAGTCGGCATGCTCCCCTCGAATTATCTATATATATCGTCTTTTCCCTATTCCCTCAGCACTTCTTCTGTTCTGTGTCTCTCTGTTGCGAAGAAATCTTTGATATCTGTGATTCTTTCTCTGCAATTCTAGCCTCCTTGATTTCAAGGTATCATCCAGCTCTTGTTTGAATTGATTTATCGAAATTATTTGAAAAG
Organism: Rauvolfia tetraphylla; assembly: GCA_030512225.1. Taxonomy (NCBI): domain Eukaryota; kingdom Viridiplantae; phylum Streptophyta; class Magnoliopsida; order Gentianales; family Apocynaceae; genus Rauvolfia; species Rauvolfia tetraphylla. Next base: position 2,656,329 of record JAJQKT010000063.1, on the reverse strand, counting down.
TTCTTCGATTTGATGATGTTCAGTTGTTATCGCTGGATCGGTTTTTGTCAGAATTTCTTTTTCTTTTTTGTGGGAATTTAATTAGTTGATTTGTAGTTATAACTGTATTTTCTTTTGGAGATCTCATGATGTTAAATTATTACGGAACTGGAGAAATCTGGTCCCAGTTTTTTAAAAAAATTTAAATTGAAGGATCTCGATTTCCTTCGCGAAGTATACCAAATTGATGGATGGAATTAGATCTGTGTGTTTATTTTATCGATCGTTGAGGTGTGTCTCCTCAAAGATATTTTTGTACGTATATATACACAAGGATATGGCGATCGAAACTCTGCTGAGGATCCTGTTTTGTTTTGTTTTTTTTTCCCTGGTTTGTTTTACAGAGGTTATTTTCGGTCTTTTTATTATATGCTGTTTTTAAATATTTTATATTTGCTTGTTGGATCTTTTGTAGTCAGGGGAAAGATTATATTTTTCCTTGTGTGTCTTGTAGAATATTGTTACATCTCCCTGTTTTTCTTGTTAATATGATGTGAAACCTGGTTTAATTAAGTATTTATGTTACTTTTACTGAACATTGTGTTGCTTTTGCTAGGTGTAGAGATTCTAAAAAGTTGTGTATTTATTAACGAAGTTAACAATTTGTGTTTATTTATATGTATTCTCACAGACACATGTAATTTATCCCTTCAACTGATACGGGCAAATATGCTTTTCTGCCGTGTCAAAATGTCAGATCATGTGGTATCTATTAGGGTCAACTTGAGATGCCTTGTATATATTTGGTTAATTTTGAGATCTTTTGGTTGGGTCGTATATTATCCTTGTATTCGCCTTGAGTTTTTATGTAAGGTTCGTTGGATAAGTCGAAGATTAATAGTTTTTCTGACGTTTGGGTTCTGTGGTAACATTTGAACTGTTAGGAAGGCTCTGCTCAGTGGATGACTGTTCGCATTGTGAAATTTGTAGAGGGGGGGGGGGGGCATGAATAAAGATATTACAACATGAAATAAAAGGGTTAAGAAAATAGGTACAGCGGGCAGTTCATTGTTTTGAGAGGAAGGGGTGCTAACAATAGAGAATAACATATGACTGCATTTCTCGAACTGGTTTGAGGCTTGAGGTTTATTCAAATATTGAACTGGTTAGTTGTTTACTAACATTCTACAGTGAGATGATAAACAGGACGGACCTGTTCAATTTGGGCGATGAGGTTCTGTCTTTTCTTTCTCTGAGGGCATTGTTTAGCATATTGACCTGTCCTCCTGGACGATGGAGATTGTGCTTGTGCTTAGTCTAGATGTTTTGCCTAAGGCTTGGCTCAGTAGAACAATGGATACAAAAAATGTACATGACACCAAGTCCTTGTTTCAGGATCATTTGTTTCTTTATTCATCTTTTAGTCCTTAGAATTGTATATTTGTTGGGCTATTTTGTTTATGTTTTTGTTGTACCTGAACACAAATTTGATGATTGCTTTCCTTTGAATGTATGTATAGTTGATGCAGTAGTAAGCTCTATTCTATAATAAGAAATTGATATTGAACTGGTTCATTATTTACTAACATTCTATCCTGGAATTTTTTTAATTATTTTTGCAGATGCAAATCTTTGTTAAGACCCTTACAGGCAAGACCATTACTCTCGAGGTTGAGAGTTCTGATACCATTGATAATGTCAAGGCAAAGATTCAAGACAAGGAGGGTATCCCTCCTGATCAGCAAAGATTGATTTTTGCAGGTAAACAACTAGAAGATGGCCGAACCCTTGCTGACTACAATATTCAAAAGGAGTCCACACTTCACCTTGTTTTGAGACTTCGTGGTGGAATGCAAATATTTGTCAAGACTCTTACAGGCAAGACAATCACTCTTGAGGTTGAAAGCTCAGATACAATTGACAATGTCAAGGCAAAAATTCAGGACAAGGAGGGCATTCCCCCAGACCAGCAGAGATTGATCTTTGCTGGGAAGCAACTAGAAGATGGCCGAACACTTGCTGACTACAATATCCAGAAGGAGTCCACCCTACACCTAGTCTTGCGACTTCGTGGTGGGATGCAGATCTTTGTTAAGACGCTCACTGGGAAGACTATTACTCTGGAAGTTGAAAGTTCAGATACAATTGATAATGTGAAAGCTAAAATCCAGGACAAGGAAGGCATTCCTCCAGATCAACAACGTTTGATCTTTGCTGGAAAGCAACTAGAGGATGGCAGAACACTCGCTGACTACAATATCCAGAAGGAATCAACTTTACATTTGGTGCTGCGATTGAGGGGTGGCATGCAGATATTTGTTAAGACTTTGACCGGGAAGACCATTACTTTGGAGGTTGAGAGCTCAGATACCATTGACAATGTAAAGTCCAAGATCCAGGACAAAGAAGGCATTCCTCCTGATCAGCAGCGTTTGATCTTTGCTGGGAAGCAGCTTGAAGATGGGAGGACACTGGCGGATTACAACATTCAAAAGGAATCAACCCTCCATTTGGTGCTGCGTTTGAGAGGTGGTATGCAGATTTTTGTGAAGACATTGACCGGAAAAACTATTACATTGGAGGTTGAGAGCTCGGATACCATTGATAATGTTAAGGCCAAGATTCAAGACAAGGAAGGAATTCCTCCTGACCAGCAGCGACTGATCTTTGCTGGAAAACAGCTCGAGGATGGGAGAACTTTGGCAGATTACAACATTCAGAAGGAATCAACTCTACACCTCGTCCTGCGTTTGAGGGGAGGGATGCAGATTTTTGTCAAGACTCTCACAGGGAAGACAATTACACTGGAGGTGGAGAGCTCGGATACTATTGACAATGTGAAGGCAAAGATTCAGGACAAGGAAGGTATTCCACCAGATCAACAAAGGCTCATCTTTGCCGGTAAACAGCTCGAAGATGGTCGGACCCTTGCTGATTATAATATCCAGAAGGAGTCCACCCTCCACCTTGTGCTTCGTCTCCGTGGCGGTGATGCCTGAGATTCCTTTGCAGTTCCAAACATTGTCGTCAGTTGAAATTGTGGATTTTGCTTTTTAGTGATTATGCTTTGGGAACAGGTGCTTGGTTGTTCCTTTGTTTGGATTGGTGTTTCTGATCTTTTTTTTTTTTAATTTTTGTTATATGCTGAATTGTGTTTGTGATGTCAAGTTTCATTACTAAACAGTTGATTTGGCATAAATTGTCGGCCGTTGCTATATTGATTCTGCATATTGTTTTATTTTATTTTTTGTGTTTGTCCGTAATTTATTTATAACTAGTTACTCAGCCGGGCGGTGATGTGTGTTCGTAAATCTCTTTTTCTTTATCTAATTATTTAAAATTTTCTTTATCTAATTATCTAAAATTGGTATTAAAGAACTGTTAGTGCTGTGGAATCGAGATGTACGAGATGTTATCAGTGGTTCCGTTTGGTATTGTTTTAAAATTAAAGGGATAATTTGATAAAGTACCTGTCAAGAGAAAAATAAATAAAAATTTTCTTGTTATGTTTCATACATAATAAGATTAAATGTTGATATGCTATTATATTATTAAGTCAAAAAAGTTGACATTGCATTAAAGGAATGCGATGATAACAAAAAATCCGGCCGCATCTCTATGCTTAACAATGCATGATAAAAATGAGTTGAAAACTCTGAGTGCATAATCATTATACGTCCATTTGAGTCAAAAGTAAAAAAAAGTTGACATTCCATAAAAAAATTATAATTGATCAAAATTAAAAAAAATTCAAGATGGATTATCTATTCAATCTAAATTTGATAAGTTTTAAGGTAATTTTAACGTAATAGAATTTATTTTGTAATTCTTACATGATAAATAGTTAGAGAATAATCTAACTAAAAACCCAATAGAGGTCGAAGATAATCTTGCTGAGTAGCAGGTAAAGGTGGAAGATAATTCACCTAGGAGTTGATAGAGTTAGAAGATTTTCTAGTAGAAAAGTATTTGATCAATTACAAATAATATTTCAAGACGAGTAAAAATTTTCAAGTTGTGAAGAGTTGAAGAATTGGATTGCTAATAATATGCAACCGCTAATAATTTTCATCGCTGCAAAAAGTTCTGTAATTGGAGATGGCCATGGAGTTGGTAAAGTTTGGCTTGGATGTGTGAGCTCTGGACGAAATAGAAAGAAGATAGATAACTATAAAAACCAAAGTACCTCGTTGCTATATCTGGACAATAAAGTGCAGCTGTCCACTTTTCTTAAAGGAAAGGATCTTCCCAGTGGAATTTGAGAAGTACAAAATGGTCCGCATAATCATGATCTTGGAGTTTTTGAGTAAGGTCAGCCATTAGCTTCTAAATTGACCTCGGAGCAATATTAGAAGATAGCGATGTTAACTGCAAGTCACGCTACTTTTGTGCGAGATTTAGTTGAATCTCAACCCTTTGTTCTAATAACTTGGACGGTGCATATGTAATCTTACATGGGAGTAGGTATTGAGCAGTAGAATAGAAAGAAGACAAAAGTCATGATCAATAATGCAAAGGAGAGTGTAGTCTGCCTTTTTCTTGTACTGTGAGACCAACTTCGAAGAGAGAGAAGCAAGAAGGATTTGGGTCAGATCTTTGAAGATCTTTGAAGGTGAGCTCAAAACTATTAATATGTAAAATAGGTTTAAATTTTTCTACTATTTCTGACATCTTTTTCCTGTGCTTCTGCATTGTGATTAAATCTTGCATTCACGTTTTTTGTATTTTTTACTACTGTTGCAAGAACTGTGAAAGTATAGAAAGTTGAGGTCAAACTTTTAAATCTATATAATAGCTTCAAATTTCTGTAAGAGATTTGGTAAAAATTACTCTTGAATATAATTTTTTAGTGGAATCGTTGCCATGTAATTTTGATTGTGCATGCATTGTAATTATCTCATTAACATGCTCCTAGTGATTTTTACTTATTTTTACTGAAAGAAGTAATAGAAACATATTTCTAGTGATTTTTCTTTTTCTGTTTGTGGCATGTTTTTGTTATCTTTCCAGTTTAAATTAGTTGATATTAGATTTTAATTACTTATACATTGGTTAAAAATGAAAAAAATAATGCAAACATATTTCTATTGATTTTTCTCCGTCTGTTTGTGTCGTGTTTTTGCTATTCTACTGGATTTGTGATGAACTCTTGCATATACATTTTTTGTTTCTATTTTTATGTTTGCTTGAAGGTCTTTTATGATTTTTTGTTTGAGTAATTTGATATCGGATTTCAATTTTCTATACATTACGATTATTATAGTTGTTTGAATTATTTGATATTAGATTTCAATTATTTATACATCCATTAACAAGTATACACAGAAGATGAATAATCCACGAGGTTTTGTCAGGCTGATTGAGCATGATCATCATTTAACTACATTGGTAAGAATACAATTCTTATTATTTTTCTATTTGTACATTATGTAACTACTTAATTATAATGTGAAATTTTAATATAATTTATTATGACAAAACAAATAGGAAATTCCAATATTACATGTTGAACGTAGAGGAGGCACTATACCAAACGTCATGCAGCTAAGGAATGAAAATGGAGAAAGTTAGACTGTTCACATTAAAAGAATAGACAACAAGTATTTGATGGAAAATGGTCTACAGGAATTCATGAGAGAAAATGGAATTGTGAAGGGAGAGCTTCTTCGCTTTGACTATGAAGATGAGCAGACATTCAATGTACAAATAATTGGAAAGAACTCAATGGCAAGAAAAGTGACTGCAACTTAGCAACGTGAAGCTCAAGTGGAAGGATCAACAAACAAAAATTAGTGAATTATGAAAACTATTTTATATGTTTCTTTTTTCTTGTACTTTACATATTTTAATGCTTCTACTAGTTGTATGTTCTTGTTGTGTTTGACGCGATTGTAGTTGAAATAGTATTTGCTTTATGTTTTCAAAGAAAATGTTAGCTGCTTTGAGTGAGGTATTTTCCTATTTATGATGGATATTTTCACATGATTATTTTGTTACTACTTGTATGATGGATACTTAATTTTGTAGTTTTTAAAGAAAGTGTTAACAGCTTTGAGTGAGGTAATTAGTGATATTATTTTTCCACAAAAGGTCTTGTTCTTGACAGGATATTTTCAGAGTACACAAAAATATCTCATATTTAGTAGGTGATTTGTTTTATTTTATTATTTATCCTGAATGCTTTTATTGTTTGTGAAGTAAACCAGAATCTAAAATCATTTCCTTATCAACATATGCCTCTTGTTAGGTATTTCCCTATTTATGATTTTTGTCTTTTCTTGTACATTTAATATTGCAGCTGATTTGATTGCTGAATACTTTTGCTGGAATTTAAAATGAGTGGCCATTTTTCTCACACAATCTATGTTGGGAATCTTGTCTGAGATATAAAAGAATAGGTAGTGAACATCTGTTTTACAATCTGTGAGTTATCTTTTATTAGTTGAGTGCAAAATTCATTCCACAGTGGAAAAGGCTCTCAATTGTATAATTTGTCTTTGTGAATGACATAATTAAGGAACCTGCTGCTGTTAATCATTATATCATTTGTGTGATGTCTCTTTTGTTTCTATGTTATATTTTTGTGGTGTAATATTGTATGAGAGTTTAAAGCTTTGCGACATTTATGAGCACAATATTTAGATGTTATCACTGTCAAGCTTTGTTTTGTGTTTCCTTGGACATGTTTGCTGGATATATGTTGTTTTCGTGATGCAGTAGTTTTGTGTATAACTGTTTTAGCTTAGGTAATCTTGTAACTCAGCCTGTGTTATGAATACTTCCCAAGCCCAGATTAAGGAGGAGAGAAAGATTATTTTGAAGCATACAAAGAAAACTGTAAAGAAAGTTTTAAGAATTGAAAACTTGATGAGATTTGCAAACAAAATATTTAGATGTTATAGCTGTTAAGCATTGTTTTGTGTTTGCTTCAAAAAAGCATACAATATTAATATTTACAAAAGTACTTTGTCAAATATCTACATAGCAAAACATAGAGTACATTTGTTACAGAGTTAGTTTTTCTATTCTGGTTTCAGCTTCTTTGTTGGATTGATATAGTTTGATCCTGTTTCACATTCCATATCTTTATGCTCTAGGTCATCCAAACTTCGTGTAAGAGATTTGACAACTGATTTGCATGTATTGAAACCTGAATTCAAGGTACAATTTTATTTTCATGTCATTTAAGAGCTAAAATCGAAAGTTGCTGTTGTGAAAACTTTTTTACCTTCAGTTGAAGTACTTTCTTGGCTGTCAGCATTGTCTATCAGCATTTGTTTGGCAGTTGTTGTTGAATCTTTTTCTTCATTCACTGATTGAATACGGTATCTGACTTGTGATGTTGATTTATTTGTCTTCATTGCTTTGAGTTGTATTATGAAAATCTTGTTGCTGATTTGTTGCAGAATTTTTTGTATTGGAAATTGCATACTCTGTAAAAAAATATCAGTTATTTTGTTAGTGTGTGATGACAAAATTTAGTCTATGATAATGTAGTTTAAGTTATTACTTGTTCAGTGATTTGCATTGCCTCTGTTGCATCAAGCACCAAGAGATTTTCTGCTATAGCTCTATAATCCATTGCATTTAAGCAGCCAGAGTCGTCTTCTAGTTGTAATTCGACAGCAAGTCTGAAATTTGATTGAAAGTTAAGTTTGTTTACTATGAATTGTTTAGATGATTATATTGGTAAAGTTTGAATTGTTACCTTGGTTTTGCTGCTGAAACTTCTTTGCAATTGATGCATGAAAACTTCTGTCCAATGTTTGCTGATGTAGATGAAAAACAGTTTTTGCATCCCATATACCAGAATTTTTGTTGCAAATTTGTTATTGAAATTTGTGCTTTGACCCATATGCTCTGCATAAGAAGGCTCTATTACTTAAATGACTTGTTGTTTTTATTTTTTATGGTTGAAATTGAATTGTATTTTTGTTTACCTTTTTTGTCGGTTGAATTTCAGCAATGAGGGTTGTTGGTTGTTGATCTTGAAGTGCAGGACTTGGGTTGAATTCTGTGACTGAGTGATCTGCAACAATCTCAAGCAATTTTTGTTCACTGGTTGTGGCCCTGTAAGTATTTCATATTTTTAAATACTTAGCAAATATATTTATGTAATACTGAATTGTTTGCTGGTACTAAAATTACAAATGTATACCAATGCTTGAGTTGTCGAGCTTGAGAGATAGGAGGATTGATGCTGATGCTTGTGTTTGATCGACTATTGAGCACAAGTCATGTACAAATATCATTTGCATTTATGAAATACAATTTTTCACAAGCAGTAGAATATGTATAGTATTAGTATGGTATTTTATATAAAGAAGAATACCATTAAAGCTCAGTACTGCAATTCTTCTGCAACTAACAACTGGTAGTGTTTTTCTGATTTCATACAAAAGCGATCCTTCTTCTTCAACAAGTTTTGTCCACAGAGTCAATTTGATTGGAGAAAGTCTGAAAAGTTAAAGTCTGAAAAGTTACATGTGATAGAATAAGTAATGAAAATAAGTTATGTTTGTTTTTTTTTAAAATTTAAATGTGATCAAAAGTATGTAGTTACTCCTCATTAATCAACGTTATTGCTCTTCGAATATTTGTTGATGTTGTTGAATCCTTCAGCTGAGAAACATTGCAAACAACACCAAGAATTTTGTTTAGTTCAGTTTCTTGCTTATGAAACACTGATGTTTTTTTTCATTTTACCTATTAGGCTTGGTTGATCGACAAACATTGAAAGCTTTCTGAATGGAGTATATTGAACATTCTGTTTCAATGTTTGTAATACATTTTCTCCTGCATCTTCAACAATTGATCTTCTCGAGATGATCCATTGCATTTTGATATTGTCTATCATTTATTGTTGTGGTACTTCTTGCACAATGGCATTTGATATGTAGTAGCTTTTGAAAGGCACAAACATATCACGAAAAAGTTCATTTCATTATCAAACAGTGTTGCAATAACTTTACTGCCCTGCAAAAAATATATATAAATTATGTTGGTGACATATTGTGACTGTGTTTGTTTTTTATGTTTTGTGATAGTTTGTGATAAGAATAGTTTCTAAACTTACCTCATCATCAACCAGTATCATTTTTTGATATTTCTTTGCAGGATTGTTCATAGAATTTTGCACTTGCACTTTTTCTTGTACTTTGACTTTTGATGTCCATGATTTCATGTTTGGTTTGATGTACTGAATTGGAGTATTAGTCTTCATGATATGCAAAAAGAAATTTTTACATTAAAATGTTGCATAATGTATTATCAAATGTTATAGTTGAAATGTAGTATGAGGAATATTAAGTGATATTGAAGTAAATATAACAGTAAATATAGCTCTAAGTATAGTTGAGATTTATATATATTTATGTAAATGATTGTATTACTTTCAGAATTGCTTTTGCATAGATGAAAAACTTCATTGTAAACAACATTTCTTGTCCGATTTGTGTAAGATGTTTCGTCAAGTGTCGGTAGCACTATTAGCACTCTGATGTTTGATGAATGCTTTACTCTTGAGAGTGCTACATAGAGTTGTATGTGAGAGAAAACAGGCTCTTTTAAGTATATGCCAGCATAATCTAATGTTTGACCTTTTGATTTGTTTATTGTCATTGCAAAGCACAATTTGATTGGAAATTGCACTCTTTTAAAAGGTATTCCATGTCTGTCATCATCCTTTGACTGCAGTGGTATTCTGTGTAAAATCACTACCTTACCAACATGCTCACCCACAGCTATCTCAGCATAAATTACATTTTTCTTTAACTGCTTGCAGATTAGTCTTGTTCCATTGCATAGCCCTTGTGAAGGATCAAGATTTCGCAGCAGCATAACTGGACAATTCTTTTTCAAATGTAATTGATGTGGAGGTAAACCATTTGGCTACAATGTGTTGAGAAAGTCTTCATAGTCTGCTTGATAAGTAGGATCCACTATTTTATCACTGCTTGTATATATTCTGCTTTCTGTTGGGAAGTTTTTTATGATAAGATTGTTTATATCATCAACAGAATTATTCTTTGGTGTAAGTAGTGCCCTTCTCATGACTGCTTCTGTGTCAAATTCAAATGCCATCATATCTGGGAAAACAAAGTTGATCAATGCAGCTAGTGAAGCTTCTTTGTCAGTGAAAGGGAGAATCATCTGTAAAGGTAATTGGATGTTATCATTACAATCCATTGGTTGCATTCCATCTCCAACCTTTAAAAGAAACTCTATAAATTTAGGATCTTCAATTGCACGCATGTTTTTTGTTAGTTTGATCTTCTTCAAGTATGGTCAAACGTAAGAGCATAGTAGACTGCCTTCTATGATGCTTTGCTTTTCTGCATTTGGAATAACTGGCAAGATTTGGCAAAAATCACCTCCAAAGACAACACATTTATCACCAAATATTGAATCATCATCCATAATATCCTGAAGCAATTTATCAAAGCTTTCGATGGCTTCTTTTTTAGCCATTGGAGCTTCATCCCAAATAATTATTTTTGCTTCCTTGATAAGTAATGCAGTGCTGCTTTGTTTGCTTAAATTACAACTCATTCTATATGTGGCATCTAATGGAATCTTGAATCGTGAGTGAGTTGTCTGGCCTGCAGGTAATAATGAAGCTGCAACTGCAGATGTCGTTGTCGCAATTGCAACAAAACCCTGTGATCTTATGGCAGCAAGAAATGCTCTGTAAAGAAAGGTTTTTCCTGTGCCTCCTGGACCATCAATAAAAAAGCTTTCACATCTTTGACTCATTGTTGCTGAATATATTTGATCAAAAGCATTCTTTTGGCTAAAATTTAGTTTCCTCTTATTCAGTAAATCTTCTTCAGGAATAAGTACATTTCTTTCTGCAATTATTTCCTTTGTTAGTTTCTCCTGCACTGATGTTTTGATGATGTATGAAACCAAACCATACTCATTAACTGACTTTCCCATAGATTGCAGTATATTATCAAGCAAAAGAAGTACTCTAGTTCTGATTTTCTCATTTGTCAAACCAGTAAACTGTTGCGTGTAGATTAAGTCCTCACTCAAGTTTCTTTCAAATTTCATCCACAATTTTTTTGCACTTGGAGGAGCACAGTAAACAAGTATGCTGAAAAAAAGTTGACGAAAAGCAGAAAGCATTTGGAACTCAACAAATTCATCTAAGTAAGCTTTAATGTCACTATCTAAGTGAAGTAGTCAAAGAGTGTAGGAAGCATCTCTAAATAGAGTGTGAACTTGATTATTTACAGTCAATAAGTATTGAAAACTTGTTGTGCACGAACATGTGATAACAATAATCTTAGATAATACCTTTCTCCTTCACTTGGTTGCACTGTCACAAATCGTCCAATAACTTGATGTCTCTTACATTCAGTCCAAATTTTGTCAGATTTAGACCATACAAAATGCTGTGGAAAATCTTTGTAGAACAACTTTAGATTTTGAGCTTTCTGATTTCTAGCATTCATCTGAAAAAATTCTGTTAGCATAGTACATGAAGCAAGTGGATTCTTTAACACATTTTTGATGTTTGCTTTCGGATCAAAATTAACTCCATGTTGATTTGGTAGATGCAATTGTAAAGTCATCACTGATGGAGTCATTTTATTTAGACTGAATCTGTATATTCTCCATGTTGGTTCTTGTGGACAGATCCATCGAGCATTCTGAAATTGCTTGATTTCATCATAGTTGTCATCATTCACAATTTGGTAACTGACTTTGTCCAAACCCTTGTATACATATTTGTATAAGTATTTGACAAGCTTAATTGTTGAACAAATCTCAAGATTCATGTGGCAATCAAATGCAGAAAGTAAATATGGATTGTATGGCACTACCCAACGATTGTCAAGAATTTGCCCTCTAACTTTAACTTGTGTTTTGTCATTTCTTCTACGATACTGAGGATATCCATCTTCTGTTTCCATAGTGTAACTTGTGTACTGTTTTAGGTATATGTTTATGCATTTACCAGATTTCATACAAGGATTCTGAGGATTTAGTTTTCCACATGGACCATGCATCATGTGTTTGACAACAAGAGAATGCAAATAAGGATAATGTCTCTGATTTAGAATTTCTGCTATGATATATCTATCATATGCATCAGAATTCAATGGCTTTGAAGCTTGTTTCATAATTAGTAAAAAGTGAGCATGTGGAAGTCCTCTTTTATGAAATTCTATAACATGCACACAAACAGCAACTTCACCAAGCACATGTTTCTTCATCAATTTAGTTTTTAGCAACTCCAATTTTGCTTTGAAAACTCGACAAACTAAATCTGGTCTATTTTGAGCCAATTCATTTGGAAGTAAATTTTGTTGAATCTTAAGCCACATGGAATTGCAAGTAATAGTGAGAAAGAAATCTAGTTTACCAAATCGTTGAACTAATGTCATTGCCTCAATATATCTCTTACGCATGTCTCTTGGACCTCCTATAAATGATGCAGGAAGAATCACTTTCTTACCAACATTTGATCCTTTTGTTTCACCAGTAGCAACATAATCTATCAATCCTTGAAACAATTCTCTTCTGATTTCTTCTTGTTTTTTTTATGGAAATCCAATCTTTGAGTTTCAATCTTGATGTACATGTCAACTACAAATTGTTGAAAAAGCCTACCAGTATGCAACAACATGGATTTATCATTTGACCTCATTTGCATTTTGAAAAAATAGTATTCTCGGCAGCTAATTTTGTTTCTCTTTTTTCTGCCTACTTCAAAAGCTATGAAAGCAGAAGGAGACAGGATCAACACATAGTTAACTATTACTTTTATGGAATTGAAAACATATTATGTAGCATAAGGTTCAATGAGTCTATACTTAATGAAAACTACTCACCTTTCCTTTCATCTTTTAGTATCTCTTATGCTGTTGGCATATTCAGTAAAGCAGAATTTGAAAAAAAAATTCGCAACGTATTCTTGTCTGACTTTTTGTGGCGATAGCCTTTCAATGTTGTAATGCCAACCACTCTGACCACGAAAATATTAATGGATACTGAAGAGGATCATAACATCCATAAGTATGATGAATTTGATGAGCTGAGTTTGCATCTGTATACACTTGAATGTGACAATTTGTGTCTATATTTTCAGTATCTGATTGCATTATTATAGCTGCTACCTGAGATGTCGATGGCATATTATATACACGTTGATCAAGAGAAGGAGTTTTGTTGAGCACAATTACACAATCTTCAAAACTTGGTAAGTCTCTCAAACTTTTGAAGAAATTGGTGTATGGATTTCTGCTCAAAAAACTCATCAATAACTTTGTGACCTTGTCGCTGAGTTGTGGACTAATCTTGCATCTTTTATCAACTTCAATCTCAGTGTCATATAAGTATAATTGAACTCCATTCGGTTTTGATTGTTTGCAGTCAATGATTGCAGAAAGTGATATACTTGTCCGTGAATCTTGAATGTGTAAACTCCCTTGATGTTTCTAATCATTTCAGTATCATATCTTGCACCAAATGTTGTGAATGCAAAACTGTTGTTGTATGTACGAACATGTCTTCTAAATTCTACAGCTTCCTTATCACTGCTTACAAACAAGTCTGATAACTCTTTTGGCATTGCATGAGACACTATGTAAACCTCCCCTTTTGAACACTATGTAAGCCTTTGGATTCTGATTGAAACTTTTTTGTAGAACAATATTCACAGGTTTCAAGTGCCGGAAGATTTACTGCTTCTCTTGTAGCATCATCATACAATGCATCTACAACATCCAAGAAAATTTATTTTATCATATCATAAATTAGCATAACATAGAAAACAAAATAGGTGCATATTACAAATGTAATCAGAATAGCAATCAAATAAAATGACTACCTTGATGCTTATTTGTGGTATTACTATCTTGTATTAAACTGCAAGCAACATCATGCAATTATGTAGGATCTGTTTGACAGTCATTGACTATCTTTATAGACTGTAAATTGTTTTGATTCCACATGAATTCTGTCTACACAGTTATATTTGCTGGTTGTTTACTTGGAGAATGCATCAGATCAGGACTATCTGTATCTACAGAAGATTGCATGATGATTAATTTTTTTTACATGCTGTTCATTTAGTAAGAATAAAAATATCTAAATGCAGTTTTTCTGCTTACATATGAGTTCATGTTCATTCAAAACACTGCAAACAACTTGTTGAAGTTCCTGCAGATCATCTTTTGATTGACATATAGCTTCATTTTTATTCATCACACCATAGGAAACTTGTTCAACCTTTTCTGGACTGGCTTCAAATTCACTGACTATGTTGACATTGCATACATCAGACAATACATGTAGCTTTCTCTCTGATGGAAGTGTCTGAATATTTTCAGATGTATGCTTTGCACAAGAATGTGATGCGTCTGTAGTAGCTATGAAAATGAATTTTTAGATGTTGTAAGCAATGCATCTTATCCAGCATGGTGTTTGAATTATTAGCTAATATTTTACTACATAGCATCTTCTCTAACAGCAATCAACGTTGCATGTACTACAGTTGTTGTATCTGCTGGTTGTTTGCTTGGAGAATGCATCTGATCGAGACTATCTGTATCTACAGAAGATTGCATGATGATTAATTTTTTTACATGTTGTTCATTTAGTAAGAATAAAAATATCTAAATACAGTTTTTCGGCTTACATATGAGTTCATGTTCATTCAAAACACTGCAAACAACTTGTTGAAGTTCCTGCATATCATCTTCTGATTGACTTATAGCTTCATTTTTATTGATCACACCACAGGAAACTTGTTCAACCTTCTTTGGATTGGCTTCAAAATCACCGACTATGTTGACATTGTATACATTAGACAATACATGTAACTTTCTCTCTGATGGAAATGTCTGAATGTTTTCAGATGTATGCTTTGCAGAAGAATGTGATACCTCTGTAGTAGCTATAAAAATGAATTTGTAAATGTTGTAAGCAACGCATCTTATCCAGCATGGTGTTTGAATTATTAGCTAATATTTTACTGCATACCATCTTCTCTAACAGCAATCAACGTTGCATGTACTTCCTTGTCCTCCGGCAATTTGATAGCTTCCTCATCACTTGATATGATTATTTCAAGTTCTGTTCGAGGTCTTTTTTTCCTGAGACCTTCAATTGTGCTATTCGTTGCATTTTTCCCATATCTGTAATCTACTGTTTTTTGATTTTGACATGTAAGAAGTAAAATTGCTATACAATAGTCTACTTTTTGTTTCTGATTTTTTATTAAGTTTACTATGATATGGATACTAATACATCATCTTTCTTGACTGTATATGTTGCTTGTACTAATGTGAGTACTGAATTGGCTAAGGAAAATGTGAGACTAAAAATCGCTAATAAAAAATATAGAAAAATCATGCAGCAGAATCATCATGAAGAATAATAAGAATAACTGTGATAGCACAATAAGAAAGAATTCATAAGGGTAGTAGGAAAATATTTTCCAGATGAGATAACCAGCACAAACTTAAAAACTACATACGCTAAAAAGATACCAACAAAGAAACAAGGCATAAAATGTATTACCAAAGTAGAAGTGGAGTGAAGTTTCTGATTATTGAAGAAGCTCTTATACCATTAACACCTACAAAAAAACAAAATTCAGCAATCATGCATAAAACCATCGATATAAATGCAATATAAAAAATGAAGACTACTTCTACCTGTTCTCGTGAATACTTGTAACAGCAGCAAAACACCTCAATACAAATATTGATAAGCAAAAAGCACCTATATTTGGATGGTTCAAGAAGCTAGCCAAGTGTCCTACTTTTATGCTAAAGTTTATATAAAGGTTACAAGCATCCTACTCTGTTTTATTTGAACATACAATCATAGGCTATACAAGTGTTCTATTATTTTTTTAATTGGTATTATTAATGAATAATAATTATAATAAGTCAACAAGTTACATGTATTCATGAATAATCTAGAATAATGTACATAATAATCTATAATAATCTAATAATCTAGATGATAATAAAAAATAATATTGCATAAGTATTCTTTTCTCTAAAAAATATTGCATAAGCATAGTTGAGTTTCTCAAGTATGCACTTGCTCATACTTTTTCCTTTTTTCTTTCCTCGTGTATTCATATTCAATAGATGCATAGCTTAGAATTTATTTTTCAAAATTTTATATTGGATTGTGTATCTTTTATTTCTATTTCTTATCTTTGAACTATGCACTTTGTCACAATTTTTCTTTTTTCCTTTCCACGTTTATTGAATGCATGCACAGGTTAGAATTTATTTTTCCAATTTTCCGATTGCATTGCATATGTTTTATCTTTATTTCCTTCCCTTATATATATATTGAAATCAGAAATCAGAAAGCAACGCTTAGACCAATTGTGTTGTTTGCTGATGATGTTTTATCTTTATTCCTTCCCTTATTCGATTTATTGAAATCAGAAATCAGAAAGCAACGCTTAGACCAATTGCGTTGTTTGCTGATGGCATTCCAAAAAGCACAAGTGCATTAGCATATTGCGCGGCGAAATCGAAGCATAGTTGAGTTTCTCAAGTATGCACTTGGTCAGACTTTTTCCTTTTTTCTTTCCTCATGTATTCATATTCAATACATGCATAGCTTAGAATTTATTTTTCAAATTTTCGTATTGGATTGTGTATCTTTTATTTCTATTTCTTATCTCTGAACTATGCACTTTGTCACAATTTTTTTCCTTTCCCCGTTTATTGTTGATGACAATAGAAAAATGGCAGCATCTATGATAATAATCACCATAAATAATAAAGTAAAAAATTATCAAAAAAACTCATGGAGCTAAAGATCATGATAACAATGCAATTGGAGCACCAAAAAAAATGATAGAGCTATATAGCATAATAATGATGCAGTTGGAGGTCAACGCAATATTCAATTGTATTGAAGTAGATGAATGCGTGAAACACCTGAACGGACTTCCATTTTGCTTTTTTTTTTTTGGTGAATCAATCTACTCTGCCTCAATCTCAGCCATCCAACGACTGAGATTGTTTGATTTTAGCATCTAACGGTGCAATTTTGTCTCCACAAAAAGACAAAGTAAAATCATTGAGCATCGAACAGCCTGACATTGGAATTGGAGGACAGACACAGTTCTCTCAATTGTGAAGAAATCTCAACCATCCATACATGATTCAACGGTTGGCTTGCACCTGACAATAAGGACCAAGCAAAATCAATCGGAAATTGCACAGTACATTGCCATCCCAATTAATCACATCCCAGCCATTCATTTTACCATCCATCGGCTGAATTTCACTTCAAGATGAAGACAAAACAAAATGATTGAACAATCTCAACAAGCCTTTTAATATATAGGTAGATAAGCAATTTCACAATAAAGATCCAAATACTGCAGTTTCAATGTATAAAATCTAAAGCGTGTGCTGCAAAATTTGAATGGAGAACATGGAGGCCGATCTGTTATTCAACATCTTGTGAAATCACTAGTAGACAAAAACTATCAACATTGGTATAGGGAGATTCTAGGGACTAATGTACTAAATGATGTTTTACTCGCACATTGAAAATCTGTTGATCATGTACTGAACGTACAAGAAAAATAGATATAAAATGCCATTCTTTGAACTTCTTGGAGTATCACTGATGGGGTACAATTTTGCAAGCATTTGGCTTTTTGAAGAATAAGAAGGAAGACAGCTATACTTGCGCACTTCATCATGTAAGACAGCTATTTAAATCGCATCGGCTTCCCTTTGCTATTGTTTTGGATAAAGAGCTAATCTTTCTAAATGCTTTAGATTTTTGCTTTCCAGATGCGGTTCATTTATTGTGCAGATGATGTATTGCAAAGAGTGTAGAGACCAGAGCAACAAACATAGCAAATAACAAGAAGATTGGCTCTTTTTTTTCTCGAGAAGTTTAGAGTAGGTTACTATTGTATAACCTGTCCCGTTTGACTTTTGTGGATTAATATTAGGAGCTAAATTGGGATAAAATGGATAGTTTAGTTAGTATAAACAATAAGAATTTGATTTAAGATAGGATAAGCAACTTCATTTAGGATAATATAAGTAATTAAGAAATGAATGTCTTGATTGAACATTCACTAATTTATAAAAGCGTGTAAAATCGTTCTTGGAATTTTGATATTATTTGAATTAAATTATGATTTAAAACCAAAACAAAGTTGATTTGAATGATACTTCTGTGTCTTTTGATTTGAGAAACGTAAATCTTTCATGTGAATCAAAGTATTTTAAGAAGTTAATTTCTAAGTTATTATTTGGGAATTTAATTGATTGTTCTAACATTGGGAGGAGCATGTTCCACAATTTCTGTTATTTGAAATTCTATTTATTATTATGTACGTAATTTATGTTCAATCCTCAAAGAGGGAATTCTCTGCTTTTCGAGTTGTGTATACTCACTCATTTAGTTACCATTTCAGATGGGCTAAAACTACATTATATTTGTATTCTGGCTGACCTAGCGAGAGTACAACTCAGACTGATACTTGTATTTGACCCAAATGGAATAGCATGATTTGTAATCCCCAACATATCTAGAAATATGACTATTACTCTATACTATTGATACTATCACGATTTAAGTATTGTTTTGTTCATCTTATTTTGTTTATGAAAGTTTTATTTATAACAAGTCATTTGAGTTAAGTGAGTTTTAAATATCCTCTTATATGAGTTTCTGAAAATCAATATAGGATAACCATGTTTTGAACTCATGATATTTATTTGAAGTTCTTATATGTATTATTATGTACGTAATTTATATTCAATCCCAAAAGAGGGAATTCTCTTCTTATTGAGTTGTGTATACTTATCCTTTTACTTACTATTTTAGATAGATTATGAAACGCGAATGGATTCAATGCTGAAGGCTTGACTGAGAGTGGATGGTGGTTGATAAATTTTCGATCATAGTAGTGGATTGTTTATGTACTTTGATAATTGTTTGAATTTGCTAGTGTTTTTTTAAGAGCATTCTTCACTGGCATTCATGGTCAAATTTTCTTTTTTAAATTAGTGATATCATTAAGTGACTATATAAAGCAAGGTGTTTGAGATATTATCCTTGATATACTTGAAGTACTAGCGATGTCCGTTGTGATTTTAGTATAATAAATTTTGGCATATGATTTATTTAAGTATTGAAGATGTTGAGAATTAGTATAATTACTTTTCTGGATTGGTGACTTTTTATGTATAAAGCATTGGAGGATCCTCGGGGGAACTTTGAAAATGTTGCTGGTTGCATCTCTTTTTTTGGTGACTTTTTATGTATGAAGCATTGGATCCTCGAGAGAACTTCGAAAATGTTGCTGGTTGCTGTTGAATATCCAGCCACTATTGTTGAAGCTTCCATTGTTGACAGTCACCATTATTGAAGTTTGAAGCCACCATTGTTGAAGGTTTGAAGTCACCACCGTAAAGGTTGAAAATTACACCGGCCATCACCACTAACTTTGAAATTTAGTCACCAATCACCTACCTCATTTTGGCTAAAAATAGAAGGTATTCCCTGATGATTTATGTGTTGGGTTATGGAGTCTTGATGGACTCAGTTTAATTGGGCTTGTTTTATGTTCTTGTTACCTAAGTTAGAAACCCTAGTTAGTCTCTATAAATATAACATCTTGTACTTAAAATTTAAAAAAACACGAGTGTGAGAGGCATAATGCAATAAAAAATCCAGATTGCAGACCGTGGACATAGGTCACATGGATCGAACCACGTAAATCCTTGTGTCTCGTGTTCTTTACTTTTCTACAGTATAGATTGTGTGTGTGTGCTAATACACGAATCCCTAACAACTTGTATCAAAGCTTCAGTTGCCGCCGCTAGGGTTTCTATAGAACAGCTGCCGCCGCCGCCGCTAGAGTTTCTATAGAATAGCCACTGTTACCGCCGCTAGGGTTTCAGCCGCCGCTACAGCCCATCGCCAGGCTTTTCTGCCAGCAGTTTCAGTTTCTGACTGAGTTACCGAGATTCAAAATCAGTTTTACCGAGTGTCTTGTAAACAAGAACAGTAGGTCGAGGTCCTTGGCAGTGTTCAGTAGAACAGCCGTTAAGTTCAGGCCCGTGTCATTGCTTTGTCTGTTCATTGTTCTCGATCCTAGTTATTTTCTCGTTTTAGTCGTTCGAGATGGCAGAAGACGGGAAGGTTCGTATTGAAAAATTTGATGGTAAAGATTTTGGTTGGTGGAAAATGCAAATAGAGGATTTGCTGATTCAGAAGGATTTGGATTTGGCATTAGGAGAAAAATCATAAAATATGACACCGTCTGAGTGGGAGACTTTGGATAAGAAGGTCAAGGTTTTTATTAGACTGACGTTGACAAAGGATGTTGCGTTCAACATTCTGAAGGAAACCTCAGCAAAGGATATCATGGAGACACTGTCTAATATGTACGAAAAGCCATCGGCAGCTAACAAGGTTTTCTTGATTCGAGAGCTGGTGAACACAAGGATGAAAGAAGAAAATCCAGTAACAGTGCACATCAACAATATGAACTCGATTTTGTCCAGACTTGGGTCGGTCGATATAAAATTTGAGGATGAGGTTCAGGCTTTACTACTGATATCTTCATTGCCAGATAGCTAGTCTGGAACTGTTACAGAGATTACTAGTTCCACCAGCAAGCTCACTTATGATGGGATTCAGGATATTATTCTGGGCGAAGACATCAGACGAAGAAGTTCAGGTGAATCATCTAGTGAATTGTTGAATGTTGGCAGAGGAAGAAGGAATAACAGAGGTAGTGGGAGCAGGAATAGAAAAAGGAGTCAGTCTAGGGCTCAGAATGATGTGACCTGTTGGAACTGTAAAGAGGTGGGACACTTTAGGAATCAGTGTTCGAATAAAAAAAGAAGCGAACTATGCAGAAGACTACACATTAGATGATGCCTTGATCTGCAGTATAGAGAGCATGGTGGATTCCTGGGTAATGGATTCTGGTGCTTCATTTCATGCTACCTACAATAGTGAAGCATTGCAGAATCTGAAAGAAGGAGACTTTGGTAAGGTAAGACTGACGAATGATGATGTTCTTGAAGTTAACGGGCATGGGTGATATAGATTTGGTTACTTCAGTCGGTTCATGGACTTTGAAGGATGTCAGGGTGATTCCAAATTTGAAGAAAATGTTAATTTCTGTCGGGCAGTTGGATGAATAGGGACATGAGGTTAAGTTCGGGAACGGGCAGTGGAAAGTTGTTAAGGGAAATCTAGTCATGGCTCGAGGAAGAAAGAGAGGTTCGCTGTACATGGTAAGTTTACCATATAAGGGAGAGACTATCCCAGTTCAAAAGAAAAACAAAGTCTGTTTCATAGAGTCTCATGGGCAGAAAAAGGTTTGCTTTGCAAGTGAGAAACCCAAAGCCAAAGTGAAGATTCAGAGTGAATGTGCGTGGAAGAGTTCAGTTAAACCAATTAGAAGATTTCGTGACAGTGGGAGCATAGGTAGTGCTTCAGTTTCAGTTCTCAGATGACAGTGGGTTAGAAGAACTAATATTCTAGCTGATAAAGTTTCTCCAGGGGATTACTTGATGAATATAGAGAGTGTTGTTTATTCTCAGGCTATCTCAAGATCTGACAGTTTGTTTCAGTGGGAGCCGGTAGGGACAGAGAACGGGTCAAGAGCAGTTCTAGCCATAACTAATGTGTTAGAGCTCAGTGGAGCTTCAGCGGGCCTTCAGGTTTGATGATGAGAAGGCCGTTACAACCAGAAGAGTTGAGGAAGATTGCAAGAAGTACAAGTGTTCACAGCGGATGGCAGTTTGAAGATTATCAAGTCTCCAAGTGGGAGATTGTTGGGTTATGAAGTCATGATGGACTCAGTTTAATTGGGCTTATTTTATGTTCTTGTTACCTAAGTTAGAAACCCTAGTTAGTCTCTATAAATATAACATCATGTACTTGAAATTTAAAAAAACACGAGTGTGAGAGGCATAATGCAATAAAAAATCCTGGTTGCAGCCCGTGGACGTAGGTCACATGGACCGAACCACGTAAATCCTTGTGTCTCGTGTTCTTTACTTTTCTGCAGTATAGATTTTGCGTGTGTGCTAATACCTGAATCCCTAACATTATGCATTCCAAAAAAATTCCTAGTAGAGAAATTCATCATCCGAACAGTGGAAAATTATTTTTTGAAAGTTTTTTATAAATTATATTCTGTTGTTATAGAAAGAAATTTTTTCTCTCAAATTTGTGTATTTTAAGAGCTTATTCTATCATGAGTGTTTTAACACAACAAGTGGTATCAGAACTTTAGGTTTTAAGCTTACCGGAGGAGCCACTAGAAAATTTTGGGAATTTTCAACTTGCTTAAATCGTGATTTTGAGCATACCATTGGATTTCTTGTGTCAAGAGAAGCACAATGTAATTTTCAGAAGCTAAAACGGAGGTACGGAGAGATTACAAGAGCAAAAACAAGATTGCTCTGTTTTTTGCATTTTTTGCATTTTCTGCTGTGTGCATCAGCTTGAGGAAGAAGAAGTTGAGTCAGCGCCCAAGCATCTAGCACGTCATTGCCATGTCAGCGCACACACAACTATCCAGTCATTGATATGTTAGCGCACAGTTAGCTGTCCAGTCATCGACATGTCATTGTACAGTCAGCTGCCAAGTCACCAACCAGTCATCTACCACGTCGCCATCCAGTCGGCTGCCAGTGCACCGTATAGTCAGCTGTTACGTGGCGGGTATCAGAAATTCTGGAATATTTTTTGAAATTACACTGTGGCCACTAAAGTATTCTGAAATTATATTTTTCTCCTAAAGTTTTTTTAAAATTACAAAATTTCTCCAAAGTCGGATTTGGATAATTGAAGAGTCAAATTCATCATTTTTGACTGTTTTGGATTCAACGGTGAGATTTATTTTTCATAATTCAACTCTGTTTTTCAGTTAAATGGAGGAATTATCTGAAGCAATGATTAAACTTACAACCATCAATTACACATTGTGGAAACTTCGAATGGAAGATCTCCTCAGCTATAAAGACCTGTATGATCCTATTGTCTTCTGTAATATCTCCTCAGGTATAATGCCGAGCACTGTAGTAAGTTTCAAAATCTGATAAATCAATTGTCTTCTGTTGATATGCCACTTGCAGATGAGATTCATGCACTCCTTCTATTTAGTTCCCTACCCGATAGTTGGGAAACACTTGTATTGTCCCTTAGCAACTCGGCCCCAGATGGCAATGTTACCATGCCTATGGTACAGGATACCCTGTTCAATAAGGAGGCCAGGAGAATGGACCCAGGCACGGATCAGACACATGCCCTTGTATCGAAGAACAAAGGAAAACAACATGGGAAATAACAACGAGGAGGTAGAGGCAGAAGCAAAGGCAGAGGCAAAAGTAGAGGCAGATCCGCTGATGGCAAGAAACCGACCTACACATGCTATCATTGTGGCATTGAGGGTCACATGATGAAAAATTGCTACAAATGGCTCGAGGAGCAACACAAAAGTAGTTTTGAGTTGAAGAACAAGGGTGGAGCATCCCTAGTCATCATTCCTGAAGACGTAGCATTTTGTTCTACTCTTGACGATGTATGCCCTCATGTTTCAAGAGAACATTCAGAATGGGTGGTAGATACTGCAGCATCCTATCACGTGACTCCTCACAAGGACTACTTCACAACATTCCAAGTTAGAGACTTTGGAACTGTGAGATGGAAAATTCCACTTCCTCACGAATTGTAGGAATTGGTGATGTCCAGATCAAGACAAATAATGGCAGAGAGAATCTTGCTTGACCTTCAGTACCTCGCATCCATTCTTAACCCTTAATAGATAGACTGAATAGGCAGGTCCTTCGTTCATAGAAAATCAGCCAGTCGGGGATGCTCGACTTATGGAAAAAATAGGAAGAGAAGCGACGGGAAAAATTGTAGTAATAGAAAAAAATGTAGAAGGACAGACAAAGATATTAGAAACTACAAAATGCGCCTTTAAATGAAAAGTCTGGTGAGCCTCGAATTGGAGGAGAATGAACCGGTAGTCAAAAAGCCACAAGATAGTTTAGATTACTCAACTTTGACTATACCCCCCAGAAGCAGATAGATGAGCCTTGAACAAGAGGAGAAAGGTAGCAATTGAAAAAGTCTAAGGTAGTGAAAATTCGACTGCCAAACACAGAGGGAAAAAGGGGAAAGCTTGCCCAAAAATGCAAAAATAAAATTTGCTCAAGAGCAGAGAAGAAATCTAAAGAGTACTAAAAAAAATCACGATTTGGTATATAAGTACCATATCGGAAAAAATTCTCAAAGAAATATCCAATAAGTCGAGCCATATACATAACCCAACAAAATAATGTCTTGGCCCATAACATGGCCCAACAAAAACAAGTGCCGTCCTAAAAAGTAAGCTAGTAAAAATATCACAGCTCTAGTCATAAAAAGTGTAGCTAGAACTATGAGTTTACCTGAAGAAACGACGAAGTAGTCCAAGGAAGCCTTGACATAGATACATTGGGTGAATTAAGCTTCTGCATGTCCTTAGGAAGGTCAAAGTCAGGATACTGTTTCCTTGCCAAGTAAACAACTCAAGTAGTAGCGATTTGGGCAATAGGGGCAGATAAATGATTGAAAAGAAACTCCACATCCTTACTATTCAAAAAGGAACCATGAATCCTCTCTACAATAGATGCTCAAAGGTTGCCACTAGAATCTAGGAATTGATCAATAGTATCTTGTAATTCTCCTATTGACTTGGTAAAATCAGCCTCCTTTTTTTCCAGCTCCCAACAAAGTTCTTCGACTTTTAGCTTGGAAGCCCTCTTGGCAGCTCGCACCTCGTCAATCTCTCTCTTTTAAATCCTCGTTCTCTCGAAGGATATTATTCAACAGCTCTTGGAGCGAAAGTAGTGGCTTGTATCAAAGATTGACAATAATTCTCACAAGCTTCCACATTGCTGCATCGGGATGTCATCTCACCATCCCAAGAAGAAATTAGACCCTCAATAGCTTCCCGTGCCTGATTAAGGTAACACATCATCCAGTTGACATCTAGTGACCAGGACAGGAAAAATTGTGTGGCAAAAACCTACCCTTTGGGCAGAGGCAGTAGATCAACATGATATTTCTTGTACGGGATAGCTTGATCCATCAGGAGCTGAACCCTCCACAACTTCTTGCTCCTGCAGATTGGAGCCGGAACCAAGGCTTTTGCCTGAGGACATGGACAACGAGTTGACAACATGAGTTTTTCTCTTTCGGGACCGTCGAGCAATAAGAGGAACATCATCCTCATCGTCATCCTGATTCCTTTTAGGCTATGGGAACTTATCAACTGCCATATATCACAGGAAATTAGACATCATAAAAATGGTGATAAAATGGAATAGGTAAGGAAATAGATCCATTGAAACTTACCTACGAGATGATCCTAGTCATCTAAAGGATTCTCTAGCCACTCAACAAAGGCACTCTGCACGCCCCTGCAGAGAAATTACAATATTTTGTAGGATAGACAACAACGGGTGACAAACAGAAAGGTACGTATAAACAAATATTCAGTCGAAGAAAACAGAACTAACATAGCCTCCCCAAGTTAAAATGATCTGGAGAGAGCAAAATGCCATCTTTTAGAATTCCTTCCACTCAACCTTCACTAATTCTTAACTCATATGCATATTTGATTATAGTTCCTGGCTATTTAGTTCACACCTGTGAGTTATTCATCAGTAGATTGGGAAGTCTCTCCCTAGCTGTATGGCGGTTAGGACCGGAAGGTTGCAGAGAGATAAAGAAATAATTCCATCCATAGATAGACGAAGGAATTTTTTAGATTAGCCTTAGGGAATTCTTCCTATAGTTAAACATGAAGTACCTAGGTCTTTTATGAATATGGTTTATATGTAAAATTTTTGGAACAAATTAAGCTTGTCAGAACATCTCATGATCGACATACTATGATAAACCCTATTACTAACTGCATGATGTTGAGTGTTAGCTGAGCTGGAGCCAAATACCAAAATTTCAATATATTTGTTTGGGAAAGCCATACACAAACTCAGTTTAATAATTTAGATACAAACAAAAATAACCTGAGGGAGGGAGCATATGCCCTATCAGAATCTGAGGGTTTAATTAGTTTGTATTCCTTCCTTGGAATATGATATCTTGAATATGCTGTAGCTGTCTGCCAATCAGATACTACCGGATGAATTTAAGTAGCGAGTGCAGTAGCTAATAGAGTTCTCTTCTGAGGGTCATAGTGAGCAAATTTGGACACAACAAGAAGGTATGTAGGAGTAAAATCAGCATATACATGAGGAAAAATAACTACTATTTTCCCTAAAGAAAAATGAAAATCCCCAATTTTAGTAGGAGAAATGATTATGGAAAGAGTCGGAGGGGAGTTACCTGCGTTTGTAGGCTAGGGACCCAACGTTAACTTGGAAGCCATGAATATGGGTTAAGGTATTTTTATAAGAGAAGACAAAAAGGAACTCTGGAAAGGAGTACTGGGTACGATTATCGTACGAAGCGACATTCATTGCACTCGGTATTGGGAGAGGCAGATGATAAAGTTGGGCCTTATTACGAGGACTATTACCGATATTTTGGACTGACCCATCATGAGGAAGGCCTACAAATAAATCTATTTCTAGTTAGATTTCGGATCAGAATAAGGTAAATTCTAAAAAGGATTTGATTATCTAAACTCCTTGGCTATGACCTCTTATAAATATATATATTCTCTTCTTATGTTATTCACTTAAATTCTATACTAACTTTAAGCATCAAAAAAAAAAAAATTGGTTAGATTCCCGCCATTTACTTGGGCCTTGTTTGCAATAAAGCCTTCAAGTGAGTTAGTGTTCGAACTGATTCATCCTCCAACACTTGTAATATTGCATTTCAAATGCCAACTACATAACCTATGTGTGACACCGAGAATAATTTTCTTTACGACTTTTCTCATTGCCTTGTCCCCGTCTATCAAAACAGAGCACAACATCCTCCCGTTCATGGCACTTAGGAAAGTGGACAGGACCATTCATACGTATCAACCGTTTCATCTGACAACAGTGTACAAACAAATACATAAATCAGAAAGTGACTATTTATACTGGCCGTGATTACTAGCAGCTTCCTGCATACATTTGTGCGGTATGTTGTGTCAAAGGCTAATATATCTCCACACAATTCATAATCCACATTGAATTGCTAGTCTGCCTAGAATAACTGGTGAAGTTTGCTCTCCTCATCCAAATCCCAACTGAAGAAAAACATTGAATCCAAGTTTTGCTTCATGAAAAGGCATGCCATAGCACTTTCAGCATCTCCATCTATTATTTCTCTTCTTCGCTCTATATCCATACGATTGTACAGATCCTTCGTGATGAATTGAATATTATCATAGCCACCACACTACAACATGAATAATTTATCTCTCTTATTTTAGTGCCAAGCCCCTGCAGTGTTCGAGCTTGGGCAATGTTTCCCTCTTTTATATTTCTGTGTGACTTTAAAAAAGATACATGGGCTTGCGAGGCTTATGGGTGACTGTGCTATCTGACAAATTTGCAGACAACATACTTTTTTTTTAATTTTCATCATACTTAATCTGGAAACAAGGTGGGATTTCCACCCAGTTAAACCTTCCTGTTCCATTACCCTATCAGCAAGTTGTAGCCATTTCTTGTTCCGGGAACCTTCCCAGTACATGTCCATTTTTTAAATTGGATATTCCTGTTCTTATCGAATTTCTTATCCCCTCTTCGAATTGCCAAAACCAATGCATCTACTATACATGTTATACAATGATTCGGTGGCTTCCACTAAATTAAATGTCCTCTTCAAAACATCTTCCAAGGAAATATCATCCGCAACGGTGCCGTTCCAAACATCTGTTTCTGTCTGAAATGCAATCTTATGCCTCTCGACTAATGCATTTTTTGCTAGATTGGGTACGTTTCCAAAGTCTCTAGCCTCAGTTGTGATTTCAACATTTTCCCTCTCGTCCTACTCGTCCAAATTTCCCAACTCATTGATGTGCAGATTTTCAAGCCAAGAGTCATTCAAATCGATGAGCAACCCTTTGCCTTTTGATTCATTTGAAAGGTTTCCTGTTTTCAACTACAAGGTTACCCATGGGTGCATTATCCTTTCCGATTTCAATCAGAACTGCGTATTTTCAATTGAAAAATATTTGGAAAATATTTCCTTTTAATTGCTCTAAGATATTGTTCAACGTGTTCTTCTCTGCAATCCCTTGAAAATCCACGTGCAACTATGAAATCAGTGAATTCGAGATTCACTTCTTAATCCTTTCCATCGTGGTCATCCATTTGTCATACGATAATCAATTAACAAAAAAAAAAATATGGTAAAGATTAAGACCCAGACAATAAGAATTAAAAAGTAAAAGAAAAACTATGACATTGGAATGGAATATTGGAGGCTAATCAATAGGATATAATAACAAAATCTTGGAAACTTAAGCTATGACAAATAAACTACGATGAAATGGATGGTTATGCAGATTCAACAAACATTAAAAAAAACTAAAAACCAAACATCATATGCAAGATTTACTATGATGAATATTAAATTGAGATAGGTATAGTAGTATTTAATGAAAATCATATTGCTAGCTAGAATGTGGTAAAAGTTTGCTCGCTATAAATATTCACTTCATACTCAAGCATTCAAAAGCATTCTATAATGATGAGAGTCGATTGGGTTTGTTGTAGAATTTAATATAATTTTTTTATTTTAAATCTTATTTATTCTTATATAAAAATTTTATTTTTATAAAATTTAAAATAAAAAATTTTAAATCCAAACTTTATTCAATTCCACTTAAAATCTTAATCGGTCTTCCAAAATTATGCAGCATCCAATCATTCAAAATGACGAAAGACAATGGCAATAAAGTACAGAAACATTATACCACTTTAGGGTGAAATTCCAAATTTAAAGATGAAATATATAATTTTGACATATTACTTGACTAAACTTCAATTTGATAGATTTAATTGAAAAAAACCACCTAAATTGCTTGTATAGTGAACTACATTTCTGGTACACCTATCTATATCTTATCAAGTGCCTCTCTAAAGGGGCTGTTCATGTCTCTTTTACTTATACTAGTTTAAATGCCCGCGCGATGCGCGGGTGTTTTCTTGGGTAAAAATATTAAAATAAATAATTTTTAGTTTTATATTTAGTGTATTTTTTATAATTAGATATTATTAAATATTTTATTCAATCTAGTGTAGAGTATATTTGGAACGAAAACAAACAATACAGATCATATATTTAATTGCCAAGTTATATATTTAATTTTAAAGTGGATAAAGAATATTAAATGAAATAAAGAAGTATTAAAATTTTTTATACATAAGTAAATATTTTACTATATATTTTTAAAATTTTCATAATTTATAATATTAATATTAAATAATCATCATAATATACAAGTCATCATAATAAAATAATAAAAAAATAAAAATATTCATGAATAATCTAGAATCATCAATAGAAAAAATGTGGACAATCTATCATATTATAAATTATAATAATAACCCTTCATGAATAATGTAGAAAAAAATTAAAAAATCAACAAAAAAGCTCATGGAGCTAAAAAGCATGATACTGATGTAGTTGGAGTATAACGGATTCAAACAAAAAAATAACGCCTGAAGATAAGGACAAAGCGAAATCAATTGGATATTGCACAATATAGTGCCATTCCAATTATAAAATCTCAGCCATTCATTTGACCATCTAACGGCTGAATTTCACTTCAAGATGAAGACAAAACAAAATGATTGCAAATCCTCAACAAGCCACTTCAAAATGAAGACAAAACAAAATGATTGTAAATCCTTAACAAACCATTTAATATATAGGTAGCTAATAGGTAAATTATTATACTTTAATTTTATCATCATCTTAGAGTAATTATTATTGAAACGATTTTATTTTTAAAAATTCACCAATTTTTAACAAATATTAACAACACAAATATTTAATATTAAATTTAAATTTGATACAGTAACATGTTATTTTTACAAAAAATACATAAATAAAAATTTTTATAAAATTTTATAAAATCATAATACGTATAGTGCACATCAATTAATTTTATATATAAAATAATTGCACAATTACATATAAATTAAATTATTTGTAATACATAGAGTAAAATTTTGGCATGCGTATAAATATAAATTGTATATTGTGAAGTGAAACGCACGAAAAGTTAAAATAATTATCACATAAAAATTCATGTACTACGTTATATACTTAACATAGGCTAAACAGTAGTTAAATGTATCATTATAATAATATTTATTTCTAGGCATGTGTTATAATTTTTATTTTTAATTTATATGTACATATACATATTTTTCAAAATAAAATATTAATTAATTAATTATATTATGATCTCAAATAAATTATTATTTAAAAAATATTATTTTAAAAATTTCATCAAAATTTTAATTAATAAATTATTTGTAACACAAATATTTAATAATTAATATTAAATTAAAATTTGTGACAGTCGAATCACAACCCTTCATTCAACAATTCAATGGTCCAATTTTATCTAAGAAAAAATAAACATTACTTTTAATTTTATCATGGTCTTAAAATAATTATTATTGAAGCAATTTTAATTTTAAAAATTCATCAAATTTTAACAAATATTTGTAACATAAATATTTAATATTAAATTTAAATTTGATACAGTAACCTGCTATTTTTACAAAAAATACATAAATGAAAATTTTCATAACATTTTATAAAATCATAACATAGTGCATATAAATTAATTTTATGTATAAAATAATTACATAATTACATATAAATTAAATTATTTGTAATCATGTAGTAAAATTTTGACATGCGTACAAAAATATACATTATATATTGTGAAGTAAAACACACAAAAATTTAAAATAATTATCACATAAAAATTTATATGCATTACGTAGATATCTTAATATAAAAGTTTATAAACATGATTAAATGTGTCATTATAATAATATTTATTTCTAGGAATGTATTATAATTTTTATTTTTAATTTATTTGTACATATACATATTTTTAAGATAAAATATTTATTAATAATTATATTATTCTCTCAAAGCAATTATTATTGAAAAAATATTATTTTAAAAATTCATCAAAATTTTAATTTATTTGTAGATATACATATTTTTCAAAATAAAATATTTATTTATTAATTATATTATGGTATCAAAACAATTATTATTGAAACAATATTATTTTAAAAAATTCATCAAAATTTTAATTAACAAACTATTTGTAACACAAATATTTAATAATTAATATTAAATTAAAATTTGCGACAGTCAAATCACAACCCTTCATTCTACAATCCAAGGGTCTAATTTTATCTAAAAAAAATAAACATTACTTTTAATTTTATCATGGTCTTAAAGTAATTATTATTGAAATGATTTTATTTTTAAAAATTCATCAAATTTTAACAAATATTAGCAACACAAATATTTAATATTAGATTTAAATTTGATACAGTAACCTGTTATTTTTACAAAAATACATAAATAAAAACTTTCATAAATTTTTATAAAATCATAACACGTATAGTGCATATCAATTAATTATATATATATATATAATAATTACATAATTAAATATAAATTAAATTATTTGTAATACATAGAGTAAAATTTTAATATGCGTATAAAAATGTAAATTGTATATTGTGAAGTGAAACGCACGAAAAGTAAAAATAATTATCACATAAAAATTCATGTGCTACGTTGTATAATTAACATAGGCTAGAGAATAGTTAAATGTATCATTATAATAATATTTATTTCTAGGCACGTATTATAATTTTGATTTTTAATTTATTTGTACATATACATATTTTTCAAAATAAAATATTTATTTATTAATTATATTATGATCTCAAAGCAATTATTATTGAAACAAAATTATTTTAAAAAATTCATCAAAATTTTAATTAACAAACTTGTAACACAAATATTTAATAATTAAAGCAAAAAAAGACAAAGCCAAATTGAAATTCTCTAATCAAATCTCAACCCTTGATCAACAATCCAATGGTCCAATTTTCACCCAAGGAAAAGACAAAGCAAAATCAATCCAAATCCAATCAAATCTCAACCCTTGATCAACAATTCAATGGCCCAATTTTCACCCAAGAAAAAGACAAAGCAAAATCAATTCAAATCCTCCACAAGCCAATTAATAATAAGTAGATAAAAGTACTCTAAGTATGTGGTGGTACTTTTGTTTTACAATTAATTAATACATTAAGTTATAAAAATAATTAAAATATGCATGATACAGATAAAATATTATACATTTAAATAAGTAAAATATAAAAAAATTACAAAAATAAATACACTTTAATTTTTTATATGATCTCTTTTAAAATTCTCGACATAGCAAACCTAACTTGATGATGTGCCATTATTATGATTCATGCTGTGCCATTAATGTGACACTGAAAATAACACGCAGCTATGTGCCCAAGTACTTCATGGGAGCATTCATACTCATTCCTTGGAAAATAATGGTTTCTTTCAAAAAGATGTACCAAACTTTCTTTCAAAAGAATACATCGCGTGGGGCCATTAAACTGCTCTTCCACTTTCGTTCTAGGTTGTTTTTGATTGATTTTCTAATAACAAGTTTTTTTATTTTTAATTTTTTTACTTTTAATTTCATTAATGAAAAATTCTAGTCATAGTACTGCATTTTAGCTTTAAATTTGATTTAAATGTAGTAAGTGAAATTAGGTATCGGCTGCCTTCACTGGTGTAGCTGCCTAATTATTAAGCATAGTCATCATGGGGACCATAGATCCCGTGAAAAGTCATTACTATTGTAAAAGAACTGGTACCACTACACCCATTCATTCAAGAAAACAAAATTACTATTGACATCAGAATAAACAAATGAATGCAACATTAAAAAAATTAAAATTTTTATAAATAAATTTTTAAAATTTTAATAATTTTTAATTTAATTTTAGAATGAAAACTATAAATAATATATTTTTAGATAGAGATAACTATATAAATTTATGATAAAAATAAAAAATATATATATTCAGTATAATTATAAAAAACTCGATCCTTTTATCAATCTTCCAATTTGCATTCTTCTTTGCTTCGAATGCATTACCTGTTAGGACATTTGCTTGAGCATGATTGGATGTTTGCTACCGGTTGGCCATTCCTCCGCTCTCTTGTAAGTCCTTTTTTTTTCCCCCTTTTTTCGTTTTAAGGGTAAAAATGGAGCCGGGACTAACTGGATTCAAAACTATGTGCTATATACGTCGCTTTATATTTTAGTGGGCCATCCTTGCTTCAAAACCATGTGACTCAAAGAAAAGGAAGATACTCCACTGCAGAATTAACCAAGTATATAGGTTCCGCACATTTTTTTGCAGAATCGATCGAATTTGATTTATTAAATTAAATTTAAAATATGATTCGCTCGATTATAATTTTTACTCTTAAATTTATTTTTTATAAAAATTTATAAATTTATTAATTATCTAATAAAATTTAAAATCTGATTCGACGAATTAGATTTTATATTGCACGTGCGAAGAACCGTACCGTACGTGTGTGTAGCACATTAATCGAACTCCCAAGTATTATTTTTACACTACTACAATATACAAACTTTTTTATTAATATACAAGACATTTATATTTTATTTTAAAAAATTCACATTTTTTTCTAAATCTTCACTTAAAATATACTTAATATTTGAGACTTTAAATTTGAAAAAGTTGTAAAACGTAATGAGTAAAGAACTCATATTAAATAATTTTTTATTATAAAATAAAATAAAATAAAACTTAAAAATTTAAATTTTAAAAAATAGTAAAATTTTAAAAAAGTAGTAAACTTTTATGCAATTTTTCGTGGAACACAACGGAACACGGGCCAGAATTTTCAACTCTTTTGTTTTGGTTATTATAAAGTGTATTTTCATAAATTTTTAATATATAAACATATAGAATTAAATATAATTCAAAAACCTAACTTTTTTGGAGACAATTTCAAAATAATTTTTTTAGATTTAAATTTTGATATTTAAAACTTTGAGAAAAAATTAAACAATTTAGAAAGTGTGTAGTTTAAATAATTTTCTTAAAAACTATATGAAGTCAAATTGAAACTATATATAACACTCCCAATTTTTGTGGCTAGCCATATTGCCAGAGCAAATTTTGATTAAATGACACCTTCCTCCTTCTGTTGGTCAACTATTTTAATTCAATATGAGCTCTATTTTTTTCTTTTTCTTTTTTTGATGATGTATTCCCGCATTAACCTTTTCTTCCCTAATATTCTAATCCTCCGATAGCCAACCTATCGTTTGCCGTTCCTCTTGAAATCCACACAACTAAACCAAAAAAAGAAAAAAAACAAATCACCAAAAAAATAATTCATCCAAAACCCATCATATGCAAATTCGAGCTCTCAAGATTTGTGTGTATTAGTAGATATCGGGTGGAAAGCAGATTAGCCAGCTCTATATTAGAGGAAGAAGCAGTGGCTCTCTTTTTTTAACTTTTAAGCTCATATATATAATATTCTTTTATATATAATATATATGTATAGTATTTTGTGATCTCTTAAATTTGCACTCCATTATTTTACTTTATCAAATTTTAATTGTATTAGTAATTTCTAAATCAATCGCCTCTAGTGGAGCATTCAATTGCTTTGGCATCTGAAACTTTCTTATTTTTGCACCAAGAAGTAAACAATTTACATTAAAATACAATAAAGCCATATAAAAGACAACTCAAACTTCAGGCTTAGAGTACTCCATAGCTTTCCTTCTGGTAAATAGTTTCGGTGAAGAAGACTACAAAGATGAATTCAAATAATTAAAACTAATTATCAAATATAGCAAAAAAAAAAGAAAGAGAAGCCAAAATAGAGAAATTAAAGTACGTAAAACATAAAGTAGAGTCCATGTAATATAAAAAATCCACCACTGTTGTAAATATACTTAATGGTTTAATTGACCATAAAAGAAAATCATTAGAGAGCCATTGTCATTGTCAAAACCTTTAGAGAGTAATTGTTATGGCCATTTCTTGACATGCTTTTAGTGCTTTTTCCTTGTGACCATCTAGTTGCAGAAATATTATCAAAGTTTTTGGAGGATTATAAACTATAATCCAAGTAAAGTTTTAAAGTTCTCATAAAGAAAAAGTTCTATAATGATGGGGAAATTAAGTAAATTAATTCAAGAAAATCTTTGGGGTTCCAACCAAGATGAGAAATTAAGTAAACCTTTGATGTCTCCGTAATTAAGTAAACCTTAAAATTTTTACCATTAAACCATTTATGCTTGACTCAAATTTGAGTTTCTCAACGTAAATTTATTAGTGAATTTTCAATATTCTATTGTTAAATCCATTCTGTATACTTCTTTTGATATTTCGTTCTAAGATTACTGTAACAATGTTATCATCTTTGAGCTTGGATTAATGTACTAAATTGCCATTTGATTGTTTCTTGAGATGACATGATAAATTTTAATTAAATTATGGTAACCGTCTTATAGAATACTAATGCAACTTAATGAATGATTTCCCAATCTTCTTCTGCTTGATCTATTGGTCTACTCTAAGAATTCTACAATTATACAAGCCTCTTAGCTGAGTACTTCAGTTATGGTTATGAGTTTTATACCTGGTGATATGTTTTTGCTTCTATAAAATGATAGACACACACACACATATACATATACATATACATATACATACACACACACACATATATATATATGTGCGTGTGTGTGTAGTTCTATAGAGCATTTTAATACTTTTATGAAGAGTTGAATTTCTAGAATCATCCTTTGGTTAGTTCAATGGTTTGGTATTGAAATTTGAGATAGTTATTGTATTTATTACATAAACTCTTCTCAAACGCTTCAAAAACTATTTAATTTTAACAAAATTAAGGTGATTAGCCTATGTAATTAGTTCATGAAGGCCCAAAAATTAATGAGGCATTAAATTCGACCTATGACACTTGGCACATTGAGGTTTTATTTTAGCCTCTGATTGTTCACATGTCACAACGTCATGCTACTTCTGGAAACACACACATTGCCATTCGATTCCCACTTCTACCAGAAGTTATATAATTAATGAAAATCTTTGATCTTTTTATTAGTTGTCTCTTGGTCTTTTTTCTCATATTCTTTAATATAATCACCTTGATCATTTGATTCTCTTTTCTTTCAGGGATTTCTATCTTTTGAACCAAGAGGTTGACCACATTTTTTGCATGATTTTGATTCAACAGCTGTAAGTGTTAGACTTTGTTTGAACTCGAATAGAAGCATATATAGCTGGTAGATGTGATTTTATTCCTCTTGTAGAGTTGACAAAGGCATCTGACAATTGATTTACTATTTTTTTGTAAATAAATTATCTTTTGAGCTTCCAATTCACTCATTCTTGTGTGTGGATCAAGATAGTTTAATGATGTTGTCCAAACAATCTCTTTCTTTTGTGATTTATTTTCTCCCCATAATTTAGGGAGCATAGACTCAGCAAAATAGTAGTCACCCAATCTTTCCATAAATACATCTCTTGTCATAGGCTCAAGATACCTTGTTATAGAAGGAGAGTCATATCTAACACATATCCCCAATCTCATTTGGGAACCCATTTTAATTAGCTGATTTGGTGTTATAGGAACATACACTGCACATCCAAAAATTCTTAATGAGAGATATTTGGTTCAAAGTCAAAGGCTAATTGTAAAGGATAAAATTTATAATAGCTCAATGACCTAATACGCACAAGTGCTGCAAAATACAAAATTTCATGTCCCTAAACTAATATAATGAGATTTATTCTCATTAAAAGTATTCTAATAAATAATTGTAATCTCCTAATAAATGAGTCAACTAACCCATTTTGAGTGTGAACATGTGCTACAGGATGTTCAATAGTAATGCCAATTGACATGCAATAAGTATCATGGGCATGAGAATAATATTCAGCTATATTATTTAGACTGATCCTTTTAATGAGATGATCTGAAAATTGCACACTCAGGCGAATTATTTGGGCAAGTTCGTTCAAGCTAAGCAGTAGTTAGTTGATGAAGCCCATTAGAGCTTGACGCTTGCATGGTAATGAATGGAGCATTATGCATATTGAAACTGGAGGGATTAGGAGTTTTGAGTCGGTAAACAAGTGATGCTAAAGATGACCCCTCAAATCTAGAAGAAGGTGAGCAGCAAAACTGTGCATCATGGGTTGATGCCCAGGTATGATGGTCCCCTTGAGGTTGTGAAGAATGCAGGATAAGTGGCCTATCTGCTAAAGCTACCAAGTTGTTTGAAGGTCCATCCGACCTTCCATATAAGCTTTTTGAATCCCTTCAGCAAGACGAGCGTGATGAATGCAGAAACAAAAGTTGACATGCCTCTCCAGTTGTGTGAAAATAGTTTGATAAGGATGTATTCAAGCTGCCAAATCATAGAAGTGAAGGACAAAGCAAGGGAAACAGGAGGACATTTTTCTCAATGCATTAGAAGGGTGCAATAGAGGTTGACACTACTTGGGAATGAGGAGTGACTTTGTAGCAATTTGAGGATCAAATTACTGCATATTAGGCTAAGAAATAAGTCCCCCAGTTGACGAGCGCGTCGACATCTTTTGGAGGGGGTGGGATAGGAATTCTTGGTTGGTGTGAAACCTTTGGTCAACTCCAAAATGGTAGCTCATGGGTTTAGCCAAGGTAGAGCGGAGAAGTTAATATGCTGACCATACCTTTTTTCAGCATGTGCGAGCTGCCCTCCACAGCCATTAGATCAGAAATTTTTGATCCGATGGCTGTGAGAGACCAGGGGTATTTTGGAGCCAAAATTATTTTTCAAGTCCCGCCTAAAACTATCAGATCAAGAAGGACAAATGTCATATCACTGTTTCTACCAACTCTCGGCTAAATATCCCATCTCTTCCATTCTGGGCTGCCATTCTTCCATTTTCATCTTTCTCCGGTGTTATTTCTCCTCTCTTAAAACCAAGAACGCTCATGTCTTCAAGAAATCCTGCATTTGGAATGGATTCAGCTTCTTGGATGCATTAAATAATCTTCCATTCTGGGCTGCCATTCTTCCATTTTCATCTTTCTCCGGTGTTATTTTTCCTCTCTTAAAGCCAAGAACGCTTATCTTGGCCAAGAAATCCTGCATTTCGGATGGATTCAGTACAGGTATTTTCTTTGTTTCCTTGGATGCATTAAATAAGTTGGTTATGTTTTCTTATTTTCCTTTGCATGGCCAAAAAAAAGGAAACGAATGATGCTCAGTCTGAATCACAACGTACTGGGAATGAGATCCTAGTGGAATCAGTCGTTGAACATCAACTGGCTCTCCCTCTCCCCATTGGTAAAGCAAATACGCTGAATAATTATTCACTCTTACATTATGTATACTCGTTCACATGCAAATGAATAATTATTTGGTGCATGTTTTCCAGACAACGTTGAAGAACTCAAGAAACGGGAGTTCAGAACAATAGAGGAGGCTCGTGAATTTTACACCGAATATGCTCACCGCGTGGGTTTGCCACACGAATAAACTACGAGAGGAAACATAAAATCAAGACCTCGATAGTTCAAGTACATGAAGTATGTGTGTAACAAAGAAGGATTTAGGAAGGGCAGCAAACTAGACCCCAAGAATGAGAAAAACACCCGATTAGCCACGTTGAAGTTACACCTTTGCTCTCGCGTAAGAAGCGAGGAGAGAACCGGATGTCCCAGCAAACATCAAAATGGGGACCCGAATCGGACTCGAGGTGTATACGTTATTACAGGTTGGTTTACAGACCATAACCACGATCTACACCCAAAAGAGTTTTCCTATATGCTAAGGTCGAATCGCAGAGTGAGTGCAGTTCAGGGAATTGTAGCTGAATTGAATGAAGATGCTGGAATCCGATTGAGGTCTTCATACGAAGTGATGTCAATGGCAGCTGGCGGCAAGTAAAGCCTCGGGTTTTCTTTCCTCGGACCTCAAGAACCATCTTACAAGGCGAAGACGAAGGCTATGAGGCTTGGGGAAGCCACCGCGTTGCAGGGAACATTTTCGCGGAGAAGCATATCGCAATCCCTCTTTTTACTACGACATTGAGGTCTACAAATGAGGAGATGATTGCAAATATATTTTTGGGCTGACGGAAGAATGAAGATGGACTACAACTTCTTCTGGGGATTCCATCACATTTGATACAACATACTGTAACAAATAAAAATTATAGACCCAGTTGGTAACATACCCGCTCTTACATGTCCCAGGTTATTTATATGGAAAAAAATGGTGTTTGGGCTGATGCGCATAATTATTCACTCTTAAATAATGATCATGCACATGAAGCGAATAATTATTCACTCTAAAAGTTCTCTGCTCATGCAAGATGAAGTGAATAATTATTCGCTTTAAAAAGTTTCATAGTCATGCAATATGAAGTGAATAACTATTCGCTCCCGAGCGAATATCATGCACTGTGAAAGTGAATAATTATTCACTCTGAAAGTTTCATGCTCATGCACTATGAAGTGAATGACTATTCACTCCGAGGAGAATCCATGAAGCGAATAATTATTCTCTCCATATTGCACGACCATGAAACTTTCAGAGTGAATATTTATTCGCTTCATGGTTCATGATCCACAAAGAGCGAATAATTATTCACTCTAAAATTTTTTCCCGTTGTGCCATATGAAGCGAATAATTATTCACTCTGAATAATTTATCCTTGACTCTACCCAGCTCTCTTTGTTGGTTTCAACCATCACCACCAGAGTTGCATCTTCGGGGCGGCCCTATTATATGATGAGACAATAGAATCGTTTGAGTGGTTGTTCAAGTCATTCCTTAGATGCATGTCAGGCAAAGCACTCACTACTATATTTACTGGATCGAGATCCCCGCTATGGTCGCCGCCATCAAAATTGCACTCCCTACCACGTTCCATGCTCTTTGCACTCGCACATAAAGCGTAATGCGCAAAAGAATTTGGCCCAACTATACACATCGGACTTTGCATATTATTTTTTTTTATTTAATGTACGACGTGTAGACTGAACCCGATTTTGACTTTGTTTGGGCAAAGATGATCGCTGAATGCTTTCCGAACGGACCCCATAGATGGCTAGAGAGGATTCACGCTTTTGAAAGTACAGATGGTCGTATTGCTTTGGGTTAGACAAAGCATTTCACAGCGGGCATGCTTGTCAACGCAGATTGAGCGAAGTCGTGCAACAGCTTTAATCGGACACTTCCTGCAAAGCAGTATCACAACCTCGTTCGAGTTTTTTCACCCATTTCAACCGGATGGTTGAACACAGAGGCATACCGAGAAGATAAATGATTTTCAAGCTCGAGACAAGTTACTGAATAACCAATTCTCCCTACAGCCCCCATGCGCGGAGTGCAGCTGAGGTTTATACTCCTAACCTTTTTTGCAATGTTCCATGAACAATACCAGATGGACTTTCGAGTATTTGATGGAGCCATGTACCGAGAAGAATGAGGATTGTATGTCAGCGTACAATGTTTATAAGACACTTACTCGATGGAAATAAAGTTGATGTGAGGATTGTTCTCGGGTAATGACTCGGATTCTAACCATGCCATTCTCAAGTGTAGTCTGCAGCTCCGTATGAAACCTTGGGTCTACTCGCCGCCATGTATTAAAGGTTATGGGACGTTCTTGGCTCTTTGGGCAACCAAAAGTTCGGGATCGATTCCAGCACCATTACATAATTAAAAGATGGACAAGAAACGCAAAGAATCAGCTAGACCTTCCGTCCAGCCTCTGGCGAAAAGAACCCTCTCGAGTACGGTGAACGTTACCGACTCATCGACATCTAAGATGGTTTTGTTGGCAACCGCCGCTCGCATGGAGGACAACGCATACAATGCTCGTTGATCGAGCAATGGATGATTTATGCAAATGATCTAAATTACTCCTCTCATCTGGTCCTGCGCATCACCTTCCGAAAAGACGGGACGTCTCCTCAAAGACAAGGTCGGTTACTCTATTAGAATTTTTTCTTGCACGATTGGTCGAGTGAATAATTATTCGCTCTCGGATTCCCTTCAAGATCTGATCGTAAGAGAGAATAATTATTCGCTCTTGGATTCCCCTACGATCTGATCGTAAGAGTGAATAATTATTCTCTCTCGGATTCCCTACAAGATCTGATCGTAAGAGCGAATAATTATTCTCTCTCGGATTCCCTTCAGATCTGACCGTAAGAGAGAATAATTATTCGCTCTTGGATTCCCCTTCAGATCTGATCAGTAAGAGAGAATAATTATTCGCTCTTGGATTCCCTACAGCATCGATCGTAAGAGTGAATAATTATTCTCTCTCGGATTCCCCTACAAGATCTGATCTGTAAGAGCGAATAATTATTCTCTCCTGATTCCCTTCAGATCGATCGTAAGAGAGAATAATTATTCGCTCTTGGATTCCCTACGATTGACTCGCAAGAGGGAATAATTATTCGCTCTTGGATTCCCCTACAAGATCGATCTGTAAGAGCGAATAATTATTCGCTTCCTGATTCCCTTTAGTACCGATCGTAAGAGAGAATAATTATTCGCTCTTGGATTCCCTACGAGCATCGACCGTAAGAGTGAATAATTATTCTCTCTCGGATTCCCTACAAGATCGATCGTGAA
Source organism: Rauvolfia tetraphylla (assembly GCA_030512225.1). Lineage (NCBI taxonomy): Eukaryota > Viridiplantae > Streptophyta > Magnoliopsida > Gentianales > Apocynaceae > Rauvolfia > Rauvolfia tetraphylla. Next base: position 2,614,604 of record JAJQKT010000063.1, on the reverse strand, counting down.
GAGCTGAATAATTATTCTCTCTCGGATTCCCTTCAAGATCGCATCGTAAGAGAGAATAATTATTCGCTCTTGGATTCCCTTCAAGATCGATCGTAAGAGAGAATAATTATTCGCTCTTGGATTCCCTACAAGATCGATCGTAAGAGTGAATAATTATTCTCTCTTGGATTCCCCTACAAGATCTGATCGTAAGAGAGAATAATTATTCTCTCTCGGATTCCCTTCAAGACTGATCGTAAGAGAGAATAATTATTCGCTCTTGGATTCCCTACAAATGATCGATCGTAAGAGCGAATAATTATTCGCTTCCTGATTCCCCTACAAGATCGACCGTAGAGCTGAATAATTATTCGCTCTCTGATTCCCTTCGACACCGATCGTAAGAGAGAATAATTATTCGCTCTTGGATTCCCTACAGTACCGACTGTAAGAGCGAATAATTATTCTCTCTCGGATTCCCTTCAGTACCGACTGTAAGAGGGAATAATTATTCGCTCTTTGATTCCCCTACAAGATCGATCGTGAAGAGCGAATAATTATTCACTCGTGGATTCCCTTCAATGCAATCGTGAAGAGCGAATAATTATTCGCTCTTTGATTTTTTAATTTCCGTTATCCATGAAGTGAATAATAATTTTATTCTTTGTTGACATGTTAGATCCACAACATCAACCCGGATGCGAGGGACAGTACGTGTGCTTGGCAAGGCAATCAAACCCAGAAATAACCCAAATAGATCGCGGAAAAGGCTCAGGAGTATCCAAGAGCAGTTGCGGCAGAAGAGAAAGGCCTTGTTCAAAAGAATGCGAAATGGATTGTCTGAATCGAATAACTACGTCGATGTTACCCTAGCCATGTAAACTATATTTTGTTTGGTGAATATTTATTCTGACAGCCTTCAGCCCATTTCTGAAAGAAAAAGAAAATTTTTTAACAATCGAAAGCTTCTCACCAAATACAAACCATTAAGTACAATGGCATACCCCTATTGTGGCTGTGAAGCAAAATTGACGCATCACACCACTGTAAGCCTGCTGGCGGTTTAGATAGTGTGCATATGCGTCAATAGTCGTGCAGTAAAAATTTTGCCGGGGCCGGCAGCCACGAACCTATACTCTGTTGAGTTGCTGGATCCCGTCCCTCAACAAAATATCGGCCCTTCACAAAGCAACGAATAATCAACATGAGAGAATAATTATTCGCTCGAATGCTCGAATAATTGACCACGAATTTACAAAGTAAGAGTGAATAATTATTCGCCTAAAGAAAATATCCTTACTCCTTTCCATTTGGAGCCGTCTGGAGCCATGCATAATCAACGAGTTGGGTCTCTTCACGCAGAAGGGCAAATGGATTCACTGGGACCTACAACAAAAGGAGATCGCAGAAATGGCCGGGTTTTATTAGTCGCCAGCGCTTGGGCGACGGCTCTGCTGGGACGGCCTCCACCGGTTCAGCGGGTTCATCCGTGTGCAATGACGTCTCGATCCCGCAACATCCGATAGAAGACAGAGAGACAAAGAATGAATATCTCATGGCGCACAACTAAGAATATCCACTATTAAGCGAATAATTATTCACTATGCGAATTCCTCTTTGATCAATGTACAAAGTGAAAACTTAAGCAATTATTCTCCACAAGAATAGTCATTCGATGAATGACTATTCGCTAAGGTAACGATACAGCTTTCATCGAATAATTTCTGCTCTGAATGAATAATTATTCGCTCGACACCCTGAATCCTAATTACCACTGCTATCGTGGGGTTGGTGGTTTTTTTGCCGCCCGCTACGGGTTCTTGGCTTCTTGTGTACACTAGGTCGGAGGAGTGACCGGCTCGCTCTAGCATGTACGTCGCCGGCTCTTCCCGATCCCGGGACAACGGGTTCGACGATCGCCTCGCTGCCTCATGACCATGGACAACCATTGCCAACTCAATGAGCCCCCTCGCCCCGACTCAGATTGGCGGCCTCAGCTCCCCATCTACATTCTCTGGGCACTCGGTAGCTCAACGAGCTGATTATCCCGGGACGTTTCTTCCGCGTCGAGATAGCTCTCTCAGCTCATCATCAATCCGATCAAGCTCCCTCCGGGAGCGCCGCCTCCCTAGCTCTGTAACTCGGACTTTCGCACATTTCTTTGCACCCCCTGTCCCCAAGTCTCCGCCCTGCAGCCCATCCCATGCACTCAGGGACCTTCTCAGCGATCCACCGCACTGCAAAGTGCATTGGACATCCTTCGGCGTGCCAGACACTTTTTGTAAGTAGCACAGCTGCAATCAAGAGTAGTCATATTAATTGAATAATTATTCACTTAAGAGTGGATGATTGGTCACTCTGAAGAGAATAATTATTCGCTTAAGAGTGGATGATTGGTCACTCGAAGAGAATAATTATTCGCTAAGAGTGGATGATTGGTCACTCGACGTGAATAATTATTCGCTCAAGAGTGAATGATTGGTACTCAAGTGAATAATTATTCGCTCAAGAGTGAATGATCAGTACTTTGAAGTGAATAATTATTCGCTCAAGAGTGAATGACTATTCACTTAGTCATTCTCTCTAGCTGAATAATTATTCACTCCTAAGAAAGAGATGCATATTATTCACTCATAACCCATATTATCCTTTTTACCGGGAGGAGATGCATATTGCCGTCCCAGCCAACTACTGGACATTTTTGACACAAACTTGCCCAAACTGCCGTCATGAAACCGGAGTATATGTCGTGGCCGCTAAACACCTTCGCAAATCCTAAGTCTTCTAGAATGGGGCAATATACACCTGTGTCAAGCTTTGAAGATGATTTTGGGACCAAAATGGTCCCTAGTGCCAAGAGAATGTACAAACTTGGCAAAAACCTCCGCTGCAAGTTTGGTCGGGAAATTGCTTCCCGATCTCCTCAATAGAGACGTGATTCTTGGGCGACTGTGTGACAGATCGATAGCCTTGGCAAAGCCCCTAACCCTTTTGGACTTGATTGCCAAGTTGGTCGAATCAATTTCTTGGCTGGAGGCTCGAAACCCATACACAGCCCGAACGTCGCTCTCTGTTATTTTGAGAGTCTCAGCATTCTCAAGAGGGAAAACCTCTCTTGTGGGGTCATAACTTCGGCAGAGGTGTTCTACCATCTCTGCTTTTATGGCCATCAAGTTTAATTCGACCAGGCCTCCAAAACCGATCGAATTAATCGCGTCTGTCTTCTTCTTGCCCCTCGAGAATCCATCTGCGAGTGCACGGTTAACGTCCACAATCGGGTGTAGACGGCACTTAACTTGAAATCTTTGAGGACCCATGTCTGATAATCGTTGAAGGACGGAGAAGAGGAGAAGAAGCTTTGCGAGAATTGGAGAGAAATTGAACGGTGATAGAATAACTATTCGCTGTGTAAAAGTGAAGTGAATGATTGGTAAGTCTTATCCGGTGCCCTAACTGAACAGTATTTCTGCATTGAACTCTTCCAATCCCTGGGAAACGAACAGTCAGTTTTTCAGAGTGAATAATTATTCACTCTGAAAAACTGTCGGCTCAGTGAACGGTCGTTTTTAAGTGAATAATTATTCACTCGAAAAAGCTGTCGACTCGATGAAACGATCGCTTTTTAAGTGAATAATTATTCACTCTGAAAAACTGTCGGCTCAGTGAACAGTGTTCGCGTTAACCGATGCGTACTTACTTTCGTGCGAAGAGGAGAAACAGCGGGTGTCAGAGTAATAGTGGCTTTTCAAATTTCAAACAAACTCTTTGTTCAGTCCAAAATGCCCCTGGTGCTTCCTAACTGTTGGATTAAAAGACAACAAATATTATCCAATCTAACGGTGTAAAACTCATCCGCATGTGCGGAAAAAATTGGAGCCAGCACCGTAACCGGACCGAAGGTAGAGAACTTCGGTTTGACTAAACTGGTCAAACGGTAGATACTGGCAGTTTAGTGCTGTTGCTAGTTTCAATACCACTTTCAACCAGTAGTTGAAGTGGACTTTGATAGTGCCTTAGGTTGGTTAGGTTGTACCAACTTGTCCCTCTCATTGTTAAATAGTTAATTATTTGCTAGACAGACTAAGTTGAGTATGGAAATTAAGTTGGCTAGCTCCGTTATAAGATTGGTGCTTGTGTTCTATAGTGTTAATGCAAGGTTGGACATTTTTCCTGTAAACTGTGCGTTCTTTTTATTTTCTTGCTGGTTTTCATTTTCTTTTATGAGTTCACTCAAACTAAATATTGCTAAGTCTGATTAACCTCTTTGGTTAGTGACGATGAGAGACTAACGTTGGTTCAATTAGTCTTGTAATAGCTGCCAATTGGGTAAGCAAGACACTTAGGAATCCCTTTTTTTTTTATGAAACAAAAATTTTTAAGAATTTAATTTTTTTATTTTGAACTATGTCCTGGATAGTATCTAAGAGGCCCTCCACAATTGGCGGCAGGCCATTATCTCAAAGCGTCATACTCAATTGGGCAGGACACTTAGGAATTTTTTATTATGAAACAAAAATTTTTAGGAATTTAATTTTTTTATTTTGAACTATAAAAATATTTATTAATAATTGATTTTATAAATCATTAAATTAGTAATACTTATTTATAATTAATTAAGTTAATAATACGTATTTATGTTTAAGTTACGAATCGTGCCTAAATTAATTTTTTTGACAAAAGGATAATTTTTAAGATCTTTTATTAATACGTATGAAATAAATAAGAAATATTAATAAATTAAATTTATTTCGTTCAAACTTAATACTAAATGATGAATATGTATGAAATAGATAAAGAGGATTAAGTAACTAAATTTATTTGGTTTAAATCTAATGTCAATATTAAAGATCTAAAGAAATTAAGCTATAAGTGCAGAGAGAATTTGAAAAAAGAGAGAAGGAGAAAGTAAAAAATGATAAGACAATGCACTGCATTCAGCAATTGCGTTAGCACCCTTTTCTTTTTCTTTTTCTTTTTCTTTTTTTACTTTTATTATCCTCTCGCCGTAGTAACTGAAATTTAAACAGCCGGGCACTGCTTTCCTCTCCGTCAAACACCGCGGTTCACCATGACGGGCGGCTGGCCTTCGCTGAGTCCTGACAACTTCAGCCAGTGCAAACCGTCTGATCCTTCAGATTCCTCCGGAAGTAGTAAGCATCTTCTTTTAATTTTGTAAAAATCGGATTTTTTATCTGATTTTCTTGATCCTCTATTATTTTTGAAAGAAATTTGTTAAATTTTGCTAATCATTAAGCTAAATTTTGTCTTCAAGTTGATTACGTTTGTTTTTGTACAAAATATGCATACATGCAATGGAAATATTTCTGAGGGTTGGGTGGAAAGGTTAAGTCAAATGATGTTCTTGGAGTTCTTTCCTCTTGTTCGGATTACTATAATCAGTATTTGGTTTAGGATTGCAATATAATCCGAAAAATTTATTTTAGATGTTGCCTCTATGAAGAAGTTTTATGGCTGGGTTGTGTGTGAGTGTTTTGAATTTTGATGGTGGATGGAATGTGAAAATGTTTTCTATCTTCTTTTGCGCATTTTGAATCTGAATTGGCAGAGAATTTCATTTTAAGGTTGGGTTGCGTGTGCGTGTTGAATTTTGATGGTGTAAGAAACAAGGAAACGTTTTGTATCTGTTAGTGTGCGTTTTGAATCTGGATGGTTGCTGAAGACGAGGGAGGAGCAGGAGGAGGGGGAAGGGAAAAGAAAGGAGGAACGAAAAGAAAGATAAAATGTGAGATTCGAATTGTAGGAAAAATGCCTATGAAAGATTAATGCCATTATTCTTGATGGTGGAGAATTTGTAATTACTGGTCTAGCAGTAGTACCAGTAAAATCCAATTTCTTGTTGGTAGTACCAGTAAAATCCAATTTCTTGTTGGTAGTACCAGTAAAATCCAATTTCTTATTGGTAGTACCAGTAAAATCCAATTTCTTATTGTTCCTATAAATAAGTTAGTTACTAATGTTAACTGTATTATTGATGATTTCAATTGTTCATTTGATTTCTGTTTTAATTTTACATCTAGAATGTATGATTGAAAGTGACATTTTTTGATGATGTGAATGATCAATGATGTTGCAGTAAGCTTCTCTTCTTCATGTGCTTCTGGTACCCATTTCTCATCTAGCAACTTCAGTCCACCCAGTCCTTTCCCGGTATCTCTGCTTTTATCTGTTGGCAGATCAACCTTGTTTTTGACCAACATAACTCTTTCCAAATTCATCAACTCCTGCACATCTTGCAAATTTAAACTAGAAGCAACCACGGCTCTCTAATGAAGCAGCAGTATTGGTTGATAGGATCAGCAATTTGTCAGATTCTATTCTTTGCTTCATTCTTTCTTTTCTTCCAACTAAAGATGCTGTGGCTACTAGTGGTTTATCCAGAAGGTGGAAATTGATCTGGACAGGAGTCTTCAATCTCCATTTTGGAAATTTTTGGTCAAATAAGCGCCACCAGTGTAACTATCTTCGAAATCGCAAGGAAAAAGACAATGAGGAAAGTATCAGTTTTGCACAAAATGTTAATCAGGTTTTGCACTTCCTCGAGGTTGAATCCATAAATAAGTTCCATCTTGAGTGGCCTCATGACAACTATCCATTCTCTATTGATGCATGGGTCTCCACTGTGATCTCACGTAATCTCCGTGTGCTTCGTATATACGCATGCTGTCTTCATCTGCGAATTCATTTACCCTGTAGCCTTTTCACTTGCAAAACACTGGAGGTTCTTGCATTGGGAGGTGGCATAGTCATCAATGGCTCCAGCTCAGTATCGTTCCCGAGGCTTATCAGCCTAAATCTTGAATCCGTTTACTATGAGACAGTCGAAGCTTTCTGTAATATTATATCTGCTTGTCCAGTTCTGAACTCTCTGCATATCGTGAGGTAGCCAGATGACAATTTGGCTAAATTGAACATTTCTTCTGGAGGTACATTCTGAAGAAGAATATCTTTCTGGTGAGATCTTTAATCTAGTAATTCCTCAACACCAGATTGAGATAGATGCTCCTGCACTTGAGTTCCTTTATCTACACGATCGAATATCAAAGGATTTCACTATTAAAAGCTCAACTTCCTTACTTGAAGCAGATATTGATGTTTTCAGTGGCTCTTTATATCCACCTCAAACTGCCTTCTGCAATTCAGTTATTGAACTAGTTCAAGCTCTATCTTACGCAAAGCTTCTAACTTTGTCATATGACACCATGAGGGTACGCTACTGACTCACGCAACATGCTGCACTACTCTTTATGATTAACATATAGTTATTTTTTAGTGCCTCTGTTTTGGCTGAAATTGGATTTTGAAGCAGTGTAATTTGCCCAATTCTGTTAAATTGCTTTCCTGGATTTTTGCATCCTGCTTTATACCAATCAAATAGAATATAATGTTGAAGCTAACACTATGATAGGCCCCTACTAATCATAGATAGTTTCTGCAGGCCCTTGGCAGTGCAACAACCCGTTTGTCAGTGAAGTTTCCCAGAGTAACCAAATTGAAGATAAAAAGTTACACTTGTGAATGGAGTGCCTTGAAAGATTTACTTCAATGCTCAGAAAATTTAGAAGTTCTTCATCATTTTAAGAAGGTTGGTGGCGACTCATGTCAACAGGAAAAGGAAAAATAAAAATTATAATGAACAGAATTAGTGTTCTTTCTTTTACATTTATAAGTTTCTGCATTTTTGTTGTCAGGACCCTGATGATATCATTAGATCAGTCCCTCATGACTTTTGCTGGAGGGAAACCAATGAAGTTCCAAGATGCTTGTTGTCGGGCCTTAGAGAGATTTCAATAAGCAAACTTGGGGGCTTTTAGGATGAGCTTGTATTCGTAAGGTATATTCTAGAGCATGGTAGAGTCATGAGAAGAATGGAGCTAAACGCTAATTATTATGTGCCCGAAGATAGATTCAAGACTCTTCATCTGATCTCTTTCTGCAGCAGAACTTTTTCAAAATTCGAAATTGTACATGGTCTTGGGATGCCTGATTGATCTTGCTGGCAGGATCTTTGAACAAATCACATGGATTTCGAAATCAGATCACTTTCTTCTTGTAAAAAACTCAACGTATAGATGAAAGATGAATCAGAAGGTGGGATTCGTAATAAGGGCTCAACTCAAATATCCAACTATGCTGCATCTTTTGAGCTGATTGTAATTTAATATGTTGTAAGTAATACTTCATAATATGCAAACATGTTATGCCTATTAAGCTTAATATAACTGAAGGAAGAATTTTCTTATTTTTTATCTTTTTTATAGGGATCTGAAGAAATGAAGAAATGATAGATATACAGGAACCATGAAAGCATACTAATACCGATACTTGAAATGCGAAATTTATTCATGTCATTTTGATGCTAATGAGATCTATACCTGTATCCCGTATCCGCATTCTTTCTGTCCATTAAACAGACGGCTAGGAATCCATAAAGCTCAAAGGCCCACACTTGCTGAAGACAATGAAATCTACTGCCATCAAACTGGTCGGTTTGCTCCAGCCCATCGTGGGTTGGCTTCAAACAGGCCAGAGAGGGCAGTACTCATTTGCTTACGGGTAATGGAAACTCGAACCCTGATTGCTAAAGGAGGAGCACATTCTAAATTATTTTTTTATCTCCTTCACCAGGCTAGGCTTCTTGTGTTATTTTTCTGTAATTATTTTATTTATAATATATATGTATATATTATATTTTTAAATTAATAATATTTACTATAATTATTTAATAGGTTGTAAACTCAGGTCATTAATTTATTAAGTGTGTTTAACAATTAATAAAAAATTTGTAATTATATTTATATAGACAAAACATATTAACATTATATATAATTACTGTTTTACAGACTTATATATTTATACAACTATTAAGTATAAATCACTTATATGATATTTGAATATACTTGTATAATAATTGAAAATAAGTATATATAGATTAATATATATCTTAAACATATATAGTACATAATAAATACAGTATATAACTGTTTACTCGACTATAGATAATTATATATATGCATAATCAAAATACATACATATATTAATTATATGTTGGTCACTTTGTTTAAATTCATCAAAGGTCTAGGATGTCAAATTATAAACTTAATTATAATATAAAATATGAATATTAAATATTAGGTTTGAAACAAATTTGAAACCGACAATCATATTAGAAATCGATTTGAAATCGCAACAGTGTTTTGTAACCATTTAGAAACTGATTTAGAACCACTCTAGGGTATTGAGTTTAAAATTTAATTTTATTTGAAACCAATTTGGAACCAAATTTTGAAACCAATTTTAATGGGTTTCTAATTAGAAACCGATTGTAAAATTAGACAAAAAGAAAAAAGAATTGATTTAGAAATCGATCTCTTAATCTATTAAAAAAATGTTAATTTAAAAACCGATTTAGAACTAAATTTTGAAACCGATTTGAAACCAATTATAAAATTCATCAAAAAATAAAAAAATTAATTTAGAAACCGATTTGAAATCGACTTCTTAATCCATTAAAAATAAAAAATTAGTTTAGAAATTATTAGAAAATGATTAGATTTGAAATCGATTAGAAACCCGATTTGAAATCGAATTCAATCGGTTTCTAATTAGAAATCGATTTGAAACCAATTGAAAAATTCATCAAAAAATAAAAAAATTGATTCAGAAACTGATTGGAAATTGATTTCTTAATCTATTAAAAAAAATCAATTTAGAAACCAGAAAATGATTTGATTTGAAATCGATTAGAAACCGAATTTTGAAATTGATTTCAATTGTTTGTAATTAGAAATCGATTGTAAAATTGATCAAAAATTTTAAAAAATTTATTTAGAACCGATTTGATTTGCAACCGATTTCAATCGTTATTTAGAAATCGATTATAAAATTTATCAAAAAAATTAAAAGCATTCTACTACCGATTTTGAGAATGCGATGCCTATTGTTGTGGCTTCAGCTGAGTCTGTATGGAGAATGTTCAAGTAGAATCTATTGAACATAAGACTGTGTAATTTGGATAATGTGATGACTGTTGAATATGTGCATATTGGGGGTTTGACAGAAGGAATTGAGTTAAATGTTAATTCTTCTGCTCATCCTATTGAACATGATGTCTTTGATGTTGCACCTAGTTCTCATGCCGAACATAGGACTGTAAATGATCTTCTTGTTGAATCAGAAGTATTCTCTGATGATCTATTTGCTACTAAGACTATTCCTGTTGTTGATGTTGGAGCAACTCAATCTGACAAGCCAAAAGAAGAACATTCTAGTCCCCCTGATAAGTCAGATTCTATTGAAATGGTAGAAATTGATAATGAAGGAACAAATTCTGAAGATGTTAAGGTCAGGGTGGTTAAGATATCAGCAAAATAGAAAGGGAAAAGAAAAGCAAAAGAACTACCAGGAAAGGTCTAAAAAGGGAGAACATTGACAATGGAAAAATTCAAGCAAAGGATGCTTTTGATGTATTATTCTTCAACTATGACAGCCGACTGCAACATAGAAATGTGTCTGTAAGATTAGTGTTGGTTGAAAGATTAATTGATGAAGCTAAGTTTGAGCAGCTTGGATTGATAGACTTATTGAAGAGGGTTAAATTGTATGACTCAGCCATTTTTGCTGAATCCTATAGCCTCAACATTGTGCATGAGTTTTACTCTAATCTTGACAAAGGAGTGAATGATCTAGGAAGTTCATTTTATCATGCTGTCTATTTTAGAGGTGTTGTAATCTCTTTTTCTCTTGAACTACTTGCTAGTGTACTTGGAGCCTTAAAGATCGAAGAGGGGGGGGGGGTGAATTAGGACTTTAGCTAATTTTTGAAAAATTTGCCATTTTTAAAAAAAATAACTTGGAGGATGATTGGAAACAAATACTTCACAAAATATGCAAGTACACAATAAGATTCAAATTTTTAAAATGTAGAGAGCAGGAGACAACACAAGTTATACATCCACTACCTTGAGAACCCACTCAAGGATTTTAATCAATCTCAACTATAATTTTATGTTGATCAACTTCTACAGTAGAGGCTCACCCTTCAAGAGTTTCACACCATAACCTCTTTTCAAATGCAAATAATCAAGATTCACCGTAACACAAGGGTCTTATATTAACAAGACAACCTTGAAAAAACAAGTAGATGAAGTTTGAGATAAGAAAGTTACCAACAACTTGGTAGATGGTGAAAAATTAGCACACTTCATCTTTTGTCTAAGGAATCTTGACTTTGAACTTTTGAGCATGAAAAAAAAGACCACTTTTTTGATAGAGAATGATTGGGAAAAGTAAAAAATCTTTAAATCTCAAAAACTACTTCAAAATATGAAGTTTGTGTCTTTTTTAAGGTTTGAAAATCGGTTACAACGTTTAAATAACTGCTAGTAACAGTAAAATTCGGTTGACTGAAATGTTCCAAAATTTTCCAAAATTGTCTACAACGTCCAAAATTGTGGTTCGAATTTCTCTGGAATTTTACTGAAGCACAAGTTGGTCAACTGAATTTGGACACCCTTGTTCGAATTGGTCATCTAACTTTCTCTGGAAATTTAGTTTTCATGAGGATTTTTGAAACTTAGTTTGGAATGACTTGAAATCAACCTCAGTAAGTTTGAAACATTTTGGCCTATCAGATAGATCATTTAAAAGTCTTTTAGTCCAAAGGCCGTTATTGAGAACTTGGTAAAAACATTTGTAAGATAGATCATTTGATATTTAAAAACAAGTTTGAAGCTCTCTTGAAAAACTTTTAGATACCATAGACAAAGTTTGCAAGGTTTACAAAGGTATACCTATAATGCATAGTAAACCTGCACTAAGGTGTTCAAAGCATTCAATCATCTTGAACAAATTCTTCTACCTCCTTGACATATTTGAGTTGTTCTTGCATTGTAGCTTTAAGGAAATGAGACTTGTTTACTTCTCAATCCAAAAATCCTATCACATATTAATCAAACACATTAGTCCATATCAAGGTAATTAACAATATTCTCTTAGGACTATGCAATGATCAATATTTGTCATAACTCAAAATAACATGATTTGCCCTTAGGGCTAATAGAACCAATCACCATATTGAAATTGAAGGTAGTGGAATCGATATTGACTTTGACATGATAGCGGTTTGTAGAGAATTGATAGGAGGCGCACTTCAACAGTGGCCTGCAGAAAATTAGTTGAAGTCTTCCTCTTTGACAATGAAGTACTTTGCTTTGTACAAGCTATCCTACACAAATTGGATACCATCTACAACATTTCAGTCGCGTTGAGGGATAGAGTAGTGTTGTTATACTTAATTGGAATAGAAAGTCAGTTTAAGATTGGTTCCATTATGTATAATTCTATTGTTAAACTTGTAAGGATACGCACTGTAAGTACAACAAGTCTTCTTTTTCCTTGTCTCTTTACTGACTATCTTTCTTCATATCAAGGTATTCAAGCTTTCAGAAAGGATATTGTTGTCAATGACATCAAGACCTTCAAGCTACCATTAACAAGGTACAAGTCCCGAGATATCCAAGCTAGATTATTCCAATACAATAAGTGCCAAACGGAGATGAACAAGAGTTGCTTTGCAAGCTCTTCTAATGTCAAAGTCACTTCAACATCCGGCCATGATGATACACAAATTCTTCAAGAGCAAGTGGCAGAATGTGTCAATCATTGCTAGACTTTGATAGCTAGAGTCAACAATCTTTCACAACTGCTACTGACAATCACTACCTCACAACTTCGTCTCCAAGAAACCCTTCAAGAAACTCTTGATCAGCTTTTAAAGAAGCAGTGAAAATTTGGCTTTGGTTCTTGCAAAAAGGGGAGAACATGCACTGAATGAGATGCAGGGGAGAAAGGGGAGACAATATGCGAAAGGGGGTAGATAGGGGGAGTTTCGACTTCAACAAGATGGTGGAGCCTATGGATTTCTGTTAAACTGACTGATGGAGATTTACTTGCAATTTTTAATTATTGAACAATTTTATTTTGCTTTGCCTAATAGTTTTATTATTTTGGCTATTTTTGGGATGACTGTAATATGCCATGTTGCCTCATTGGGATTCTTGAATTATTGCTTCTGTTGAGCTACTGTTGGAGTACATGCGATGTTATGTTCAAGTTCAACATAATGCTCTGAAGTTTTTGAATATGTGATGTCAAAGTGCTTCCACTGAATTCTCATGACATACACTTAACTGAGCAAGTAATTATGGAGGCTTATAGAGGTTTTGCAAAGCTTATGGATGTTTTGCAACAAACAATGCCAAAGGCAGAGATTGTTACGACATGTTGCCAAAGGAGAAAATTGAACATATTTGAAAAGTCTCTTGGCATTAGGTTTTGATAAGATATTATTTGCCAAGAAGAATTTTATGGCAAAAAGGAGACTACTTTGGAAGTTGTCATTATTTGAGCAAAACTCCATTATGGCAAGAAGAAGATATTTGGGAAATTCTAATGCTTTTAGGATTTGGAGAATTAAATAAAAATATATCTACACCAAATATCAAAGATTGACTTCTTATATTATTGGTATTTCTTCCTATATTCTTGGGATGACAACCTTGGAGAAGAAGGAAGCTTAAGACGCTATATATATATGAGCTTCAAGTCAAAGCAAATTAATTCTCCAAACCTTCTTGATAAACTCTCACAAAAAATCTCTTAAGAAGGCAGCTCTTGGAGAAAACTCTCAAGGAGCTCTTAGCATTACTCATGACATTATTCTAACGGGAGACTTCTATGTTTTTTATGCAATATTCTTAAGAGAGTTATTCTATACTCAAATTCTGCTCCATCAATATGAAGGATTTATGAGCATTATTGGTTCCCAATAAATTTGGGTCGACAGGGACCCTATCCATTTGGGCTACGAATGACTGGATGGGCCAATCCAACCCACAAATAATTTTTGAGTTTTATTTAAATTTTTTATAATAATTTTGGATTGGGTTAGCCATACCCACATTATTTTTTAAGTTAATTTTTAAAATAATAATTTACATAATTTTTTTAATTATAATCTTGTCCGAATTAGTAGATTTGCCATAGATATTTCATGCAAAATAATTTCTAAAGCTAAATCAGTGACAAATCCATCTCAAATTTGCATCAAATTAGCGACAATTTTTTTAAAAAAATTTAAATATATTATCATCTTTCAAATTATTTGCAATATTGCAATTTGACATTTTTTTGCTCATAAATCCATTGCTAATTTGACGAAAAAGGCTCAGTCACAATTAGTGACAATTTCTTTAGCAATGGAATTTTTATGTTGCTAATTGAGACTTGCAACGGATATGTCTGTCGCTTATTCTGTGTTTTCTTATAGTGTACGCAACTATCCCCAAAATGCAAAGTCATTTATTGTGGAATAATTATTAATTGCATTCTACAGCCACTTAGAAAGTTAGAATCTTAAATCTCAAAAAGTGAATTTCTAGGGAGAGGAAGTGAGTAAGATAGAGTATTCCTAAAAATGAAATGCAAAGACACCACACATAGTAAAAACAAAAAAAATTGAATAATAGTGTATTTAATTAAGGGTTTTTTTATAACACACCCTTGAGCACATGTTAATTTGTATCCCGTATCCGCATTCTTTCTATCCATTAAACAGACGGCTAGGAATCCATAAAGCTCAAAGGCCCACACTTGCTGAAGACAATGAAATCTCATCGCCATCAAACTCGGTCGGTTTGCTCCGACCCATCGTGGGTTGGGTTCAAACAGGCCAGAGAGGGCCGTACTCATTTGCTTACGGGTAATGGAAACTCAAACCCTGATTGCTAAAGGAGGAGCACATTCTAAATTATTTTTTTATCTCCTTCACCAGGCTAGGCGTCTTGTGTTATTTATATATATGTATATATTATATTTTTAAATTAATAACATTTACTATAATTATTTAATAGGTTGTAAACTCAGGTCATTAATTTATTAAGTGTGTTTAACAATTAATAAAAAATTTATAATTATATTTATATAGACAAAACATATTAACATTATATATAATTACTATTTACATACTTATATATTTATACAACTATTAAGTATAAATCACTTATATGATATTTGAATATACTTGTATAATAATTGAAAATAAGTATATATAGATTAATATATATCTTAAACATAAATAGTACATAATAAATACACTATATAATTGTTTACTCGACTATAGATAATTATATATATGCATAATCAAAATACATACATATATTAATTATATGTTGGTCACAATAATTTGTTTAAATTCATCAAAGGTCTAGGATGTCAAATTATAAACTTAATTATAATATAAAATATGAATATTAAATATTAGGTTTGAAACAAATTTGAAAACCGACAATCATATTAGAAATCGATTTGAAATCGTAACAGATGTTTTGTAACCATTTAGAAACTGATTTAGAACCACTCTAGGGTATTGAGTTTAAAATTTAATTTTATTTGAAACCGATTTGGAACCAAAATTTGAAACCAATTTTAATGGGTTTCTAATTAGAAACCGATTGTAAAATTAGACAAAAAGAAAAAAGAATTGATTTAGAAATCGATCTCTTAATCTATTAAAAAAATGTTAATTTAAAAACCGATTTAGAACTAAATTTTGAAACCGATTTGAAACCAATTATAAAATTCATCAAAAAATAAAAAAATTAATTTAGAAACCGATTTGAAATCGACTTCTTAATCCATTAAAAATAAAAAATTAGTTTAGAAATTATTAGAAAATGATTAGATTTGAAATCGATTAGAAACTGATTTGAAACTGAATTCAATCAGTTTCTAATTAGAAATCGATTTGAAACCAATTGAAAAATTCATCAAAAAATAAAAAAATTGATTCAGAAACTGATTGGAAATTGATTTCTTAATCTATTAAAAAAAATCAATTTAGAAACCAGAAAATGATTTGATTTGAAATCGATTAGAAACCGAATTTTGAAATTGATTTCAATTGTTTGTAATTAGAAATCGATTGTAAAATTGATCAAAAATTTTAAAAATTTATTTAGAAACTGATTTGATTTGCAACCGATTTCAATCGTTATTTAGAAATCGATTATAAAATTTATCAAAAAATTAAAAGCATTCTACTACTGATTTTGAGAATGCGATGCCTATTGTTGTGGCTTCTGCTGAGTCTGTTATGGAGAATGTTCAAGTAGAATCTATTGAACATAAGACTGTGTAATTTGGATAATGTGATGACTGTTGAATATGTGCATATTGGGGGTTTGACAGAAGGAATTGAGTTAAATGTTAATTCTTCTGCTCATCCTATTGAACATGATGTCTTTGATGTTGCACCTAGTTCTCATGCCGAACATAGGACTGTAAATGATCTTCTTGTTGAATCAGAAGTATTCTCTGATGATCTATTTGCTACTAAGACTATTCCTGTTGTTGATGTTGGAGCAACTCAATCTGACAAGCCAAAAGAAGAACATTCTAGTCCCCCTGATAAGTCAGATTCTATTGAAATGGTAGAAATTGATAATGAAGGAACAAATTCTGAAGATGTTAAGGTCAGGGTGGTTAAGATATCAGCAAAATAGAAAGGGAAAAGAAAAGCAAAAGAACTACCAGGAAAGGTCTAAAAAGGGAGAACATTGACAATGGAAAAATTCAAGCAAAGGATGCTTTTGATGTATTATTCTTCAACTATGACAGCCGACTGCAACATAGAAATGTGTCTGTAAGATTAGTGTTGGTTGAAAGATTAATTGATGAAGCTAAGTTTGAGCAGCTTGGATTGATAGACTTATTGAAGAGGGTTAAATTGTATGACTCAGCCATTTTTGCTGAATCCTATAGCCTCAACATTGTGCATGAGTTTTACTCTAATCTTGACAAAGGAGTGAATGATCTAGGAAGTTCATTTTATCATGCTGTCTATTTTAGAGGTGTTGTAATCTCTTTTTCTCTTGAACTACTTGCTAGTGTACTTGGAGCCTTAAAGATCGAAGAGGGGGGTGAATTAGGACTTTAGCTAATTTTTGAAAAATTTGCCATTTTTAAAAAAAATAACTTGGAGGATGATTGGAAACAAATACTTCACAAAATATGCAAGTACACAATAAGATTCAAATTTTTAAAATGTAGAGAGCAGGAGACAACACAAGTTATACATCCACTACCTTGAGAACCCACTCAAGGATTTTAATCAATCTCAACTATAATTTTATGTTGATCAACTTCTACGATGAGAGGCTCACCCTTCAAGAGTTTCACACCATAACCTCTTTTCAAATGCAAATAATCAAGATTCACCGTAACACAAGGGTCTTATATTAACAAGACAACCTTGAAAAAACAAGTAGATGAAGTTTGAGATAAGAAAGTTACCAACAACTTGGTAGATGGTGAAAAATTAGCACACTTCATCTTTTGTCTAAGGAATCTTGACTTTGAACTTTTGAGCATGAAAAAAAAAGACCACTTTTTTTGATAGAGAATGATTGGGAAAAGTAAAAAAATCTTTAAATCTCAAAAACTACTTCAAAATATGAAGTTTGTGTCTTTTTTAAGGTTTGAAAATCGGTTACAACGTTTAAATAACTGCTAGTAACAGTAAAATTCGGTTGACTGAAATGTTCCAAAATTTTCCAAAATTGTCTACAACGTCCAAAATTGTGGTTCGAATTTCTCTGGAATTTTACTGAAGCACAAGTTGGTCAACTGAATTTGGACACCCTTGTTCGAATTGGTCATCTAACTTTCTCTGGAAATTTAGTTTTCATGAGGATTTTTGAAACTTAGTTTGGAATGACTTGAAATCAACCTCAGTAAGTTTGAAACATTTTGGCCTATCAGATAGATCATTTAAAAGTCTTTTAGTCCAAAGGCCGTTATTGAGAACTTGGTAAAAACATTTGTAAGATAGATCATTTGATATTTAAAAACAAGTTTGAAGCTCTCTTGAAAAACTTTTAGATACCATAGACAAAAGTTTGCAAGGTTTACAAAGGTATACCTATAATGCATAGTAAACCTGCACTAAGGTGTTCAAAGCATTCAATCATCTTGAACAAATTCTTCTACCTCCTTGACATATTTGAGTTGTTCTTGCATTGTAGCTTTAAGGAAATGAGACTTGTTTACTTCTCAATCCAAAAATCCTATCACATATTAATCAAACACATTAGTCCATATCAAGGTAATTAACAATATTCTCTTAGGACTATGCAATGATCAATATTTGTCATAACTCAAAATAACATGATTTGCCCTTAGGGCTAATAGAACCAATCACCATATTGAAATTGAAGGTAGTGGAATCGATATTGACTTTGACATGATAGCAGTTTGTAGAGAATTGATAGGAGGCGCACTTCAACAGTGGCCTGCAGAAAATTAGTTGAAGTCTTCCTCTTTGACAATGAAGTACTTTGCTTTGTACAAGCTATCCTACACAAATTGGATACCATCTACAACATTTCAGTCGCGTTGAGGGATAGAGTAGTGTTGTTATACTTAATTGGAATAGAAAGTCAGTTTAAGATTGGTTCCATTATGTATAATTCTATTGTTAAACTTGTAAGGATACGCACTGTAAGTACAACAAGTCTTCTTTTTCCTTGTCTCTTTACTGACTATCTTTCTTCATATCAAGGTATTCAAGCTTTCAGAAAGGATATTGTTGTCAATGACATCAAGACCTTCAAGCTACCATTAACAAGGTACAAGTCTGAGATATCCAAGCTAGATTATTCCAATACAATAAGTGCCAAACGGAGATGAACAAGAGTTGCTGCAAGCTCTTCTAATGTCAAAGTCACTTCAACATCCGGCCATGATGATACACAAATTCTTCAAGAGCAAGTGGCAGAATGTGTCAATCATTGCTAGACTTTGATAGCTAGAGTCAACAATCTTTCACAACTGCTACTGACAATCACTACCTCACAACTTCGTCTCCAAGAAACCCTTCAAGAAACTCTTGATCAGCTTTTAAAGAAGCAGTGAAAATTTGGCTTTGGTTCTTGCAAAAAGGGGAGAACATGCACTGAATGAGATGCAGGAGAAAGGGGGAGACAATATGCAGAAAGGGGTAGATAGGGGGAGTTTCGACTTCAACAAGATGGTGGAGCCTATGGATTTCTGTTAAACTGACTGATGGAGATTTACTTGCAATTTTTAATTATTGAACAATTTTATTTTGCTTTGCCTAATAGTTTTATTATTTTGGCTATTTTTGGGATGACTGTAATATGCCATGTTGCCTCATTGGGATTCTTGAATTATTGCTTCTGTTGAGCTACTGTTGGAGTACATGCGATGTTATGTTCAAGTTCAACATAATGCTCTGAAGTTTTTGAATATGTGATGTCAAAGTGCTTCCACTGAATTCTCATGACATACACTTAACTGAGCAAGTAATTATGGAGGCTTATAGAGGTTTTGCAAAGCTTATGGATGTTTTGCAACAAACAATGCCAAAGGCAGAGATTGTTACGACATGTTGCCAAAGGAGAAAATTGAACATATTTGAAAAGTCTCTTGGCATTAGGTTTTGATAAGATATTATTTGCCAAGAAGAATTTTATGGCAAAAAGGAGACTACTTTGGAAGTTGTCATTATTTGAGCAAAACTCCATTATGGCAAGAAGAAGATATTTGGGAAATTCTAATGCTTTTAGGATTTGGAGAATTAAATAAAAATATATCTACACCAAATATCAAAGATTGACTTCTTATATTATTGGTATTTCTTCCTATATTCTTGGGATGACAACCTTGGAGAAGAAGGAAGCTTAAGACGCTATATATATATGAGCTTCAAGTCAAAGCAAATTAATTCTCCAAACCTTCTTGATAAACTCTCACAAAAAATCTCTTAAGAAGGCAGCTCTTGGAGAAAACTCTCAAGGAGCTCTTAGCATTACTCATGACATTATTCTAACGGGAGACTTCTATGTTTTTTATGCAATATTCTTAAGAGAGTTATTCTATACTCAAATTCTGCTCCATCAATATGAAGGATTTATGAGCATTATTGGTTCCCAATAAATTTGGGTCAGGCAGACCCTATCCACTGGGCTACGAATGACCTGGATGGGCCAATCCAACCCACAAATAATTTTTGAGTTTTATTTAAATTTTTTATAATAATTTTGGATTGGGTTAGCCATACCCACATTATTTTTAAGTTAATTTTAAAATAATAATTTACATAATTTTTTTAATTATAATCTTGTCCGAATTAGTAGATTTGCCATAGATATTTCATGCAAAATAATTTCTAAAGCTAAATCAGTGACAAATCCATCTCAAATTTGCATCAAATTAGCGACAATTTTTTTAAAAAAATTTAAATATATTATCATCTTTCAAATTATTTGCAATATTGCAATTTGACATTTTTTTGCTCCGCAAATCCATTGCTAATTTGACGAAAAAGGCTCAGTCACAATTAGTGACAATTTCTTTAGCAATGGAATTTTATGTTGCTAATTGAGACTTGCAACGGATATGTCTGTCGCTTATTCTGTGTTTTCTTATAGTGTACGCAACTATCCCCAAAATGCAAAGTCATTTATTGTGGAATAATTATTAATTGCATTCTACAGCCACTTAGAAAGTTAGAATCTTAAATCTCAAAAAGTGAATTTCTAGGGAGAGGAAGTGAGTAAGATAGAGTATTCCTAAAAATGAAATGCAAAGACACCACACATAGTAAAAACAAAAAAAATTGAATAATAGTGTATTTAATTAAGGGTTTTTTTATAACACACCCTTGAGCACATGTTAATTTGTATCCCGTATCCGCATTCTTTCTATCCATTAAACAGACGGCTAGGAATCCATAAAGCTCAAAGGCCCACACTTGCTGAAGACAATGAAATCTACTGCCATCAAACTGGTCGGTTTGCTCCAGCCCATCGTGGGTTGGGTTCAAACAGGCCAGAGAGGGCCGTACTCATTTGCTTACGGGTAATGGAAACTCAAACCCTGATTGTTAAAGGAGGAGCACATTCTAAATTATTTTTTTATCTCCTTCACCAGGCTAGGCGTCTTGTGTTATTTATATATATGTATATATTATATTTTTAAATTAATAACATTTACTATAATTATTTAATAGGTTGTAAACTCAGGTCATTAATTTATTAAGTGTGTTTAACAATTAATAAAAAATTTATAATTATATTTATATAGACAAAACATATTAACATTATATATAATTACTATTTACATACTTATATATTTATACAACTATTAAGTATAAATCACTTATATGATATTTGAATATACTTGTATAATAATTGAAAATAAGTATATATAGATTAATATATATCTTAAACATAAATAGTACATAATAAATACACTATATAATTGTTTACTCGACTATAGATAATTATATATATGCATAATCAAAATACATACATATATTAATTATATGTTGGTCACAATAATTTGTTTAAATTCATCAAAGGTCTAGGATGTCAAATTATAAACTTAATTATAATATAAAATATGAATATTAAATATTAGGTTTGAAACAAATTTGAAACCGACAATCATATTAGAAATCGATTTGAAATCGCAACAGTGTTTTGTAACCATTTAGAAACTGATTTAGAACCACTCTAGGGTATTGAGTTTAAAATTTAATTTTATTTGAAACCGATTTGGAACCAAAATTTGAAACCAATTTTAATGGGTTTCTAATTAGAAACCGATTGTAAAATTAGACAAAAAGAAAAAAGAATTGATTTAGAAATCGATCTCTTAATCTATTAAAAAAATGTTAATTTAAAAACCGATTTAGAACTAAATTTTGAAACCGATTTGAAACCAATTATAAAATTCATCAAAAAATAAAAAAATTAATTTAGAAACCGATTTGAAATCGACTTCTTAATCCATTAAAAATAAAAAATTAGTTTAGAAATTATTAGAAAATGATTAGATTTGAAATCGATTAGAAACTGATTTGAAACTGAATTCAATCAGTTTCTAATTAGAAATCGATTTGAAACCAATTGAAAAATTCATCAAAAAATAAAAAAATTGATTCAGAAACTGATTGGAAATTGATTTCTTAATCTATTAAAAAAAATCAATTTAGAAACCAGAAAATGATTTGATTTGAAATCGATTAGAAACCGAATTTTGAAATTGATTTCAATTGTTTGTAATTAGAAATCGATTGTAAAATTGATCAAAAATTTTAAAAATTTATTTAGAAACTGATTTGATTTGCAACCGATTTCAATCGTTATTTAGAAATCGATTATAAAATTTATCAAAAAATTAAAAGCATTCTACTACTGATTTTGAGAATGCGATGCCTATTGTTGTGGCTTCTGCTGAGTCTGTTATGGAGAATGTTCAAGTAGAATCTATTGAACATAAGACTGTGTAATCTGGATAATGTGATGACTGTTGAATATGTGCATATTGGGGGGTTTGATGAAGGAATTGAGTTAAATGTTAATTCTTCGCTCATCCTATTGAACATGATGTCTTTGATGTTGCACCTAGTTCTCATGCCGAACATAGGGATCGTAAATGATCTTCTTGTTGAATCGAAGTATTCTCCGATGATCTATTTGCTACTAAGACTATTCCCTGTTGTTGATGTTGGAGCAACTCAATCGACAAGCCAAAAGAAGAACATTCTAGTCCCCCCCGATAAGTCGATTCTATTGAAATGGTAGAAATTGATAATGAAGGAACAAATTCTGAAGATGTTAAGGTCGGGGTGGTTAAGATATCAGCAAAATAGAAAGGGAAAAGAAAAGCAAAAGAACTACCGAGAAAGGTCTAAAAAGGGAGAACATTGACAATGGAAAAATTCAAGCAAAGGATGCTTTTGATGTATTATTCTTCAACTATGACAGCTGATCGCAACATAGAAATGTGTCTCGTAAGATTAGTGTTGGTTGAAAGATTAATTGATGAAGCTAAGTTTGAGCAGACTTGGATTGATAGACTTATTGAAGAGGGTTAAATTGTATGACTCGACCATTTTTGCTGAATCCTATAGCCTCAACATTGTGCATGAGTTTTACTCTAATCTTGACAAAGGAGTGAATGATCTAGGAAGTTCATTTTATCATGCTGTCTATTTTAGAGGTGTTGTAATCTCTTTTTCTCTTGAACTACTTGCTAGTGTACTTGGAGCCTTAAAGATCGAAGAGGGGGGGGGGGTGAATTAGGACTTTAGCTAATTTTTGAAAAATTTGCCATTTTTAAAAAAAATAACTTGGAGGATGATTGGAAACAAATACTTCACAAAATATGCAAGTACACAATAAGATTCAAATTTTTAAAATGTAGAGAGCAGGAGACAACACAAGTTATACATCCACTACCTTGAGAACCCACTCAAGGATTTTAATCAATCTCAACTATAATTTTATGTTGATCAACTTCTACAGTAGAGGCTCACCCTTCAAGAGTTTCACACCATAACCTCTTTTCAAATGCAAATAATCAAGATTCACCGTAACACAAGGGTCTTATATTAACAAGACAACCTTGAAAAAACAAGTAGATGAAGTTTGAGATAAGAAAGTTACCAACAACTTGGTAGATGGTGAAAAATTAGCACACTTCATCTTTTGTCTAAGGAATCTTGACTTTGAACTTTTGAGCATGAAAAAAAAGACCACTTTTTTGATAGAGAATGATTGGGAAAAGTAAAAAATCTTTAAATCTCAAAAACTACTTCAAAATATGAAGTTTGTGTCTTTTTTAAGGTTTGAAAATCGGTTACAACGTTTAAATAACTGCTAGTAACAGTAAAATTCGGTTGACTGAAATGTTCCAAAATTTTCCAAAATTGTCTACAACGTCCAAAATTGTGGTTCGAATTTCTCTGGAATTTTACTGAAGCACAAGTTGGTCAACTGAATTTGGACACCCTTGTTCGAATTGGTCATCTAACTTTCTCTGGAAATTTAGTTTTCATGAGGATTTTTGAAACTTAGTTTGGAATGACTTGAAATCAACCTCAGTAAGTTTGAAACATTTTGGCCTTTCAGATAGATCATTTAAAAGTCTTTTAGTCCAAAGGCCGTTATTGAGAACTTGGTAAAAACATTTGTAAGATAGATCATTTGATATTTAAAAACAAGTTTGAAGCTCTCTTGAAAAACTTTTAGATACCATAGACAAAAGTTTGCAAGGTTTACAAAGGTATACCTATAATGCATAGTAAACCTGCACTAAGGTGTTCAAAGCATTCAATCATCTTGAACAAATTCTTCTACCTCCTTGACATATTTGAGTTGTTCTTGCATTGTAGCTTTAAGGAAATGAGACTTGTTTACTTCTCAATCCAAAAATCCTATCACATATTAATCAAACACATTAGTCCATATCAAGGTAATTAACAATATTCTCTTAGGACTATGCAATGATCAATATTTGTCATAACTCAAAATAACATGATTTGCCCTTAGGGCTAATAGAACCAATCACCATATTGAAATTGAAGGTAGTGGAATCGATATTGACTTTGACATGATAGCAGTTTGTAGAGAATTGATAGGAGGCGCACTTCAACAGTGGCCTGCAGAAAATTAGTTGAAGTCTTCCTCTTTGACAATGAAGTACTTTGCTTTGTACAAGCTATCCTACACAAATTGGATACCATCTACAACATTTCAGTCGCGTTGAGGGATAGAGTAGTGTTGTTATACTTAATTGGAATAGAAAGTCAGTTTAAGATTGGTTCCATTATGTATAATTCTATTGTTAAACTTGTAAGGATACGCACTGTAAGTACAACAAGTCCTCTTTTTCCTTGTCTCTTTACTGACTATCTTTCTTCATATCAAGGTATTCAAGCTTTCAGAAAGGATATTGTTGTCAATGACATCAAGACCTTCAAGCTACCATTAACAAGGTACAAGTCTGAGATATCCAAGCTAGATTATTCCAATACAATAAGTGCCAAACGGAGATGAACAAGAGTTGCTGCAAGCTCTTCTAATGTCAAAGTCACTTCAACATCCGGCCATGATGATACACAAATTCTTCAAGAGCAAGTGGCAGAATGTGTCAATCATTGCTAGACTTTGATAGCTAGAGTCAACAATCTTTCACAACTGCTACTGACAATCACTACCTCACAACTTCGTCTCCAAGAAACCCTTCAAGAAACTCTTGATCAGCTTTTAAAGAAGCAGTGAAAATTTGGCTTTGGTTCTTGCAAAAAGGGGAGAACATGCACTGAATGAGATGCAGGAGAAAGGGGGAGACAATATGCAGAAAGGGGTAGATAGGGGGAGTTTCGACTTCAACAAGATGGTGGAGCCTATGGATTTCTGTTAAACTGACTGATGGAGATTTACTTGCAATTTTTAATTATTGAACAATTTTATTTTGCTTTGCCTAATAGTTTTATTATTTTGGCTATTTTTGGGATGACTGTAATATGCCATGTTGCCTCATTGGGATTCTTGAATTATTGCTTCTGTTGAGCTACTGTTGGAGTACATGCGATGTTATGTTCAAGTTCAACATAATGCTCTGAAGTTGTTGAATATGTGATGTCAAAGTGCTTCCACTGAATTCTCATGACATACACTTAACTGAGCAAGTAATTATGGAGGCTTATAGAGGTTTTGCAAAGCTTATGGATGTTTTGCAACAAACAATGCCAAAGGCAGAGATTGTTGCGACATGTTGCCAAAGGAGAAAATTGAACATATTTGAAAAGTCTCTTGGCATTAGGTTTTGATAAGATATTATTTGCCAAGAAGAATTTTATGGCAAAAAGGAGACTACTTTGGAAGTTGTCATTATTTGAGCAAAACTCCATTATGGCAAGAAGAAGATATTTGGGAAATTCTAATGCTTTTAGGATTTGGAGAATTAAATAAAAATATATCTACACCAAATATCAAAGATTGACTTCTTATATTATTGGTATTTCTTCCTATATTCTTGGGATGACAACCTTGGAGAAGAAGGAAGCTTAAGACGCTATATATATATGAGCTTCAAGTCAAAGCAAATTAATTCTCCAAACCTTCTTGATAAACTCTCACAAAAAATCTCTTAAGAAGGCAGCTCTTGGAGAAAACTCTCAAGGAGCTCTTAGCATTACTCATGACATTATTCTAACGGGAGACTTCTATGTTTTTTATGCAATATTCTTAAGAGAGTTATTCTATACTCAAATTCTGCTCCATCAATATGAAGGATTTATGAGCATTATTGGTTCCCAATAAATTTGGGTCAGGCAGACCCTATCCACTGGGCTACGAATGACCTGGATGGGCCAATCCAACCCACAAATAATTTTTGAGTTTTATTTAAATTTTTTATAATAATTTTGGATTGGGTTAGTCATACCCACATTATTTTTAAGTTAATTTTAAAATAATAATTTACATAAATTTTTTAATTATAATCTTGTCCGAATTAGTAGATTTGCCATAGATATTTCATGCAAAATAATTTCTAAATCTAAATCAGTGACAAATCCATCTCAAATTTGCATCAAATTAGCCACAATTTTTTTTAAAAATTTAAATATATTATCATCTTTCAAATTATTTGCAATATTGCAATTTGACATTTTTTTTGCTCCGCAAATCCATTGCTAATTTGACGAAAAAGGCTCAGTCACAATTAGTGACAATTTCTTTAGCAATGGAATTTTATGTTGCTAATTGAGATTTGCAACGGATATGTCTGTCGCTTATTCTGTGTTTTCTTATAGTGTACGCAACTATCCCCAAAATGCAAAGTCATTTATTGTGGAATAATTATTAATTGCATTCTACAGCCACTTAGAAAGTTAGAATCTTAAATCTCAAAAAGTGAATTTCTAGGGAGAGGAAGTGAGTAAGATAGAGTATTCCTAAAAATGAAATGCAAAGACACCACACATAGTAAAATCAAAAAAAATTGAATAATAGTGTATTTAATTAAGGGTTTTTTTATAACACACCCTTGAGCACATGTTAATTTGTATCCCGTATCCGCATTCTTTCTATCCATTAAACAGACGGCTAGGAATCCATAAAGCTCAAAGGCCCACACTTGCTGAAGACAATGAAATCTACTGCCATCAAACTGGTCGGTTTGCTCCAGCCCATCGTGGGTTGGGTTCAAACAGGCCAGAGAGGGCCGTACTCATTTGCTTACGGGTAATGGAAACTCAAACCCTGATTGCTAAAGGAGGAGCACATTCTAAATTATTTTTTTATCTCCTTCACCAGGCTAGGCGTCTTGTGTTATTTATATATATGTATATATTATATTTTTAAATTAATAACATTTACTATAATTATTTAATAGGTTGTAAACTCAGGTCATTAATTTATTAAGTGTGTTTAACAATTAATAAAAAATTTATAATTATATTTATATAGACAAAACATATTAACATTATATATAATTACTATTTCATACTTATATATTTATACAACTATTAAGTATAAATCACTTATATGATATTTGAATATACTTGTATAATAATTGAAAATAAGTATATATAGATTAATATATATCTTAAACATAAATAGTACATAATAAATACACTATATAATTGTTTACTCGACTATAGATAATTATATATATGCATAATCAAAATACATACATATATTAATTATATGTTGGTCACAATAATTTGTTTAAATTCATCAAAGGTCTAGGATGTCAAATTATAAACTTAATTATAATATAAAATATGAATATTAAATATTAGGTTTGAAACAAATTTGAGACCGACAATCATATTAGAAATCGATTTGAAATCACAACAGTGTTTTGTAACCATTTAGAAACTGATTTAGAACCACTCTAGGGTATTGGGTTTAAAATTTAATTTTATTTGAAACCGATTTGGAACCAAATTTTGAAACCAATTTTAATCGGTTTCTAATTAGAAACCGATTGTAAAATTAGACAAAAAGAAAAAAGAATTGATTTAGAAATCGATCTCTTAATCTATTAAAAAAATGTTAATTTAAAAAACCGATTTAGAACTAAATTTTGAAACCGATTTGAAACCAATTATAAAATTCATCAAAAAATAAAAAAATTAATTTAGAAACCGATTTGAAATCGACTTCTTAATCCATTAAAAATAAAAAATTAATTTAGAAATTATTAGAAAATGATTAGATTTGAAATTGATTAGAAACTGATTTGAAACTGAATTACAATCAGTTTCTAATTAGAAATCGATTTGAAACCAATTGAAAAATTCATCAAAAAATAAAAAAAAAATTGATTCAGAAACTGATTGGAAATTGATTTCTTAATCTATTAAAAAAATCAATTTAGAAACCATAAAATGATTTGATTTGAAATCGATTAGAAACCGAATTTTGAAATTGATTTCAATTGTTTGTAATTAGAAATCGATTGTAAAATTGATCAAAAATTTTAAAAATTTATTTAGAAACTGATTTGATTTGCAACCGATTTCAATCGTTATTTAGAAATCGATTATAAAATTTATCAAAAAATTAAAAGCATTCTACTACTGATTTTGAGAATGCGATGCCTATTGTTGTGGCTTCTGCTGAGTCTGTTATGGAGAATGTTCAAGTAGAATCTATTGAACATAAGACTGTGTAATCTGGATAATGTGATGACTGTTGAATATGTGCATATTGGGGGTTTGACAGAAGGAATTGAGTTAAATGTTAATTCTTCTGCTCATCCTATTGAACATGATGTCTTTGATGTTGCACCTAGTTCTCATGCCGAACATAGGACTGTAAATGATCTTCTTGTTGAATCAGAAGTATTCTCTGATGATCTATTTGCTACTAAGACTATTCCTGTTGTTGATGTTGGAGCAACTCAATCTGACAAGCCAAAAGAAGAACATTCTAGTCCCCCTGATAAGTCAGATTCTATTGAAATGGTAGAAATTGATAATGAAGGAACAAATTCTGAAGATGTTAAGGTCAGGGTGGTTAAGATATCAGCAAAATAGAAAGGGAAAAGAAAAGCAAAAGAACTACCAGGAAAGGTCTAAAAAGGGAGAACATTGACAATGGAAAAATTCAAGCAAAGGATGCTTTTGATGTATTATTCTTCAACTATGACAGCCGACTGCAACATAGAAATGTGTCTGTAAGATTAGTGTTGGTTGAAAGATTAATTGATGAAGCTAAGTTTGAGCAGCTTGGATTGATAGACTTATTGAAGAGGGTTAAATTGTATGACTCAGCCATTTTTGCTGAATCCTATAGCCTCAACATTGTGCATGAGTTTTACTCTAATCTTGACAAAGGAGTGAATGATCTAGGAAGTTCATTTTATCATGCTGTCTATTTTAGAGGTGTTGTAATCTCTTTTTCTCTTGAACTACTTGCTAGTGTACTTGGAGCCTAAAAGATCGAAGAGGGGGGGGGGGGTGAACTAGGACTTTAGCTAATTTTTAAAAAATTTGCCATTTTTAAAAAAATTAACTTGGAGGATGATTGGAATCAAATACTTCACAAAATATGCAAGTACACAATAAAATTCAAAATTTTAAAAAGTAGAGAGCAGGAGACAACACAAGTTATACATCCACTACCTTGAGAACCCACTCAAGGATTTTAATCAATCTCAACTATAATTTTATGTTGATCAACTTCTACAGTAGAGGCTCACCCTTCAAGAGTTTCACACCATAACCTCTTTTCAAATGCAAATAATCAAGATTCACCGTAACACAAGGGTCTTATATTAACAAGACAACCTTGAAAAAACAAGTAGATGAAGTTTGAGATAAGAAAGTTACCAACAACTTGGTAGATGGTGAAAAATTAGCACACTTCATCTTTTGTCTAAGGAATCTTGACTTTGAACTTTTGAGCATGAAAAAAAAGACCACTTTTTTGATAGAGAATGATTGGGAAAAGTAAAAAATCTTTAAAGCTCAAAAACTACTTCAAAATATGAAGTTTGTGTCTTTTTTAAGGTTTGAAAATCGGTTACAACGTTCAAATAACTGCTAGTAACAGTAAAATTCGGTTGACTGAATTGTTCCAAAATTTTCCAAAATTGTCTACAACGTCCAAAATTGTGGTTCGAATTTCTCTGGAATTTTACTGAAGCACAAGTTGGTCAACTGAATTTGGACACCCTTGTCCGAATTGGTCATCTAACTTTCTCTGGAAATTTAGTTTTCATGAGGATTTTTGAAACTTAGTTTGGAATGACTTGAAATCAACCTCAGTAAGTTTGAAACATTTTGGCCTATGAGATAGATCATCTAAAACTCTTTTAGTCCAAAGGCCGTTATTGAGAACTTGGTAAAAATATTTGTAAGATAGATCATTTGATATTTAAAAACAAGTTTGAAGCTCTCTTGAAAAACTTTTAGATACCATAGATAAAAGTTTGCAAGGTTTACAAAGGTATACCTATAATGCATAGTAAACCTGCACTAAGGTGTTCAAAGCATTCAATCATCTTGAACAAACTCTTCTACCTCCTTGACATATTTGAGTTGTTCTTGCATTGTAGCTTTAAGGAAATGAGACTTGTTTACTTCTCAATCCAAAAATCCTATCACATATTAATCAAACACATTAGTCCATATCAAGGTAATTAACAATATTCTCTTAGGACTATGTAATGATCAATATTTGTCATAACTCAAAATAACATGATTTGCCCTTAGGGCTAATAGAACCAATCACCATATTGAAATTGAAGGTAGTGGAATCGATATTGACTTTGACATGATAGCAGTTTGTAGAGAATTGATAGGAGGTGCACTTCAACAGTGGCCTGCAGAAAATCAGTTGAAGTCTTCCTCTTTGACAATGAAGTACTTTGCTTTGTACAAGCTATCCTACACAAATTGGATACCATCTACCAACATTTCAGTCGCGTTGAGGGATAGAGTAGTGTTGTTATACTTAATTGGAATAGAAAGTCAGTTTAAGATTGGTTCCATTATGTATAATTCTATTGTTAAACTTGTAAGGATACTGCACTGTAAGTACAACAAGTCTTCTTTTTTCCTTGTCTCTTTACTTGACTATCTTTCTTCATATCAAGGTATTCAAGCTTTCGAGAAAGGATATTGTTGTCAATGACATCAAGACCTTCAAGCTACCATTAACAAGGTACAAGTCCGAGATATCCAAGCTAGATTATTCCAATACAATAAGTGCCAAACGGAGATGAACAAGAGTTGCTGCAAGCTCTTCTAATGTCAAAGTCACTTCAACATCCGGCCATGATGATACACAAATTCTTCAAGAGCAAGTGGCAGAATGTGTCAATCATTGCTAGACTTTGATAGCTAGAGTCAACAATCTTTCACAACTGCTACTGACAATCACTACCTCACAACTTCGTCTCCAAGAAACCCTTCAAGAAACTCTTGATCAGCTTTTAAAGAAGCAGTGAAAATTTGGCTTTGGTTCTTGCAAAAAGGGGAGAACATGCACTGAATGAGATGCAGGAGAAAGGGGGAGACAATATGCAGAAAGGGGTAGATAGGGGGAGTTTCGACTTCAACAAGATGGTGGAGCCTATGGATTTCTGTTAAACTGACTGATGGAGATTTACTTGCAATTTTTAATTATTGAACAATTTTATTTTACTTTGCCTAAAAGTTTTATTATTTTGGCTATTTTTGGGATGACTGTAATATGCCATGTTGCCTCACTGGGATTCTTGAATTATTGCTTCTGTTGAGCTACTGTTGGAGTACATGCGATGTTATGTTCAAGTTCAACATAATGCTCTGAAGTTGTTGAATATGTGATGTCAAAGTGCTTCCACTGAATTCTCATGACATACACTTAACTGAGCAAGTAATTATGAAGGCTTATAGAGGTTTTGCTACAAACAATGCCAAAGGCAGAGATTGTTACGACATGTTGCCAAAGGAGAAAATTGAACATATTTGAAAAGTCTCTTGGCATTAGGTTTTGATAAGATATTATTTGCCAAGAAGAATTTTATGGCAAAAAGGAGTCTACTTTGGAAGTTGTCATTATTTGAGCAAAACTCCATTATGGCAAGAAGAAGATATTTGGGAAATTCTAAAGCTTTTAGGATTTGGAGAATTAAATAAAAATATATCTACACCAAATATCAAAGATTGACTTCTTATATTATTGGTATTTCTTCCTATATTCTTGGGATGACAACCTTGGAGAAGAAGGAAGCTTAAGACTCTATATTATATTATATATATATATATATATATATATATATATATATATATATATATATATATATATATATATGAGCTTCAAGTCAAAGCAAATTAATTCTCCAATCCTTCTTGATAAACTCTCACAAAAAATCTCTTAAGAAGGCAGCTCTTGGAGAAAACTCTCAAGGAGCTCTTAGCATTACTCATGACATTATTCTAACGGGAGACTTCTATGTTTTTTATGCAATATTCTTAAGAGAGTTATTCTATACTCAAATTCTGCTCCATCAAAATGAAGGATTTATGAGCATTATTGGTTCCCAATAAATTTGGGTCAGGCAGACCCTATCCCCTGGGTTACGAATGACCTGGATGGGCCAATCCAACCCACAAATAATTTTTGAGTTTTATTTAAATTTTTTATAATAATTTTGGATTAGGTTAGCCATACCCACATTATTTTTAAGTTAATTTTAAAATAATAATTTACAAAAATTTTTTAATTATAATCTTGTCCGAATTAGTAGATTTGCCATAGATATTTAATGCAAAATAATTTCTAAAGCTAAATCGGTGACAAATCCATCTCAAATTTGCATCAAATTAGCGACAATTTTTTTTAAAAATTTAAATATATTATCATCTTTCAAATTATTTGCAATATTGCAATTTGACATTTTTTTTTGCGCCGCAAATCCATTGCTAATTTGACGAAAAAGGCTCAGTCACAATTAGTGACAATTTCTTTAGCAATGGAATTTTATGTTGCTAATTGAGATTTGCAACGGATATGTCTGTCGCTTATTCTGTGTTTTCTTATAGTGTACGCAACTATCCCCAAAATGCAAAGTCATTTATTGTGGAATAATTATTAATTGCATTCTACAACCACTTAGAATCTTAAATCTCAAAAAGTGAATTTCTAGGGTGAGGAAGTGAGTTAGATAGAGTATTCCTAAAAATGAATTGCAAAGACACCACACATAGTAAAATCAAAAAAAATTGAATAATAGTGTATTTAATTAAGGGTTTTTTATAACACACCCTTGAGCACATGTTAATTTGGATTGAATAGACGATATATAATGGTTAAAAACTATTGTAAGCTCTAAAGGCAAATCTTATAGTTCTGATTATGACAAACATTGATATAAGCTAACTTGAGTAATTGTTGTGTGATAGAATTATTGGACTGTGGAAGCTAAGAAGTCTCATTGCCTTGAAGAAAAGTGCTAAGAACAACTCAAATGTGCTCAAAGGGTATATAAAGCATGTCCTAAGGTTTGAAGGCTTTGAAGAGCTTAGTGTAGGTTTACAATTGTTTAATAGGTATATCCTTGTAAACCTTACACTTGTTTGTCTTTGGAATCTAAGAATTTTAAAGAGATCTTAAAACTTGGTTGAAAATCTTAAATGATTTATCTTACAAGTATTTTACCAAGCTCTTAAAAAGATCTATTTTATAGTCCAAAATGTTTTCAAACTTGTTATGCTTGATTTCTAATGAACTTCACAAAGTTTGAATAGTTCAAACTCTAATTCGGACATCCAAATTGAAAATCTTGGCTGCTGAATTTTTAGAGAAATTCGGGCGACAATTTGGATGCTTGTGTCCAAATTCAGTAGATCAAATTTATCCTGGCAGCTTGGAAACAAAAAAATTCAAACGATCATTTGGACACAGGAGTGCATGTTTGACCGATTAAATTTTACTATTACTAGCTGTTATTTGAACGATGCAACTAATTTTTAAACCCTATAAAAGACATAAATTTCAGTGTTTTGGGTTGTTCTTAAGCTTTTAAGATTCTTTACTCACCCCAATCTTTCTTTATCAAAAAGCTCTATTTTGTCTTGTGCTATATAGTTGAAATTTAAGATTCCTTAGACAAAAAGGTGAAGGTGTGCTAAATTTGTCATCACCTAATTGTTTTATTGAAGGTTATCTTAAGAATCTAAAACCCATTTGGAGAGTTGAACCTTGATTTTTGTAAGTTTAAAGAGGTTGTGGTGTAAAATCTTTGTTGGGTAAGCCTCTCTTGTATTTTGATCAACTTTTGTTATACTTGAATTTGGCTGAAATTCTTGAGTTAGAGCTCAAGGTAGTAGATGTAGATCTTGAGTGATCAAACCACTATAAATTGTTTGTATGATCTCTTCTCATCTCTCTTTTAATTTGAAAACTCATTGTGTTTACTTGCATTACTTGTTGTGAGTTTGATTTCAAACATCTTCCAAGCTATATTCTCAAAAAGGAAATTTTTTTTTTAAAAATTAGCCAGAGACCTAATTCACTCCCCTAGGTCTTGAATTTGTATCAAAGCTTGGGGTTCTTTGTAAAGGTTTTACAACCTAGAAGTTAAGATCTTATGGCTAATATTTTAAACTTGCCTTATTTGGAAGAGCCTTCCACACATAGACCTCCTTTGTTTGATGGAACAAATTATACTTTTTGAAAATCTAAAATTAAGATATATATTTCTTCTATTAACTTTGATATGTGGAATTGAAAAACCTAAAAGGGTGTGAATTAGGTCTTTGGCTAATTATCAAAATATTTTCCCTATTTGCAAATCCTTTGCCTTAATAAAAGCTCTTCTTTAAATCCACAAACTTCAAGTTTATATGTGATTTGATGGTTAAGACAAGATCATAAAATAATAAGACCACAACCAATCAATCAACAACTATGAACAAATAATAATAACACAAGCATGTAAACAAGTAAAGCTATAAGGAAATGAACACACGATTTATAGTGGTTCGATCTCTCCAAGATCTATATCCACTACCTTGAGTCCACACTCAAGGATTTTAACCAATTCACTATATACATGGCTCACCATTCCACAAGGGTTTTATATCTAAAGACAACCTAAAGACCAATCTAATCCAAGGCTCACCCACTCACGGGTTTTACACTACAACCTTGATTAATCTAGTCTATGGCTCACCCTTACCAAAAAGATTTTACGCCACAAGATAACCTTGTATTGAGCAAGTAGAAAACAGAATAAAATGAAGAATGGATGTTACCAAAACTTCTTGGTGGATGAATACAATTACTAGCACCACTTCACTTCTTGCTTTTGGAATCTTGAATTTTAATCTTTGAGCACAAGACAATTTGAGAGCTTTTCAAATAATTTTGATGTAAAATAATTTAGAGCATCAAGGATTTCTTAAGTTCAAAAGTTCTTTAAAAAATCTGGAGTTTGTGGCTTTTATAGATTTTGAAAATTAGTTAAAATGGTCATAAAATTACTAGTAACAGCTAGTTTCTGAGAAGTTCGGACGTCTTAACTTACTCCTCTGCATCCGAACTTTTCTAGAAAATACTGTTCATGTAAATAGTGTTACTATTTGAAGTTTGGAAGTCCAAACTTTGCCTTATGCGCCCGAACTTCTCTGGAAAAATAGTAGGCATTATTCAGTACTGTTCACGTGCTGTTCATTGAATCACTGAACAGTAGTTACTGTTCACAACGTAGGGAAAGTTCGGACATCTGAACTTTGCCCTATGCGTCCGAACTTTGCATTTGAACTTTTCAAGCTTTGTCAAAACATATTCAAATCAATTCAAACAAGCTGAAAAATATTCTAGCCTCAAAGATAAGTCATTAAAGACCTTTTAAGTGCAAAAACTATTTATGAAAACTTGATAATTTAGCTAATTCAAAACCATTTAAATCAAGTTTTGTGCTCTCAATTGAAACTCATAGATTCCAAGGCTTAAGAGTGTAGGGTTTACAAAGTTTACCTATTAAACACATGTAACCTACACTTCATGTCTTCAAAGCCTTCAATCATCTTGAACAAACTCTTCAATCTTCAATCACTTTGGCATATTTGAGTTGTTCTTGCTTGCTAGCTCCAAGGCAATGAGACTTGCTTCCTTCTCAATCCAACAATCCTATCACACAACGTACAAGCATATTAGTCATTATCAATGTTTG
The DNA here is from genome assembly GCA_030512225.1 of Rauvolfia tetraphylla. Lineage (NCBI taxonomy): Eukaryota > Viridiplantae > Streptophyta > Magnoliopsida > Gentianales > Apocynaceae > Rauvolfia > Rauvolfia tetraphylla. Next base: position 2,578,556 of record JAJQKT010000063.1, on the reverse strand, counting down.
TCATTAATTAAAACTAATCAAACCTACATGATTTGCCCTTAGGGGTAACAGGAATATTATTGAGAAAGGACCTTACATACCTATGAGGATGAGAGCCGATGGAATCACTAGAGAACCAAAGCCATTGGAGGAGTATGATGAAAGTGATTCAAGAAAAATGACTTTGAACTACCTAGCCATGAACACCTTGAGTTGTGCATTAGATGCTAATGAGTATAACTAAGTAAGCGGATGTGACACCACTCATGGCATGTGGAGACTTCTTCAAGTGACACATGAAGGAACGAATCAAGTGAAGGAGTCAAAGCTTGCAATGCTAATAAGAGACTATGAGCTATTCACCATGAAGCAAGGAGAGAGTATTAGTGACACGTTCACTAGATTCACCAACATCTCTAATGGGTTTAAGTGATATGGGGAAAAATTATCTTGTGAACAAAAATGGAAAAATTTTGGATGCTCTACCCAAGTCTTGTCAACCAAAGACTCCTACGATTGAAGAATTAAAGACTTGAAGGTTCTTCCTATTGAGGAACACATCAGACCATTGCTCACCCACGAGATGAAGTTAAAAAGACTAAATGATCTTGAGGATGAGAAGAAAGGGAGAAAAAAAATATTACTTAAAAGCCTCCAACAATCCTAGTAAGCAAGAGAAATCATCTAGGGATGAAGATGAAGATGAAGGTGAAGGTGGAGAGGATGATGAGCTAGCTATGGTAGTCAAGAAATTCAAGAAATTCTATATAAAGGGATTTCTCAAGAAGGGAAAGAGGCATTCCAAGAAAGGAGGACAATCATCTTCATTATTCAAGCCTCAATATTATGAATGCAAAAGTTCCAAACACCTTGTAGCCGATTGCCCTAAAGCATTGGAGAAGGAAAGAGAAGCCAAATTCAAAAAGAAGAAATATCTCAAGAATGAAAAGGGATTAGTAGGCTATTGGGATCAACATGCCAATGAAGATAGTTGAGATGACCATGAAGAAAGAGCAAATGTGTGCTTCATGACTATGGATGATGAGGTACAGTCTAGTCCTTCAACCTCTACACATTTTGATGATGATATTGATGCTCCTAGTGAATTGCTTGTAGATATGTGTAGTTAGTTGAAAAAGATTTCAAAAAGAAACAAAGAGATGAGATTCAAGATTGATGATTTATTGAAGGAGAATTCAAAGAAGTTATTTTATGAAAACAAAAAGCTCATGGAATCCATTGATTGCTTGAACTTGAAAAATATAATTTAAATGTTTCCTTGCAAAACTTTTCTCTTGAGAACAAATCTCTTTTTGCCAAAACATCTTCTCTAGAAAAAATGATTGTTGATTATGATTGTTTGAAAAGAAAAGTTGATGATCTCACCTTATGTGTTGAAAAATTTACAAATGGTAGAGACAATCTTGACAAACTACTTGGATCTCAGAGATCTTCTTATGTGAAAAATGGTCTTGATTGCAATCATGTAAAAATTACTTTGTTAAAGCTACATCTACCTCTATGCCTCATACATGGTGTACTTATTGCGGTAGAAATTGTCACAAGGCCACTAGATGCTACGTGAAGAGAAATGTAGAAAGTGATGTTAAAACCATTTGTGCCAGGGGAACTATCACTAACCACCTTGGACCCAAGAAAGTGTGGGTACAAAAAGTCACTTCCTCTCATTTGATGTAGGTACATATTCCTTCAAGATCACATGCTACTAAGTGGTTCCTTGATAGTGGATGCTCAAAACATATGCGGAGAATGCTTCACTATGAACTTCAAGCCCAAATGATGGATTTGTCACCTTTGGTGGCAATAAGAAAGGAAGAATTCTTGGGGTAGGTAATATTGGTAAAGGATCTTCCTCTCTCATTAAACAAGTTTTACTTATTGATGACTTGAAATACAATCTGCTTAGCATTACTCAATTGTGTGACAATGAATGCAAAATTGAGCTTAAATGTGATGCATGTACCATTCTTGATAGTGTAAGTGAGAAACCCATCTTTGTTGCCAATAGGGTTGGTAATGTGTATGTGCTATATCTTGGTGAACTTGTTGGCAATGATGTTAAATGTCTTGTTGTTCATGATAATGATAGATTTCTTTGGTATAGAAGATTAGGTCATATGAGCATGGATTTGTTGAACAAACTTTCCTCTCAAGATTTGGTTAGAGGATTTCCAAAATGCTTTTTTAAGAAAAATCATCTTTGTGATGCAAGCCAATATGGAAAACAAACAAACACATCTTTCAAACCCAGCAAAATGGTTTGAACTTCAAAACCTCTTGAATTTGTTCATATGGATCTATTTGGGCCAATGAGGACCACTAATTTTGGTGATAAGAGGTATGCATATGTTATTGTTGATTATTTTTCAAGATTAACTTGAGTACTGATTTAATCACAAAAGGATGAAGCATGTCATGATTTTGTAAAACTTTTCAAAAAGGTTCAAACCTCCCTTGATTGCAAATTGATTTCTATTAGAAGTTACAATGGGAGAGAATTTTACAATCAAGATTTTACAAAACTTTGTGGCGAGAATGAAATTGTTCACGACTTTTTGGTTGCCAAAACAACTCAACAAAATGGGGTGGTTGAAAGAAAATTTTGAACTTTACAAGAGATGGCTAGGTCTATGCTTTGTGAAAACATAGTTTGACTTATATTTGGTAAAATTTCATCTATTGCCTATTTCAAAGTGTTTGGTTGCGGGTGCTTTATATTGAATATGCATGACTACTTGGGTAAATTTGATAGAAAATCGGATGAATACATCTTCCTTGGTTATTCTTCTAATAAGAAAGGTTATAGAGTTTACAATAAAAGAACTTTATGTGTTGAGGAGACCATTCATGTGAGTTTTGATGAGTCTAATATTTAATTGGAAAGAAGAGATGATGATGATGTAGTTACTTCCATGAATGATAATCAAACTCATCTTCAAGCTCCAACCTTGGAAGATCATGCTAATAAAAGAGATGATTGAGCAAGAACAAGATAATCAACCTAGTGGTGACTAAGAGCTACCAAAGGATCTAAGATATGCAAGACACCACCCTAATAGCAAATCATTGGTGATGTTTCTCAAGGTGTTAGAACAAGATGATATTTCATTGACAACTTTGCACTTTCATTATCTCCACAAAGGTTGCAGTTGAATTTTAAGAATGGAGCAAGAGGAGTAGGAAAATAATACCAGGTCATAGAGTTGATGTGGATAAACTCTTCAATATGGGTAATGTGCTATGCCTCTATGGTTAAATAGGTTGGGGTAGTGTATTTGGTGTGAATTAAGATTACTATCCTACTCTTGTTTATGAATTTTATGCTAATCTTAAGGAAGAAAGGATTGTGCATGTTGGAGATAACATTATTTAATGGTATTCATCTAGAGTGTCTCAAGTAGACTTTGAGTTTAATGATGCTCTATTTAATTGTATTTGTAGTGTGGATGACATTGGTGCTAGATATTATTCTTTTGGGTAACATTGCTATATCGATGAATTATTGACCAATGAATGGTTTGAAGAGACCTTTACCAATATGGAAGGAGATTTAGGTCCATTAGGGAAAGGGAAATTAAAGCCTTTGATGCTAGGACGTGTGATGCATCATATGACTACAACTATGATTTTTCCTAACTTTGGACATAAATCTTCGATTGGAAATATGCATGTGGTGATTATGCTTGCCTAGAATGAGTATAGGAGATTGAATTTTGGGTTTATAGCTTTGAAGCATATGATTAGTACAAGGAAAATGGCCAATAAAGCTATACCTTATGGGAGATTACTAACAAGGATATTCAAGCACTTTCATGTTCAACTCCCCGGAAAAGGAAACTTTATAAAGAGTGGAGAAATCTACACAAATAATTTCCTCAAAAGAATGCAATTGACACTTGATGAAGATGGTGTCTGGAGGACTAGAAGAGAAAATCCTCTAAGGGGTGAGAGAATGGAAGCTAGTGGAGATAATGAAGAGGAGGAGGAGATAGACGAGGAAGAGGAAGATGAAGAGGAGACCATAGCAAGAGAAAGCAAAGCAAGGAAGAGGCATGATTTTTCAATTGAGGCGAGCAACCTCACACAAAAAGGAGATTATTTGAAGAAGAGTCCACTCCCTAATCTCACCAAAATCTTGGAGAAATGCCTAGTGAGGAATGAGTCACTAGAGGAGACACCATAGTAGATGAAGTGTTCCAAGAAGCCTTGAGCACCCACAAAAAGAAGATGAAGAAGATGTACAAATTCTTTGAATCATTTGCTCTTATGGTTTTAAGTAAGTTGGATGGCTTGGACACTAGGGTGAAGAATATTGAAGAGTTATTGATGAAAAACAACCAAAGTGATGAAGGACCCTTTACACCTCAAGCTAAAAATGAAAAAGATGATAAAGATGATGAGGTAGATAAAAAGGAAAAAGAAGATAAGAATGATGACAATGATGATCAAGGAGGCATAGTTATGTGAAGGCTCCACTCGGATGGATACATTTTTCTAATGGTAAAAATTCACTGCACAAGTTCATTGTGGAAAGCTTTACTTCTAAGAGTCAAAGTCTTCTATGCTGCAGTAGTGAAGAATGCTCTATCATCATCGTTACAAAGTTCACTATCCCAAAACAAAAATATCCTAAAGGGAGTGGGTAAATCCATTATGATGGTGATTTTGTGCTCCTCTTGCATCCCATATACTAGAAGGATTATATAAGCACCACATAGTTACAAAAAGTTCTCTAAAATATCATTGGCGACAATGTGATTATCTAACATAATGGTTAACATATTTGACGCAAGGTAGGTGTGCAGTCAGCAAAATATCTGCAAAAAATAAGCAACCAGACAAGGGTGGGAAAAGATGAGTCATAAAGTCATAAAAGACGGAAAGGAACCTCACAAAAGTAATATAATTGATTGTAAGATGATTTGATAATTCAAAGTGCACATGAAAAAAAAGTTGCTTTTTAAATAGATACAATAATGTCTACGATAGACTAAGGATAATTAGAAGGTGTACAAATAACTCGACCAATCCGAGTATGCGCCAACCTCAGCAATTGCATCGCTGGGGTCATGTCCTCTCCAAGTAACTGTGACAGAAATGTGTCATCTAGAATAGTAGTGACGCCTAATAGGCCCGCACGATCGAAACAAAAATCAAGTGCATGCGAGTGATAGTCCTGCCCAAGGTCTCTAATGTAAGGCTGGTGTGAGAAGGCTCTAGAGCTTGAGTGCCATCTGACACTGGCAAAGGTTCTTCTGGTGGTTTTACAATGTCCGCTGTCAAAGATCAATCTGCATGACCTTGCTATCTACACTTGCCATTGTCACCGTGCTTCGTAATGCGATATCGTGGTCATCGCTTGGAAAGCGAAACAACAACATCTGCCTTATAGTGAATGCTCTCTCATCCCATAATGTCTATAATAGTGGACAAACCCCTGCTTGAAAGGTGCTTTGAGACTGAGGAGTGGTCGAGGACATGGCATTTGTCGCTATAGCCATGCACCGATATAATGTTGAACCCTGTAGAAAAATAATATAAACCTTATTATATTAATCGCGATCACCGTAGCATATACATTTCACAAAATAATTTAGAAGTACTTTACTTAAAATTAATATTGCACACAGTATTTGGGATATAGAACCACTCAGGTGGTAAACCTCGGCAGATATCTACCGATGTACTGGATTTTCAATCAACAAACACTTGTGAATAATACCAATCCAAGTACTCTAGCCAAGCTACTTGAGGGTGCATCATAGGCACCCCTTCCATCATTAGGTCCTTGCGAATATCCCACAAAATAAATAATGCCATGTGCGTCGTACTCTAGTTATGTCCAGTATAGGCACATGTCCCGTAGTAGTGTAAGTCTATGCAAGTGTTACACGAAGGTAGAATCATTTACTTTATCCCAAACTGCCTCAGAACATGACTTGATAAATGCCACTCCACTATCTCAAAACAAACCAGTGTAAACACTAGTAGCCATACATTATCATCGGAGATTACGCAAGGATTGTACGACAACCATGTAAACTAGAGATACAATACACGTAATATTAGTGATATAATTTTGTAATAAATTAAATTAAGTTAATAAAAAGTTTTGAGAATGAAAAACATACCTCATTTGCAGACATAGTGTCCAACTGGTCTTGATAAGTGAGTAGCACATGTGTCAGCAATAAGCTAACATCGAATGACACGGACCTACGACATCAGTATGCAGCCTGTGAGGGACGGATACATGAGGCTCTAGTCGGCTTGGCCACATCAGTGGAATATGCTCCTAGGCCCACAACTGGACAAGGGTCACGATTGCGTATCCTAGAACTTCGCTGCCACAATTATATCACCCAACAGTATCCAAATCCTTAAGAAAGCAGAGACAACATAGTGCCGTCTTGTTGTTCAAATGATCGGAGAACAAGTGACCTTCCAAAACCATAAGCAACAATCCCCGTGCTATCCTGCTATGATGGATCATCACCAAGTGGTCTCATGATAAACTCCTCAAGTGGCTCCTTCTATAACTTGTATACCACGAGATTGAAGACCATTTATCTGAATCTTGAATGTTTCTAGATAAACTCAATCCAGTTTGATTTTGTAATATTCGACAAGAAATTTGGTCCAATTCATAGTTGACGTAAAAAAATAGAATGGGTATATTTTTGGAGGGCTAAGTTGCAATATAAAAAGAGTCATTTAACTTAAAAGTTCCTTAGCTTAGCAAACTTTTTTTAGAGTGAGAAAAACGTCTAACAAAATGTTCTTTCATGGCAGCTGTAGACAGCAATCTTGGGAGACTCAATACCAACGAGGGAGCAACTCTAGAATCCATTGGCAAAGAGGTAGAGATATAACATTAGAAGGGATTAGCAAGGCACACACAATTTAGAGTTTGAAATCTACAAGTAAGTAGTTAATCTCTTTGTGTAAACTTGAAAATAGTAGTACTTGAAAAACAATAGAATGGTTTGTAGTTTTGATTTTTATTGCGAAATGAGTTATTTGTTCTTATGTTAAAAATTGTATTTTCATCATGGTATGACATTTATTATGTTTGCATCCGCCAAACAAATCTTATAAATCCATTCTGTTCCAACCATGCCCACGTTTTAAGTATCATCATACGTGACTTTGAATTAGTATAGTCTGAGATTATTTGTTTCATATCATGTATTCCTGTTTGAATTTAATTGTTGTTATAAAAAAAGAGAAAAATAGTAAATTCAAGAGGTTTGGAAAGTTTTGATGAAATTGATGTTTACCGTAGCTTTTGGCTTTATCTGTGAGTTTAGATGAAAATTGATGTTCTCGGTATTCTTATTGATGAAATTGATTTTCATTATTTGGGAAAATTTTTTCGTGGAGAAAATTTGGAAAAAATAATGATTTTCTTGTTTGTTACTATTTTTGTGAATGCGGGAGATTTCCTTGAATGAAATATGTAGTTGAATGTGTTCTGTGATGTGAATTAGAAGGAAGAAAGAAAATTTCTGGCCGTTGCTGAGTGTTGAAGAAACCTGGTCGAAGAGTAGTGAAGTTGGGAGTTTGCCTAGCTGAGTGTTGGGCACTGTGGCTAGGCATCTACCCGCTGAATCATCGGCTGCCAGTTGGGTAGCCCAGGTTTAAAAGTCTAGGTTTAAAAAATATATATTAGCAGCAGCCCACAATGTGCAGTTTAGGTTGGAGAAAACATTTTAGCAATAGCCTACAGTGGGTAGCCTAGGTATACAAAAAAATATTTCTGCCATGTTTTCAAAGAACAATTCTAAGGACTTCAAGAATGTCGAATAGGAATATTAGGGAGCGATTCAAGAATTGGAGGTGGAGTATGATTTTTTCAAGAGTCAGTTGAGGTTGAAGAATAGTATTTTGGGATAGTTTTGTAATAAAAAAAGAAATTGAGATATTTTATTTAATTTTATTTATATACTTTAAGGATTTTTCAGTATTTATGTTAGATTTATTTGAATTCATTTGATTAGGTTAGTATTCTCTGATGGTGTAGACCTTGTGTTTTTGGATTAAGATTTGGCAACACGATTACGTTGTGGTTTGGTTATGAGCTTTTTAACCTTATTTCAAGGTGTAACATTTAGTGGTATTAGAGCTTAGATTTAGATCTTTAAGATATAATTTTAGTTTAAAAATAATTTTAATTTAAATTTGGTATGAACTCTAGTAGGTTGGGTATACCTATTTTACCCTTGTAATTCTAATCTATGGATTTCTTGGAGTGAATCTAATTTTTTGTTATTTTATCACATGGCTATGAATGGGAAACATAACAATATCCTTGTTCCAATTTGGAAGTACAAGGAGCTAAGACAAAAGCTGGAGGCGATGGATATACATCTAGAACAAGTATCGAAAGAATGTAGATATTATAACCATTACCTAAATGAAGCTAGGCACGAGAGGGACCTTGTGGCTAGGGAGAGAGATGCCCTTAAATTTGAATATGAGTGACTTAAGGAAGAGAGCGATCGAGACATGTAACACTGAAGCAAATTTGGAATGATAGAGATCGAGTCCACGTGAGGTTGGAATGAATGACTCAAGATAGAGATAGGAATCGACAAATGTGCCAACAACTACTGCAATAACGGGGATGCGATGAGGGAGAAAGATAGTAACAACCTATCAGATATCGGATCGATCATCACTGATAATTAGTTAGATATTTTTTCTTATTAGATAATCATTATGAATAAGTGGCAGTAGGGTTTTATTCTTGAAGATTCCAAAAATAAAAACAAGCAAATTCAATGAAAATTATGAAAATAGCCTATACTACTAAAGCCAACTCCCCCACACTTAAGACAATATTGTCTGCAATATTGGGAGATAGATAAACAAAATACTGCATAAAGATAAATATAGACAACTGAATCCAACAAAATGAAAGCTTAATTAAAAAAATGATTTCAAATAACAAAAATAACACAAGAACTTCCCACCAAACAACCAAACACAAAAACGGTTAAAAACATGGTTGTTTCGTACGTGAAGGTTGGGCAAACCCATATGAGCAGCAAGCTGCACCTATATACTGCAAAAGCAAAAGGAAATGAAAGAAAGTTAGAAACAATGACATAATTAAAACTCAAGCATAAAAACATAGTAATAAAATAAATAAAAAGACAAAAATAGAAAAGAGAAAACTTCTCTCTTTCATAGCGCCCAAACACTGCTTCACTCCACCAAAACACAAACACCACAAAAACATCATACAACAAGCCTCAAACACAAGAACAAAGTAACCTCACAAAATAGAAATTAAAAAAAGAAAAATATGCACAAATGAGGGATGTTGTTTCAGGAAGCTTACGTATCCCCTAAGTTATAAGTTAGGGGAGCACGAACATGATCGTCCCAACTTCTTTCTCACTGTAGTATGAAGTTTGAGTCTATGTCTGCTTACCATTAAGGTTCCCTTTTCCGGATGATAGATTTCTACCACTTCATGGGGAGGGCCTTACTTACCAAACAAAATTGGGCCAAGCCACTTAGACTTAAATTTACTTGTGAACAACCTCCATCGCGAGTCATTCAATAAAACTTGCTCTCCTGACTTGAAATCTTGATTTTGGTTAATGTTTTGGTCTTGTTTCATTTCAGACTCTCTTGTACAATAGTTTTTCTCATTTCTATTAGAACCTTTCACATCAGCCACAACCTCCTCTAATAACTGATTCTTCTTCTTCTTTGCATAATTGCCTTGGATTAAAGATGGATTCAAAGAGTCTTTCACCAAGGTTTACTGTAAAGAATTAGAGACATGAGCATCTATATCATCAATCTTACCATTAAAATGATTAGGATCTGAAGAATATTTCAAAGGTTTCAAAGCTTTACGTACGACCTTCTCGTTTTCTACCCTAATGGCCAGCTTTCTTTCACTCACATTTATATTGGCCTTAGTAGTAGCTAGAAAAGATCATCCTAAGATCAAAGGAACCTCAACACTCTCATCCATGTCAAGTATCACAAAGTCAACAGGAAATATAAATTTATCAACTTTGATAAGCACATTTTCAACCCCTAGGATGTCTAACTAAACCATCTATAAATTGAATATTCATCTTAGTAGGCTTTGGTTCACCTAAGCCTAAATGTTTGAAAACATTAAAGGCAACAAGTTAATGCTAGCACCTAGGTCAGCTAATGATTTATCAAAAGAAAGACTACCAATAGTCCAAGGAATAGTAAAACTCCCTAGATCTTTTAGCTTTTGAGGTAGCTTTTCCATGTTTTGAAGGATGCAGAGTATTTGTCACTCAATGTTACTGTGGAAAGCTCCTGAAGCCTCTTTCTTTTCGAAAGAACATTTTTCAGGAGCTTAGCATATCTCGGTATCTGTGAAACAATTTTAACAAACGGTAAGTTAATGTGCAATTGTTTGAATAGTTCAAGAAATTACCAAGTTGCTCATCCATTCTATGTCTAAGAAGTGCGGCAGGGTATGTAATTCTAGGTTTGTACTCCGGAACAGTCTTTCTTCCTTCTTCTCAAGAACTGTTTCTTTAACTTGATTTTTGCTTTCCCCCATGCCTTGAGATTTCACCTTGCATTCCAAAGCATTCAATTTATTTTCACTTCCCAAAATCACCATATTCACATGTTCTCTTGGATTGGTCTCTATATTGCTAGGTAAACTTTCCATTTATCTTTCCGAAACAAGCTTCGTCAATTGGCCTATTTGATTTTTCAAGTTGTGAATGGAAGCCTCTTGGTTCCTCAGGGATGCTTCTTGATTTTGGAACTGGGTTTAAGTAGTCGGAATGAACTTCGTCATTAATTCTTCAAAGCTAGACTTTACCGGTTATTGAAGAGGTAGAGGAGGTTGATGTTGATAAGGAAGAGATGTTTGGGGTTTGGAGTTTGATGAAACTTGGAAACCAAGAAAATATGTTGGTCTTTGTTACCCTTGAATACTCCATGAGAAATTTGGATGATTCAGCCAACCCAGATTATAAGTATTATTATAAGAATTGTTGGGTTTCCTTCCTCCTCTAAGGAAATCCATATACTTTGTTGATGATACATTGGAAGTTCTCATGGTTTGACACTCATGAATTGCAAGCCATCATCATTTGGGAGGTTTGAGGTGACAAACTCAAGCTGTGAATATTCTTGTTTAGTGCATCAAATTTAGCCTCCAAAGCCGTCATCATGTCTACATTGTGTATTCCACTAGGCTTGGCTTTCGGTCTAGGATTCTCCCATTGGTAGTTGTTCATGGCAATGTTTTCAATGAGGTCTTGTAACTCTTCCAATGTCTTCAAACTGGTGGTACCACCCGAAGAAGCATCAATGAGTTGCTTGGAAGGGAAATTTAATCCACTATGAAATGTTTGCATTTGAAGCCCTAAATCTAGACCATGATGTGGACATTTCCTCAAGAGCTCTGATATTTCATATTTGTGCTTCATATAATGATCATTTTGAGCTTAAATTTTTGTCAAATTTTGGTGTTTCAATCACAACTTACACTCCCATTATCTCTGATTTGCTTTAGGTGAGTTTATTGAGGATTTGGAATTGAATGAAGCAAACAAGGAGATTTTACACAATGGAGAAAAACAAAGAAATACAGAGTAAAACAACATGGTAGAGAATTTTCAAGTGGGATTTTGACCTCTATAGAGATTTCAAATGCAAAAGTGATCTTCTAGAAATTTATAGAGGACATTTGGAAGTTCTCAGAATAGTAAAATTTATATCAATCCAAGTTCATTCGGCTGCCCTTATTATGCTGCAAATTCACATGTCCAGTATTGTGTCCCAGTTTTGACACATTTTAGTAGAACGATCATATCTTTAGTTGTAGATGTCCAATTGAGGTGATTCAAAGCTCTGTAGAAATATAGGATCACGATGTAATCATTTTAGATTTGGGAAAATATCCACATCATGGACTAGATTTGGGGCTTCAAATGCAAACATTCCATAGTGGATTAAACTTCCCTTCCAAAACACAACAAGCTCCTTCCATCTTTCCCTAGAATCATATAAGCTTTCACTCTCCATTTGTTGAAAAGAGAAGATGTCATTTCTTAGCTTTGCCATCCTTTCAGGAGGGAAGTATTTAGCTAGGAACTTCTCGACAAGATTGTTCTATGTAGTAATGGAACCCTGTGGAAATGATTTCAACCATGACTTCGCTCTATCTCTCAATAAAAATGGAAATAATCAAAGGCAGATGGCATCTTCGGAAGCCCCATTAATCTTGAAAGTATCACATATCTCTAAGAAGTTGGCAATATGAGCATTTGGGTCTTTGTCTGATAAACCATCAAATTGTACCAATTGCTGAACCATTTGGATGATATTCGGCTTGATCTCAAAATTGTTGGCTTCAACTCTTGGCAGGGCAATGCTTGACTCCGCTCCTGACAAAGAAGGTCGTGCATAGTCTCCTATTGTCCTTGGCCTTGCATTTCCGTTATGTGCCATAATGTTCTCAATTTGAGGATTTTCACCTTCAATTTTAACTCCTTCAAGTATTACCTCTAGATTTATACCCCTTGTATCCCAATATAAAATCTACTCAACTTCGAAATTAAATTGAGTCAATTCCTCCAAATTACTTGAGGTCATAAATCAAAAAGAATTCACACCATCACCACAAATAAAAGTAAAAGTTTAACTCAAGAATACTCATTAAAAATAGAGAAACACAAACTAAACACTCCAATTCACCAATAACTAACAAAATTATGAACAAGAAAATAAATGCTAACACTAGTAACAAGTATTATAACAACAAATAAGTGAAATGGCTAAATCAACAGAGTTCAAGCTTTCCTACTATTAACCAATTAGTCCTTGGCAGCGGTGCTAAAACCTTGTTGTGTTGTTTTGTTGCCTTTATACTTAATTTTATCATAATCTCTAACAATTTGTACACAAACACTAGGCAAGCGCACCTATTGTTATGATTAGTATAATGGCAAGTAAATTTAAATGTCATATCCACAGGGTTGGTTAAATATCATTACTCACTTTCCTCTCCATTGTTTAGCCTATGAAATTTGCTTGTGAGATGATAGAAATAATCCCTAAGAATAAAAGTCTAACTTAACCAATAAAATTTAGTTTAGCTAAAACTTAATTTGCAAGAGAAAATGTCAATTGAGATCCCCCTAGAATTACCTATGTGACAGAAAATTCCCTTGGTTGATGAATTGCCCTTCTTATGTTTGATAAATTCCTCAATTAGAACTCACTCTATCTCTATATTAAAGTCCTCTACTCTTAGATTAATTATTTGAAATCTCTTTCTAACCAATTCAACCAAAGAATGCATTAGGATTTGTGAATTTCCAATTAGATTTCTCTAATTATCAAGAAAGTGTTGAGATTCCTATCTCTTGTCACCTAAATCACTCTCATTGTTTGTGTCATGGCCTATTTCACCCTTCCTTTCTCAATTCCAAGTGAAAAATCCAGATTATGAATCAATTATCAACCAATTAAATTCAAACAATCAAATCCACAAACAATCCACAAGAAATCAGAATTCAATCAACCAATAAAATCAAATATTCACATAGATAATAACTATGGTTCATAACCATCCAAGTATTCAAGAATTTAGCTTATCAACATATTACAATTCAAAAAACATAAATAAAGAAAGAAAGAGGAAGAATTGCTCATTTTCATGGTTCAAATCTTATCTTCTTCAAGACCTGAAGTTCTCCAACTTGGCTGTGAAAATTTGTGTTCTTGAACTTGAATCTTCAAGATTGATTGCTCCTTCTTGAAGAATTTGATATTTTCTCTTGATTTCTCTTGCAAAGAATGATGAATTGGCATAGGATTTTGTAAGTTTTTCTCTCAGTTTTTGCAGCCTCCCTCCAACCCTAGTTGTTCTCTATCAATTACCCTAAAAAGGTATTTATATGCCAGCCCCAAAGAGAGAGAAAAACAGCAAAAAAGGGTTCTGCACGACACAAATGGTGCCGCTTAGTCACCTAAAGACGATGCCATTTGGTCCCAGTTTTTCTATAGTGTTTAGCTGCATGACTGTGACAACGGATTTGAATTTTAGGTAAATTCAGAGCATGAAATTGGAAGATCTAGGTCTTGATTTCTTCATAAAATTTATAATCTTAGCTTTGTACAAAGCTTTGAATAACCTCAATTGGACATCTAGAACTCAAGATATGATCATTCTACCAAAATGTGTCAAAATTGGGACAAAATCCAGGACAAGTGACTTTACAACAAAAGCATGATGGCAAAAAAAAATTGTATTGACATAAATTTTACCATTCTAAATACTTTAGAATATCCTCTATAAATGTCTAGAAGATCACTTTTGCATTTGAAATCTCTATATAGGTCAAAATCCCACTTGAAAATTCTCTACTAGGTTGTTTTGCTCTGCATTCTGTTTTCTTCATTGTGTAAAATCTCCTTGTTTGCTTCATTCTATTCCAAATCTTCAATCAACTCTCCTAAAGAAAAGAAGAGATAAATGGAGTGTAAATGGTGATTGAAACACCAAAATTCCACAAAAATTTCATCTCAAAATGATCATTATATGAAGCAAAAATATGATATATCCGAAGTCTTATGTTCCTCATGAATTATACTAGCCTGATATAACTTATGTTGGTAGTAGATTAGGTCATTATATTGATAACCGAATAATGAACATTGGAATGCACTTCATTATTTGTAGAGATATTTGAAAGGAACTATTGATTGGTTTTTGCATTTCAATAAATTTCAGTGTTATAAGGTTTTTGTGATGCAAACTGGGTTTCTACTAACGGTGAAGTTAGTTCTATTAACGATTATGTTTTTACTTTAGTGGAGAAGGTGAAATTTCATGAAAATTTGCAAATGAAACATGTATTGCGTGTTCTACAAGGGAGTTTGAGTTTATTACTCTTGAGTTGGTAGATTAAGATGCATAATGGCTAAGAAATCTTTTGCCTTATGTTCTCATGTGGAGAAAATCATCTGTCCCCGTTTCCCTTCATTGCGATTCACAGACAACCTTGGGAGTAGCAAAAAATAGTGTCTATAATGGTAAAAGAAAGCATATATGTATCGGACATAATGTGGTAAAATATTTGTTGTGAAAAGGTGTTATTTCCTTAGAATATGTGAGATCTGAGAGAAATTTAGTGGATCTTGTCACAAAAAGATTAACGAGGAAAGTAGTATTTGAATCATCAAGATAAGTGGGACTTAAACCCATTGATTGAGTATATACGGTGGATAGCATTCGTGGTCAAACGAAGGTACATATTTTCTCACATTGTTTTACTTATCTCATTCCTTTTATGAGTAGTATCGTTTCACATGTCTATGAATTCATGACCTTATAGAGTTGGGCAGTTCTAGTGAGAAGGATTTGATGAATTTATAGCTATTGTTTTTGTGAAAGGATTCACAACCATGTATGATTGAGTGGTGTTTATAAGTGAGACTTGATGAATTCATTGTGGAGATTGAGTTTAAATAACTCTTAATGATTATTTAGTAATCACCTATTTGAGTGTGAAGTTGGCCAACTTCTATGAAAGACTAAGATACTCTTTCTAGAGCACTCATGAGAACTAGAGACATGTGCATGGCCTTGCATAGCGCTTAGTAGATTTAGCGTAGAACTGGCAAATATTAAGGACCGGTACATGTTGTGGGGGTCTCAACCTAAGTCAATAAAGTTCAAGAATAATTCACTTTGTTGACTAGGTTGTTGCCTAACTTCAATATGCTTCAATTCAATTGAAAAAGATTGATGTTTAAGTTCTCAATCTTTCCTTTGTCTAAAATTATCTCATTCTATATAAGTGTGACATTTGTGTTGTTCTCTTTAAATCCCACATGGATTATTTAACTCTTCTTAAAAAGTTATTTATTTATTTGAGTTCTTCAGTAACTCTAAATGACTTTGGGCTGTATTATGGATTGGACCACACGCGTGGCACGCACTGCCTTGTTCCAAGATAGGATGCCATTTATTTTTACTATCTATTTTTTATCCTTTTTTGAATATGTCAAACCCAAAATTTGTCCACTTAATCTCTGATTTTCTCCAGAATTTGTGAAGAATTTCCCCACTAACCCATTATCCTTTCCAACGGGCAAATTTTTCTACATTAGTTCCACACGATTTTCTCTTTAGATAACATCATACTTTTACTATAAATACTGCAAGTTGTTGGCAGTAGGGGATAAACTCGATAAATTCATTTCTCTACACTCTACTTCTGTTCTTTCTTATTCTTTCCTATGCTGTCATTTTGGATAATTATATTTTGCAAGTTCTATTCCTCTACCATGACTGTACATGTTAGAGGAAACTGTGTTAAACTTGGGTAGCAAAATGGCATTTACGATTGCACTAAAGACGGTGCTGGAATTTTGCTTTCAAGGTAGCGAAATTTCACATTACCGCCACTGATTCAATAAGTTGTCCTTCGTTATAACTTCTATTTACATTTTTGTGTTGCTTCTCTATTGTTGCTGCCAATTTGCTTCATTTGTGTTGTTGATTTGCTACAAGACTTACAATTTGAAAGCAAAATTTTTCTCTTTGTTTCCTCATATCTCTGCTAGTAGTGGAGAAACTATGGCTGCCAGATATCATAAAGTCTTCTATGATGTTTTTAAGTTAGAACCATTGGATGTACCAAATCATAGGATTCGATCACAAGCGTCGATCACAGAAATTACAAATCATAACAGTGCAGGTGTTGCACTGATCTACTTTTTCTTAGAGGATGAGGAGGACGAGACGCAGACTATGCACGTGAGAGAACTTCCAAATGAATTTGAAAGAAAAGGAAGATCTTTTCAGGTGAAGGAAGTACAAAGAGACCGAAGAACTTGTCGAACGAAGGAATTTTAAAGAAGAAATGGAGTACATTCTTTTCTAATTGTTCATCTGGGAAATCTCCCAACAGGTGAGGTACTATTGGCGTAGCTGCCATTGGGAAGGGCAAGTTTTACTTTTGATACTATTTCACACATGTTTATTCGTATGACGACAAAATGGGAGACTTTAAGAAGATCGTTATGGAAAAGCTACCTAATGTAGAGAATTAAGGTGGCACAAGTAGTGAATCAAATTGCTAAATAAAAAATTATTACTCCAATAAACTCTCACTGGACACTCTGACACAAGTAACTCTCACTCTCTTTTTTTTTCTCTCTTACTTGCTCACTCAATGGAGCACCTCTCACTTACTTGCACTCTTCACTCTTTCTTGCACACTAGCTTCTCTTAACCACTAGCCTATTTATAGAACTTGGTTCACCAACTTGGAAAATTCTAGAGTTCTCTAATTGCTTCTTATTTCAAGAGAACTCTAGATATTCTTTGAGTAAAAAATTGTTGCTCCAACTTTCTTGAATATTCTTCAACTTGCTTGAACCTTCTCAAGTTTTTTGGAATTTGCTTGAATCTTCTAGATTCTTCTAGAGAGTTATGGATGACTCTCTTAACAATCCCTCTTATCCATTACTCTCTCTTTTTCGTGTAGTCATCCAGAGCTCTCTTTGAAATTCTTCAAACTTCGCACTGTTAAGACTCTTAGTGAAGATATCTGCTAGCTGCTCTTCAGTCTTCACATATTTTGTTAGCTCTAAGGGCAAATCATATTAGTTTTGAATAATGACAAACATTGATAAGGACTAAAATGCTTGCATGTTGAGTGATAGGGTTGATTATTTGAGAAGCATGAAGTCTTGTTGCCTTGGAGTCACAATGCAAGAACAACTCTACCATGCCAAAGGTGATTGAAGATTGAAGAATATGTTCAAAAAGAGTGAAGGCATTGAAGACTTAGAGTGTAGAGTTTTTATGCTAAATAGGTATATTTTTCTGTAAACTCTGCACTTGTATGCCTTGGTTTCATTTGAATGCAAGAGAGAGCATAAAACTTGTTTTTGAAATGATCTTAAATGAACTTTGTGTTAACAAGTATGTTTTTGGAATCTAAAATGATCTTAAAAAGATTTTGTGTAATCAAAATGTTTTTGGTAAAGGTTTTTGTATCTAAATGTGTTTAAATGATGTGTCCATTCATGCAAAACATTTTCAATGTTATTAACATGGATTTGAACAAGTTTTGACAAAGTCTAAAAAGTTTGGATGCAAGTTTGGTCGTCCAAACTTTGGAAATGGTACTGTGCTTCCAGAGAATTTCAGAAGCAAGTTCGGACGCATGGAGAAAAGTTCAGACGTCCAAACTTTCTCAGATAAGCATGAGCATTGTTTTTCCAGAGAATTTCGAAAGCAAGTTTGGATGCATAAGGAAAAGTTCGGACGTCCGAACTTTTCCAGACAGCTTGGCACAGTAAAATTTGGACGCAAGTTCAGATGCATAACAGAATGTTTGGACGTCCGAACTTTACTGTTACTAGCCGTTACTAGCCATTTTTATAACTGTTGCATTTGATTTTTCACATCTATAAAAGCTATAAACTTCAGAATTTTTGTAACTCTTGAATCTTTATGAACTCCAAGCATTCCAAAAGCTTTTAGAAAACTTCAAAGCTCTCTTATCTTGTGCATTCAATTGATTATTCAAAAGGCATCAAAGTGTGAAGGTACAACATTGTGTAAACATCTACCAACAAGTGGTAACATCTACACACTCTTCTTTATCTATCAATTTGGGTTGTTCTACTAGCTCTAGCAAGGTTATCTTGATAACATAAAATCCTTTTGATAAGGGTGATCCTTGAAGTTGTGATTCAAGGTTGTTTGAGATATAAAACCATAGAGTTTGGTGAGCCTTGCATTGTAAAAGTTACTAGAAGAGGTTGTGAGTGTAAAACCATAGTTTGGTGAGCCTCTCTTGTAATTTGTAAACCTGAGCTAATAGTAGAGTGTTTGAAATCCTTAAGTGTGAGCTTAAGATAGTGGACGTAGATCTTGAGGATCGAACCACTATAAATTGCTTGAGTTCTTTGCTATTGCTTTCTTCATTGCTTTACTTTAAACTGTCTCTATTTTGCCTATATAATTTTTTCTTGGTCTAAAAGTAAAAAGGTTTAATTTTGCAAAAATTAGCCAAATACCTAATTCACCCCCCTCTTAGGTATTTATATTTCATATTGATATCTCCAAAAAGCATTTTTTCTCGAACAAAGTGATAGTGAACCTCTACATGCTTAGTTCTCGCATGGAATACTGGATTTTCAGTAAGTTGAATTGCTGATTGGTTGTCACAGTATAACGTCACTGCATCATCTATTGATTGATGAAGATCCTTTAGAAGTTGTAATAACTACGTACATTCTTGAGAGGCCATTGCTGCAACACGGTATTCAGCCTCGATACTTGATAGTGACACTGTAGGTTGTCTCTTACTACTTCATGAGATTACTCCTGATCTGAGATTAAACATGTATCCGGTAGTTGATCGATGAGTGTCAATGTCACCAACGTAATCAGCATCACAATATCCCTTCATCTCACTTACGTCTGTCTTCTTATAGAATAAGCCATAATCTAAAGTTCCTTTTACGTACCTTAGTATTCTTCTTACTACTTCAAGATGGGACTTTTTTTGGCTTCTGCATAAATTGACTTACTACTCTGGCGGCATATGAAATATCAGGCCTTGTCAATGTTAGATAAATTAAACTTTCCACGAGCTGTCGGTACATTTTCACAACATCGAGCTCTTTCCCTTCTATTGAGCTTAGTCGAGCATTCACCTCCATCGGTGTTGATATTGGCTTGCAATCAATCATTCTTAGTTTTGCAGAAGATCCTTGGCATACTTCTCTTGACATAGGAATATCCCATTATTTCCTTGATCTTTCTCCAAGCCAAGGAAATGCTTTAGCTCCCTAAGCTCCTTCATTTGAAATCGTACCGAGAGATTTGATCTTATCTGTCTGATCTCTTCTGGATTATCTCCAGTGATGATGAGGTCATCCACGTACATGATTATTATGGTTTGCTTTTCTTCTTGACTTTTGATGAATAGGCTTGAATCTACTGGTGCCACCGAATATCAATTATTTATTAAAAACCCTGTTATTTTTCGTACCATGTTCTAGGTGCATACATACTCTGGGTGTGCCTTACTCTCGAACCCTCTTGGATGCTGCATATATATCTCTCGATCAAGTTCGCCATGTAAGAAAGCATTCTTAACACCCATCTGCCACAATTTCCAGGACTTGCTTGCAGCTAAGGCTAGTAATACTCATATTGTAGTGATCTTGGCTACCGGACTGAATGTGTCGTCGTAATCCAATCCGTACTTCTGTGAGAATCCACGAGCCACTAGTCAAGCCTTGAATCTATCGATTGATCCATCCAATCTTTTCTTCAACTTATATACCCATTTACAGGAAATGGGTTGTACTCCCTTTGGTCTTGGTACTAGGTCCCATGTTTCATTTTGTCTTAGTCCCTAAATCTCTTCCTCCATTGCTATTATCCATTCTTTCTTCTGAGATGCTTCCTTGTATGATTCAGGTTCTTCAACCATTGCTGTATTTGCATACTTGGGATTTGGTATTCTTTATCTGCTTGATCGTTGGAGTTGTGGACTAGCTTCATCTTCTTCACCTTCTTCTACTTCATATTGACTTGGCCTCTGATCTTCTATTATTTTGTGTGCTCCAATTTTTCATGGATTCTTTGCTTTCCTTGAAGCTTGCTCTTCAGTTGGTATATCTTCTTCGGCTTCTTTGGATAGTGAAGAATCTCCCCCTTGCTCTTCTAATCTTTCATCGATCTCTTCTTCATTTTTCTTGGAATCTGGTAATTTCAAGGCTTGTGATGACCACCAAGAGGATGCTTCATCGAACACAACATTTTTGGATGCATAACATTTGTCTGTGTCTAGATTGCAACAAATTCATCCCTTTCTTCGAGGATCATATCTTACAAATATGCATCGAATAGCTTTTTGTCGAACTTACTTCTCAAATAATCAGGCACAAGCACGTAACAGACATATCCGAATACTCGAAAGTGAGACACCGAAGGTTTCTTCTTCCAAAGCTTCTCATAAGGTGAAGTAAAACCAAGCTTTTTTTGTGGCAGCCTGTTAGTCATATATACTGCTGCTTTCATACATTCTACAAGTCTCTGTCAGATACCTTGTTAGCCCTAAGAGCAAATCATGAGGTTATGATTAAGTTTTGATTAATGACAAACATTGATGAGGACTAATCTATATGTCATTTGTGTGATAGGATTGTTGGATTAAGAAGTATGAAGTCTTATTGCCTTGAAGGAAGAAGTGCTAAGGACAACTCAAGTATGATCAAGGATCAAGAATGTAGAGCATGTCCTATAGATTGAAGGCTTGAAAGAGCTTAGTGTAGGTTTACACTTGCAAAATAGGTATATCTTTTGTAAACTCTACACTTGTTTGTCTTGGAATCTATTGAATGCATAAGAGAGCATAAAACTTGTTTTTGAATCTTAAATTTCTTTGAATGAACTTTTGATTGATAAATGTATTTTTAAGTCTAAAATGATCTTAAGTAATCTTTGTATGATTAAAGAGTTTTGATAATGATTCTTGAATCTAAAAGTGTTTAAACAGTTTACCTTTTCATACAAAATGTTTTCAAACTTAGTGAAGTTACAATTCAAATGATTTAACCAAGTTTGAACATCAAAAAATGGCTACTGTACTTCCATAAAAATTCTGACGCAAGTTCGGATGCAAGGGAAAAAATTCGGTCGTCCGAATTTTCCCTGCCAGCATGGTTACTATTTTTCTAGAGAAATTTAGATGCAAGTTCGGACGCATGAAGAAAAATTTGGTCGTCTGAATTTTTTCAGAAGAAATGTTACAGTAAAATTTGGATGCAAGTTCGGACGCACAAGAAGAAATTCGGTCGTCCGAATTTTCTGAAACTAGCTGTTACTAGCCGTTTTATGACCGTTTTTCAAAATCTGTAAAAGTCACAAACTCCAGATTTTTTAAAGAACTTTTGAACTTAAGAAATCCTTCAAGCTCTAGCTTGTTTTACATCAAAATTATTTGAAAAGCTCTCAAATTGCTTTGTGCTCAAAGGTTAAAATTCAAGATTCCAAAGGCAAGAAGTGAAGTGGTGCTAGCAATTGTATTCATCCACCAAGAAGTGTTGGTAACATTCAAATTCTATCTTTACATTATTGTTGTGATTGATACAAGGTTATCTTGTGACGTAAATTTCTTTTGGTAAGGATGAGCTATTGACTAGATTAATCAAGGTTGTGGTGTAAAACCTATATGTGGGTGAGCCTTGGATTAGATTGGTCTTTAGTTTTTCTTTAGATATAAAATCCTTGTGGAAGGGAGAGTCTTGTTTGTAGGATTGCAAAGGAGGTTGTTGGTGTAAAACCCTTGTTGGGTGAGCCTCTTGTGTAATTGCCTAAATTGAACATATAGTGAATTGGTTGAAATCCTTGAGTGTGGACTCAAGGTAGTGGATGTAGATCTTGGAGAGATCAAACCACTATAAATCGTGTGTTCATTTATTTATACCTTTACTTGTTTACGTACTTGTATTATTATTATTTGTTCTTAGTTGTTGATTGATTGGTTGTGGTTTTATTGTTTGATCATCTTGTCTCAACCATTAAATCACATATAAACTTAGAGTTTGTGAATTTGAAGAAGAGGTTTTATTAAGGCAAAGGATTTGCAAAACAGGAAAAGATTTTGATAATTATCCTAAGACGTAATTCACCCCCTCTTAGGCCTTACAATTGGTATCAGAGCAAGGTCTTCTTTTTAAGGTCTGACAACCTAGAAGTAAAGATTAAATGACTAGTTTATCAAATTTGCCTTATATGGAAGGTTCCTCTACAAATAGACCTCCTCTGTTCTATGGTTCTAATTTTACATTTTGGAAATCTAGAATTAGAATTTTTATTTGTTCTATTAACTTTGATTTGTGGAGTATCATTGAGAAAGGTCCCTATGTGCCTATGAGAATAAAAGCTGATGGAATTACAAGGGAACTAAAGCCTATGGAGGAACTTGATGAGAACGACTCAAGAAAGATAACTTTAAACTATCAAGCAATGAACATCTTGCGGTTTGCATTGGATGTGAATGAATACAATCGAGTGAGTGAATGTGACACCGCTCATGATACGTGGAGACTTCCTCAAGTAACTCATGCGGAAAGAGCCAATATGTGCTTTATGGCAATAAATGATGAGGTACAATCCACTTCTTCTACTTCTACTTGTTTTGATGTTGATATTGATGATCCTAATGAATTATTTGTTGAAATGTATGAAGAATTAAAAAAGGCTTCAAAAAAATAAGGAAATTAAACTCAAAATTAATGAGTTATTGAATGAAAATTAAAAATTATATTGTGAAAACAAAAGACTTCTTGAATCTATTGATTGTTTGAATATTGAAAAAGAAGTTTTAAATGTCTCTTTACAAAACATGTCCCTTGAAAATAAGATTCTTTGTGATAAGATTTTATCTCTTGAAAGAATGCTTGTTGATCATGAGACTTTGAAAAAGAAGGTTGATGAGCTTACATTATGTATAGAAAAATTTACAAAAGGAAGGGGCAATCTTGATAAAATTCTTGGAGCTCAAAGATCTCCTCTTGTCAAAAATGGTCTTGGTTATAATTATGTAAACAATGTACCTAAATATAACAACTTCTTTGTTAGAGCTACTTCTACTTTCATACACAATACTTGTTGTACTTATTGTGGAAAACATGGACATAAAGTCACCAAATGTTATGTTAAAAGAAAAGTAGAGAAT
Source organism: Rauvolfia tetraphylla (assembly GCA_030512225.1). NCBI lineage: Eukaryota > Viridiplantae > Streptophyta > Magnoliopsida > Gentianales > Apocynaceae > Rauvolfia > Rauvolfia tetraphylla. The sequence continues at coordinate 2,554,809 of JAJQKT010000063.1, read as the reverse complement.
GGTGTAAAAACAATTTGCAGGTACTCTTCAATTCAAAACTCAAGCACCACTAAGTGGTATATTGATGATTTTGGCTTAAAGAATAACGGAAAACACCTCATTCATAATCAAGGTCAAAGCAACCAATGAAGGATTTGTTTTTGAGACAAGAAGAAAGGAAGAATTCTTGGAGTAACCAATGTTGGTAAAGGTTCCTCTATTCTTTTTAAACTAATGTTGCTTAGTGCAGATTTGAACTATAACTTGCTTAGCATTAGTCAATTGTGTGACAATGAATAAGAAGTTAAATGCCAACATGTGAAGTTTTAGTTGAGAATCCCTTTTGTTAAGATTTGAAAATTTGCCAACCATGACTTGTCAATTGCTTCTCTGAAGTTGATTAGGTTACATTGATGATATGAGATTGAATTCATGGTTGATATGTTTTTGAAATTGATTATATGTCATGATCAAATGATTAAAATTGCTATGATTGAATATCTATGCATTTTCTTGGCCAAAAACATCTTTATGAAACTTTACAAAATGTTCGGACTTGAAGTTTGGATGAAGACCATAAGTTCGGTGGCCCGAACTTGTATGAGAAAATGATATTTTGTGATTTTGATCAATTAATCACAAAAATGTTTCAATGTGTGTTTTATCTTGATAAGCTTGAATGTCTTGTGACTTATGATAATGGAATTTCTTGGCATAGAAGATTAGGTCATGTGAGCATGGATTTGTTGAACAAACTTTCCTCTCCAGATCTAGTTGGAGGATTGCTAAAAATATGTTTTGAGAAAATTGTCTTTGAGATACTTGTCAATAGGGAAAACAAACAAAAGAATCTTTCAAACCCATGAAAATACTTTTAGACCTCAAAGCATCTTGAGCTTGTTCATATGGATTGATTTGGACTTATGAAGAACTCTAGTATTGATGACTTGAAGTATGCCTTAGTGTAGTTGATGATTTCTCAATATTCACTTTAGCATTATTCTTTGCTCAAAAAGATGAAGTGTTTCATAAGTTTGTAAAACTATTCAAAAATGTTCAAACCTCCCTTGAGTGCAAATTGATTTCCATTAGAAGTGACAATGGGACAATTTTACAAACAAGTCTTTACAAAATTTGTGATGAAAATTGAATTTCATATAATTGTTTCAACTGCAAAAACCCCCACAACAAAATGGTGTTATTGAAAGAAAAATTTGAACTTTGCAAAAATTGGCTAGGTCTATGCTTTGTGAAAATTCTTCTTCAAAAATATTTTTGGGCCAAAGCCGTAAACACCACATGCTATGATAAATAGAATTCCTTTAAGATCATTTTGAAGAAAAACATCTTTTGAATTCTCTCTTATAGAATGCCTCAAATTGCATATTTTAAAATGTTTGGTTATAAATGTCTTATCTTAAATTCTTGTGATAACTTACTTAAATTTGATAGAAAACCTGATATTGCTATATCTCTTAGCTATTCTTCTAATAAAAAGGCATACAAAGTTGATAACAAAAAGAACCTTACATGATGAGGAAACCATTCATGTTAGTTTTGATGAATCTTACATTTACTTGGAAAGAAAAGATGAAGATGATGTAGGTACATCTATGAATGACTATCAAACCCATCTTCAAGCACCAACCTTGGAGGATCATACCAATGAGGAAGAAATGATTGAACAAAATCAAGATGACCAACCTAGTGATGACCAAGAGCTCCCAAAGAACTTAGGATAACCAAAAGGCTACCCTAAGGAGCAAATCATTGGTGATATCTCCCTAGGAGTAAACATAAGATGGTACTTTATCAATAACTTTATTCTTTTATATCATATGAGCCTAAAAGTATTGATGATGCATTCTGTGATGATTTTTGGATTATTGCTATACTAGAGGAATTAAGGAAATTTGAAGATACAAAATTTGGATATTCCTAAATCTCATGATCGTTCCATTATTGGAACCAAATGGTTTGTAGAAATAAACTTATTCAATCCGGAGAAGTTGTTAGAAACAAGGTTAGACTTGTTGGATAAGGATTGAATCAAGAATAGGTTATTGATTATAATGAGTCTTTAGCTCCGATTCGTAGATTTAAATCAATTAGAATGCTTTTGGCATTTGCATGTTTTAAAGGTTTCAAACTCTTTCAAATTATGTCAAAAGTGCTTTCTCAAATCGGTTTATTAATGAGGAAATTTTATGTAAAACAACCTCCCGATGTCACTTTAAAAAACAAATTCCTAATTATGATTTCATACTCTCAAAAGCCTTATATGGATTGAGACAAGTTACTAGAGTTTGGTATGAAATATTCAGTATTTTTCCTCTTTCAAAAGTTTTTTTGAAAAATTGACATAAATATTTTCATTAAAGCCTCTTGTAACAATGATCTATAATTTGTCCAAATATATGATACATTTTTTTTGTGCTTCTAATACTTCACTTTGTGATGTGTTTGCCAAGTTAATGCAAAGTAAATTCAAAATGAGCATGATAGAAAAATCCAATTTCTTTCTTGGCCTACAAATCAAGCAAACCAAGGATGGTACACTTATGAATGAAGCTAAGGTATAAGCACTCCCATAAGCTCATCAAATAGGATTGACAAGAATGGAAAAAAATATATAGGAGTAATCTACTCTATTTGATAGCAAGTAGACCCAACATTATGTTTGCCATGTGCTTGTGTGCTAGATTTCATCTTTTCCTTAAGAGTCTCATTTGATTGTTGTTAAACACATTCTCTATTACCTTATTGATACTCTAAGTGATTATGGTTTGTATTTCAAATGTTTGGCTATGTTATGTGATAACACTAGTGCAACAAATTTAACCATCATACTATTCAACAAACTAGGACAAAGCATATAGAGATCAAACTTCATCTCATTAGAGATCATTCTACTAAGGGTAATATTTGTTTAAAGCATGTTTGCACTAATAAACAAATTAATGATATCGTTACTAAGCCATTGGCCGAAGAAAGGTTTGACCAATCTTAGAAGAATCTTAGGGATTTCAAAATTCAATAAATAATGAGTGTATTCAGGTGTTGTAGCTCCAGGTGAGGACATAGAAGCCCATCATGGGAAAAGGAAAGGGAAAAGCCAATAAAAGAGGATGACGACCAATGATCAATGAACCAAGAAAGGTTCATGTTCCTCAAAGCATGGCACGGTTGGATAGATTTGTCACAGTGGAGACTGCTACAGAATTTGATGATTGGACAAAAAGAAACCATAAGATAAATCCAACCCACAAGGTGGATGTCATCAAACTATTCGAAACAGGTAATATACTCTCATTTTTAAATTATATGAGCTCGACTAGGTTGTTTGTGTTTGAAGAATGCAATTACCTTCCATAGTTTATGAAGTTTATGCAAATATTAAGGAAGAAAAAGTTGAGCAAATTGGTAATAGAGCTATTCATTGGTATTCTTCAAGAATAACACAAGTTGATTTTTGAGATTGATAATGCATTGCTCAATAGAATTTGTGATGTTGAGAGTGTTGGGCTTAAGCATCATTCTTCTGGGACATTGTTTTATAAGTAAATTATACTCACATGAAAGTATTGAGAATGCCTGTACAAATGGTAGAACCCTCAAGACTAGAAAGGAGAGAGAGATAAAAGCTTTTTGATGCTAGTGAAAGAATTTTGCATCACAGGCTTACTACCTTGATTATAGCATACTTTAGGCACAAATTTTTTGTTGATAATGTGTATGCTGTAATTATGCTAGCCATGCATAAGAAAAGAAAAATGAATTTTGGATATATAGTGCTAAAGAATATAATGGCAGCTAAAAGAACCGAGCATAAGGCATTGCCGTATGGAAGGTTATTAACAGGAAATTTTCAAGTATCTCCAAGTGCAATTGTCTTCTAGAGGTTTACCAATAAAGAGTAAATAAGTCTACACCAACAACTCACTAAAGAGAATGCTTTGGATACTAGATGATGATAATGTATGAAGGGCTAGAAGAGAAACCCCTCTAAGGGGTGATAGAAGAGGTGCTAGTAGTGAAGAAGAAAATGAAGAAGAAGAAGAAGAGGATGAAGAGGAAATCATTGCTGGAGAAAGGAAAACCAAAATAAGGCATGAGTTATCTAGTGAGGGGGAGCAACCTTCCACAAAAGAAGACTATTTGAAGACGTATTCTCTATTGAAGGAAAAGAAGTTGAAGTTGATAATCTCACTAGAGGTAAGACCATAGTTGCCAAGATGTTTCAAGAGACATTGAACAACCATGTAAAGGAAATGAAGAAGATGGTCAAATTCTTCAAGTCCTTTGCTCCAATGATTCTTGGAAAATTTGATGGTTTGGAAACTAGAGTCAAGAATATGGAAGAAGAGTGGTTTTAAATAGTGCAAGTTCCTATAAAGCCAAAGAAGAAGAAATGAAAGAAGATGAGAAAGAGGACAGTGAAGAGGAAAATAAAGAAGATCAGGAAGATAATATGGGTGGAGATGGAAGCAATAAGGATGATAGTAATGACAGTGAAAATTGAGATGGCTATCAATTTGTTGCTAAAGAAGAAGACAAAGATAAAGGAAAAGGCAATGAAGCACCACAAGAAGAAGAAGAGCATGAGAATGAACAATAAAGAAATAAAGCCCAAGAGAAAAAGAAAGAAGAAGGAGGTGAAGGGAGTTTAATAAAGTTAAATTACAAATCCATCACCAATTTTCTTCAGCCAAGGGAGGAGGAAAATGTGGTTCAAAGGAAGAAGAGATTGGTAACTTTCCAAAGCTGAACTACACTAGCAAAGAGAAAACAAGTGAGGGGCCACTTCACATTGAGCTCAAGGGAGACATGACAATCACTACCAAAAAATATGGAGTGAATATGATGATCAAAATCAAAGACTAAGCATCTCTTTAATCCTATCTCTCTTTACTGTGTTATTTACTTAGATGTGCTTAGTATGACTTATGTGCTTCACAACTGTTTTTATTTGGTTTCTATAATTTCACAGTCTTTCTAGTTTTTGTGATTTTTTTGTGAAGCTCAATGATGAAACATTAGCGTTTAGAGCTTCTTTGGTTTATGATACTTTAAATCACCCAAAGTTCAATTAAGGGGAGAAGAAGTTGATTTACCAAAATATGCTAACATAATAAATGTTGCTTGTTGTTGTTGATATGTTAATTACTTGGCTTGTTGTTTTGTTGCTCATACTGCAAAAATGAGACTAGCATAATGTTTGCTAAATGTTGCTTGTATGTGATAATGACATTTAACTACGATGATTGTGATTCACCCCATCATATAGAGATCAAGAGAAATATGGCCATCATAACAAACATATTTGGAAGTTAAGACCATGAAGCGCATCCAAGACTAAGTCTTTCTATCCCTAAACTCTATTTTGTTGCTTATTTTAGCTTATGACTTGATGCACATGTTATGCTTTAACATTGAAATTTACTTGTACCTTTCTAGTCATTATAATGTTTTGAAGCTCAATGCATGAAATCCTTGTGATAAGAGCTTCTTTTGTTTCACTTTTGTTGTCCAGGTACTCTTACCCCATCTTTGATTGATGACAAAATGTGTGAAAATGTGAAATAGCAGTGGAATTCCTCATGCATGAATAGAAAATGTGTGAATTTTCTGAAAATCCATGCATATGTCAAGGGGGAGAAAGAATGTTGACTGCAAAATGTGTTTGCTGTAAATGTGCTATGTATGTGTGCTATAGGTTGAAATGTAAAATGAATGTGTACTGTGAAAATATTTGGCTGCAATTGAAATTTAAATTGAATATGTTATACTATGTGAGGTTTTGGTTATTTTTTGAGATTTTGGAATATGGTTAAGTTGAGATTGAAATCTTGAACTTGGTTCTTGACTTGACATATAATTTTGGATTGATTCATGAAACAAATTGAGTGCATGAGTTTTGTAGTTTTGCAAAGCTAAACTTAGTGCCTTTGTGGACATACATATTTGAGTACCTCTACAGTTCATTTGAAAATGTAAAATCATCTTTTTAAACTTACAGACCAAAAGTTCGGACACATCCAAACTTTCTTGCCAAAAATACTTTTCTATTGTTCAAATTGTTTGAAAACTGTATTAATCCCTCCTATCATATATGAACAATCTTAGAAAAGCTTATTTTCAAAAATTAAAGTTGTTATCTCACACATTTTACAGTTTGGATTTGAAATCTTAAAATTCGGATGCATGTTTCAGAAATTCAGATGCATCCATATTTTGTTACCAAAAAGTTCTCTTTTGTTGTTCAAATTGATTCAAATATGTTTTAATCTCTTCTACTATATTTGAACAAACTTAGGAAAGCTTATTTTCAAAAATTGAAGCTTTCATTTCACTTATTTTACAGTTCGGAATTGACACGTCAGAACTCGGATGCACAGTATCTCAAGTCCAAACTTATTGAAAAATGAGCACAATCTAAAGGGGAACATTGTTAAACTTTTACAACCTTTAAAACCTCTCTTAGAAGTTTTCTTAATGCTTAAATGCTATATATTTCATCCTACTAGTTGGAAGGAAGGAGGTAAATGGAGGTTGGTTGGGTCATAGGCTCATATTGAGCCTTTTGAATGTCAATATGCTAAATTGGTTATTATCTATCATTGACATTAATGCTTCTTTGTACTATATTGTTTAAATCCATCACATTTTGCATCAAAGTTTGTCATCATAAAAAAGGGGGAGATTGTTAGCCCTACGAGCAAATCATGAGGTTATGATTAAGTTTTGATTAATGACAAACATTGATGAGGACTAATCTATATGTCATTTGTGTGATAGGATTGTTAGATTAAGAAGTATGAAGTCTTATTGCCTTGAAGTAAGAAGTGCTAAGGACAACTTAAGTATGATCAAGGATCAAGAATGTAGAGCATGTCCTATGGATTGAAGGCTTGAAAGAGCTTAGTGTATGTTTACACTTGCAAAATAGGTATATCTTTTGTAAACTCTACACTTGTTTGTCTTGGAATCTATTGAATGCATAAGAGAGCATAAAACATGTTTTTGAACCTTAAATATCTTTGAATGAACTTTTGATTGATAAATGTGTTTTTAAGTTAAAATGATCTTAAGTAATCTTTGTATGATCAAAGAGCTTTGATAATGATTCTTGAATCTAAATGTGTTTAAACAGTTTACCTTTTCATACAAAATGTTTTCAAACTTAGTGAAGTTACAATTCAAATGATTTTACCAAGTTTGAACATCAAAAAATAGCTACTGTACTTCTAGAAAAATTTGGACGCAAATTCGGATGCAAGGGAAAAAATTCGGTCGTCCGAATTTTCCCTGCCAGCATGGTTACTATTTTTCTAGAGAAATTCAGACATGAAGAAAAATTCGTTCGTTCGAATTTTCAAGAAAACATGTAACAGTAAAATTCGGATGCAAGTTCGGACGCACAAGAAGAAATTTGGTCGTCCGAATTTTTTGAAACTAGTCGTTACAAGCCGTTTTATGACCGTTATGACCGTTTTTCAAAATCTGTAAAAGCCACAAACTCCAGATTTTTTAAAGAACTTTTGAACTTAAGAAATCCTTCAAGCTCTAGCTTGTTTTACATCAAAATTATTTGGAAAGCTCTCAAATTGCCTTGTGCTCAAAGGTTAAAATTCAAGATTCCAAAGGCAAGAAGTGAAGCGGTGCTAGCAATTGTATTCATCCACCAAGAAGTGTTGGTAACATTCAAACTCTATCTTTACATTATTGTTGTGATTGATACAAGGTTATCTTGTGACGTAAATTCCTTTTGGTAAGGATGAGCCATAGACTAGATTAATCAAGATTGTTGTGTAAAACCTACGTGTGGGTGAGCCTTGGATTAGATTGGTCTTTAGGTTGTCTTAGATATAAAATCATTGTGGAAGGGTGAGCCCTGTTTGTAGGATTGCAAATGAGGTTGTTGGTTTAAACCCTTGTTGGGTGAGCCTCTTGTGTAATCGCCTAAATTGAACATATAGTGAATTGGTTGAAATCCTTGAGTGTGGACTCAATGTAGTGGATGTAGATCTTGAAGAGATCGAACCACTATAAATCGTGTGTTCATTTATTTATAGCTTTACTTGTTTACATACTTGTGTTATTATTATTTGTTCTTAGTTGTTGATTGATTGGTTGTGGTTTTATAGTTTGATCATCTTGTCTCAACCATTAAATCACATATAAACTTACAGTTTGTGAATTTGAAGAAGTGCTTTTATTAAGGCAATGGATTTGTAAAACAAGAAAAGATTTTGATAATTAGTCTAAGACCTAATTCACCCCCCTCTTAGGTCTTACATACCTGTTCTTCCTTTCTGCAACACCATTCTGCTGTGGGGTGTTTGGACATGTCAACTGTCATCGTATTCTATTCTTTTTCAAGAATTCAGTGAATTCGTACGAGGTATATTCTCCGCCATTTTCTATACGAAGGCACTGTATTTGACGTTCTATCTCATCCTCCACTTTTTCCTTGAAGTCTTTTAATTTTTCTAATGCTTCTGATTTTTCTTTCATAAAATCTATCCAAACATACCGAGAGTAATCATCAATAAATGTTATCATATAGCGATAGCCACTTACAGATGGTTGCTTCATTGGTCTAAACAAGTCTGAGTGTACCAACTCCAAAGGTGTCTTGGCTCTAAACTTTGACTCCTCATATGGTAGTTGGTGTGCTTTTCCATACAGGCATCCGACACATACTATGTTGTCTCGAACTTCTAATATGGTATAACTCACATGTCTCAATCGTGCGTGCCATAAATCTGGTGTCTCATTCTTTCTTGTCTTTTATGTATATGCCGTTTCTACTGATATTACGTAGACTGACTCTAGTTTGTGTCCTTCCATAATTAGTGGTCCCATTGGCTTCAATTGCCGATATATTTTCACGTCCTTTGGACCAAACACCACAAAATTACATGCTGAAGTTAATTGTGATATCGAGAGAAGATTCTTCTTCATACCTGGCCCATATAATACATTTTCTAATTCCATTTCAGTTGAGTTAAAATGAGGTATCACATTGGCCTTGCCAACATGTGTGATTGGCATCATGGAATTGTTTGCAGTTACCAAAACTCATTTTTCATCGTGCTCTTCCATATTCTGGATCTTTTCCTTATCTCCTGTCATATGATTGGAGCACCCAGAATCTATTATCCAGTCATTTTTAAAATTAATCAAATTACCACTTATCACGACCAAGGCATGATCTTCTTCTAGTGCAAGGGATGCTTGAAAATCCCATTCATCTTCACTGCTATTTGTCTTCGTGAAAATATCAGTATTTCCTTTTGCGTGAAAATATCAGTATTTGTCCCACTTTTTGTACTCCGCTGCATTCTCCTTTGGATGTGGCATTGTCTGGTTGTCGTCGATCATCTCCCATAAGCCTTGTCCTCTCAAGTAAAACTTGAGACGGATACTCCACTCACTGTAGTTGTCGCCGTTGAGTTTCTCGATGGTATTAATGAACTCCGCGATTATGAGTTGGTGATTTATCGTCCCAATCAACCAACTTCACAATCTTGCACGAGCAGAGTCTCCACGTACCAAGATTATAGGCTAGCCAAAGTCGAGCACGGTCCCTGACCGTCTATTTTGATAGAACCTCCTCGTAGCGTGATTCTTAATCGATGAACTCAAATACGATCCCTGACCATATTTACCTTAATTTTGGCAGGCCCACAATAACTTGTTCTGATACAACTTGTTGAGAATTAAGGTGGCACAAGTAGTAAATCGAATTGCTAAACAATTAATTATTACTCCACTAAACTCTCACTTACAAGCCACCTAACACTCACAATTAGAGTGTATTTAATTTCTCACTTGATACTCTGACACAAGTAACTCTCACTCTCTTTTTTTTTCTCTCTTGCTCACTCAATGGAGCACATCTCACTTACTTGCACTCTTCACTCTTTCTTGCACACTAACTTCTCCTAACCACTAGCCTATTTATAGACCTTGGTTCACCAACTTGGCAAACTCTAGAGTTCTCTAGTTGCTTCTTATTTCAAGAGAATTCTAGATATTCTTTGAGTAAAAAATTGTTACTCCAACTTTCTTGAATATTCTTCAACTTGCTTGAACCTTCTCGAGTGTTCCAAAATTTGCTTGAATCTTCTCGAGAATTATGGATGACTATCTTAACACCTGATGGAGTTGATACGGAGGATTTTGCTTTACAAGAACATGTTGCAGTTGTGGAGGAAAATTTTGGCACTCTCGATACTGTAATTTTTTATGGACGAGGCACGAGCTCGGAATAGAACAATTTTGGGGGATAGCTTATAATTCAGTAACTATCTCTATGTTGACTTGGTTATTTAAATGCTACGCACTCCGCAGGCAGAAAGGACTGTGAAGAGGAGGTCTGTAACCGGTCCGGAACACCGGCAGTCAGACAATTCCTGCTAGTATTTGCCGGAACTAGATCATCGGTTATGTTCATTGATCTTTTTTCCCCTTTTTTTTGCTTTACTGCAACAAAACTCTTAGTAATTATATGCTTTATTTGGTCTTTTGTATTGGTAACAGAAGCGTACGATGTTGGTTAAATTGCTTTTCTCGAAACATTAATGTTGTGCGAATATTCGGATTCCCCATTATCAGCAGAAGCGTCTCTAAAAACATTGGCTACCGAATCTAATCTAATCCAAGCCCTTAGATGAAGGTGGTTAGTTATGGAGTATGACGTGAATATAAAATTTGGTAAAATTAACATTTGAAATTAATATTATTAGTTCAATGATAGCAATATCTTTGTAAAATTATTCATTTCAGTTTTATCTTGATCGTTATTAGTGATGAATCAATTTTAATTTTTGAGGTAAAATTTAGAAACACTTTTACTGTGACATCCTTTTGATTTACTAAATTGAATTTAAGTACGTCGATATACCTTTCTCTCGAGATGAAAATTAAGATATAGACAGACATGAATCACCAAATCACTTGTTCTTCTATTCAATAGGATTGGTAGTTTATGGGTCAATGTCCATCCGACAGGCATACAAAGAAAACTTATGAATGAAGTTGCATACTAAGATACTGTTGCAACCATTGATCGCCATCAATGAAGGAAATATTAAGGAAAGGAGAAGCTTGTGTGTCGTTGAGCTTCTGGATATAGGACGCCCTTAATGTCGTGTTGGCTCCCGCACCTGTACAATTGTACTCACCATAGAAGATGGTCCTATGCATATATATAGATTTTAGCACATATTAATATTAATATTTGCAACATATTATTTTGTGCATATAAATTACTCGACATTCAATTTTAAATAGTAGAATGTCTTTAATCTTTTGACACCAAAACATCTGCTACTGATCTTAAAGAGAGAAATTATACTTACGGATCTCTTGAAGGATCGTTGAAGTCATTCCATCCTTCTGAAGCAATAATATCAGTCATTGATGTGAAAGCATATACAACAGTAGAGAACGGCCGCCAAGCCCGACCAAGCCAAATTCTTCCAGTGCCTCCGACGCTGCAGTTGCAGAACACGAAACCACTGTTTTCGTCCCTGGAAGCTCGGCCGTTAGCCGTAACCGCTCCGTTTATCACCTTTGCTCCAACAGGTACTGGGCTCGTAATTGAGGTTAATTGGCAGGTCTGTAGATGTCATGGCCAAAAGGTCAACTTATTTATAATCAGGGTCGAAAGGAGAAATTCATGTTGGAGGAAAAAGTTTTAAAGAAATGATTCCTCGGTCCCAAATTACTGGTCAAATTTTAGGTTTTCAAGCAGATTGAGGAAATAATTAGTTTAGTTTGATTTAATGAGTTAAATGACCAAAAAATCATCTTGAAACTTTGAATATGATTAATGATTTGTTTATTGAATTAATAAATGTGAGGGTAATTTTTTAAAAAACCAAGTATCTCAAGGGTAAAATTGAAAGAAATAAATAAATAATATTTTTGATAAATGAATTAAGAAGTAATTTGGAATGAAAGAATAATATAAGAGAGCATAACGTAACGTACTAATTCACAATATTATAGTGGAACAAAGCGTAAAATTTTTTATTTTCTTTTTGAAAATTTTTATCTTTATAAAAAAATATTTTTACAAATTTTTTGGGGACGACCGCTGTCCAGAATGCTGGAAAACGTGACACTGCAGATTGAAAATAAGGCGGAATCATTTGGTGGTTGACGGAATAATGCAAAAAATCCTGGTTATTTGGTCCCTTTTTTCTGGAGTTTTCCTCGTGTTTGAAATTCCATTACCTCATAGAATGATTTCCCGTTGCCAAATACGAAATCGATGGAACCTTGTATGTAGCAATCCTTGAAGTAGTGGCGACCTCTATCGTCATGTAGCGTATCTTGTGCTCCGAAGAATCCACAACCCAAGAACACAGCTTGATCTCCATTTATTCTGAGGGCTACAGCTTGTGCTCCGACAGCACCTGGACTCGGCATGGGAGCTACATTCTAGTTGAAACCAGCAATATTTTGAGTCAAAAATTAATTTCTCTTTGATCTCCTTACTAACCTTTAATATATTCAAAGAAGGTTTAAGGGTTTTTTTTTTAATGATGCTACTATATTTACCATGAAACTAATATTCTTGGCAACGAAGTTGTCTGAAAAAACTTGAACGGAGCCACTGTAGAACGTGCCATGGGCAGAATTGGCTGTATCATTCCATGCAATTGCTGTTAAAGTATACCCTTGTCCTTGGAAGGTGATATTAGCCTTGTTTTTGGGAACAATTACTTTCTCACTGAACGCAAATTACAAATGCGAAAGAGAATTTCTTTAGACTGAGAGGCCAGAAAAAAGAAAGAAAGAAAGGAGAAGCAGTAGAATAAGGGATAGATATTAAGATGCATGTCGATTATAGCTTCTCAAAATAACTGATTTGAGTCTGTATTTTTTCTTTTTAAAATTTAATAAACTGTTTATTTTACGTTTACAAACGATTTTGAGTTTTTTTCTATATATTCCTTCAGGAGAACTGTTTATTTACGTATTTAGATTATTGAAATAAGCAGCATTTTTCAATAGATCAAGAGGAAAAAAGAAACCGGAACAGACCCTAGAAAAGAAGGCACTTACTAATAAATGCCATTGTTGATCCAAATTATGGTCCTTTTTGCGCTAAGAGCTCCCACTGCGTCAACTGCAGCCTGAACAGTGGTGAAATTGCAGCAGCCATTTCGATCAACACAGATTACTGATGTTGTATTTGTATCCGGAGGGGGAAAATTCTTTGGAAAATCATCGCAGATTGAAGCCACTTTCTTTTTGTCATGATGATGACGACTGTCGTGATGGCTTCCGCAATAGCTATAAGAGATTAATGCAGGACCAATATCGCTGATGTAATCTATCAACAGCGGGGGAAAACTCGTAAAGTACTGATTGGTTGACAAATATGCTACTAGGCCAATGAAAAAGGCGAAAAATATTGCTCTTGGACTCATTTTCCATTGCACAGAGAGAGAGGGAGTGTGAGAACTGTGAGATTTTAAAATGACAAATATTGTAAATTGCAGAATTGGAGTTTAAGGTTGGATGGATTGCCTTGCAAATCACCCTGGTTGCTGGTCACATTCACCAAACTTTAAACATAAACTAGAGCTTGCTTGGTCTCCGTTTCTTTACTTCTCATTTTTAAGTTTCTTTTCGATCATTCTTCACAAGATCTTAGGCCTTTCTCCTGGGCACTGATTGGATTGAGGGAAATGGGAGGAGATAAAAGGAAGGAGACTGAGGGATTCGATACTTAGTAAATGGATCGACATCTTATGAAGGAATGCAAAGGAATAGGAGGAGAATGGAAGGGTAATCTTTAACATTAAAATATTAATATTTTTCGGTTTAAAATTGGATAAAAAAAAGGAAATATGTTATCGATTTAATGAATCTTTTCTGATAGATTAAATTTTACTTAATTATTTTTATGTTTATACTAGTCTAAAATATGAATAAAAATGTAAATTCATTATTTATCCCAGTTGTTCAATCGATCAGCTATCCAAATACAATAATCACTCAACCCTCTCCAATCTTCTCTTCTCCTTTTCTTCGATCTAACTATTCTCCTTCTCTCTTCTCTCCTCTCCTTCAATTAAATGGGGACAAGTTTAAATGCCCGCGCGATGCGCGGGTATTTTCTTGGGTGAAAATGTTAAAATAAATAATTTTTAGTTTTTATATTTAGTGTATTTTTTATAATTAGATATTATTAAATATTTTATTCAATCTAGTGTAGAACATATTTGGAACGAAAACAAACAATACATATCATATATTTAATTATCAAGTTATATATTTAATTTTACAGTTGATAAAGAATATTGAATGAAATAAAGAAGTATTAAAAATTTTTTATACATAAGTCAATATTTTACTATATATTTTTTAAAATTTTCATAATCTATAATATTAATATTAAATAATCATCATAATATACAAGTCATCATAATAAAATAATAAACACATCACAAATATTCATGAATAATCTAGAATCATCAATAGAAAAAATGTGCACAATCTATCATATTATAAATTATAATAATAACTCTTCATGAATAATGTAGAAAAAAATTAAAAAATCAACAAAAAAAAAGCTAAAGAGCATGATAATGATGTAGTTGGAGTATAACGGATTCAAACAAAAAAAAAACGCCTGAAGATAAGGACAAAACGAAATCAATTGGATATTGCACAATATAGTGCCATCCCAATTATAAAATCTCAGCCATTCATTTGAGCATCTAACGGCTGAATTTCACTTCAAGATTAAGACAAAACAAAATGATTACAAATCCTCAACAAGCCACTCCAAAATGAAGACAAAACAAAATAATTGTAAATCCTCAACAAGCCATTTAATATATAGGTAGTTAATAGGTAAATTATTATACTTTAATTTTATCATCTTAGAGTAATTATTATTGAAACGATTATATTTTTAAAAATTCGTCAATTTTTAAAAAACATTAGTAAAACAAATATTTAATATTAAATTTAAATCTGATACAGTAACCTGTTATTTTTACAAAAAATACATAAATAAAAATTTTCATAAAATTTTATAAAATCATAACACGTATAGTGCATATCAATTAATTTTATATATAAAATAATTGCATAATTACATATAAATTAAATTATTTGTAATACATAGAGTAAAATTTTGACGTGCGTATAAAAATATACATTGTATATTGTGAAGTGGAACGCACAAAAAGTCAAAATAATTATCACATAAAAATTCATGTACTACGTTGTATACTTAACATAGGCTAGACAACAGTTAAATTTATGATTATAATAATATTTATTTCTAGGCATATATTATAATTTTTATTTTTAATTTATTTGTACATATACATATTTTTCAAAATAAAATATTTATGTATTAATTATATTATGGTCTCAAAGCAATTATTATTAAAACAATATTATTTTTAAAAAATTCATCAAAATTTTAATTAATACATTATATAATTAACATAGGTTAGACAATAGTTAAATGTATTATTATAATAATATTTATTTCTAGGCATGTATTATAATCTTTATTTTTAATTTATTTGTACATATACATATTTTCAAGATAAAATATTTATTTATTAATTATATTATGTTCTCAAAGCAATTATTATTGAAACAATATTATTTTAAAACATTCATCGAAATTTTAAGTTATTTTTAATTTATTTGTAGATATACATATTTTTCAAAATAAAATATTTATTTATTAATTATATTATGGTCTCAAAGTAATTATTATTGAAATAATATTATTTTAAAAAATTCATCAAAATTTTAATTAACAAACTATTTGTAATAGAAATATTTAATAATTAATATTAAATTAAAATTTGCGACAGTCAAATCACAACCCTTCATTCCACAATCTAAGGGTCCAATTTTATCCAAGAAAAGATAAACATTACTTTTAATTTTATCATGGTCTTAAAGTAATTATTATTGAAATGATTTTATTTTTAAAAATTCATCAATTTTTAACAAATATTAGCAACATAAATATTTAATATTAAATTTAAATTTGATACAGTAACCTGTTATTTTTACAAAAAATACATAAATAAAAATTTTCATAAATTTTTATAAAATCATAACATGTATAGTGCATATCAATTAATTTTATATATAAAACAATTGAATAATTATATATAAATTAAATTATTTGTAATACATAGAGTAAAATTTTGACATGCGTATAAAAATATAAATTGTATATTGTGAAGTGAAACGAATGAAAAATCAAAATAATTATCAAATAAAAATTCATGTACTACATTGTGTACTTAACATAGGCTAGACAACAATTAAATGTATCATTATAATAATATTTATTTCTATGCAGGTATTATAATTTTGATTTTTAATTTATTTGTACATATACATATTTATCAAAATAAAATATTTATTTATTAATTATATTATGGTCTCAAAGAAATTATTATTGACACAAAATTATTTTTAAAAAATCATCAAATTTTTAATTAACAAACTATTTGTAACACAAATATTTAATAATTAAAGCAAAAAAAGATAAAGCCAAATTGAAATTCTCCAATCAAATCTCAACCCTTTATCAACAATCCAATGGCCCAATTTTCACCCAAGAAAAAGACAAAGCAAAATCAATCCAAATCCAATCAAATCACACCCTTCATCAACAATCCAATGGCTCAATTTTCACCCAAGAAAAAGACAAAGCAAAATCAAGCCAAATCCAATCAAATCTCAACCCTTCATCAACAATCCAATGGCCCAATTTTCACCCAAGAAAAAGACAAAGCAAAATCAATCCAAATCCAATCAAATTTCAACCCTTCATCAACAATCCAATGGCCCAATTTTCACCCAAGAAAAAGACAAAGCAAAATCAATTCAAATCCTCCACAAGCCATTTAATAATAAGTAGATTAGGAACCAAAAATTGAATGGAAACAATGCCTAAGTAAGAAAAAACAGAACTCTAATAATTCTAACTTAAAAAGTGTCTAAATGTATTTTAGATCAAGTAGTGATGATGATCTTTTGTAAGAACTTTGAAATTCCATGTTGGATGTGTTTACTCATTGACAAACTTAAAATATTGTAGCTAAAATGATCTAATCATACTGTACTTTAAGTAGAATGATCATTTTCTTATAGTCAAATCTTTTTTTAAATCAGTTTAATAAATAAGTAAATCTCTTATGTTAAAATATTTTACTTTTGAATTCTCATGAATTGATGGCAAAGAATAATTACAACCAATTGTATCTAGATGAATTTAAACATCTAGTTTCTAAAACAAATAGTCCCTTTCAGAGATGTTAAAAGTCAAAAATTAGATTTTGGTAAGGTCCACATGGATATTCATAAATAAGAAGAAAAATTACCTTTCTTGTGCCTTCATTATAACCTTTGAAAATCAAGTGCTATGGTTGTTGTGTGTTTTCTATACCCTTATACTCTATTCTATCATAATCTTTAACAATTTGTACACAAACACAAGGCAAGTACACTTATCGTTATGATCAATATAATGACAATTATTTCAAATGTCGTATTCTCGGAGATGGTCAAATACCATTACTCACTTTTTGTTCTATTGTTTAGTCTAACAACTCAATTGTGGAAATGGTTGAAATAAACTACTAGGGATAGGAATCTAACTTAGCTAATTAAAATTAGCTTAACTAATCTTACTTAAAAGTGAGAATTCAATTGAGAAAATAAAACTTGAATGGAAAATTCCCTTAAAATTACCTATGCGATAGAAAAATTCCTCTGGTTGATTATTTTTCCTTTCTTATGTTTGGTGAAATTCCTATATCAGGACTCACTCTATCTCTAGATAAGAGTCCTCTACCCTTAGATTAATTAGTTGAAATCTCTTTCTAACTAATTCAACCTAAGAATGCATTTAGATTAGTGAATTTCCAGTTAGATTTCTCTAATTACCAAGAAGATGTTGAAGTTCCTATCTCTAGTCAGATAAATCATCCCCATTATTTGTGTATGGTCTATTTCACCCTTCCTTTCTCAATTCCAAGTGAAAATCCAGTTTATGAATCAATTTACAACCAAATCAATTCAACCAACCAAACCCACAAAAAATCTATAAGAATTTGGAATTCAATCAACTAAGAAAATCAATCATTCTCATAGATAAAAACTAGGGTTCATAACCATCCAAGTATTCAAGAATTTAGCTCATCAATATAAAGCAGCAAAGAAATAGAAAGAATTGCTTATTTTCATGGCTTAAATCTTCTCTTTTTCAAGGTTTGGAGTTCTCCAACTTGGTTGTGAAGAGCTGTGTTCTTGAGCTTGAATCTTCAAGATTGACTGCTCCTTCTTTAAAGATTTGATCTTCTCTCTTGATTTATCTTGCAAATTTTGAGGATTTTGGATGGAATTTTCTCTCAAATTTCTCCTCTTTTGGCCTCCTCCAAGAACTCTAGCCGATCTCCTCCAAAGCCCTTTAGGTTCTATTTATAGTTCTCCCAAAAATGAGAGAAAAAATGCAGAAAATGGTTCTGCTCCACCCAAATGGTGCCGTTTGGTCCCTTTCAAGTGGCGCCGCTTGCAACCATTTTTGCTATAGTTTTATGCTGTCGACTGTAACATTTATTTTGACTCTTAGTGAATTTAGAGCATGAAATCGGATGATCTAGGTCTTGATGTATGCATGAAAGTTGTATATCATGATCTTTTATTTTTACAAAGATTTAAATCACCTCGATTTGATGTCTAGAACTCAGGATATGGTCATTATACCAAAATGTGTCAAAACTGGAACCAAATCCAGAAAATTTGAATTTGCACTATAAGCAAGGTGGCAAAACAAACTCAGATTGACATAAATCTTTCTCTTGTGGAAACTTTAGAGTGTCCTCTATAATTTTCTTGAAGGACACTTTTGTATTTAAAACCTTTAAGGAGGTCAAAAGCCCATTTCCAAATTCTCTGTCTTTTTGTTTTGCTCTGTATTTGTCCTCTTTTATCATTGTGTAAAATATCCTTCATTGCTTAATTATATTCAAAATCTTCAATAAACTCACCCAAAAGCAAAGAAGAGATAAAGGGAGTATAAATGGTGATTGAAACATTAAAATTTAACGAAAACTAAAGCTCAAAATTATCATTACATAAAGTACAAATATGAAATATCAATGATTTCATGCTGATTACATATTATGAATTTGTTTGTACAAAGTTGTTGGCATCATAAGGTATAGAATAAGAATATTGACAATTTACCAATGAAAACTAGAATTCATAGAATATAATAAACCAGAAATGAGAGAGAGAGAGAGAGAGAGAGACTAAAAGGAGTAACATAAAGAACTCAAAAATTTTGTTGCTTTTCATTGCATGATTACGCAAATTAACCGTCAGTCCTATTTATAGATCTTAAAGTACACATTTAGTACTAGGGTGTTCATTCGGCTATTAGGTTTAATTTAAATTTAAAATTTTTGTTTTAATTTGATTTTGTAATTTTTTCATAAAAACCAAATGGAATTCTGTTTTGCCCAGTTTCCATATGAAATTTTTATTTATTTATTATTATTGTACAAATTTAAAAATATTCAAATTCTTACATATTTATTTTATTTTTATTGAATCAAATCGAAATTTTATTTATTCTAAATAATTTCAGTATGTTCGGTTTCAAAATTTTGAAACCGAATCCAAACCATAGTTTATACTAAGTACATAAAGCTGAACCAAATTGAACTATAAAACTAAAATGTAATTTTCAGCTGTTCGATTTTCGGTTTAAAACGAATAATGAACATCCTTAATATTTACAAGAAGAGATGGGAATGAATCATAAGATAAATTCTATCTTCTATTAAATATATGATAGAATTTAACAACTATCTTATTTATCTTCCTAAGCAATATATATGTATCTCAATCTGTGATCTTGTAATATCACTTATTGTGGTAGTAGACATCCACACATAATTGTTGTTTCCTAATAATAAGTATCAACTAACCTAAACCTGTGCGATGCACGAATATATTTTAAAAATAAAAAATGTTAAAATAGAGTTTCAAAAGAAATATTCAAAAAGAAACATTTTTTACCTCTCAAAATGTATGTTCTTTTTTTAAAAAATCAAATAACCTAGAACACTAAAATTTCATTTGTTCAAAAACATCCAATATCTTCTTTCCCATCTTAAACTCTTAACATATGTTTTTTTACCTCTTCTATTCCTCACAATACAAAATCAGGAGTAATATTGTTTAAGTTGAATATACATTAAAAATTTTTGAAATCTCTTATTCAAATGAAAATATCAATAATATCTTTTTATAAAACATAAATAACATGTACGATTTGTTATATCAAAGAAGGTTTAACTTATCCCCTTATCCGCTTCATTAATCAAGGTTTCTTTTGTGTTTTCTAGAAGAAAAAATTCCTTAATGACAAATCTATTTTGTTCATCAATAATTGAGAGAAATTATAATTATTAGTTACTTCAGACCGTAATTTGTAATAGCCTTTTTTAATTAACCCATTAAGTCAGATAATGAACGATTTCAAAAATGTTCTCAATGGATTACTTAACAAAGGAATTAAAAGTTGATGTATCCAAATCATTTCCTATTTCTTAGGATTTTTTTGGGGGTAAATCAAAACAAATGAAAATTTAAACAAAGTAATGACATTGAGGTTTAAATGAAAGTTTATTTATTTCACTGCAAATTATATAACGTTTATCTATTTGTATTCTCCTAATAAGTGGATAATTATTTTGGTAAAATAGTTTAACAAATATAAGCAAGAAAGATGTCCGGAGATGCAAGAACGAAATATAATATAAAATGAGAGAAAAAGTATGAAAGAGAAGAAAAACAAAGAAATTAAAAGAATACCAAAAGAAGATACTATAAGCCATGTCATTGTAGTACCACCAAACAAAAGAAGGCATAATATTAGAAAAAATACATAATAGGCAAAATAATGAAGTAGGAAACCTAATGTAACATTTTAGGCCTTGAAGCCTATGATCAATGTGAATGAAGCAAACAACTTTGATATTTTAAAAAGGGAAAGGAAAAAAAAGAACATTTAAGCACTTACATCTACTTATAAAGCACACCCAAAATCCATGTTCGAAAAACTATCATGTAGGCAACACCTCTAACCCAAAGTTTAAATATATTTTAGTATAGTCAAATAAATAAATAAGATTCATTTGCATTGTTTAAGGATGCACTAATAAAAGAAGCCAAACCATCATCAAATTTATATTAAAAAATAAAATACATATTAAATATCGAGTGAAGGAGTTCAATGTGAAGAAAGAAAAATCTCAAATGAGATTTTAGGAAGTTCAATCAAATTAAAATATAGACATTATTTAAGAAAATAATAAAATAATTAGAAAATAATTTATAAAATATAACACTCAAATTCTTATGGAAAAATCTAAATCAAATGAAAAAAGAATGAAGGAATTGAAAGATTTATGTTAAGAAGTGACGATAAAAAGAAAAAGTATAGGAGTTGGAGCTTTTAGATATTATGAGATTTGAGCGATGATTAAACCCAAAAAATGTGGAAGAGGTGGTTACATTTTTGGAAAGAGAAAAGAAGAAGAAAAGAAAGTTCAGAAGAGAATAGTGATGATGTATTTGAAACCCCGATATGGATCCCACATGGGATAAATATAAAAATTATGATCTGTATATGAGTATAGACCTAAGTATTCATAGTCAACTTGAAATATTAATTTTGGCATAGCGAGGGCAGTTGCCAAGTACTTGTTTGTTGGTGCTGCCAGGCCCATGAGTCGCACGCTCGGGGCTGCAGGCACAGGCATAACATTATGATATCATAATGGTTACCAGACGTGTGAGAGCTAAGTATTACACCGTGCGCAATGGGAGCCACATCTAGAGTCTCACACCCTGGTAATTATGATATGTATATGAGTGTGGTCCTAAGTATCTATAGTCAACTTGGGATATCTATTTTGACATATCGAGGACTATTGCAAGCCCAAGAGTAGCGCGCTCGGGCCCTCGGGCACTGGGCATGACAATGTGTATTGTGTATGGAAAAAATAGGTAGACATTCGAAGTTTTGATTTTAATAAATTTAGTTTAAATTAAGAGATTGAGTTAAACAAAAATGTTAAAAATAAAAATTATGTTTGTTTACAACTATTGAATAATTAAAGTTATACTTTTACAAAGTAATTGAAAGTATAGAATTCAATTTTCTAAAAGAATACAAAATTCAAAATTCAAGTTAATACATTAGTAGTTTAAAATTATTTTAATAGGTTGAAAATTATTCTAACCAATCAAAAATTTTTAAAGTAATACTTAAAGTCTCATACTTTTACATTATAACACAATATACACAATTCAAAATTAAAATTTAGATGAGTTAGTTTAAAGTTATTTTAATATATTAAAAATATACTAACCATTGAAATTTTTGAAGACCAATTAGAAAGGTAAAAACTATAAAAAAAATTAGGATAATTCAAAATTCTAGTTAATATATAAGTCATTTAAAATTATTTTAATAAATTGAAAATGATTCTAACCAATCAAAAAATGTAAAAGTAATAATTAAATTCTTATTCTTTTACAAAGTAACTTAATATATGAAACTCAAAATTAAAATTAATATATCAGTTAGTTTATAATTATTTTTTATAGATTAGAAATAATTCCAACCAATCAAAGTAATAATTAAAGTTTCCTACTTTTACAAAATAACTTCATATTTAGAATTCAAAAATAAAAGTTTATTTAAAGTTATATTAATAGATTGAAAATTATCCTAACTACTTAAAATTTTAAAGATTAATTAAAAAGTAAAAACTCCAAGAAATTAAGGTGAGAGGGTTGGAGCCATAAGAAAGAAATTAATACATTTTTATAATGTATGTATAGATAAATCTAGCCCGAATGGATTCAAGAACCAATCTGTAGGTCTCATACTACTTTTTGTTTCACATAAGTATTATCATTTCCTTTATCATTGGCCGGCACATTGTACGGAATCTTTTTTTTTTTTTTTTGAGGGAATTAGTAAGTTTCGTTGAGTGGCATCTACTTGAGGCAATTACACTTGCAACCTCTTCTACCCCATACGTGACGGGTAATTTGAGAGAGCTTGCTAGGCAAGTCGGTGAGCTTGAATATTTCCAGATTGTTATATGAAGTAAACAGAAACATTAAAATTGTGCATTAAACTCCTAATGAGATAAGCGATGTGACTAAGAGGGCTCAAGGAAGCTTGATCAGAGTGGATAGAGTCAACAATAGCCTTGCTGTCGCTTTCAACTTTTGTTGGCAATATTAAATCAAGTAAGATTAGAAGATTTATTAATTTATTTATCCTATTCAGTTTTGGTTTAGTAGATTTTTATTATTGTTTGGAATAGAATTCCTAATGTAAATATGTTTAGTAATCTAGACTTGAAAGCTATATATATATATATATATATATATATATATATATATATAAGTTTGTATCTAGAGTTATGTGTGGCATAGAGTCATAATTGAAGAAGTTGGAGTTTGGTGTATTATTGAAGAAGGTTTTGAAGAATTCTCCCAACACTAAATTAACAGAAGAAGAGAAGAAAAAGAATCAGAATACCCTTGCATGGTTTCATTTTCAAACTACAGTTGCAATAGATGTAGCAAAAAAGTTTTCTATGCAAGATCAGCAAATAAATGTTGGACTATTTTGATGCATTCTATTGGAGGTAAGATTTCTGTTTTGAATTCTAGTAGAAAAGGAATATTTGAGAAAGAAAATGTTTTTTATTTAAAAAAGGTTGATGAGAACCTTTTTCTTGATGAGGAGAAGAAAAAAACTTTACCTTCTCTAGATGAAAGAAAATATTTGATAGAAAAGATTCAAAATAAAGTTGAATCGTCCAATTTGGAGAATTATGATTTGATTGATAACTCTCCAAGTTGGGTTAGAATAAAACATTGATTTGAGTGATGATAGAAAAATTACTTCCATAAATTCTCTTTGTTGTAATAGTCAAATTTCTTTGTTGAGTCCTGCGATTGATGATGTGTTGGTGATTGAAAGCCTTTCAAAAGTTGCAATCGCCTTCTAAATACTCCTTAAATTTTGACTTACTGGTTCGGCATCAAGAAGTCTCTTACCTCGGTCCAAATCAGAGTCTTTATTACCTTTCAAGTTAGTTACCTGAGCTGCAATCGCCTAAGGTAAAACCTAGTTTACAAGCTAAATACTTTCTTATTAAGGGAATTCGTTGTTATTTGCAGAAAATTTTGTGCGTTAATCAAGCATAACAGTACTAAAACCTTATAAAGAGGCAGGCATTCAAGAACTTTCGTATAAAAAAAGTTAGAATGCCTCACTTTGGTGTGCAACCAATTCATTTACTATCTAACTAGTAGAATCTAATCAAAATAATATTACTATTGAAGTCGCCCCGTCAAACATCAGCTAGAAAAAACAAGAAAACATAATATACGATGCTGAGCAGCCCAGACCATGGTTAAAATAGAGCGGCAAAAAGTACATCAACTTCTTGGGAATTTGAACGGAGAGAAGAGCCCAGATGATTCCGAAGCAGCCAATCGCAAAGTCTTTACTGGATGTACATCCTTAGCTGACTTCGAAGCCATAGGGAAAAAAAAGCAACTAACCCTCAGCAGAAATTGCTTTTTCCACCATTTGTTGATACTCTTGAAATGTGTAAAACGGCGCCAATATCAACTGGAGTGCATTTGAATAATGTTATTTCGAAACTCAATATAAAATTTCAACTTTAAAACTCATATTTACTTTTTTAAATAATTTAATTTTTATAAAATCTAAAATAAAAATTTCTATCTCAAACTATATTCCGTGTGTCATAGCAGTTCGGGTACTTAAAATAGGGTGTCCCCTTTTTAAACAAACCAACAGAAATACACTTGCGTGTCTTGACAGTTTGGGGTGTCTTAAACGAGGACAAGGCCTAATATGGAAACTTCTCAGTTTGAGAAATTCCAAGAAGCTAAGAAGGAAACTACTAAGCTTGGTGTGCCTTAAACGTGGACTCTTCTCTTGGAGAAAACTTTCTCGATAAGAAATCAAGATGCAGATCGCGAGGTGGATTTCCTCGGTCCTTATAAATATTTAAAAAAGAATCTAAAAATTCAATTCA
Organism: Rauvolfia tetraphylla; assembly: GCA_030512225.1. Lineage (NCBI taxonomy): Eukaryota > Viridiplantae > Streptophyta > Magnoliopsida > Gentianales > Apocynaceae > Rauvolfia > Rauvolfia tetraphylla. Next base: position 2,529,646 of record JAJQKT010000063.1, on the reverse strand, counting down.
AATCTTATTCAAAAAGTTAATTATGAGCGTTAAAATATTTTTATTTATTAAAAAATAGGAGAGTGTAAGAAGTTAAAAGAGAAGTGTGAGTAACTCTACTCTAAAAAGAATTACCATATATTACATTCAATTAGAAGTAGATAAATTACTATTTTCAATTGACTAAACTAGTCCGGAAAATATTTTTTAGCACCCAAACAATTTTGTGTTGTTTAAAATAATCCGAAAACTATTTTTTCAACTCTTTAAATCTTCAAACAAAATTTGTTGCTGTTCTATATTCCTGCCAAACTCAATTTTTTTTGTAAGCACATTTATGACCCTCTCCTCTTCTACATATTGCCTTCTCTATCTCATTCTTCTCTCTCCAACCATGCCCACAGAAAATCTCAAAATTCTAAAAATTGCACTGAAAGGCGAGATTGGCAGCCCATGTGAACACAACTCCAATGGAATATAATTTAACCAGTTTGCTCAATTAAGGTTCCTAGGTTTTTTCGACTCCGCATCAAGACATACACTTGATCCTGCATGATTCCTTAAGCTGCCCAGTCTCAGAATAAATTTTCCAAAACTCCATGATCTCGGTCATTTGTGAGCATATTTTGGACTATTCTAGGACTACTTTAAATAATTGAAATTTGTTTGAATACTAAAAAGGTCAAGAAAATGTTTCAGGACTAGTTTAGAGAATTGAAAATGGTTCAAGGATTATAATGACTAATCTCCTGTAGAAATATTTTATGTTTATTGTGAAATTCAATTGCAATGGACATGAAATTAACTATTACAAAATAAAATAATAATAAATAAGACTTTGAACTGTAGAAAAATAGAGAGAGGGTTCAAGAAAATATAGATAGAATTTAAAATTTTATTAAGAATTTTTTATCATATTCTTACAAGCTACTCCATGGTCCTATATATAGGACACATGAAATGTATATAAGGAGAGAATAACTTATCTTCTAACTTAATAATGCTAACAAAAATTCATTTAATCCCTTCACATTCCATAACCATAAGATAAATTATCTCTTAGAATAATGGACATTCATAAATAATATTTCATAACATTGTCTATTGAAGAAATTGCCACAATAGATTGTTTTGAAAATCGCCATAACATGGAAGTACCAGCACAATTAAATAAATAGCTAGTTTGAGAATGTGTTTTATAAGGATCTAATAAATAACCAGCATCTGCACAACTAATTAATTTTAAGTTGATTTTATTTGAGTAAAATAATTAGAGATCTATAGTCCCTCAGAGATATCCAAGGACATGCTTAATATCGTTCCAATGTCCTCGTATAGAAGAAGAACTAAATCTCGCGTATAAGTTCACATAACATGTTATATCAAGACGAATATTACAAGCAAGGTACATTAGCGGACCAATTGCACCTGAGATACAGGACCAATCAATTCTTTATTATCCTCTCGAGGTTTGAATGGATCTTTATTCATATCCAATGATGGAACGATCAATGGAATACTCAATAGACGCGCCTTGTCTATGTTAAATATTTTTAAAACCTTTGTTCTATGTGTTGATTGATAGATAAAAACTCCATCTTCCCAATGCTCAATTTATAAATCAAGGCAATTTTTTATTCTTCTAAAATCCTTAATCTCAATTCATATTTCACATAATCCATTGCCTCTTGAGGCTCTTCCATAGTTCCAACAATGTTAATGTCATCAACATTTATAGCTAGTATTACAAAATCAGATCCTAATTTCTTGATGAAAATACATGGACACATTGGATCATTCATGTATCTTGCTTTAAATAAACATTCACTAAGAAAACTGTATCACATGCATCCAGATTACTTCAAACTATATAATGACTTTTGCAATTTAACAATCTAATAGAATAATCTCCACGAGAACCTAAGTGACATGTTGTTACTCTAAAACCATATATATATATTACTCCTTTCGTTTCATTTCTTTTGATATGATAGTGTTTGAGCGAAAACGGAGATTTATATTAAAATTTGAATTGTATTATAAAAATAATATAATATAGTGATAAGTAAAAAATACATGAGCCAACAGGTATTTTACGTCAAATCTAAATATAAAAATATATATAAAGTGCAGTTAGTGATTGATTGATAGAATATAATATATTAACATATTCTTTTTATGAAAAATGTCAAATATCTTAGAACATATAAATAAAAAAGAATGGAGTAGTTTTGTTAGTTTTCTTCTCAAGGCTAGACCGCTAAACTTACTTTAATTTGAAATTCAATTTCAAAAACAATAAAAAATTACTAAACAAAAAATTAAATAGAAAAAAAAGTAATAATTATAAAAATCCATAAATCTTCTATGTATGCTTGGTTTAAGATAGCAGCATTGAGTGCCAGTTCTGCACGATACCGGTTGATTTCAAGACATGTAAGAGAAACTTCCAACTATATTGCCCTAGCGGTGGCAAAGTTTTTCTCCAATTCCAACCTTGCCCAAGGTCCAGTCTCCGTCAGCGTGTTACTGTTAATCTTTGATTACAATACAATTGCGCCGGAGCAACCATTAGCCCAATGGGTCGGCTCCACCACCGGTTTTGGTGGTGGCTGAGGATCATCCGTTGCAATCTGCTGTGCTGCCAATGAGATATTGAAGCTGGTGTTTTATTGTGTAACTTCTCTACAGCAGCTCCGCTTATAGCAATAATATGCATCAATGATAATTCTGCTCCCTCATAAATTGCCTTAGTTCTTGCCTTTGACATACCATACTATATATAGTGCAAAAGAGAGCCATATTTTTTGTCTCTACCTTTCTAGTCTTTGAGACTAGAAATTTTGTGCCAAATTCAGTCGCTTCCCAAACTTGGCTTGAAAATTGACAGTCAAAAAGCGCATGTTATATGTGGTAGAAAAGAAATTTAGGGTAATAATTCGATTCAAAATATAAAGTTTTTGATTTTTTTACTCTTTAAAATTTTTGACTTTTTACAAATTTGAAAATTTTATTTTTAAAGTTATAATTTCTACAAATATAATTCTTTTATTTTTTATTATATTAATAAAATTAGTTAAAGATACAATAATAAAATACATATTTATTTTCTTTTTTTAATCTATATAAAAAATCAAAGGACTTATATTTTAAAATGAGAGAGCAAAAGATTGGGACTGTACCAGGAACCAAACATGTCGTATGTGCGGAACTTCGGCAGGTCTCCAATTCCATCAATGTAAGAAAAAAACTCAATGATTTCCGACAAAAAATTCCTTCTCTATCTTAAGGGTTCCGAAAGATCAGTATGAAATAGCGACCGGTTTCTAACTGACTAGGACATCATGACTTTCGAAACGTTTTGGACCATACTTCAACCAAACTTTAATAAAATAAGCGGGAAAAAACAAAAAAAAAAGGATGAGGAATTTGAAGGCAGCATCTATGCACGCTTTATGCCAATGTGCATTCCAGTAATCCATAACGCCTTGTTGGGCTGTAAGCCGGAATCAAGGGGAAGGTTTTCAGGCCAAAGGATGAAGAAGTCCTCGTCGGCCGCCATTATGTCGTAACAGGCACCGTACTGGCCGCTCCCGGTGACGCCATTTGTTGCTAGTGATTTTGGACAGCATTGTTCGACTTCGTTGGTACACATTTCCATTTCTCCCATGTTCTGAAGACACCACTTTTTCCGGCTTTGAATTTCTGCACCTTCGCAGCGACAGCTTCGTGCCTATAGAGTTTATCAACTCATGCAAATCGTCAAATCTCAACAAGAATTTTGACTGAATGAGATGGAAGCAATTAGGTTCTATTTTCTACTGAAAAGAAAAAATGTAAAATAAAAAAGTTAAATTCTCACGCAAATGAAGGAATATAAGTTTTCGCTTGCTGCACATCATGCTCACCTGCGGCTATTCAGGGAAGGTTTATTCAGCTTTACATTCTGAAGGCATAAGGTAAAACTTGGTTGACATGCTAAACACCTTCTTATTAAGGGAATGCGAAGTTATTTGCAGAAAAAAGAGAAAGATATTTTGTGTACTAAAAACCTTACAGAGAGGCAGACATTCATTTACTAGCTAATTAGCAAAATCTAATCTAAATAATAGTACTATTGAAATCAGCCACACAAATATCTGTTAGAAAATAAAACAAAGAAAACATAATACACGATGTTGAGCAGCCCAAATGAGATGATGGTTGAAAGAGAGGGGGGAAAAGTGCATCACCTTCTTGAGAGCTTGAACGGAGAGAAGAGCCCAAGTGATGATTCCGAAGCAGCCAAGCCAGAAGTCTTTACTGGATATACATCCTCAGGTGACTTCGAAGCCATTGGTGAAAAAGGCAACTAACCCTCAGCAGAAATTGCTTTTCCATCATTTCTTGATGCTATCATGTTTTTATAGTCCTAAACTGCGCTGGCCGTGCTTTGGGTGGTAGTGGGCCAGATTTACTAATTAATGAGTACCTAATAAAGTAACAGGAATTAAAAAATTAAAGATCAGTGACTAATTTCTGATTCTTCTGAAACTAATTTCTAGCACTTAAACAATTTTTTATTGTTTAAAATAATCCTAAAACTATTTTTTCGACTATTTTAATTAATCGGCAAACAAAATTTGTTTCTCATTTATAGTCCTGCCAAACTCAAATTTTATTGTAAGCACATTTATGCCTCTCTCCTCTTCTTTTCATATTGCCTACTCTATCTTCTTCTTTTCTCTCCAACCATGCCCCCCGAAAATCTCAAAATTCGTAAAATTGAACAAAAAGGCAAGACTCGCAGCCCATGTAGTTCTGATTCTTTAAGCTTTCTCAGCCAAAATTTTCCTCAATTCCATGATTTCTCAACGAAATATCACACTACAAGAAAATACACGATTAGCAACAAACATTAGCGACGGCAACAATTTGTTGCTAAATTTGAGACAGTTTAGCAACAGATAACATAATTTTGACATAAAAATTGGTGCATTAAAAAAAGTATTTTTAATATTAAAATTAGATGTCCGTCTCTAATCCCTCGCTAATTAGTGACGAAAAAATTAAAGAATTAAAAAAAATCATTTTTAGTATTAAAATTAATATTCTATCTCTAATCCCTCACTAATTAGCTAGGGATTAGCAACGAAAAAATTAGAGAATTAAAAAAATTGTTTTTAATATTAAAATTAGATGTTCGATGCTAATCTCTCGTTAATTAGCGACAAAAAAATTAAAGAATTAAAAAAAATCATTTTTAATATTAAAATTAACATTCGGTAGCTAATCCCTTGCTAATTAGCGAGGGATTAGCGACGGACAGCTAATTTTAATATTAAAAATAATTTTTTTAATTCTCCAGTTTCTCTGTAGCTAATCCCTCACTAATTAGCAAGGGATTAGTGACCGAATGTTAATTTTAATATTAAAAATGATTTTTTTTAATTCTTTAATTTTTTCGTCACTAATTAGCGAGGGATTAGAGACGGACATCTAATTTTAATATTAAAAATACTTTTTTTAATGCACCAATTTTTATGTCACTAATCCCTCACTAATTAGCAAGAGATTAGCGACCGAATGTTAATTTTAATATTAAAAAAGATTTTTTTTAATTCTTTAATTTTTTTGTCGCTAATTAACGAGAGATTAGCATCGAACATCTAATTTTAATATTAAAAACAATTTTTTTAATTCTCTAATTTTTTCGTTGCTAATCCCTAGCTAATTAGTGAGGGATTAGAGATAGAATATTAATTTTAATACTAAAAATGATTTTTTTTAATTCTTCAATTTTTTCATCGCTAATTAGCAACGAATTAGCGACGGAAAAATTGAATTTTAACAGAAATAAACATTACAATTCTTCACTCCCTATTTCGTCGATAATCCGTAGCTAATTAGCGATGGATTAACGAAGAAAAAATTAAATTTTAATATCAACAAACACTGCAATTGTTCAATCCCTATTCCGTCGCTAATCTGTAACTAATTAGTGACGGAATAATTAAATTTTAGCATCAACAAACATTTTAATTGATCAATCCCTAATCCGTCGCTAATCCGTAGCTAATTAGCCACGAATTAGCGATGGAATATTTAAAATAAAAAATAAATGGTGTTGCAATTGTTCAATCCCTATTATAATTTTTATATCATGAGAAAATATGTTGTATTACATATAAGATGTATTAGTGTACTGTAAAATATTATAATTTTTATAGCATTCATTGGTCTATGCTTCAATTAATTACTATGTTTTCTAATGGTAATTGAAGTTGTTTGGAATAGATGTTTATATTAATTGGGTAAATTTTTTCCCAATTATTAATAATCCTTCATAGATTATTCTCGCTAATTGCTGGCATGATTTCTTCTGTATTAGTTGTGGAATAAAAATTTAATTGGAATAAAGTAAAATTTATTTTGGCATTCTATCTATTTTTTTAATTTGTGTCGCTAATCCCTCGCTAATTAGTGAGAGATTCACGGACCTCAAATTATTACTATTAAAACACCAATTTTTTAATTCTCCAATTTTTCATTGCTAATCCCTCGCTAATTAGCAAGGGATTAGCGACTTACCATTAATTTTAATATTAAAAATGATTTTTTTTAATTCTAAAATTTTCTGTCACTAATCCTTCACTTTTAGCGAGGGATTAGCAACGAAAAAATTCGAGTATTAAAAAATTAGTTTTTAATAGTAATAATTTGTGGTCCGTCGCTAATCCCTCACGCTAATCCCTCACTAATTATTGAGAAATTAGCGACGGAGTAATAAAGACGCATCATTTGAATGCGTTGTAGTGGCCTTTGCCATAGAAGACGACGCGACGCTCGAATACGTTCTTATTTAAAATAGTTAATAGCGCATTCTTGGAATGCATTGTTTACCCTATGCGATGATCTTGGCACAGTTCAGAAATACGTTCTGCTTTTTGATTTAGCAGTATTCGAGCAGAAATGACTGATGTGAGTTCTGAAAAACATTCAAGCCAAAAAACCCTTCTCTCCTGCATTTCGATTTAATTCGTTGATAGCAAACTGATTCAGGCTCAAGTAAATTTTTAGCTCATCTAACATATTTACGTTTTCGGTTTCTTTGATGTTAATTCGGAAATTGTGTTTGATGCGGTTCGGCTTGATTCGCACATTGAGAATGGAGTTTGATGTTGTTGTTCTTATGGGTTGTGTCTTAAGCTCGTCGTCGTCGTCTATATTTACGTTTTCGGTATTAATTTCTTCTCCACTGCTCGGAATGAGATGAAGAATCTGGTTAGAATATTGGATTTTGCCCTACTCTAGCCATTTTGTTTTGACTGTTCTTGAATTTATTTTCGAAAGCGGCTCGATAATTTGAGGTCCTATTATTCACTTGCTGGATTTATTGAATTTATCTTCGGCATTCTGTCTGGATTTATTGAATATCATTTTCGGGCTCTATATTTTGCAACCAAGTAATAGATAGCAAATGGAAGTTGAATTCCGTTTTTTTTTTTTTTTGTGCAATAGAATAAGGAATTCCTGCATATGTAAAGTCATGCATTGAACATAGAAATGGACCTATATTATCCACGGAATGCTGCTTTATAGATTTGTTTCCTAAAGTGTTATGATTTTCTCAATATCCCACCTGAGAAAATTTTAAAATGAATAAAATAGGAACATCTTAACTTAGTGTTAATTGGGTGCACTAACTCGGTACCAATTCAGAGACCAACTCAGATAGTGAATTATGTAAAGTAAGGGTTGATAATATTTTTTTTGAACAACAATTTCAGAGTAAAAACTTTATGATTTTGTCTGTTTAAAATTTATATAGTGTAATTTTTCCTCTTTGGAATTGTGAATGTAGGTCTATTTGAGAATAAACATTTATATATGTCTTGCAAGTAAAATTAATTATATGACAGGAAAGCATTCTAGCCATCATTCCTTTGCTGCTGGATATGCAAGTTTTCTTACTTAACAATGCATCTTCAATAGTGGATTATTGTCGCCGTTAACAATATTAGTGATTGATGATCTAGTCACAAAAAATTCTATTTTCTTTCTTCTATTCTATATTTCATCTTCATTTTTGTTCCTAATACATGTGAGTGAATAATTGTTATTAAATTATTATTTAGAATTGAATTCTGTATTTGTGCTTACACAACAATCAATGATTTTCCCTGGGCCTTTTTGTTGTAGAAAAGATATGTGGTGTTATAATTTTTTAGGCGTTGTTATGGGGTTGAATTTGGAGTGGTCTTTGAGCCTAGAAAAGTCTATATTTTTAGGGGAGACTCTGTCAAATTTTACTTAAGAATTTCTCAATTGAGAACTTTAGGATAATATTGTAGAAAACTTTAAAAATTTATTAAGGCAATGTTGCTTAATGTAGATGGACGATCGTAGTTGGATGTATAGGAGACGTGTGCAAGGGATCAAAGGGATTACATTGGAATATGAGCAACGGGTAAAGGGTTTTATTGCATGCTGTTTGTCGAAAGGTTGAACGCCATGGCTATGATGTCCATGTGCAAAATGTAAGAATAGAGCTCACCTATCTCCGGATGAGGTGCAGATGCACTTGTATAGGTTCAGCTTTGTCTCTGATTATTATTGCTGGACAAGTCATGGTGAGGAACTTAAGTCGGTGCAGCCTACGTCCACAATAGTTGGTTTATCTGTTCGGCCGGCCGCAGTTAATTGATGCAGTTGGTGGAGACTTTTTAACAGACCCTCCGTCATCTTATGATCTCGATGAACCACCTAATGCAGAAGCTAATATATTTTATGATATGTTGGAAGTGGCACACTCTCCCATATGGGAGGGATGCACAACGCACTCGTTGTTATCGGTTGTTTCTCGATTAAATCAGAGAATAATATTTCAAAGTGGTGTTTTAATCAGGTGATGCAGCTAATGAAAGAGGTTTTGCCAAGCAATAATAAGCTTCCAGATGACTTATATATGACTAAGAAGATAGTCACTGGACTTGGTTTGCCTGTTCAGAAGATAGATGTTTGTCCGAATAGTTGTATGCTTTACTGGAAAGGTGATGTAGACAGAAAAGATTGCAAGTTTTATGGTCATGTCCGATATATGTTAGAGAAGAAGATCGCCAAAAATAAACAGCATACGGATGTTCCTTTCAAAAAGATGTATTACCATCCTTTGACACCAAGACTCCAGAGACTATTTGCATTTAAAACGAATGTCGAACATATGAGGTGGCATGCAGAGAGTCAGTCGAAGCCAGGAGTAATGATCCATCCAAGAGATTGTGAAGCCTGGCACCATTTCGATCGGACCTAACCTGAATTTGCCAAAGAAATTCAAAATGTTCGTCTTGCTCTATGCACCGATGGGTTTTCACCTTTCGGTACGTCGGGAAAGCAATATTCTACTTGGCCCGTTATTGTTACTCCTTACAACTTGCCTCCTTGGATGTGCATGGAAGATCCAGTAATGTTTTTCACAGTAATTGTCCCGAAGCCAAAGAATCCAAAACATAAGATCGATGTTTATCTACAACCTTTGGTAGATGAATTATTACAGTTATGGTATAATGGAATCACGACATACGACATTTCAAAGAAACAAAATTTTCAAATACGGGCAGCATTTATGTGGACTATTAATGACTTTCCTGCTTATGGCATGCTAAGTGGATGGAGTACAGCAGGACGATTAGCATGTCCTTATTGTATGGAACTAACCAAATTGTTTCAGTTCCAGAATGGGTCGAAACAATCTTGGTTCGATTGTCACCGGTGATTCTTGCCCTCCGAGCACCCATACCAGAAGGATACTAAGTCATTTAGAAAAGATTGGAGTCATGAGACCTCCGAACGCATAAGGCGAGCTTCTAGAGATGAGATGTGGTAAAGAGTGTGTAATTTTTCGAAGATAGTGGACACTACAGTAGAAGTTGGGAGGCACGGGGGCAGAGGCATCTACCATAATTGGGCTAAAATGAGCATCTTTTGGGATTTACCATATTGGAAAACTAATCTAATTCGCCATAATATAGACGTGATGTATAATGAGAAAAATGTCTTTGATATTGTGTTTAACATCATAGTGGATGTGAAAGGTAAATCGAAAACAACGTGAAAGCTCACCGTGATGTTGAGATATATTATGACAGGCCTGAGTTACATGTTATTAGTGTCGGTGACAAGAAAGTTTCCATTCCAAAGGCTAAATATTCGCTAACACCGGAACAAAAGAGAAATGTCCAATTCTCCAATTGCTTTAATGGACGTGTAAGATAATGTATTTCAGTTTATTACTAATATTTCAGGTTCTTCTATCGCTTGGAAAGAAAGGTTAAGAATAAAGCAAGGGTTGAAGGATCTATTTGCAATACTTATTTAATTGAAGAAGTATCGACATTTTTCTCCCATTATTTTGAGCCTCACGTGTATACAAGATATACAAACATTGCTCGAAATGATGAAAGTGTTAGTGAACCAAACTTGCACGGCCCTAGTTTGTCAATATGTAATATTTCAGGAAGGGTGATCAGGCAAACTCAATCCAGATATCTAACATCAGAGGAAATTAAGGCAGCTATGATTTATATCTTTCTCAATTACGAGAAGCTGCAACCGGTTATTAGGTCAATTATAATAATATTACTATTACATAAGTCACGTATTACCTCAATACTTATAGACTAATTCAGGCGGGAATGATTACTATACAGTAAATTCAAGTGCGAATTACAAGCTGTTGCACCACATATAACGAATAAGGAAGTTGACAAAAAAATTAGAGGATGAGTTTCCGGCATGGTTTAGAATTTATGTAATTGTTCCCCTCTCACATTTTATTTTTTGAGTATTTTTTAATTACCGTTTGTATTATCTAGCTAACATGTAATGTTGTTATAGGTTAACCATCCTGACAATCATGTGAGTGACAAAAATCTTAAAAGTTTGGCTTGGGGTCTTTCGAGGAAGGTGAAGTCTTTCCATGGGTACTTGATAAATGGTTTTATATTTCCTATGTATGATTACGAAATGGGAAAGAAAATCATTAATAGTGGAGTTTGTGTCAAAGGCGGAGAAGAAAATACGGGAGACTATTATGGAGTCTTGAAGGAGATTATTGAGGTGCAATTCCTTGGATCTCCTTGTCATAAGGTTATCTTGTTCAAGTGTGATTGGTTTGATCCAACTATTAATAGGAGAGTAAAGGTGCATCCACAGTTTAGAATCGTAGGCATTAACTGCAGGAAGAAATACCCAAAATATGATCTATTTGTGTTAGCTCAGTAAGCCACTCAAGTATATTATGCATCCTATCCAAGCTATAAAAAGAACAAGTCTGATTGGATAACCATTTGCAAATTGAAGGCTCGTCGCGTAATTGATGCACCTACAGTGGATTGACCATATCAAGAGGAGGCCGATGATTCTATGGTTGTTAATGTTTCTATTGAAGATGAGATGATTGGTGGACTTGCAAATAAAGTGGGCGAAGGCAAAATAGTAGCTATTGAAGTATCAAGAACGCAACAAAATGTGAATGTGGTTGTAGAAGAAGTTAATTCGGATACGGAATCTCCTACGGATGATGATATGGATGATGATTTATTAGATAATGAAGAAAATGAATATGATTAGTTTCTTTCAAACGTGAGCTAATATTTTACAATTTGATGAATAATTTACTTAATATTTATTAATGTAGATTCTAACTTTTTATTGTTATATGTGTAAACCATATTATGTTTACTGGTAGAGGACCATCAGAGCAGTCTGAGACTGGGGATGCTGGTACCTCGTCTCCAATTCTGGGTTCGCACTTATGCAGATTGCCACCAATGCACTCACCAGACTCTATAGGACAGTAACGAACGCCTACATCGGTACTTTCCACAGTTGCATCTACGCCTGGAGCAGACATCTTAGACACAAAATTTGATTGCACATGTAAGTACTATTTATTTTTAAATATTACTTGATCTTGGATAACATTCAAGCTATCTCTAACTTGCGTATTTTTACATTGTTAAAAATGTTTTTTATCATCGTTCCAATTTAATTTAAGAGGCTTCTTCGTCAAATTTTGTAATGGTTTATTGAATTTTAGTTATGTTGAAATAGTTTCTCCCCATCGATGGATGTTGTTAGAGAGATATCACTGATATTTCAACGACATTACACTACACCTTACTCCAAATTTGTAAATATTCCTATGGATGTGAGGAACATGTGGTTCGACTTATGGATTGTAAGTATTAAAAAATGGTAATTTTATTCTTTTTATATTATTGAGATAGGTATTAATATAATTGTAATAGTAACTAAGTAACATATGTATTTTCATTTAATGATTTTGCAGAGTCGTTTTAGGTGGCTCCCAGAGCATAGCGATCAAATATGAGAGATTTGGAATAAGAAATGTCATGAGCGACTTTCTGACCAGCTATGCAAGGCTCGCACTAAGCAAAAACGTCCAAATTGGATTTCGTCTGAATTTTGGGACCATATGCTACATGAGTGGAGAACTGAGGGGTTTCAACGTGTTTCTTCTACTGTTAAACGGAATAGAGCTGTTGTTAATGGCACGTCTCACAAGCGAGGGTCTATATCCTTTACGGAGTATGAGAATAGGATGGTACGTTTCATTAGTCTATATTTTTTAAGCTAGTTCTTTAATATTTTCTATAAAAATTAATATTTTGTATCTTTAATGTTGAAATTATAGCAGAAAGAAAAAGGTGATGACTTTCGTTACGTGAAGTTGTTTAAAAAAGTTCATACTTTCCAAAGAGGGTCAAAGCACGATGGGTTTGTCAATGAGAAGTTACAACAAACTTTGGTATGAATCAACTTTCTTTTACACTTATAAAATAGTAATTGTAATTCTTAATATTTATACTATTTTTATTTTCTATTTTTGCAGAATATTGCTTTCTCTTGATATTCATTAACGTACAATATTTTTATTTTATGAGGTTTTAATTTTTAAATTTTTACAGGATAATTATATTTAATTATTTAAAAATATTTTTAAAAAATAAAAAATTAGCAACAGATTAGCGACAGATATTTTTTAATTCTAAAAAAAATATCGACTTATTAGCGACGGATATTTTTTGTTTTTTAAAATAATAGCAACGGACTAGCGATAAAAATCTATAAATATAAATATTTTTGCAATTTAAATATGAATTAGCGACGACTTTTGCGACGGATATACTGGAAAAAATTAGAATATTAAAAATTGGTCGCTAATCCATTGCTAATTTGCGACGGATTAGCAACTACAATATTTTTTTTTAATTTAAGACGTTCGTCGCTAATTCACTGCAAAATCCGCCGCTAATAGCTTAGCCAAGACTTTGATCAATTTCATGTCCGATGCCATCGCTATTAGCGACGGAGATACAAAGACTCCAAAGAGCAAAATACTGGGAGTTTTCATTTTAAAAAAAACAAATCAATGAACATTAACTGGTCGATGCTTGTGCAAGAACACCGCCCCCAAAAAACATGGAACTAATCAAGCAAACAGAGGTAATATGGTTTAATGAATTCGAATATATATATATATATATATATATATATATATATAATTCAGTTTAAAAAATAATAACCAATATTTATTAACTGCTCATGCTTCCTTCACTAAAAAATATATTTGTTCTGTCTTATCTTATTTAACATTCTTATTATATTTAGATATTTTAAAATAATTAATAATTTTTATAAAAAATATTTTAATATATTTAAATTTAATATAAAGTAATTATTAACTTATATATTTTTATAAATTTTTAATATATTATAATATTTTTATAATATAATTTAAATTTTTATATTAAACTTTATACTAATTAAACAATATAAAATAACATAAAATGGAAGAAGTATTGCTTCTATATTTTGAAACGAAAGACTAGTACGGAGAGCATTGGAATTTTCCTCTACAACAACAGCCGCAGCTTGTTATGAGTCCGGTTACATTCTTGCACCGTATATAAGACTGAATTTAGTTCATCGATCAGATCTCAAATTGAATTCAATGATTACAAAATTTACAAATTATTTATAAAAATAATATATATGAAAAATATAATTTATTAAATTAAATTTTATATATAATCCGATAATTTAGATGATAATTTAGATGTAATAGTACACATTCTGCAAAAAGAACGGAGCCCGTAGCTACAGCGTCTAGCGATGCAAAATCGTCCCAAAGGCCCCACTGGGTAGCTTTCCCATAACAAACATCTTAAAGTCTCGTGTCTTTTTTCCTTTTTTAGTAAATGAATGAAGTCTCCTTGGATTGTGGTCATAATAGAAAACAGCTGTGAGATAGTATCGACTGAAAACATGGGGCCTCGCCAATCCGGTTAGGGTCCTTCACAATATTCTTGCATATGAGTGAGTTTGTTTTAAAATTTTTAGAATTATTTATTTTTAATTAGAAAAATAAAAATAAAAATAAAAATAAAATATATGATTATGTCTTTTATTATAAATACTTAAATATTAAAAAAACAAAACTAAGAATATTATTAATAAATATTTAAATTTTGTTTCTATAAAATTTAAAATTTTACTTACTCTATACTAGATAATTGTTCGTACAAAAATATTGTGTAATAATGAAATAAAATAAGAATACATTTTATATAAAGTAGAATTAAAAATAACTTGGTCATGCAGAGTCGATAATGCTATAATTTCTTTTATTATAACTATACATATAACAGTTAATGTATTTTAAAAGAGAGTTTCGATTACAATAATTCGGGAAAAAATGTCTCATTAGCTAACGTTAACTTAGATATATTTAAATATCTTATTTCAAAATTTAATTAAAAATTTTACTTTGAAACTATAATCATCTTTCCTTACAAATAGTTTAATTTTTATAAAATATAAAATAAAATTTTCTATCGCAAAATTATATTCCGGTGCGTCTTGCCAATTTGGATACTTAAAATAGGGTGACCCTTATTGAAGTAAACTACTACAAGTGACAGTTTGGCGTTTCTTGAACGTGGACAAGGGCTACCAAGCAGCTAAGAAGGAAACTCCTCAGCTTGGTGTGCCTTAACGCGTGGACTCTTCTCCTACACAAAATTTTGTCGGTAAGAAATCTAAGGGTGGTAGTGGGCCAGATTTACTAAATAATGAGGACCTAATAACAAGGAATTAAAAAAATTAAAGAGCAGTGACCGTACTCTGAAAAATTTACTAATTATTACATTCAATTGTCTAAACTAATTCTGATTCTTCTGAAACTAATTTCTAATTAATCAGCAAACAAAACTTGTTTCTCATTTATAGTCCTGCCAAACTTAAATTTTATTGTCAGCACATTTATGCCCCTCTCCTCTTCTTTTTCATATTGCCTCCTCTATCTCCTTCTTTTCTCTCCAACCATGCCCCCCCTAAAATCTCAAAATTCGTAAAATTGAACAGAAAGGCGAGACTCGCAGCCAATGTAGTTCTGATTCTTTAAGCTTTCTCAGCAAAAATTTTCCTCAATTTCAGTAAATTATCCTGCCTTATTTTGACACATCAGAGATACAAAGACTCCAAAAAGCAAAATACTGGGAGTTTTCTTGTTTAAAGAAAAAACAAATCAATGAACATTAACTGGTCGATGCTTGTGTAAGAAAACCGCCCCCCAAAAAGCATGGAACTAATCAAGCAAACAGAGGTAATATGGTTTAATGGATTCGAAACTATATATATATAGATAGATATAATTCAGTCTAAAAAACAATAACCAATAATTATTAAGTGCTCATGCTTCCTTCACTAAAAATTATATTTCTTTTATTTCATTTCATTTGACATTCTTATTATATTTAGACATTTTAAAATTATTAATAAAATTTTATAAAAATATATATTTTATTATATTTTATATTATCAATCAACTACTACTGTATTGTATATTATTTTAATATATTAAAATTTGACATAAAATACTTATTAATTTATATATTTTTTATTTTTTAATATATTACATTACTTTTATAATATAATTTAAATTTTTATATTAAATTTTATACTAATTAAACAATATAAAATGAAATAAACTGGAAGAAGTATTGCTTCTATATTTTGATACGAAAGACCTAATACGGAAAGCGTTGAAATTTTCCTCTGCAACTACAGCTGCAGCAAGTTCTAGCGATAAGTTCTGTTACTCTCCTATACATTATTTTTTTCACACGTATAAAATCGAATTTGATTCGTCAAATCAGGTTCAATAATTATAAAATTTATAAAATTTTGAAAAAATAATATATATAGATAAAAAATATAATTTATTAAATTAAATTTAAATATAATCCGACGATTTAAATGCGACTGGGTAGCTTTAAATGCTACAGCGATGCAAAATCGTCCCCGTGGCCCCACTGGGTAGCTTTCCCATAACAAACATCTTAAAGTCTCGTGTTTGCTTTCCTTTTTTGGTAAATAAAGTCTCCTTGGTTTGTGGTCATAGAAAACAGCTGTGAGATAGTGGCGACTGAAAACGTGGGGCCTTGCTAATCCGATTACCGTCCTGCACAACATTTTTGTCGTATGTGAGTATGTTTTAAAATTTTAAAAATTACTTATTTTTTTATTAAAAAATAAAATGAGAATAAGATATATGAGTATACATTTTATTACAAATACTTAAACATTAAAAAAGAAGGTGAAACAAAAAGGTCATAAATAAATATTTAAATTATATATTTATAAAATTTAAAATTTTATTCACTCTACAGTAGGTAATTGGTCACTCGAAAATATTACGTAATAATAAAATAAAATAAGAATACATTTAATGTAAAGTAGAACTAAGAAAAACTTGTTCCTGCAGAGTCGATAATACTACAATTTCTTTTGTGATAACTATACATATGACAGTTGATGCATCTTGAAAGATAGTTCAATTTACAATAATTTATGTCAGAAAAAATGTGTCTCATTGGCTAACTTTAATTTAGATATATTTAAATATTATCTCATTTTGAAATTCAATTAAAATTTTAACTTTAAAATTATAATCATCTTTCATTACAAATAGATTAACTTTTATAAAACTTAAAATAAGATTTTCTATCGCAAAATTATATTCCGGTGCGTCTTGACAGTTTGGGTACTTAAAATAGGGTGACCCTTTTTGAAGTAAACTACTACAAGTGACAGTTTGGCGTGTTTGAAATGTGGACAAGGGCTAACATGAAAACTTCTAGCTTGAGAGATTCCAAGAAGCTAAGAAGGAAACTCCTCAGCTTGGTGTGCCTTAAAGCGTGGATTCTTCTCCTACAGAAAATTTTGTCGGTAAGAAATCTAGAAGAGATGACGAGGTGGGTTTCCCATTCCTTATAAATGCCTAACAATGACTCTAAAAATTTGCCTCTATTATGAATTTTTTGGCATGCGTTGTTGTTGGCACATTAAATCAAAATAAGAGTAATGAAAGTATAAAATGTATATACAAATTTGAAAAATACAATAATAGAGAGTAGGAAGAAATTGTAGAGAAAAATAAAGACAATACTAGAGCTTTATTGATTTTTTTGAGCCAATACAACAACTTAACTTATAACCCTATTATAAGTTTAAGGGAACATATCAACAAGAAGAGTTAGGAAAAATTATAAGATAAATCTTATCAGTAATTAAAAATATGATAAAATTTTTATCATCTATCTTTCAAAGAATTGTGAATTTATATCTCTGATAATGGATCGCTTATTTTGATATGGACATCCACACATAATTATCATTTTATTACAAATTTGCCACCTTGGATTGGCATTTTATGCAAATTGTTTTTACTTTTTCTCACTTTTTTTACTTTAGGTCTCACTGTTCATCTTGCAAATAATTCATTTGTACTATTTCCATTATAATTCAACTCAAAAAAAAAAAATCAATCCAATCCAAACTTTTCGTAATTATGAACATTAATGTCCTTTTATTTATTAAAAAAAAGAGAGTGTAAGGAATTAAAGAGAATTGAGAGCAACCCTACTCTGAAAAAAATTATCACTTGTTACATTCAATTACAAATAGAAAAATTAGTTATTGTATGACTTCAACTATTTTTTAGCACTCAAACAATTTTTTATTGTTTAAAATAATCCTAAAACTATTTTTTCAACTCTTTTAATCAGCAAACAAAACTTGTTTCTCATTTATAGTCCTGCCAAACTCAAATTTTTTTGTAAGCACATATGTGCCCCTCTCCTTTTCTTCTTCATATTGCCTCCTCAAACTCCTCCTTCTCTCTCCAATCCTGCCCCTTGAAAATCTCAAAATTCGTAAAATTGAACAGAAAGGAGAGACTCCCAGCCTATGTAACCACAATTCCCATGGAATATAACTTAACCAGTTTGCTTAATTAAGGTTCTTTGGTTTTTCCAACTCCGCATTAAGACACACACTTGATCCTGGAGGACTCAAGCTTTCTGAGCAAAACTTGTCCTCGATTCCACGATTTCATCATTTATAAGCATATTTTGGATCATTCTCGGATTACTTTAAGTAATTGAAAATTGTTCGGTGGACTCCAAAAGTCAAAAAAAAAAAAAAGTTTCAGGACTAGTTTAGAGAATTAAAAATGGCTGAAGGATTATAATGACTAATTTCCAGTAGAAATATTTTATGTTAGGATTTTCCAACTTTTTGCATTGCATAGTTCTTAGTATATAGTCTTGTATAATTTGTTGGTTAAACTATTTAACCATATATTGTTTCTAAGGTGTTCTCCAAGGTCGTTGTGGTTGTGTGCCTTAAATACAACATGTTTTTACTGATATAAAATATTTTATATAATATTGACGATTTTATTCTTTTTGTTATGAATTTGTTGGTGCGCCGTTGTCGCCGGCACAACGAAATCGTAATACTAATATAGAGAACTTAATAAAGAGACTATAATATAGAGAATAAGAGAAAACTATAGAAAGAAAATAGATAGAAATAACACAAGAGTGTTAGCCCTAAGGGCAAATCATGTAGTTTTGATTAATGACAAATATTGATGAGGACTAATATGCATGTCATTTGTGTGATAGGATTGTTGGATTAAGAAGTATGAAGTCTCATTGCCTTGGAGCTAGCAATGCAAGAACAACTCTAAGATGCCAACGTGATTGAAGGTTGAAGAGTTTGTTCAAGATGATTGAAAGCTTTGAAGACATGAAGTATATGTTACATGTGGTTAATAGGTAAATTTCTATGTAAACTTTACACTTGTATGTCTTGTTATCATTGAATGCATAAGAGAGCATAAAAAGAATCTTATGATCTTAAAAGGCTTTGAATGAATCTGTTTATGAAATATGTTAGTAAACTTCATATGTTCTTGTTTTTCAAGCTTATATATGGTTAAATAAGTTTTCTATACATATCAAATGTTTTTCAAACTCATTGAAGTTATATCTCAAATGATTTTACAAAGTTTGAAAATGCTTTCAAAAAATTCGGTCGTCCGAATTGTGTAGCAAAAGTTTACTACCATTCTTCCAGAGAAATTCAGAAGAAGATTCGGACGCAGCCAAAAAATTCGGTCATCCGAATTTTTTGTCTTCAGCACGGTCACTGTTTTTCCAAAAAATTCGGACGAAGTTTTCGGACGCAGCAAAAAATTCGGTCGTCCGAATTCTTGTTCTCAGCTTGGTTACTATTTATCCAGAGAAATTCGGACGAAGATTCGGACGCAGCCAAAAAATTCGGTTGTCCGAATTTTCTGAAACTAGCCGTTACTAGCCGTTTTATGACCGTTTTAATTGATTTTCAAATTCTATAAAAGCCATAAACGTGTAATCTTTTGTAACTCTTGAAATCTTGAAAACTCCAAGCATTCAAAAGTATTTTAGCAAACATTTCTTAAGCTCCCTTATGTCTTGTGCTTTCAATTGATCAATCCAAAGACATCAAAGTGTGAAGGTGCAAATTTGTGTAATATCTACCATCAAGTGGTAACTTCTACACACTCTCATTTATTTATCATATTCTGTAGTTCTACTAGCTCTAGTAAGGTTATCTTGATAACATAAAATCCTTTAGATAAGGGTGATCGTTGAAAGTGTGATTCAAGGTTGTTTAAGATATAAAACCATTGTTTTTGGTGAACCTTGTATTGTAAACATTACTAGAAGAGGTTGTGAGTGTAAAATCATAGTTTGGTGAACCTCTCTTGTAATTTGTAAACCTGAGCAATTAGTAGATTTGTTGAAATCCTTAAGTGTGAGCTTAAGGTAGTGGATGTAGATCTTGAGGATCGAATCACTATAAAATTGTTTGAGTTCTTTGCTATTGCTTTCATTACTGCCTTGCTATCAATTATCTCTAATTAGCTCATATAACTTGTTCTTGGTATAAACGCATAAAAGGTTTAAGTTTGCGAAAATTAGCCAAATACCTAATTCACCCCCCTCTTAGGTATTTCAAAGAGCTTTATTGATTATCTGAGAGTAAATCAATTAATGAATGAGTGTATACAACACATCAGTCTAAAGCTCTATTTATAGGGTCCAGGGATACATCTCAATAAGAAGAGGTAGAGAGTAATCAAAAGACAAATTCTATCACTAATAGAAGATATGATAGAACTCTTCCATCTATCTTCTGGATAGTTGGAGTATCATTATAACTCTGATATTGGATTACCTCTTTGATATCAGATAATGGACATCCACAATATTAATTTCATAACACTCCCCCTTGGATGTCCATTGCATAAGAGTATGCCTCGTTAAAACCTTACTAGATAAAAAAACCCAGTGGGAAAAACTCTAGTGAAGGAAAAAGAGTACAATACTCTTTATGCCATATTTACTCCCCCTGATGAGATAATATTTTGAGATTTCTTAACCAATACTTTCCAATCAAATGTTACAATTGGTAAGGTCTTAATGAATAGATTTGTCAAATAATCAAATGATCAAATTCAATGTACAATAATATCACATCTCTTCTGGAGCTCGTGAGTAAAAATATACTTTATCGTATCTCCTTAGATATATTTCAAACTTTATTATCATTCAACAATATAATTGGAATTCCTTCTTAGAGGATATAGATTTATCTCGAATACATTAATTATGATCACACATATTCTCAACCAATATCATAAATTTCTATTTCTTCAACATGAGTTGAAGATGTGTCTGTTATAATCAACACATGTCTATAAATGCATGGTTTATGTGGATCATCTAGGTAACTTATACCTTGAATATCCATCTCAACAGGAGTTGGATTTTCTCAATATTCAAGATAAACTATCTCAAGGAGATATCAAAAGGAAAGCTTAATGCCATTTCAAAATTTATTGGGTATAGAAGAACTAGAATATATATATGCTTTAAATTGCAGAGTTATGGTGCTTCAGGACCAAAGAGTTCTTCAATATCCTTCAATAGATATAAAGGATCTCACAATAATAACCCAATATTCATTGATGTGTTTGTCCATACGAAACATCTTCAGGATGTTCAATCAAAATAAAATATTGACCATAATACTTGCTCCTCTAAATTCTTCAGGAAAAATATATTCATCATTAAATCATTCTCTCTTTTGAGGATTTTATCAAGAGATCAATCACGCTTCAGGCGTGTATCAAAATTACATGACTATAGAATTCATATATTTGTCCTGCTGGGACATCTATGCAAATAAGAATATCTATAAGTTGGATATTATATTAACTAACTCTACATGAGTCAGACAAATAATCAATATGTAATTTTATACAAATAAACAACATTTTGAACTTACAGTTCATTAATACTTGTGCATAGATCAAGATAATAAAAGTCATAAATGAAATACTCTTTTAATTGATGATTTTCTCCCCCTAATGTGGAGAACACTAGGCCAATCAATAGATTGTACAATAATGATATATTCTGATAGTAAGTATAACTAAGTATATAATTTCTACATATATGGACATACTCGATCATTCTTTTAATAAAAATCACTAAAACAATCTCATTATGTTCTACAGGAACAATTATATGATTCAAGCATATCGAGTCCATCAGGGACTTCAAATATATGTATCATTATCTAATGATAACAAAGATAAACACATATTAAGTGTTATCATGCACTATTATATCCACCACTATAAATATATTTCTTTGTTATCAGTGTCAGGTCTTACGAAAAATCATACGCCATAACTCATGGAAAATATTCACTTTTGTAGTTCGCATTTTATAAGCAACTATTAATTGCTATCTCTTTGGGATTACACTTCAGGTGTATAATTCCTGTTGGGAATATATGTACACTTCAAGTGTACTTATGAATAATTCGAACTTTTCATATTTCTCATGCGAACTTTATCATTTCGAGTCTGCAAACCTCGATTTGGAAAGCATCATTCTGAATCAATATATTATGCGCATTAATATCATTGACGTCATATACTCGTGCAGTTCCAGTATTTTCCAATCATATTGAGATCTCATCATTGTCAAACTTTTCAGGTACCTGAATTTCTTCTGAAAATAATATATCAATGATGTTTGGGAAAAAATTATGCTGGAATTTAAATCTCCTCGACTTAACATATATGACCATCTTAAGTCTTTGCTCCGTTGAGGAGTTTTTATTCTTGGAACTGACTTATCTAGCACGTTTTAATTGTGTCTCAAATTTATTTATAGTGGTAGATTATCCTTCAGGGACATCAAATATAATATGAGCATTCTTTACAGGATATTGGTCAGTTAATATACCTGGCTATATAAATTATCCTTTGAACTTCTGGTTCAAGGTATCTTCTATGAGGATCAAAATAGAAGATTAAGATGAGACACATACTTATATATTTATCCAGCTTCATGCTTTCTCCTCTTTATGTTAAGGCAACATATTCAAAATACGAATCTCTCCCTTGAGATGTGCTTCCAACATATTTACTAATCTCTTTAAGAACTTATCTCATTACCTTTGTGGTGGAGCAACATAGTGCATCTCTAAATTTAAGATGAGATATATTTGGTTTTTGACCACAAATCAACTATTATGAGGAGAATCAAAATGTGTTGGCAAAATACGAAATAAGTGCTAATAGTTATGAACATTCTGCAGGATGTTCAATATTTATCTCAATACAACCAGTATTATTAGGACAAATTATGTCTTTGGGAGAATGTTAAAACATGAGCTCATTATCAATAAATTGTGCAAACTACAGGTTGCAAAAACAAGAATATACATATGACTATTGTTGATGCATCAACCAATAATTTCTCCAATTCATCCCAAAATAACACATTCAACCCCAAGTGATACTGGTAACTTTTAAATAAAACAAGCAGCACTTATAAGTTCGTCATATTAGGAAAACTCCGGTTCCATAATAAATTCATAATCATTCTTCGTATTTTAATGATTCGGGATGGTCCAACCGGTCATGCCAACTAATAAATTATTTATCAGTAAACTTCAAGTTTACTCAATATTGCATCTCAGTTTTATAATTCTATGCAATATAAAGAAGGAGAGATGAATAGTAGTATATATAATTGACATATATTTTATGTCATAATGGTAATGCATATGCCTCAAAAGTTCATTCATCCAATGTCTCGATATACTGATAATATAATCAATGTTCAAAAGTTTTACGAGACTATATTGAGAATGATGCATTATAATAATTGACCATCAGGTGAAGATCATGTAACTCTTCTGGAGCTTTTAATCAATTAACTCTTCTAGAGATATTGATCAACTACTTCTTCTGGAACTTTGTATTACCATTTATACTTCGGACATATATTTTAAATTTTGTCCAAATAAATAACAAATATTGTTTAGATAAGTTTGTATCTTCACTATTTTTTATCCAAAACAAACTAAAATAATATATAAATACTAAAATATAAGTCTATAGTATGAATACTTTTCAATAATAATCACAAGATGATAAAATAGAAAAGTAGCAATTTGATAATTCAAATTTTTGATTGACATTTAAAATGCTAAAAACTCTTTTTTGATATTCAAAAGAACTGACTACATTCACATGTTTCATATCACTATTATCGACACAAGCATCATTACTATCAGTAGTATAATTCAGAGAAGTAAAGGAATATCAATAATTAATAGATATTCATAACATGTTTGACGTACTATAGGTACGTGACACATTTTCATCTTACATCAATAACATGTTAGAATTCTTACTTTTCCTTTTTTTTTCTCATTATTTTCTCACTTCTAGTGAGTATCTATTCACTGGGAATTTAATGAGTCATTCATATAATATAAGAACAAAGTGTATTTCTGCTAGTAGCGACCAAAATCTCATACATAAATATATTATAATTTCTAATGTCATTCGCTTCAGGGAATGTCATAAAAACATTTGGTCGAGCATCAAGATATTTTATTAATGACTCATTCAGTCTCAGAAAATATAAATTTAAAATATTTTTGAATTTTTTTTTCTCGATATTGCTACTTCAGAAGCATGTTAGAGATATGAGAAAAGAAAATTATTTTATACTGATAGACATAAAATATTGTAGGCACACTTATAACAAATCATAACTAGCATTTATATAACAATCATCTTCTGGTGATTGTATGTTTCATTCATAATTTGCTAGTAATCAAGTGGCTTTGATGCTTTGTATTTCTTAAATGGTGTCTTTAGGACTCAATATATCTAGATGCATATATATTCTGATCACCATGATTATATGGATTATTCTTACCATATTCGCGTCTATGTTCACGGCTTTGAGCATGATTACGACCTCTTCCAAGGTCATAACTATTAGTTCTAATGCATTTACTTACATATTTAAAGTAAATTGTACTTTTGATAGAATGACCATCTTCTGGTGGTCAAATCTTTCTTTTAGATCCTTTCACAAAATTAATGAATCTTTCATGGTAAGATACTCCACATTTAAATCTTCATAGAAATTATGACGGAGAAAAATCATGGCTTTTATATGACTTTGAGATGATTATTTTCAACAATGGTGTCTGCCAAACCCATTACATCTCAATAAATTTGAGCATATAGTGTATGTGACATATAGTTCGTTCTATAAATATCCAGAGAGAAAAAAAAACGAGTTTTGAAAATTTTTGTCGTAGGAATTCAAAGGTAGAAAAGAATACCTCATTTTTTTCTTGATTAAGCTCTCAACTTCGGTGGCAGAGACTCGTGCTGATAACGTATTATGAATTTGTTGGTGCGCCGTCGTCGCCGGCACAACGAAATTGTAATTCTAATATAGAGAACTTAATAAAGAGACTATAATATAGAGAATAAGAGAAAACTATAGAGAGAAAATAGAGAGAATGAACACAAGAGCTTTATTTATTATTTGAGAGTAAATCAATTAATGAATGAGTGTATACAACACATCAGTCTAAAGCCCTATTTATAGGGTCCAGGGATACATCTCAATAAGAAGAGGTAGAGAGTAATCAGAAGACAAATTCTATCACTAATAGAAGATATGATAGAACTCTTCCATCTATCTTATGGATAGTTGGAGTATCATTATAACTCTGATATTGGATTACCTCTTTGATATCAGATAATGAACATCCACAATATTAATTTCATAATATTTTTAATATTTCTATAAATATTTTAAAATTTTGTACTTGATACTTATTTAATACATCAAGTAGGAGGCTCGATATGACTAATGTGAATAGCTTTACAATATCCTGCCTTATTTTGACACATCAAAGATACAAAGACTCCAAAAAGCAAAATACTGGGAGTTTTCTTGTTCAAAGAAAAAACAAATCAACGAACATTAACCGATGGTTGTGTAAGAATACCACCCACAAAAGCATGGGAATAATCAAGCAAATAGAGGTAATATGGTTTAATGAATTTGAAACTTTATATATATATATATAATTGAATTCAGTCTGAAAAACTCTAACCCATATTTATTAAGTGCTCGTACTTCCTTCACGAAAAATTATATTGCTTTTGTTTTAAAATATAATACTTTTAAATTCTCTTTGCATAGATTAAAAAAGAAAATAAAATATTTTTTGTAATGTACTTTTATCTATATATATTAGTATAATAAAAAATAAAGTAATTAAATTTATAATAAAAATAATTAAGAGAAAATAATTTTAAAAATTTATAAAAAATTGGATACCTTTTTTTAAAAAATAGTAAAAAATATTTATATTTTGAAACCTGAAATGAAGGACTAGTACGGAGAGTGCTGAACTTTTTTTTCTACAACTAAGGGTATATTTAGATTGATTTTTATTTAAATTAAATTATATTAAAAATTTTAAAAATAAATTATTTATAAAAAATATATCATTCAAAATTAAAAATAAAAAAATAATTCAATCCAAAAACCAATCTAAATTAGCCCTAAGACTGCAACTTGTTCTAGCGAAGCAAAGGCTTTACTTGAATATAATTTAGTTACATAAATTAAATTTAAAATTTTAAATATTAAATTTATATTTTTTTATAAATAATTTAATTTATAAAATATAAAATAAAAAAATTTAAATCAAATAATATCCAATAACATCTAATATCGTCCCGTCACTCCACTAGAGCTTTCCCATAACAAACATCCTAAGTCTCCGTGTTTTTTGTTTTTTTTTAATAAATGAAATCTCCTTGCTTTGTGGTTAGAATAAATGAAATCTCCTTGCTTTGTGGTCAGAATAAATGAAATCGTCCCCTGTGGCACTTTCCCTGTAGGGACATTCCCCAGGGACTGAGACAAGGACACATGATTGATGGGACAACTCAATGTTTTTAATAGTCCAAAAACAGAAATAGGACTAAATGCTTAAGGCTAATAGTTGTGTCCTTAAGCAAAACGGAAGAATAGGTTGGTCTGTTTATTAATAGGTTAATATATGATTAGCGTCAATCAGGTTCACTGAGTCAGATTTTATTAAGTTCGAGTTCGATCTAATTATTTTTGAATTGAAAAATATAAGTCTGAGTCCAACTCTTTTAGGTGTGGGCTTGAACTCAAGCCGGTCCTAACTCGATTTTTTAAAATTTTAACACAATAATAATATTTTTAATAAGATATAATAATAATATTATTATATAAAAAAATATATACACATATAAATATATTTATATATATATATATTTTACCGGTCAAACTAAAATCGGATTGAGTTTATTTTGGTCCGAGCTCGACTCGAACGTTATTCGAGTTAAAAAATAAGCCCGAGCCCATAATTAAACGGGCCAAACGAGTCGAGCTCGGGCCAATTCGACCCAATTAATAGTCCTATATATGACTAGTCTATATTCATTTATAGGGAGCTTGCGGGTTAGTTTTTTAATTTTAATATATATATATATATATATATATATATATATATATATATATATATATATATATATAACTTTAAAATAAAATATAAATTTTAATTTTTTTACTTACTTAATATATCGTTTTATGTTTTGATTAAAAAAAATTAGAGGACTGGTCCGCCTCAATTCGCTCCGCCCTCCTTGTAATCCACGAGCTAAGCAATGGGGACTGGTTATGTGCCTAATTCACTGGACCAGTTAAGTCTAAGTCCGTCTAATTTATTGGATAAACGAACCAATTCATAAGTCATTGGGATATTTGACAGAGCTGTTAAGCACTTGAGGTATATTTAAATTATATTTTTTAAAAAATTAAATTGTATTAAAAATAATAAAAATATTTTTTTACTAAAAATTTAAAGAAAAAGATATAAAATATATATTTTATTTAAAATTCAATCCAAAAACATTCATAATTTTTCAAAGGGAAATCGAGGTAAATTCTGCTATTGCTAGATTTGTCGCCAAACTAAAGCCAACTGTTGCAATGATAATGGATAATTCCAATTTGATGGATAACTCAATGTTTTTTTTAAAAGGTTCAACCCCAACCCTTAAGATCCCCACAGCCAGTCAAGTTACCGATGCACGTGCAGAACTGAATTTGGTCCATTGGATCAGATCTTGGATCTGATCTGACGATTGAGAAAATTTACAAATTTTAGCACAAAAATACATATAGGGGGCAAAAAATATGACCCGTCGGATCAGATTTCAAATCTGATATGATGGATCAGATTCGGTCCTACACGCCCTGCAAAAAGAACGTGCAGTACCGTAGCTACAATGCCCCATAGCCTAGTCCTTGAGCTCTGTCGAAGATATAAACCGTGAGATGTGTTTCAGTGATCTAAAGTTCGAGAGTTCGCCTTTTACTTCCACTTACAAGAGAGCAAATATCATGTTATTAGTAGGATTCAAACTTCACTCTACATATGTAGGTTAGGCTGTCATCATAACACTCTCGCGTTTTGCTCGTGACTCAACTATATATATATTTGAGGACCTGCTCCAAGATAATTCAATGTTTCTAATAGTCAAAATAATAATAATAATAACATGACTATGAATGCTTGGAGGACTGCTAAGTAAATTTCAAATCAAATAAGTTACCAACGTGATTTATATATACCATCTCGAAGGCAAATCGAAACACTACTTCATTGGGATTTTTTTTGGGGAGTGCTATAAACTGGAATTTTTTTGGTGAATATTGATTTTTTATTTTATTTGTAAGAGCTGAAGGCAATTTTAGTGGCACATCAACATTCTCACAGATATTTTACAATCATCTAGAATGTGAATAAAAAAGAGAGGTAAATGATTTTTTTGGGGGTTAAATATATACCTGGGAGAATGTTTTTATGGTGGAGAAATTGGTACTTGATTCTGCAAAATAGATTTGTGCTAAACAATTCAGTCTTGCACTATTTCTTTCACGCATTCCATTTAGGTTGGTTTGAGCACCAAAGCTATGGAAAGCTGAAATATTAAAATCATACTATTTCTTTCTGTAAGCGACAAAATTGATGATAGTGTAGACGAGGCGTTATGCTTTTATGCTTTCTTCTTTATGAATTCCTTAGCCATTAATCCAAAATTCACCATAATAATTGTTGAGTATTTGCATTGGTCGGGAACACACGCACATACCCACATATTCTTACTTGCATTACGAGATGAAAGCCTTGCAAAAAAAAAAAAAAAAAAAAAAGTGATACTGATGAACTTGTGGACCAACCACCGAGAAAGAAGCCAATTGGATGTCGATGGATTTATATTGTGAAACAAAAAGCTGATGGTTTAATTGAGAAGTTCAAAGCAAGACTAGTGGTGAAGGGATATACTTAAAAAACTTATGGGATAGACTATACGGAGACCTTCACACCTATAGCAAAGCTGAACACTGTTCCAGTGCTCCTATGAATAGCAGCAAACATTGACTAACCTTTACAGCCATTTGATGTAAAAAATGCATTTTTGGCATGTAGAACTTTCTGAAGAGGTCTATATGGAGCTTTCCCCAGGATGTGCAGTCTCACCGGAAGAGCATAAGAAAGTTTGCAAGTCAAAAAAATTAGTTTATAGCCAAAAACAATCTGCAAGGGCTTCGTTTGGGCATTTCACCAAGACTATGCTAAAATTTGGTTATCGACAAACTACCTCTGACCATACTTGGATCTTGAAGAGGCAAGGAGGTAAGATCACTGCCCTTATTATCTATGTTGATGACATGATAGTTACAGGAAATCACCCGAAAGAAAGGAAAGCGCTAGAGAAACACTTGTCCAAAAATTTTGAGATGAAAGATTTAGAACTCGTAAAGTACTTCGTAGGGATTGAAGTTTCCTGGTCAAAAGTAGGGATCTTTCTCTCTCAATAAAAGTATACTTTTGATTTGCTACGAGAAACTGGAATGAGCGATTGTCAACCTGCAGATACACCACTAGAAGAAGGATTGAAATTGAAGATAGAACATGATCAAGTTCTACTGGACAAAGGACGTTATCAGAGACTTGTAAGATGAATAATATATTTATCTCATACCGGATCATATCATGCTTATGCGTTAAGTTTAGTCAGACAATATATGCATAATCCAGGAGAACAACATATGTGTGCAGTTATGCGAATCTTGAGATATCTAAAGTCATATCCAGGAAAGGGTATTCTATTCAAGAAAATAGGAGACCTACAAGAAATCAATATATATATTGATGCAAATTGGGCGGGGTCCTTGGATGATCGCCGATTGACTTCAGGATATTTTACCGTTGTTGATAGCAATCTTGTTACATGGAGGAGCAAGAAACAAAATGTGGTGGCTCATTCAAGTGCTAAAGCTGAATTTAGAAGTATGGTACTCGGTCTACATGAGACTTTATGCTTGAAATTACTTTTACAAGACTTAGGTTATTCACCTACACAACCTATTTGCCTTTATTGTGATAATAAAGTAGCATGTGATATTGCATATAATCTAGTTCAACATTATCGGACCGAACATGTGGAAATAGATCAATTCTTTATTAAGGAGAAATTGGATGGGAAAATTTTGGAATTGCCTACTATCAAATCAGAAGATAAGTTGCTGATATTCTTACTAAAGTAGTCTCCAAACAAGTACTTTTACGTTTCTTGGCCAAGTTGGGCATAGTAGATAACTATGCCCCAACTTGAGGGGGAGTGTTAAGATATAGCATATCATATATTGATACCTTGATTAGGATCTTGTAAAATCATAGGATCATAATTGTATATTCTAGCAGATTATTAGGGATTGATTGATTAGGAGTGATTGGAGTTTTTCTTCAGTATATATGTACCGTACAGGAATAATCAAATGTATGAATGCGAGAGTGATTTTTCACAGCACTACATCTCTTCCTCTCTTCAGAATTTTCCCTCTGGTAATAATTAAAATGTTTTTAATAGAGGCTGTAATCAATAATATAGGATCTTAGAATCCTTAAACTAATAAAATCATTGTTAACATTGAAATGGTTAGTATCTTTTGAAAGGTACTTACAAAAATAGAAACATAAGTATCTTAGTGAGTCCAATGTTTTATCTACTGAATTTTTGAACCAATAGTGAAAAGACAAAAAATTAATAGAAACAGCTTAATGAGGGGAAGATAAACACACGGGTTCTAAGTACTCGTGGTAGTGAAATCTAAGTTTATTAAAATGATGTGCACCATTTTAAATGGCACAAGCAGAAGAAATATATTAAGTTCCTTAGATAATATAACACTTTTAATAAAAGGGGTTACGGAACATTTATATGGGTTTACTTTCTTTTACTACTTATGAATTAGTTTTCTATAGAAATATTATCAGGGTTATATATGGTCATGTAGAATTGTATTTTGTCTTCAACATCCTAGCAGAGAAAATGGTCAACCCGGATGGAAGGCCAAAGGAGTCAACACCTTGATGATTTTGTGAATAGCAATGCTACGACTGGACGTGGAAAGAATAATAGCAGATTGATAAGTGAAATACCTAAGAGGGGGTGAATTAGATCTTTAGCTAATTTTCGAAAACTATTTTCTTTTATAAATTGAGTTAGACCAGATTATGATTACTTGTTTTAATGAGAGAATAATTAAATCAATAACGAAGCAGTAAATAATCTAAGCAAAGTGAACACAAGCAATTTATAGTGGTTCGATTTCTTCAAGATCTACGTCCACTACCTTGAGTCTACACTCAAAGATTTCAACCAATCTACTATATTGCTCAAGTTCAATAATTACATAAGAGGCTCACCACACAATTGTTTTACACCAACAACCTCTTTAGTAATTCTACACACAAGGCTCACCCTACCAAAAGGATTTTATATCTACAAACAACCTTGAATCAAAATTATAATGATCACCCTTACCTAAAAGATTTTATGTTTACAAGACAACCTTGTAATGAGCTAGTAGGAAACGGAATTAAATGAAGAATGGATGAGATGTTATCACTTCTTGGTAGATGGTTACACAATATAGCACCACTTCACTTTGTTATCTTTGGAATCTTGAATGATCACTTGTAAGCACAAGACAAAAGAGAGCTTTGATGTTTGCTAAAGATATTTGAATGTTAGGATTTCTCATGGATTCAAAACATACAAAAAATTCTTGAGTTTATAGCATTTATAAAATTCAAAAATCAGTTTTAACAGTCATAAAGTAGCAGTAACGAACTTTACTGTTTCATGTTGTCTGGAAAAATTCGGAAGACCGAATTTTGTCCAAATTTTGTCCAGTGCATGCGAATTTCTCTGGAAAAACAGTAACCATGCTGTCAGAAAAAATTTGGACCCTTGCATCGAACTTGCGTCCGAATTTCTCTGGAAGTACAGTAGCCATTTTCAAAGTTTGGACGTCCGAACTTGCGTCTGAACTGTTCAAACTTTGTGAAATCATTTGAAATTCAACCTCAAAAAGTTTGAAAAATATTTTGTATGAATAGATAAGTCATTTAGACACTTTTAAATTCAAAAGCTGTTATCAAAACTCTTTGATCCTACAAAGTTTACTCGAAATAATTTAAGACTCAAAAACACACTTATTGATCAAAAGTTCATTCAAAGCCATTTAAGATTCAAAAACAAGTTTTGCGCTCTCTTATGCATTCAACATATTCCAAGGCAAACAAGTGAAGGGTTTACAAAAGATATACCTATGAAGCACATGTAACCTAAACTTCATGTCTTCAAAGCCTTCAAACATCTTGAACAACTCTTCAATCTTTAATCACTTTGACCTATTTGAGTTGTTCTTGCATTTTGGCTTCAAGGCAATGAGACTTCATACTTCTTAATCCAACAATCCTATCACACAAATGACATAAAAATTAGTCCTCATCAATATTTGTCATTAATCAAAACTTAATCAAAACCTCATGATTTCCCCTTAGGGCTAACAATCTCCCCTTTTTTGATGATGACAAACTTTGATGCAAAATGTGATGGATTTAAACAATGTAGAACAAAGAAGCATTGATGTCAATGATAGATAATAACCAATTTAGCATATTGACATTCAAAAGGCTCAATATGAGCATATGGCCCAACCAACCTCCATTTACCTCCTTTCTAACAACTACTATGATAGCAGATATAACATTTAAGCATTAAGAAAACTTCTAAGAGAGGTATTAAAGGTCAGAAAAGATTAATAATGTTTCCCCTTAGATTGTGCTCATTTTTCAACAGGTATGGACTTGAGATGCTGTGAATCCGAATTTTAACATATCAAGTCCGAACTGTAAAATAAGCGAAATGAAAGCTTCAATTTTTGAAAATAAGCTTTCTTAAGGTTGTTCAAACATAGTAGAAGAAATTAAAACATATTTGAATCAATTTGAACAACAAAAGAACACTTTTTGGCAATAAAATATGGATGCATCAGAATTTTTGAAACATGCATACGAATTTTTGAATCATACATCTAAATTTTAAGATTTCAAGTCCAAACTGCAAAATGTGTGTGATAACAACTTTAATTTTATAAAATCAGCTTTTCTAAAATTGTTCAAATATGATAGGGAGGATTAAGACAATTTTCAAACAATTTGAACAACGAAAAAGTATTTTTGGCAAGAAGATCTTGATGCATCCGAATTTTTGGTTTGCATCTGAATTTCAAGTCCAAAATTTAGGCAAAGTCATATAAGTGCATATAATCAATCACACAATCATTGAAGCGAGATAATTTTAACTGTGAAATCAACTCAAGACATTTAAGATCATCATATTTATATTATTAACATGCCAGCGAGCACAAATCAATAAGCCAATTATGTCAATTATCTATAAACAATACTTTGTATTAACACTTCCTATTTCTGACATATGCACAACACATAACACAATTTTGACAGCACAATTTGCAATCATAGCACAACACATATCACAATTTGGCACAACATATAGCACAATTTGGCACAACACATAGCACAATTTGGCACAACACATAGCACAATTTTGCAGTCACCATAGTCATCAATTTTCTCCCCCTTTTGTCATCACTCAAAGATGGGGTTGATGAAAATGAGACTAATAGTTTAAAAGAAGCTCTCAACACTAAGGTTTCATCATTGAGCACTATTACATAAATTGCATCAATTTAAAGAAAAGCATAACAAGTTCATAGGCCAATTTGGAAATTTAAACACATAAGTTAGACAAAGTACAAATAAGTAATTAAAAGTAGTAAAATGATAAGGTTGAAGAGATACTCAGTCTTGTGATGTTGATCGAGAGGCTTTGCTAGATCCTTTCTTGATTGCCAAATGCTTCACTCTTCCTTAGCTGAAGGAGATGGTTGATGGTGAGAATGAAATTGTTATTTACTCATCCGAACCTTTATATTTAGATCTACTTAATTATGTATAGGTAGATATGTATATTTTATAATATATATAGCATATAGTACACAAATTATATATATATACTTGTTTACATCGAATAAAGTTTTATTTATGTACAATATTTTTTATAAAAATAAATACAAAAAACGTGTTTTATAAAATTTATTGACTTTGAATTACAAATATAACACATGTATTACTCATCTAGACTACATTCTAATTATTACTTACACATGTACATGCACAACGAAAATTTTCTTATAAATTAATAGGAAAAATTTAAATTAAAACAATTTAGGAATAAAAATTATTGAGTAATGATATCACATAGTTCTAAAAAGGGCTCCGACAGATCACATAGTTTTGTTGCTAACTTGAAGCCAAACCAGGCGCTGCAACTATAGTGTAGTATCCTACATTTCTATGTAATTCCTTAAGTAGAGAAGGTCTTCCGTCTCTTTGTATTGCCTATACTTGAAAAGCTCTTCCACTTCTTTTTAATTCATTTGGCAGTTCAATCCCATGCATCGTGTATATGTGCATATTTACCCCTGTCGTCATCTAAGGCAAAGTAGACCATTTTGTCACCCCTACTATTATATTCCAGAAGAGATTTTCTCCGCATCGCATGAAGAAACTGCCAAAGCATGCATGGACATTTTGGGGGATGAATGATCGAAACTTTTCACTTCTTTGAGATTAAAACACATCAATTTTGTGTTTACAACCTAATCTTAAAAGCAATACAGAGTCCCAGCTGAGGAAATGCTACCTGCACCGTTGAACGCAATAGTATACCCATTGGTTAGGTTTAGCTTTCTCCATGAAGGATTAGCATTGCCAAGCGTAAGTATCTGCATCTCAAAGTAATACCTGAATGCCCTGTTCAGACTTATGTGCCGCATTCAACACTTGTAAATTCCATTATTTGGTTCGTATCCAGAATAATAATGGGTGTCCTACAAATTTTCAACGCCTTCATATGGACGAATGCTTGGAAGTTGTTTGTTCACGATTGAATACATCGAAGATTGACACCATATGGTCCAAAGAAAGGCAAACATAGTGGTTGATAACCTGTTTAGACCATAATATCATAC
Source organism: Rauvolfia tetraphylla (assembly GCA_030512225.1). NCBI lineage: Eukaryota > Viridiplantae > Streptophyta > Magnoliopsida > Gentianales > Apocynaceae > Rauvolfia > Rauvolfia tetraphylla. Next base: position 2,494,352 of record JAJQKT010000063.1, on the reverse strand, counting down.
TAGGAACAAAAGTCGTTCTTCTATTAGAAAATTGAAGAGGAGTATAGACAAGTAATATTGTTGTATTTAACACACACGGCCTATACCCAATCAGGGCGCTAACAGTAACAATGATGCTAGTAAAGCCAAATAGTCTAATTACAAAATAACCTGCTAGGATAAAAAAATAGAAAACAAAATCAGTAAACAAACCTGAAATTGTACACTGAAACATTATCTTAAAGCATAGACCGCTGACAAGTCTACAAGAAGTTATTCACCCCACTTAACAGTGTGATGGGTATAGCGACTCTTCCCACAAGATAAGACGGCCACTAATTAATGCTGACACACTTTGATTCTCTAAAGCCTCCTAAGTATGTATAGGTAATGTAACATATATAGGATACCATAAGCCAACTTGAATTTTGAAACCCTAGATTTGGAAATAAATTTGACTATTATAAATTTTCTAATCCAATTATTGGTAGTTTTCTAATCTCTCTCAGATTCTTTAGTGTGCTGCAATTAATTGAAAATAGAAAAATAGGCTCAAACCCAACTTTTAAGTCTTTTGACTACGGATTTCCACCAATAAAATATGGCATCTACTATATTCTAAGACAATATCTAACATGTTAATGAGTAACTTCTAAAATTGAATATGGCTAAATAATAATAATTTCCAAAAATTAGGACATCCAAAATTACCATTTTCAACAATCCCCCACAAATCTATAGCAAAAAACTATCCAAGATTAACAAAATCTATTTTCGATGATGGTACCTTATGGTTTGAACCACCACCTAATTTATCCACCTTATGTTCCCATAGAAATAGATGGCCTAAAGCTTTTGAATATATACTTGAAATGTGACAGTTTTCATTAGCAATAGTAGAGTATAGCTATAGAGAGAATATGTAGGATTGACATATTTGGGAGATGTGTCTTGATCCTATCTCAATAAGTGTGTTCAGAGGAAACTCAATTTCTTGTAGTTGCGGCTATATAACAACACTTACATAGTTGGCGATCTTCAAGGATATACTGCTTTCATTCTGTCTAGAAAGACTCTATTCCATTTAAAGTAAAATCTATAATCAGGTGCCTGATTTACTCAAACAATTTGTTCATACCACATTGAACTGCCTCGTGTGATCTCCACTTGGTCGGTTGGGTTGTCATTATTTGTAAATTGTTAGCCCTAAGGGTAAATCATGTAGGCTTGATTAGTTTTGATTAATGACAAACATTGATAAGGACTAATATGCTTGTATGTTGTGTGATAGGATTTTTGGATCGAGAAGGAAGCAAGTCTCATTGCCTTGGAGCTAAAAATGTTAAGGACAACTTTATTATGCTTAAAAGATCATGGATATAGAGCATGTCCTATGAATAAGAAGGCTTTGAAGAATCTAGTGTAGGGTTGCACTTACTTAAATAGGTATATTCTTGTAAACCCTACACTTGTGTGTCTTGGAATCTATTGAATGCATAAGAGAGCATAAAACTTGTTTTTGAATCATAAATGGCTTTGAGTAAAATCTTAATGATCAAATGCTTTGGTAACGGTTTTTGAGTTCAAAATATTTTGTATGATATATCTTTTGATCTTAAATGATTCCAAACATTTTGAGATTGATTTTAAAATGTTTGCACAAAATTTAGAAAGTTTGGACGCAAGTTCGGACGTCCAAACTGTGACATGGTTACTGTTTTTCCAGAGAAGTTCAGACGAAAGTTCGGACGCATGAGCCAAAGTTCGGACGTCCAAACTTTTCCAGACAACATGTCACAGTGATGTTCGGACGAAAGTTCAGATGCAGAGGAGCAAGTTCAGACGTCCGAACTTTCTTGAAACTAGTCGTACTAGACGTTTTATACCTGTTGAAACTGATTTTTAAATTCTATAAAAGTCATAAACTCTAGAATTTTTGTAAGTTTTGAATTCCTAAGAAATCTTAACATTCTAAATCATTTGCAAATATCAAAGCTCTCTTTTGTCTTGTGCTTTCAATTGATCATTCAAGATTCCAAAGACAACAAAGTGAAGTGGTGCTATATTGTGTAATCATCTACCAAGAAGTGGTAACATCTCATCCATTCTTCATATTATTCTATTTTTCTACTTTGCTCAATACAATGTTATTTGTAACGTAAAATCCTTTTGGTAAGGGTGAGCCATAGACTAGATTAATTAAGGTTGCAGTGTAAAATCCGTGTGTGGGTAAACCTTGGATTAGATTGGTCTTTAGGTTGTTTTTAGATATAAAATCCTTGTGGAAGGGTGAGCCTTGTTTGTAAAATTGCAAAAGAGGTTGTGAGAGTAAAACCATTGTGTGGTGAGCTTCTTATGTAATTATTGAACTTGAGCATATAGAAGATTGTTTGAAATCCTTGAGTGCAGACTCAAGGTAGTGGAGGTAGATCTTGAGAAGATCGAACCACTATAAATTGCTTGTGTTTATTGTACTTAAATTGTTTATTGCTTTTTTATTGATTTGATTATTCTCTCATTGAATTAAGTAATCATAATCTGCATAAACTAAGTTTATAAAGGGAATAGTTTTCCAAAATTAGTCAAAGACCTAATTCACGCCCCCTCTTAGGTCTTTCATAAATCATTTATGGATTTTCAATCCCATTCCCAACCTAGATTTCAGGAACAAGGATGTTTCCAATCTTTTCATTATGGGATCCACAATATTATATTTGGATCCAACAAAATCTACAGACATTACCCTATATGAGATTAGCTCCTTTATAGACTTAAGTCAAACTTAAATGTGTCTATTAGTGTTTAGATTATACTTGGACTCTTTGTCCTGTAATTGTGTTTTGAATATCACGATGCACAAATAGAGCAGGAATGAGCTTGCTGATCATTGGCAAACATAACAAAAGTTTATATAGCCACTCAATATCTATTCTAGTAGTATCCAAGGCACATAACTCAAATTCGAAGGTTCGCTGAGTTGTCAAAGTTTGTTTGCAGGACATCTAGGTAATAGCTCCGCCACCCAAAATGAACGCATCTAGTGTAGCCATTTCTACAAAAGTTCTTAGCAATCCAGCTTGCATCACTGTACTTTTCAAGATACTAATGAAATTCCTATTGTTAGCCCTAAGGGCAAATCATGTAGTTTTTGATTAGTTTTGATTAATGATAAACATTGATAAGGACTAATTATATGTTATTTGTGTGAAAGGATTTTAGGATTGAGAGGCAAAGAGTTCTCATTGCCTAGGAGCTAAAAGTGCTAAGGACAACTCTAGTATGCTCAAGGATCAAGAATATAGAGCATGTCCTATAGATTGAAGGCTTTGAAGACTCTAGTGTAGGTTTATACTTGCTTAATAGGTACACTCTTGTAAACCCTACACTTCTTGTTCTTGGAATCTATTGAATGCATAAGAGAGCACAAAACCTATTTTTGAATCTTAAATGTCTTTAAGTAAACTTTGAATGATCAAGTGCTTTTGTAATTGTCTTTGAGTTCAAAAGATTTTATATGACTTATCTTTTAGTACAAAATGATTTCAAACTTATTGAGGTTGATTTTCAAATGTTTTGACAAAGTTTGAACAGTTCATATGCAAGTTCGGATGTCCAAACTGTGAACATGACTACTGCCAGAGAAATTCGAACGCAAGTTTGGATGCAAGGGGCAAAGTTTGGTCGTCCGAACTTTCCCAGACAGCATGTCACAGTAATGTTTGGACACAGAGGATCAAGTTCGGTCATCCGAACTCCTCAGAAACTAGCCGTTACTAGCCGTTTTATGACTGTTGGAACTAATTTTCAAAATATTTTAAAACCATAAAATCCAGATTTTTGATAAATTTTGAACACTTGAAAAATCCTAACATTCCAAAATCATTTGAGATCTTTAGAGCTCTCTTTTGTCTTGTGCTTTCATGTGATCATTCAAGATTCCAAAGACAACAAGGTGAAGTGGTGCTAGCCTGTGTAATCATCTACCAAGCAGCAGTAATATCTCATCCAATCTCTGTTTAATATTGTTATCTACTTGCTCAATACAATGTTATCTTGTAACATAAAATTCTTTTGATAAGGGTGATCCTGGAGGTGTTGATTCAAGGTTGTTTTTAGATATAAAATCTGTAAGCCCTAAGGGCAAATCATGAGGTCATGATTAAGTTTTGATTAATGGCAAACATTAATGAGGACTAATCTTGTATGTGTGATAGGATTTTTGGATTGAGAAGGAAGCAAGCCTCATTGCCTTGGAGCTAGCAATGCAAGAACAACTCAAATATGTCAAAATGATCGAAGATTGAAGAGTTTGTTCAATATGATTAAAGGCTTTGAAGACATGAAGTGTAGGTTACATGTGCTTAATAGATAAACTTTGTAAACCCTACACTCTTAAACCTTGGAATCTATGAGTTGTAATTGAGAGCACAAAATTTGATTTAAATGGTTTCAATGGTTTTGAACTTACCTGAATTATCAAATTTTTCATCAATGGTTTTTGCACTTAAAAGGTCTTTAATGACTTATTTTTGAGGCTAGAATGTTTTCCAACTTGTTTGAATTGATTTGAATATGTTTTGACAAAGTTTTAAAAATTCGGATGCAAGTTCGGACGCAGGATAAAAATTCGGTCGTCTGAATTTTCCATGAACTGTGAACAGTAACTACGGTTCAAGTGAACAGTAACTACGATTCAAGTGAACAGTACCGACTATTTTTCTTGAGAAATTCAGACGCACTTTTGGACATAGCAGAAAAAATTTGGTCGTCTAAATTTAAAACACTATCAGTGAATAGTAACACTGTTCATATGAACAATGTTTTCAGAGAAATTTGGACGCACATTCGCACGCAGCTAATTAAGTTCGGTCGTCCAAATTTTGAATAGTAATAGTAAACAATATTTTTCAGAAAAAAGTTCAAAGGCACAAGAAAATTCGATCGTCTGAATTTTGAACAGTATCGTTAGAATTGTCTGAAACTAGCCGTTACTAGACATTTTATGACCGTTTTAACTGATTTTTAAAATCTATAAAAACTACAAACTCCAGATTTTTTAAATGACTTTTGAACTTAAGAAATCCTTGAAGCTCTAACTTGTTTGATATCAAAATTATTTGAAAAGCTCTCAAATTGCCTTGTGCTCAAAGGTTAAAATTCAAGATTTCAAAGGCAAGAAGTGAAGTGGTGCTAGCAATTATATTCATCCACCAAGAAGTGTTGGTAACATCCAAACTCTATCTTTAGATTATTGTTGTGATTGATACAAGGTTATCTTATGACGTAAAATCCTTTTGGTAATGGTGAGCCATAAACTAGATTAATCAAGGTTGTGGTGAAAAGCCCGTGTGTGGGTGAGCCTTGGATTATATTGGTTTTTAGGTTGTCTTTAGATATAAAATCCTTGTGGAAGGATGAGCCTTGTTTGTAGATTGCAAAGGAGGTTGTTGGTGTAAAACCTTGTTGGGTGAGCCTCTTGTGTAATTGCCTAAATTGAGCATATAGTGAATTGGTTGAAATCCTTGAGCGTGGACTCAAGGTAGTGGATGTAGATCTTGGAGAGATCGAACCACTATAAATTGTGAGTTTATTTATTTATAGCTTTACTTGTTTACATACTTGTGTTATTATTATTTGTTCTTAGTTGTTGATTGATTGATTGTGGTTTTTTTATTTGATCATCTTGTCTCTACCATTAAATCACATATAAACTTAGAGTTTGTGAATTTGAAGAAGAGCTTTTATTAAGGCAAAGGATTTGCAAAACAGGAAAAGATTTTGATAATTAGCTTAAGAGCTAATTCACCCCCCTCTTAGGTCTTTCAAAATCCTTGTGGTAGGGTGAACCTTGTTTGTAGCATTGCAAAAGAGGTTATTGGTGTAAAACCCTTGTGGGGTGAGTCTCTTGTGTAATTGATTGAATTTGAGCATATAGTGGATTGGTTGAAATCCTTGAGTGTGAACTCAAGGTAGTGGATGTAGATCTTGGAGAGATCGAACCACTATAAATTACTTGTGATTTTTGTTCTTCATTGTGCATTGCTTTGTCATTGAGTACATCACATTCTCATTGAATAAATTAAATATAATCTTTCCAATCCAAGTTAATAAAAGGAAAAAGTTTTCAAAAATTAGCCAAAGACCTAATTCACCCCCCTCTTAGGTCTTTCAATTGGTATTAGAGCAAGGGCTTCTTCGTGTAGTTTTACAACCTAGAAGTTAAGATCTTATGGCTAATGTTTCAAACTTACCTTATTTGGAAGGATCTTCCACAAATAGACCACCTTTGTTTGATGGAACAAATTACACATTTTGGAAGTCTAGAGTTAAGATATATATTTGTTCTATTAACTTTGAGTTGTGGAATATTGTTGAGAAAGGTCCTTACATACCAATGAAAATGAGAGCGATAGAGTTACTAAAGAGCCAAAGCCTATAGACGAATTTGATGAGGGTGACTCGAAGAAGATGACATTAAATTACCAAGCCATGAACATTTTGAGATGTGCACTAGATGTGAATGAGTACAATGGAGTTAGTGGACGCGGTACCGCTCATGATATGTGGAAACTACTTCATGTAACACATGAAGGAATAAATCAAGTAAAGGTGTCAAAGCTCGCAATGCTAGTAAGAGATTATGAGCTATTCACCATGAAGCAAGGTGAGAATATTAGTGATATGTTCACAAGATTTACTAACATCTCCAATGGTCTAAAAGCTTATGGGAAGAATTACACAATTGGAGAACAAAATAAAAAGATATTGGTTGCTCCACCAAAATTTTGGCAACCGAAGACTATTGCTATTGAGGAATCATTAGACTTGAAAATTCTTCCACTTGAAGAGCTCATCGGATCACTACTTACAATTGAGATGAAGGTCAAGATATTGAATGATATTGAAGATGAAGAGAAGGGAAGAAAGGGAGTCGTACTTAAAACCTCCAATCATCAAGTGATGAAGATGGAAATAGTAAAGATGAGGAGATGGCTATGGCAGTAAGAAAATTCAAGAGATTTTATAAAAAGGAATTTCTCAAGAAAGGAAAAAGGCCACTCAAGAAAAGTGGACAGTCATCATCATTCAAACCTCAATGCTTTGAATGCAAAATCACCGAACATCTCATTGCCAATTGTCCCAAAGTTTTGGAGAAGGAAAGAGACATCAACCTCAAAAAGAAATCTCTCAAGAAGGGAAAGGGAATTGCTGGCACTTGGGACCAACAAGAAAGTGAAGATGATAGTGAAGGAAAGCCAACATATGCTTTATGACAATAGATGATGAGATACAATCTACTCCTTCAATTTCAACTTGCTGTGATGATGATATTGATCCTAGTGAATTACTTGTTGAGATGTGTGGAGATTTAAAAAAGGCCTAAAAAAGGAATAAGGAAATGAAAACCAAAATTAATGAGTTATTGAATGAGAATTCAAAATTATGTTGTGAAAATGGAAAACTTCTTGAATCTATTAATTGCTTAAACATTGAAAAGGAAATTTTAAATGTAGCTTTACAAAACACATCTCTTGAAAATAAAGATCTTTGCACAAAAATCTTTTCTCTAGAAATAATGCTTCGTGATCATGAAATTTTGAGAAAAAAAAGTTGATGACCTTACATTATGCATTGAAAAATTTACAAATGGAAAAGATAATCTTAACAAGCTACTTGGATCTCAAAGATCCTCTTGTATGAAAAATGGTCTTGGCTATATTCATGAAAACAATGTTCCAAAATATAAAACCTTCTTTGCTAAAGCCACTTCTATTTCAATGCCTCATACATGTTGCACTTATTGTCGTAGACATGGACACCAAGTCTCGAAATGTTATGCGAAAAGAAAAATAGAAAATGGTATTAAAACTATTTGGAGAGTTAAAGGAATCATCACTAACTCTCTTGGACCCAAGAAAATCTGGGTACCAAAAGTCACTTTCTCAAATTTGGTGTTGGTTGGTTTTGCTCCAAGATCAAGCACCACTAAGTGGTTTCTTGATAGTGGCTGCTCAAGACACATCAATGCCTCACTTATTATTGAACTTCAAGCAACAAGTGAAGGTTTTGTCACATTTGGTGATAAGAAGAAGGGAAGAATACTTGGAATTGACAATATTGGTAAATGTTCTTTCCTTCTCATTAAACAAGTATTACTTATTGATGGTTTGAAATATAATCTACTCAGTATTAGCCAATTATGTGATAATAGTTGCAAAGTTGAATTTAAATGTGACACTTGTACTATTCTTGATAGTGTTAGTAGCAAAACTATTTTTGTTCCAAATAGAGTTGGAAATGTATACGTATTATATCTTGATGAACTTGTTTCAAATGATATAAAATGTCTTGCAATTCATGATAATGATGAATATCTATGGCATAGAAGATTAGGTCATGTTAGCATGGACTTGTTGAACAAACTTTCCTCACAAGAATTGGTTAGAGAGGACTGCCTAAAATGCTTTTTGATAAAATTCGTCTTTGTGATGCTTGTCAATATGAAAAACAATAAAAACATCTTTCAAACCAAAGAAAATGGTCTCTACATCAAAACCTCTTGAACTTGTTCATATGGACTTGTTTGGACCAATGAGGACCACTAGTTTTGGTGGTAAGAGGTATGCATATGTGATTGTTGATGATTTCTCAATATTTACATGGGTGATCTTTCTAGCTCAAAAAGATGAAGCTTTTCATGAATTCGTAAAACTTTTCAAAAAGGTTCAAATTTCCCTTGAGTGCAAATTGATTTCTATTAGAAGTGAGAATGGAAGAGAATTTTGTAATCAAGACTTTACAACATTTTGTGATGAAAATGGTATTACACACAAATTTTTAGTTGCCAAAACACCTTAAAAAAATGGTGTTGTTGAAAGGAAAAATAGAACTTTACAAGAGATGGCTAGATCAATGCTTTGTGAAAACTCTTTGCCAAAAATATTTTTTGGTCGAAGCTGTAAACACTGCTTGCTATGTAATTAATAAAGTTATTTTAAGACCTTTTCTACGAAAAACACCTTTTGAATTTCTATTTGGTAGCACTCCTTCAATTTTTTATTTTAAGGGATTTGGAAATTCAAAATATTTGAAAAGTCTCTTCGCATTAGATTTGATGAGGTATTATTTGTCAATGAAGAGTTTTATGGCATAAAGAAGCCTACTTTGGAAGTTGTCATTATTTGAGCAAAACTCCATTTGCCAATGAAAAAGATATTTGGGAAATTCTAAAGCTTCTAGGATTTGGAGAATCTCATGAAAATCCATCTACAACAAATATCAAATATTGTCTTCCTATAATATTGGGATTTATTGCTATATTTTAGGGATGACAATCTTGGAGAAAAAGGAAGCTCAAGACTCTTGCATATTATATATATATATAGGCTTCACGACAAAGCCAAATAAACTCTCAATATCATAACTCTCGGGAATTCAAGTCTCTTGCAACTCACAGATTGATTCTTGGAGTAACACTAAAAAAGCTCTCGACATTACTCATGTTATTGTTCTAACAAGAGGCTTCTTTGCTTTACATGCTTTTGAGTCGAACTGCGTTACTAATTTTGTTACGTCAAACTTTATGTTTCTGTCTGTGTGTGTTGTGTTAAATTATGCAGAATCGATTTCAACACATGGAGTTTGACAAAACGCGACAAAGTTGTACAAACCTAAACATACATTAATTGTTTTCGTTCATTCTAATAATTGTTCTTGAATAATTGAATAATATTTTACTTATCGTAAGTATGTCTTTGTTTTGGTAAATTTGCATTGTTTGGTAAACCAACTATCTCTGTCACTCTAGCGACAATATTTATGAATCTAGAAAAAAAATAGAAAGTGAAATGTAATTTACCGTCTGGGCAGAACATTAAGGACATCAAAATTTAATCTGCCATATTTTTTTGATTTGAAGGTCCATATTTCCCAGGTCCCGTAGTTCTCAATCTCAGTTATAGAATTAGCAACTTCAATGCAGCACATGGTGTTGAGTGGTGTCCCAAATTTTGGGAACCAACTCCCTCTTTTATGCCTAATATTCTTCCATCTTTTACTCCCTAAAATACTCAACATGTTTCCTCATTTTATGCCTAATATTTCTCCATCTTTTACTCCCTAAAATACTCCACATGTTTCCTCATTTTATGCCTTATATTCCTCCATCTTTTACTGCATAAAATGCTCAACATGTTTCCTCATTTTTTGCCACAAATTAGGGAAAGTAAAATGGACTTCATCATTGTATTTTGCAAAACCTCTTTGTTTGGCTATAAAAGGAGGTCTTCTAATTGAGTTCAACACACCAATTCTCTCCAAATTCTCTCCCCAAAGGCTGATAATTTTCCTCCACATATATTCACTATATCATCAAATTATAGGGTTGAGTTTATGAGATTTATTTCTCTCTTATAAGTCTTCGTTGATAATTGTTGTTGAAGACTTTTTCTCTTGTACTTATCCGATTATTATAGTGGATATTTTTGGCTCGCCGTAGGCAGTGGGTTTTCTCCCGTATTGGGTTTCCCACTTAAAAAATCCTGTGTCTCCTTTATTTTTTCTTGCTCTCCTTATTTTCTTTCTCAATATTTATTCTTTTTTGCTTCTGCTACGCATTGATATCATAACAAGTGGTATCAGAGCCTAGTTACCAAATATGTCCACCGTCACCAAATTTGATATTGAGAAATTTGATGTAAAAATCAGTTTCAGTATATTGCAGATTCAGATGAGAGCAGTCCTCATTCAAAATGGTTTAAAGAAGGCAGTTGTTGGAATTTCTGAGAAGCCTGCGGGTATGACAGATGAAAAATGGGAAGAGTTAGATGAGAAGGCACATTCGGCTATTCAGTTGTGTTTGTCCAAGGAGATTTTGCGCGAGGTCAATAAAGAAAAAACTGCAGCAGGGCTATAGACCAAACTTGAATCCCTGTACATGACCAAAAGTCTTGCCAACAAGCTTAGACTCAAGGAGCGCCTCTACACTTTGGGTATGGCTGAAGGTACCGCTATACAATCTCATCTTAATGAATTTAATTCTATCTTGATTGATCTTGAGAATTTGGATGTCAATATTGAAGATGAAGATAAAGTTGTACTGCTAGTTGTTTCTTTGCCGCCCTCTTATAAGCACTTCAAAGAAATTATGCTTTATGAAAATAATGATACTCTGTCATTTGAAGATGTTAAATCTAATCTATTGTCTAAGGAAAAATTTGATCATGAGGTACGGTCTGATGATAGAGGTGAAGGCTTGAATGTTAGAAGTAGATCTATCGATTGGAGTAATTTATCCAAGAAAAAATCGTAGATCTAAGTCTCGAGGCCAGTAATTCTAAATCCCTGTCGTTATTGCAAGAAGAGCGGACATGAAATTTCAGAATGTTATAAATTGAAAAATAAGAATGAGAGAGAGGAGAAAAAGAATAAACCTCGCTCGTAATAAAGTCAGGTCGATGTAATTGAAGCAGATTCTCGATGGTGATGTTTTGTTGGCTAATACTTCGATAAACGTAGCTCTTTAGAATGGGTTTTAGATTCTCGTCTGTACTTTTTCATATGTGTCCCCACAAAAATTGGTTTACTTCATATGAGAAGGTTGATTCTCGGTGTGGTTCTTATGGGAAACGATTCACACTCGTGTTGTTGCTTTGGAATTGGTACCATTCTGATTAAGGCTCATAATGGCACTATCGTAACTCGACTAAGGTACGCCATATTCTCGATTTGAAGAGTAATTTGATTTCTTTAGGCACCCCTGGAGTCACTAGGGTGCAAGTATTCACTGAAGGTGGAGTTCGGAAATTTCTAGAGGTTCCTTAGTATTGTTGAAAGGAAAAAGAATTGGGAGTCTCTATATTTTGCGTGGGTTCAACCGTGATGTGTTCAGTGCTATCTCTACTTCTCTTTCTGATGATGATCTTACTCAGCTATGGCACATGCGTTTAGGACATATGAGTGAGAAAGGCATGGACATTCTGAATAAAAGAGGTCTTCTTGGTAAGAAAGGTGTTGGTAAGTTAACTTTCTGTGAACATTGTGTAGTTGGAAAACAAAAGAGAGTTAGCTTCTCCACTGCAACACATCGCACACAAGGGATTCTTGATTACATCCATTCGGATCTTTGGGGACCTTCAAAATTTCCTTCACAAGGCGGCAAGAGGTACATGATAACATTTATTGATGATTTCTCTCGTAAGGTTTGAGTTTATTTCCTGAGGCATAAAAATGAAGCTTTCTCTAAATTCAAGAAATTCAAAGTTTTGGTCGAAAATCAAACTGGTAGGAAGATTAATAAACTCAGGACTGATAATGGTTTGGAGTTTTGCAATTCTGAATTCAATGAGTTTTGTGAGAATCATGGCATTGCTAGACACAGAATATTAGTAGGAAAACCTCAACAGAATGGAGTTGCAGAACGCATTAATAGGACCCTTTTAGAGAGAGCTCGTTGTATGTTATCTAATGATGGTTTATGGAGTCGTAGAGATTTTTGGGCTGAAGCTGTATCCACTGCTTGTTACCTGGTAAATCGCTCACATCATTCATCCATTGATTTTAAAATTCCAGAGGAGTTTTGGTCAGGTAATCCTATTGACTATTCTCATCTCAGAATTTTTGGTTCTCCTGTTTTTGCACATATAAATGATGGAAAGTTGGCACCTAGAGCAGTTCAATGCATTTTCTTGGGTTATTCTTCTGAGTCGAAAGGCTATCGGTTGTGGTGTCCTGAATTTAAGAAATTGATTTTAAGTAGGGATGTCACATTTAATGAGAATGCCTTGTTATCTGCTAGAAAAGATACTGCTGTTTCTTCTCTTGATACATGTGATCGTCAAAGTGCCAATGAGAAGGTGGAGTTAGAGGTGTCTACTCAAAAAGGAAGGAGTGAACCGATTTTTACTGGAGAGTCTGAACAGAATCTTGAAACACATGATGAATCAATACCCTCTAGTTCATCTGAGCCTATGCAGTCTTCAAATGATCATAATATAGCACGTGACAGACCAAGGAGAAATATCAAAAGGCCTGCAAGGTATGCTGATAATGATGATGATAATCTCACTGCATATGCTCTTTCTGTTGCACAGGATACAGCTAAAGGAATTGATCCTTCTAATTACTCTGAAGCTATATCCAATTTTAATTCATCCAAGTGGCTTTTAGCAATACAAGAAGAAATTGAAAGCCTACATAAGAATGGGACAGGGAGTTATGTGATTTTCCCAAAGGACGTCGAGCTTTGAGTTGTAAGTGGATCTACAAACAGAAAGAAGGTATACCCGGGGTTGAAAATACCAGATGGAAAGCTCGCCTAGTAGTTCGTGGTTTTGATCAAAAGGAAGGTATTGACTTTAATGAAATTTTTTCTCCTGTTGTACGTCATACCTCTATTCGAGTGCTACTCGCTCTTGTTGCTTTATATGATTTGGAATTGGAGCAACTTGATGTCAAAACTGCCTTTCTACATGGCGAGTTGGAAGAAGAAATTTACATGAAACAACCAGAGGGATTTGTTGTGCCAGGTAAAGAACAATCAGTTTGTCGTTTGAAAAGTTCATTGTATGGTTTGAAACAAGCTCCGAGACAATGGTATAAGCGTTTTGATGCTTTCATGATTGGGCAAGGATTCACAAGGAGTCAACATGATAATTGTGTGTATTTTATGCAGTGTTCTAATGGATCATTCATTTATTTACTGCTTTATGTAGATGATATGCTTATTGCCTAGAAAGACAAGTCTTTGATTGATAGGTTGAAGTCTCAACTTAAATCTGAATTCGAGATGAAAGACCTTGGTGCTGCGAAGAAGATACTTGGTATGGAGATTCGCAGAGACCGACGAGCTGAAAAACTCTACTTGTCTCAAATGAATTACATTGAAAAGATTCTTGAAAAATTCAATATGAAAAATTGTAAGCATGTCTCTACTCCTTTTGCTGCACACTTTAAGTTATCTGCTGATCTTTGTCCAAAATCAAAGGAAGATATTGAGTATATGTCCAAGATTCCCTATTCTAGTGCAGTTGGAAGTCTCATGTATGCTATGGTCTGTACTAGACCTGATCTTGCTTATGCAGTTAGTATGGTGAGTCGTTACATGCACAATCCAGGGAAACATCATTGGCATGCAGTGAAGTGGATATTTCGTTACTTGAAGGGCACGACCAATCTTGGTTTGGTTTTTGACAAAAATAGAGTTGCCTCAAGTAATGTCAGCGGCTTTGTTGATTCCGATTATGGTGGTGATCTTGACCGACGTAGATCTCTTTCAGGCTACATCTTCACTTTATGTTCCGGTGCTATTAGTTGGAAAGCAACTTTGCAATCCATTGTTGCATTGTCCACAACAGAGGCTGAGTTTGTTTCAGCTACAGAAGGTGTTAAAGAGGCTATTTGGTTGCGTGGTCTTGTTCTTGAGCTTGGTATTCCACATGGTGCTACAATGGTATTTTCAGATAGTCAGAGTGCTATTCACCTTGCCAAGAATGATACATATCACTTCAAGACCAAGCACATTGATATACGCTATCACTTTATTAGAGATGTTATTGACAAAGGAACTATCATTATTAAAAAGATTCATACGTCGGAAAATCCTGCAGACATGCTTACAAAGCCATTACCTGTTACTAAGTTCGAGTACTGCTTGGAATTAGTTGGCATCATTAATGCCTAATCGCCCTTTGGGGTGCCTACGGTGAACTTCAAAATTTGAGCCAAGGTGGAGATTGTTGAGTGGTGTCCCAAATTTTGGGAACCAACTCCCTCTTTTATGCCTAATATTCTTCCATCTTTTACTCCCTAAAATACTCAACATGTTTCCTCATTTTATACCTAATATTCCTCCATCTTTTACTCCCTAAAATACTCCACATGTTTCCTCATTTTATGCCTTATATTCCTCCATCTTTTACTGCATAAAATGCTCAACATGTTTCCTCATTTTTTGCCACAAATTAGGGAAAGTAAAATGGATTTCATCATTGTATTTTGTAAGACCTCTTTGTTTGGCTATAAAAGGAGGTCTTCTAATTGAGTTCAACACACCAATTCTCTCCAAATTCTCTCCCCAAAGGCTGATAATTTTCCTCCACATATATTCACTATATCATCAAATTATAGGGTTGAGTTTATGAGATTTATTTCTCTCTTATAAGTCTTCGTTGATAATTGTTGTTGAAGACTTTTTCTCTTGTACTTATCCGATTATTATAGTGGATATTTTTGGCTCGCCGTAGGCAGTGGGTTTTCTCCCGTATTGGGTTTCCCACTTAAAAAATCCTGTGTCTCCTTTATTTTTTCTTGCTCTCCTTATTTTCTTTCTCAATATCTATTCTTTTGTGCTTCCGCTACGCATTGATATCATAACACATGGCAACCTTTATCACTTTCTTGATAAGAAGCACTCCGAATCTAGAAGGAAGTTCAATAACATCATAGTAATACTTCAGAATAAGTTGCTCAAGCTGGGGGGAGCAATCTAAGAATTTAATGTTTGACCGTTCTAACTTTAGGTATTTTAAATTAAAAAATTCTTGGTCTGCCACATCACATCTTTAATCTTCAAACTTAGACACTATTTCGATTGAATTTTTTTCTTGAGTTGAATTGTAATAGAAATTATAAAAGTGAATTATTAGTGGGAGGAGGAGCGAGGTTCGAAGTGATAAAATGTAATATATATATAACTTTTTTTGGTTAAGAAGCCGATCCAAATACACCTTTGGCTTCTAATAATTTGAGAAGCTCAAGATTAGGCAGCTTGCCTTGCAGATGTCAAACTTTTTGATGGAGTAGCAGTTTCTGTTGTCAGTTTCCTAAGAGTGGATCGCAAGTCGAAATTGGTGGCAGAAAGCTTTACCTCCACCTTAAAACTTAGCGATTCAATCTTCCTCAGAAAGCTTGATAGTCGTAAGAAAAAGTGTGGAGGAACACTCAGTTTTCACAAAAGATTATTTAATTGTACAGACTCTCGACCAAATCATTCGTACTTCTGAAATTTTTATAACTCAAAAATAAATATAGTAAACTTCTCATATTCCACATGGTTTTTGGCTAACTGTAAATCCAATGAATTTTCAGCATAAGAAATTGTAATCTTGAAAGATTCATTATTGATAATGGAACCTTAAATGTGCCCCGTAGTGCGAAGTACCGCAAATGAACTAGTTGCAGTGGATTCAACTCAGCTCAAGACACCGGAGTCGCCCTATTTTAAGGTGAAATTAACACTTGATGTTAAACAAGGAGGAGCGAATAGCCACTTTTATCTCCTGATTTAGGAAGTTGTTGGGAGATCCGTGTGACGAGATAATGAAACTGAACAACATGACGAATCTGAGGTGGCAAGATGATGACTCAGCAGAATAGCACAGCAGGACAATAGTTGGCGCTTGGTGGCAGCTTATTGGCAGTTGATGTGGACATTAGTTTAGTTAATAATTATTTACATAGAATGAGTAGCGTAGTGGAGCAGTAAATTGTTTTATATATAACCTGCTGTACTCTTTCTTTATGGTGAATCAGAATCCAGAAAGTTCTCTCAAGTTGAGTTCTTTGCTCTTTTTGACTCTACAGAGTTGAGTGTTGGCTTCTTCATTCGCTGGTTTGCATTTTGTAGATTTTATTTCAATTTTGGGTTTTAACATGGTATCAGAGTAAGCATTTGAGCTTTCTGTGCTGAAATTTATTGATTGTGAGTTTAGATTGTTGTGCCCTCTTTGCTTTTTCCCTTGTGGTTTTCTGATCAAGAGCTTAGTCATGGCAGCCAATGTTGAACCAGTGCCGACAAATCTTATGTACTTGAATCCTAATGATAGTTTAATATAACCATTGGTTCAACTAGTTCTTACTAAGAAGAGTTACCATGCTTGGAGTAGAGCTATGAAGATGGCCTCGGTGTCTAAAAACAAAATCGACTTCATTAATGGTTCAATTGAGCCACAACAGAGGTACCAAAAATTTCACCTTTTGGCAACAGGTAAATATCACATTTCTGCATTGGTTGATTAATTCAATGAGTCCTACGATTGCTCAAAGTGTAATATGGTTAGGCACGCCTAAATAAATTTGGAAGGATTTATATGGACAATATTTTGATGGTGATTCACATCACTTACTGACCCTATAGAAGAAATCCTAAATCTGAAGCAAGGAACTAAAATTGTTAATGAGTATGATACTTAGTTGAAGATACTTTGGGATGAATTGCATGTGTTGAGCCCTTTGCCTACATGTGTTTGTGAACGTAGATGTAAATGTACATCGTTTAAGAGAATGAGGGAGTATTATGATGTGGACTGTGTAATACTTTTTTGAAAGGATTGAATGAACAATTTGACAGTATTAAGTCGTAAGTGTTGTTGATGACACCTTTACCTTTGATCATCTCTTTTCTATGGCAATTAAGCATCAGAGACAACTGAATTATGTTTTCATCCATAATAAAAAAATACATATATTTGAAGAACGATTGAGTGATTTGTGTTATGATGTTATTGCAAAATGAATTATTTGCTTTTGGTATTAAAAAATTTTTGCATCTGGTTTGGTTGCTGATAATACTTCGTAAAGCTATTCTATTTTGACCCTCTTGATGAGGAAATTTCTATCCTGACTACCTTAGAAAGATTATTCAAGATCTATTATAGTATTGTTTATATCTTATTCTTTATCTTTTTGAACTTCATTTATTATGTGCTATGAAATTTCTACGTTTGATTTCCTCAATAATGTATTAATTATTTTCTATTAGAGAAAATATACATACATACATACGTACATATATATATATATATATATATATATATATATATATATATATATATATATTTATATATGTATGTATATGTATATATCTGTGTGTTTGTATGTCTGTGTGAATGGTGATTGCTAGCATAAATTTATTTCTTGACGAAAGCATTATTTGATGGTCTGGAATTCTCTTCTGGGTAAGAAATTCATCTTGAAACAAAGGTAAGGCATGTGATCTGTGATGTTCGTGAGCATTCAAAAAAATAAAAAAAAAGAAGGTTGTTACTGTACGCTAGTGCAGTGCCAGTGAAACTGGGCAGCACACTAGCAGCCAGTAATGGCCAACAATAATGGGATGGCTGCCAATATTCAGCCCAACAGAAGGCTGGGCTGGGCTGATAGTTGGGCTCTGCTACGAATTGCTACTTGGGCAGTCCAGTTTTTAAGAAACAAATGAGTAGATTTTTATTATACTTTAAAAAATATATATTTATTATTATTGAATTCTATTTGTTTTAGTAAAAAAGTTTGTCAAGAACTTGATATATATATATATATATATATATATATATATATATATTGATTATTATTTAGATAAGAGATTTAATTACTTATTGAGTGGTAACTTACTGCTTAATGAATTATTTTTCAAAGAACAAATATGAAGACATCGAGAATTTCGAAGATGAATACTAGGGAGTGATATCAAGAACTGAAGGTGGAATACGATTTCTCCAAAAGTCAGTTGAAATTGAATAATAGTATTTGGTATAGTTTTGTAATAAAAAAATTTTGAGATATTTTACTTAAATTTTTTATGTACTTGAAGGATTATTCAGTATTTATCGTAGATTTATTTAAATTTATTTAATTTAGTTAATATTCTATGATAGTAAGAACCTTATATTTCCTGATTACAATTTGGGAACGTGATATGTTGTGTTTTGGTTACGAGGTTTTAACCTGTTTTCGAGGAGTGACATTTATTCGGATGCTTTAAATCAATTTTATTCTGTATTATGCTCTGGCTGGTGGGTTAAAATTTGTTGCTGCGTTCGCGGTTAGCCAAGCAGGTTTTGCCCAATGCCAAAGGTACTCTGTTCTGGGAATTCAGATTCTTCAGAGAAACCCAGCTTATTCGTACTAAACTGATGCGATGGGTACATTCCATTCCCCATTTTGAAGAGACATCGACCGATTCCTCTCAAAAAGCAGTGTGTGTGAATGGTTTGCTCCACGCATAGCATGTGAAAGAAGCCCTCCTCAAGGGCTCCTGCAATAGACTCTGCTCTACTACTATTTGCTATATCAAAGAACAAGAGGAGCCCAGAACATTGTTGACATAGAAATTGAATCATCGTCAAACTAAGCAAAATTTGGAGCTTGGATTAATCTGCTAACTTAATTCTCCTTTGGCTAGACACATTGCGCAAGAAAAACTACCCCTATTAGGCATTTAAAAGGTTCTGCTTTGAACATTTCAAAGAGTACGCATACTGCCATTTGAACAAAATGTGCAGACAATAAACTTCTATGAGTAGAAGGAAAGATGATCAGAGGTTTAGGGCTTAGAGACAGAAGTTTTTTAATTTTGTCTAATGGACTAAGCAGAGATGGAGGCTTCTGAAAAATCTCAAGGCCTTGGTTTCAAGAGCTCTGAAGGCGAAATACCATCCTTTCCACGACTTCTTGGAGGCTGCTGAGTCCTAGGCCATCATCCTATGCATGGAGGGCTGTTCAATCTAATTTCTTCTGCAAGTAATCCAATTTCTTTCTCCTATTAAAAGAACATTAACCTCAAAGCACGCATTATTTAATTCCCTACCAAGGTGCAGAGAATCTCTCATGGAGACATGCGTATAAGTATTCGTGAGTTGGATTCCTGAAAGATTTTATGCGACAGTGCAAGTTCATAAGAATCATCAAAATTTGACGGCCATGCATGCAGCGAATATATGGACGCATTCGTAAAAAGAAAATTAAAAAAAGGGAAAAAGGACAGTGAATCACAGCCAACAGAACATTCCTTAAAGACGTCAAAACTGCTGCCCTGAAAGGGGGATGAGGTGGCGGCCATCAACCATTACGCGTTTAGAAAGCCGCAGGATAGAAAAGCACCAGCTGTTCTGCATGTAGAGGTCAAAAACCATGTTTGCGGTTACTTGCGTCGGTTCCTATGTCTCTCATGATAAGTTTATTTAGATTGAGTTTATAATTTAAGTTCTTTACGTTAAATTTTATAAAAATAAATTTTAATTAAAAATATTATGCTCTATATCTAATCCAAATCTCTAAATATATATTTTTATATAATATTTAAAAATGAGGATGTAAAATATCCAACTCATGATTTATCTTTTAATAATAATATCTTTAACTAATTAAATTATTGTGGTATAATAACTTTCAATATTTCTTTGTTACTATGTAGAAAAACGTTACTCCTATCTCTCTTTACAGTGGTTTTTTTATTACTCAAAGTTCTAATGGTTGGGAGATGCATGTCGACAAAAAAATTATAATCGTTCTGTTTCGAATTATAAGGACTTTTGATACTTTCTGCAAATAAAAGAATAAGTGAAATTTTTATTATTATATTTTTAATTAGTTTAATTTATTCTTTATTAACATAAGAAAAGATAAAATTAATATATATTTATAGGTAATGGTAATATTAGAAAAAATCTTTAAAATTTATAAAAAATCAAATATTTTTTAGAAAGAAAAAAAAACAAAAAATACCTTATATCTTAAAAAGAAAAAAGAGTATATGCTATGTATTCTTGATATGTGAAAGGATCAACACGTGGCTTACTTTATGTGAGGTTGAGACAACGAAGTTAGGGCTTCATAATGTGCCTGAATCACCAGGAAGCTGCAGAGAGTAGAATCGTGTATTTCTTCTGTCATTTGCATGAATTATTGAGGAGTACTATTTACTTATTTATATACTAATACTAAGATTTATATACTTCTGGATTGGTCTGAATATCAACCATGTGAGCAAAAGACATAATTCCCTATCAACTCATATGAATTAGTAGAATATTTTTTGTCCATTTCGCATATGCTCCTTTTACCAAAGTCTCTTTCCTCTGCTGAATCTGGGTGACTTGTGTTGCAAGTCAAATGCTCCAGCACTGCTTTTCTGTAAATTACACCGACCCCAGACCTTTTCGCGTCCTTGGAGTTCATTTTTAAATGCGCGGAAAATGTGAAACAGACACAAAATTATATCCTTTTAATATAAAAGGTGTCTAACCGATTGATATTTCAACTCTCGACTTTGGTTTTGTTTTCAATTCAGTGTTGCGAACTCTGAATTGTGTGTTGAAAGTCCGTCATGCCTTTTCCTCTGAAGATGAGACTTGTTTTCTCGACTTTTTCCAACCCAGCTGTACTCCTCGTTGCACGTTCCAGTTGCTGTGGTTGAGAACCAGAAGGAAATCTTATCCTCGTGTTGTTGTGTTTTTTTTTTCTTTTTCCTCAAAGAAATATTTCAAAATGCATTATTATCACTCAAAATGAAAAATATTTTAAAGAGAACACGTAATAAATACTTTATTTATTTCAAAATATAAGATTTTTTGTAATTCTTCCGTTTTTACAAATTTTAAAAATTATTTTTCTAAAATCACAATTATACATAAATATAATTATCTCATTTTTTATTATATTAATGAAATCATGTTCCCAAAAAATTATGATAATTCAGATTTTAAATTAAAAAATCTGATCACGACTAAATTTGAATTCTTTATAAGTTGAATGATAGAAGCTTTTGTTAAATACTGAAAATATTGCAATTAGGAAAATCAAAATCATTTGATTATGAGTTTGATTGCCAAATGCAACAAAGAATAGCGCTTTGAACTGTATTGGCCATTCATCTCTCATTCAAGCAGTTTTTTTTCTTTTAAGAAACGAAGGAGTAGTATTTCCTCGTCAGAGATCCATTACTCTCTTGGCTGAAAAGTCTACTCAAGATGTCTGAGGAAACACAGAATGACATTTAAATAACAATTAAAATGAATTATACCAAACGAATTACATTGAATTATATTTTGGAAGAGATATTTTCACTTCTCTTTTACCTTCTTTCACTTCTTTATTATTTTTTAATAATAAAAATGAATTTGATATCTAAAAAAGATTAAAATTTTCAACTCAAAATTTATTCAAAAAAATGATCTATCGACATTGAAGTCTTTCTTTTTAAAAAATAAAAAAAAGTGAAAGAAGAGTCAAATAAGCTAAAAGTGAAGTGAGAATATCATATCACATTATCCCAAAACTTTTAACAAGTAAATGAATCCAAAATTAAATCCTATATAAATGAAAACTAATTATAAAGTTTGGTTAAGATGAATGAGATGTGTACTTATTAGAAGGATTACATGTTAGTGTGTGTATTTATAAATTTAAATATTCTTTTTCTTGATTTTAGTTTTCTTCTACTAAAGGAATTAAATTAGGAGCTTCTTGATCTGTCAGTGATGCCCATGGTTTTTCTTTTTAACTAATTTCTTGCTTTCTCCTTTTAACCTTGTTTAATTTAGTTTGACCATCTTCACCTGCTAATATATATATACGCATCAAGGACTGACTTCCTTTGGTCCATATGTGACGGCACTCATTTTAATACTGAAACTCGTGTAGCCTTTTTTTTTTTTTTTTGTAAATCGGTGGAACCTTCCTAGTACGATATCAAGTTTGAGAAGCTACCAAGAAAATATTGCCTTCGATAATCTACTTTATTTTAAATGAATTGAAAACTGGGAAATATCTGTCACCCATTTTTCATGTTAGATGCCGACATTACTCTCCTTGACCAAAGGGATCTGCTCACGTTGGAAGAACCCAAGTCCCAACATTTCCTTCTATATATATATATATATCATCAGCATATACTACTCCCAACATTTCCTCCCAAAATCCACCGGGAAAACGCAGCATCTTAGCAAGAAAGCAAGTGTTCCTCCCACTGTCATTTGATCGGAAAATGGTGAAGACGACGGGGCAGAAGATCCCATCCGCGCCGGATAAAGTAGTACAATCATCGAACTCAAGGTCTACTTGCAAGAAGAAATACAAGGGAGTGAGAATGAGAAGCTGGGGATCGTGGGTTTCTGAGATCAGAGCACCGAATCAGAAAACAAGAATATGGTTAGGCTCATACTCCACTCCCGAAGCTGCTGCCAGAGCCTACGATGCCGCACTTATATGCCTCAAAGGCGCATCCGCCAATCTTAACTTTCCTGACTCCGCCATATCTCAACAGTTTTTTGACACCATCATGTCCCCCAAATCCATCCAAAGAGTTGCAGCTGCGGCTGCGGCCACCGCGAGCAGCGATCCGCTTCCTCAATCTCCGCTGCTGCCTTCTACATCGTCAACCTCATTGGCCATGTCAACTTCGTCGCCTTCGTTGTATTCGTCACCAATCTCCCATGCCACTGAAGATGATTTGTCTTTAGAGCTATCTTCAAACCCTTGCTTGCCTGTGTTTCTGGACGAACCTGCGTTGGCAACTGCACCGTGGTACAACTTTGATTCGCCCAAGTACACCGATATGCTGCTCAATGGGGCGTTTTTTGATCCGCTGATGATTGAAGATGTCTATGAAGAGGGCGATATTCGGCTGTGGAGTTTCTGCTGAAGGGTTCATTATATCTATATTTACTATAGCACTGATTTGTTTATTCGTTCGATGATCTTCAAATTATTTTACGAAGACATTACTGACAGGGACCAAAATTCATTTATTAGTGTACTTAAATTCACAGGCAAGGGAATTCAAAGTGAGAGGAACATAATTCGTATTCGATCTCTGCTCATTATATATGTTTTTTCTTTTTTTATTTCTCACAAAGAACAAAATAATCATCCATATTTGTGCTCTGTTTATAAGGATAGGGCTGCTTTTCGAGTGCTTAAAATTAAGGGTAGGAAATGGGAGGATGACTAATGTTTGAAAAGATTTAAGGAAAACCAATACCCAATGAGTTCAGGCGGGTCCCTTCTAATTTGCTTCAGGCAAATACGTTGGCGCTGAACGATTTAAATGAGGAATTTCGAAGATTTGTAAATTTTGTGTACAATACACTTCTGCATGCCCAAGTGGGAGACCGGGGACCTTTGCCACTGTAGGGAAGGAATCCCCCATTTGTTGCTGTTTACGGAGTGATATTTCTAATTGATTTCTGCTGATAGGTAAGCTTGCTCATCATTGGTGTCTTCTTTTGGTTCCTTAATTCTATCGTCTTGCAACGTCAGCCCATCTCTGCAACTTTCTGAATGGGTTCTGCTTCCCCGTTTGTCTTTTATCCGAAAGGTGGACATTTCTCTAGACCAAAGTACCTACTCTTTATTTTGATGATGATGATGATTATTATTATTACCATCTATAATGAAACAATAAACCTCGACCAAAGATCTACATTGTATATCAGACTGCAGATGAACATAAAACTGCAGCAGAGAATTGTATAGACCATCCCATTAGACATTTCCATTCGTCATGACGCAGGGAAATT
This sequence comes from Rauvolfia tetraphylla, assembly GCA_030512225.1. Taxonomy (NCBI): domain Eukaryota; kingdom Viridiplantae; phylum Streptophyta; class Magnoliopsida; order Gentianales; family Apocynaceae; genus Rauvolfia; species Rauvolfia tetraphylla. Next base: position 2,470,080 of record JAJQKT010000063.1, on the reverse strand, counting down.
TTTTCGAGGGCATATTATTACCGTATCTTTATGACCAGTGAGGGGACGCCTCCTTACTGAGATGTACCAATTTCGTTGCCTATCATATACTGAAAGTTGTTGCAAATGATCCGCAATCTGTACTCCGGTCTTCACAGCTACTAAATTTCCTGCATTATTGTGCTACAAGAGACAAAGATATTATTATTACAAGCTACAACATGGGGTGGGGGGTGGGGGGGACTTGATCACATAGCAACTAATTAGTAATTTTAAAAATCTATCGAATTGTTATGCTGTTCTCTTTTAAACTTTTCGGGGTATATCTAGAAAGTGAATATTGGTTTGAAATTTTCAGAAAAGTGCACAGACTACAGTTTCAAGGGAGTATGGCATCTATAACTGACGTAATTCATCCGAAGGACAGTTCATCAATTACATAGCTCTAAGATATTCTGAGCAAAGACTAAACTATGATCTAACCGATTCCCGTGGATATTAAGAATTTCACCCTAACAGCTATAGATCTTTTGTTATGATATCAGCGCGTAGCGGAAGCACAAAAATAGATATTGAGAAAGAAAATAAGGAGAGCAAGAGAATAAAGGAAACACAAGATTTTTAAGTGAGAAACCCAATACGCAAGAAATATCCACTATAATAATCGGGTAAGTACAAGAGAAAAAGTCTTCAACAAATCAACGAATACTTATAAGAGAGAAATAAATCTCATAAACTCAACCTATAATTTGATGATATAGTGAATATAGGTGGAGAAAAAATTTCAGCCTTTGGGGAGAGAATTTGGAGAGAATAGTTGCTTTGAGCTCAATTAGAAGACTCCCTTTTATAGCACATAAAGAGGTCTTGCAAGAAACAATGATGAAGTCCATTTTTCTTTCCCTAATTTGTGGCAAAAAATGAGGAAACATGTTGAGCATTTTAGTGAGTAAAAGATGGACTTGTTATGATATCAGCGCGTAGCAGAAGCACAAAAATAGATATCAAGAAAGAAAATAAGGAGAGCAAGAGAATAAAGGAGACACAAGATTTTGAAGTGGGAAACCCAATACGGGAGAAAACCCACTGCCTACGGCAAGCCAAGAAATATCCACTATAATAATCGGGTAAGTACAAGAGAAAAAAGTCTTCAACAACAATTATCAAAGAAGACTTATAAGAGAGAAATAAATCTCATAAACTCAACCCTACAATTTGATGATATAGTGAATATAGGTGGAGAAAAAATTTCAGCCTTTGGGGAGGAGAATTTGGAGAGAATGGTTGCATTGAGCTCAATTAGAAGACTCCCTTTTATAGCCACATAAAGAGGTCTTGCAAGACACAATGATGAAGTCCATTTTTCTTTCCCTAATTTGTGGCAAAAAGTGAGGAAACATGTTGAGCATTTTAGGGAGTAAAAGATGGAAGAATATAAGGCATAAAATGAGGAAACATGTGGAGTATTTTAGGGAGTAAAAGATGGAAGAATATAAGGCATAAAATGAGGAAACATATGGAGTATTTTAGGGAGTAAAAGATGGAGGAATATTATGCTTAAAAGAGGGAGTTGGTTCCCAAAGTTTGAGACACCACTCAACATCTTTCTATCAGCCTCAAAATTTCCAAATTCATCAGCATATCACAATGGACATGCACAGGTTAAAAGCATAACAAGGAAGATAACAAGGAAATGAAGAGCCAAAAAACAAGAAAGCCTGCTGGATCCTGGACCAAAAATAAGCGGAAAAAGAGGATTGAAAGAAAACAAGTTCCTCCACTCAATTGCCCAAAACACAAAGGGAAAAAATATGAACATTCTGCTTTGCAATACCTCATTGATACAATCCCCATTATTGCAAAATGATCAGCCAAGATATGAGGGCACTTATAGGGAAGCACTTCTTGAACACACACCAAAAAAATGCAAAGAAACTTGAGAGACAACCCACTTTAATGGAGACCAACTCAGTTGATCCTCCCACATAGAAATAGCCTCTAATTAAATTCCTACAATTAATTAATAAGACTTTGTGCACCCACTTAAGCCAAAGAAGTTCCTTAGGCATGCAAATATTCCAAATATGTTGAATAACAGCAATCCCTTAATATCTTTGGCAGAAAATCTTCCAGTAGATTTTAGGTTAAAAAAATGCATAATTAAAATTTACAGCTTCTGCAATTGAACTGCTGAATGCTTCCCCATTTGCCTCTATCCTACTGTTCGTTGCTTCAAGACTATGTGGACTATATTGAATATAACATGAGAATGATTTTCTGCTAATTCCGACAAGTAAGGGCAACAGAAGAAACAAGCATGAGACGGTGTGACCCATCAGACATCTAAATTCACATTCAAATAGCTTTGTTTGAGTTGTTAAGAACAATTTCTAGGCTTAAATTTCCAAGCCGTCATTGTAATGCTGCCTTTATGACACCTTCTATAGTTTTCCTTTCATTAATGTAATAGTTATATTGAAAAAATAAAACTTTACAACTTTGTAATAATATATAGTAGACTGAAAGGTTTCAAAAAAAAAAAAAAAGGATAGGAAAGTGACAGTTCCTCACCAGTAAAGGTACCAACTAGAAAGCATAGATTGCACAAGATGCAGCCTACCACCATAAGATAATTTCTTCAAAGTACAAATATTTGTCCTTCTGTTTTTTTTCCCCTAATTACAGGGAACAAAACAGAAGGTATAGTGTAAAATTACTAATTTTCAAATAAACATAAGCCTCTTAATTTGAAATGACATAGAAGTTTTGTTCCAATAAAAATGGATCTCTCTTTACTTACATAAGCATTAAAGTCATACCCACTGGGAAGCCTAATAGATAGAGGGACAGCGTCAGCTACGATTTCCTCATCATTTGCTGGAAATGGCTGAGCAAAAGGTTTTCCATATGAGCATCCCTACAAGAAACAACTCTCAGCATACAAAGAGTTAACTAACATTAACCGAAATAAAAACATGACTTCCTTTTCTTTCCCTTTCTTTGGTTACATAAACGGAAAACAGACATGTGCATGCTAGCTAGATACTGTTTGAAATATTCAAATATGGACACTTCTGCAGAAAAATTTGAAGAGTACTTTTAATATATTTTACAAGTATTTTGGCAAATGGACAGAAAGCCCATAACATAAAATGCTTCTAAATTAACCAACTGCACATATTTCCTTAGGTTTTCAGAACTTCAAAGATCTTCTAAATTTGGATTGCACTAAAAATCTTCAAGTATTTAGAAATAATTCACATTTTTAATACTTACTACTGTTTTCGCTTTTAACACAAGGGCAAAAGCTTTTGGGCATGCATCATAGGGATATTTAAGGATCGGAGAAGGCTGTTGCACAAGGACGTATATTGGTACTTTTTTCTGCAAGCAAAAGAAACATTGTTAAAATTCAAATAACAATAAATCAGATATTAATACCTTTTATTTTCTCCTATCTTTAAGTAGTTAAAATTTTTTAACTTCCTTTAGAATGGTCTTAATGAAACCTACAACCCTATAAAGAATCTTAGATTTCGGATATGAGTCTGAAAACTAATTGCATAAACTATACCTGTGTTGGGAAAAATTCATAGGCTTGAAAATGGAAAACAATTGTTTTGATATAAAAAATTAATTAAACTCAGAGCCATCATACACAGAACTGAAGAAATTTATTAACCCCGCGCCTCATTTTAAATGAAAATAGAAAGCAGATGCCTCCTATTCAAGAGGAAGAACCATTTGCTATTGTGCTTTTTTTCTTGGTAAGTGAAAGAAGCATTTGTTAATTTTTGGTTTCAGACAGTAAACTTATATATTTAAGCTTTGGGCTGTACTTTTCATTTTACTCAAAAAGAAAATTATGAAGGAATGTAGAGGAAAGGGGCAGCAATACTGGTTATAGTCACTTCACTTTTATTTATTTTCTACATAATTGCCAATGATGCTCTCCTTTTATTCCCAGCCATCAACTACTGCAAACTTAATGTTTATCTTTTCTTTGGTAAATAGTTTACTATCATACTATTCGTTGTTTATATTTACAGTTTGTTTGTTGGACAAATCTATTAAATTAGAACGTCACAAAGTGTTAAATATATGTGGTAGATATTTTTTAAATTTAAGTGAAGGGAGTTGTCGTTTTTTTTAATTTCTTAGTAATAGATATTTTACACTTAGGATTTTCCAAGTGTATGGAACTTTTTTTAAGAAATTGTGCTCCTTAACTTTTGTTATAAAAAGTAATACTACAAAAAGTGCTTGTAGGCCTAAATTCGATGTTCGTCTTTAAAGTTTATAAATACTAAATAATTCAAAGTGTTCTCTGTTGCATAATATTTCACACTAATTTTTTTCAAAAAGAACGTAGCTAAGAAAAAGAATATGGTAGGTGTTACAATGAGTTAATTCAATTTATGTGTTACAAGATCTTAATGCTTTTCTTGCTATGGTTCAAAGTAGATTTACTATGATTTTTTTAGGGAAAATATTGGAAAACCCGTGAAAGGAAACAATAAAAAACAATTTTCGTATTGACAAGATAATGGACTAATTAGTTTTTTTAATACATTGAGAGAGCTTTTTACTCTTTCTTCTTTTCTTTTCTTTTTCATTGAATAATCTTGCAAAATATCTTAAATGCTCCCTTGATTCGCAAGGATTCCCCCAAGGAAAATATCTTGAATGAAAGTATTGTTGTCCTCTTTTCATGTTGGTGATATTTATATGAAGTGTAGTTGAGTCAGCCATCCCTTGTATCCTCAAATTACGAGTTTCTTTTCTTTCTTTGTTTTTTTTTTTTTTTTGGCTCTGCACGCCGTTTCTAATGCATTTCATGTACTTACATTACCTAGTAGTACTGTACTTTTTTTAAAGATCTTTATTAATATGTTGCCATTTTATCCCCTCAAAAGAGGAAACTTTTCCATTTGAACTCAGATTCTTGTTCAATGTCAAAATGGAAATAATATCTTCTCTCTTTAACAAACTTTATTTTGAATGTGAAAAAAAAATTGCATTAAAGAACACCAAAACAATCTTCCACAATAATGTAAGTTATTTATCTGAGTGTGTTAAATGGCCACTTATGTCGTGGAAAGAAAGTGGAAGAAAACTCAAGTACCTATTTTCCTAGCGACTTGTTTACATAGTTATAAGGTCAACATAATTACAAATTTTTAATTGATTAAAATTAGATATATTTCCTACTAAACATGTAATGAACTAAAAAACAAAATGAGCTTTATTCCATTTTATTGTTCTTCGAAAACTTTTTGGAAAGAAAAACTACTGCCTCAATATTTTGTTGATAAACCAATGCATTGTAAGATTTGTGAACTTTGAAATGGTTTTTCCTTTAATTAGTGAAACAAAACATGGTTTACTTATCAGAAACTAAAAGCGGGAAACGCAAACAGCAACAATGGAATGCCCGAGATTCCTAGGATCGTAAGCAGGCCACACAAAAAATCTCGCTACATTACTAACATCAAAATTTTCGATCAACACTAAGGATGTTACAATCCAATTGGTGGTTTAGACATTCATTTTACTTCTACCGTCGTGGACAAATTTTATAGACTTATAATTTAAAAAAAAATGTTCAATATGAACAGATCAATGATCAAACTTATTTTCTAAACTATAACTTTTGTAGAAAACCCAAAATTTCATCTTTTCAACTTGAGAATTGAAAAATTAGATGCCATAGGATCAAATCCACAAAGAGGAAAACACCGAGTATAGAATACAAAATGAAACCCTTACTGAATCCAAAACTAATTTAAAACCAGACAAAAAAAATAATTTGAAAATATATAACCTACCTCCACATATCTGAAAAATGAAATTGACAACAACTGCCTCCTATCGACCAAAAAGAATGACTGACTTGGTCCTAAACTCTGGTCGTTGACCATCATTTCACTCGACAAGGCTGATGAAAAAAGAGACGACATAGAGCTGCTTTCTGTCAGCGGATTAAGATTTCTGTGAATGAATAAAATTTATTTATTTAAAAGAGGCAATGGAATGAAGAAGAGAGGATAGTTCATGAAGTAACTGCCACTTGGAAAATAATGAAGGCCGTGCATTTCCACATTTGGAAAATAAATTTCTTAAGTAGAAAATAATTAATGCTTATTAAAGCATACCACAGCAGAGAATCAAAATATGGTAAAAATTTTGAATTCATTAGATGGGCACATATGAGTTGGTGCAAATCTGGCATAAGAATTTATTAATAAACTAATGAGCTACTGATTTATTAAGTCATTGGGAAAATAGCATAATCAGTAACTTTTTTCACAAGATAAGATAAAATATTACTCCTCATATCCCATTTCTATTAACTTTCTTACTATATTGAGATGTCTCAAAATATTGGACACTTTCAAAAAAAGAAAGTTTCTAATATTTTATATAGTATTAATAAATCATTATCCTCAATATATATTACTTTTATATATTTATATTTAACATAAATTACTCATTGGCTCATATTTTTGTACTTTTTTATTATTCTATATTATTTTTATAATACAATTCAAATATTTGCATAAAACTCCAAGCCAAAAAAACCACTGTCAATAGAATTGAAACGATGGAAGTACTATGAAATAGATTAATAAGCTATAGCAGTAGGGATGCATTTGCAAACCAAAAAAAAAAAAAAAAAGCAGAGATTGCATCTTGGAAGGGCCATGTCACTCATCCAAAACCTATGATCAGTTAGGGTAAGGCCTTTCTGAGCCAACACAATGAGCTGGTATATGTGTTGTGAGAACAAGGAGAAAACAACACGTTCAAATCACTTAAACGTTGATGGTCATAAATAACTTCTCGGATTAAATGTCCAAAATCCGAAATATCCACCGTGCAAATGTGGGGAAAAATGCAAATGAATAGGCTTACAAAACATAATTTTCTTAATAAACAAAAAATAATTGAGATTTGCTGTAAGCATTTGCTTTGGAAACAAGCTTTCCTGAAGAAACAAAAAATAACATGTCACAAAGATTAAGTGATTAACACATCCATAAACTACGCTTAATTTCTTGAAGAAACAAAAGAAAAATATGTCAAAAAGCTTTAAGTCATTGACACATCCGTAAATTGCACTTAATTTTGGACGTATGAAAAAAGGCATAAATTTACATACCTTTGATCACTTAGGCGGGACTTTTACTAACAACATGCAGTACTATTAGTTTGCTTTGCTTTAGTTTTAAAGAAAGTTGGACCATGTACGGATCGCTGCATTCAACGGATCAAGTGGGTTCTGAGTTTTACCTACTTATGGTGCTGAGTTCTAGTCCAAAGGCACCAAGGAAGATTCTAGTTTGCGTTTGTTTTGTTTTTACTTATTGTATTATATCCTCTTAGGTTTCCTAAAGCTTAGGTTTTTTTCTATTACCATAGATAATGAGGGTCCTGTCTCTTACTCTTTTGTGTAAATATCTTTTATTGTTTAATGCAACTACTTATTTAGCAAAAAAAATAAAAGTAATATATATATATATATATAGGGACATGTGTATATATCCATAGAATAAAGACACACAGACACATACACTTATTATATGTTATATATGTACTCTTATAATTATGTAATTTTATCCATCTACCTATTACATATTATATATATACTATAATTATACATATACTCTTATATATACTTAAGCATATATTTTTATATATATTTCTTTAAAAAGTTAATTATTATACTCTAATATGTATGCTTATGTATAAACAGTATATGTTGATATATATACACCCAAATATACTCTTATACATTTACTTATGCATATATATGTGTAAGTCATATACATACAAGTACATATATACATATATTTAAGGAGTATATATACAATGGCACATATACTTATGTGCATGTATGGTTATGCAATTTTACGAACTATTAAGTAATATGTTAAAATTAAATTATTTATCCTCCTGATACATATTAAACTAATTATACATATAATTGCGTATATATAGTTACGTATATATTTGAAGTTTTTTAAAAGTAAAATTTTCTAAAAATGGCTACTTACATAAAAAACTAGTTATCTAAAAGGAATTCTTTCTTTCTTTTTGCTAAGTACTTAAAAAAAGTTCAATTTTTTTAATAAGTAGAAACTAACCTTTTTTTTATCTAAATTCTGTTGTAACTTCAGTTAATATTTCTTTTTAGAAACAATCTATCACTTTTTCAGTGTCTAAGAACGGCTACCTCCACACCCGTACCCGGTTCCATCCCTACCCACAACCGTGTCTAACAATTAGAAAGGAGACGCTACGCAAAAAAAAAGTTGGACTGTGTTTTTCTTTTCTCTTTCTTTAAAGGAGTGGTTGAATTGTGTGTGCGTGTGTGTTTTTTTTTTCTTTTTTTGTTATTTCCTTTAATATTTTACATAGCTACCAATGTTTATGCAACGTTTTATATTTCCTATGTTACCATAGATAGCCCATTTATGTGGGTAATTTTATACTTATACATATTGTAACTCCCTATGTTCATGAGTCTAGGCGTACAACTGATGGACTTATCAGCACTCAAAACCAACTAATTGGAAACAATTCTTACTTTGCTAAACTAAATATCCTAAGTTGACAATGGGTTCTTAGACCTATACTTATATACTATTTCTCTTTCTTACACATTCTCATGTGAGATAGGGTATCACATTCACCATCACCCTTAAGGCTCTAGTGATATGTTCCAAGAAGCCTTCCAAGAATTCAAAGTAGGTGTGATTCATCATCAAGTAGAAGTTATGGTGAATATGGTGATTATGAAGACTTGAAGGATGATTCCATTCCAAGGGTAAGGAAGAAGCAAGACAATGCCATCCTTTCAAGGAAGATTTAAACAAGTTTTAAAGGTGATTTGAAGCTTAAAAGATGTTCAAAATAAAGTCACAAAAGTTGTGGAATGAAGCCAAAACGTGGAGGTCAAAATAGCCTAATTTAAAGAAGTGCTCTTGGAAAAAATGATATGGGTGCCCGATACATTAGCCTAGCGGGTGCATGCATGATATCCCGGACAAAAAAATAAAAAGCTCCCAGGGCATCACTAAGGCGGGTGCCTGATGCCCCGGGACAACATTGCCTTGTTTTATGTATTATAATATTTTAGCCTATTTTAACATGCTTTAAACTTGTTTTTGAGCTTGTTTCTAATGTAAATTAGTGGGATTAAACCTCGTTTGGCTTTAGACTAATTGGATTTAGAGTTTGGATTGTATAAATACCCTTTCATGGGGCAAACATCATTAGTTGATGAATATTAATGAAAATTTGCAGCTTTTGAGCTTTCTTCTTGTGAGATAAATCGAAAGGGTTTCGTCTCTTCAATGAAATAATGATTCTTTCTTGTTGACTGATCAAGGGTTGATCATCCTTGTATTTGAAAATTCCACTCCATGTGTTCTTGTTTGAATTTCAACAAGAGTTCTTGAAAAAACCCCTCAAGTTCCTTCAAACAGGTCTTGAATTTCTTTGCTAAATTCTTGGTTCTTTGTTAGGATTTTTGTATATATCTCTTCTCCTAGTGTTTGGGCCCTATTATCTACTTGAAATTGGGTTCAATTCCTAGCAAAAAGTGGGTTAGAGAATTAGGGCAAAAGTTAGGTGATATTCCATAATTGTGCTTCATATGATAATCTTTTATGAACTTAAATTCTGTTAAATTTTGGTTTTTTAATCAATATTTACACTCCTTTTATCTCTTATTTGCTTTGGGTGAGTTTATTGAAGATTTAGAATTAAATGAAGCAAATAAGGAGATTTTACACAATGAATAAAAACAGAGAAATGAAGGGGCAAAATAGTCTGGTATATAATTCTCAAGTGGGATTTTCACCTCTATATAGATTTCAAATACGAATGTGATCTTCTATACATTTATAGAGGACATTTTGAAGTTTTCATAATGGTAAAATTTATGGAAATCCGAGTTCATTTTCCTGCCCTGCTCATGCTTCAAAGTCAGCTGTCCTGCATTGTGCTCCAGTTTTGACACAGTTTTGTATAATGCTCATATCATGTGTTATCGGTGTCCAATTGGGGTTATTCAAAGCTCTGTGGAAAGCTAAGATCAATGGATACAACTTTCATGAAGACATCAAGACCAGATCAGTCGATTGCATGCTCTGAGTTCACCTAAAATTCAAAACAGTGTCACAGTCGTGCAGCAGAGACTTGCCCCCAAAACTGGGAGCAAGCGGCGCCGTTTGGTGTGATCCAAGCGGCGCCATTTGCAGCGATCTGGACTGAGTTTTCAGCTGACTTTCTCTCTGTTTTAAGGGGGATATAAATACCCCATTTAGGGCAACAAGACCAGCCGGCGGGGAGGAGAAAAAAAGGCTGCAAAACACCAAGAAAAACACCAAGTTCTTCCTCCAATCCATCAATCTTGCAAGAGAAATCAAGAGAGAAGATTGAATCATTGAAGAAGGAGAGCTTCCACCTTGAAGATTCAACACAAAAGCTGCAATTTTCTCCAATGATACAGTGACGAATTTCAAGCTTTAGGAAGAGAAGATTTCAACCATGAAAATGAGCAATTCTTCCTCTTCCTTATTTGCTTTGTATTCATTGAGTTGTAATATGTTTATGAACTAAGCTTTTGAATACTTGGATGGTATGAACCCTAGATTTTATCTATGTGAATGAATTGTTTCCCTTGGTTGATTGAATGCAAATTTCTTGTGGATTGTTTGTGGTTTTGAATGATTGAATTGATTTGGTGGATAGTTGATGGAATTTTGTCACTTGGAATTGAGAAAGGAAGGGTGATTGAAATTGATAAAAAATATGGAATTTTGTCACTTGGAATTGAGAAATGAAGGGTGATTGATAATTGATTCAAAATCTGGAAATTGTCACTTGGAATTGAGAAAGGAAGGGTGAAATAGACCATACACAAACAATGGGGATGATTTAGGTGACTAGAGATAGAAACCTAAACATTTTCTTGGTAATTAGAGAAATCTAATTGGAAATTCAAAAACCTTAATGCATTCTTGGGTTGAATTGGTTAGAAAGAGATTTCAACTAATTAATCCAAGGGTAGAGGACTTTCATCTAGAGATAGAGAGAGGCCTAATATAGGAATTTCACCAAACACAAGAAATGGACACCTTCTTGGCAATTAGAGAAATCTAATTGGAAATTCACCAATTCAAATGCATTCTTAGGTTAAATTAGTTAGAAAGAGATTTCAACTAATTAATCTAAGGGAAGAGAACTTTCATCTAGAGATAGAGTGAGTTCTATCATTGGAATTTCACCAAGTATTAGAAGGGGAAACAAATCAACCAAGGGACTTTTCTATCACATAGGTAATTCTAGGGGGATTAACCATTCAAGTATTATTCTCTCAATTGAATTCCGTCTTGCAAGAAAGATTAGTTAAGCTAGTTTAATTAGTTAAGTTATATTCCTTTTCTTAGTAGTTATTCAAACCATTTTCAAAAACAAAAATTTCTTAGGCTAAACAATAGAGTGAAAAGTGAGTAATGGTAATTGACCATCCCCGTGGATACGATATTTGAAGTACTTGCCATTATACTAATCTAAACGATAGGTGCGCTTGCCTAATGTTTGTGTGCAAATTGTTGAAGATTGGAATAAAATTAAGTATAAAGGCATAGACAATAAAACACAACAAGTTTTTGGCGCCGTTGCCGGGGAGAATTGGTTAATATTAGGAAAGCTTGAACTTTGTTGATTCAGCTAATTTACTTATTTGCTGCTATAATACTTGTCACTAGTGTTAGCATTCATTATTTTACTTGAAATTTTGTTAAGTTATTGGTGAATTAGAGTACTTAGTTTGTGTTCCTCTGTTTTTGCTTTTGTTTATGTTGTTTCTCTATTTTTGTTCTGTTTTTAGTGAGTGTTCTTTGAGTTAAACTCTTGCTTTTGTTTGTGGTGAAGGGGTGAATTTGTTTTGGTTTATGAAATCAAGTGATTTGGAGGAATTGGCTCAACCTAATTCCCAAGCTGAACAGATTTTTTATTGGGATCCAAGGGGTATCAATCTTGAAGTAGTACTTGAGGGAGTTGATAGTGAAGGTGAAAGTATTCAACGAGTGAACAATATGGCACATAATGGGAATCCAAGGCCAAGGACAATGGGAGATTATGCACGACCTTCCTTGTTAGGAGCGGAGTCGAGCATTGCCCGACCAAGAGTTGAAGCCAACAATTTTGAAATAAAAAATATTATCCAAATGGTTCAACAATTGGTACAGTTTGATGGTTTACCGGACGAAGACCCAAATGCTCATATTGCCAACTTCTTGGAAATATGCGATACTTTCAAGATTAATGGGGCTTCCGAAGATGCCATCCGCCTTAGGCTATTTCCATTTTCATTGAGGGATCGAGCCAAGTCTTGGTTGAAGTCACTTCCACCGGGTTCTATTACTACATGGAACGATCTTGCAGAGAAGTTCCTAACTAAATATTTCCCTCCAGCAAGGACAGCCAAGTTAAGGAATGACATCTTCTCTTTTCAACAAATGGAGAGCGAGAGTTTATATGATTCTTGGGAGAGATGGAAGGAGCTCTTGAGGAAATGTCCACATCATGGTCTTGATTTGGGACTGCAAATGCAAACATTCCATAGTGGGTTAAATTTTCCTTCCAAGCAACTCATTGATGCTTCTTCGGGAGGAACTACAAATTTGAAGACACCGGAAGAGTTACAAGACCTCATTGAAAACATTACCATGAACAACTACCAATGGGGGAATCCAAGACCAAAAGTCAAGCCTAGTGGAATTCACAATATAGACATGATGACATCTTTGGAGGCTAAATTCGATGCACTAAACAAGAAGATTGAGAGCTTGAGTTTGTCTCCTCAAACCTCCCAAGTGATGATGACTTGTGATTTTTGTGGAGGTGGTCATCCAAATCATGAATGCCAAACCATGGGAACTTCTAATGCATCATCAATGGAGCACGTGGATTTCCTTGGAGGAGGAAGGCAACCCAACAACCCTTATAGTAATACTTATAATCGGGGGTGGCGGAATCATCCAAACTTCTCATGGAGCAACCAAGGGCAACAAAGACCGTTTCATCCTCCCGGTTTCCAAGTTTCATCAAACTCTCGACCTCAAACATCTCTTCCTTACCAACCTCCACCACCTCCATCTCTTCAACAACCGGTGAAGCCTAGCCTTGAAGAATTAATGACAAAGTTTATTGAGACTACTGAAAATCGGTTCCAAAATCAAGAAGCATCCCTGAGGAACCAACAGGCTTCCATTCACAATTTGGAAAATCAAATAGGCCAATTGGCAAAGCTTGTTTCAGAAAGGCAAGCTGGAAATCTCCCAAGTAATACCGAACAGAATCCTAGGGAACATGCTAAAGCCATTACTTTGAGGAGTGGGAAGGAATTGGAGAGTCCAAACCAGAAGGTACAAGAAAAGGAAGAAACGAAGATAGATGAACCAATGAATGTTGATGATGAAGAAATAGTTGAGAAGAAAGAAGCACAAAAGAAAAAGGAAATTCCAGATTACAAGCCAAAAATCCCGTATCCTGTGCGACTTCAACAAGAGAAAAAAGATGAACAATTTGGTAAGTTTCTTGAACTTTTTAAGCAATTGCATATCAACTTACCATTTGTTGAAGCTCTTTCGCAGATGCCAAGATATGCAAAATTCTTAAAGGCGATCCTCTCAAAGAAAAGAAAGCTGGAGGAGTTCTCAATGGTGACATTAAATGAGGAGTGTTCCGCGATTCTTCAAAATAAGAACAAACTACCTCAAAAGCTAAAGGATCCAGGGAGTTTCACTATCCCTTGTACTATTGGTAGTTTGTCAATTGGCAGAGCATTAGCAGATTTAGGAGCTAGCATTAATTTGTTGCCATATGAAATGTTTAAAAATTTGGGGTTGGGTGAACCTAAACCAACTAGGATGAGCATTCAGTTGGCCGATAGGTCGGTGAAGTATCCTAGGGGGATTATTGAGGATGTGCTTGTGAAAGTTGATAAATTCATATTTCCTGTTGATTTTGTGATACTTGACATGAGCGAGGATGTGGAGGTACCTTTAATTTTAGGGAGACCTTTTCTAACTACCGCTAGGGCCAATATAGATGTGTGTGAGGGGAAGTTGACCCTTAGGGTAGGGGAAGAGGAAGTTGTTTTTAAGGTTCCTGAGGCAATGAAATATTCTTTTGATCATGATGATTCTTGTTTTAGAATAGATATTATTGATGACCTTGTTTCCAACCATGTGCAGGGATTATTAAATGATGATCCTTTGGAGATATCCTTGTTGCAAGATGAAGAAGTAAAGAAGGGGTGTCATGAGAATGGTTAAATAATAGCACACTTGGAGTCATCTCCAGTCACATCAGAAGGGGTAGAATTTGAAAAAATTGAGAGGGAAAAAGGGAGTAAAATGAAGTCTTCCATTGAAGACCCCCCAGAGTTGGAGTTAAAAAAATTTCCAGGGCATTTGGAGTATGTTTTCCTTGCGGATAATTCTAAGCTTCCAGTGATCATTGCAACAGATTTGCAAGAGGAGCAGAAAGAAGAGCTCATAAAGCTGTTAAAGAAGCATACGAAGGCAATGGCTTGGAAGATCTCAGGCATCAACGGTATTAGTCCTTTATTTTGCACCCACAAAATATTGATGGAAGAGAATGTCAAACCAGTGGTGCAACCCCAAAGAAGGCTAAACCCAAACATGAAAGATGTGGTCAAAGCGGAGGTAATCAAGCTTCTTGATGCCGGTCTTATATATCCCATCTCGGATAGTCCGTGGGTAAGTCCCGTCCAAGTAGTTCACAAGAAGGGAGGCATGACCGTGGTTCCTAATGAGAAAAATGAATTGATTCCTATGAGGACCGTGACGGGATGGAGGGTATGCATAGACTATCGGAAGCTTAATGATGCCACTCGGAAGGATCATTTTCCACTACCTTTCATTGACCAAATGTTTGAGAGACTTGCGGGTCATAGGTACTATTGTTTTCTTGATGGTTTTTCGAGATATTTTCAAATTCCAATAGCCCCGGAAGATCAAGAGAAGACTACATTTACCTGCCCTTATGGTACTTTTGCTTACCGTCGCATGCCTTTTGGTCTATGTAACGCTCCTACAACTTTTCAAAGGTGCATGTTAGCTATTTTTGAAGGTTTAGTGGAGAATGTTATGGAGGTCTTTATGGATGATTTCTCTGTCTTTGGCGATTCTTTTGAGTTTTGTTTGAAAAATCTTGAAAAAGTTTTGCAAAGATGTGAAGAAACTAATTTGGTATTGAATTGGGAGAAATGTCATTTTATGGTTAAAGAGGGCATTGTATTGGGGCATAAGATCTCTAGCAGGGGCATAGAGGTTGATAAAGCTAAGGTAGAAACCATAGAGAAATTACCACCACCTACCTCGGTAAAAGCAATTAGGAGTTTTCTTGGTCATGTAGGATTCTATAGAAGGTTTATAAAAGATTTTTCAAAAATTTAAAAACCTCTTACGCATCTGCTTGAAAAAGATACGCCCTTTTTGTTTGATGATGCATGCTTGATTGCTTTCAATGTGTTAAAACAAAAACTGATTGATTCTCCCATATTGGTTGCTCCCGATTGGTCCATTCCCTTTGAACTAATGTGCGATGCGAGTGACTTTGCAGTAGGGGTAGTGCTTGGACAAAGGCAAGAAAGGCATTTTCAGCCTATATACTATGCAAGCAAGACCTTGACGGAAGCACAAGAAAACTACACCACAACTGAGAAGGAGCTTCTTGCTATAGTTTTTGCTTTTGATAAATTCCGTCCTTATCTTGTTTTGTCCAAAGTCATTGTTTATACGGATCATTCAACACTCAAATATCTTCTTAACAAGGGTGATGCAAAACCTAGACTAATTAGGTGGGTACTTTTATTGCAGGAATTTGATTTGGAAATAAGAGACAAAAAAGGAGCCGAAAATCTCGCCGCTGATCATCTATCACGGTTGGAGAACTCACATTTGGAGCAATTGAATGAGGAGGACATCAATGATACGTTTCCTGATGAGAGGTTATACTCGGTATTAGGTAATAGGGATCACACTCCTTGGTTTGCAGATTATGCTAATTATATTGTGGGTCGGACCCTACCAAAGAATTTAAACCCTCAACAAAAGAAGAAATTCTTTTCAGAAATAAAGTATTATCTTTGGGAGGATCCGTTTTTGTTCCGAATTTGTGCAGATCAAATCATAAGGAGATGTGTAGCCTATCCCGAGAATATGGACATATTAGAGCATTGCCATAAAGGTCCGGCTAGTGGTCATTATCAAGCCAATGAGACAGCATGAAAGGTACTTGAGTCGGGATTCTATTGGCCGACTTTGTTTAAAGATGCCCAAAGGTATGTAGAAAACTGTGACAATTGCCAACGGACAGGTAATATCTCAAAAAGGCATGAAATGCCCCTCTCCATATTTCAAGTATGTGAAGACTTTGATTGTTGGAGAATTGATTTCATGGGTCCTTTTCCAAATTCTTTTGGTAATGTATACATCTTGGTCGCAGTCGATTATGTCTCTAGATGAGTGGAAGCCCAAGCTTTGCCAACAAATGATGCCAGGGTAGTTAAATTCTTGAAAAAATTGTTTGCTCACTTTGGCATCCCTAGAGCTATAATTAGTGATCGGGGAACTCATTTTTGTAACCAGCAACTTGAGAAGGTCTTGCTTCGATTAGGTGTTACTCACAAAATGGCTACCCCTTATCATCCTCAAACTAGCGGTCAAGTAGAAGTTGTCAATAGAGAAATCAAAAGAATTTTGGAAAAGATTGTTGAACATACTAGAAAGGATTGGAGTGTCAAGCTTGATGATGCTTTGTGGGCATATAGGACTGCATACAAGACCCCCATCGGGTTTACTCCATATAGATTAGTCTATGGGAAGTCTTGTCATTTACCAGTTGAGGTTGAACATAAAGCATATTGGGCTATTAAGTTGATTAATTTTGATCTTGATCTTGCAGGAAAGACCAGAACACTCCAAATCAATGAACTTGATGAGTGGAGGAGAGATGCCTATGAGAACTCAAATCTACAAGGAAAAAGTGAAGCAATGGCATGACAAGCACATATTGTCGAATAGGGAATTTAAGGAAGGAGATCAAGTGCTCTTGTTTAACTCCCGTTTGAGGCTCTTTCCTGGAAAACTCAAATCACGATGGTCCGGACCATTCATAGTACACAAAGTTTACCCTTATGGTGTAGTGGAAATTGCACATCCAGATAAGGGAATTTTCAAAGTTAACGGCCAACGTCTCAAACATTATCATGGAGGAGACCCAAAAGAACTTGAAAAAATCTCTTTAATCCTCCATGATCCACAAGATAAGTGATCTTTTATATATATATTTTATTAATTGTACATAATTTTGTTTAATAAGGTTTTGCATTTGAAGATTTTAATCATCTTAAATTATGAAGAGTTTTTTTTATGCTTTGTTTGCTGTGATTTTTATGTTTGTAACTAATTATTTTGATTAAATTTTGTTGTTGTATTTGTTTGTGGATATAAAAAAATAAAAATAAAAAAAACCGAAAGCCTTCTGCAGGACTGGATTGAAACGGCGCCGCTTGGTGTGATCCAAGCGGCGCCAAGTAACTGTTCACCGGACAAAAAAACCTTCCAAAACCGAGTAAACCGAGACCTGCTTTTGTTTTCTTTCTCCTTTTCTCCTTTTCTCTCTTTTCTTTCTTCTTCCTCTCCCCTTTCTTTAGGTTCTCTCTTTTCCCTCATTATTCAAGAAAATCCCAACCTTCACACCTTTGTATTTCACCTTAACTTGCCCTCTCACTTCTAATTGTTGGAGATTCCTCTTCTTGACTCCATTTGAGGCAATGATTTTTCCAGCACCCAACTAGCCGGTTTGTTTCTTCCACCTTTTTATCTTACAATCTTTATTTTCCTCACTTATTTTATTTAATTTTTGGTTAAATGCTTTAGTAAATTATGATTGTGGTGCAATTTTGTGTGTTGATTGGCTTGTAAATTTTATGTTTTTGATTGTTCTCTCTCTTATTTTCATCTATGCCTACCATGTATTTGTTAAAATGCCACAATGAAACTTCCTTATTACATTTGTGATTGTCTTTACTATTTTGCATTCCATTAGCTTAATATAGGCTTATTTTCATTCCATTACTTAATTTTCTTACTTTGTCTATTTATGAGTTAATTAGGCTTGTGGCACTCGTATTTTCACATAAATAGCATAATTCCTCTTACTAGTTCATTTTGCAAAAAAAAAAAAAAAAAACATGCCAAGGAAATTCACTACCCAACCCAAAAAGCCTAAATGCACAAAGAACGTGGCTTCTTCTTCGGGAGCTGGCCCTTCCTCACAATCACTTCAAGTACCTTCATCCAATATTTCATACCTCCATCCTACTCATTTCACCGATGATGAACATCGGAATGGTACGCCTCACGCCAACAAAACTCCATGATCATCGAGCGTACCATTTTCGCTGAGGTGGATGAGCAATTTCATATTTCTAAATTATTCCACGCCATAGGATGGAGGCCTATCCGGTACTTACTATCATGTCCTAGTCAAGGAATTTTATGCCAACATAAGGGATAAATTTGACAAATTTGGCAAGGTCCTTCATACCCAGGTTAAGGGTCAACCAATTGTCTTCACCCGCACCCTTCTCGCTGAACTTCTTCACATTCCTGATGAAGGGAATTGGGTACGCATAGACAATAAAAAAAAAGAGGTACTTTCTGACCGGGAGTGGAATTTTACCACAGCTTGGCGAGCATTACATCTCATACATTGCAGAATGGGTTCAAGTTACGGTTTTAATGCAAATACCCTTTCCCTAGGCTTCGTTTAGTGGTTTACTTGCTTGCTTTTAATATTATACCTAGGGCGAGTGGGTTGAATGAGGTTCGATGCTCGGATATTTATATTACCCATAAATTGCTCACTCAATCACCCATTCCATTAGCTTCTCTTCTACTAACCCAAATGAATGAGGTGGTCGCTTCCGGTTTTACCACGAAAGCGTTTGTTTTTCCTCTTCTTATCACACAGATTCTCCGACGCTTTGACGTGGATTTTACCGGCGAGGTTGCCCTTTCCACAACAGCTTCTGAAGTTCTCACCACTAAAACACTCCAAAACTGCGGCTACAGATATGACGATGTACGAATGAATGGATCAGCAAAATGGATGCTGAAATTCAGCAAGGCTGCTACTCTACGGTTGGCGAGCATGTGGATCCAGAAAGTGTACGTCGACCCCGTCCTAACATCGCTTCATCCTCCGCCGCAGATTTTCAAGCCGAAATGCGTACTACCTTCGCTGAAATTCAGATTCAGTTGGGCCGCCTCTCTATAGCAGATCAGACCCGCCAAGAATAGCTCGAGGAACTTCATATCACCCAACTACAACTCCTTGAGCAACAACAACTTTTGAGCCAACAATGTGCCGGCCTTGCTGCGTCTCAAGCAACGCTCCTTCAAAATCAAGAGCAACTTATGCACACAATGCAGCGAGAGGAGGAGTGTCTCACTGGGATTTGGCGACAACTTTTTCCAGGAGCTGGCCCCGGCTCGAGTGGAGGAACTGGCAATATATGAACGAAGGGGAGTTCTTTCTTTTCTATTTTTGTGCTTTTATTTCTTTCCTTTCTTACTATGTTTTTATGCTTCTGTTTTTCTTATGTCCTTATTTCTAGTTTGCTTTCATTTCCTTATGTAAGCCATGATTTTCACTATTTTTGTGTTTGGTTATTTGGTGTTGCGTTTCTTCCCCAACATTGCGGACAATGTTGTTTTAAGTGTGGGGGAGTTGGCTTTAGTATTATAAACTATTTTCATGATTTTGGTTGAATTTTTCTGCTTTTAATTTTTTGAATCTTCAAGGTATTTTAAAACCTGCATGTTTAATCTTTTCTCAAAGAGTAGTTATACAAGCTTTCTAAAGGTCATAAGTAGTGCCTGAAACTTAGATTAAACAAGCACCTCTTGTATTCTTTGCTTGTATGGAATTCATATTTTAAGCACATTTCCGCCTTGCTTTTGTTGTGAAGATTATGGAGTTGAATCTTGTGTTATTGGCATTAGAATTCAATATAACTTTTACCCTAGAACCCGCATTCACTTGCCTTGAGGCGAAATGAATAAGTAACCTTAGTTTGATCTTGAAATGATGGTAATAGGCCTTCTTTGTCCCGATTGAGCCTTTCTAGCCATCCTCTCTTTATTTTATCTGTAATACCCTTTCTTGAAGCCTTTGTGCATAAATTTTTCAATCTATATTCTTGATTCTTCCCTCTTTCAAATTTTAAACTCCACTCTTTATATTTTAAACCTCTTTGCGAGAGCTAAATGCAATTTTACCCTTAAGTCGGTAAAGAGTATTGTAGAAAGTAGAACAATGGGTGGAGAGGAAGATAATAGGAAAAATGGCTCTATGGGTTGAGTTTTTCAAAGAAAAAAAAGAGGGAGATGAAATTTCTTTATTTGATCGGAAATTGAAATATACCTCAAAAAAACAAAAATCGAAAGAAAAAAAGAGATTGAAAAAAAAAGTTGTATATGTTTACTACTTTGAAGGCTTAATACATTTTTTATGCCTTCAATAATTATATATAGTGACATTATTATTATGAATTTTGTTATCATTGAGGTATAAACTTGTGGTTAAAAAGATAGATGGTGAAGGAAAAGTTATGGTTTGAATTATGATTTGGTGCAAGTTTGTTGAATTGTAGGGTGAGGGGAGCTTGTAGAGAATGGGAGTTTGTAGTTGAATATATGGGAATGGTGATATTCCTTGTACCTAATAAGGGTTATTACTTTTGTTTTATGTCCCATTCCTTTCTCTTTAGCTCTCATTTCTTTGACTTTGAACTCCTTACCTTTAATTTGGCACCTTAAACTTTCCCTGAGCCTAAAGTTATAAGCTTGAAAGTCCTACCTAATCAAGGTTAAATTTTGGTTACCGTATAGTGGAGAGGTTTTGTGAATATAGGGCTTATGGGGTATTATACTTTCTTGATGAGATTTCCTTGTCCAATAACATGAAATTCACTCTTATAATTGTTGAGCATTTGCATTGGCTGGACACACACACACACACATGGATTCTTGCTTGCATTATAAGACAAGGGGTGATTGTTTAATCTTTGTGATGGGTATTTGGAATGAATTTTAGATTGACTGTGCAGATTGCTCAAGATTTCTCAACAAGTAATACCTTCTCTGTTTTGCAGTCCTTTGTAATGCTTTAAAACACTTGTTATTTCTTGTGGATTATTGTTCAAATTTCTTAGTTGTTTTGAATTATTGATTGAGGGCAAGCAATGTCTAAGTGTGGGGGAGTTTGATATTCCATAATTGTGCTTCATATTATAATCTTTTATGAACTTAAATTCTGTTAAATATTGGTGTTTTAATCAATATTTACACTCCTTTTATCTCTTATTTTCTTTGGGTGAGTTTATTGAAGATTTAGAATTAAATGAAGCAAATAAGGAGATTTTACACAATGAATAAAAACAGAAAAATGCAGGGGCAAAATAGTCTGGTAGATAATTTTCAAGTGGGATTTTCACCTCTATATAGATTTCAAATACGAATGTGATCTTCTATACATTTATAGAGGACATTTGAAGTTTTCATAATGGTAAAATATATGGAAATCCGAGTTCATTTGCCTGCCCTGCTCATGCTTCAAAGTCAGCTGTCCTGCATTGTGTTCCAGTTTTGATAATGCTCAGATCATGTGTTATAGGTGTCCAATTGGGGTGATTCAAAGCTCTGTGAAAAGATAAGATCAATGGCTACAACTTTCATGAAGACACCAAGACCCATATCAGCCGATTTCATGCTCTGAATTCACCTAAAATTCAAAACAGTGTCACAGTCGTGCAGCAGAGACTTGCCCCCAAAACTGGGAGCAAGCGGCGCCGTTTGGTGTGATCCAAGCGGCGCCGTTTGCAGCGATCTGGACTGATTTTTTGGCTGACTTTCTCTCTATTTTGAGGGGGATATAAATACCCCTTCTAGGGCAACAAACACAGCCGGCTTTGGAGTGGGAAAAACCTGCAAAAACACCAAGAAAACACACCCAAATCCATCCCAATCCATCAATCTTGCAAGAGAAATCAAGAGAGAAGATTGAATCAT
This sequence comes from Rauvolfia tetraphylla, assembly GCA_030512225.1. Lineage (NCBI taxonomy): Eukaryota > Viridiplantae > Streptophyta > Magnoliopsida > Gentianales > Apocynaceae > Rauvolfia > Rauvolfia tetraphylla. Next base: position 2,447,917 of record JAJQKT010000063.1, on the reverse strand, counting down.
TGAAGAAGGAGAACATCCACCTTGAAGATTCATGGAAAAAGCTGCAATTTTCTTCATGCTACAGTGACGAATTCCAACCTTGAAGAAGAGAAGATTTTACTCCACAATAATGAGCAATTCTTCCTCTTCCTTATTTGCTTTGTATTCATTGAGTTGTAATATGTTGATGAACTAAGCTTTTGAATACTTGGATGGTATGAACCCTAGATTTTATCTATGTGAATGAATTGTTTCCCTTGGTTGATTGAATGCAAATTTCTTGTGGATTGTTTGTGGGTTTGAATGTTTGAATTGATTCCAGATTTTGAATCAATTATCAATCACCCTTCATTTCTCAATTCCAAGTAACAAAATTCCAGATTTTTGATCAATTTCAATCACCCTTCCTTTCTCAATTCCAAGTGACCATACACAAACAATGGGACTAGAGATAGAAACATAAACATTTTCTTGGTAATTAGAGAAATCTAATTGGAAATTCAAAAACTTTAATGCATTCTTCGGTTGAATTAGTTAGAAAGAGATTTCAACTAATTAATCCAAGGGTAGAGGACTTTCATCTAGAGATAGAGAGAGGCCTAATATAGGAATTTCACCAAACACAAGAAATGGACACCTTCTTGGCAATTAGAGAAATCTAATTGGAAATTCACCAATTCAAATGCATTCTTAGGTTAAATTAGTTAGAAAGAGATTTCAACTAATTAATCTAAGGGAAGAGAATTTTCATCTAGAGATAGAGTGAGTTCTATCATTGGAATTTCACCAAGTATTAGAAGGGGAAACAAATCAACCAAGGGACTTTTCTATAACATAGGTAATTCTAGGGGGATTAACCATTCAAGTATTGTTCTCTCAATTGAATTCCGTCTTGCAAGAAAGATTAGTTAAGCTAGTTTAATTAGTTAAGTTATATTCCTTTTCTTAGTAGTTATTCAAACCATTTTCAAAAACAAAAATTTCTTAGGCTAAACAATAGAGTGAAAAGTGAGTAATGGTAATTGACCATCCCCGTGGATACGATATTTGAAGTACTTGCCATTATACTAATCTAAATGATAGGTGCGCTTTCCTAGTGTTTGTGTGCAAATTGTTGAAGATTGGAATAAAATTAAGTATAAAGGCATAGACAATAAAACACAACATTAGGTTTCACTCAAGAATACCCAATTGGCCAAATTCATCTACAATAAATCTCTTGGAGATAAGGTCTTGGAGAACTTATCATTTGAGGTTATTATCTTTTATTTTCTTTTTTCACTTTATTGTTTATTTTTCTTTCATTTTCTTTACTTGTGTTGGTGTTTCTTGTCTAATTCTAACATTCACAAAAAAATTGAGTGTTGATTATTGATAAGGCCGTATTTTATGTAAAAAATCCAATGTTTTTCATTTAGTTTTGGCATAAGAATAATTTAAATATTATCCTGAGAGTCAAATGTGCTTAAATTCTCAAAGTATTCATTGTGACTCGATTATATGGTTTTTGGAGTTTAATTGTTAAAATATGAATTATTCTCCTTGTGTTATGAATTTGTTGCCATGTATTGTGTGTTGTCTATGCCCTTATATTTAATTTTATTACAATCTCTAACAATTTGCACACAAACATTAGGCAAGTGCACCTATCGTGTTGTCGTGTGTTGTGTGTTGTCTATGCCCTTATACTTAATTTTATTACAATCTCTAACAATTTACATACAAACACTAGACAAGTGCACCTATTGTGTTGTTGGGTGTTGTGTGTTGTCTATGCCCTTATACTTAATGTTATTACAATCTCTAACAATTTGTACACAAACACTAGGCAAGTGCACCTATCGTTATGATTAGTACAATGGCAAGTAAATTTAAATGTCGTACCCACGGGGATGGTTAAATATCATTACTCACTTTCCACTCCATTGTTTAGCCTATTAAATTTGCGTGTGAGATAATAGCAATAATTACTAAGAATAAAAATATAATTTAACCAATAAAATTCTGTTTAGCTAAAATTTAATTTGCAAGAGAAAATTTCAATTGACAAAGTAATACTAGAATGGAAAATCCCCGTAGAATTACCTATGTAATAGAATTGCCCTTCTTATGTTTGATGAAATTCCTCAATTAAAACTCAATCTATCTCTAGATGAAAGTCCTCTACTCTTAGATTAATTAGTTGAAATCTCTTTCTAACCAATTCAGTCCAAGAATGCATTAAGATTTGTGAATTTCCAATTAGATTTCTGTAATTATCAAGAAAGTGTTAAGATTCCTATCTGTAGTTGCTTAAACCACTCTCATTGTTTGTGTCATGGTCAATTTCACTCTTCCTTTCTCAATTCCAAGTGAAAAATCCAGATTATGAATCAATTATCGACCAATTCAATTCAAACAATCAAATCCACAAACAATCCATACGAAATCAGAATTCAATCAGCCAAGAGAATAAATCATTCACATAGATAATAACTAGGGTTCATAACCATCCAAGTATTCAAGAATTTAGCTCATCAACATATTACAATTCAAAGAACATAAATCAAAAAAGAAAGAGGAAGAATTGCTCATTTTCATGGCTCAAATCTTCTCTTCTTCAAGGCTCGAAGTTCTCCAACTTGGTGGTGAAAACCTGTGTTCTTGAGCTTGAATCTTCAATATTGAATGCTCCTTCTTCAATAATTTGATCTTCTCTCTTGATTTCTCTTGCAAAGATTGATGAATTGGAAGAAGATTTTGTGAGTTTTTCTCTCATTTTTTGCAGCCTCCTTCCAACCTAGTTGCTCTCTATCAATTGCCCTAAAAGGGTATTTATATGCCAGCCCAAAGAAAGGAGAAAAACAGCAGTGAAAAGGGTTCTGCACGACACAAATGGTGCAGCTTAGTCCCCTAAAGGCGGCACCGTTTGGTCCCAATTTTGATACAGTGTTTTGCTGCACTGCTGTGACAGTAGTTTTTAATTCTAGGTGAAATTAGAGCTTGAAACTGGCTGATATAGGTCTTAATGTCTACATAAAAGTTGTATATCATGATCTTAGCTTTTCACAAGATTTGAATCACCTCAATTGGACATCTAGCATTCAAGATATGATCATTATACCAAAATATATCAAAACTGGGACAAAATCCATGACAGGTGAATTTGTAACATCAGCAGGGTGGCCAAACAAATTTGGATTGACATAAATTTTACCATTATGAAAATTTCAGAATGTCCTCTATAAATTTATAGAAGATCACTTTTGCATTTGAAATCTTTATAGAGGTCAAAATCCCACTTGAAAATTCTCTACCAGGATTTTTTGCTCTGCATTTTTCTGTTTTCATCATTGTGTGAAATCTCCTTGTTTGCTTCATTCTATTCCAAATCTTCAATAAACTCACCTAAAGCAAAGAAGAGATAAAGGGATTATAAATGGTGATTGAAACACCAAAATTCAACAGAAATTTCATCTCAAAGTGATCATTATATGAAGCATAAATATGAGATATCAAACTCCCCCATACTTAGGCATTGCTTGTCCCCAAGCAATACTACAAAACAACTAATAAATTTGAAATATAATCCACAAGAAATAAAACTGTTTTGATGCATTTCAAAGGAGTGCAAAATAGAGAGAGAGAGCATTACTTCTTGAGAAATCTTGAGTAATCTACACAATTAGTCTAAAAGTAATCTCAAATACCCATCACAAAGATTAAACAATCAACCCCCTTGTCTTATAATGCAAGCAAGAATCTGTGTATGTGTGTTTCCAGCGAAGCAATTGCTCAACAATTATATGAGTGAATTTCATATTATTGGCCAAGAAATTATCATCAAGAACGCATAATACCCCATAAGCCCGGCATTCACAAACATCTCTACTAATACGGTAACCAAAATTTAACCTAGATTAAGTAGGAATTTCATTCTTGTAACTTTAGGCTCAGTGAAAGTTTAGGGTGCCAAATGAAAGATAAGCAATTCAAAGTCAAAGAAATGAGAGCTAAAGAGAAAGGAATAAGACATAAATCAAAAGTAATAACCCTTATTAGCCACAAAGAATATCATCATTCCCATAAATTCAACCACAAATTCCCATTCTCTATAAAATCCCCTCACTTTGAATTCAACCACTTTCACACATTATGCTTCACCCCAAATTGCACACAAATTGGTTTCAATTTGGTTTCTAAAAATAAAAATAAAAAAATGAAAAATTTGCCCTTTCAAATCGGTTTCTAAATTTAAATTTTTTATTTTAAAATTTTTATTTCAATTCAGTTTCTAAAAAAATAATTAAAAATTTATTTAAAATGCGATTTCAAATTGGTTTCTTAATAAAAAATTATATTTTAAAATTTTAGTTTCTAAAAATAAACAAATTATAAAATTATTATTTCAAATTAGTTTTTTAAATTTAAAAAATAAAAATAATTTTTCGATTTCAAATCGGTCTCTAAGAAATTTTGAACCATTTAATTATTATTTGACCCGATTTCAAACCGGTTTGCAAGTGTAGAGGTTGCAGTTTCTAAAATCGATTTCTGGGTCAGTTTTTATTTTTGCTCAAAGAGTTGGTTTCTAGATCAATTTTGAAACCAATTTCAGTTTCAAATTTGAAACTGAATTTTTAGGTTTCAAATTCAGGTTGCGACCACTCTTGTTGAAAACGACTATTGTCAGTTTCAAATCGAGAAGATGGAAGAAGCAAAAGAAAAAAAAATGGAGAAAAGCAAGAAACAAAAGAAACATAAAGAAAAGAAGGAAACAAAATTTGATGTTTAAAGGGAGGAGAAGTTGGTGGTCTTCCCCCAACTTGGAAAGGCCTAGAAAAGTGACATGCGTGTCACTTGGCTATTGGCTTCTTCTTCTTCTTCTTCTTTTCACAAATAATTTTAAAAATAAATTAACCTAACTCATGATAGTTTCATCAAATGTTTTATAAAAATTATAAGCTCTATTTCAAAATGAATACGCCTAGACCATATCTAGGGTGGGATATTACATATATACTTTAGAATATAAGTAAAAATCAATTCAAAAGGTATAATGCTTAATACCCTATCACAAGTTAAGACTTAAGATAAGTGAGGGCCACTTAATTTTTAAATTAGTATGTATTTTTTTGCACGTGACCGTCGCTAATCCCTCACAAATTAGCAACGAATTAGTAACGATCTCTTTATTTTAATTTTTAAATGTGTTGCATGCATTTGCTAATCCATCACAATTTGCTTCAATACAAATAAATTATTAATATAATAATATAAATATATTATATGGTGAAGTGAAAACATAAGAAGTAACTTAGTCCAATGGAGGAAGACATCCTCCAACTTTGCAACAATATGGGTTTCGAATCCCACTTCCACCAAAATGAAGGAGTTATGAGCATTATTGGTTCCCAATAAATTTAGATTGGGTTGACTCCATCAGGCTGCAGGTGACCCGACCAGGGCAAAATGGATAAATAATTTTTAAAATTTTAATAATAATTTTGGATTGGGTTAGCCCTACACAAATTATTTTTAAAAATTTATTTAAGAATCCTTCTCTTAGGACTTTGCATTGAAGTATATATATAAGAAACTTAAGTATAGCATGCTTGGGAGGAGAGAGAAGAAGGGCTGAGGGCTGAAGATGGAGATCTTATGCTTGGGGTGTCACAATTGATTTGAAATCTTAAGTATAAAAATCTAACTTAACCAATAAAATACAGTTTAGCTAAAATTTATTTTGCAACAAAAAATTTCAATTGAGAAAGTAATACTAGAATGGAAAATCCCCCTAGAATTACCTATGTGATAGAAATGTCTCTTGGTTAATGAATTGCCCTTCTTATGTTTGATGAAATTCCTCAATTAGAACTCACTCTATCTCTAGATGAAAGTCCTCTACTCTTAGATTAATTAGTTAAAATCTCTTTCTAACCAATTCAATCCAATAATGCATTAAGATTTGTGAATTTCCAATTAGATTTCTCTAATTACCAAGAAAGTGTTGAGATTCCTATCTCTAGTCGCTTAAACCACTCTCATTGTTTGTGTCATGGTCTATTTCACTCTTCCTTTCTCAATTCCAAGTTAAAAATCCAGATTATGAATCAATTATCAACCGATTCAATTCAAACAATCAAGTCCACAAACAATCCATACGAAATCGGAATTCAATCAGCCAAGAGAATAAATCATTCACATAGAAAATAACTAGGGTTCATAACCATCCAAGTATTCAATAATTTAGCTCATCAACATATTACAATTCAAAGAACATAAATCAAAAAAGAAAGAGGAAGAATTGCTCATTTTCATGGCTCAAATCTTCTCTTCTTCAAGGCTTGAAGTTCTCCAACTTGGCTGTAAAAATTTGTATTCTTGAGCTTGAATCTTCAAGATTGATTGCTCCTTCTTCAAGAATTTGATCTTTTCTCTTAATTTATCTTGCAAATATTGATGATTTGGGATGGAATTTTGTGGTTTTTTTCTCAGTTTTTGCAGCCTTCCTCCAACCCTAGCTATCCCCTTCTTCATGCCCTTAAAGGATATTTATATCCAGCCCAAAAGGGAGAGAAAAATAGCAGAAAAATGATTCTGCTCGACCCAAATGGCACCGCTTAGTCCCCTGAAGGTGGAGAGGTATTTGGTCCCAATTTTGATAAAGTGTTATGATGCATGACTGTGACAATGGTTTTGAATTCTAGGTGAATTCAGAGCATGAAATCGATTGATCTAGGTCATTATGTCTTCATAAAAGTTGTAGATCATGATCGTATCTTTTCACAAAGCTTTGAATCACCTCTAGACATCTAGAACTCAAGATATGATCATTCAACCAAAATGTGTCAAAATTGAGACAAAATCTAGGACAGGTGAAATTACAACATAAGCAGGCTAGCCAAACGAACTTGGATTGATATAAATTTTACCATTATGAAAACTTCAAAATGTGCTCTATAATTTCTAGAAGAATACTTTTGTATTTGAAATCTCTATGGAGGTTAAAATCCCACTTGAAAATTCTCTATCATGCTATTTTGCTCTGTATTTTTCTATTTTTTTCATTGTGTAAAATCTCCTTGTTTGCTTCATTCTATTCCAAATCTTCAATAAACTCATTCAAAGCAAATAAGAGATAAAGGGAGTGTGTGATTAAAACACCAAAATTTAACAGAAATTTAAGCTCAAAATGATTACTATATGAAGCACAAGTATGAAATATCAGATACCTACGCGTCGCGTGCTCATGTGTCTGGGTACGCAACTCATGAGCCTGGTAGAACCTACGATCAGCAACTTGATAATTGTTCTTACTTTGCTAAAATAGACATCCCAAATTGATAGTGAATGCTTCGACACATGCTCATATATTATTTCTCATTCTTACACTTTTCTCATGTGAGATGGGAATATCACATGTATAAAATATCTTAATTAGCAAAAGAAAAAAGCAAAAGCACAAGGTTTTGAAGGTACTTTATCAAAATAGTTTCTAAAGGTATTCTCTTCATTTTTTATACTAAAGAAGAAAGAATTAGACCTAGTTTTTTGTAGAAGTGACTTTTTGGGTGAAGGAAGACAATATTTAGTAGTAGTATACACCTTCCATCCCATTTGTATTAACCTTCTTATTATATTGGCATGTCCCAACTTATTTGACATTTTCTACAAAGAAAAAATTTTAAATATATTATATATTATTAATAAATCATTATTCACATCACATGTTACTTTTATATATCTAAGTTAGATATATTAAATACTCGCTAATTCACATATTTTTTTTATTATACTATATTATTTTTATAATACAATTCAAATTTTTTTTATAAAACTCTGTGTTCAATCACTACTGTAAATAGAAATGGAACGAAAGCAATAAAACATTGTTATCTTTGTGGGTAAAAAGGGTTTACAGAAATTGAGCACTTTAAGTTAGAGAGATTTTGCCCTTTGTTATTTTATAGTTTAAAAAAATGCAACTATGGACCATTGACTATCAGTCAGCCGGCATCTAGGGAAACAACCATTTCTTTAGCATTGAAATGTCAATTCTATCCCTTGCACTGCGAAAGAAATGTCCATTAGTGATTAACAAACTAATCACAAAAAATATTCTTGTCACAAAATATATGATTTTGGTGACAAAAATAAAATTAGTTACTTAATATCCATTGAATTGAATTTTAATGATCACAAAAAATATTGTCATAGAAAGCTGTTAGTAAAACATTCCCACCAACTTAATTCGTAAGGCAAAAGTTGCAATAGTAACAACAATTAAAATGTTGTACCCGGCAACGTTCATTTTCATCACTAAAAGCTTCTAGTAACAAATTTGTTCTTGTCACTATTACAAAAATATATTTGGTTATATGTTAGTCACAACTTATTATCATATTGTTTATACAACAGTATCTATTGTCAATAAAAATAATATTTTTAATTTAAATCTAACATATAGACTTTATAGGTTTGAATGACAAATTAAATTCGATTTTTAAGGCATAAGTGTACATTCTCTTATTCTCATAAATATGTGTGTGTGTGTAACTCATCTACTACCTTTTGCTTACCAATTGCTAATACAAGGGTCTTCATGATTATAATTTGATTACACCAAAAATCGAAGCAAAATGAATTTTATATTTCATTTTTTTGAAAATTTGGCTCAATTAAGTTTGGTTTATAGATCTAGAACATTTCCTTTCAATTTCTGGTTTTAAGTTCAAGAAATGGAATGAACAAAAATGAATGAAATTTTTTAGATTAATTGCTAATTTTTTTGTTGGGCAAATAAACTAAATAAATAAGAAACTTGATTGATTTTTTTTCAAATTTATTGAAAATTTTTAAATAAATAAAAATTCTATTTGAAAATGAAAGGAATTCTAAACCAAAATGAACCAAAAAATTATATAAATACACTATTTAGTTCCCGTATTTTCTTTTCAACCGTATTTTCTTCATAACACTTGCCTTCCTTTTTCTTTTGATTTGTTGACTTTTTTAAAGTTAATAATTGATAATGATTAGTGATTAAAACTATTAAAAATATATTTTCCTATATTGTTGAGTAACAAAAAATTATTATAATAATGTTTAAATAAAGAATTAATAAAATTTCCATTGAAATTTTCTAAGTTTTAGATAAAAAAAGGAAATGTGTGCAATTCTGATCGGAATCAGTGGCAACCTATATTGTATTCTTAAAAAAATTAGGGCATTCAAGAAAATTTATATTGTTACCCAATTGATTTTGACTAAGGTTTTAATTAGGTACTTAGTTGTCTATTTTAAAAGAATGAGTACTGGCAAACTACCAAAATTCAAGAGCGTCTTTTGGATTTAACCATTAATTAATCCATAAATAAAGTAGTTTTTGGGCAAAGGACCTATTAGCCAAAAGCCTATTTATTTATTTTTTTAGGCCTAAGGTCCAACTTGAACCAATGGCCTAAAACCTCATTTTTGGGGCATAAGGTCCAACTTTGACGTATATTTTTTTTCTTTTTTTCCTAATGCTTTGTTTGGTTTGCAGAGGGAAGGGAGAGGGGGAAGGAGGGAAGAAGAGCACCATTTACTTACTCCACTTGAGGGAAGTAAATATATTTACTTCAATTTTGTTTAGTATGGTAGAAATGAAGTAATTACAAATAATTTTCCTTATTTGATTGAAGTAAAAACTAGAAGAGATTGTGATAATTTTATGATTTTAGCTGTTACATATATTTAATATTATGAATTTGTTAAAAATTTTGAGTATTTGGTCATTTTCACCTAATACTTCCAAGTTCCTCCACTTTTGAAGAGGTAGTTTTGTTGATGTGGAGAGGGAAACATTTACTTCTCTTCTCCTGTTACTATCTAACCAAATAAGTGTATTTTGTCAAATACCTCCCCATTTACATCTCCTCTACATTTGTTTGAAAGACTTTTTAAAATTATTTATATTTAATTCCTTAAATTATTTATATTTCATTACTTAAGTTTTTTTAAAAATATCCATTTGCTTGAAAGACTTTTCACGAATACTAATTACTTTATTTATATTTGAAAAAATAAGTATATATACATAAAAAAATAATAATTTCAAAATGAATTATGAATAGAGACCTCTATATTTATTGGCCCAATGGTCCATGTTGAACATTAGACGCAGAAGCTATCTATTAATAATATCTTGAGAAACTAGTAAAAAGTTCCAAAACAAAAGGTTTCGGGTCATAGGTCCGCATTCTAACCTAGACTAAAAATAATATCATATACTAATAGTAAATAAAAATAAATTTAAGTTTAACGTTCACAGTTTTTTGCATATATATAACACACGCATTAACGAATTTTATGTTTATATATAAGGCTAACAAATTTTAGAAAAGTAAAACATTGTACCATGAGTTCAGATTCAGTTGCGAGTGCAATAGTTTTATACATACATAAGTGTGCATATATATATATATATATATATATATATATATATATATATATATATATAGTATTTAGTCTATTCGAATAAAAATGAATACAATTAAAAATAAAAGTAATTCACTTGTATTCAATAGTATTTATTATAAAAGAAATAGCAAATTGTAAAAACACTTTATGAACCATAAGTGCACATTTTTAAACAAAATAAACTAAAATGCAAAAATTCTTTACTTAATGGTGCTAAATTAGAATAGATCCTTTTAAAAAGTTAAAAGATCTTTCTGAATACATCCATATCTCTCAAGAAATAAAAGAAATAAAGGAAACGATTTGGATATTTGCGGGACGTTTGCTACACTAAAATAGAATGAAATGATTTTTTAAACTTTTTATTCTATTCTAGTGTTTGGTATGGAAATTTTAAGTAGAAAAGATCTTTCTATAAGACAAATTATTCCAAGAAGAAGTAGGAAATGCTTTTTCACATCAAAGCTTAAAAAATGGTCTTTCTAAGATAAGTAGAAATCTTAAAAAAATTCTTATGAACATTATATCCTCATAATGTTTGATAAAGAAAAAGCACAACTTAACTTTAATGTGTTTTATTTCTCTTGGTGGCACTTCATTTACTTTGATATAAAATAATAACTATTTTTATAATTAAATTTTTCTTCAATACTTGAAATATTTTATATATTTAAAATTTTAATGTAAATTTTATTTAAATGATATTTTGTAAATGACATATTTAATTTAGATTTATTATTTTGTACTACATATAATTTATTTTTATTATTACAATATACTAACTAGTAGGACATTTAAGTTATTTGTTGTAAAATTATATTCTATTATAACGTTGAATAATAATTTTATCAAACACAAAAAAAAATAAAGAATCATCATTCTGTTTTAACTTTTTCTTTCAGATAATGGAATAAAAAGATGATTGTAAACCTATTTCAGGAGGAAAGAGATTTTATGTGAAATGATATTCCGTTATATTCATTCTAAACTACTAAACGTAGCATTCAATTCATGTAACATCTAAATTTTATTTTCTTTTCTCTTCTCTCTCTATAGATGAGATTAGATAGTGCTTTAATTTTAGATTTTAAATTTTAAATTTTTTACAAATAAATTATTTGTAAATGATTAAATCCAAAACAAAAATTCTTATGTTCCAAAACAAAAATTCTTTTTTCTCTCTCCTAGGTGGAACCGCCAACAGGAACAACTCAAAACCCTTTCTGCCCTCCTCCTTTTTCCGTCCTTCCAAACTAGCCCTTAGAAAGAGTGGCCCGCATTGACCAACCCGATGTAATTTAAGAAATTCAAAATTCTCATTCATCCGTATGCGTTAAACCCTAGCGTAATTCTTCACTATAAAATGAACACAGTTTAGGGAGTTGCTTATTTTCAATTGTTTCGATTCCGGTAGAAGGGCAGCAGTGGATTCCAATAGCTCTGTTGATTATACAGCTAAGTTTGTGGTTCGTCTCGCCCAATTTCTTGTATCATTCGTTGCTTTCAGCTCCATTTTCACAATATCAGATTGTAGTTGAACTCTGTAATCATTATTGAATGAAATTTCAGTATAACGTCATTCAATTGTTTCCTATACTTGTTCCCGAATCAGTATGTTGAGGAGAATCGGTCGGATTAATAGTTGCGGTGAAGAACTCTTTAGTGAGTCGATCTCAAATTATGTTCCTTTTCTTCTGGTAACGAAATCGCGGCGTTTATTTAGCACCATTGATGATGGTGATGCTGATGGTCCTCCCTTTCCCCAGTCTAGCCCTCGAAAAGGCGAGGCCTCTCAGAACAATAACTACACTGGTTCTCCAGGACCAATACCCACTAGGCCCTTGACGGGAGAGAGGAGGAGATCTTCAGTTTTACCCTCTGCTAACCAGAAAAATAGAAAATCCGCCCAATTTGGATATGGGGAAAATGAGAGTCAAGGTAGAGGGCGCAGTGTTGTTGAAGAATCTGACTTTCTTGAAAGATTTAAGCTTGGGTTTGATAGGAATAAAAAGGTAAATTCTGTTTCTAAAGAATCCCCTGATCAAAATAATGCTGCTGCTACTGAATCTGAGCCGCCTCCTGAAGACGCAGATGATATATTCAAGAAGATGAAGGAGACAGGACTTATTCCTAATGCAGTGGCAATGCTTGATGGACTCTGCAAGGATGGCCTGGTTCAAGAGGCTATGAAACTGTTTGGACTAATGCGTGAGAAGGGTACCATCCCCGAAGTGGTCATATACACTGCTGTTGTAGAGGGATTCTGCAAGGCTCAGAAACTGGATGATGCTATTAGGATTTTCAGGAAAATGCAGAGCAATGGGGTTAATCCTAATGCGTTTAGTTACCGAATCCTGATTCAGGGCCTGTGCAGGGGAAAAAGATTAGATGATGCGGCAGAGTTTTGTGGTGAGAAGCTAGAAGCTGGCCATGCCCCAAATGTAGCTACTTTTATTGGTTTGGTAGATTGCTTCTGTAGGGAAAAGGGTTTGGAAGAGACACATAGCTTGATTAGTACTTTGAGGCAGAAAGGTTTCTTGCTAGATGATAAAGCTGTTAGGGAATATCTGGACAAGAAAGGCCCATTCTTGCCATTGGTTTGGGAGGCTATCTTTGGCAAGAAAGCTTTACAGAGGTCCTCATTTTTTAGTTAGATTCTACTAAGTTTGTTCCTCTGTTTCCCCTATTTGTTGATGACATAGATTATGCATCTTATTTCTGTTCTTGTTTTCACTGGTATAAGTATTTAGCTCCTTGTAGCAAATCATCTGATATCATCCGATCGTTGTTGAATGAAACTGTCTTCGAGTTTACTTTTCTTATCTTTTTTGCTTTTTGTAAAGTTTTGCTTTCCTCTACTTCCGTTTTCCTTATTCAATTATCTTTAATCCATCACATGCTTCTTATGCTTTGGAAGAGACACATAGCTTGATTAGTACTTTGAGGCAGAAAGGTTTCTTGCTAGATGAAAAAGCTGTTAGGGAATATCTGGACAAGAAAAGCCCATTCTTGCCATTGGTTTGGGAGGTTATCTTTGGCAAGAAAGCTTCACAGAGGTCCTCATTTTTTACTTAGATTCTACTAAGTTTGTTCCTCTCTTTCCCCAATTTGTTGATGACATAGATTATGCATCTTATTTCTATTCTTGTTTTCACTGGTACAAGTATTTAGCTCCTTGTAGCAAATCATCTGATATCATCTGATCGTTGTTGAATGAAACTGTAGCAGCGAGTTTACTTTTCTTATCTTTTTTAGTTTTTTTTTTAAGTTTTGCTTTCCTCTACTTCCGTCATCCTTTGTTATTCAATTATCTTTAAATCCATCACATGCTTCTTATGCATTTTACTTATTTCTCTGTTCTCAAATTAATCAAATTTTCCTCCTAAAAGATTATTAAAAGAGTTTGTTCGAATTATCAGGAAAACCATTAAATTTACAAGATTACCCTCTGCCGTTTTCTGATTACCCTATACAAGTCTAAACCTCCTCATTTAAATGGAATGCTTAAATTGATCAACCATTTCTGTCATTTCTAATTCAATGAAAAAGTTACATTAATTCTTTCATGAAGCAGTGATTTTAGTTAATGGGGATGATACTTTTATGCTTCTTCTGTTTGTGCAATATTTGCTGTAGCAACCAGACAAGAGAGGCCCATTCTATCCACTGGTTTGGGAGGCTGTCTTTGGCAAGAAAGCTTCACAGAGGTCCTCATTTTTTAGTTTGATACTGCTAAGTTTGTTCCTCTGTTTCCCGAATTTGTTGATGACATAGATTATGCATCTTATTTCTATTCTTGTTTTCACTGGTAGAAGTATTTAGCTCCTTATAGTAAATCATCCGAAATCATCTGAAATCATCTGATTGTTGTTGAATGAAACTGCAGCACTGAGTCTTATTTTCTCATCTTTATTTTCTGTTTTTGTTTTTCTTTCCACTACTTTCATCGTCCTTTGTTCTTTTATTTTTCTTTAATCCATCACGTGCTTCTTACGCGTTTTCCTTATTGCTCTGTTCTCAAATTAGGCAAATTTGTCTCCTAAAAGATCATTAAAGGAGTTTGTCGGAATTATCAAGAAAACCGTTAAGTTTACAAGATTACCCTCTGCTGTTTTCTGATTACTGTATAGAAGTAACCTCCTTATGTAAATGACGTGCTTAAGTTGATTAATTAGCAAAAAAAAAAAAAAAAAAAGACGTGCTTAAGTTGATCAACCATTTTTGTCATTTAAAAATTCAAAGAAAAAAGCTACAGTAATTCTTTCATGAAGCAGGGATCAAATTTTATGCTTCTTCTCTTTGTGCAATATATGCTGTGGCAACCTGCACTTCAGTGAGAATATTCGGATTCATTAAATTTTATTTTTCATACCTTTTCACTTTTCTGGTTTTAATATACGCCTGGCAAGTGCCACCAGCATTTTACAAATCATGTTAAGGGTATTTGTCCTTTGCATTTTACTAATCATGTTAAGGGTATGTCCTTTAAAAGCAGCGAATCCATGATATGTCATTGTTCTCATTGGCATATGATCTATTGTATGTCAATTTATTGGTCAATATTTCCTAGAACATTTGAGAGAGAGACTTAGAATATGTCATTTATTTATAAATAAGAAGTATAATTCCCTAGAAGCTTTTCCACTTCTGGAATACTAAAGGTTCTGTCTTTATGGCTTGCTATGCTAACTTGACAAACTCTGGAGGCCATTTTTTAAAAAGTTTTATTTTATTTTAAAATCCTGTTGGTTGTTGGAAGGGGTGAGGGTAGGTGACCAATATCTGGAGCTTGTTATCTTCTGAGATTTTTAAATAAAGTCTTTGTTTAGCTTTCAGTGAGACTGTCGTGTCCTTTTGGAAACTTGTATCCGGCAGTGCAACACTCCAATCCTCCAATTTGAAGGAATCATATCTGTGTAGATTTATCATAGCTTCCCAACATTTATGCATCTTGAATTACGTAGTACATGATTATCTTTCAAAATCATCACCATCATAAGCTTGGGATTTTCCTAACGATCATCATGACAAGGTTCAGTTAAATATGATGTCACTTCTATCCCTCTATCTATATGCAGATTGCAATGTGGGATCTCGGAGTGGTTGATGTTGGTCTTTTATGCTACTTAGCCACCGGAATGTTACTTGTGATTTCACTATTAAACACTTCCAATTCTGCTACATGAAGTTTCTAGCTTTCGTAAATGATACTGTAAAGTTGATCCATATGTTCTCTCAACTTATGTAATATTTTGAATCATGTAATTCAGTACTGGACCACTTTCTTGTTGTTTTATTGCCTCAACTTCCTTCAGTTGGCATGTCAGCTTGTGTTCATTGAGAGCTATTAATTGCTTTGCTCATATTTGAGAATATGCTTTATAATTCAATTACTGAATTTTGAAGCTTAATATTATGCAATCTAGAATTCTCTGCAATATTTCTCAACTTAGGGAAGAGGATAGTTAGTGTTAAGGCTTAGTCCATCTGAAAAACCTGAAAAGTAGCAACAGAAACTGGTTGTCTGAAACAGCATTTTTTCAACATTTTCTTTTTGTGAATAGCCAATGTTTCAGGCGATGCTTTTGTTGCTTTCAGGATTGTCTTATTCATACTTTCACACGGAAATTTGAACCAGAAACCTAATGAACTATCCCGATGCTTGTCATCATGCTTCAGAGAAATTTCATTTAGGGTATTGCGTGATTTAGATAAGCATTTTTGTGTGCTTAAAAATTCACAAAGACATGGTGCATTAGGTCAGTGCTAACCATGTTTGGAACATAAAGTATTTGTTCTCTGGATTTGTCAACATCTTGATATAATTAGAAAACAAAACATCGAAAAGGAAATAATTTTGGACCAATTTGATGTATTTGATATGATGGGGTAAATGGTGGATAATTGTCAAGCAATGGTCTGGGCATAATTGGAAGAGTGGAAGATTGAGAATGTTGTGTACCTAAGAAACCTGTTTACAAGAAAAAGTCTAAATTGGGTGTCAAGTTAAGATGGAATGCGGCACAACAAAAGGAAATAAGAAAGGATGACGATATAGAAGCTCAGGTCTGCTTGGGTTGTATATGTAAGCTTATCAAGGGATAAAGTTGTAGCTTTGCATGTAAAAGTTAGAACATATCAAGTTTTTACAATGAATTATAGGCAAAGCGGAAAACTACGAACTTTCTCCTTTTCAAACTGCTTTCTGAATACTGGTTAGTTTGAACAAAAATTTCTTCAATTTAAATTGAGTTCTTTTCTTATGTGGAATAAATAATGACTTGCTTGGGTTTCAGTAATATGCCTTTGATATTGCCAGAACAAAGTCAGTTTATCACTTGACCTACTTACTGTGTACCTGTATGATTTTTTGCATAAATATGATGAAATTGCTATTCTTGTCTGAAGAAAGTCTGTTACTCATTTCATGGGCCATGTTGTACTATTGAAAAGACGAAGTATACAGTCATAAATTAAGGGGAGGAATGAAAGATTCAAATTGTGTTCAGTGCATTATGAACAAGGTCTTTCAGGGAATAATAAATGCATGAAAACCAGAAAAAGATGGTAAGCTATTTGGAGTACTGAGTTAAATCACAGAACAAACTGTTTTGAAGGATGGAAATAAGGAAAAATAAGTACTTCTGCATAAAATATCAGAGTTAAGAGATAATTTGATTTGTTATTGGCAACTTCAAAAGTTGTTTCATTCCATGCTTCTCGTTGTATGCAGTGAAAGTTGTGGATTTTGGAGAAGATATATTCGTCTCCGGTACTTAATGCATCAAATGTTCATGCAACTTATGGAAGAAATCTGAAAGCGGAACACGTATTTCTTCCTTTGGGGGAGGGGCTGTGGGGATCTTATTGAGGAATTAACTGACAAAAAACAAGCAGGGATCCTCATGCGGGGGCGGGGCGGGGGTTGGTGGTGGTTGTTGAGAGAGAAACTGTTGTCATCTTTCCCCCTTGAAATTTGTATAAATATTAATCCTAACAAAAATGCTTGGGCACTTTCAGTCTGATACGTTGCTGTAAATTGCTATGGTAGCTGCACGCTGTTCATTCATTCAATTATTGAATAATTGAAATTAAGAGTCATTGATGCGAAACATGGAAGGGGTCAAGTTCTACAAATCACTTTAGTCTTTGGAACTTCAGTTTAATGCAGTGTAGTTTTATGTTTATCGGGTGATAGAGTCTAAAAATGTTTCTGTAGATCTGGTTATGTGAGAGAATCAAGCCTAAGGTGCAATACCTTATGGTCCTACGTGTGACGCCTAGGGTTACCTTCTCTAGGTATGACTCCTAGTGTTTATTCTCTAAGCCTGTCGCCAAGGTAGAGTGATTTTTCCTTGATTTCCAGCCTTAATTACAGCCGGTTTTCTTTCTATAACTTAGCAGAAGTTGGTGTTAACTTGTCGGACAGCTTTTGTGGATTTTGTCCTGCATCAGGCATGTTCTCGTCTCAATTTTGCTTATAAATAACCGAGTATTCCCATTGTTGTCTGAGTGTCAATTTGGCACGTAGATATCTTATACTTGTATCCGGACTTGACAGAAATGGTTGCGGTACTAACTCAGCTCTGTATCTTTTGTGCACTGTACATCAGACACGAATAACTAGCACTCATGCTTTCATTGAAGAATCAGTGGAAATTCCTTGCTGCTGTTGGCTGACAGATACCTGATGATGTCAGAAGATTGGTTGCTACAAACAGAACATACTGAGGCAGAGATGACTAATCCAATCAAACACCAAGTGATCTGGTGAATTTTTTTACTTGCAGAAGTGCGAAACCAAGAGCTTTGTTTTTGTAATTATGGTGTGTGTTTGGTGCATGAGATATATGTACGTTTTGTTCCTTTGTGCTTTGCTTCAATCTATCACATTCATTCAGTAATCTGCACAACATTTTGCAAGGAGTTTCAGCAGGGAAGTCTCTATGAGCTACTTGGGCCATTTTAAATGTTAGTAATGCAAATGAAAATTAGAATGGTCCAGTTGAGTTGTCTCCCATCTTTAGTTGACACCTTGAGGTAAGCTTACTACGTGAGATTATTAGTATTTTTGGAAGATTTGATACCCATTGTTAAATTGACAGCTCCATGCTTTATTTAAAAGCACCAATTCAACATTCTCATATCTGGGATTTGATGTCATGCAAGCTCTTATATCCAACCATATTCAAAGTAATAGAATGATTACTTTTTGGAAATTTCTTGACATTTATATAAAATCCCTTTCTATTTATACTTGATTTTAGATTTTGGTAGAAACAGTTGAATGTGCCGTTATTAAATACCAATAAATAACTTTACAATTTCTCTGTTATTAGTAGTTTCAGGAAAAAGAATTTTTATTTTGTTGAAGATATATGTATGGCACAAACTAATTAATCTCTTTGATTGCTTATGCACACTGAAAATAAAGGGAACCAAATAAAGAATGAAATGTTGTTATCCTTTTTCCTCCGCTGTTGAAATATGGTAAATTATTCATCAATCAATGATCGAGTAGGATATTACACCTAGGGAGTTCTCTAGTTCATTCTGTTTTAGCTTGAATTCATTACAAATATTCCAACCCAGAAAAACAAACAATAGCCTAAAGATAGTGAATTATCTATAGTATGCTTGAAGTTTTTATACATGAGATTAAGAAGCTGAAAATTGAAACCATATTCTCAAAGGAGAATCATAGCTAATTATTGGAGAGTAAACTCGCAAGAAGTGGATGAGGCGAGGATGGTTATCACATGTGTATAGAAGGAGAAAGGGCATAAGAAATGGAAGAATCATAAAACAAAACTGGTTAAGTCTTCTTGGAATTAAGGAATTAAAGATGAATCAAATGATAAAGATTTTTCTAGGAAAGATAAACCTGATTTGGACTTTGTGGCTTCCAAATTTTCTTTTGGGCTCGGAAGATAGGAATCATAGAGGATAAATATCAATTGTTTTATTGGTACTCAAGCCATGAAAGTCATTGTCTTTACTAGATAGTGAGAAATGTCACAATTGATGATATATTTAGCACAGTGCAGCCTTAATACTAGATGTCTTTCATTTTAGTAACCTATAAATTGGAATTAATACACTAGGTCAATGGAAGAAGTTGCTTGTAAGGCTGCTTTCTTGCATTCATTTTCATTATTAGGATGTAATTATGAAATTTTGATGGTGCATGTGAAACATCAAACCAATATTACAGATGTTATTTTGTTGATGATCAGCAATCTTTTTCTTAAAAATCCTTTAGACCCATTTAATGATAATTTATTCCTTTACTTGTTATACAAAATAAAAGGGTTTTGATTCTACTTTGCCTTAATGAAAATGAATATCTCATACCACAAAGAGCAGAGGAAAACGTACTACTAGGTGAGAATGGTAATCAATGATTGCTCAATTGCATATGTTCATTTTTCAGGAATATTTAGGAATGGATTGTATTAAATAAGAGGGGAGGGCAAGTTTGTGACGATAAGGTAAGGATGGTAGTGTCCTGAAAAGATCTATATCCGGCAAGTGCTCTTGGTGTTACTTTTGAAATTTTTGTCCTCCAGTTGGATGAAATTGACTGCATTCTTGACTGTTGTATGTTCAAATATTCTGCACTATTACATTTCTGTTGGATGGCACATTGTAACAAAGTTGTGTGTGGTTCTGAATAGTTTCTCATTTGACTAGATGATACTTGCTGATGGAGTCCATATTTTTGAATCACTAGTAGACCAAACAATTGCTGGACTAATTGTAATATTTTTCATTCATATGGCATTATAAGATTGGGAAGTGAACTAAACATGAAAATTATGCCTACTAAGGGTGTTTCTAATGAGATAATTAAGCTATAATCTTACAATCTGACTGTTTGAATTTAATAAGTATAAATTATTGTCAAGTTTTTATCTTTTAGAGCAAATCACTATGCTTGTACATGAACTTTTTTTACTTTTTTCATATTGTCCAGAAACATTTTTTTTAATCTTTTCATATCCATGAACTATTTTCGGGCCACCCAATATGACAATTCTTCTCCCCCGTCGTGTGAGCTTGTTCTGAAGGGCATTTTTTCCCATTCAAGATGCTCCCTCTATCTAACAGTCCAACCCAGATTTTATGGGTCAAACCCAACCCGGCCTCAAAGCCAACCTGAAGCCGACAAAGTTCTGCAATTTGAAAAGTCTGAAAATTTCCTTTGATTCCTTCACTTTCCTTCCATGTGCTCTACAGTTCAGCTCTGTTTCCGATTTGACCTGCAAATTCGTGCCAAGATATTTGTGGGTTTGGTCTTTTGGTTACGGTGTTGGTTTTGACCCTCATTTTGCCGATCATTAGAGCAGAGCAGAGCATTCCAAGAGAGGATAGTGGGTCTCTTTGTTTGCTTTAAGTACTGTTGTTGAATATTAGGACATTGGATTGGGTTTGATGTGTTTTTGTTAGTCTTTGTGGCAGAGATCTCACTTAATCTATTGTGGGTCTTTTTGGCTTTTTCTGTAAATTTGTTGAGAATTTTTATTTTTGGGAAAGATAAGAGCTCATCGATTCTGTTGTTTGTTCATGTCAGGGTACTATAGGACTGGAAATTGGATGATTGTAGTTGTAGCAATAATAGGAAACATTTTCCTCAGATTTTGAAGAGGATTTGCTTCTCAATTGTTGTAACTAAATCCTAGGGCTAGATGATTCATATAGGGATTGGGATTTTGAGTGTGAACAAGTACATTTACTGATCTTTGTGTAGAATAAGGGATTTTGAGCTTAAGCTTCTTGTGAGAGTGAAAGTTACTGTTTTTTCTTTTCCCTTGATAGTGGGGAAACACTATTTAGCTATTGTGGAGGACAGATTGAAGGGGCAACAAGAATGCTTTGTTTCTGGGTTTGATTTCATGAGTGGGATGCGGAGGAGATTGGATGGGGAAGCAACAGTCTGTGTTCTAGAGAAAAGGGACGAGTTAGATTTTAGGCACGCGTGCTTTGGGGTAGGTTGGATCATTGAAGATTGACGGAGCATATTGAACGAGCAAAAATACCCTTCAGAACAAGCTCACGTGAAGAAGGCATGATCTTTTATTGCCGGATTCTGCTGTGACTTAGAAGATTTGTCATATTTCTCTTATATTTTATGCACCATCAATAAAAATTTTTTGCTGCAAACATGCCTACATGTGTTAAATAAGAAGACAAGAAAAAGAAAAGATCAGTTTAAGAGTCAAAGTATTTCAGACCTGGCCTCAAGGACCACATAGGTTGAGCAAGAGCTTTTAGAAAATCTCTTTGTATGACATTTGGTCCTTAATGAGCTTTTACAAATTCATATATTACAACTTATATATGAACTCAGTTACAATTTGTATGGCTAGTCCAAATTTCCAGACTGCTATAAAGGAGAGGAGAATTTTGAAAAGACAGAATTTGGTGGAGAGAGGACAAATCAAGAGACCAAAGAGAGATCATGGAAGGAATGGAGAAAAGAAGAGAAGTTGGTGAAGTCATGTTTTCTGAGAAGTTGGTGAAGTCATGTTTTCTTTGGCATGCTCCTGGGATGAACCACTTTTGATGATTTTCTCGCAGCTGCCGGAATTTATTCTGATGCCACGAAGGTTGTCCAAGCAGTTGTTGGACCAATGACTCCCAAAAATTCTGAATGGGACACCTGCAAAGTCATTGTGGATGCTTCTTGGAGGCATGAAATAGCAGGGTTGGGAGTTGTCATCCAAAGCTGCCAGATGGTTGCAAGCTTATAAAAGTGCTAGTTGGTGCAAATGGTCACCTTCTTCTTGGAGGCAGGAAATAGCAGGGTTGGGAGTTGTCATCCAAAGCTGCCAGATAGTTGCAAGCTTATAAAAGTGCTAGTTTGTGCAAATGGTCCCCTTCGTGTAGGGATTTTGGCATTGCTTGAGGGAGTTGGTTTCTCTAAAGTCTATGTTAATACAAAAATTGTTCTTGAAGGGGATTCTCCTGAGGCTCTCTTGCACTTGAATATGGAGCCATTTCTGAGCAGATAGATTGCAAACCTCCATTCATCAAACCGTTCTTAGTTGGAAGCTGAAACTAAGACCTTGTAGTGGCATTGAAGCATCACTTGATGGAAAACCTTCGAAAGCGCCAGCTTTACACCTCAGCCAAAGCTCAGAGCTCTGCCATTGATTTTGTACCATGCTCACCAAGAAATCGGCCGAATATTAGAGTGAAATTACCAGAAGGGTACCTTAAAATTCCCCCAGCTGCGGAAAGCTCAGGATTGAGTATGACAGTATTCTAACTATGTAGGGGAAACAGCCATTTAACCTGTATGAATTTGGAAGTTTTTTTTTTTTTGGATGAAAATACAGATTGTTGCTCTGCAAGAACGAGCCATTCCCGTGGTGTAAGCAACCTCACATTCCGAAATCCGGCTTCTTGTAGTTACGCCTTCAGAGTAGAATTTGCATGTTGCTTTCCAAAAGGACTGATAACGAAAGTCAAGAGGGAACGATGTCGTCCTTTCAAGATCCTCCACCAGAAGGCAATAACTAGACCTATAAAATTAAAGAGCTGTGGATCTCCAAAGTTAATTTGCAAGGGAACACTGGAGAATACATGGTCCAAAGATTTTTTTATTTTATTTTTAGTATAAGATGAATTATAATATTATTAGTAAAGATTATATAATTTATAAAATTATAAGTTTTATTAAAAAGAGAATATTAATTTTATTGTAAAAGAGAAAAAATTATGTATTAGATACGAATTCGACTCTCAACTTTATAATCCTCCAAAGGGTCATAACCATGAACGCATTGACATCTAGATACCATCAAGAACCCAAGAGACAAACGTGTCTCGTCCATGGCCAGGACCCGGTTGAGGAGTTTCCATATAAATAAGACTAATGGCGCCCTTTGGATTATAAGCAAATGTTGTTTTAAGTAAGAACTTCCTGTCATCTTCCAAGTGCTAGCCCGCGGGTTAAACGGGCCAACCCGCGGGCTAATCAAAACGACGTCGTTTTGAGAAAAAAATAGTAAAACGATGTCGTTTTGAAAAAAAATATATTTTTTAATTTTTTTTTAAATATCAAAACGATGTCGTTTTTTAGTAAAAAAATTTTTAAAAAAATAAAAAGAAAAAACGGGCTGATCCGCGTCCGGCCCATTCCGACCCGCGCTGGCTCGCGAGCTAAACAGACCGGACCAAAAAAACCCGCGATTAAACGGGCCTAATTATACCTAATCTAAATCCATCGAAACGAGCCAACCCGCGAACTGAAGCCCGTTTTGACAGCACTAGACAAGAATGTCGATTAATGCCTCTTCATGATGACCCGGACCATAAGGAAATGGGCAAAGAGCCTTTCTGTCGGTGCTGGGACCCGCAAGAGGGACGGCGCGGGGAGTGGGGGTGGGGACAAGATGCAGCAAGCACGAAAAGAGAACTATATAATACATTCTTGATAGCGTTTGAATTATATTATATAATATAAAAATTATTTTAATAATAAATTGATATACTATTAGTGACAATTATTTTAACGTTAGATCCTTTGACTCGATCAGCTAGTCCTTAAAAATATTGAGAATTCCATCTCCCATGATATAAATGATAACCAAGATGAGTGAGGGGGAAATCCTTCCCGGTGAAACTGGTGGCTTGATGAATGATATTTATTCTTGGGAAGGAGGCTGTAGTTTGGACAAAAAAAAATGTGATTGAATAGGGTTTTATTTTGAAAATTTTGTTTTGTATTTCGTAAAAGATAAATTATTTATGAAGAAAGATGTGAATATCACGCTTAAAAATTTAAATTTAATTTTAAAATCAAACTATGTTCAGGCCAAAATGAACTTTTTTTGTGATCTACTCTTTGGTCCCAAGATCTGCTCATACTCGGACAGAAAATTTGTGAGATTATAAAGCCCTTTTTTTTGCACCTGTAGTGAAAAAATAATTATATAATCAGTAAAAGCGAAATGTCAAATCCGAAAGCAAGTCCTTTGAAGAGCTAATAAAAGGACAAAATCTGTCCTCCATTCTTTGTTCTTGCCTTCGTTTTGCTCAAAAAATTTTTTGACTGGAAATAGGGCTTCTCATTTTGCATGTTCATATCCATATAATAATGAATTGGTTTCCTTCAGTTAGGTTAACTATTTACCGTTAGAGCAGATACTTTTGCTCTTTAATGAAAGTTTCTTCTGATTTTCCTTCGAGGGGAAAAAAAAGCCTTGGAAAAACTAATAGAAAGCCATGACTGGAATGTCAATTAAGAAATAAAACTCATCCATTAATACCCATTCAAAGATGTGAAAGTAGATTTATTTTTTTTTATTTTTATTGCAATCCACTATGTATGACTACTGTATTCACTAAATGCATAAAGGAAAGTAAAATCATCGAACATTAACATGTTTATCAAACTCCAAAATACTGACCATTAATATTTTTATGAAATTGCTAATATGCATTTCCCTTTGGATGCACTTCTATAAATAACTATGTATATTCCAGCAAGTTCGGGAAAATTTAATATTCCCTCCAGTTCAAAATATATGTCTTAATTTCTTTTCTAGTTCATTTTATACTTTTAATATTTCTTTTCTTTTGGAATTGATGTAATATAGTCTTATACGTAATTCACAATAGTCGTATTAGTTAGTAATTATTGAAAAAATAAATGTACAAGAAATGATAAATTAATATATAACAATTAGTTGAACTTTAATAATAAATAGCCTATTATCTAACTAATGCACAACACAAATCACACAAACAATTTCAAAGAGAAATATAAAGAGAAAACACAAAATTGGTGAAAGCATTGCTAATCCACAAAAGTTTAAAACATGCGGGATATAATTTTACTAACTAAAAACTCTAAATTCAAAATCTTTGCTATCTAAAATTCTATGACCTGCAATTGCACAAGCACAGTGCTAGTAAAATTAAAAATTTAACACTGAGAAAAATGCAATAACAATTTCCTACTTACGTATAGCTTGAATTTCCTGAGGGGCTGCACGCTTTTAGGCCACTAAAAAGAAACCGACGAGCATCATTAAAAGGCGACGGTCTCTGAAAAGGTGCATTGAGATGCTTAGAGTGCAAAGCTGATTTAGATCCAGAGACTTTGCTCTTTGGCCTTTGTAGATGGTGAAATTTGTTGACAACACCAACAAATGGAGCTCCTGATAGAGATCATTTACACATACTTTTTCGTATTTCATTTCTTAAATTAAATTTTTTTTTTCTCTCTGAACACTTTGGAATATCTTAAGAAGCATTAATTTCCATAAATAACCTGGTATATTTTTAAAATTTTCAGTATATGTTTGGAATATATAGCTTCTACATATACGCACTGTTGGTTGTTGGCCTAAATAGTTGGCCAACAAATTTTGACTTTTGCCTTAACTTAGGAATCCCACATTGGAAGTTGATGAAAATGTGAGGAGATTTGATCCCTATAAAAGGGACTCTTCTCTCTCACTTATTGTATCCCAAATTTGCATACTCTTCTCCCATATTAAATAAAAGCGGGCTGCTTGAGTGGTGCTTGGAGACTAGGCAATATTTTTGCCGAACTCCGTTATCAAATTTTTCCGGGTGTGTTCTTTCCTTATCTCTTTTATTCCGCATTTATTGTTATCGTTTTCTTTTCGATTATAGTATTCAATATTATTTGTCGGGTATATTCGTAGTGTTTTGTATTTTTCAATTCACTAGAATTTTGTTTAGAGGGAATTATTACCCGAAATTCCCAACAAGTGGTATCAGAGCCGAAGGTTCGTCCTTGGCTTGTTTGTTTGGGTATTGTAGCTTTAATTATCTAGGAAAATTTTGTCTAAGGAGGTTGGTATTTAAGCGGTCCACTTGTGACCCTCCAATCTTTCCTGGAAATTTTCTTGGAATAATTTTTGGTACAATACTTAGTATTTTTTGAAATATTGAATACTATATTAGTTTTGTAATGGCATCTACTACAAATGTTGTATCGGAGACATCAGTTTCCTCTTCATCATGGTCGAGGATTCCAATGTCTAGTTTGAAATTAGCAGTAGAAATATTTGATGGTACTGGCCATTTCGGCATGTGGCAAGGGGAAGTCTTGGACTCCCTTTTCCAGCAGGGTCTTGATATTGCCATTACAGAAGAGAAACCGGAAGATGTGGTAGATAAGGATTGGAATATTATGAATCGGTTGGCATGCGGAACAATTCGGTCGTGCCTGTCCAGGGAGCAGAAGTATGCTTTCAAGAACGAGACTTCTGCGCACAAATTGTGGAAGGCATTGGAGGAAAAATTTCTGAAGAAAAGTGGTCAGAATAAGCTCCTTATGAAGAAGAGGCTGTTCCGATTTGATTACCGACCAGGTACAACTATGAATGAACACATTACTATGTTTAATCAATTAGTTGCAGACCTGTTAAATTTAGATGTAAAATTTGAGGATGAAGATTTGGCTTTGATGTTATTATCATCTCTTCCCGATGAATTTGAACATTTAGAAACTACGTTACTTCATGGGAAGATGAATGTGTCGTTAGATGCTGTATGTTCTGCTTTATATAGTCATGAATTGAGAAAGCAGGATAAGATGAAAACCAAATCAACAACATCAGAAGAAGCATTGGTGGCAAGAGGTCGTCAGCAAAGCCAGTCAAAGGGGAGGAGAGGAAGGTCCAAGTCAAAAGGTCGCGTCGTTGCCAAAGATGAGTGTGCTTTCTGTCATGAGAAAGGGCACTGGAAGAAAGACTGTCCAAAGCTGAAGAAGAAAGGGAAGACTCCGCAAGACGCAAATGTTGCAGAATGCAAGAGTGATGCGGAATCAGAAATTTCTCTTGTGGTTTCACCTACAACATCACATCCAGATGAATGGATATTGGATTCAGGTTGTACCTATCATATGTGTCCCATTCGGGAGTGGTTTTTTGAATTTCAAGAATTCGATGGCGGGGTTGTCTACATGGGTAATGATAATCCATGTAAAACAGCCGGGATAGGTTCAATCAAGTTGCGAAATCATGATGGATCCACCAGAATTTTGCGGGATGTGCGGTACGTGCCAAAGTTGAAGAAGAATCTCATCTCATTGGGGGCCTTAGAATCAAAGGGCCTAGTTGTGACGATGCGAGATGGAGTTCTTAAAGCAACTTCAGGAGTGCTGGTGATGTTGAAAGGTGCGAGGAAGAATAATCTGTATTACTACCAAGGTAGTACAGTGGTGGGGACAGTAGCAGCGGCAACTTCAAGTAGCAAGAAGGATGCTGAAGCAACGAAACTGTGGCATATGCGTTTGGGACACGCTGGTGAGAAATCCTTGCAAATTCTTGCCAAGCAGGGATTGTTGAAAGGTACGAAGACTTGCAAATTAGAATTTTGTGAGCATTGTGTTTTAGGAAAACAACGAAGAGTGAAATTTGGCACTGCAATCCACAATACCAAGGGCATTCTGGATTATGTGCACTCAGATGTATGGGGACCTGCCAAGACTCCGTCAATCAGTGGTAGGCATTATTTTGTCACTTTTGTTGATGATTTTTCCAGAAGAGTTTGGGTGTTTACTATGAAAAATAAGGATGATGTGCTTGGAGTTTTTCTTAAGTGGAAAGCTGAAGTTGAAAACCAGACAGGGAGGAAGATCAAGGTTCTCCGAACAGACAATGGTGGAGAATACAAGAACGATCCATTCCTGAAGGTATGCCAAGATTGTGGCATAAGGCGGCACTTCACAGTCAGAAAAACACCACAGCAGAATGGGGTGTCGGAGCGTATGAACAGGACATTGGTGGAGAAAGTTCGTTGCATGCTGTCTAATGCTGGGTTAGGCAGAAAATTTTGGGCTGAGGCAATAAATTATGCTCAACATCTCGTCAATCGTTTGCCATCATCTGCTATAGAGGGAAAGACTCCTTTAGAGGTATGGTCCGAAAAACCTGTTACTGATTATGATACTTTGCGTGTTTTTGGTTCTACTGCATATTATCATGTGAATGAATCAAAGTTGGATCCACGGGCAAAGAAGGCTCTATTTATGGGCTTCAATGCTGGAGTTAAGGGATACCGTTTATGGTGTCTAGAGGCAAAGAAGACGATAATCAGTAGGGATGTTACCTTTGATGAATCTGTCATGTTGCAAAAGGTAAATCCAGAAGGGGCTGATGACATTCCGCAGCAGGTGGAGTGTATTCCGAAGCAGGTGGAGTTTGAACAGACAGTGGTGATTCCAGCAAATAGCACCACTAGAGACTCTCCGAGGGCAGAAGAAGAGTCAGATGAGGAAGATGTTCCTACCCAAGAACCTCAACAGCAATCGGAGCCAATTGCACTTAGAAGGCAAAGACGAGAGATTCAAAAACCTGCTCGTTTTACTGACATGGTAGCTTATGCACTTCTAGTTGTTGATGATGTTCCATCCACCTACCCAGAAGCCATCCGAAGTTCAGAAAGTGGTAGATGGGCAGGTGCAATGGAAGAAGAAATACAATCTCTCGAGAAGAACAAGACGTGGAAGCTGACACAACTACCAAAGGGTAAGAAGACTATTGGATGCAAATGGGTATTTGCAAAGAAAGAAGGATTTCCTGATAAAGATGAGATGCGTTACAAGGCAAGATTGGTGGCTAAAGGCTATGCTCAGAAGGAGGGAATTGATTATAATGAGGTATTTTCTCCAGTTGTTAAACATTCCTCCATTAGAATTTTGTTGGCCTTGGTAGCGCAGATGAATTTGGAGCTAGCTCAACTTGATGTGAAGACCGCGTTTCTGCACGGTGATTTGAAGGAGGAAATCTATATGACTCAACCAGATGGATACAAGGTTGCTGGTAAGGAGAATTGGGTTTGTAAACTAAGTAAATCATTGTACGGATTGAAACAATCTCCAAGACAATGGTACAAGCGATTTGACAGTTTTATGAAGGGTCAGAAGTACACAAGGAGCAAATACGATCATTGTGTGTATTTGCGCAGGCTTCAAGATGGTTCTTAAATTTACTTACTCTTATATGTTGATGATATGTTGATAGCAGCAAAGAGCCAAGTTGAGATTGACAGATTGAAGGCTCAACTGAGTAAAGAGTTCGAGATGAAGGATTTGGGGGGAAGCCAAAAAGATTCTCGGCATGGAGATAAATAGGGACAGAGAGAGAGGCAAGCTTTGGCTGACACAGAAGCAGTATTTGAAGAAGGTATTACAGCGTTTTGGTATGCATGAAGATACAAAATCTGTAAGTACCCCACTTGCCCCTCATTTGAAACTTAGTAGCCAGTTATCTCCTACAACAGATGAGGAGCGAGAATACATGGCGAAAGTCCCATATGCAAATGCAGTTGGAAGCTTGATGTATGCAATGGTGTGTACGAGACCAGATATTTCACAAGCTGTTAGTGTTGTGAGCAGGTACATGCATGATCCAGGAAGGGGTCATTGGTTAGCTGTGAAATGGATTCTACGGTATCTTCAAAATACCGCAGATGTTGGATTGGAATTTGAACGGGATGAATCACTTGGTCATTGTGTAGTTGGATATTGTGATTCTGATTATGCAGGTGATTTGGATAAGCGACGGTCTACAACTGGCTATTTGTTCACTTTAGCAAAAGCGCCGGTTAGTTGGAAGTCTACCTTGCAGTCAACGGTGGCTTTGTCTACAACTGAGGCAGAGTATATGGCGATTACAGAGGCTGTGAAGGAAGCAATTTGGCTTCATGGATTGCTTAAAGACTTGGGAGTTGGTCAGAAACAACTTGAGGTTTATTCTGACAGTCAGAGTGCTATTCACTTATCAAAGAATCAAGTCTTTCATGCACGGACGAAGCACATTGATGTTCGCTATCACTTTGTACGGGAAATTCTGGAAGAAGATGAGATACTTCTCCAGAAGATTCACACGGCGGAAAATCCTGCAGATATGTTGACCAAGGTGGTTAGAAGGGCCAAGTTTGAACACTGTTTAAACTTGGTTAATATTTTGCATATTTGAGTTGGCTTTCAACTGCGCAAAAATTTGGAAAGCATCATGAGGTTCATTTTATTTTTTGTTTGATTGAGAAGCTTTTGTATTTGGTGGGACTAGAAGTTAAGTCAAGGTGGAGATTTGTTGGTTGTTGGCCTAAATAGTTGGCCAACAAATTTTGACTTTTGCCTTAACTTAGGAATCCCACATTGGAAGTTGATGAAAATGTGAGGAGATTTGATCCCTATAAAAGGGACTCTTCTCTCTCACTTATTGTATCCCAAATTTGCATACTCTTCTCCCATATTAAATAAAAGCGGGCTGCTTGAGTGGTGCTCGGAGACTAGGCAATATTTTTGCCGAACTCCGTTATCAAATTTTTTCGGGGTGTGTTCTTTCCTTATCTCTTTTATTCCGCATTTATTGTTATCGTTTTCTTTTCTATTATAGTATTCAATATTATTTGTCGGGTATATTCGTAGTGTTTTGTATTTTTCAATTCACTAGAATTTTGTTTAGAGGGAATTATTACCCGAAATTCCCAACACGCACTCGCTACAATTTTCCATTCTAGTTCTGATTTTAAATTCACAAGATCAATTAAGTTTCTCTTCTTAGACAATAGGTCAAGAACGTTATTGTATTAATTTGTTTAATAATTTATTTATGTTTTGAAGGTCTAAATTTTTATTATGCTTTGTTATTTATTTCTTTTTTAGATATAGTAATATTTTTGACATCCAAATAATATGAGATTTGAGAACGTGACATAAGAACCGAAAGTACTTTTTTTCAAGTGTATTAATGATTTCAAATTTAATTTTGGCATGCGAAATTAGTGTAGGTTAATTTGAATTTGATGTGCAAAAGAGTAGGTTAAAAATAGTACAAGATTTATTTTGGTATGCAATATCTGTACTTGAAGAGGATGAAATAGTTAGAAACTTTAAAATCTGTTAACTGTGAGGTAGAAAAATGCAATATTCTTACGGAACATTACTATAACTAGAAATACAAATAACGACAGTATTAGCTTCTACGAAAATGGATATGCCTTTTTAGCTATTCCTCTAATTTTGTAAAGTATTGTAATAAAATAATTTTAGTCACTTGACGAAGCATTAAGAAGATAAATTTACTTTATTTCATAAAATTTATTTTGTTATGCTAAAATCAAAATGATAGAATGCAAGCGAGTAGATTGTCGAAAAAGAATCTATTATGACCTTAAGTGTGGCAAAGCATTTAGCTGGAATGATAATGGGGAGGAAACAAGAAAAAACGCTGCTTGGATTCCAGTTTGGATTTTCTGCCTTAGTGGTGTCTCGAAAACCTTTTCTATTCGAGACAAGATGTGAAAATAATTATTTGAAAGAAAAAAACAGTAGAAGAAATTTCTGCGATGGGAATTTGAATGGATTGGTGCTTTCATCTGAGAATAGCGGACAGTGAGTTTCCTATTTTTGCCAATCCACTTCTTGTATTAGCAGCTGAATAACTGGCAGGGCATAGGAATGACACTCTTGTTGCTAGTGGCTAAGTTTCTTTGGTGAATTTTTCACGAATAGTGAAGCTGAAGCATATGCTTTCTCACACGAAGTATAGAGCATTGCCACTCCTTGGGCATTCGAATGTTTGATATAGAATCAGATCCCATGGTCTTGAACTCTATTCTAGATGGCTTGTTAACTTATCGTTCAATATGTAGCTAATATGTTATGTTCCTGATATGTGCCATTCATGCTATAGATATTCTTCTGACTATATAGGTTTTGATTTGTGTTAATTTTTCATATTTGAGTTGCTATTTATACTCCTTTATTCTTCTTCCTCGATTTAGAATGAGGTGACGAAGAATTTGGAGTAAAATGGATGGAAGATGGGTACAAACACTTGCAATGAAAAAAAGTGAAAATGTTTCCCTAGAAAGAACAGGGCATATTGAAGTGAAATTTTCACATCTTTAAAGGTTAAAAAAAGAAGTAACTTTCATGAATACTTTTATGAAAATAACCCGTCCCTGTGCAATTCAGCCAACCTTTCCGTGCTGTTATTGACCAGATGCTAATTGAACCACTTCCTAGTTTCAAAAAGTCGTGTGCATACTGGTTCATTGCCATGAATTCACTGATCTCTATTGATATGTCATCGAAAGTTCCTTTGGACCATTCCGTTAAAAGTCACTTTGGCTGTATTAATTTCATCCAAATGTCCTTCGACTCCGGAAGTTTTCTCATTTTGGCATTGCTAAAGGAAATCCAAAAAGAAATATTTGTTAATTTATTAAATGTATTCCCGAATTTCATATGTATAAGTTGCCCTTACCGACAGGGCAGAAACATTTACTCTCACATGATCAGTTAAGTTTCCCTCGATAGACAACAGGTCAGTAACGTTATTGTATGAATTTGTTTAATAATTTATGTATGTTTTGACAGCCAAAACTTCTACTTTCCTTTGTTAGAAAATAACATTTAATTTTTGACATCCAAATCATATGTGATTTGAGAACTTGTTGTCAGAGCTAAAAATCTTTTTTAACGAAATAAGTGCATTTATGATTTCAAATTCAATTTTGTCGTGTGATTTGAAATTTATTAGTGCATAAATATCAAACAAATAATGAAGTAGTAAATACAAGTCGTTTCAACAAGGATTTTTATCTCTTTCACTTTTAACTCAAATTAAACCAACATAAATGTGATTTTATTTTAAAAACTAATTACTGATAAAAATACATAATAAAAATAAAAATTAATAATTATATTAATTAAAAATTAATGATAATGAATAGACTAAGACTCTTCAAGTCTAGCTTATTTGCCTTATGAAAAATAATTAATTTCTTTAAATTAATTATTAACTTGGTTAATGGTAGAATTTCCAATTATAAGTTAGACCCAATTTATTTTTTGTGAAAAGCTCATAACTTTAATTAATAAATTAATCGTATCTCTATATGGTTGTAATTATCAAATGCGCGAATACCTTTACGAAATTTTCTAACTTTTATTTCCTACTTATTAGAAACCACAGAAAAAAAATCAAATCTATCTCTAGTCAGTTTTACGATGTGTTATTATTATGACAATCTAATTTATTCTAGTATTTCACAACCACTAGAATAAATTTAAAAGCATGCAAAATTTGACCAAAAAATTAAAAGCACTAAGAACAATAATAACAATTAATCAAAATTAAAATAAAAGAAATAATCTTTAATTAAAATTAATCAAATCCATAAGAGTTTCGATCTTCATCAAATGTTTTAGTTACAAAAAATTTAGGTACTTATGATCAAAGTATTCAAAGTTATGAATTTAACAAACACAAAATAATAAAAGAATAAGAAAACAAAGAAAAGAGGAGCGTGATTGGAGCTCCTTCGCTCTTCTCTGTTCTTTTCTTCTTCTTCTTTGCTGCAAGAGATGTCCTCTGCTTTCTTACTTTTTTTTTTTGTTGTTTTGCAATTTTCTTCCTTTCTTTTTGTTGTTTTGCGGTAAGTCAAAGTCACTTTTAGAATCTTCTTTTCTTCTTAAACCTGCAAACCTTATCCGTGCCAGTCTTAATAAAGTCTTTCTTTTCTCTCTTTTTTCCCTTTTCTTCAAATTACTATTTTATCCTTACATCCATAATTAATAAAATTGATGAATTAAATCTTATTTTACAAATAAAATCATCTCAATTAATCCATACTAAGAACATAAATATTTAATTCACCAAGTCCAATCAAAGTCATAAAATTTCTATCAATTAGACCTTAAATAAGTGAGAAATTAGTTTTAAATAATTATTAAAATATAAGCTCATCAACTACCCCCCACTTAAGACTTTGATTGTACTTTGAGGAAGGAAAGAAAGCCTCAAGAACATTAGACATGGAAGCATCCATCTTGAAATCTACCTCAACATCCCATAGAAATAAAAGTGATCATCCACATGCATCGAGTAGAAGGATCAATAGATAAATAACCAAGAATAATAACAATATTAATGCAACCTAACTGTAGAAATTAGAAAAAAAAATCTTTGAAATATACCACAACCAAGGTCTATAATGAATATCCAGCATTTTTGAAACATACCAAAACCAAGATCTTGATTGAATATCTAGGCAATATTATACACTCAACAACCATATACATATGCATTAAAGATTCACACAAACATAGGCTTGAAAGCTTACACACTCTCCACTAATTGAGGTACTCTGGCTTCACTTAGATCATGTAGGAATTTAGTACTTGTAACATTAGGTTAGGGAATTGGCTAATAAACGAATGATATAACGAGACAAAATAAAGAGAAGAGAGCTTGCAAAAAAAATTTGACTCCAAATCAAAACCACACACTCCAAATTCTTTCAAGCTCCTTTTTACAAAGAATCTCAATAACAAAATAAACTCTCAAGAAATTTATACATTTCTCATGTATACATCAACTTTGAACATTTTACAACCATGACCAGCAATAAACATCTTTCCTTTTTTTCTATTTTTTCTATTTTTTCTTTTTTCTTGTCAAAACAATAATACAAACCAAGTCATGTTTTCCCTTTTCAACACCCTCTTAATTTTTTATTTATCTCAAAACATTAATATGCCAATCCCAAGGACAAAGAGTTGAAATAAAAATCAAGCTCCCTACAAGATTAAGGATTAAAATATTAAATATTTTTTTAAAAAATTTACTCATGAAGGCACGAAAAGGTACTAGGAAAAATTTTAAGCTTAGGCTTCAAAGGCTCAAACTGTCCAAAGAAGGCCTATAACTATTGTTTCTTAGGAAAACTAGAGAAACCTTCTATTTCGCCTCGGGTATGTAATAAAACAAGTTTTAGTGTGTTGTTGCGATTAGAAAGATTGTACTTCAAATGCACAATAAAGCCTAAACATCTCATCAATTTCACAAGATCATGTCCAATAAAAATAATTTAAATTCCACAATTAAGAAGAATTAATAGAGATATTATGCAAGGTTAAATTCTTTTTATTACTTTCCAATCGACACATATAAATAGTCACAATAACTCCTTAGGAACATTAAGTTCAATAACAATATCAAAAATTTAATTTCTTAATATTCAAATGATTTTCAAAATTTTTTTAAAAATAAATCAATTACATTTTAAATCAGTTTCTAATTAAAAATTGATTATAAAATTTATCAAAAAATAAAAAATATTTGGTCTGAAAAACAAAGTCTTCATCCATAAATATAAAAATATTAATTTTGAAATTGATTAGAAACTGATTTTGTTTGAAACTAATTATAAAATTAATCAAAAACTAAAAATATTTAAAACCGATTGAAACTGATCTAAAACTATTCTTCTAGTGGCTTTAAATCGGTTTCTAATTAGAAATCAATTTTTGCAATTTTAAATCTACTATTTTCTATTAGTTGTAATGTATTCAAAGTCATTAAATGCGGCATCTTAGTGCTTGTGCTATCGTTGAATATATCATGGCACATATCGAATAAATTCAAAATTGAATAAATTCAATTTATTCAAAATTGAATAAATTTGTCTTGAGTTTTCAAGGTGGATGTTTTCCTTCATCAAAGATTCAATCTTCTCTCTTGATTTCTATTGCAAAGATGAAGATTTGGAGGGAATTTTGTGGTTTTTCTCATAGTTTTGCAGCCTCTCCCGCCAACCCTAGCCGTCTGCCTCTTCTTGCCCTTAAAGGGTATTTATATCCAACCCCAAAGAGAGAGAAAAATAGAAAAAAAAGGGTTATGTACAACACAAACGGCGTCGCTTGGTCCACACCAAGTGGCGCCGTTTGGTCCCAGTTTTGGTGCAGTGTTTTGTTGCATGATTGTGACAGTGGTTTTGGCTTCTAGGTGAATTCAGAGCATGAAATAGGCTGAACTAGGTCTTGATGTCTACATAAATGTTGTAGCGCATGATCTTAGCTTTCCACAAAGCTTTGAATCACTTCAATTGGACATCTATAACTTATGATATGATCATTCTACAAAAATGTGTCAAAATTAGGACAAAATCCAAGGCAGGTGATTTTGCAACATAAGCAGTGTAGGGGAGTTTGATATATCATATTTGTGCTTCATATAATAATCATTTTGAGCTTAAATTTATGTTAAATTTTGGTGTTCCAATCACCATTTACACTCCCTTTATCTCTTGATTGCTTTAGGTGAGTTTATTGAAGATTTGGAATAGAATGAAGCAAATAAGAAGATTTTATACAATGAAGAAAGCAAAAAAATGCAGACCAAAATAAAATGATAGAAAATTTTCAAGTGAGATTTTGACCGTCATATAGATTTCAAATGCGAAAGTGATCTTCTATAAA
Source organism: Rauvolfia tetraphylla (assembly GCA_030512225.1). Lineage (NCBI taxonomy): Eukaryota > Viridiplantae > Streptophyta > Magnoliopsida > Gentianales > Apocynaceae > Rauvolfia > Rauvolfia tetraphylla. The sequence goes on along the minus strand of JAJQKT010000063.1, from coordinate 2,411,232 downwards.
ATTATAGAGGACATTCTCAACTTTTCATAATAGTAAAATTTATGTCGATCCAAGTTCATTTGTTCTGTTTATGTTGCAAATTCACATGTCTTGGATTTTATCCCAGCTTTGACACATTTTGGTAGAATGACCATATCTTGTGTTATAGATGTCCAATTGAGGTGATTCAAATCAATATGGAAATTTAAGATCATGATCTTTTATGAAGGCATCAAGACCTAGATCAGTATATTTCATTGTCTTAATTTATCAAGAACTCAAAATAGCTGCCACTGTAGGGCAGCAGAAAAACTGGGATCAAACGGCACCGCCTTCAGGGGATCAAAGACATATTTCTGCAATTTTTCTCTCATTTTTTGGGTGAACTATATATAGGATGTTATGGGTTTTGAAGAGGGACGGCTAGGGTTCTTGGAGGAGGCCAAGAGATGCAAAAAAACACAGAGAAAAACTACAAAAACCTCTCCTAAATCTTCAATCTTTGCAAGAGAAATCAAGAGCAAAGTTCAAATATTTGAAGAAGGAGCAATCAATCTTGAAGATTCAAGCTCAAGAACACAACTCTTGGCAACCAAGTTGGAGAATTTCAAGCCTTGAAGAAGAGAAGATTTGAAACATGAAAATGAGCAATTCTTCCTCTTTCATTGTTGCTTTATGTTTTTTGAATTGTAATATGTTGATGAGATAAATTCTTGAATACTTGGATGGTTAGGAACCCTAGTTAGTATCTATGTGAATGATTGATTCTCTTGGTGATTGAATTCTGATTTCTTATGGATTGTTTGTGGATTTGTTTACTTTAATTGATTCATAATCTGTATTTTTCACAAAGAATTGAGAAAGGAAGGGTGAAATAGACAATGACACAAATAATGAGAATGATTTAGGTGACTAGAGATAGAAATCTAATTGGAAATTCACAAATCTTAATGCATTCTTGGGTTTAATTGGTTAGAAAGAGATTTCAACTAATTAATCTAAGAGTAGAGGGCTTTCGTCTAGAGATAGAGTGAGTTATAATTGAGGAATTTCATCAAAATAAGAATGGCAATTCATTTAACTAGGGGACTTTTCTATCACATAGATAATTCTAGGGGGATTTTCCATTCATATATTACATTCTCAATTGAATTTTCTCTTGCAAATTATATTTTAGCTAAACTGAAATTTATTGGTTAAGTTAGATTTTTATTCTTAGTAATTATTTCTATTATCTCCACAAGCAAATTTCATAGGCTAAACAATGAAGTGGAAAGTAAGTAATGATATTTGATCATCCTCGTGGATACGACATTTAAATTTACTTGTTATATGCTAATCATAATGATAGGTGCATTTGCCTTGTGTTTGCGTGCAAATTTTTAGAGATTGTGATAAAATTGAGTATAAGGGCATGGAAAACACGGCACAACAATCTCCAATAATTTGCACACAAATACAAGGCAAGTGCACTAATCGTTATGATTAGTATAATAGCAAGCATATCAAATGTCGTATTCTCAGGGATGATCAAATATCATTACCTACTTACGCTCTATTGTTTAAGAAAATGATTGAAATAACTAGTAGGAATAACTAGAAGGAATAATAACTAGTAGGAATAATAATCTCACTTAACTAATTAAAACTAGCTTAACTAATCTTTTTGCAAGAGGAAATTCAATTGAGAAAATAATATTGGAATGAAAATTCCCCATAGAATTACCTATGTGATAGAAAAATCTCTATGTTGATTATCTTTCCCTTTGTATGTTTGGTGAAATTCCTATATTAGTGCTAACCTAAGAATGTATTTAGTTTAGAGAATTTCCAAATAGATTTCTCTAATTACCAAGAAGATTTTATAGGCCCTATCTTTAGTCACCAAAATCACCCCCGTTGTTTGTGTATGGTCTATTCTACCATTCCTTTCTCAATTCCAAGTGACAAACCCAGCTCAAGAATCAACCATTAATCAAATTCATTCAAGCAATCAAATTCACAAACAGTATATAAGAATCTGGAGCTCAGTCAACAAAGAAAATAAATTCATTCTCATAGATAATAACTAAGGTTCATAACCATCCAAGTATTCAAATGTTTAGCTCATCATATTACAAATTAAAGAACACAAAGCAACAAAGAATAAGGAAGAAATGCTCATTCTCATTTCTTCAAATCTTCTCTTCTTCAATGCTCGGAGTTCTTCAACTTGGTTGCGGAAAGTCGAGTTCTTGTACTTGAATCTTCGAGATTAATCTCCCTCTTCTTCAAGGATTCCACCTCCTCTCCTGATTTCTCTTGCAAAGAATGAAGATTTGATGGGATGAAATTTTCTCTCAAAACTCTCCCCTTTTTGGCCTCTTCCAAACCCTAGCCGTCCCCTCTCAATATGCCCTTATAAGCTATATATATAAAAGGGAGAAAAATCTACTGCGGTGAAGTGGCACCCCGTAGGGTGGTCCATGTGTCGCCACCTGGACTCAGTTTTTCTACAGTAAAGCTCTATTTGCCAAATGGCTTTCTCGGAAAAGTTACATATGAGGGGACTATAATACTCAATGCCGATCTTATTCTTTATGATGTATTTTTTGTACCATCCTTTAAATTGAATCTACTCTTTGTGGGACAACTGCTTGTGGACTCCAAATTAGCTGCAATTTTTCTCACTGATATTTGCCTTCTTAAGGACCTCACAAATTGGAGGAAGATTGTCCTGGCTAGAAAAAGAGAAGGACTTTTTATTTTGGAAACAAACACTACAGATGCAAATATGGCTAGTCTTACAGCTGGTTTCGTCTCAAGAATAAATTCTATTGCCCTAGAGAGTTTTGATAAATCTCTCCTTTGGCACTTTAGACTAGGACATTTCTCTTCTAATAGATTAAAAATTCTACACTCTGTATATTCTTCTATTAAGTTACCAATTTCCTCACATTGTTCTACAAGTCATTCTACGAAACAACATAAACCACCCATTCCTACTCATATTCCCAATCAATTCACTAACACTCATTTTTTCTCACCATCGCTGATGACCATAGCAGTTATGCTTGGTTTTTTCTAATGAAACATAAATCTGCAACTAGAGGACTCATACATACCTTTTGTAATTTGGTACAAACTTAATTTAAAAAATCTATTAAAATTATTAAAACTGGAAATGGTTTTGAATTTGATATGTCAAATTTCTTTCAAACTAAAGGCATCATTCATCAATAATCATGTGTTGAAACTCCCCAACAAAATGAAGTTGTGAAATGAAAGCATCAACATTTGCTCAATTTGGCTCGCAGTTTAAAATTCCAAGCTCTTTACCATTAAATTGCTATGGTTATATGATTCAACATATTGCTTTTTAATTAGCATTACTCCGACTCCTTTACTGTCAAATAAAACACCTTATTCCCTATTTTATTCATCTCCACCCGTTATCACCATTTGAAAGTCTTTGGGTGCCTAGCTTATGCAAACACCTTATAACACAAAAGAAGCAAATTTGATCCAAGAAGTTAAGCCTGTATTTTCTTAGGCTTCCCTAACCACAAAAAAGGCTATTTCCTTCTTGACACAAAAGCAAGAGAAATCTTTACCTCTCTCAATGCCTACTTCTACTATAACCAGCTCACTTCCTATACCTTTTCAGGCCATTCTTACTTCTTCTAAAAATTCGTCTACTATATCCCCTCAACACTCGAATACTATATCAACTCAAATCCTCCCACTGATTGGAATCAACAACACAATTTGCAAAGCCCTCCCACTACCTCTTCCCCAAGGTGTTCCACAATATTAGACATCCTCCTACTTAACTACATGAATATCCTTCTCAGCTTTTACACCAAAATGATCAACCCTGATTCCCCTCTACTCTGCATCCACTCTACCATGCTTATTCTTATGATTTATTGTCCAACTCTCAAAGCTTTTGCCTTAAAACTTTTAACTACCGCAGAACCCCATTCCTATCATGATGTTGTTCAACATGTCGTTTGGGATATCTCATGAAGGAAGATGTTAAAGCCTTGGAAGCAAATCACACTCGGTCTCTTGTTCATCTTCTCCAAGGAAACCACCCTATCGGAAGCAAATGGGTTTACTGTGAAACACAATTCTAACGGTAGCATTCAATGATATAAATCTGGACTCATGGTTAAAGGTTATACCCAAAAGGCCGTGCTTGACTATCTTGATACCTTTTCTCCCTTTGCCAAAATGACAACCATAAGGATAATGCGTTTTGTTGCCATCGTCAAAGGCTGGTTTCTCGAACAATTCGATATACATAACGCGTTTCTTCATAGTGATCTCCATGAGGAAATAGATGTGACTTTACTGGGTGGCTTTCATGCATCTCATTCCAACCTTGTTTGCACATTGAACAACTCTCTTTATGGTTTGAAACAGGCCAGCCAGCTGTGGTACCAGAAACTTACTCAAGTCCTTCTTTCTTATGGTTTTCATCAAGCAACTAGCGACTACAGTTTGTTTATTTACAAAAAAAACTCTCAATTTCTTTCTTTACTAGTTACGTTGATGACGTTGTTTTGGCAGGAAATATCATGGAGTTAATCAACATAGTCTAACGGTTCTTGCACCAAACTTTCAGAATCAAAGATTTAAGACAACTCAAATAATTTCTCGGATTTGAAATAGCCCGCAATAAATCTGGAATTCATCTTAGCCAGCGGAAGTAAACCCTTGAATAACTGGAAGAACAAAGCTTTCTTGGCTCCAAACCAAATGCGACCCCAATGGATACCTCTTACACACCCTCTGCCCATGATTCTCCTCCTGTAACTGATATCAGCTCTTACAGTAAGCTCATTGGCAAATTATTATATCTTACTAATACAAGCCCGGATATTTCTTATGCAGTTCATTGCTCGAGTCAATTCTTGGATCATTCCACGAAGCAACATTTTCAAGCTTGCCACCGTGTTCCTAGCTATTTAAAAGGCACAGCAGGATTAGGACAGTTTTTTTCTTCCTCGGACAACCTCCAGCTCACTTCATACTCTAACTCAGATTGGGGTGGTTGCACCTATACTGGAAGAAGTGTCACCGACTATTGTTTATTCCTCGAACATTCTCTTATTTCCTAGACATCAAAAAAACAACCCACCGTTTCTCGTAGCTCCTCTGAAGTAGAATATAGAACATTGGCTGCCACCACTTGCGAAATCATATGGATTCTATATTTACTAAAAGATCTTTACCTTCCATACAATCATGATGTCCCTCTATTCGATGACAACTCTAGTTCATTATATATTGCCGCCAATCCAGTTTTTCATAAAGGACATCATTAGGAAATCATTTATCATCTCGCCCGTGAAAAAGCTCAAGCTGAACTTGTGAAGTTAATGCCCATTCCTTCTCACTCTCTATTAACTGATATATTCACCAAAGCTTTTGTGGGATTGCCTACCTTTTGTTTTCTACAGCTGTCAAAATTGTCTACCTACCAAAGTTGTCTGACGTTGCCAAAATTGATTGCGGCTGTAATTTATGCAGCTGCCTACTTTTTTTTTCCTACAGCTGCCAAATTTGCTGGCAAGAGGTGCTGGAGTTTGCCTATAAATAGGCACTCCTGCACCTCAATGAAAACACACAGAAAACACGCAACCTTCAATATTTTTTCTTCTCTTCATTATATTCTCTACCTCTTATTTTAAGTATTTTTCTTCCGTAGAGAGTTATTGTTTGGGCTATTTATCTTGTTAGTCCTGAGAAAATATCATGTACACCCTACAAATTTATAGTGGAATTTTTGGCTCTCTCGCCGGTGATTTTTTTGCCTCTATTTACGGAGGATTTTTTCCACCTAAAAATTTTGGTGTTAATTTTTACTGTCATTATTAATTTCTCATCATCTTTGGTTGAATTTATCTCGCTTCCGCACTCTGTATCCCTACAAACTGGTATCAGAGCCCTAAAAATTCAACTGAGATTTTTATAATGTCGACAAAATTCGATATTGAGAAATTTGATGGTAAAATTAGTTTTGCTATTTGACGAGTCCAGATGCAAGCCGTTCTCACCCAAAATGGTTTAAAGAAAGTTGTTACGGGAAAATCGAAGAAGCCAAAAGCTATAAAGGAGGAAGATTGGGACGAGATGGATGAAAAGACATTGTCCATAATTCAGTTATGTTTGTCCCGTGAAGTGTTGCGAGAAGTCATCAATGAGGAAATCACATCAGATATATGGAATAAATTGGAGTCTTTATACATGATCAAAAGTCTTGCAAATAAACTCCGTTTAAAGGAGTGACTCTTTACTCTTCGCATGTCTGAAGGTATTTCCATTCAATCTCACCTTGATGAATTTAATTTCATTATTATTGATTTGGAAAATTTGGATGTTAAAGTTGACGATGAGGATAAAGTTGTTCTACTTATTGTTTCTCTACCACCCTCATATCGACACTTCAAAAAAATTATGCTATATGGTAATTATGTTACCCTGTCATTTGATGATGTCAAGTCTCACCTACTATCCAAAGAAAAATTTGATTTTGAAATTCATTCTGAAAGTTCGGGTGAAGGATTAGTAATAAGAGGAAGGAACCAAGAAAGAGGTAGTAACGGTAAAAATAAGTCGAGATCAAAGTCTAGAGGTAAGAACTCTAAGTATTGCCGTTATTGCAAGAAAAAAGGACACGAAATCTCTGAATGCTTTAAATTGAAATATAAGCAAGATGGAGAAAATAAGGGTAAAGGTAAACAACCCGAAATCTGCAGAGCTAGTATTGCTGAGACTGAATCGATGGGGATTGTTTTGTAGTCGCCAACACTGAACAAAGGTCTAAGAATGAATGGATTCTTGATTCTGGTTGTACTTTTCACATGTCTCCTAACAGAGATTGGTTTACCACTTATGAATCGGTTAATGGTGGTCTTGTCCTAATGGGTATTGATGTTCAATGCAAAGTTATCGGTAAAGGTACAATTAAAATCAAGACAAATGATGGAGTCATTAGAACCTTGACTGGTGTCCGACATGTCCCCGAATTGAAGCGAAATCTCATTTCCCTAGGCATCCTCGAATCCCTTGGGTGTAGATACTCAGCTGAAGGTGGAGTTCTAAAAGTGTCCAAAGGAGCTCTTTGTTATTAAAAGTAAATCGATCTGGGAGTTTGTTTGTGCTGCAGGGTTCAACTGTTACGGGTTCTGCAGCTGTTGCCTCATTCGACAAGGATAACCCCAAGTTGTTGCATTACAAATTGGGCCACATGAGTGAGAAGGGAATTCAAATCCTCAAAAAGAAGGCCATCTTGACAACCAATGTACTGGTAAGGTTGATTTTTACGAACATTGCATTTTCGGTAAGCATAAAAGGGTTAGTTTTTCAAAAGCCATTCACAGAACCTAAGGTACATTGGATTACATTCATTCGGATCTTTGGGGTTCGTCAAGAGTTCCTTCCATAGGTAAATCTCATTACATGTTGACAACTATTGATGATTTCTCAGGGAAACTCTGGGTTTATTTTCTTAAATAAAAGAGTGAAGCATTTTCAATCTTTAAGGACTGGAAAGCTTTAATTGAGAACCAGACAGGCAAGAAAATCAAAAGACTGAGGACAGATAATGGCCTTGAGTTTTGCTCAAATGAATTCAATGATTTCTGCAAGAAAGAAGGTATTGCTAGACATCTCACCATTCCAGGTACTCCACAACAAAATAGAGTTGCAGAAAGGATGAACAGAACTATATTGGAAAGAGTTCGATGCATGCTCTCTCATTCAGGTTTGGGAAAACATTTTTGGGCTGAAGCAGCTTCAACGACATGTTATTTGATAAACCGCTCTCCCAACAGAGCAATTAACTGTAATATTCCAGAAGAAGTTTGGTCAGGTAACCCCGTTGATTATTCTAATATTAGATTATTTGGGTGTCCTGCTTATTCGCATGTGAACGAGGGAAAATTGGAGCCTCGTGCGAAGAAGTGCATTTTCTTAGGTTATGGTCAAGGAGTCAAATAATATCGTTTATATAATCCTGAAATTGGCAAATCATTTCATAGTCGGAATGTAATCTTTAATGAAAATGCTATGCTATCTTCTGGGAGGAATACTGTTGTTTCTTCCACTGATATAAGTGATCAGGAGAATGTTCCAGAGAAGGTGAAGTTTGAGGTTGAAGCTCCCATTTTAAATGAAGATGTTCCCAATTCCTCCACGACTAACCAAGATCAAGCCACTGCAATTGATGATATCATTGAACACAGGAATTCACGACAGTCACTTACACCTCAACGACGAGGTTTGCCACAACCGTGGTCTATGGCTCAGGAACTTCCAGCATAGAGACCGAGAAAGTTGACTCAAAGACTAATTGCAGAATCTGTCAATATTGCTTACGCATTAGTTGTTGCACAAGAGATAGGAGATGATGGTGAACCAAGAAATTATTCTGAAGCTATCTCTAGTGACGATTCAACAAAATGGATTGTTGCAATGCAAGAAGAGGTCGAGAGTCTTCACAAGAATAAAACTTGGGATCTGGTGAAATTGCCAGAAAGCAAACGAGTCATTAGTTGCAAGTGGATCTTTAAGAGAAAAGAAGGCATCCCCGGTGTTGAGATGCAAGGTACAAAGCAAGATTTGTTGTCAGAGGTTTTGATCAACAGGAAGGTATTGACTTTAATGAAGTATTTTCTCCGGTTGTTCGTCATACTTCAATTCGTGTATTACTTGCTCTAGTTGCCTTGTATGATTTGGAGCTAGAACAGTTAGATGTGAAAACTGCTTTTCTTCACGGTAATCTTGAGGAAGAAATTTATATCCAACAACCGGAAGGGTTCGTTGTCCCAGGAAAGGAGGACCATGTATGCCATCTCAAGAAGTCTCTTTATGGTTTAAAGCAATCGCCGAGACAATTGTATAAGAGGTTTGATTTTTTCATGGTTGAACATGGATATTGCAGAAGTAGTTATTCTATTTTCAGAAGACATCTGATGGGTCATTCATATACTTACTACTCTATGTTGATGACATGTTGATTGATGCAAAAGATAAATATCTTGTTAACAAGTTAAAGGCCCAGCTTAGCAGTTGTTAGCCCTAAGGGCAAATCATGTAGTTATGATTAGTTTTGATTAATGACAAATATTGATGAGGACTAAAATGCTTCTATGTTGTGTGATAGGATTGTTGGATTAAGAAGTATGAAGTCTCATTGCCTTGGAGCTAGCAATGCAAGAACAACTCTAAGATGCCAAAGTGATTGAAGGTTGAATAGTTTGTTCAAGATTAATGAAGGCTTTGAAGACATGAAGTGTAGGTGACATGTGGTTAATAGGTAAATATTGTAAACCCTACACTCTTAAGTCTTGGAATCTATGAGTTGCAATTGAGAGCACAAAACTTGATTTAAATGGTTTCAATGGTTTTGAACTTACCTAAATTATCAAGTTTTCATAAATGGTTTTTGCACATAAAAGATCTTTAATGACTTATCTTTGAGGCTAGAATGTTTTTCAACTTGTTTGAATTGATTTAAACATGTTTTGACAAAGTTTGAAAAATTTGGATGCAAATTCGGTCATCCGAAATTTTTCTGCACTGTGAACAGTAACACTATAATTACTAGAAGAGGTTGTGAGTGTAAAACCATAGTGTGGTTAGCCTCTTATGTAATTATTGAAATTGAGCATATAGTGGATTGATTGAAATCCTTGAGTGTGGACTCAAGGTAATGGATGTAGATCTTGAAGAGATCGAACCACTATAAATCGTGTGTTCATTTGTTTATAGCTTTACTTGTTTACATACTTATGTTATTATTATTTGTTCTTAGTTGTTGATTGATTGGTTGTGAATTTATTGTTTGATCATCTTGTCTCAACCATTAAATCACATATAAACTTAGAGTTTGTAAATTTGAAGAAGAGCTTTTATTAAGGCAAAGGATTTACAAAACAGGAAAAGATTTTGATAATTAGCCTAAGACCTAATTCACCCCCCTCTTAGGTCTTTCAGCAGTGAATTTGATATGAATGATTTAGTTCATGCTAAGAAGATTCTTGGAATGGAGATTAGCAAGGATCGTCAAGTCGGTAAACTTTTTTTATCACAGAAGAAGTATGTAATGAAGATGTTTGACAGATTTGGAATGCAGGATTGCAAAGCTGTTAGTACTCCATTAGCTGCTCACTTCAAGTTATCCCCTGATCAGTGTCCTCAATTAGAGGAGGACAAAAGACTTATGTCACATATACCGTACTCAAATGCAGTTGAAGCCTAATGTATGCTATGGTTTGCACCAGGCCTGATCTAGCTTATGCTGTTAGCGTTGTTAGCAGATTCATGCACAATCCAGGCAAACAACATTGGGAAGCTGTCAAATGGATCCTTCGTTATTTGAAGGGTTCTGCTGATATTGGTTTGATATTTGAAAAACATAGAGCTGATCCAGGAGGCGTAGTTGGTTATGTTGACGCTGACTATGGTGGTGATTTAGATCGGAGAAGGTCACTTTCAGCCTATATTTTTAAACTTTGTGGTTCTGCTATCAGCTGGTATTCATCACTTCAAGCCATCGCGGCTTTGTCCACCACTGAAGTAGAGTATATTGCTGCTACTGAAGGGGTGAAAGAGGCTATTTGGCTCCGAGGCTTGGTAAGTGAACTTTGTTTGCAACAAGACATTCTTCTTGTATTTTGCGACAGTCAGAGCGCTGTTCATTTGACCAGAAATAGCAAGCATCACTCAAAGACCAATCATATTGATATTAAGCACAACTTTATCTGAGATATTCAATTGAGAAAATTCATACAGCTGAAAATCCTGCAGACATGTTAACCAAGCCACTTTCAACCGCTAAGTTCGATTATTGCTTGAACTTAGCTGGTATCATTCATAATTGAACAAGGCTTCATGGTGAGAGAGTATTTCCAATCAAAAGGTGATCATGATGGAGATTTGTGGGATTGCCCACATTTTGTTTTCTACAGCTGCCAAAATTGTCTACCTACCAAAGTTGTCTGACGTTGCCAAAATTGATTGCGGCTGTAATTTATGCAGCTGCCCACTTTTTGTTTTCTACAGCTGCCAAATTTGCTGGCAAGAGGTGCTGGAGTTTGCCTATAAATAGGCACTCCTTTATCTGAGATATTCAATTGAGAAAATTCATACAGCTGAAAATCCTGTAGACATGTTAACTAAGTCACTTTCAACCGCTAAGTTCGATTATTGCTTGAACTTAGCTGGTATCATTCATAATTGAACAAGGCTTCATGGTGAGAGAGTATTTCCAATCAAAAGGTGATCATGGTGGAGATTTGTGGGATTGCCCACATTTTGTTTTCTACAGCTGCCAAAATTGTCTACCTACCAAAGTTGTCTGACGTTGCCAAAATTGATTGCGGCTGTAATTTATGCAAATTGCCGACTTTTTTGTTTTCTACAACTGCCAAATTTGCTGTAAGAGTATGTTGGAGTTTGCCTATAAATAGGCACTCCTGCACCTCAATGAAAACACACAGAAAACACGCAACCTTCAATATTTTCTCTTCTCTTCATTATATTCTCTACCTCTTATTTTAAGTATTTTTCTTCCGTAGAGAGTTATTGTTTGGGCTATTTATCTTGTTAGTCCTGAGAAAATATCATGTACACCCTACAAATTTATAGTGGAATTTTTGGCTCTCTCGCCGGTGATTTTTTTGCCTCTATTTACGGAGGATTTTTTCCACCTAAAAATTTTGGTGTTAATTTTTACTGTCATTATTAATTTCTCATCATCTTTGGTTGAATTTATCTCGCTTCCGCACTCTGTATCCCTACAAACTGGTATCAGAGCCCTAAAAATTCAACTGAGATTTTTATAATGTCGACAAAATTCGATATTGAGAAATTTGATGGTAAAATTAGTTTCGCTATTTGACGAGTCCAGATGCAAGCCGTTCTCACCCAAAATGGTTTAAAGAAAGTTGTTACGGGAAAATCGAAGAAGCCAAAAGCTATAAAGGAGGAAGATTGGGACGAGATGGATGAAAAGACATTGTCCATAATTCAGTTATGTTTGTCCCGTGAAGTGTTGCGAGAAGTCATCAATGAGGAAATCACATCAGATATATGGAATAAATTGGAGTCTTTATACATGATCAAAAGTCTTGCAAATAAACTCCGTTTAAAGGAGTGACTCTTTACTCTTCGCATGTCTGAAGGTATTTCCATTCAATCTCACCTTGATGAATTTAATTTCATTATTATTGATTTGGAAAATTTGGATGTTAAAGTTGACGATGAGGATAAAGTTGTTCTACTTATTGTTTCTCTACCACCCTCATATCGACACTTCAAAAAAATTATGCTATATGGTAATTATGTTACCCTGTCATTTGATGATGTCAAGTCTCACCTACTATCCAAAGAAAAATTTGATTTTGAAATTCATTCTGAAAGTTCGGGTGAAGGATTAGTAATAAGAGGAAGGAACCAAGAAAGAGGTAGTAACGGTAAAAATAAGTCGAGATCAAAGTCTAGAGGTAAGAACTCTAAGTATTGCCGTTATTGCAAGAAAAAAGGACACGAAATCTCTGAATGCTTTAAATTGAAATATAAGCAAGATGGAGAAAATAAGGGTAAAGGTAAACAACCCGAAATCTGCCGAAGCTAGTATTGCTGAGACTGAATCTGATGGGGATTGTTTTGTAGCTGCCAACACTGAACAAAGGTCTAAGAATGAATGGATTCTTGATTCTGGTTGTACTTTTCACATGTCTCCTAACAGAGATTGGTTTACCACTTATGAATCGGTTAATGGTGGTCTTGTCCTAATGGGTATTGATGTTCAATGCAAAGTTATCGGTAAAGGTACAATTAAAATCAAGACAAATGATGGAGTCATTAGAACCTTGACTGGTGTCCGACATGTCCCCGAATTGAAGCGAAATCTCATTTCCCTAGGCATCCTCGAATCCCTTGGGTGTAGATACTCAGCTGAAGGTGGAGTTCTAAAAGTGTCCAAAGGAGCTCTTTGTTATTAAAAGTAAATCGATCTGGGAGTTTGTTTGTGCTGCAGGGTTCAACTGTTACGGGTTCTGCAGCTGTTGCCTCATTCGACAAGGATAACCCCAAGTTGTTGCATTACAAATTGGGCCACATGAGTGAGAAGGGAATTCAAATCCTCAAAAAGAAGGCCATCTTGACAACCAATGTACTGGTAAGGTTGATTTTTACGAACATTGCATTTTCGGTAAGCATAAAAGGGTTAGTTTTTCAAAAGCCATTCACAGAACCTAAGGTACATTGGATTACATTCATTCGGATCTTTGGGGTTCGTCAAGAGTTCCTTCCATAGGTAAATCTCATTACATGTTGACAACTATTGATGATTTCTCAGGGAAACTCTGGGTTTATTTTCTTAAATAAAAGAGTGAAGCATTTTCAATCTTTAAGGACTGGAAAGCTTTAATTGAGAACCAGACAGGCAAGAAAATCAAAAGACTGAGGACAGATAATGGCCTTGAGTTTTGCTCAAATGAATTCAATGATTTCTGCAAGAAAGAAGGTATTGCTAGACATCTCACCATTCCAGGTACTCCACAACAAAATAGAGTTGCAGAAAGGATGAACAGAACTATATTGGAAAGAGTTCGATGCATGCTCTCTCATTCAGGTTTGGGAAAACATTTTTGGGCTGAAGCAGCTTCAATGACATGTTATTTGATAAACCGCTCTCCCAACAGAGCAATTAACTGTAATATTCCAGAAGAAGTTTGGTCAGGTAACCCCGTTGATTATTCTAATATTAGATTATAAGGAGAGCAAGAAAAAATAAAGGAGACACAGGATTTTTAAGTGGGAAACCCAATACGGGAGAAAACCCACTGCCTACGGCGAGCCAAAAATATCCACTATAATAATTGGGTAAGTACAAGAGAAAAAGTCTTCAACAACAATTATCAACGAAGACTTATAAGAGAGAAATAAATCTCATAAACTCAACCCTATAATTTGATGATATAGTGAATATATGTGGAGAAAAATTTCAGCCTTTGGGGAGAGAATTTGGAGAGAATTGGTGTGTTGAACTCAATTAGAAGACCTCCTTTTATAGCCACACAAAGAGGTCTTGCAAAACACAATGATGAAGTCCATTTTACTTTCCCTAATTTGTGGCAAAAAATGAGGAAACATGTTGAGCATTTTATGGAGTAAAAGATGGAGGAATATAAGGCATAAAATGAGGAAACATGTGGAGTATTTTAGGGAGTAAAAGATGGAGGAATATTAGGCATAAAATGAGGAAACATGTTGAGTATTTTAGGGAGTAAAAGATGGAAGAATATTAGGCATAAAAGAGGGAGTTGGTTCCCAAAATTTGGGACACCACTCAACAATCTCCACCTTGGCTCAAATTTTGAAGTTCACCGTAGGCACCCCAAAGGGCGATTAGGCATTAATGATGCCAACTAATTCCAAGCAAAGTGTCTCGAACTTAGTAATGGTAATGGCTTTGTAAGCATGTCTGCAGGATTTTCCGACGTATGAATCTTTTTAATAATGATAGTTCCTTTGTCAATAACATCTCTAATAAAGTGATAACAGTATATCAATGTGCTTGGTCTTGAAGTGATATGTATCATTTTTGGTAAGGTGAATAGCACTCTGACTATCTGAAAATACCATTGTAGCACCATATGGAATACCAAGCTCAAGAACAAGACCACGCAACCAAATAGCCTCTTTAACACCTTCTTTAGCTGAAACAAACTCAGCCTCTGTTGTGGACAATGCAACAATGGATTGCAGAGTTGCTTTCCAACTAATAGCACCGGAACATAAAGTGAAGATGTAGCCTGAAAGAGATCTACGTCGGTCAAGATCACCACCATAATCGAAATCAACAAAGTCACCGACATTACTTGAGGCAACTCTATTTTTGTCAAAAACCAAACCAAGATTGGTCGTGCTCTTCAAGTAACGAAAAATCCACTTCACCGCATGCCAATGATGTTTCCCTCGGATTGTGCATGTAACGACTCACCATACTAACTGCATAAGCAAGATCAGGTCTAATACAAACCATAGCATACATGAGACTTCCAACTGCACTAGAATAGGGAACCTTGGACATATACTCAATATCTTCCTTTGATTTTGGACAAAGATCGCAGATAACTTAAAGTATGCAAGCAAAAAGGAGTAGAGACATGCTTACAATTTTTCATATTGAATTTTTCAAGAATCTTTTTCAATGTAATTCTTTTTGAGACAAGTAGAGTTTGCCATCTCGCTCGGTCTCTGCGAATCTCCATACCAAGTATCTTCTTCGCAGCACCAAGGTCTTTCATCTCGAATTCAGATTTAAGTTGAGACTTCAACCTATCAATCAAAGACTTGTTTTTCGAGGCAATAAACATATCATCTACATAAAGCAGTAAATAAATGAATGATCCATTAGAACACTGCATAAAATACACACAATTATCATGTTGACTCCTTGTGAATCCTTGCCCAATCATGAAAGCATCAAAACGCTTATACCATTGTCTCGGAGCTTGTTTCAAACCATACAATGATCTTTTCAAACGGCAAACTGATTGCTCTTTACCTGACACAACAAATCCCTCTGGTTGTTTCATGTAAATTTCTTCTTCCAACTCGCCATGTAGAAAGGCAGTTTTGACATCAAGTTGCTCCAATTCCAAATCATATAAAGCAACAAGAGCGAGTAGCACTCGAATAGAGGTATGACGTACAACAGGAGAAAAAATTTCATTAAAGTCAATACCTTCCTTTTGATCAAAACCACGAACTACTAGGCGAGCTTTCCATCTGGCATTTTCAACCCCGGGTATACCTTCTTCTCGTTTGTAGATCCACTTACAACTCAAAACTCGACGTCCTTTGGGCAAATCACATAACTCCCATGTCCCATTCTTATGTAGGCTTTCAATTTCTTCTTGCATTGCTAAAAGCCATCTGGGATGAATTAAAACCGGATATAGCTTCGAGTAATTAGAAGGATCAATTCCTTCACTGTATCTCGTGCAATGTAAAGAGCATATGCAGTGAGATTATCATCATCATTATCAGCATACCTTGCGTGCCTTTTAATATTTCTCCTTGGTCCGTCACGTGCTATATTATGATCATTTGAAGACCGCATAGGCTCGGGATGAACTAGAGGGTATTGATTCATCATGTGTTTCAAGATTCTGCTCGGACTCTCCAAGTAAAAATCGGTTCACTCCTTCCTTTTTGAGTAGACACCTCTAACTCCACCTTCTCATTGGCACTTTGACGATCACATATATCAAGAGAAGAAACAAAGCAAAGTATCTTTTCTAGGAGATAACAAGGCATTCTCATTAAATGTGACATCCCTACTTAAAATCAATTTCTTAAATTCAGACACCACAACCGATAGCCTTTCGACTCGGATGAATAACCCAAGAAAATGCATTGAACTCGCTCTAGATGCCAACTTTCCATCATTTATATGTGCAAAAACAGAGAACCAAAAATTTCCGAGATGAGAATATTCAATAGGATTACTCGACCAAACCTCCTCCGGAATTTTAAAATCAATGGATGAATGAGGTGAACGATTTACTGTAACAAGCGAGTGGATACGATTTCAGCCCAAAAAATCTCTACGACTCCATAAACCACCATTAGATAACATACAACGAGCTCTCTCTAAAAAGGGTCCTATTAATGCGTTTCGCAACTCCATTCTCGTTGAGGTTTTCCTACTAATGTTCTCGTGTCTAGCAATGCCATGATTCTCACAAAACTCATTGAATTCGAATTGCAAAACTCCAAACCATTATCGATCCCCGAGTTTCTTAATCTTCCTACCAGCTTTGATTTTCGACCAAAACTTTGAATTTCTTGAATTTAGAGAAAGCTTCATTTTTATGCCTCAGAAATAAACCCAAACCTTACGAGAGAAATCATCAATAAATGTTATCATGTACCTCTTGCCGCCTTGTGAAGAAAATTTTGAAGGTCCCCAAAGATCCGAATGGATGTAATCAAGAATCCCTTGTGTGCGATGTGTTGCAAGTGGAGAAGCTAACTCTCTTTTGTTTTCCAACTACACAATGTTCACGTAGAAAGTTAACTTACCAACACCTTGCTTACCAAGAAGACCTCTTTTATTCGTAATGTTCATGCCTTTCTCACTCATATGTCCTAAACGCATGTGCCATAACCGAGTAAGATCATCATCAGAAAGAGAAGTAGAGATAGCAACAGAACCTGTCACAGTTGAACCCTGCAAAATATAGAGACTCCCAATTCTATGTCCTTTCAACAATACTAAGGAACCTCTAGAAATTTTCAGAACTCCACCTTCAGCTGAATACTTGCACCCTAGTGACTCCATGGTGCCTAAAGAAATCAAATTACGCTTCAAATCAGGAATATGGCGTACCTTAGTCGAGTTCGATAGTGCCATCATGAGCCTTAATCCGAATGGTACCAATTCCAAAGCAACAACACAAAGTGTGAATCGTTTCCCATAAGAACCACACCGTAATCAACCTTCTCATATGAAGTAAACCAATTTTTGTGGGGACACATATGAAAAGTACAGCCCGTAATCTAAAACCCATTCTAAAGAGCTACGTTTATCGTAAGTAGTAGCCAACAAAACATCACCATCGAATCGCTTCAATTACATCAGCTTTAGCTTTATTCTGAGCAGGTTTATTCTTTTTCTCCTCTCTCTCATTCTTATTTTTCAATTTATAACATTCTGAAATTTCATGTCCGCTCTTCTTGCAATAACGACAGGATTTAGAATTACGGCCCCGAGACTTAGATCTACGATTTTTCTTGGATAAATTACTCCTATCGATAGATCTACTTCTAACATTCAAGCCTTCACCTCTATCATCAGACCGTACCTCATGATCAAATTTCTCCTTAGACAATAGATTCGATTTAACATCTTCAAATGATAGAGTATCATTATTTCCATAAAGCATAATTTCTTTGAAGTGCTTATAAGAGGGCGGCAAAGAAACAACTAGCAGTACAGCTTTATCTTCATCTTCAATATTGACATCCAAATTCTCAAGATCAATCAAGATAGAATTAAATTCATTAAGATGAGATTGTATAGCGGTACCTTCAGCCATACGCAAAGTGTAGAGGCGCTCCTTGAGTCTAAGCTTGTTGGCAAGACTTTTGGTCATGTACAGGGATTCAAGTTTGGTCCATAGCCCTGCTGCAGTTTTTTCTTTATTGACCTCGCGCAAAATCTCCTTGGACAAACACAACTGAATAGCCGAATGTGCCTTCTCATCTAACTCTTCCCATTTTTCATCTGTCATACCCGCAGGCTTCTCGAAAATTCCAACAAGTGCCTTCTTTAAACCATTTTGAATGAGGATCTGCTCTCATCTCGAATCATCATATATCGAAACCGATTTTTTCCATCAAATTTCTCAATATCAAATTTGGTGACGGTGGACATATTTGGTGACTAGACTCTAATACCACTTGTTATGATATCAATGCGTAGCGGAAGCACAAAAGAATAGATATTGAGAAAGAAAATAAGGAGAGCAAGAAAAAATAAAGGAGACACAGATTTTTAAGTGGGAAACCCAATACGGGAGAAAACCCATCGCCTACTGGCGAGCCAAAAATATCCACTATAATAATTGGGTAAGTACAAGAGAAAAAGTCTTCAACAACAATTATCAACGAAGACTTATAAGAGAGAAATAAATCTCATAAACTCAACCCTATAATTTGATGATATAGTGAATATATGTGGAGAAAAATTTCAGCCTTTGGGGAGAGAATTTGGAGAGAATTGGTGTGTTGAACTCAATTAGAAGACCTCCTTTTATAGCCACACAAAGAGGTCTTGCAAAACACAATGATGAAGTCCATTTTACTTTCCCTAATTTGTGGCAAAAAATGAGGAAACATGTTGAGCATTTTATGGAGTAAAAGATGGAGGAATATAAGGCATAAAATGAGGAAACATGTGGAGTATTTTAGGGAGTAAAAGATGGAGGAATATTAGGCATAAAATGAGGAAACATGTTGAGTATTTTAGGGAGTAAAAGATGGAAGAATATTAGGCATAAAAGAGGGAGTTGGTTCCCAAAATTTGGGACACCACTCAACAATTTTCCCACCATGAGAAAACATGGCTAGCTGGAAGTTTTCATTCTCTGTGATGGTGATGCTCTTTAGCTGTACCCAGGAATACTGAGCTGAAACTGACTTTGGTTGTCCCGTTCCTCTTCGATATTTTGAACCTCATTCGTAGACACTCGTTCATGCTGGAGCATGCTAATTGGGATTTCTCAATCAGGTCTATGGCCCCTTCCTCCAAGCTCCTAGATGTGTTGAAAGCGGTGACAATCCGTGGGACAGCGACAAGCTGAACTTTCCAGGCTACAACAATCCCGAAACTAGCCGCACCTCCTCCTCTAATGGCCCAAAACAGATCTTCTCCCATTGATGTTCTGTTAAGAATTTGACCATTAACGTCTACAAGGAGAGCATCAATCACATTATCAGCAGCTAATCCGTATTTTCTTGTCAAATAACCAATTCCACCACCACTGATGAGCCCGCTAACTCCAACAGATGGACAAATTCCGCCTGTAAAGCCATAGTCTGGTGTTTTATTATTTATCCAGTAATAGACTTGGCCGTTTGTGGCTCCGCCCTGAATCCATGTGGTTTTGTTTTCACTTTTGACATCAACGGTGACTGATGTGAGGTTTACAAGATCAACAAGGATAAAGGGAACACAATAAGGAGAAGTGTAGGACATGCCCTCATAGTCATGGCCGCCACTTCGGACTCTAACTTGTACGCCAACTTTTCTAGCGCATACAATTGAATTTTGGACATGGGAGTAAGTAAATGGAGTGATTATGGCAAGTGGTTTTGGGTTTGAATGGTTCAGAAGTCTTAGGTTTGAAATGGTATATTCATATATTGGTTCATAGGAGGGATCGCTAGGGAAATACAAGATAGTATCGTTGGAAATACATTCACGGAAACTGTCACCGATAGATTGAGAAAAAGATGGCGATATTAAAAGAAAGTAGGAAGTGAAGCAAAGAAAGATTGAGGCTTTTGATTCCATTATATTTGTTCACCCAAGAGAGCAAGAGAAAACTAAGAAGCAAGATCACTTGGGGAATTAGAGAATGGTACTCTCTTGAATGCCAAATGCATTACTTCTTGCGCCTTATTATAGGCATTCAAGAGACTAGTTATCCCAACTTTTATAATGACAATGGGATTATGGCTTAAAAAGAAAATATATCAGTTCAAGCTTCTAAGCCTAAACAGTATAAAATAAGAGGAAAACATTTATTTTGACCTCACGTTCTACTTATGCGTTGACAATAATTTTAGTTTTCTTTTCTCAAGTTACAATCCTTCGATCATCAAAAGAAGAAATTACAATTTTTCCTAATAGTCCCTCGAATTATGTAAATATATATCAATAGTATGGATCTACCTGTGAATATACAAAACGAAAGAGCTAGATTGCGCAGAATGTTAACATGAATTGCATATATTTGCATGAAGAATAATAAAGTCTATATGTAGTTTAGAATTAACTGAAAAAAAAATTATTAATTTTAGATTGCATGAACAAATATAAATTTTTAATTAAGACTGGAGGTCTTGGCCGTTGGAGTGTTTTGGGAGAGTAAAAAAACATTAGGAATCATACCGGCTGGAAAAAAACTTTGAGAATATTATTATATTTTGTTTCAGACTTTAAGACTTAAGTAAGTCATTCTCCCTATATTTTCCTTCTGGTGTTTGTAGATCTGGAATGTAGCTGCCCATCTTTTGGCTCAAAGAGTTCTTCCTCTTCGTGATCAGATTTTTTTTTTTGGGGCTACCCAATAGATTTCCATGTCTGTTTTACAGTTTATGACTTATACAATCCGTTCTACGATCGGTTTGCTCCGAATATAATCTTCTCCATACACAACGTTTAAATTTGAAATATTATTTAAGGGGCACAAAAGTTCTTCCAGTTCGTTCAACTATTGTTGGTGCTCAATACCATTGCTTTTGTTTGAAAAAATAGCTGCGGGGAATCGTAGTCGTCGAAGCAATTCGGGCTAAACTGCTTTTTTCTACCTAGCTGTATCTGTAAAACCGATCTTAATTGGAAATGCAATGGGTTTTACTAAAGGCCTTCTCCTCAATTTTCAATCCATTAATATCCTCTTTGTTGGAAAGACTGGTAATGTACCCGCTTGCCTATTTGCTAGCATGGGTCCTGACAATGTTAAAAAACTCTTGCATTATTTGTCTCATATAAAATTTCGTCCTCTTAGGTTTCCAGACAAAAAAGGCAAGAAAAACAGAGACTCTAACGTAATAAATACAGCAAAATGGATCTTTGGTAGCATGAAATAAGTGCGAGGAAAAAGTTACCAGAGTTATGTGAAGGACTTTATTGATTTTTTTTTTTGCTGCACCTCTAGAAAATGTATTGATGGATAATGTTATTTTAGTTTTCGTGGCACTCTGATTACTAGTACCAGTTGTGACAATCTTTTAATGCCACAAATACATCAATAAATATATATAAAAAATTTTGTGATAATTGATACACTGCCAGTACTCCTTTCTGTACATAAATCTATAAGGAAATTTGACAGTTTAATTTATTTTCCTTAGCCAATTTGGAAATTGTTTATTATTATGTATTATCATTGCGGATGGTATAATGTATTTAATATTTATGTGATTGGTAAATCTCAATGAGAATACTTTGAGAAGAACTCCTTATGACATGTTGCTATTTGGGAAAAGAGGAAAAGCTTCAAGAGAACTACAATGCATCAACTTTAGAAGTGTTGCAAAACTTGTGTCTAGAGATTTTAGGGAATAAATTGACTTTTAGCATGTTTACTATATTGTATCTAGTTTATCTTCACAGTTTTATAGCGTCACAAACTTTTACAAATGTCTTAGAATGTCTAAATGTTGTCTCTTTTTAAAATATTTCTAATCTTTTTTAAAACCCTAATTTTATAGTTAAACTTGCTTTTTATGATTAGGAAAGATGGTGGTATCTAGAACCCCTTTGAGTGAGCCTCGTTTTTTCTTTTTTGTATGTAGAATTCCTATAATATTATCAAGTTTCTCACCCAGCTTTAACTTAGAAATTTGGTAAACTAGTGGATTTAAAGGCTCCTTGGATGTTGTCTCTAGGTATTCGAAATTTTGAAGAAACATATATTATGCTCTTTCCATTTCACTATATGACCAACAATGTGGCTAATATTATTATCCCGAAATATCCCAAGTCAAATTAAAATTTTTCTTCCAATTGTACCCCTAACTAACTAATAGAACAATTCATTAGCTAGCTCCATTAAAAATTTAATAGGCTATTAAAACAATGGAACAGCAATCGTTTTTTTTTTTCAGGTCAAAGTTTACAAAAATCATGTGAAAGCCACAATGTTTCTAATATTATGGAAGGGAGGGAGTAGTAGGTAACACCGTCAAACGGGCCAGTGGCTCGTGGCTGGTCCGTTTGTCTAGTGAATTAGGCTAGCTTGCACTTAAGTGGTCTAAACTCGTTTAAATGCGGGCTTAATTAGCTCATTCCATTAGGCCCACGGATTACAACAGATTGAGGCAGGCTAGTCTGCAATTTTTTTTATCACAACATGAAACGATGTCGTTTCATGTTAAGTAAGTAAAAGGAATTTGTTTAACATGACATGAAACAACATCATATTATATTTTGTATTTTATTTTAAAAAAGGCTTAGCCCGCGAGCTACCTTTATACGAATATGGATTGGGCATATGGCAGCCCACCAATAAACAGGTAAAGTCCATGAAGGGTCAAAGCGGGTGGACCCGTTTGACAAGTAGTAGGTTACTATCCCTATAATATTCATGGTGACTTCCTATACCCGTTTTCAATTATTTTCTGGTGTTAAAAAAAATTATCTTATCACATGAATTAATGCATTCCAATCTTTATCTTGTTGACATGTAATCATAAATGACTCACATTGATTAGCTAACGTGATTTGACTTTGGAGATACAAACATGTGGGGTTAATGTATTAATTCAACGGCTATTGGGTAATAGTATAATAAATGAAGGTCGGAAAAAAAAAATTATCTTGTCATATGAGTTAAAGCATTACAATGTTTACCTTGCCGACCTCATATTGATTAGCTAACATGATTTGACTTTGGAGATACAAAAATGTGGAGTTCTATAATAAATGAAGCACAAATTGAGTTATACTTGATCATGAAATTATACCAGAGAAAAGAAAAGTATAAGAAATGTAAATGAAAAATATTTTCTTTTCTGCTTTCTTCAGCCGGTTGTTGAGTTCAGAGAGAATAGATTTCTGGCATCTAATTGAAGAGTTAACAGTCTAAGTATAGATTAGCTATTTTTCTTAATTAATTTGGTAGTTAGTGATATTTTGTGTTCACGGTTTTGTTTTAATGGTTAATTATGAGATGATAATTAGATGATGATTTGCATATTTTTATGCACTAATCATGCTCCCTTTCTTTTTCTTTGTTTTAGGAATGGTTACATGACAAATTTACAGTAAAAAGGATGAAAAAATAAGAGTACAAACATTTAGAATGAGCAATAGATGGTTTAGGGCTGGGGATAAGGAAGATTTTGACAGAACCCCCCCGGGCAAAATCCTGGCATCAAATATTGTGATGTTTTGAAAAAGAAGGTGAAAATCTTTGAGGGAAGGAGAGGCCCAACAAGAAGAATGAAACTCAAGGTCCAATTCTGAGGCAAAATTTGGAAGATTTTATGGACAGAAAGTAATAATTGAAAACATGAGAATGACTAATCTTTTTTCTCTTTCTCATGTCTTGTTTGTTATCATTCTTGTAACTATGATTATGAGCTCAATTAATATGTATCTGGACGAGTTGGAACCCTATATTTTACAGTATGTGAAGACCTGATGTCTTGGTTAGTTGAAACCTATATTTCTTATGTATTGTTTGTGGATTTTGATTGCTTGAATAGATTATGATAACTAATTAATTCATGTGTCATTTATCACTTCAAATTGAGAAAGGAAAATTTAAAAGGAAACAAATACATACAATGGGCTGGCTTGGGTAAATAGAGAGAGCCATAGCATCCCTTTGATAATCAGAGAAATTTAATAAGGAATTCACTAATCTAAAGGAACTCTTAAAGGTATTGGTTAGGAAGAGATTCCAACTAATCTACCTAACGATAAGAGACTCATAACTAGAGATAGAGTGAGGTCTAATTTAGAAATTGGGAAAATGGACAGTTTAGTTTCGAAAGTTAAATGTCTAACATGTTATGATCCTTAATGTTTTTTTCTGCCATTATAGTTCCGAAATAATTTTCGAGCAGCCAACCACAGGATGCTATTAGGGACTAAAATGGTAATATTGCAGCTTGTAGTCGAACTTTGTTAGTTGCTTGAAAATTCTTTCAGGACTATAACGGTAGAAAAAAGATATTAAGGAACATAATATGTTAGATACCTAACCATTTGGACTAAAATGATAAGAAAAAATATTATGGACTATAACATGTTAGACACTTAACTTTCAGTACTAAACTAGCCATTTCTCTCAGAAATTTCATCAATATAGAATGGTCGGAGTAATTTAGAGTTGACTAGTTATAATTCGTAGTTAGTTTATATATTTCATCTATCAATTGGTTTGGTAGGTTAAACATTAGAATTAAAGTGAGCAGTACTACTTGGCTAACCTGGATTCGACACTTGTTCCAGTTAATTGTTTGCTCATTTTCTATGGCAATAGGTACAGTTACTAGCCGTGGTTGTTGGAGTTTTATTTGTGAGAAGTTGTAGTATTTTGGCCATTGCTTCGGGTAAACAACCAAAAAACAAGTCCGAAATGGACTCTAATACTGATGTTATGATTTCAGCGTGTAACAAATGCACAAAATAGATATTGAGAAAGAAAATAATGAGAGAAAGAAAATAAGGAGAGCAAGAAAATAAAGGAGACACAACTCAATATGGGAGAAAACTCACTGCCTACAGTGAGCCAAAATTATCCACTATAATAATCGGATGAGTACAAGGAAAAATCTTCAACAATAATTAGCATTAAAGACTTGTAAAAGAGAAATAAATCTCATAAACTCAACCCTATAATTTGATGATATAGTGAACATAGGTGGAGAGAATTTCAGCCTTTGGGGAGGAGAATTTGGATGAATGGTGTGTAGAGCTCAATTAGAAGACCCCTTTTATAGCCACATAAAGAGGTTTTGCAAGACACAACGATGAATTCTATTTTTCTTTCCCTAATTTGTTGCAAAAAAGAAGAAAACATGTGGAGCATTTAGGGGAGTAAAAGCTAGAGGAATATGAGGCAAAAGAGAGAGCAATTGGTATCCAAAGTTTGAGAGGATCCAAAGTTGGTATCCAAAGATTGAGAGGAGTTGGTATCCAAAATTTGAGAGGATCCGAAGTTGGTCTCCAAAGTTTGAGACATCCATTATCTCAACAATCTCCACGTTGGCTCAAATTTTGGAGCTCACCATAGGCACCCGAAGGGCGATTAGGCATCAATGATGCCAACTAATTCCAAGCAGTGCTCGAACTTAGTAACAGGTAATGGCTTTGTAAGCATGTCTTTAGGATCTTTCGTCATCTGCAGGATTTTCTGACTTATGAATCTTTTTAGTAATGATCTTTCTTTTGTCAACAACATTTCGAATAAAGTGATAGTATATATCAATATGCTTGGTCTTGAAATAATATGTATGATTCTTGGCGAGGTGAATAGCACTATGACTATTTGAAAATACCATTGTAGCAAGCTGTGGAATACCAAGCTCAAGAACAAGACCACGCAACCAAATAGCCTCTTTAACACCTTCTGTAGCTGAAACAAACTCATTCTCTCTGGTGGACAATGCAACAATGGATTGCAGAGTTGCTTTCCATAGCAATAGAACATAAAGTGAAGATGTAGCCCGAAAGAGATCTATGCCGGTCAAGATCACCACCATAATCAGAATCAACAATGCCACTGACATCACTTGAGGCAGCTCTATTTCTATTAAAGACCAAATGAAGATTGGTCGTGCCTTCAAGTAACAAAAATTTCACTTCACTGCATGCCAATGGTGTTTCTCTAGATTGTGCATGTAACGACTCACCATACTAACTGCATAAGCAAGATCAGATCTAGTACAAACCATAGCATACTTGAGACTTTCAATTGCACTAGAATAGGGAACCTTGGATATATACACAATCTCTTCCTCTCATTTCGGACAAAGACGGATAAAGATCATCAGATAACTTAAAGTATGCAGCAAGAGGAGTAGGGACAAGCTTACAGTTTTTCATATTGAATTTTTCAAGAATCTTTTCAATGTAATTCTTTTGAGACAAGTAGAGATTGCCAGCTCGTCGGTCTCTGCAAATCTCCATACCAAGTATCTTCTTTGCAGCACCAAGGTCTTTCATTTCGAATTCATATTTAAGTTGAGACTTTAACCTGTCAATCAAGGACTTGTCTTTCAAGGCAATAAGCATATCATCATTTACATAAAGCAGTAAATAAATGAATGATCCTTTAGAACATTGCATAAAATACACACAACTATCATGCTGACTCCTTGTGAATCATTGGCCAATCATGAAAGCATCAAAATGCTTATATCATTGTCTCGGAGCTTGTTTCAAACCATACAATGATCTTTTCAAAGGGCAAACTGACTGTTCTTTACCTAGGACAACAAATCCCTCTAGTTGTTTCATGTAAATTTCTTCTTCCAACTCACCATGTAGAAAGACAATTTTGACATCAAGTTGCTCCAATTCAAGATCATACAAAGCAACAAGAGCGAGTAGCACTCAAATAGATGTATGACGTACAACAGGAGAAAAATTTTCATTAAAGTCAATACATTCCTATTGATCAAAACCACAAACTAAAAGGCAAGCTTTTCATCTGGCATACCTTTTTTCCATTTGTAGATCCACTTACAACTCAAAGCTCGACATCCTTTGGGCAAATCACATAACTTCCCTGTCCCATTATTATGTAGACTTTCAATTTCTTCTTGCATCACAACAAGCCACTGGGATGAATAAAAACTGGAGATAGCTTCAGAGTAAGTAGAAGGATCAATTCCTTCAGGAGTATCCTGTGCAACAGAAAAAGCATATGTAGTGATATCACCATTATCATTATCAATGTACCTTGTAGGCCTTTTGGTATTTCTCCTCGGTCTGTCACGTGCTATACTATGATTATTTAAAGACTGCATAATCTCAGATGAACTAGAGGGTACTGATTCATCATGTGTTTCAAGATTCTGTTAAGACTCTCCAGTAAAAATTGGTTCATTTATTCCTTGTTGAGTAAACTTCACCTTCTCATTGACATTTTGATGATCACATGTATTAAGAGAAGAAATAGTAGTATCATTTCTAGGAGATAATAAGGCATTTTCATTAAATGTGGCATCCTTACTTAAAATTAACTTCTTAAATTCCAAACACCACAACCTATAGCCTTTCGACTCAGATGAATAACCCAAGAAAATGCATTTAACTGCTCTAGGTGCTAACTTTCCATCATTTACATGTGCAAAAATAGGAGAATCAAAGAATCTAAGACGGGAATAGTCAATAGAATTACCTAACCAAACCTCATCTGGAATTTTAAAATCAATGAATGAATAAGGTGAGTGATTAACCAGGTAACAAGCCGTAGATATAGCTTCAGACCAAAAATCTCTACGACTCCATAAACCAGCATTAGACAACATAAAACGAGCTTTCTCTAAAATGGTCTTATTAATGTGCTGTGCAACTCTATTCTGTTGAAGTTTTCATCGAACTCAGAATTACAGAACTCCAAACCATTGTCAATCTTGAGTTTCTTAATCTTCCTACCAGTTTGATTTTTGACCAAGACTTTGAATTTACACATACTTTTTTGTATTTCATTTCAATGTATGTTTGAAGTATACACCTTCTACATATACGCACTCTACTTCTGTGTATTTCAGTGTATTTCATTCCATTCTACTTCTAATTTTAAATTCACAAGATTAATTAAGTTTCTCTTCTTAGACAATAGGTCAAGAGCATTATTGTATTAATTTGTTTAATAATTTATTTATGTTTTGGCAGTCTAAATTTTTATCATGCTTTTTTATTTATTTCTTTTTTAGATATATTAACATTTTTTGACATCCAAATAATATGAGATTTGAGAATGTGTAAGAACCAAAAGCATTTTTCTCAAGTGTATTAATGATTTCAAATTTAATTTTGGCGTGCAAAATTAGTGTAGGTTAATTTGAATTTGATGTGCAAAAGAGTAGTTTAAAAGTAGTACTAGATTTATTTTGGTATGCAATATATGTACTAGAAGAGGATGAAATAGTTAGAAACTTTAAAATCTGTTAATTGTAAGGCAGAATAATGCAATATTCTTACAAAACGTTACTATGACTAGAAATATAAATGACAACAGTATTAGCTTCTGTGGGTTGGCCACCTTTTGTTTTCTACAGCTCCCAAAATTGTCTACCTACCAAAGTTGTCAGCCGTTGCCAAAATTGACTACGGTTGTAATTTGTGGAGCCGCCCACTTTTTGTTTTCTACAGCTGCAAAATTTGCTGGCAAGAAGTGCTGGATTTTGCCTATAATAGGCACTCCTGCACCTCAATGGAAAACATAGAAAACACAACAACTTTCAATATTTTCTCTTCTTTTCATTCTATTATCTACTTCTTGTTTTAAGTATTTTTCTACTGTAGAGAATTATTGTTTGGGCTATTTGTCTTGTTAGTTCTGAGAAAATATTTTGTACACCCTACAAATTTATAGTGAAATTTTTGGCTCTCTCGCTGGTGATTTTTTGTCTCTATTTACGGAGGATTTTTTCAACCTAAATATTTTGGTATCATATTTTACTGTCATTATTAATTTCTCATCATCTTTGGTTGAATCTATCTCGCTTCCGCACTCTGTAACCCTACAAACTGGTATCAGAGCCCTTAAAATTCAATTGATATTTTTATAATGTCGACAAAATTTGATATTGAGAAATTTGACGGTAAAATTAGTTTCGCTATTTGGCGAGTCCAGATGCAAGCCGTTCTCACCCATAATGGTTTAAAGAAAGTTCTTGCGGGAAAATCGAAGAAGCCAGAAGCTATAAAGGAGGAAGATTGGGACGAGATGGATGAAAAGACATTGTCCATAATTCAGTTATGTTTGTCCCGTGAGGTGTCGCGAGAAGTTATCAACGAGGAAACCGCATCTGGTATATGGTATAAATTGGAGTCTTCATACATGACTAAAAGTTTTGCAAATAAACTCCGTTGAAAGGAGCGACTCTTTACTCTCCGTGTGTATGAAGGTACTCCGATCCAATCTCACCTTGTTGAATTTAATTTCATTATTATTGATTTGGAAAATTTGGATGTTAAAGTTGACGATGAGGATAAAGCTTTTCTACTTATTGTTTCTCTACTACCCTCATATCGACACTTCAAAGAAATTATGCTATATGGTAATTATGTTACCTTATCTTTTGATAACGTCAAGTCTCACCTACTATCTAATGAAAATTTTGATTTTGAAATTCATTCTGAAAGTTCGGGTGAAGGATTAGTAGTAAGAGGAAGGAACCAAGAAAGATGTAGTAACGGTAAAAATAAGTCTAGATCAAAGTCTAGAGGTAAAAACTCTAAGTATTGCCGTTATTACAAGAAAAAAGGACACAAAATCTCTGAATGCTTTAAATTGAAAATAAGCAAGATAGGGAAGATAAGGGTAAAGGTAAACAACTTGAAAAATCTGCCGAAGCTAGTATTACTATGACTGAATCTGATGGGGATTGTTTTGTAGCTGCCAACACTGAACAAAGGTCTAAGAATGAATGGATTCTTGATTCTAGTTATACTTTTCACATGTCTCCTAGCAGAGATTAGTTTACCACTTATGAATCGGTTAATGGTGGTCTTGTCCTAATGGGAAATGATGCTCAATGCAAAGTTATCGGTAAAGGTACAATTAAAATCAAGACAAATGATGGAGTCGTTATAACCTTGACTGGTGTCAACATGTCCCTTATTTGAAATGAAATCTCATTTCCCTAGGCACCCTCGAATCCCTTGGGTGTAGATACTCAGCTGAAGGTAGATTCTAAAAGTGTCCAAAGGAGCTCTTGTGTTATTAAAAGCAAATCGATTTGGAAGTTTGTATTTGCTGCAGGGTTCAACTGTTACATGTTCTGTAGTTGTTGCCTCATTCGACAAGGATAACACCAAGTTGTGGCATTACAGATTGGGCCACATGAGTGAGAAGGAAATTCAAATCCTCAAAAAGAAGGGCCATTCATAGAACTAAATGTACACTGGATTATAATCATTCGGATCTTTGGGGTCCGTCAAGAGTTCCTTCCATAGGTAAATGTCATTACATGTTGACAATTATTGATGATTTCTCACGGAAAATCTGGGTTTATTTTCTTAAACAAAAGAGTGAAGAATTTTCAATCTTTAAGAGTGGAAAGCTTTAATTGAGAACCAGGCAGGCAAGAAAATCAAAAGACTGAGGACAGATAATGGCCTTGAGTTTTGCTTAAATGAATTCAATGATTTCTGCAAGAAGGAAGGTATTGCTAGACATCTCACCATTCCAGGTACTCCGCAACAAAATGGAGTTGCAGAAAGGCTGAACAGAACCATATTGGAAAGAGTTCGCTGCATGCTCTCTCATTCAGGTTTGGGAAAACATTTTTGGGCTGAAGCGGCTTCGATGGCATGTCATTTGATAAACCACTCTCCCAACTGAGTAATTGATTGCAAAATTCCAGAAGAAGTTTGGTAATGTAACCCCGTTGATATTCTAATATTAGATTATTTGGGTGTCCTGCTTATTCGCATGTGAATGAGGGAAAATTGGAGACTTATGTGAAGAAGTGTATTTTCTTAGGTTATAGTGAAGGGGTCAAAGGCTATCGTTTATATAATCCTAAAACAAGTAAATCATTTCATAGTCGGGATGTAATCTTTAATGAAAATGCTACGCTATCTTCTGGGAAGAATACTGTTGTTTCTTCCCCTGATATAAGTGATCAGGAGAATGTTCCAGAGAAGGTGGAGTTTGAGGTTGAAGCTCCCATTTTAAAGGAAGATGTTCCCAATTCCTCCACGACTGAACAAGATCAAGCCACTGCAATTGATGATATCATTGAATACAGGAATTCACGACAGTCACATCCACCTCAACGACACGGTTTTCCACAACCGTGGTCTATGGGTCAAGAACTTCCAGTACAGAGACCGAGAAAGCCGACTCAAAGACTAATTACAGAATCTGTCAATATTGCTTATGCAATAGTTGCTGCACAAGAGATAGGAGACGATGGTGAACCAAGAAATTATTCTGAAGCTATCTCTAGTGACGATTAAACAAAATGGATTGTTGCAATGCAAGAAGAGGTCGAGAGTCTTCGTAAGAATGAAACTTGGGATCTGGTGAAATTTCCAGAAGGCAAATGAGTCATTAGTTGCAAGTGGATCTTTAGGAGAAAAGAAGGCATCCCGGTGTTGAGAATGCAAGGTACAAAGCAAGATTTGTTGTCAGAGGTTTTGATCAACAGGAAGGTATTGACTTTAATGAAGATGCTCAATAGATTTGGAATGTAGGATTGCGAAGCTGTAAGTACTCCATTAGTTGCTCACTTCAAGTTGTCCCCTGATCAGTGTTATCAATTAGAGGAGGACAAGAGACTTATGTCACATGTACCGTACTCAAATGCATTTGGAACCCTCATGCATGCTATGATATGTACCAGGCCTGATCTAGCTTATGTCGTTAGCGTTGTTAGCAAATTCATACACAATCTAGGTAACAACATTGGGAAGCTGTCAAATGGATCCTTCGTTATTTGAAGAGTTCTACTGATATTGGTTTAGTATTTGATAGACATAGAGCTGATCCAGGAAGCGTAGTTGGTTATGTTGACGTTGACTACGGTGGTGATTTAGATCGGAGAAGGTCATTTTCAGGCTATATGTTTACACTTTGTGGTTCTGCTATCAGTTGGTATTCATCACTTCAAGCCATCAAGGCTTTGTCAACCACTGAAGCAAAGTATGTTGCTGCTATTGAAGGGGTGAAAGAGGCTATTTGGCTCCGAGGCTTGGTAAGTGAATTTGGTCAACAACAAGACATTCTTGTTGTGTTCTGCAACAGTGAAAGTGTTGTTCATTTGACCAGAAACAGTAAGCATCACTCAAAGACCAAGCATATTGATATTAAACACCACTTTATTCGAGATATTGTTGTAGGAGATATTACAATCGAGAAAATTCATAAAGCTAAAAATCCTGTAGACATGTTAACCAAGCCACTTTCAGCCACTAAGTTCGATTATTACTTGAACTTAACTAGTATCATTCATAATTGAACAAGGCTTCATGGAGAGAGAGTATTTCCAAACAAAAGGTAATCAAGGTAGAGATTTGTAGGTCTGCCCATCTTTTGTTTTCTACAGCTGCCAAAATTTGCTTGCAAGAGGTGCTGTAGTTTGCCTATAAATAGGTACTCCTGCACCTCAATGAAAAACATAGAAAACACAGCAACTTTCAATATTTTCTCTACTTTTCATTTTATTCTTTATTTCTTGTTTTAAGTATTTTTCTTCCGTAGAGAATTATTCTTTGAACTATTTGTCTTGTTAGTCCTGAGAAAATATTTTGGTAAATCATCGAAAGATCCTTTGGACGATTCCGTTAAAAGTCACTTTGGCTATATTAATTTCATCCAAATGTCCTTCGACTCCTGAAGTTTTCTCATTTTGGCATTACTAAAGGAAATCCAAAAAGAAATATTGGTTAATTTATTAAGTGATATTCCGAATTTCATAAGCTGCCCTTAACGACAGGGCAGAAACATTTATTCTCACATGATCAGTTAAGTTTCCCTCGATAGACAACAGGTTACTAACGTTATTGTATGAATTTTTTTAATAATTTATGTATGTTTTGACAGCCGAAACTTCTACATTCCTTTGTTAGATAATAACATCTAATTTTTGACGTCCAAATCATATGTGATTTGAGAACTTGATGTTAGAACTAAAAATCTTGTTTAACGAAACAAGTACATTTATGATTTCAAAATGAATTTTGTCATGTACAAATATGAAATAAGTAATGAAGTACTTAGTACAAGTCGTTCTAACGAGGATTGCTACTTAATTGCATAAATGTAATTTTATTTAAAAAATTAATTATTGATAAAAATAATACTTAATAAAAATAAAAATTGATAATTATATTAATTAAAAATTAATGACAATGAATAGACTAAAACAATTCAAGTCTAGCTTGCTCTTCTTATGAAAAATTATTAATTTCTTTAAATTAATTATTGACTTGGTTAATGTCAGAATTCCCAATTATAAGCTAACCTCTTTTTTTTTTTGGGGGTGAAAAGCACATTATTTTAATTAATAAATCAAATGTATCTCTATGTAGTTTTAAATATCAAAGGCGCGAACACCTCTATGGAATTTCTAACTTTTGTTTCCTACTTGTTAGAAACCACACAAAAGAAACCGAATTTATCTCTAGTCAGTTTTAAGATGTGTTATTATTACCACGATTTAATTTAATCTAATACTTCTCAACCGCTAGAATAAATTTAAAAGCATGCAAAATTTGACTAGAAAATTTCCACCATTAAGAACAACAATAATAATTAATCAAAATTAAAATAAAAGAAATAATCTTTAATTGAAATCAATCAAATCTATAAGAGTTTCGACCTTCCTTCATCAAAGGTTTTAGTCATAAAATATTTAGTTACTCATGATCAAAGTATTTAAAGTCATGAATTTAAAAAACACAAAATAACAAAAATAAGAAAACAAAGACAAAGAATAGAAGAGCGTGATTGGAGCTCCTTCGCTCTTCTCTGTTCTTTTCTTCTTCTTCTTTGCCGCAACAGATATCCTCTGCTTTCTCTCTATCTCTCTCTCTCTTTTTGTTGTTTTGCCGTTTTCTTCCTTTCCTTTTGTTGTTTTGCAAAGAGCTTCTTTTCAAGGTATCACTCTTGAATTTCAAATCAAACTTCGATTCCAAAACCTTGTTCAAATCAAAGTCAATTTTGGAATCTTATTTTCTTCTTAAAATTGCAAACCTTATCCAAGCCAAATTCTTATCCATGCCAGTCTTAATAAAGTCTTTCTTTTCTCTCTTTTTTTCCTTCTCTTGAAATTACCATTTTACCCCTACATTCATAATTAGTAAAATTGGTAAATTAAATTGTATTTTACATATAAAATCATCTCAATTAATCCATACTAAGAACATAGACATTTAATTCACCAAGACCAATCAAAGTCATAAAATTTCTATTAATTAGACCTCGAAATAAGTGATAAATTAGTTCTAACTAATTGTTAAAATATAATCGTATCAACTACCCCCACTTAAGACTTTGATCGTCCTCCAGCAAAGAAATAAAGTCTCAAGAACATTAGACATGGAATCATCCATCTTGAAATCTACCTCAACATCCCAAAGAAATAAAAGTGGTCATCCACATGTAACAAGTAGAAGGATCAATAGATAAATAAACAACAATAATAACAATATTAATGCAACATAACTGTAGAAATTAGAAAAACAATCTTTGAAACATACCACTACCGAGCTCTATAATGAATATCCATACATTTTTAAAACATACCAAAACCAAGATCTTGATTGTATATTTAGGCAATATTATATACTCAATAAAAACCTTTATAGTCATAACTATATACATGTGCATTAAATATTCACACAAACATAAGCTTGAATCTTACACACTTTCCACTAATTGAGGTACTCTGGCTTCACTTAGTTTAGCTAAGAATTTAGTACTTGTAACATTAGGTTAGGGAATAGGCTAATAAACGAAAGATATAAGGAGACAAAATAAAGAGAAGAGAGCTTGCAAAAAAAGGTTGAATCCAAATCATAACCATACACTCCAAATTCTTTCTAGCTCCTTTTTATGAGAATCTCAATAACCAAATAAAATCTCAAGATATTTATACATTTCTCATTATACATCAACTTTGGACATTTTACAACCATGATCAACAATAAACACTCTTTCCTTTTCTTTTCACTTTTTCCTATTTTTTCTATTTTTTCTATTTTTTCTTCTCAAAACAATAATAAAATCCAGTCATGATTTCCCTTTTCAATACCCTCTCAATTGTTTCTTTCTCTCAAAACATTAATATCCCAATCCCAAGGACAAAAGATTTGAAATAAAAATCAAGCTCCCTACAAGATTAAGGATTAAAATATTAATTATTTTTTAAAACAATTTACTCATTAAGGCACAAAAAGGTACTAGGAAAATTTTTAAGGGTAGGCTTCAAAGGCTCAAATTTTCTAAAGAAGGACTATAACCATTGTTTCAAAGGAAAAGCAGAGAAACCTTCTATTTCGCCTCATGCATGTAATAAAACAAGTTCTAGTGTGTTGTTGCGATTAAAAAGAGTGTACTTCAAATGCATAATAAAGCCTAAACATCTCATCAATTTTAGAAAATCATGACCAATAAAAATAATTTAAATTCTTTTTATTACTTTCCAATTGACACATATAAACCATCACAATAACGCCTTAGGAACATTAAGTTCAATAACAATATCAAAAATTCAATTCCTTAATATTCAAATGATTTTCAAAAAATAAATCAATTATACTTTTTAATCCTTTTCTAATTAAAAACTGATTATAAAATTTATCAAAAAAATTAAAAATTTTTGGTTTAGAAACCAAAATCTTCATCCATAAAATATAAAAAATATTTTATTTTGAAATCGATTAGAAATTGATTTTTTAAAACTATTTATAAAATTAATCAAAAAATAAAAAATATTTAAAACCGAGTGAAACTAATCTAAAACTGTTCTTCTAGCGGCTTTAAATCGGTTTGTAATTAAAAATCAATTTTTGCAAATTTAAATCTATTGTTTTCTATTAGTTTTAATGTATTCAAAGTCATTAAATGTGCTAGCTTAATGCTTGTGCTATCGTTGAATATATCACGGCACATATTGAATAAATTCAAAATTGATCCACAAAGCTATTATACCAATTTAAGTTGGGTTTTTAGAAAATAATAAAGTTAATATGTTAGAGTACAAATAGGAGATAAGGAAGTATACACAACATTTAAGGAAAATCGGAATGCATTTATTACCTACCATAAAATCTTATAACCCAAAAAAACAAAACTACATTAGAAAAGTTCGCGACCTAATTACGCCCTATTTATATATTTCAACAAATCGAAATTAAACTATTTTAGTGACAAATCAAATTTGAGGGAAAAATAAGCCAAGAAAGATGAAAACAACAGCACTGTCAATACGGGTCAAAGCTCACGGGCTGGCCCGTATATGCGGGCTTGGACTTCATATGCCAAGCCCATTTAAACGTTGGTTTTTTTTGCCCTCTCCGTTTAGTCGGTTGGCCAATGCGGGCTGGAGCGGGCCAGCCCGTATTTTTAAAATTTTTTTTTTACAAAATGATGTCGTTTGGCTGTATTTTTTAAATATTTTAAAAATATTTTCTCAAAACGACGTTATTTTATATATTTAAAATAAAAAAATTAAAACCCTAAATTTGCAGGCTGCCGCAGGCTTAGGATTTACCAACCCGATTCGGCCCATTTTAGAGGTGGCTCACGGCGGGCCAGGCCGGCTTGTTTGAAACTACTAGAAAACAATAGAGGTACAGAAATCAGGAAGCTAAAATAAATAATAAGCACCGAGAGAAAGCAATCCCTTACTACATGGAATGAACTCGCCGTGAAGTTCCTCGCTAAATATTTCCCTACTGCGAGGACGACAAAGCTAAGGAATAACATATTCTCATTTCAACAAATGGAGAGTGAAAGGAGTTCTTGAGGAAATGTCCAAATTATGGTTTAGATTTGGGGCTTTAAATGCAAATATTCTATAGTGGGTTAAACTTCTCCTCCAAGAAACTCATTGATGTATCTTCGGGAGAGACCACAAGTTTGAAGACACTGGAAGAATTAGAAGACCTCATTGAAAACATTGCCATGAACAACTACTAATGGAGGAATCCTAGACTAAAAGCCCAGGCTGGTGGAGTACACAGTGTAGATATGATCACGGCTTTAGAGGCTTAGTTTGATGCCCTAAACAAGAAGATTGAGAGCTTAAGTTTGTCACCTCAAACCTCCCAAGTGATGATGGCTTTTGACTTTTGCCAAGGTGGTCATCCAAACAATGGGAACTTCCAATACATCGTCAATGGAGCATGTGGATTATCTTGGAGAAGGAAGGCAACCTGGAAATCTTTGTAGCAATACTTATAATCTGGGGTGAC
The DNA here is from genome assembly GCA_030512225.1 of Rauvolfia tetraphylla. Classification (NCBI taxonomy): domain Eukaryota; kingdom Viridiplantae; phylum Streptophyta; class Magnoliopsida; order Gentianales; family Apocynaceae; genus Rauvolfia; species Rauvolfia tetraphylla. The sequence goes on along the minus strand of JAJQKT010000063.1, from coordinate 2,373,842 downwards.
AGAATCATCCAAACTTCTCATGGAGCAATCAAGGGCGACCAAGACCAATACATCCTCCTAGCTTCTAAGTTTCATCAAGTTCCCGATTCCAAGTATCCCTTTCTTACCAACATCAACCTTCTCTACCTCCTGAACAACCAGTGATGTCTAGCTTGGAAAATTTAATGGCAAAGTTCGTAGCGGCTACCAATACCCTGTTTCAAACTTAAGAGATGCGCATTCAAGGTATTGAAGCAGCTCTAAGGAACCAAGAGGCCTCAATGCATAACTTGGGGAAACAAATTGGCCAATTGGAAAAACTCATCTCGAAAAGATAAATGGAAAGTCTACCTAGCAATATAGAGACCAATCTAAGAGAGCATATGAGTATGATGACTTTGGGAAGTGGAAATAAATTAAAATTTTTTGAGTGCAAGGTGAATTCCTAAGGCATGAGGGACGTGGAAATCAAGTTGAAGAAATAGTTTTTGATAAAAAAAAGAAGAACATAAGAATAAGGCAGTTTTATAGTACATGCCTAGAATTCTATATCCCGCTACACTTCTAAGGGACATAAAGGATGAGCAAATTGATACATTTCCTGACCTATTCAAACAAAATCACAATAACTTACCTTTTGTTAAAATTCTTTCATATATTTTGAGATATACTAAGTTTTTGAAGGATGTTCTTTTGAAAAAGAAAAGGCTTCGGAAGATTTCAATAGTAACATTGAATGAGGAGTGCTCGATCATTCTTCAGGACAAGAACAAGCTACCCTAAAAGCTAAAGGATCTAGGGAGTTTCACTATCCCTTGTACTATTGGTAGTTTATCAATTGGCACAACATTAGCAGAATTAGGGGTTAGCATCAATTTGTTCCATATGATATGTTTAAAAAGTTGGGGTTTGGTGAACCCAAACCTACTAGGATGAGGATTCAATTGGCAGATAGATTGGTGAAGTATCCTACGGGTATTATTGAGGATATGCTTATGAATGTTGATAAATTCATTTTTTCATGTGGACTTTGTGATACTTGACCTGGATGAGAACACTGAGGTTCCTTTGATTTTGGGAAGACCTTTTCTAGCTACTGGTAAGGCCAATATAGATGTGAGTTAAGGAAAGCTAACCCTTAGGGTAAAAGATGAGGAGGCCGGATTTAATGCTTTGAAACCTTTGAGGCATTCCTTAGATCCTAGTCTCTCTTGTATCAAGATTGATGATGCGGATGCTCATGTTTCTAATTCTTTGCAGGAAACCCTGGTGAACAACTCTTTGAATCTAGCTTTAATCCAATGTGATGATGCAAAGAAGAAGAAGAATCAATTAGTAGAGAAGATTGTTGCTTATGTGGATGTCTCCAAGGAAAATGAACGAAAGTATTCTACAAAAGATTCTTTATCAAAGGTGAAATAAAGCATGACAAAAACATTCACCAAAATCAAGATTTCAAGCCAGGAGAGCAAGTGCTATTGAATGACTCTAGACAGAGATTGTTCATGAGTATGTTTAAATCTAAGTAGACTGGCCTGTTCTTGGTTATTAAGATACTCCCATATGAAGTGGTGGAAATCTATCATTCAGAAAAGGGAACATTAATGGTAAGTAAACATAGACTCAAACTTTATCATGATGGAGTGAGAAATAAGTTGGGATGATCGTGTCCATGCACCCTTGACCCAGGGTGTGAGCAAGCTTCCTAGAACAACATTTGTCTTTTGTACATGGTTTTTTGGTGTTTTGATTTTCCTTTTGTGTGGTTAGTTTATTCTTGTGTTTGAGGCTTGTTGTAAGATGTTTTGTGGTGGTTTCATATGTTTTGGTGTTTATGTTGGGTGAATTGTTGGAATTATAGTGTCATTTTATTGTTTGGGTGAAAAATGGATTAAAGGAGCATTTGAGTTCTTATTTTATTGTGCTTCTCTAAAAGGATTTTTGTACTTCATTCTATACTTTTATGGTTGGATGGAGTAATGTTTGGGCCAACAATGCACCTATCTCGCCCACTCTCAAGAGATGCTTATGTCAAATTAAGAACAACTTATTCAAGCGATGGCAAGACAAGAAGCGTATTTTACCTGCCTCTGGTGACAATTATTTCGAGGAGCTGGCTTGAGACCAAGTGGTAGAGTAGGTGGTGTGTGAGCATTATCTCAAGGTGATTTTTCTCTTTTATGTTTCTGTCCTTTTATTTATTTTCTTGATATGCTTTTCTCTTTATTTCTTTAGTTTACCTTTCCAATTTGCTATTATGTTTCTATGTTTTTTTTTATCTCTCCCAACATTGTGGACAATGTCTTAAGTGTGGGGAGGTTGGAAGTAGTATAGTTCATTTTCATGATTTTCGTAGATTTTTCTTGTTCTCATTTTTGGAATCTTCAAGATATTGTAAGAGTAGCTATACAAGAATTCTGAAGGTCGTAATTAGTATCTTAAACTTAGATTAAATAACCACCCCTTGTATTAATTGCTTGTATAGAATTTGTCTTTTAATTACATTCCCTTTTGCTTTTGTTATGATGATTAAGGAGTTGAATTTTGTGTTATTGGCCTTAGAATTCAAAAAGTTTTTGTCCTAGAACTCGCATTCACTTGCCTTTAGGCGAAATGAGTAACCATAGTTTGATATTGAAATGTTAGTAATAGGCCTTTCTAGCCATCCCTCTTTATTTTATCCGTAGTACACTAATTGAAACCTTAGTACATGCAGCAATTTCTATTTTTTATGTTCCTTCTTTCAAATTTTAAACTCCATTTTTTATATTTAGCATTTCTTTGCGAGAGCTAAATGCATTTTTACCATTAAGCCATCAAAGAGTAATGTGGATGTTGTCATAAAAAAAAAAAAGAAGTGGGTGAGATGAAAGTTCTTTATATGATCAAGAATTGAAAAAGAGAAAAAAGAGAAAGAAAAACAGAAGAAAAGAAAAGAAGTTATTTATATGTTTATTGCTTTGAAGGCTTACCACATTTCCTGAAGCCTTTGTTGTTTTCATTGTTATTATTATGAATTTTGTCATGATTGAGGTATAAACTTGTGGGTTAACAAAGATGGGTGATGACAAAAAAGTTGTGGGTTGAACCATGATTTGTGCAAGTTTGTTGAATTTAAAGTGAGGGGATTTTGTAGAGGATAGGAGTACGTGATTGGATGTATGGGAATGGTAATATTCTTTTGCAGCTACAAAGGGTTATTACTTTTGTTTTATGTCTCATTCTCATTCCTTTTGTTTTAGCTCTTATTTCTTTGATTTTGAATTCCTTACCTTTCGCTTGGTACCCTTAACTTTCCCTTAGCCTAAAGTTACAAGCTTGAAAGTCCTACATAATCTAGATTGAACTTTGGTTACTGTATGAGTGGGGAGGTTTTGTGAATGCAGGGCTTACGAGACATTATGCTTTCTTGATCTGAATTCATTGGCCAATAATCTGACATTCACATCTATAGTTGTTGAGCATTTGCATTGGTTGGAAATACACACAGGGATTCTTGCTTGCTTTACCAGACAAGGGGTTGATTGTTCACTTTTTGTGATGGTTATTTGGGATGACTTTTAGATTGATTATGTAGACATGCTCAAAATTTTCTCAAGAAGTAATGCTCTCTCTATTTTGTCCTCCTTTGAAAATTTTCAAAACACTCTTTATTTCTTGTGGTTGTTTTTCAAATTTCTTAGTTTTTTTTTTGTAGCCATATTGCTTGGGGACAAGCAATGTCAAACTATAGGGGAGTTTGATATATCATATTTGTGTTTTATTGAATGATCATTTTGACTTTGAATTTCTGTTGAATTTTGTTGTTTCAATTAACATTTACACTACCTTTATCTCTTCCCTTACTTTAGGCTAGTTTATTGAAGATTTGGAGTGCAATGAAGCAAGGAAGGAGATTCTACATACTTAGAATGAAGAAAGAAGAAGAAAAGCTTCTCTCAGTAGAATAGAGCATTTTAAAGTAGGATTTTAACTTTCTTAAAGGTTTCCAATGTAGAATGGTCTTTCTTGAAAATTGTATAGGACATTCTTAAGTTTCTAGAATGGTAAAATTCATGTAAATCCAAGCTTGTTTGTCCTCCCGAATTATGGTGTAAATTCAGTGTCTTTGGTTGTGGTTTCAGTTTTGACAGTGTCTGGTAAAATGACTATATCTTGAGTTTTAGACATCCAATTGAGGTGATTCAAATTTATGTGTAAACCTAAGATCATTATATACAACTTAGATGCAGATATAAATACCTATATAATATGATATCATGCTCTAAATTTATCAAGAATTCAAATAATTGTCCCAGTTGTAAAACAGAGCAGAACAAAGTTTTATAGTAACAAAATTGAGTCCAGGCAGCGCCGCCTGGGTGGCGGCTAGGCTTTGGGGTATATATATACCCCTTAAGGGCATTTGAAGGAGATATGGCTAGGGTTTGGAAGAAGCCAAAATGGGGAGAGTTTTAGAGAAAAATCCCATTCCAAATCCACATGCTTTGCAAGAAGAATCAAGAGAGGAGGTGGAATCTTTGAAGAAGAAGCAGTTAGACTTGAAGATTCAAGTTCAAGAACTCAACTTTTCATAACCAAGTTGAAGAACTCCAAGCTTTGAAGAAGAGAAGACTTGAAGACATGAGAATGAGCAATTCTTCCTCTTTCTTTTTTTATTTATGTTCTTTGATTGGTAATATGATAATGAGCTAAACATTTTAATACTTGGATGGTTATGAACCCTAGTTATTATCTATGTGAATGAATTTATTTCCTCAGTTGACTGAGCTCCAATTTCTTATGTATTATTTGTGGATTTAATTGCTTGAATGAACATGATTGTTGGTTGATTCATGAATTGGGTTTCTCACTTCGAATTGAGAAAGGAAGGGTGGAATAGACCATACACAAAAAATGAGGATGATTTAGGTGAATAGAGATAGGGGCCTCAACATGTTCCTGTTATTAGAGATATCTAAATGGAAATTCACTAAAATAAATACTTTCTTAGGTTAAATTAGCTAGAAAGAGATTTTAACTAATTAATCTAAATGTAGAGGACTCTCAACTAGGGATAGAGTGAGCCCTAATATAAGAATTTCACCAAACATAAGAAAGAAAAGATAATCAACCAAGAGATATTTCTATCACATAGGTAATTCTAAAGGAATATTCCATTCAAGTATCATTTTCTCAATTGAATTCCCTCTTGCAAGCAAGATTAATTAGTCAAGTTAGATTATTATTTCTAGTATTTATTTCAATCATTTTCATAATTGAATTGATAGACTAAATAATAGAGCAAAAGTGAGAAATGATATTTGATCATCTCCATGGATACGAGATTTGAAGACTTGCCATTATACTAATCGTAACGATAGGTGCACTTGCGTTGTGTTTGTGATCAAATTGTTGGAGATTGTGATAGAATTAAGTATAAGGGCATGGGAATTACAACAAGTTTTGTCGAAACATTTGAAATTCAATATTAACAAGTTTGGAATCATTTTAGACTAAAAGATAAGTCATTGAAGAACTTTTGAACCAAAATTTGTTTTCAAAACACTTGGTAAATCAAGGCTATTCAAAGCCATTTAATGTTCAAAAACTAAGTTTTGTGATTTCTTAGGGTTTATAAGAAGATACCTATTAAGCGCAGGTAAACCTACATTAGAGATTTCAAAGCCTTCAATTATATGGGATATGATGTTTATTCTTTAATCATTTGAGCATACTTGAGTTTTCCTTAGCACTTTAGCTACAAGGCAATGAGACTTCTTAGCTTCTTAATCCAAGAAATCCTATCACACAATAAGAATGTGAATTAGTGCTCATCAATGTTTTTCATTTATCAAAACTACTATATTTGCCCTTATGGTTAACAATCTCCCTTTTCTTGATGATGAAAAATTTTGATAAAATGTGATAGATTTAAACAATGTAGGACAAAGAAGCATTATTGTAATTGATGAATGATAAACAATTTGGCACAATAAAATAGAATAGCTTATAATGAGCCCAAGTCCTAACCAACCTCCATATACCTCCTTCCTTCCAATAAGACAGAAATTATAACATTTAAGCATCAGGAAAACTTCTAAGAGAGATTTTAAAGGTTCGAATGGATTAGAAAAGCTTCCCCATAGATTGTATTTATTTTTCAACAAGTTTGAACTTGAAGCGTTATAAGCCCAAATTTTGAAATTTCAAGTCGCATGGCAAAATATTCAAGATAGTTATTTTAATTCTTGAAAATAACATTTCCTAAGATTGTTCAACCATTTTAGAAATGATCAAGACAGCTTTTGAGTAATTTGATCAACAACAAAATAGCTTTTTGTTAGGAAAGTTCAGGTGTCTAATCTTTTGGCCTGCATCTAAACTTCAAGCCAAACTTTTAGTTAAAGTTTCAAGAAGATGATTTTTTCAACAAAAATCAAACTTGTCAATCATAATCATCTTATCATAACATTCAAGTAAGATATCAACCATGAAAGCAGGATATCAACCATAACCATGAGCATAAGGTATGTTTGGACTTAAAAATATCAAATATTCATAGCAGCAATTCATCAATACTCAAACATAATACTCACATATCATCATATTCATAGCATCAATTCATCAATACTCAACTTTCATATCAAATTAATTGCAAACACATTCATCAATTCATAGTAGCAATACACATTTTGGAATCACTCATTATCAATCACATTCATCAATTCATAGCAGCAATACACATTTTTCAATCACTCACTATCAATCACATTCGTCAATTCATAGCAGCAATACACATTTTTTAATCACTCACTATCACTTACACTTTCTTCTTCCTTTTTCTCATCAATCAAACTTGAGGTTTGGAAAGTGAAGTAGCATTAACCAAAGAAGCTCTCAACTCTAATGTATCATCATTGAGCTTCACAAAAACATCACAAGAAGCTAGAAAGACATATGAAAATCTGAAATGTGAAGTACATATCAATTGCTAGAAACAAAACAGTCATGAAATATATAAGCTATACTAAGTACATATGTTTTCTAAGTTAACAAAGCAATAAAAAGAGAGATAGGATGAAGAGATGCTTAGTCTTGTGATGGTCATGGAGAAGATCTTCTAGTTCCCTTCTTCTTTGCTATATGCTTCCCTCTTTCTTGGTTAAAGGTCATGATGGACAGTGTGGTGATTTAAGCTTTCTCGACCAAGCTACCATTTCACCAAAGTCCTCTTGCTGCTCCTCTTGATTTCCACTTTCTTGCTTTTCATCCTCTTCTTATTTTTGCAAGCCTTCAACCTTTTCTTCATTTTTCTCACTTCCTCGAGCTACTAATTCAAAGTCATCCCCATGGTCATCATCATCATCACTTTTCCTTTCTCTTTATCATTATCGTCCTCATCATCTCGCTCTTCTTTTTCATCCTCCTTATCTTCATCATCATTTTTTTCTTCTCTTCCTTGAGGTCTGGAGGTTCCTTCACCAACCTTTACTCCAATGGTTCTTGGAAAACTTGATGTGGTTGTTTAAAACTTCTAGGAATACCTCGACACCAATGGTATCTTCTCTAGTAATCCCTTCACCACTTGGGTTTTCTCCAACATTGGGATATGATTGAGTAGTAGGTAAACAATCTTCTCTTGGAGAGAGGTTGCTCTCCCTCAATTGATAAGTCATGCCACTTCTTAGTTTTCATCTCCCTTGTTAGAGAGCTCAGATGATAAAGATGAGAGAAATGATGGTTCACTTGCTTGTAAAACCACTGTAACCACATAATTTGGACAATTGAACTTCTGGTCTGTATCCGAACTTGTTATATCCTCTTACTTTAGCAAATTTGAACGACTGGACTTTTCGTCATGTGTCCGAACTTGCATCTGAATTTTTTTGTTCGGAATACTTGAGGATGTTTGGACATTTGAACTTCAGAGCATGCGTCCGAACATGCATCTGAACTTTACCTATCTTTTCAACACTTGAACACACACATTAGTAATTGAATTTTGATATTCCTAGGCTCTTCCTAAGATAGCAAGATCTTTCCTGAGCCACTGGCTTGGTAAAAATGTCAACAATTTGTTCATTTGTACATACTTAATCTAAACATATATCATCTTTCGCTACACAATCATAAATGAAGTATTGTTTAATCTCAATATGCTTTGTTGTAAAGTGTTGAATAGGATTTGTGGTCAAATTTATAGCACTAGCGTTATCATATAAAATAGGTACACATTTGAAATCTAATCCAAAATCAAGTAAAATGTGCTTCATCCATAGCACTTAAGCACAACAACTGTCGGCGGTGATATATGTAGCCTCTGTGGTAGATAATGACATGCAAGCTTATTTCTTGCTATACCAAGAGACAAGACAATTACCAAGAAATTGACAATGATACTAGTACTCTTATGCTTGACTTTACATCCAGTATAGTTGGCATCCGTGTAAGCAACAAGATCAAAAGAAGATGATTTAGTAGACCAAAGTCCATAATCATGTGCATCAACGAGATAACAAAGAATACGCTTAACAGAAATCAAGCGAGACACATTCGGACAAGATTGAAATGTAGCACACAAGCACATGACAAACATAATATCCAATTTACTAGCAGTAAGACAAAGTAAGCTTCCAATCATACCTCTACATACATTTTCATCAAAAATTTTAAGTTTCTCATGGCTGACGAGATCATAGCTGTACCAATATTCTTAGCTTGATCTATTCCAAAATTTTTTGAGAGCTCTTTGGTATATTTTTCTTGATTTATGAAGGTGCCATTTTTGGTTTGCTTGATTTGTAAGCCAAGAAAGAATTTGAGTTCTCCCATCATGCTAATTTCAAATTCACTTTGGATCAACTTAGCAAACTCATCACAAAGAGATAAATTAATAGCATGAAATATGATATCATCCACATATATTTGCATAAGTAAGAGATCATTGTCACAAGAGGTTTTTATAAAAGGTGTTGTGTCTACCATTGCCCTTGAAAATCCTCTTGAGAGAAGACCAGCACTTAATCTTTCATACCAAGCTCTAGGATCTTGTTTCAATCCATACAAAGCCTTGGATAGTTTAAAAACATGATTAGGAAATGTTTCATTATTAAACCGGGAGGTTGTTCTACATAAACTTCTGTATCAATAAAACCATTTAAAAGTACAATTTTGACATCCATTTTAAATAGTTTGAAACCTTTCTTATAGATTCAAGTCTAGATACGAGAGCAAAAGTTTCATTATAGTCAATGCCCTCTTCTTGATTGGATCCTTGGGCAACAATCTAGCGTTATTTCTAGCAACTTATCCAGATTCATTTAATTTGTTTCTAAAAATCCATTTTGTGCCAATAATGGGATGATCATGGGGTCTTGGGACAAGATTCCAAACTTTGTTTTTTTGAAGTTGATTTAGGTCCTCTTGCATAGCAATAATCCAAAAATCATCACACAAGGTGTCATCAATGTTTTTAGGTTGTATATGTCATCAAAAAGATCAAAGCTATCAATAAAGTATCGTCTTGTTTCAACTCCTTGGGAGACTTCAGCAATGATTTGTTCCTTAGATGACCTTTTACATTTCTTAGATCTTTGAGAATCTCTTGATCACCACTAGGGTGATCATCTTGTTCTTGCTCAGTCATTTCTTCTTCATTTGCATGATCTTTCGAGGTTGGTGCTTCAAGATGAGTTTTGTTGTCATTCATTCAAGTACCTACATCATTTTCATATCTTCTTTCAAAGTAAATGTTAGATTTATCAAAACTCACATGGATGATTTCCTCAACACATAGGATCCTTTTGTTATAAACCCTATAGGCTTTTTTGTTAGATGAATAACCATGAAAGATGCACTAATTATATTTTCTATAAAATTTTCCTAGGTTGTCACAAGTATTCAAGATAAAGCACTTACAACCAAATACTTTAAAGTAAACAATTGAGGGAGTTCTACCAAATAGAAGTTGAAAAGGTGTTTTTCTTAGAAAAGGTCTTAAAAGAACTCTATTCATCACATAGCAGTGGTGTTCATAGCTTCGACCGAAAAATTTTTCAGTAAAGAATTTGCACAAAGCATAGACTTAGCCATCTCTTGCAAAGTTCTACTTTTTTCTTTCAAGAACACCATTTGTTTGTGGTGTTTTGGCAGCTGAAAATTGTGTGAAATGTCATTTTCATTACAAAGTTTTGTAAAGTCATATTGTAAAATTTTCTCCCATTGTCACTCCTAACAGAAATCAATTTGCACTCAAGGGAGGCTTGAACTCTTTAGAAAAGTCTTACAAATTCATGAAAAGCTTCATTTTTTTGAGATAGAAAGAGTACTCAAGTCTTGAAAAATCATCAACAATCACATATACATACCTCTTACCACCAAGACTAGTGGTCGTCATTGGTCTAAACAAGTCCATATGAACAAGTTCAACATGTTTTGATGTAGATACTATTTTATTAGGTTTGAACGATATTTTTGTTTGTTTTCCATGTAGATACGCATCACAAAGATGTTTTTTCTCAAAATGAATTTTTGGTAATCCTCTAATAAAATCTTGTGAAGAAAGTTTGTTTAACATATTCATGTTCACATGACCTAATCTTCTATGCCATATATATACAATATTATCATGAACGGTAAGATATTTAACATCATTGGCAATGAGTTCATCAAGATATAGTACATATACATTCCCAACACTTTTTATAGCAAAAATAGTTTTGCCACTCACACTATCAAGAATAGTACAAGTATGACACTTAAATTCAGCTTTGCATCCATTATCACACAATTGGCTAATGCTAAACAAATTGTATTTCAAATCATAAATAAGCTATACTTGTTTAATGAGAGGGAAGTACCTTTACCAATATTACCAACTCCAAGGATTCTTCCTTTCTTCTTACCATAAGATGTGACAAATCCTTTGCTAGTGACTTGAAGTTCACTAATAAGTGAAGTATTCCCTGTCATATATCTTGAGCATCTGCTATCAAGGAACTACTTAGTGGCGCATGATCTTGGAGGGCAACGTACCTACACCAAATGAGAAGAAGTGACTTTTGGTACTCATATTTTCTTTGGTCCAAGGGGGGTTAATGATAGTTCCCTTAACTCTCCAAATGGTTTTAAAACCACTCTCTACTTTCCTTTTTCACATAGCATCTAGTGGCTCTATTTCCATATCTACCACAATAAGTACAAAATGCATGAGACATTGAAGTAGAAGTAGTAGTAACGGAGAAAATTTTTATATTTTGGAACATGTTTTACATGATTATAGGCAAGACCATGTTTTACAAATGACAATCTTTGAGAACCAAGTAGTTTGTTAAGATTGTCCCTTCCATTTGTAAACCTTTCAACACATTAAGTAAGATCATCAACCTTCTTTTTTAAGGTTTCATGATCAACTATCATTTTTTAAAGAGAAGAAATTTGAGCACAAATGATTATATTTTCAAGAGACATGTTTTGCAAAGAAACATTTAAAACTTCATTTTCAATGTATAAACAATCAATACAGTCAAGAAGTTTTTCGTTTTCACAAAATAGTTTTGAATTCTCATTCAACAATTCATCAAATTTGAATCTCATTTACTTGTTTCTTTTCAAAAACTTTTTAATTCACTATACATATCAATAAGTAATTCACTAGGATAATCAATATCATTATCACAAGTAGAAATTGAAGGATTCGGTTGTACCTCATGGTTTATTGCCAAAAAGCACAAGTTGGCCCTTTCTTCATTGTCATCATCACTTTCTTCGTTGGCATGTTCATCCCAAGCACCAACAAGCCCCTTTCCCTTCTTAAGAGATTTCTTCTTCTAGAGTTTGGCTTCTCTCACTTTTTCCAATGCTTTAGGGCAATCGACAATAAGGTGCTCGATACTTTTGCATTCATAACATTGAGGTTAGAACAATGGTCATGATTGTCCACCTTTCTTGAAAGGTCTTTTTCCCTACTTCAGAAATCATTTTTTGTAGAATTTCTTGAACTTTTTACTACCATAGCCATCTTATCGTCTTCACCATCCTCATATTCATCAGTTGAAGATTCTCTTGCTCACTAGAATTGTCAGAAGCTCTAAGTACAACTCCTTTCTTTCCTTCTGTTCATCTTCAAGGTCATTTACTCTCTTGAATTTCATCTCGTGTGTAAGTGGTGATCCGATGACCTGTTCAAGAGGAAGAGTCTTCAAGTCTTTTGACTCTTCAACAGCAATAGTCTTTTGTTGCCAAGATTTTGGTAGAGCCTCCAATATCTTCCTATCTTGTTCTCCAAGTGAGTAATTCTTCCCATAGGATTTTAGATCATTGGAGATGTTAGTGAATCTTACGAACATATCACAAATGTTCTCACCTTGCTTCATGGTGAATAGCTCATAGTCTTTCGCAAGCATTGCAAGCTTTGACTTCTTCACTTGATTTGTTCCTTCATGTGTTACTTGAAGAAGTCTCCACATATCATAAGCGGAATCGCTTTCACTCACTCCATTGTAATCATTCATATCCAATGTACAACTCAAAATATTGATGGCTTTGTGTTGTGTTTTATTGTATATGCCTTTATACTCAATTTTATTACAATCTCTAACAATTTGCACACAAACACTAGGCAAGTGCACCTATCGTTATGAGTAGTACAATGGCAAGTGAATTCAAATGTCGTATCCACGGGGGTGGTTAAATACCATTACTCACTTTATACTCTATTATTTAGCCTAACAAATTTCTTTTGTGAAAATGTTTTGAATAACTACTAGGAAAAAGAATCTAACTTAACTAGTTAAACCAACTTAAATCTTGCTTGTAAGAGAGAATTCAATAGAGAAAACAATACTTGGATGGTTAATCCCCCTAGAACTACCTATGTGATATAAATGTCCCTTGGTTGATAAATTTCACTTCTTGTGTTTGATGAAATTCCAATGATAGAACTCATTCTATCTCTAGATGAAAGTTCTCTACTCTTAGATTAATTAGTTGAAATCTCTTTCTAACCAATTCAACCCAATAATGCATTAAGAATTGTGAATTTCCAATTAGATTTCTCTAATTATCAAGAAGATATTTAGGTTTCTATCTCTAGTCACCTAAATCATCCCCATTGTTTGTGTATGGTCTATTCCACCCTTCCTTTCTCAATTCCAAGTGAAAATTTCCAGATTATGAATCAATTATATATCACCCTTCCTTTCTCAATTCCAAGTGAACAAAAAATTCCAGATTATGCATCAAGAATCCATTCAATCAATTCACCCATTCAAACCCACAAACAATCCACAAGAAATTCGAATTAAATCAACCAAGGAAACAATTCATTCACATAGGCAAAATCTAGGGTTCATACCCATCCAAGTATTCAAAATTTAGCTCATCAACATTTTACAAATCAAAGAACATAAAACAACAAAGAAGGAGGAAGAATTGCTCATTTTCATGGTTGAAATCTCCTCTCTTCTTCAAGGTTGAAGTTCTTCACGATTTTGTTGAGAAAGTTGCAGCTTTTTCCATGGATCTTCAAGGTTGATGTTCTCCTTCTTCAAGGATTCAATCTTCTCTCTTGATTTCTCTTGCAAGATTGATGGATTGGAAGAAGAATTTGGTGTGTTTTCTTGGTGTTTTACTGTTTTCTGTCCACTCCAGACCTCTCTCTCGTTTTTGCCCTAAAGGGGTATCCAAATCTGCCCCAAAAGAGAGAGAAATGCAGCTTAAAATCAGCTTCAGATCGACACAAACGGCGCCGCTTATATCACACCAAACGGCGCCGCTTGCCCCCAGTTTTGGTGCAAGTTTCTGCTGCCCGACTGTGACACTGTTTTGACTTCTAGGTGAATTAAGACCACCAAATTGGCTGATATAGGTCTTGATGTCTTCATACAAGTTGTAGATCAGGATATTATATTTCCACAGAGATTTGAATCACATCAATTGGGCATCTAGAACTCAAGTTATGAGCATTATACCAGACTGTGTCAAAAATAGAACCCAATGCAGAATAGGTGACTTTGCAGCATACATAGGGTAGGTAAATGAACTCCGATTGACACAAATTTTATCATTCTGAAAACTTCAGAATGTCCTCTATAATTGTCTAGAACACCACTTGTGCATTTGAAATATTCATAGAGGTCAAAATCGGACTTGAAATATGTCTACCAGTCTGTTTTTCCTCTGCATTTCTCTATCCTTCTTCATTGTGTAAATTTCCCTTATTTGCTTCATTTAATTCCAAATCTTCAATAATATCACCTAAAGCAAATAAGAGATAAAGGGAGTATAAATGGTGATTAAAACACCAAAATTTAGCATAACATTAAGCTCAAAATGATAATTATATATAGCACAAATATGGAATATCAAACTCCCCCACACTTAGATATTGCTTGTCCCCAAGCAATACTACAAAACAATTAAGAAATTTGAACAATAATCCACAAGAAATAACGAGTGTTTTGAAGTATTACAAAGGAATGCAAAACAGAGAAAGCATTACTTCTTGAGAAATCTTGAGCAATCCACACAATCAATCTAAAAGTCATCCTAAGTATCCATCACAAAGATTAAACAATCACCCCCTTGTCTTACAATGCAAGCAAGAATCCGTGTGTGTTGTGTTTCCAGCTAATGCAAATGCTCAAAAATTATAAGAGTGAATTTCATGTTATTGGCCAAGGAATTCTCATCAAGAAAGCATAATACCCTATAAGCTCGACATTTACAAAACCTCTCCACTAATACGGTAACCAAAATTTAATCTCGATTAGGTAGGACTTTCATGCTTGTAATATTAGGCTCAGGGAAAGTTTAGGGTGCCAAACGAAGGTAAGGAATTCAAGATCAAAGAAATGAGAGCTAAAGAGAAAGGAATGAGATATAAAACAAAAGCAATAACCCTTATTAGCCACAAGGAATATCACCATTCCCCTACATTCAACCACAAACTCCCATTCTCCACCAGATCCCTTCACATTGGATTCAACCACTTGCACATATTAAGCTTCAATCCACAATCTTTCCATCATCACCCATCTTTATCAACTCATAAATTTAACCTCAATCATGACAAAATTTACAATAATAATAATGAAAACATATATACATCTTGAAGGCATCAAGAAATGTAAGAAGCCTTCTCAATAATAGACAAATATATAACAATTTTTTTTTCTTTTCTCTTTTTTTTTCTTTTTTTTTTCGATTGAGGTGTAATCCAATTCCCAATCATATAAAATCATCTCACCACTCTTTTCCCTTTTTTTTTAAAGCCTATTTTTCCTATCATCTTCCATTCCACCCATTGTTCCAATTTCCACAATGCTCTTTGCTAACTTAAGGGTAAAAATGCAATTAGCTCTCGCAAAGAAGGGTTAAATATAAAGAGTGGAGTTTTAAAATTTGAAAGAAGGAAAAATCTAGAATATAGATTGGAAAGTTTATGCACAAAGGCTTCAAGAAATGGTACTACGAATAAACTAAAGAGCGGTGGCTAGAAAGGCTCAATCGGGACAAAGAAGGCCTATTACCATCATTTCGAGATCAAACTAAGGTTACTTACTCATTTCGCCTCAAGGCAAGTGAATGCGGGTTCTAGGGTAAAAGTTATGTTGAATTCTAAGGCCAATAACACAAGATTCAATCCCATAATCATCACAACAAAGCAAAGTGGAATGTGCTTAAACGATGAATTCCATACAAGCAAGGAATACAAGGGGTGCTTACTTAATCCAAGTTTAAGGTACTAGTCATGACCTTTAGAATGCTTGTATAACTACTCCTTGAGAAAAGATAACACATGCAAGTCTTAAAGTACCTTGAAGATTCCAATAATAAAAATAAGCAAATTCAATAAAAAAAATTAAAAAAAAATCATGAAAATAGCCTATACTACTAAAGCCAACTAAACTCCCCCACACTTAAGACAACATTGTCCTCAATGTTGGGAGAGAGATAAACAAAAGACTGCATAAATAGAAATATATGACATAAACTACAGAAGAACGCCACACCAAACCACCAAACACAAAACGGTAAAAAACAATGGCTGCTACGTACGTGAAGGCTGGGCGAACCCATATGAGCAGCAAGCTGCACCTTCTATATACTTCATAGCAAAAGGAAATAAAAGAAAATTAGAAATAATGACATAATAAAAACTGAATAAAAAAATTGCATGAAAATAAATAAATAAAAGGTCAAAAATAGAAAAGAAAGAACTCCCCTTCGTTCTTGGATATACTTTCTTTTCCAAAATCAATCGTTAAGAGAAACTAAGCTACCAATGCGAAAACAAAAATGTCACAAATAACGTTAAAAGTAATACACAAAAAAATAAAAAATTACAAATTGCTAAACAAGAAAAACAATTATCACTAAAATTTAAAACAAACAAGAAAGAACCAACCAAAATGAAAAAAAAAAATGAACAGTACCCATTGAACAGTAACCGGCGCCGCTTGGAGCACACCAAGCGGCGCCGTTTCAGCCCAGAAATGCTACAGTGAAACGCGATGAACAGTAACTTCTTTTTTTTTCAAACTCAACTACAAATTCAATAACAAAATTTAACAAAATAATTTATTACAACTTAAAAATTATACCAAAGAACACATTATAAAACTCTTCACAATTCAAGGAAATTAAAATCTTCAAACTCAAAACCACATTAAACACAATTATGTAAAAAAAACATTATACAACAAGTCTCAAACACAAGAACAGAGTAACAACATAAAATAGAAAGTAAAACCAAAGAAAAAAAGAAAAAAAATATGCACAAATGAAAAACGTTGCTGGAAGAAGCTTACTCATCCCCTAAGTCAAGGGAGCACAAATATGATCGTCCCAAGTTCTTTCTCACTACAATATGATGAAGTTTGAGTCTATGTTTGCTTACCATTAAGGTTCCCTTTTCCGGGTGATAGATTTCTACTACTTCATATGGGAGTACCTTACTTACCACAAATGGGCCAATCCACTTAGATTTAAATTTACTTGTGAACAACCGCCATCGCGAGTCATTCAATAAAACTTGCTCTCCCGACTTGAAATCTTGATTTTGGTCAATGTTTTGGTCTTGCTTTATTTTCACCTTTAATGACGAAACTCTTGTACAATAGTTTTCCGCATTTCCATTGGAACCTTTCACATCAACCGCAATCTCTTCTACTAACTTATTCTTCTTTTTCTTTGCATCATTGCCTTTGATTAAAGATGGATCCAAAGAATCTTTCACCAAGGTTTCTGTAAAGAATTAGAGACATGAGCATCTATATCATCAATCTTACCATGAGAATGATTAGGATCCGAAGAATATTTCAAAGGTTTCAAAGCTTTAAGTACAACCTCCTCAGTCTTCTACCCTAAGGGTCAACTTTTCTTCACTCACATTTATATTGGCCTTAGCAAAGTAGCTAGAAAATGTCTTCCTAAGATCAAAGGAATCTCAACACTCTCATCCATGTCAAGTATCACAAAATCAACAGAAATATGAATTTATCAACTTTGACAAGCACATCTTCAACAATACCCCTAGGATGTCTAACTCGAACCATCTCGCAAATTGAATACTCATCTTAGTATGCTTTGGTTCACCTAGGCCTAATTGTTTGAAAACATTAAATGGCGAGCAAGTTGACGCTTAGCACCCTAAAGTCGACCAATGATTTATCAAAAGAAAGACTACCAATATTGCAAGGAATATTAAAACTCCCTCGGATCTTTTAGCTTTTGAGGTAGCTTTCCTTTGTTTTGAAGGATGGCAGAGCATTCCCTCATTCAATGTTACCGTTGAAAGTTCTCGAAGCCTCTTCTTTTTCGAAAGTACATCCTTGAGGAACTTAGCATATTTCGGCATCTCTCGAAAGAATTTCAACAAATGGTAAGTTAATGTGCAATTGTTTGAATAGTTCAAGAAATTTACCAAGTTGCTCATCCTTTCTATCTCTTAGAAGTGCGGCGGGGTATGGAATTCTAGGCTTGTACTCCGGGAACCATCTTCTTCAAATGCTCTTCCTTTTTCTCAAGAACTGTTTCTTTAACTTGATTTTCATTTTCCCCCATGCCTTGGGATTTCACCTTACATTCCAAAGCATTTGATTTATTTTCACTTCCCAAAATCACCATATTCACATGTTCTCGTGGATTGATAAAGCTGTGTTGCTAGGTAAAGCTGCCCATTTGTCTTTCGAAACAAGCTTTGCCAATTGACTTATTTGATTTTCCAAATTTTGAATGGAAGCTTGTTGGTTCCTCAGGGGATGCTTCTTGATTTTGGGAACCGGGTTTCGGTAGTCTCAATGAACTTTGTCATTAATTCTTCAAGGCTAGGCTTCACCGGTTGTTGAAGAGGTGGAGGAGGTTGATGTTGATAAGGAAGAGATATTTGGGGTTGAGAATTTGATGAAACTTAGAAGCCGGGAGGTTGAAACGGTCTTTGTTGCCCTTGGTTGCTCCATGAGAAGTTTGGATGATTCCACCACCCCGGATTATAGGTATTACTATAAGGATTGTTGGGTTGCCTTCCTCCTCCAAGGAAATCCACATGCTCCGTTGATGATGCATTAGAAGTTCCCATGGTTTGGCACTCATGGTTTGGATGACCACCTCCACAAAAATCACAAGCCATCATCACTTGGGAGGTTTGAGGTGACAAACTCAAGCCCTCAATCTTCTTATTTAAGGCATCGAATTTTGCCTCCAAAGCCGTCATCATGTCTACATTGTGTATTCCACTAGGCTTGGCTTTCGGTCTAGGATTCCCCCATTGGTAGTTGTTCATGTCAATGTTTTCAATGAGGTCTTGTAACTCTTCCGGTGTTTTCAAACTAGTGGTACCTCCCGAAGAAGCATCAATGAGTTGCTTGGAAGGGAAATTTAATCCACTATGGAATGTTTGCATTTGAAGCCCCAAATCTAGACCATGATGTGGACATTTCCTCAATAGCTCCTTCCATCTCTCCCAAGAATCATATAAACTTTCACTCTCCATTTGTTGGAAAGAGAAGATATCATTTCTTAGCTTTGCAGTCCTTGCCGGAGGGAAATATCTAGCGAGGAACTTCTCGGCAAGATTGTTCCATGTAGTGATGGAACCCGGTGGAAGTGATTTCAACCATGACTTGGCTCGATCCCTCAATGAAAATGGAAATAGCCGAAGGCGGATGGCATCTTCGGAAGCCCCATTAATCTTGAAAGTATCACATATCTCCAAAAAGTTGGCAATATGAGCATTCGGGTCTTCGTCCGGTAAACCATCAAATTGCACCAATTGTTGAACCATTTGGATGATATTCGATTTGATCTCAAAATTGTTGGCTTCAACTCTTGGTCGGGCAATGCTTGACTCCGCTCCTAACAATGAAGGTCGCGCATAGTCTCCCATTGTCCTTGGCCTTGCATTTCCGTCATGCGCCATATTGTTCTCAATTTGAGGATTCTCACCTTCAACTTCAATTCCTTCAAGTATCACCTCTAGGTTTATGCCCCTTGGATCCCAATAAAAAATCTGCTCAACTTCGGAATTAAGTTGATTCAATTCTCCCGAATTACTTGTGGTCATAAACCAAAAGACTTCACACCTTCAACACAAATAAAGTAAAAGTTTAGCTCAAAAAATACTTCCTTAAAACAAAACAAAAACAGAGAAACATAAGATAAGAACCCCAATTCACTAATGACTTACAAAATTACAAACAAGACAACAAATACTAACACTAGAAATAGGTATTATAACAACAAATAAGTAAAATGACTAAATCAATAGATTGCAAGCTTTCCTAATATTAACCAATTCTCCCCGGCAACGGCGCCAAAAACTTGTTGTGTTTTATTGTATATGCCTTTATACTCAATTTTATTACAATCTCTAACAATTTGCACACAAACACTAGGCAAGTGAACCTATCGTTATGAGTAGTACAATGGCAAGTGAATTCAAATGTCGTATCCACGGGGGTGGTTAAATACCATTACCCACTTTATACTCTATTATTTAGCCTAACAAATTTCTTTTGTGAAAATGTTTTGAATAACTACTAGGAAAAAGAATCTAACTTAACTAGTTAAACCAACTTAAATCTTGCTTGTAAGAGAGAATTCAATAGAGAAAACAATACTTGGATGGTTAATCCCCTAGAACTACCTATGTGATATAAATGTCCCTTGGTTGATAAATTTCACTTCTTGTGTTTGATGAAATTCCAATGATAGAACTCATTCTATCTCTAGATGAAAGTTCTCTACTCTTAGATTAATTAGTTGAAATCTCTTTCTAACCAATTCAACCCAATAATGCATTAAGAATTGTGAATTTCCAATTAGATTTCTCTAATTATCAAGAAGATATTTAGGTTTCTATCTCTAGTCACCTAAATCATCCCCATTGTTTGTGTATGGTCTATTCCACCCTTCCTTTCTCAATTCCAAGTGAAAATTTCCAGATTATGAATCAATTATATATCACCCTTCCTTTCTCAATTCCAAGTGAACAAAAATTCCAGATTATGCATCAAGAATCCATTCAATCAATTCACCCATTCAAACCCACAAACAATCCACAAGAAATTCGAATTAAATCAACCAAGGAAACAATTCATTCACATAGGCAAAATCTAGGGTTCATACCCATCCAAGTATTCAAAATTTAGCTCATCAACATTTTACAAATCAAAGAACATAAAACAACAAAGAAGGAGGAAGAATTGCTCATTTTCATGGTTGAAATCTCCTCTCTTCTTCAAGGTTGAAGTTCTTCACGATTTTGTTGAGAAAGTTGCAGCTTTTTCCATGGATCTTCAAGGTTGATGTTCTCCTTCTTCAAGGATTCAATCTTCTCTCTTGATTTCTCTTGCAAGATTGATGGATTGGAAGAAGAATTTGGTGTGTTTTCTTGGTGTTTTACTGTTTTCTGTCCACTCCAGACCTCTCTCTCGTTTTTGCCCTAAAGGGGTATCCAAATCTGCCCCAAAAGAGAGAGAAATGCAGCTTAAAATCAGCTTCAGATCGACACAAACGGCGCCGCTTATATCACACCAAACGGCGCCGCTTGCCCCCAGTTTTGGTGCAAGTTTCTGCTGCCCGACTGTGACACTGTTTTGACTTCTAGGTGAATTCAGACCACCAAATTGGCTGATATAGGTCTTGATGTCTTCATACAAGTTGTAGATCAGGATCTTAGATTTCCACAGAGATTTGAATCACATCAATTGGGCATCTAGAACTCAATTTATGAGCATTATACCAGACTGTGTCAAAAATAGAACCCAATGCAGAATAGGTGACTTTGCAGCATATATAGGGTAGGCAAATGAACTCCGATTGACACAAATTTTATCATTCTGAAAACTTCAGAATGTCCTCTATAATTGTATAGAACACCACTTGTGCATTTGAAATATTCATAGAGGTCAAAATCTGACTTGAAATATGTCTACCAGTCTGTTTTTCCTCTGCATTTCTCTATCCTTCTTCATTGTGTAAATTTCCCTTATTTGCTTCATTTAATTCCAAATCTTCAATAATATCACCTAAAGCAAATAAGAGATAAAGGGAGTATAAATGGTGATTAAAACACCAAAATTTAGCATAACATTAAGCTCAAAATGATAATTATATATAGCACAAATATGGAATATCACTTTGTAATTCAATGTCATCCTTCTTGAGTTACTTTCATCATATTCATCCATTGGCTTTGGCTCCCTTGTGACTCCATCGACTTTCATTCTCATTGGGATGTGGGGACCTTTCTCAATAATATTCCCCAAATCAAAGTTAATAGAACAAATATATATCTTAATTCAAGATTTTCAAAAAGTAAAATTTACTTCATCAATCAAAGGAAGTCTATTTGTGAAAGACACTTCTAAATAAGGCAAGTTTGAAACATTAGCCATAGGATCATAACTTATAGGTTGTAAAACAATACAAATAATCCCTTGCTCTGATACCAATAGAAAGACCTAAGAAGGGGGGGGGGGGGAGAATTAGGTCTTTGACTAATCTTTAAAATCTTTCCCTTTTAGCAAACTTAGTTAAAAAATGATGAAGGTCCTAATTTTTCAAAGAGACTATAATCATCAAAGCAAATGAGAAATCAATGAAAGAAGAGCAAAAAACACAAGCAACTTATAGTGGTAAGTTGTTCGATCTCCTCAAGATCTACATCCATTATCCTGAATCCACATTCAAGGATTTGAATCAACTCAACTATAGAAAATAGTTAATAAAAGTACATAACAAGTTTACCCAACAAAGCTTTTACTCCACAACTTTTTTCACCACAAGAATCAAGGTTCCTCTCCCAAAAGGGTTTTATATCCACAAGAAAACCTTGAATTGAACAAGTAGATGAAGAGTAAGAAGAGTTATTACCAACAACTTGGTAGATGATGACACAATTTAGCAACACTTCACCTTTTGATATTTGAATCTTGAATCAACAAATCAAAGTACAAGACAAAAGAGAGCTCTATTGTATTCAAATGATTTTGGAGTCCTAAGATACTTCAAGTGTTCAAAACTACCAAAACATTTGGAGTTTATGGCTTTCATAGACTTCAAAATTCAAATCCAGCCGTTAAAAAATAGTTAGTAGCAGCTAATTTCAGAGGGATTTGAACAACCGAACTTGGTTCTCTGTGTCTGAACTTACTATGTTCATGCTCTCAAGAAAAGGTTGAACGACTGAACTCGGACCACTACGTTCGAACAGTTGTTCAAATTTCACTAGAAATTCAGCAGTTACATCCATTGTTTGAACGTCTAAACTTGAGTCTTAACTTTTCAAAGTTTATGAAAACATTTGAAAAGCAATCTCAACAAGTTTGAAATCATTTTAGGCTAAAAGATAAGTCATTTAGAAACTTTTAAACTAAAAGCCTTTATCAAAACACTTGTTAAATCAAAACAAATCAAGGCCATTTAATGTTCAAAGACCAAGTTTTGTGCTCTCTTATGTATTCTATAGATTCCAAGGACAAAAATACCTATTAAGCACAGGTAAACCTACGCTAGAGTCTTCAAAGCCTTCAAGCACATAGGATATGTTCTATATTATTTAATCATTTGAGCATGCTTGAGTTGTCCTTAGCATTTTAGCTCCCAGAAAATGAGACTTCTTAGGTTCTCAATCCATGAAATCCAATCACACAATAAGAATGTGAATTAGTCTACATCAATCTTTATCATTTATCAAAACTACTAGATTTGCCTTTAAGATTAACACTGTCGATTTTAAATTAGTTTCAAAATAATCTATTTCAAACTGGTTTCCAAACCTATATCCAAATAAGGTTCTAAATCAATTTCTAATCAGTTGCAAAACCCTAATTCAATCGGTTTCAATACTATTTCAATAGGTTCATAGCCTAAATCGGTTTCAAATCAAATATTTAATATTTAAATTTGTAGATTATAACTAAGGTTTATAACGTGGCATCCTACACCACTGATTGATTTAGATAATTGTGTCCTCAATATATAATTACAGTACAAGAAAAAAAAGTAAATTTGAAATCAACAAATCAATTTCAAAATAAGGATTTGAAATAGTTACGAGTCGGTGCAGAGCAGTTTCAATTTTGGTGATCACATCTCGATTTTGAAATCAAATAAAGTTGATTTCAAATTTGAATCAGAATTAAAAACTGAATTCAAGAAATAAAAAATGAAATAAAAAATTTTGGTCAAATGGGCCAGGTTGGCTGACCCGACCCGGACTGACCAGAATCAATGGCTAGATTAGACTCATGCACGCACATGCCCAAGCTAACGCGTCTGTGAACGTGCCAATAACCTTCAAAAAATTTCCTGTGTCATGGTTCGAATTTGCATTGCTGGTCTGGGAAGCATGTACCTCTACCAGATCAAGCTTCTTGTTATGCTATTTTTCTATAATTAATATATTTATATTGTATATACACACACACACACACATATATATATATATATATAATATTTTTAAATTAATAATATGTGATATAATTATTTTTTAAGTAATAGATGATATAGTGTTTTTAAACAATCTTATTTATAATATAATTTAGAGAAATAAATATTATAAGATGTTACTTATTGAATTGTATTGTAATACATTTTTTTGAAATGGGCCATGTAAATTTGAATCCGTACAAAATATAATTTTTATTCTTTATATCCCTAAACTAACAAAATGAAAAAATAATCTGAGGTAGTATTCCTTCATCTTTCTCTAGTTCTGCTGCTGTTGGAGACTCACGAATGTTTATTATCCCCAAGGGGCATACGTAAGTTGAATATGATTTTTAATGGCACTTTATCCATATTTGGAGCAACCTAAGTATCATGCCTTCTATTTGTCTAATGAATGCTAGACTTTAACTTATTTTTACAAGCATTTTACAATTTTAGTGACCTATTCGTTTGTGTAGGGACAATTACTGATATTTTTCAGCGGATGTCTCACGGTTTGTATAGGAGCTTTGGCAATGTACCATCAGATGTTCATGAACTTTGGTTTGGAGAGTTCCAAGTAAGTTAATTTTATATTATCATAATTTACATGATAATTTTCAATAATATTTGTTAATATAAGGGAGAACATTTTCTCTCAACTTTACAAAAGGTGTATTCATGGTCGTAGGGCGTGGACTATCCAATTTTCAAAGCAGATGAAAGGATTCTTATGCAACGTAAGAAAAAATAATCAGAGCCTGGAGTGGTTGCCTGGGACAATGTACTTGTAGTTATAGGAGTATTGGCAGTCCAAAGAGTTCAAGAAAATTTCTGACACAGAGAGAAAGCTTGAATCGAGAATTATTGAGTAATATTTCTCTTCCTTCTGTGATATTTAATAACTTAATAAATTTATTACAATGAACTTTGTATAGCTTAGTTACTTATTGCATTAAGTATTTAATGAATTTATTTTATTTGAGTTTTACTTGGACGTTCGTAATCTTCTAATTGTTTTTTTTTTTGCTTTATATATCTATTTTCATTTATTTAAACAATAGAAACTTTATAGGCAAATTTCAAGAATCTTATAGATCAAGTATCTAGGAAACAGCTACTAAGAGTGGTAGTTATGTACCTGATCAGTTGAGCTTGATAGTGCGATTAGCTGATAGATTCGAGAAGGACCATGTCTACAATCTTGAATTAGGGTCCTTTTGCCTCAAGGGAGAAAGCAGGAGTTCAAGGAGCAATTCATGTATTTAGGGGAAGTTGTCATTAGTGTTGCAATCGATACGAGAGAGCATAGAGGCTAATGTTCGAGCCAAATTGGAGCAGAAAATGAAGATGAAGATGAAGAAAAAGATGACCAAAATGTATGAGGCACAACAGAGGATATTTACTCAACTGGTATTTGACTTTCCTATAATTTCTGACTCATCAGATGATGAAGTTTGAAATACCTAAGAGGGGGGTGAATTAGGTATTTGGCTAATTATCGAAATCTTTTTCTATTTTTCAAATCCTTTGCCTTAATAAAAGTTCTTCTTCAAATTCACAAACTCTAAATTTATATGTGATTCAATGGTTGAGACAAGATGATCAAACAATAAAAATCACATCCAATTAATCAACAACTAAGAACAAATAATAATAACATAAGTATGTATGAAGTAAAGCAATAAGAAATTGAACACCCGATTTATAGTGGTTCGATCTCTTCAAGATCTACATCCACTACCTTGAGTCCACACTCAAGGATTTCAATCAATCCACTATATGCTCAATTTCAACAATTACATAAGAGGCTAACCACACTATGGTTTTACACTCACAACCTCTTCTAATAATTATACAAACAAGGTTCACCCTTCCACAAGGATTTTATATCTAAAGACAACCTCAAGACTAATCTAATCCAAGGCTCACCCTCCAACGGGTTTTACACTACAACCTTGATTAATCTAGTCTATGGCTCACCCTTCCACAAAAGGGTTTTATGTCACAAGATAACCTTGCAATTAGGTAGTAGAAAAATAGAATTAAATGAGGAATAAATGAGTTTGAATATTACCAACGCTTCTTGGTAGATAAATACAATTGCTAGCACCACCTCACATTTGCCTTTGGAATCTTGAATGTACACCTTTGAGCACAAGGCAATTTGAGTGCTTTCAATTTTATTTGATGTAAAATAAGTTAGAGCATGTAAGATTCGTTAAGTTCAAAGTAAATCTGGAGTTTATGGCTTTTATAGAATTCAAAAATCAGTTTAAACAGCCATAAAACGGCTAGTAACGGCTAGTTTCAGAAAGCACTGTACGGCTACTATTCACAAAATTCGGACGACCGAATAACCTTGCAATTAGCTAGTAGAAAACACAATTGAGATAAGAAAAGAGAGTGTGTAAGATGTTACCACTTTGTTGGTAGATGATTACACAATGTTTCACCTTAACACTTTGTTGCCTTTGGAATCTTGAATTTCAATCTTTGAGCACAAGGCAATTTGAGAGTTTTTTAATTCAATTTGATGTAAAACAAGTTGGAAAATATAAGATTTGTTAAGTTCAAAGTTGTTATAAAAAATATGGAGTTTATGGCTTTTATAGAATTCAAAAATCAGTTAAAACAGCCATAAAACGGCTAGTAACGGTTAGTTTCAGAAAACACTGTTCATGTTAATAGTGGTACTGTTATACACTGTTCATGTGAATAGTGACACTGTTCATGCACCGGTCACAAAAATTCGGACGACCGAATTTCCAGCTTCGTCCGAATCTTCGTCTGAATTTCTCCGGAAAAACAGTCGGTATTGTTCATGCACTATTCACAAAAACATTCTAGCCTGAATTTTTTCCGAATTTCTATGGAAGAATATTAATACTGTTCATGTGAACAGTGTTGCTGTTCGTGAATAGTATTACTAACATGCATATTAGTCCTCATCAATATTTGTCATTAAACAAAACTACATGATTTGCCCTTAGGGCTAACAAAGTTGAAGAGAACGAACATGATGCAACATCCAGTCCACTTGTTACCCAGACATAGGATCAATGTTGTTATTTCCATTTCACTACGTTATGTATCTGGAGTTCTTATTCTGATGTGTTGATATTGATAGTTATGATTGGATTGATCGTGGTTTATTAATGATAAGCTTTACTATTAAGAGTTTTTAATTTTAGTGGATTTATATTAATGTATTCGATTGAATTAATCTAGGGTTCTTTGTGATCTGATGATTTCATATTGGGCGATTTTTAAAATTTGCAGGAGGCCAACAAAAAAATAATTTTTTTGAAAAATTCTATATTAAATGGGAACTAATTTGAAACCAAAAATCAATTTAAAATTTAAGTCTTTAAGAGTGAGAAGAGGGTGTTTCTCAAAGAAGAGCAAATGTGTAAGGTTTGAGCTGATATTGAAAGCAGGTGAAAGCTTTTATCTTTTTATCTTCATCTCTTCACAGTTTAGAAGTGTTAGTTGTAAACTTGTGCCACCATGGCCGAGGAGCTTCTTGGGTGGAAAATAGTTAATAAATCTATTGAAAATCTAGTGATAGTTGCTAGATCTATTTGTAAAACTATTGGGTATAACTTGAGAGTTTCTTCGGTGTAAGAAACTTAGGAGTAAGAAAATTAGGCTTGTATGGTTTGATCTCTATCGTTCAATGAGTGGATGTATGCATGTTGCTGAACTACTATAAAAATCCTCATGTCCTTTTTTATTCTTGCATGACTTTGATTGCTTGCTCGAGTTACTTTTATATATCTTTTATTTTTGGAAAAGAGATTTTTTTGAAAAATGATCAAGTTCAAAGCATACTCTTCAAACAATGGAAAGACATGCATAAACTATTATTCATATAATATCTCATAGAATGTGTTAGCCCTAAGGGCAAATTATGTAGTTTTGATTAATGACAAATATTGATGAGGACTAAAATGTTTGATTATTGTGTGATAGGTTTTGTAAATTGAGAAGTATGAAGTCTCATTGCTTTGAAGCAAAAGTTCAAGAACAACTTCATTTAACCAAGTATTTGAAGTTTGAAGAATATTGTTCTAAAGATGATCAAAAGGCATTGAAGACTTGAAGTGTAGAGTGCATTTAACTTTTAGGTAAATTTCTATGTAAACTCTACACTTGCATGTCTTGGTTATCATTGAATGCATAAGAGAGCATAAAAATAATCTTATGATCTTAAAAGTCTTTGAATGAATCTTTTTATAAGATATGTTTGTAAACTTCATATGTTCATGTTTTTCAAGCTTAAATATTGTTAAATAAGTTCTCTATATATATCAAATGTTTTTCAAACTCATTGAAGTTATATCTCAAATGATTTTACACAGTTTGAAAATGCTTTCAAAAAATTCGGTCGTCCGAATTTTGTAGCAAAAGTTTGCTACTATTCTTCCAGAGAAATTCGGAAGAAGATTCGGACGCAGCCAAAAAATTCGGTCGTCCGAATTTTTGGCCTTCAGCATGGTCACTGTTCTTCCAGAGAAATTTGGAAGAAGATTCGGACGCAGCAAAAAAATTCGGTCGTCCGAATTTTTGTTCTCAGCATGGTTACTATTCAGCATGGTTACTATTAATTTAAAAACCGTTTAGGAGCTGAATTTTGAGATTTAATTAAAAATTCATCAAAAAATAAAAAATTAATTTAGAAAATGATTTCTTAATCTATTAATAAATAAAAAAATTTAGTTTAGAAACTAATTTATTTTGAAATCGATTAGAAACTGCTTAGAAACTGAATTTTGAAACCGATTATAAAATTAAAAAAGAAAATTTGATTTAGAAACCGATTTGAAACCAATTTATTAATCTAAAAAATAAAAAATTTATTTAGAAACTGAATTTTTTAAAACCGATTAGAAACTTCTTAGAAACCAAAAAAATGAAGACTGGTTGGACTATTTGAACTATACCGTCATGTGCTTGTCACCAAGATCCTTCAAAAGAAAGTGTATGCTAGTGCCTTCCAGGCGATGCTAGTGTATTATATCAATCTAAAAGCTAAGAAAGGAAACAAATTGAATTCTAATGATTTTGTAATACTTTCAACAATTAACTTGAAGGACGTTTGACTATGGTGCTTTAGCCTGCGCATCTAGTTTCATTTGTTATACTTGATATAAAAGAAATGTTTTTCCCCTTATTTTCTATATTTCTATTGAAAAATGAATCTAAGCTGCATTTTAGTGGTATTCAAGCCTTAAAACCAGCCATGTAGTTGATTCAGGTTTGCAAATAACCTAAGGCAAAATAATTTGCCTAAGGATAGCCTAGTTGTAGAATCTAGGAAATAGCATGCCTTATCAGAAAAATTTTATCTCTGAAGAATATCTGTATGATTTGTTATGAAACAAAGAAAAGGTTTCCTACACAATAAAAAAAAGAGACAAATTTTCTCTATTTTATCTCATTCACTGGATGTGCATGAGCTGAATTTTATAATAAATACAAGTACGTTATGTACTAATGTGTATCCTTAAAGAAGTCACTAAGAAAGTATACTTGGTGAATTATCAATTTTGTGCTTACTTTTTAAATTTATTAAACGTAGGAGGCTGAAGGCGGGAATCATCAATTTTATGTTTTGTTTTAAAATTTATTAAACATAGGAGGGCTAAAGGCGGGATATGGTGTTGTTTAAGCTGAAGTCCTCTCCCTTTTTCTTTGCTTAAGAGGTAGGTCTATCGGATTATACAATGGTTGTACTTGTCACATAAGTCATTGCGTTGGTATGTTGTCTCTGAAGAATTCACGACTTGGTTTAGTGAATATGTAAGTAGTGTAAGACTTCGTTCTTGATTAAAAGATCTTAATGTGACCCACATATTATAAGTAGTTAGCATATTTTCTCTTATCATGTAAATATTAATAAAAACATGATTGGTTATGATTTTGGAATATAATCCGGATGTTTTCTTGATGGAAGGAAATTCTAATTGGTATCCATCATATGAGAGTTCCTAGTTTAGCCTATTTAAAGCCATCAGTTTAAGGGTTTTTTAAGGTTGATAGGCATAGGCTAGAAGACTCCCACAAAAACTACACAGAGATTGAGAAATCGAGTAAGTTCAAATTAATGTATTATCTTTACGCAATTACTTGAACAATATTGGCCAAAGGTACGCATTTTAGTTTTTTTTTCGCTGGAGACATATTTTGATTCATGTCTATATTAAATTTCTTTCATGTGGTATCAGAGCCTTCTTTAGCCTTGTTGTTTGCTAATGAGTGGTAGGAATTAGATAGCGTGTGCACGCACTTGAATCTTTAGCTCTCTTATGAAATTCGTCACGTGCCTCTGCAATGCTGAATTACTTGCCTCCTCAAGGCAATCTGCACTGGACCGATTGGCCTACTTACTCGGCCGTCTCAGCCACTGCATGCACCAGTGGTGAATTAAGCCTTCATTGAACCATGCTTTTGTTTCTTTTGATTTTTGTCTTATATGGGGTTAACAGAAAAAAAATAGACGCTAGCTTTTGGCTTATTTCATTCGGTTATAGACTTCAATAAAGGCAATTACTCTGCAGAAAGTTTCCTTGATTTTTTTCTATTAGGAATTGTCTTATATGATCTTTGTCAATATGATGGCTATATTGTAAAGTTTAATTTCTGATTTACGAGTTTATACCAGAAATTTTATTATAAATTTATTATAAGAATATTTTATTCCTTCCATTAAAACCTTAAACTTTTAGGGCATGAAGAAATTTTTTAAAATAGTGCCTCTATGAAGCCTCTTTGAACTTGGGACTTTGATTTATTTTATTTTAATTCAATAACATTTTGAATATATTTTTGGAGTATATTTTTTAAGAAAAAAAGTATGTCAGTGAATTAAATATGATATGGTTAAATCTCATGTCCCTATATAATTTCGTACAAATCAGCATATAGTTAAGTTGATTTTTTAAATAATTATTTAAAAATTATTTATATTTTTGTCAATTGTTTAAGAGTAGCCAAAGCATCTTAAATACTGGAAACATAAGGATTTTAGTCACATAAAATTTTGGTGACTAAATAATGACATCTATAAGGTAACATATAATTTTAGGGGCATATTTATTACATTATGTGTATATACAAAAATCTTATCAACATAATGATAGTTGATATTTTTGAGGTGTTTATCAGAAATAGAATTTCGTTATGTGTTTGGGAGTAGCCACAACACCGCAGGTATTTTAAAGTGCTAAGGATTATTAATTACATTAAGTTTCGTGATTAGTAATTATCAAAATAATTGTTTATTATATAGAAAGAGTAGCCATAAAATCTTAAGCATTTGATACATAAAGATAAATTCAACCTCATAAAGTTAAGATGTTGAATGATAACATTTAGAATAATAGAAATTAATTCATTGAAATAATAACTCGGCTCCACAGGGAGGTAATTATTTTGATAAGATTAATTGAAATTAGACTATAAACTAGACATTTAGAAAATTATCCTATGCCCACAAGTATTGATGATTTGTCTTCCCAGTTTAGTTTATTTATCTTATTATAAAGTATTTTAGTAAATTCTATTATGGTTGGTGGTTTGGACACATCAAATGCGAGAATTTAGTTTTGAATTGACATTAGTTGATTCATTTGCTGATGGTTTGAGATTCATAGCATTAATGTGTCTTTATCCTTGTTTATTATATTTTTTGCTTGATTATGACTTGGAAAAAATCTTATTTTACAATTTCAATGTTATTTTGTGACATCCTTTGCAATAAAAATTTTGGACATGCACAATATAGTAAGAGTGTGCAAAAGTAAATGACAATTTTTGATTATATGTTCCATTTGATTTTATGTTTTGAGTCATTATTGATATTTTTTTTTGGTCTCTTTTCTGTGTGCTCATAATTGCATGTATGCTTGTACACACATAATGATGAATGGTCAATTATAGAATCTTTGACCATGTGTGTTAAGAGAAAAAGAGACAATATAAGACGCATAAAGTATTATTCATGTCTTATGATAAAAGAAATATTTATAAATGGAAAAGTATTCTAATTAAGAAAATACCAATGTGGTTTAATGGTATTTCATACGAACAATTTTGGAATGCTATAAGAAACTTACCTTCATTTATTGAATGACTCATTAGGAAATGATCTCATTTTGTAGTCCATTTTATGAAATTTGGTAATATAAAAAAATTTATTTTGTAATTCATTCGCCAATTTTGTGCAGGGTTTTAAGAAAATAAAATTTATTTTTAGCATCCATTTAGGTTGTATTTGGATGAGTAGAAGTTTAGAATCAATGTTAAAATATTATTTTTGAAAAATATATTCCATGAGCTACTATTTTTTGAAATTTTATTTCAAAGTTAAATTGCTTAATTATGTTGTCAATTTTGAATTTTGAAAATATTTTTCAAATATTTAAGTCAAACTCACTCATACATTAGTTTTAATCTCGCATAATAATGTAATTGACATAAAGTATTATGTTATCATTTAGAGCTCATCTATTTTTGACATATGTATATATGAGGTTGTAAAACATCTCCATAAAGATTACTAAATGAGGAAATAAATCCATAAAGTTCATGATTTCGTCGATCATTTTAGTAATTATTAGGATTGTATAAGGTAAGGCAAACCCATCAAGATTATTGCAAATGTCAAATGAGTTCTGAATTACCTGAGATCATAAGTGTTTTTGAATGCTTTTATTTATTTTATGAATAGTGAGAGATATATTATCTCATTTATTGATAATTATTCACAATAAGGTCTTTTCTTATTTTTGTTTGATAAAATTGAAGTATTTTATGCTTCAAAATGTTTGAAAATAAGGAGAAAGAAAGAAATAAAATAGAACTATAATTGATTATTGTGGAAACAAACATAGTTGTAATTTAAGTTACCTCTACCTTTGGAAAAGTTTTAGAACCACTTTGTGTAAGAGATGTGGTTTCTTTTGAGTTATCTTTACAAGATTGTTTTAAAATCACATTTCTAAAGACTACACATATGAAAGTTTCCAACTGAGGTAAGGAATTTAAAATCCTTAACCGATAAAATTGGATAAGGATAATAAGTGGTTGTTTATTTGATATTGTTTTTAACTCCAGAGGGTTTAAATTGATTGTCATTCTATACTCTCCATCTAGTTTTTCAAACTCAAAATGAGGATTTCTTTGAAGAAATACATAAAGTGCACTCCTTTTTATTTCTTCCATTGATTAAAGTTTTCAAAAACAATGGGAGTTATAGGTTCTTTATGAATTTAGAGTTTTAATCACTTCTACTGATCGTATACGTTTGATATTCTAACTTTTTTTGCTAGAATGAAAATTGTTCAATTATGCTTTTTTAGGTCATGAATAATTTAGACTCCAAATTTTGGTTCGATGTCGTAAAGTAGTGCTCTATTTGAGGTTAAAGTTGAGTCTAAATCTTATTCACATTACTAGAGTTAACCTCTATTAGTGCATACTAATATAGGTCATTATGTTTTATTTAGTAATTTGTAGTAATAAAGTTAGACTTATTTCTCAAATTTTTATTTACAGGGCATCTATTATCATGAAAACTTATTTCAAGTTTTAATGAAGGATTCTATTGGAGTATCCATAACATTGTAACTCATTTTGATATAGAGTTACTTTTAATGGACATGAAAATATAATTTGACATGCATCAGATATAATGGAGAGGTATACATGTGCATGTATAAAGGTTTTCATATATTTTGATAATTCATTTTGCAAGATAATGAAACTCTCTAGATGTCCAAAATTGTTTTTCGTCAATGGTATATCTAAAGTTATGATGTTGTTTCTTTGTTTTGTTTTGAAGTGCATCATTGTTTATTTATATACATCGAGGTAGTGGGAGTAAATAATGTTTATTACTCTCATATGTTGATATTTATTTTACAAAATTTGGTAAATGGATGTATGTGAGTTTTGAGTAATTTTATATTTTGAATACCAATATAAGGGGGAGTTAATTATAATCTCTTGTATTATTTGCATAGAGATTAATGAAGGATTGTAAAGAACTTTTTATCAATGTTCTTGTGACCGAAATAATGGTATTCGTATTAAGTTATATAAAATGCTGCTCATTACTTAAGCTTGTCACATTTAAGATGATTATATGTTGGTTACACTACATTGAAAGAAAGAGAAATCCAAGGATGCTATGATGGTATCACAGGCATATTGTTCGTCGATTTTGCTACTAGCCAAATTTATATTAAATTGTTCATTTTGAACAATTTATTTTAATAGTTGAATAAGCAACTCAACATAAAGTTTCTTTGTTAGTTTACAGCAAGCGGCTGTTGAGTATAAAGTTATAGAGTTTAAATTTTAAGTTACCGGCTGATTTGTTATTCAACTCCGATTCCTCAATTAACATATAAAAGTATTGCAATACTGACATTATTTGTCTAGAAATTTGAGTAATTTTACTCACATGATTGTGCACCTATATTAAATACTATAAAAAAACTATAAAACTACCTTTACTTATCCTTATGACACTTTTTCTTACCGTCGCATGTGTTTTGGTCTTTGTAATGCTGCTGCTACTTTTCAAAGGTGCATGTTAGCTATTTTTGAAGGTCTGGTTGAGGATGTAAGCCTTAAGGGCAAATTATGTTGTTTTGATTAATAACAAATATTGATAGGTGCAATGTCTTATGGAAATACTGTTGATTAATCTTGATATAGGCTAATGTGTTTACATGATGTGTGATAGGATTTTTGGATTGAAAAGAATACAAGTCTCATTGCCTTGAAGCTAAAAGTGCAAGAACAACTCAAGAATATCAAAGTGGTTGAAGATTAAAAGAGTTGATTCAAGATTATTAAGAATAGAAACAAGTGATGATGAAGAAGAGGAGGAAGAAGTAGAAGAAGAAGAAGAAGAGGATAAGGAGGAGACTTTGGCTAGAGAAAGGAAGAGCAAGAAAAGAAATGATCTATCAAGTGAGGTGGAGCAACCTCACACAAAGAGAAGACTATTTGAAGAACTGCCCACTCCTGAATCTCATGAAAACCTTGGAAACATGACTAGTGAGGACAGAGTTATTAGAGATGACACTATAATAGCTAAGGTGCTCCTAGAGGCCTTGAACAACTATGAACAGGAGATGGAAAAGATCTACAAGTTCTTCGAATCCTTTGCTCCTATGGTGCTAGGCAAGTTGGATAGCTTGGACACTAGGGTGAAAAATATTGAAGAATTGCTGATAAAGAACATAAATAGTGGTGAAGGACCCTTTAGGCCTCAAGGTAAAGATGACAAGGAAGATGAAGGAGACGAGGAAAGTAAGAAAGGGAAAGAGCATGGAAATGATGATGATGATGATGATCAATATGGCAATTATGGCCTGATTCAACTCCTGATCATGTGGAGCAGCCAGACTTAGAGGGGTCGGATACAGATGCGTCGGGCTATTTTGCATTCAAAGGGTACCCGGTCGAACCACTCTCTTTTCCGGAAGGAGAAATATCAAATGCTGCCTTTCTTTGTCGGTAGACCGGAATTTGAGGATGTATAAGCTCAATCAATCTCCAGAAGCTATTGAGTGCTGAATTTGCAAGCGAGATTGTGAGTTGACGTCCCGGTGCAGCAACTTGCACTCTTTGAAAATAATTGTGTAGCCTCCGTCCAAACAACTGCTCTTGGTCTGGAGATGTGGAAATGAATTCAAACTTCTGAGGAGCTAGGCACAGCCTTACGCTCGCCGTTGAATGACATCCTTCGAGAGAATGAGGCATGAGGTGGGAGGATGTACTATTTAAAATTTCAATCTCCAGCTACAGTTTTTAGCCTTACAAAGCATTATTTTGCATGTTTCGATTTTATCATATATCAGATGCCAAGACATTCTAGGATCGCCAAACTGCAGGTGCCAAAAATCCTCTCGATGTCAGGTCTAATTTCACGGTAATCTCGCTTTCTCATGTATACCCAAAAGCATAGATGATGTCCCTTGGCAACAGCGCAGCATTCTGGAGTCGGTGGATTCCCGTTCATGGCAACATCTGGGCATAAACCCAACCATGTTTTCGGGTCAAAGTTCTTTTCCTTCTCTGCGCCTATATAGCTAGAGAGAAGGGCAGTAATGGATGAATAGCTGAGTATTTGAGCTACTGCTATCAGGCGTATTTTTACAGCGATCGCCGACTCTGGTACATGCATAGTGATTGATTACGATAATATTCCACTTGAAGAATTTGGAAAGGAGATGAGTGTTATGTTTTAGCGTTATTATTCAGCTGAAATGGGAAAAGGAAAGATGAAATTTTCCATGAAGAGAAGAAGGCAATTGTCATATATTGCAGGATTCTTCCCACCGCATCAAATTCGACATTTTCTGTCTTCTCGAAGGGCAATCGGGTTATAAACATTGCTTCAAGATTTATGTCGCAATTCGGTCGCAATAATGGGAGAGGGAGCGACCGGTGGATAATAGAGTTATGTATGCAGGTTCTGTTAGAATTATTTCTGCAAAAAGTAGAAAAAGAAAGATGATGAAAGTTTGGAATTAAACTGCATATTTCAATTGCAAACAGGCTTTGCTATGTAGCCTTACAAAGCAATGTTATATATATTTGATGATATATTGTGAGTTTTAACATTTCGGGATTTCCAAATGGCATTCGGTAAGAATCTTCTTGCCGATGGGTATGAATTTACCAAAATATGGATTTCTGAAGAAACCACAGAAGCAAGAATACTGTCTCTTGGCAGTGGCGCAGCATTTTTTTGTTAGTGGCTTCCCGTACAGGACATCTGAGCATGCAGCCAATACTGTTTCTGATCACAGTACTGTTCCTCACACTGGCAAAGTTGACCGAGAAGCAGAACCGCCATTGCCAAACACAATGCAAACTTGGCCATCTTCTTCATCTTTAAAGTACCGACCCGAATATCGCAAGAAATTGAGATGTTGGAGATAAGAGGGAAGGAAAGCAATGGATGAGTAGTGAGCATTTCAGCTTCTGCTACCGTGTCTATTTATACATCAATGGACACGGGTTAATAATTATTGTGAAACAATAGGATTTTCCATTTTCAGACTTTCAAAATTGACAATAAGTAGTTAGCACGCATATCCATATATCATATATCATTTTAAAAAATATTTCATGTGTGATGGAAATACCACAATTTATTTCATAGAATTTATTAAGAAAATATTGAGATATCATTGCTGCAAGTGGATGATCTTTCTTTGCTTTTCCTTATAGCGCTCTTAAAACCAAATCCATATCATTGTAGCATGTATACGATAATGGCTATATTTAATAAATAGGAAAAAGTTAATGAAATAGGTATGATAATTTCGTTTCAGAGCCATCTTCTGTTTTCTTTTCTTTTTTCTTTTTTTCTTCAGTTTCCTTCATAGATACACCATTTTTACATTTTTCTTTTTCGGAAAACTTGCCTTTTTGCATTGAGTAGTTAGATTGAAATTAAACATTCTAAAATGACATGAATGATGAGAAGGAAAAGTTTGATAATTTCTCGGAAATGTTTTCCCCTTTCCCACTTTAACTTCTCCCATTCTTGGACATATGAGTCCTTCACATATCCTACCTTGCATGAAGAGAACTTCAGTAACCTGAGATCACGGATCCATCATATTGCACATAGTTCTATATTTTATAGCATCCACAATATATTCATGCATAAAAGATCAAATCAGATTTATATTGGACCTCTCCCTAAAACATCTCGGAAAGGGAAGATCCTGTACTCTCTTTCGTTGCAAGCTTGACAACAGAAACCATAATATAACACGGGTTCTTCCACAGGCTAAAGTTGGCACAAATAAACTAGTTTGTGATAATTAAAGATGAAAACAACTAGTAAAGAACCTATTTCAAAACTTATAAACACTAATAAATGCTCTTATAACTTATTCTATTTCTTCTATTTTATTATTGTATTTTGTACTTCCTCCGTTTAAAAATATATGGACTTTTAACTCTTTTTGCATAGATTAAGAAAGAAGAAGATAAGAGTTTTTTTTATATTATATCTTCAACTAGTTTTACAAATATATTAGAGAATGGGAGAATTAGATTTCTTGTGAGGATAGATTTACAAAAATAATACTCAAAATTCACCACAGACTAATCATGTTGAGAAGGAAGAAGATGGCCAAAAAGCCTTATCTATATTTATACTATACTAAAAGTATGAATGGAGGTATTGCAGATTTAAACTTAATTGTTTCTTTATTTTTTGAATTGCCTAAAATACCCCTAAGTCTTATATAATAGTTTGAGATTACACTGGTCATTTTAGACCATTAATGAGAAAACAAATTATGACAATAACAGCTTCACAAAGTAATATCCCAATTTTAGTAGACCTATGATAACAATAATTATAACGATTACATTTGATTAGTGGACTATTTATACATATCCTAATTGAGATATGACGCACACTACGTAAGGAAACACTAATGGTTGTATTGTCAGGCTTAGATTTGTGAAAAAAAGCCGCGAAAAATTGTGGCAAGTAAACTTTTCTGTTTACAGTACATAACAAAAATCTGTTAACTTCTCCGTTCTTTCTATCATTGGATGTATTCAAATGGCCCATTGCATTGTTAATATTTATACTTAATAACATTAGAGATTTACTAGAATAATTAGTTATTAAAATTAATAAAAATTAATAATTACATTAATGTGGGAGATATAATTCTAATTAGTACAAGCAAACAACATTGAGGTGTAATAAACATTACATTGACTGTAATAAAGAGAGAAATAATTTATTTAAAATGATTTTGTGTTGTTTTCTATGCAAAATGATACTATTAAGAAAAAATATAACTAGTTTAAGGATAATAAAAATAACTTCAGTTAAATAATTTAATTTATATCATTAAACAATTACATTAATGCAGAAGTTGTAACACCTACCCCATAAAATTCTACACGTGACCTTTTTGAGTGAAACTTATGATTTTTAAATATAAGTTCACGAAAAAAATTTTCATAAAGCTGTGAATACTTATTGAGTGTGTGATTAGTGTATTAGTAAAGTCAATTAGTAAGTCATTTTGCATGTAATTCTTGGTTTGACAGCTAGCAAGAAGCTAGTTTAAGTATTGTATATCTTTAATGCTTTCTTCCCGATTTTTGCAATCTTCCAATTCCTTGCTTCTTTCTTATTTCTTTCTTCGCTTCCGTGAGACATCAATCAAGGATTTCTATACTCATGCAATTTCTTTATAATTTAAGCGAGTTTATAGCAACTCCTATGTGTACAAATTGTTTTTGATGTCGGGTTTCATAAATGAAGTGTTGAGTGAATTTGAAGTATTGATTAATTTGGTTTTAGAAATGAGTAAATTTGTAAAAATTAAGTTCGGGTATGGTATTATTTTTACGTGAGTTTATATGGGTCTTTATATATATATATATATATATATATATATATATATATATATATATATATATATACATCATGATTTTCATGCCCAATGGAGCTTTTTAGTCTCTAAACAAAATAATTGAGGTTTACTTATATATTTTTGAAGAAGTGATTATTTTTCAAGAATTGATAATACGTTACTATAGAAAGTATAAGAATTGAGTGCTTGAACAATATAGGCACTGCAGGTCCAAAACAAAGTGTTAGCTTGATAATAGATACACTTGATAAGAAAAGTACCTTGATAATCAAAGGGTTAGCTTGATAAATAGATAGACAAAGTATATGAAGGTAAGTTTTCCAGAATAAAAACAGTAAGATAAAGCTCAAAATGAGTAGAATATCCAAGGAAAATCCTACTAATACTAGTCCCCCTTTTTCTTATGCATAAAAAATGGATCAAAAGATAACGGAATAAAATATCAAAAGATTGTCAGCTCAAATCCAAATCAAAATGTCAGAAGAACAACAAATGCAATACAACTAAGCTAAGGCAATATAATATAACAGAAATTGTAGTAAGTTAAATCTCTTGTAGCAATCAGAACCAAGAGCTACACCCCCCCCTTGTAGCTTTTCTTCTCCTTGTAGAGGGGCCTGTAGATGGAGCTATATGAGAAATGGCTTGAGCAGGAGCAGAACCTATAGTATGAAACATTTCACATGGGATTGCTCAAATAGGTATAATGTAAATAGCAATTGAAAGATGAAGAGAGGGTAGAGAGAGAATGTTCCAAGAGGTTGGACCAGGAATGACAGTGGTTAGATTGAGATCAAGAGGTTTTACAGATGCTATTGCCAGTTTGAATTATTGGAGTAGCCTGAGGAATAGAAAGTTCAAGCTCAGTTTGAAAGACTTCTTTCTCTTTCTGAGCACCAGTATGTTTGCCCACATCTAGATTCTCCTGACTAGGCAAGTTAAAATACCTAAGAGGGGGGTGAATTAGGTATTTGACTAATTTTTGCAAACTTAAGCCTTTTACGCGTTTAGATCAAGAACATATTATGTAAGCTAATTAGAGACAATTTATAGCAAAGCAATAAAAAGGCAATAGCAAAGAACTCAAACAATTTATAGTGGTTCGATCCTCAAGATCTACGTCCACTACCTTAAGCTCACCCTTAAGAATTTCAAACAATCTACTATTTGCTCAGGTTTACAAATTACAAGAGAGGCTCACCACACTATGGTTTTACACTCACAACCTCTTCTAGTAACTCTTACAATACAAGACTCACCAAATACAATGGTTTTATATCTCAAACAACCTTGAATCACACTTTCAAGGATCACCCTTATCTAAAGGATTTTATGTTATCAGGATAACCTTGCTAGAGCTAGTAGAACAACACAATATGATAAATAAATGAGAGTGTGTAGATGTTACCACTTGAAGGTTGATATTACACAAAGTTGCACCTTCACACTTTGATGCCTTTTGAATAATCAATTGAATGCACCATATAAGAGAGCTTTGAAGTTTGCTAAAAGCTTTTAGAATGCTTGGAGTTCATAAAGATTCAAAAGTTACATAAATTTTGAAGTTTATAGCTTTTATAGATGTGAAAAATCAAATGCAACAGCTATAAAACGACTAGTAACAGCTAGTAAGAGTAAAGTTCGGACGTCCAAACTTTTCTGTTATGCGTCTGAACTTGCATCCGAATTTTACTGTGCCAAGTT
Source organism: Rauvolfia tetraphylla (assembly GCA_030512225.1). NCBI lineage: Eukaryota > Viridiplantae > Streptophyta > Magnoliopsida > Gentianales > Apocynaceae > Rauvolfia > Rauvolfia tetraphylla. The sequence goes on along the minus strand of JAJQKT010000063.1, from coordinate 2,332,800 downwards.
GTCTGGAAAAGTTCGAACGTTCGAACTTTTCCTTATGCGTCCGAACTTGCGTCCGAAATTCTCTGGAAAAACAATGACCATGCTTATCAGAGAAAGTTTGGACGTCCGAACTTTTCTACATGCGTCCGAACTTGCGTCCGAAATTCTCTGAAAAAACAGTGACCATGCTTATCAGAGAAAGTTTGGACGTCCAAACTTTTCTCCATGCGTCCAAACTTGTTTCTGAAATTCTCTGGAAGCAGAGTACCATTTCCAAACTTTTTAAACTTTGTCAAAACTTGTTCAAATCAATGTTAATAACATTGAAAACGTTTTGCATGAATGGACACATCATTTAAACACATTTAGATACAAAAACCTTTACAAAAAACATGTTGATTACACAATTTTTTTAAGATTATTTTAGATTCCAAAAACATACTTGTTAACACAAAGTTCATTTAAGATCATTTAAAAAACAAGTTTTATGCTCTCTCATGCATTCAAGTGAAACCAAGGCATACAAGTGTAGAGTTTACAGAAAAATATACCTATTTAACATAAAAACTCTACACTCTAAGTCTTCAATGGCTTCACTCTTTTTGAACATACTCTTCAATCTTCAATCACCTTTGGCATGGTAGAGTTGTTCTTGCATTGTGACTCCAAGGCAATAAGACTTCATGCTTCTCAAATAATCAATCCTATCACTCAACATACAAGCATTTAAGTCCTTATCAATGTTTGTCATTATTCAAAACTAATATGATTTACCCTTAGGGCTAACAATAGTCGTTTCAAGTTCAGGTCTAGCTTGATTCCTTACTTCCCTCAAGACTAGAATGAAGGTCTCCTCACATTCTGATGACAGCATTTTCAAGCAATATTTAGAGGCAGCAACAAATCTTTGCCGGTATTCATCCTAGTCTCCTAAGTCACTTCTGAAGGTCTCACCTATTCCTAAGTCTCTAGCCCTTAGTCTAATGAATTGGTCAATGAAGTTTGTGAATGACATAGTTTCCTTGTTCATTTCTTCAGTAACTTTCCTTAGCTCCTCTATGTCAATCTTAGCTTCATCTTTCTTTTCCGACTCCATTTCATGAATATCTATTACTGGTTCTTTTCCAACCATTCTTTCAACTTTAGCTCATTCTCTATTCCATCATAATTCTTTTCAACTTTCTAAACCTCTTCAGCCTCTTGCGTTTCAGGTTCCTCCAATCTTCCAAAACCAGATCTTGCTATTTTCAGATCAATTCTTTTCTATCTTCCTTCAGCAGGTTATTAAGTGACCTCTCAGTAGCTTGACTATCCGTCTTAGCTTCTTCATAACTTCCAAGCTTGAAATACCTAAGAGGGGAGGTGAATTAGGTATTTGGCTAATTTTTGCAAATACAATCCTTTTATAATTCTAAGCAGAAAAACAGATTGTATGTGCTTGATTCAATAGAAGAGTAAAACAAATAATAGCCAAATAGTAAAACAATATAAGAGCAAAGAACACAAGCAATTTATAGTGGTTCGATCTCTTCAAGATCTACATCCACTACCTTAAGCCTACACTTAAGGATTTCAAACGATCTACTATATGCTCAAGTTCACAAATTACATAAGAGGCTCACCACACAATGATTTTACACTCACAACCTCTTTTAGTAATTATTCAAACAAGACTCACCCTTCCGCAAGGGTTTTACATCTAAAGACAACCTAAAGACCAATCTAATCAAAGGCTCACCTACACACGGGTTTTACACCACAACCTTGATTAATCTAGTGTATGGCTCACCCTTCCACAAAAGGGTTTTATGTCACAAGATAACCTTGCAATGAGCTAGTAGAAAATATAGTTTGATAAAGATAGAGGAGTGTGTAGATGTTACCACTTGTTGGTAGATGTTTACACAATGTTGCACCTTCACACTTTGATGTCTTTAGAATGATCAATTGAATGCACAAGATGAGAGAGAGCTTTAAAGTTTGCTAAAGACTTTTGGAATGCTTAGCGTTCATAAAGTTTCAATACTTACAAAAAATCTAAAGTTTATAGCTTTTATAGATGTGAAAAATCAAATGCAACAGTTATAAAACGGCTAGTAACGGCTAGTAACATTGAAGTTCAGACGTCCGAACTTTTTGCTATGCGTCCAAACTTGCGTCCGAACTTTACTGTGCCAAGCTATTTGGAAAAGCTCGAACGTCCGAACTTTTCCTTATGCGTCCGAACATTCGTCCTAAATTCTCTGGAAAAACAGTAACTATGCTGATCAGAGAAAGTTTGGACGTCCGAACTTGTGTCCAAAATTCTCTGGAAGCACAGTAACCTTTTCCAAAGTTTGGACGTCCAAACTTGCATCCAAACTTATCAAACTTTGTCAAATCTTTTGAAAATTATTTTAAATAAAATTGAAAACATTTTGCATGAATGGACACATCATTTAAGCACATTTAAACACCAAAACCGTTACCAAAACATTTTGATCATACAAAATCTTCTTAAGATCATTTAAGATTTTAAAAACATACTTGTTATCGCAAAGTTCATTTAAAATCATTTCAAAAATAAGTTTTATGCTCTCTCATGTATTCAAATGAATCCAAGACATACAAGTGTAGAGTTTACAGAAAAATATACCTATTTAGCATACTAACTTTACACTCTAAGTCTTCAATGCCTTCAATCATTTTGAACATACACTACAATCTTCCACCTTTGGCATAGTAGAGTTGTTCCTGCATTGTGACTCCAAGACAATAAGACTTCATGCTTCTCAATCCATCAATCCTATCACTCAACATAAACACATTAGTCCTCATCAATATTTGTCATTATTCAAAACTAATATGATTTTCCCTTTAAGGCTAACAAAGCTCATCCTCATTACTATCCCCACTTTCATGTCCCTCTTTAGAACTATCACTTCCTTGTTCCATTTTCTTCCTTCTCTATTGCTTCCTCACTACTCTCTTTTGCCGCACTTATACATATATATATATATATATATATATATATATATATATATATATATATATATATATATATATATATATATATATTCATCCTTTTCTTCCTCACCCTCTTGCTTACTTTCCTCACAAAACTGATTGCTAGTTTCCTCCCCTTCTTCCTTCTTTGATTCCTCAGAGCTTTCATCATTTCTAGTCTCTTTCCCTCTGATTTTTCCTTCCTTTTTCACCCATTTCTCAGTTTCTTTTTGGATTTTTGTTTTGCTCAGAAAAATCATTACATATGGTAATCTCCTAGTTTGTGTCATAGACTTCACAACATTCATCATGAAAGGCATAGATTGAAATCATGTTTTTTCTGAATGTGCCACATTAAGCATAATTTATTTGTAGTAATTTAGTCAAAGCTACCAGCTTTAGGAAAGATAAAATTGGTATAAACTTGTGCACTACACTATTATGGGTGCACAGTTCCACAAATCTAACATTTCCCTTGAATAGATTAATATTTCCAAGTACCACCTGCTTGAAGTGCATTTCAGAGTAGGATTCATCTTGTGGACTACTATTTTCTGCAACTGCTAAACTTGTGAAGATAGATTATTCTAATCAAAATGCCTTGGTCGGCACATACGGATACATTGCTCCAGGTAATACTATATTTCTCTATTGTTTTATTCCTAAAACCTTGCAGAATAAGGTTAATAAATATATAATCAAGAGCTATCATGGCATAATTTTCTCTTGTAGAGTTTGCCTATACAATGAAGGTGACAAAAAAATGTGATGTTTATAGCTTCGGAGTACTATCATTTGAAGTAATCTAGGGAAGGCATCCTGGTGACCTCCTTGCTGATCTCTTGTTGATGTCCACTGGAAACATGCTACTGAAGGATTCGAACAGAATTTTATCCTGAGCTGAAATTCATCGAAATTGGACTGTTATATTATATAAAAAGAAGGGTCCGAACAGAATACAAAGAAGACCCTTTGTGACAAAACGAGAATTGACTCAAATACTGTATGATAAAATGATGGGTGGGGGATGGGGGCAGGGGGATCGGGAGCACCTGAGCGAAGCAGAAGAGGAACAATGCTTTTCTTGATGGTCTTTACTTCTTTCCCTCCTATTTTGATTTTTTTTAAAATTTTGGTAAAAGAATTGAACCATTAGAAAAAGTTTTGTTTGGCAAAAGTGATGCATCCAATCCCAATAACTATCAATAGCACAAAATTCAAATAGATTCAAACTTAGCGAAAAAAATCAAATAGATTCAAGAAAAGGACAGATGCTTGTCAAAAGCAAAAACTCACACAAACTAATACTGTACGGTTAGGTTTATGCAACTTTTTCGTGTTTATCAAACTACATGTGTTGAAGTTGATTCTGCATAGTTTAACACAACACATAAATATAAAATTAAAGTTTGACACAACAAAATCAGTAACGTTGTTCGCCTCAATAGCCTACGTCTGCGGGACAACACCCAGAAAAGCAATCCATTAAACTTTATGTCAAAAGTATAGAGCACGCCCTCAATCTCCACTAGTGATTCCCTAGTGGACTTGGCAAACACCTTTTTGCCAAATCTGCCTCAACAACCAGAAATCCGACAACCGCAGTGTTGCCTTCACGATTGGAAATACCAAGAATATAGCTAGAAATCAAAAAGAATATAGGAAGTCAATCTTTGATATTTGGTGTAGATAGATTTTCATGTGAATCTCCAAATCTTTGAAGCTTTAGAATTCTCCTAATATCTTCTTCTTGCCATAATGGAGTTTTGCTCAAATAATGACCACTTCCAAAGTGGACTTCTATATGCCATAAAAATCGTCTTGGCAAATAATATCTCATTAAATCCTAATACCTAGAGACTTTCCATATATGTTCAACCTCCCCATTGGAAACTATGTCGTGACAATCTCCCCCTTTGGCATTGTTCGTTGTAAAACTGCTATAAGCCTTCATAATCACTTTCTCAATTACGTGTATGTCATGAGAATTCAGCAGATGCTTTTTGACAGCACACATTCAGCAATGACAGAGCATTATGTTGAACTAGAGCATAACATCGCATGCATTTCAACAATTAGTTCAACAGAAAGGTTAAGCGAAGAATTCAAGGATATTATAGTCATCCAAAAAAGCAATCCATGAAACATAATATTTTAAAAGTACAGGAACGCACTCTCAATCTCCTCTAGTGATTCCCCAAGTAGACTTGGCAAAGACCCTTTTGCCAAAGCTGCCTTAACAACTAGAAATCCAACAACCACAATGTTGTCTTCACGATTGGAAATACCAATCACCACTCTTTCCTCCACGATTGTTGAACTGTCATCCAACCACAACTTGCTTTTGTTGAACTCTCCTCAACAGGATTTGTCGAACTCCTTTCGACAGGATGCGGCAAGATCCCACTTACACTTACTGCACTCAACTATTATCGATCAGTGGCAACACCCTTTTACTGTGTGAGGTAGTTAGAGAAGAATGTTGTCAAGTACACTCCGAAGTCTGTTGAACATTAGTTTTCAGCACTTGAATATAAATAGCATAATTTAATACATGAATAATATAACAAGAAGATAAATTGTGTTGTTGAACTTCCGAAAATATAGCCTCTATAACCTGAGTTCAAAGAATAACTCTCTTAAGAATATTGCATGAAATACGTAAGTGTCTCTCGTTGGAATTTGCTTGAGTAATGCCGAGAGAGCTCCATGAGAGTTTTCTCCAAGAGTTGCCTTCTTAAGAGATTTTTGAGAGAGTTATCAAGGAGGTTAATTTGCTTTGCCTTGGAGCTCATATATATAATATGCAAGAGTCTTAAGCTTCCTTCTTTTCCATGGTTGTCATCCCAATAATATAGCAAGAAATCCCAAGAATATAGGAAGTCAATCTTCGATATTTAGTGTAGATAGATCATCGTGTGATTCTCCAAATCCTAGAAGCTTTAGAATTACCGAAATATCTTCTTCTTGCCATAATGGACTTTTACTCAAATAATGACAACTACCAAGGTGGACTTCTATATGCCATAAAAATCTTCTTGACAAATGATACCTCATCAAATCCTAATGCCAAGAGACTTTCCATATGTTTTCAATCACCCCTTTGGAAAATATGTATTAACAAATCCCATTAAAACTAATGTTGACGATATAATATTTGATCATTTGTCATCAGAGAAAAAGTCTTATCCCATTAAAATGCAGAAAAAAATCTTATCCAATTGAAATCGATAGTTTAGTTATGATACTAACAGTATTTTTTCAACACGTGTTTAACGTATCTTTAATTGTTGAATAGATATTTTTATTAGATTAATAATGATTGAAAAATTATACATAAATAAAAATGGGATGGGTGGTCCATCGTGTCCATCTTCCAATTATATGAACTCTTCGGTTGACGATGTGCTCTTCAGCCTTACCTAGTCGAGCCGAATCGTGCCTACGGTACAGATAAATGATGATACTTTAAAGAAGCAAAGTGAGAGTCATTAATTCAACGCCTTAGCCATTCATCCGTTCGCACTATGCTATTTTTTGTAATCTTATCAAACAAATTTCACCTACTTTTTAAAACCAAATCAAATATATAAATTTGCATGTAATTTGTAAGCATCTTTCTAATTTTCATTTAAATATGATATACCTTTTTTGTCAACAGTTTGTCTTTTAATGTAATGATTTTTTTTAAAGAAAATTATTGCAGCTTTGTATCAAGGAATCATATGGGCTCTATCCGGAATGCACACGTCCTAAAAAATGGAGAGTTTATTTAGAAGCACTTGTATGAATTTGCTTAAACGTTTTCACCTATCTATTCCAACAGATGATTCGTAATTTCTTAGATTGTAAAATAAAAGAATTAAAAACAAAATTTTAAATACTTTTAACAACTTCTAATGCTGCAAAATTGCTTTTAACAAATTTTTTCAAAATATTTTTTGCAAAATTGTGAAGATTTGCCAGGATTTTCAAATTTGTCCCAAATGAATTGAAAATTTTTTAATGTTTTTGGCAAAATTTTTTATTTTTTTAACAGTAGAATTAGAAGTTGTTAAAAGGAATTTTGCAATGGTTTTTTATTTTTTAAAAAGATAATAAAAATTTGTTACAAAATCGTCGCAATTTTGGCACAATTTTGTAATAGTTATTTTATATTATTAAAAATAAAATGTAGTTCCATTGCTAATTCATCGTAATTTTGCAATGATTTTGCAATGCATATTCAAAATACTTTTAAAATTTTTTTTAACTATTTAGTTGCAATTTTGTGATGATTTAGTGACAAAATTATTTAATTAAAAAATATAAAAAAAATTCTTTATTTTCTTTTGTAACTAAAATAGTAATCAGACAATTTTGTGATAGAATTATTTAATTTAAAAATATTAAAATTTTGTCTTTATATTCTTTTATAACTAATATAGTAATCCGTCGCAAAATCATTGCAAATTTGCGACTATTTTGTGACGGATTTTTATTGTAATTATTAGAAATAATTATTATTTTTGTCACTAATTCGTCGCAAATTGGGACTATTTTGATACGAAAATTTACTAAAAATTATTAATTAATATAATTATTGTAAAAAAATCATCACAAATTAGTCACACTTTTTCATTATAAATGCAATTCACTTTGAAAGTTCAATTTTTAATTAATTATTTTTAAAATTTCTAAAAAATAATTTAAATTTGTTAATTATTTTAGAAATAAGGATAATTATATAATAATTAAAAATAAAAAGTCTAAATTAAAATAAATATAATTCAGTCATTAAATATCAATATTTTATACGTACAACATTGAAAAATATTATACAAAATCTATGTCACTATAGAAGGAGGCGCTGCAAATTGTGAAGGAGACAGAGATGGATCCGGAGGGCCAGTCATTGGAGGATGATCTCCAGGTGGATCGATCATGTGATCCTCATCAGTCTCATCCACCGGATCCTTAGAATTTGGTATCGAAAAAAGAGGTGGAGGTGGAGAAGGCGGCGGAGCCAGATGCAGCATCTTGGACATTGCTCGCAAATATTGGTGCAACCTAGCAAATTGCTACTGGAAATAATCACGCATCGACCTCTTTCTATGCAACTGACTATGCAGAGATACGTACTCGGATGCGAGGTGATCGAGCAAGCTATCGGAACAGAGGTCGACGTCGATTGACGTAAACTCTGTCGCTCGTGAACTGACTTAGAACCCAACCCAAAAATCCTGTTCTTTGAAACGCCGCCAATAACTTCCACCAATAGGTACTTCTCATCCGGTGGCTGTAGAGAAGTCACGAAATTCTGAGACTCCAACTACGAATAGCGCTCCTTCAAAGCATTGATGCTATATTGTAAATTATATACATCATAAATTTGTGTTAGTGTATAATAATGAAACAATTGGTATAAAATTTTTTAAATATAATCTTTAAACTTACTAGCGTATGTTGTAATTTTTCACTGACAAACATGCCTTTTTTTAGGCCATTCTTATATGTCTGTGTCGCCTCGTACATATCGGTGAAGTGGAAACCATCTCCGTGCTCATTACGCTACAATTATATTAATATAAATATTAAGTAATTATATTATATTTAAATAAACAAGTATAAAAATAATGGTTAACATTAGATGCTCGTGCTCGCTGAAGAAGATACATCCTGCCGTCTGATTCGGTCAAGGAGTGGCTACTCTGTTCCGCTTAGCATCAGCTAAAACATGCTTGAATAGGTCCGCGCTCCGGTTATCACGCCAAAGTTGGCTCCAAATTTCGATAGATACCCACGGTGGACATTTCCCATTGCACCGACCCTTTGATAGCTGATTCGATATTTGACGAGTGCATTTTTCATCCCAAATACGCTGTATCCGATCAGCATACTCTGGGAGCCAACGATACCGTCTCTACAAAGTCACAAAAAAGAATTTCAAATATGTAATATATATATATATATATATATATATATATATATATATATATTCAAATTTGTTACTTACACTCTACATTTCGAACCATATGTCCCGAACCTCCAATGAGATTGCCTCAAAATTACAGTAAGATCTAGTAAAATGCCAGTGGAACGTATCCGATATCTAATGCACCGTCCCATCTTATGGGACGAAAATGTTCCATTATACTAATAAATAGTTAGTTATTCAACAAAAAAGTCGAATAAATTCTTTTGAAAGTAAATAGAAACTTACTCGTCGCTACACGAGGCTATTAAAATACGGGTATCCTCTGTCTGAACCCCACCCATAGAAGTATTTGTTGAGGGTACCGCAGAAGTTGTAGTCAAAGGTGTATGCTCAGACTTCACTGCTCGTGTGTCATCCTCACTCGGTAAAGGCATCGGTCTGCGTAAGGAAGGAGAAGAAGTAAGATCACCCATCCTAAGCGATGGCATTGAACGTGATCAACGTGGAAGCATCTGAAGAGTAATAAAATATTCATTAACTATATACTCATTAATTATTTATAAAAATTAACTTTGAATAAATTTAAACATTGAATAAGTGACGCAACATATGTAAATGTTGAGATAGAAGTTATTCACTATTTATGTCATCTATTAAAGTATCAACTTCATCCTCGCTCGAGTCATCTTCTGATTCCCATTTACTTTCATCTTCAGTATCGGTATCAGTAATGTCATCATATCCTATACTTCCTGGTTCATTATCATCCTAAATCTCCACTTCACTTGATTCGTGCACAAGTTCGCCAAATATTTGGCAGGTAGGAAACCAAAGAAAACAGAGAATGTAGTAGAAGAAACAAAAAAGAGAGAAAGCAGAGGATATCTTTGAGGCAGGGGAAAATTGAAAGAAGAAGAAAAGAGCAGAGAAGACCAAAGGAGCCCCAATCAGGCTCTTTTATTATTGTATTTTTTTCTTTATTATTTTATTATTTAATTTGAGTTAAATTCAAAGCTTGAACACTTTGATCATGAGTAGTTAAATCTTTTGTGATTAAGACCTTTGTTGAAGGCTGAAAATTTTATGGGTTTAATTGATTTTAATTAAATATTGTTTCTTTTATCTCGATTTTAGTTGACTGATATTATTATTCTTAATCGTTGCAATTTTCTAGCCAATTTTTGTATACTTTTAAATTTATTCTAATGGTTGAGAAGTACTAGATTAAATTAGATCATAGTAATAACAACACATTATAAAAATAACTAAAAAAATATTTAGTTTATTTGTGTGGTTTCTAGTGAGTAGGAAACAAACCTTAGAGAATTTCATAGTGGTGTTTGCAGCTTTGATAAATAAAACCACATAGAAATACAATTGGTTTATTAATTAAGAAATTAGATTTAATTTATCATTGAAAATTATACCATTAACCAATTCGAGAATTAATTTAAAGAAATTAATTATTTTTCATAAGAGAAGTAAGCTGAATTTAGAGTGTCTTAGTCTATTCATTGCCATTAATTTTTAATTAATATAATTATCAAATTTCGTTTTTATTATTATTTTATCATTAATTATTTTTAAATAAAATTATATTTCTTTTTACTTAAGTAAGGTTAAAAGTAAAAGAATTCTATAATTAGATGATAGCAATCTTCGTCAAAACTATTTGTACAGCACTTATAAATTTTATATCAATTTTTACACTAGGAGAGGTTCGTGTCAGTTTTCCTTCAATACCAACAAACTTTATACCAAAGCACCTGGCTCAGCCTTCCAAATTTGCTCAATATGGACCCTAAGATAAAATGCTTTTGTCAACACCATTAGCCTGCGCCCAGTAACCTCAAATAGGCGAATTACTAAAGCATCTTCTAAATATCACATTTCTAAAAAGGAATATTTCTTGTCAAACCAATTGATTCGAATTAAGCATGCGCTCATCCTCCCAAGTGTTTTACCTTGTATTTCAGCTTCCTGAAACGAGCCCTGTCCCTTCCACTCCCAAACCTGTTAGTAGACATCTTGAAGTTTTGGTCATTGGCATCGGCACAGTTAGCGCTCAACCGTGTTCACCTGGTAATAGTGTTTATACTGGTCTTCCGGTCATTGGGTGTTCGGACTAGTTTAGACTTATTGCGAAAGTGCTATATTCTAGGACCTGCACGCAAAGGGTCAAAATATTTCATGTTTAATCGCAAGAAAATTTTTTCAAAATTAATATCGAAGATTCCCTCCTCGATCTATGGTTGTAAGGATATTTTCGTTTTTGTCCAACCAGTGACTTTCAACTTTGTATAGCGTGGAATAAATGCGAAAAACTTCCCAATCCACTTATAAAGGATTCTCAGCAAGATCGATCTTCTGTAGAGACATTAAACAACAAAAGCATACGAACTGAGAATTGGTAAGCGCTGGTGGGAGGGATTCTAAAAGTCGGCGATCGCCGAACCACTTCGACCTAGAAAGCCTACGTCAGTTCCTCCCCTTTGTCTTCACAAATTTTGTTAATCCTTCTTTCATTTTTGCTCTTGTTAACAGCACTTCTTTTGCGTTCGGTACAAAGGCTGCTACCCTAAAGAACATTGCACTTCCTCTGCTCAGAGGGGGATAAGAATGCATTTCTGCATAGCTTCGAAATCTCCTCCGACGGAGATGATCGTCCCATAGGTATGTTCCCTTTTTGCACCTCTTCATTTATCTTATCGTACGATTTGTTCTTCCTGTAATAGTGGTCCAGATTGGTGCCTCAACAACACCCTCACCGAGATTGATCGTAAAAAAGATGAGGGCGATGTCCCTCTTATTTCCCGTCGGTCATTGAAAAGGAATACTCCTGCTTTGGGGCCCCTGGTGCTACCAACTGGAAAATGGCCTGATTCAACTCCTGATCATGTGGAGCAGCCAAACTTTGAGGGGTCGGATACAGATGCGTCGGGCTATTTTGCATTCAAAAGGTACCCGGTCGAACCACTCACTTTTCCGGAAGGATAAATATCAAATGCTACCTTGCTTGGTCGGTAGACCGGAATTTGAGGATGTATAAGCTCAACCAATCTCGAGAAGCTATTGAGAGCTGAATTCGCAAGCGAGATTGAGAGTTGACGTCCCGGTGCAGCAACTTGCACTCCTTTGAAAATTATTGTGTAGCCTCCTTCCAAACAACTGCTTTTGGTCAGGAGATGTGGAAATGAATTCAAACTACTGAGGAGCTAGGCACAGCCTTACGCTCGCGGTTGAATGACATCCTTCGAGAGAATGAGGCATGAAGTGGGAGGATGTGCTACTTAAAATTTCAATTTCCGGCTACAGTTTTTAGCCTTACAATGCATTATTTTGCATGTTTCGATTTTATCATGTATCAGATGCCAAGACATTCTAGGATCGCCAAACTGCAGGTGCCAAAAATCCTCTCGATGTCAGGTCTAATTTCACGGTAATCTCACTTTCTCATGTATACCCAAAAGCAAAGATGATGTCCCTTGGCAACAGCGCAGCATTCTGGAGTCGGTTGATTCCCGTTCATGGCAACATCTGGGCATAAACCCAACCATGTTTTCGGGTCAAAGTTCCTTTCCTTCTCTGCGCCTATATAGCTAGAGAGAAGGGAAGTAATGGATGAATAGATGAGTATTTGAGCTACTGCTATCAGGCGTATTTTTACAGCGATCGCCGACTCTGGTACATGCATAGTGATTGATTAAGATAATATTCCACTTGAAGAATTTCGAAAGGAGATGAGTGTTATGTTTTAGCGTTATTATTCAGCTGAAATGGGAAAAGGAAAGATGAAATTTTCCATAAAGAGAAGAAGGCAATTGCCATATATTGCAGGATTCTTCCCACCGCATCAAATTCGACCTTTTCTGTCTTCACGAAGGGCAATCGGGTTATAAACATTGTTTCAAGATTTATGTCGCAATTCGGTCGCAATAATGGGAGAGGGAGCGACCGGTGGGTAATAGAGTTATGTATGCAGGTTCTGTTAGAATTATTTCTGCAAAAAGTAGAAAAAGACAGATGATGAAAGTTTGGAATTAAACTGCATATTTCAATTGCAAACAGGCTTTGCTCTGTAGCCTTACAAAGCAATGTTTTAAATATTTGATGATATATTATGAGTTTTAACATTTCGGGATTTCCAAATGGCATTCGGTAAGAATCTTCTTGCCGATGGGTATGAATTTACCAAAATATGGATTTCTGAAGAAACCACAGAAGCAAGAATACTGTCTCTTGGCAGTGGCGCAGCATTTTTTTGTTAGTGGCTTCGCGTACAGGACATCTGAGCATGCAGCCAATACTGTTTCTGTATCACAGTGCTGTTCCTCACTCTGGCAAAGTTGACCGAGAAGCAGAACCGCCATCGCCAAACACAATGCAAACTTGGCCATCTTCTTCATCTTTAAAGTACCGACCCGAATATCGCAAGAAATTGAGATGTTGGAGATAAGAGGGAAGCGCAGCAATGGATGAGTAGTGAGCATTTCAGCTTCTGCTACCGTGTCTATTTATGCATCGACAGACCCGGGTTAATAATTATTATGTAACTATAGGATTTTCCATTATCAGATTTTCAAAATTGACAGTAAGTAATTAGCACGCATGTTCATATATCTTTTATCATTTTAATAAATATTTCATGTGTGATGGAAATACCACGATTTATTTCATAGAATTTATTAAGAAAATATTGAGATATCATTGCTGCAAGTGGAAGATCTTTCTTTGCTTTTCCTTATAGCGCTCTTGAAACCAAATCCATATCATTGTAGCATGTATACGATAATGACTATATTTAATAAGTAGGAAAAAGTTAATGAAATAGGTATGATAATTTCGTTTCAGAGACATCTTATGTTTTCTTTTCTTTTTTCTTTTTTTCTTCAGTTTCCTTCATAGATACACCATTTTTACATTTTTCTTTTTCGGAAAACTGGCCTTTTTGCATTGAGTAGTTAGATTCAAATTAAACATTCTTAAATGACATGAATGATGAGAAGGAAAAGTTTGATAATTTCTCGGAAATGTTTTCCCCTTTCCCACTTTAACTTCTCCCATTCTTGGACATATGAGTCATTCACAAATCGTACCTTGCATGAAGAGAACTTCAGTAACCTGAGATCACGGATCCATCATATTGCACATAGATCAATATTTTGTAGCATCTACAATATATTCATGCATCAGATTTACCTCACTTTAAAACATCTCGGAAAGGGAAGATCCTGTACTCTCCTTCGTACCATGCTTGACAACAGAAACCATAATATAACACGGGTTCTTCCACAGGCTAAAGTTGGCACAAATAAACTAGTTTGTGATGTTTAAAGATGAAAACAAGTAGTAAAGCACCTATTTCAAAACTTATAAACAGTAATAAACACTATAAACTTATAACTTATTCTATTTCTTCTAGTTTATTATTTTATTTTGTACTTCCTACGTTTCAAAATATAAATACTTTTAACGTTTTTTGTATATATTAGGAAAGATGAAGATAAGTGTTTTTTATATTATATCTTCAACTAGTTTTACAAATATATTAGAGAATGAGAGAATTAAATTCGCTGTGAGGATAGATTTACAACAATAATACTCAAAATTCAGCAAAGACTAATCATTTTGAGAAGGAAGAAGATGGCCAAAAAGGCTTATCTATATTTTTACTATACTAAAAGTATGAATGGAGGTCTTGGAGATTTAAACTTAATTGTTTCTTTTTTTTTAATTACCTAAAATATCCCTAAGTCTTATACAACAGTATGAGATAACATTGGTCATTTTAGACCATTAATGAGAAAAATAATTATGACAATAATAGCTTCACAAAGTAATATCCCAATTTTAGTACCCTATTATAACAATAATTATAACGATTACATTTGATTAATGGACTATTTATACTTATTCTAATAGAGATATGATGCGCACTATGTAAGCAAACTCTAATGGTTGTATTGTCAGCATTAGACTTGTGAAAAAAAGCCACGAAAAATTATGGCAAGTAAACTTTTATGTTTACAGAACATAACAAAAATCTGTTAACTTCTCTGTTCTTTCTATCATTGGATGTATTCAAATGGCCCATTGCATTGTTAATATTTATACTTAATAACATTAGAGATTTACCAGTATAATTAGTTATTGAAATAAATAAAAATTAACAATTACATTAATGTGGTAGATATAATTCTAATTAATACAAGCGAGCAACATTGAGGTGTAATAAACATTACATTGACTGTAATAATGAGAGAAATAATTTATTTAAAATGATTTTTGTGTTGTTTTCTATGCAAAATGATATTATTAAGAAAAAATATAACTAGCTTATGAATAATAAAATAACCTCACTTAAATAATTTAATTTATATCATTAAACAATTACATTAAGTTAGAAATTGTTACACCAACCCCATAAACGTTCTACACGTGACGTTTTTGAGTGAAACTTATGATATTTAGATATAAGTTCACTAAAAATATTTTCATAAAGTTGTGAATACTTATTAAGGTTGAGTGTGTGATTAGTGTGTGAGTAAAGTCAATTAGTAAGTCATTTTGCATGTAATTCTTGGTTTGACAGCTAGCTTAAGTGTTGTATATCTTTAATGCTTTCTTCCCGATTTTTGCCATCTTCCAATTCATTGCTTCTTTCTTATTTAGTTCTTCGCTTCCGTGAGACATCAGTCAAGGATCTCTTTGCTCTTGCAATTTCTTCATAATTTAAGCGATTTTATAGCAACTCCTAAGTGTATAAATTGTTTTTGATGCCCGGTTTGATAAATGGAGTGTTGAGTGAATTTGAAGTATTGATTAATTTGGTTTTAGATTAATTTAGTCTCTAAAAAAATAAATGAGATTTAGTTATATATTTTCGAAGAAGTGATTATTTTTCAAGAAGTGATAATACGTTACTATAGAAAGTATAAGAATTGAGTACTTGAACAATATAGGCACTGCAGGTCCAAAACTAAGTGTTGGCTTGATAATAGATAGACAAAATATATCAAGGTATGTTTTCTAGAATAAAAAAAGTAAGACAAAGCTCAAAATGAGTAGAATATCCAAGGAAAATCCTACTAATACTAGTCCCCCTCTTTCTTATGCATAAAAAATGGATCAACAGATAGCCGAATAAAACATCAAAAGATTGTCAGCTCAAATCCCAATCAAAATGTCAAAAGAATAACAAATGCAATACAACTAAGCTAAGGCAATATAATATAACAGAAATTGTAGTAAGTTAAATCTCTTGTAGCAATAAGAACCAAGAGCTACACCCCTTGTGGCTTTTCTTCTCCTTGTAGAGGGGCCTGTAGATGTAGCTACATGAGAAATGGCTTGAGCAGGAGCAGAACCTATAGTATGAAACATTTCACAAGGGATTGCTCGAATAGGTAAAATGTAAATGGCAGTTGAAAGATAAAGAGAGGGTATGGAGAGAATGTTCCAAGAGGTTGGACTAGAAATAGCAGTGGTTAGATTGAGATCAAGAGGTTTACAGATGCCATTACCAGTTTGAATGACTGGAGTAGCTTGAGGAATAAAAAGTTCAAACTCAGTTGGAAGGACTTCTTTCTCTTTTTGAGCACCAGTTTGTTTCCCCACATCTAGATCCTCTTGACTTGGCATAGTCGTTTCAAGTTCAGGTCTAGCTTGATTCCTTACTTCCCTCAAGACTAGAATGAATGTCTCCTCACATTCTGATGATAGCATTTTCAAGCTATATTTAGAGGCATCAACAACTTTTCCAGCCCTTCTTTCAGCTTTAGCTCAGTCTCCATTCCATCATCATTCTTTTCAACTTTCTAAACCTCTTCAGCCTCTTGCTTTTCAGGTTCCTCCAATCCTCCCAAACCAGACACCCTCTTCCTTACTTTCCTCACTAGATTGATTGCTACTTTTCTCCCCTTCTTCCTTCTTTGATTTCTCAGAGCTTTCTTCCTTTCTAGTCTCTTCCCCTGTGATTTTTTCTTGCTTTTCACCCGTTTCTCAGTTTCTTTTTGGAATTTTGATTTGCTTAGAAACTTTCTATCAAATTTTCTATTCTCATTCACAATAATTTAATCCTCGATCTCCAAATTTGCATTCAAGTATTCAAACAACACAGTCAAAATCATGTCATATGGTAATCCCCTAGTTTGTGTCACAGACTTCACAACATTCATCATGAAAGGCATAGATTGAAATCATGTCTTTTCTGAATGTGCCACATTAAGCATAATTCATTTGTAGTAATGTAGTCAAAGCTACCAGCTTTAGGAGAGATAAAATTGGTATAAACTTGTTCAGTACTCTATTATTGTTGCACAGTTTCGCAAATCTAACATTTCCCTTGAATAGATTAGTATTTCCAAGTACCTCATGTTTGAAGTGCATTTCCGAGTAGGATTTCATCTTGTGGACTGCTATTTTCTGAGATTGCTAAACTTATGAAGACAGATTCTTCTAACAAAAGAGCCTTGGTCGGCACATATGGATACATTGCACCAGGTAATACTACATTTCTCTATTGTTGTATTCCTAAAACTTGTGGAATAAGGTTGATAAATATATAATCATGATCTATCATGCCATAATTTTCTCTTGCAGAGTTTGCCTATACAATGAAGGTGACGGAAAAATGTGATGTTTATAGCTTCGGAGTACTATCATTTGAAGTAATCAGAGGAAGGCATCCCGATGACCTCCTTGCTGATCTCTCGTTGATGTCGACTGGAAACATGCTACTGAAGGACTTGCTAGATGACAGGCTTGCGTATCCTTATCTAGAAGTCGAAAATGTTCTTGTCTCCATTAGCGAACTTTCAAGGGCGTGTCTTGATGCTAATCCTATGTATCGACCAACAATGAACATGGTGTCTACTAACTTGTTATCACTTGGTCTGTCTCTTAATGTTAACATGCTGGTATGCAATCCAATATCGTGAATTATGATATACCTCTATTTCGATCTTTTTATTGTTATTTGAACTCAACATTTGCTGTTGTTTTTCTCCATTTCTTGAAGGAAGGATAGCCACATAAAAGCTCAAAGAGGAGTTACATGCAACCTTAAACAACGGGCATGGGAAATACATACTTGTTATTAGAGAGTTATGGTTGTATTAATTAAAAAGTATTCCGTCTCTTTATGCACATTTTTTAGTGTCATTTGTATTTAGATAGAGAATCATGTAATGAGTCTTGCTTGCTATTTCTGAAATGATTTTCAATGTATATAATGAATATGTACTTCGTCAATGTGTAAATATGGGTCGCATTTGTGCTTTTGTCTTTGTGAAGATAGTCGCATAAATATTAAGTGTCCCTCATTTTGTTGTTAGGTTCTTTTCTAATTCAAAAACTACTATATTATTAGAGTTCAGTGAGATATCAACTCAGAGAAAAATGAGCAAATAGACAAAGAAGCCAACAAGAGGTTCCTAATATAGAGAGAGAGAGAAAAGAAAACACAGAATCAATAATCTAGCAAGTATTTCTTTTCAATTTTATTGACAATCGATGAGGTTATCTTAAGCTGAAATTCCTAGAAATTGGACTGCTATATTATGCAAAAAGAAGGATTCGATTAGAATACAGAGAAGACCCTCGGTGACAAAACGAGAATTGACTCAAATACTGTGTGATAAAAGGAGGGGGTGGGGGATGGGAGCAGGGGATCGAGAGCACTTAAGTGTTGAAGTCGATTCTACACAGTTTAACAAAACACATAAATAGAAAATTAAAGTTTGACACAACAAAATTAGTAACGCAGTTCGGCTCAATAGCCTACGTCTGTGGGGCCACACCCAGAAAAGTAATCTACTAAACATTATATTTCAGAAGTACCAGAACACGTCCTCAATCTCCTCTAGTGATTCCCCTAGTGGATTTGGCAAACAATTTTTTGCCAAAGCTGCCTCAACAACCATAAATTCGACAACTGCAGTGTTGCCTTCATTATTGGAAACACACCAACAACAACTCTTGACTCCATGATTGTCGAACTGTCATCCAACCACAGCTTGCTTTTGTTGAACTTTCCTTAACAGTATGTGTCGACCTCCTTTCGACAGGATGCGACAACACCCCACTTGCACTTAATGCTCTCAATTAATCTCAATCAATCGCATCACCCTTTTACTTGGTGAGGTGGTTAGAACAGAATCTTGTCAAGTACACTTCGGTGTCTGTTGAACTTTAGTTTTCAGCACTTGAATAGAAAAAGCACAATTTAGTGCATGAACAACATAACAAGAAGATAAATTGTGCTGTTGAACTCTCCAAGAATATAGCCTCTATAACAAGAGTTCAAAGAATAAATGTCTTAAGAATATTGCATGAAATACATAAGAGTCATTCATTGGAATTTGCTTGAGTAATGCCGAGAGAGCTCCATGAGAGTTTCTCCAAGAGTTGCCTTCTTAAGAGATTTCCGAGAGAGTTATCACGGAGATTAATTTGCTTTGCCTTGAAGTTCATATATATAATATGCAAGAGTCTTGAGCTTCCTTCTTTTCCAAGATTGTCATCTCAAGAATACACCAAGAAATCCCAAGAATATAGGAAGTCAATCGTTGATATTTGATGTAGATAGATTTTCACAAGAATCTCCAAATCCTAGAAGCTTTAGAATTCTCCAAATATCTTCTTCTTGCCATAATGGAGTTTTGCTCAAATTATGACCACTTCCAAAGTGGACTTCTATATGCCATAAAAATCTTCTTGGCAAATAATATCTCATTAAATCCTAATACCAAGAGACTTTCCAAATATGTTCAATCTCCCCAATGGCAACTATGTAGTAAAAATTTTCCCCTTTGGCATTGTTTGTTTTAAAACCTCCATAGGTCTTGCAAATCCTCCATAAGCCTTCATAATCACTTGCTCAATTACGTGTATGGCATGAGAATTCAGCAGATGCTTTTTGATAGCACACATTCAACAATGATAGAGCATTATGTTGAACTAGAGCGTAACATCGCATTCATTTCAACAATTAATTCAACAGAAAGGTTAAGCCAAGAATCCACGAAATATTATATTTTAAAAGTACATGAACACGCTCACAATCTCCTATTTCAACAATTAATTCAACAGAAAGGTTAAGCCAAGAATCCACGAAATATTATATTTTAAAAGTACATGAACACGCTCACAATCTCCTATACTGATTCCCCTGGTGGACTTGGCAAAGACCTTTTTGCCAAAGCTGCCTCAACAACAAAAAATTTAACAACCACAGTGTTGTCCTCACGATTAGAAACACCAATCACAACTCTTGCCTCCACAATTGTAGAACTGTCATCCAGCTCCAACTTGCATTTGTTGAACTCTCTTCAACAGGATATGTCGAACTCCTTTTGACAGGATGCGGCAAGATCCCACTTGCATTTTTACTGCACTCAACTGATCTCGATCAGGCGCAACACCCTTTTACTCCGTGAGGTGGTTAGAACAAAATCTTGTCAAGTACACTCCGAAGTCTGTTGAGCATTAGTTTTCAGCACTTGAATAGAAACATAACAATTTAATACATGAATAACATAACAAGAAGATAAATTATGCTGCGGAACTTCTGAAAATATGGCCTCTATAACATGAGTTCAAAGAATAACTCTCTTAAGAATATTGCATGAAATACGTAAGTGTCTCTCGTTGGAATTTGCTTGAGTAATGCCGAGAGAGCTCCATGAGAGTTTTCTCCAAGAGTTGCCTTCTTAAGAGATTTTTGAGAGAGTTATCAAGAAGGTTAATTTGCTTTTCCTCAGAGCTCATATATATAATATGCAAGAGTCTTGAGCTTTCTTCTTTTCCATGGTTGCCATCCCAAGAATATAGCAAGAAATCTGAAGAATATAGGAAGTCATTCTTCGATATTTAGTGTAGATAGATCATCGTATGATTCTCCAAATCCTATAAGCTTTAGAATTCCCGAAATATCTTCTTCTTGCCATAATGGACTTTTGCTCAAACAATGACAACTTCCAAAGTGGACTTCTATATGCCACAAAAATAATATATCATCAAATCCTAATGCCAAGAGACTTTCCATTTATGTTCAATCTCCCCTTTGGCAAATATGTAGTAACAAATCCCATTAAAACTAATGTTGACGATATGATATTTGATCTTCTGTCAGCAGAGAAAAAATCTTAAACCATTAAAATGCAGGAAAAAATATTATCCCGTTATAATCTCATCAAACAAATTTCACCTACTTTTTAAAACCAAATCAAATATATAATTTTGCCTTTGATTAAACCGAGATGGAAATACATTTGCATGTAATTTGTAAGCATCTTCCTAATTTTCATTTAAATCTGATATACTTTTTTGTCAACAGTTTGTCTTTTAATGTAATGATTTTTTTTAAAGAAAATTATTTCAGCTTTGTATCAAGGAATCATATGGGCTCTATCCGGAATGTACACGTCCTCAAAAATCGAGAGTTTATTTAGAAGCACTTGTATGAATTTGCTTAAACGTTTTCACCTATCTATTCCTACAGATGATTCGTAATTTTTTAGATTGTTGAGATGTCATATTTAAAAAGCAACAAAAGAAATTTATAAGGTAAGAATTGAACCAATATCTCTAGAATTTAACCTACAAAAAGTATAAATTGTGTTAAAATCTCTTTAAAAGGCATCTTGAAAGATAAGAAAATATATTTAAGTGGCATATATTAATAACAAAAGAAAATCTATGATTAGAAGTAAACAATATTGGTTGTTTCTCACATAAATAATAATAGGACGATGTCATTATGTTCAAAGTATAAGGCTTTAGGAAAAGATTTAGAAAAGAAAAAAAGATGAAGCTGTAGGAAAAGGAGTTCAGCTATACCTTTCTACTAAGAAACAGTAGCATTAGAAACAATCATCTACTGCATTTGACCATAAATTTGGATTATAGTATTCATTCCCTTCTAATTTTGACATGCACTCTTAAGTCTCACCCTGTGAAAAAAAGGGAACAAAAAGTAATTAAAGTCTTTTGAGCAGAAAGCTACAAAAGACAAAATTTTGTAGTAACTTTCAAAAAAATCTAGTGTAACTTTGTACAAATACAATAGATAGGACTTTTAAAAAGGTAACCCAATAACTGAGTGAGTAAGTTTAGGCTAGAGAATAAGCATAAAAAAATCGACCTTGAAGCCTTGGATTTTGAAAATAGCACAGAGACTATCCACCTAGGTAGATTCCCCGAAAAAAAAGGGGTTCTTGTTGAAGGTTCAAAATCAAAGGGAAAAATTACTTGAATTCCCTATTTTGTACCCGACTTCTAGTTGCAATTTCTTTGGGTTCTAGGAAATAGATGAAAAAATCAAAATATATTTCTACACAACTGGAAAGTTGTTTTTTTGCGACTGACAATTCCGTCTTAAAAAAGCATTTGCAACAGAAATAGCTGTCGCAAAACTTTAAGTTGCAAATTTGCGATGGAATACATTTCCATTGCAAATTTGCAATAGATTTGTGACGAAATTTGTTTGGTCAAATTAGTCAACTATTTGCGACAATTTTGGTAAGAAAAAAATTAAAAAATTTTGCAATTTTGTAACGGATTTTTATTTTTTAAAAAGATAATAAAAATTTGTTGCAAAATCATCGCAATTTTGGGATGATTTTTCAATTGTTATTTTATATTTTTAAAAATAAAATGCATTTCCATAAAAAATTCGTTGCAATTTTGCAACAATTTTGTAATGCATATTCAAAATACTTTGTAAAAAACTTTTGTCACTATATAGTCAAAATGTTGCTATGATTTAGCAACAGAATTATTTAGTTAAAAATTATTAAAATTTTTCTTTATTTTCTTTTGTAACTAATATAGTAATCCTATGATTTTGCGACGATTTAGCTATAGAATTATTTAACTAAAAAATATTAAAAAATTGTCGTTATTTTCTTTTATAACTAATATAGTAATCCGTCACAAAATCATTGCAAATTTGTGACTATTTTGCAACGGATTTTTATTGTAATTATTAGAAATAATTATTTATTTTGTCACTGATTCGTTGCAAATTGGTGATGATTTTGATACAAAAAATTTATTATAAATTATTAATTAATATAATTATTGTAGAAAATTCATCACAAATCAGTCGCATCTTTTTTTTATAGTAAATGCAATTCAATTTGAAAGTTCAATTTTTAATTAATTATATTTAAAATTTATAAATAGTAATTTAAATTTATTAATTATTTTAGAAATAATGATAATTATATAATAATTAAAAATAAAAAGTCTAAATTAAAATAAATATAATTCTGCCATTAAATGTCAATATTTTATGCGTAGAACATTGAAAAATATTATACAAAATCTATGTCACTATCCGGAGGGCCAGTCATTGGAGGATGATCTTCAGGCTGATTGATCGTGTAATCCTCATCAGTCCCATCCGCCGGGTCCTTAGAATTTGGTATCGAAAAAGGAGGTGGAGGTAGAGAATGTGGTGGAGCCAGATGCAGTTTCTCGGACATTACTCGCAAATATTAGTGCAAGCTGGCAAATCGCTGCTGGAAATAATCACACATCGACCTCTCTATATGTAACTGACTATACAGAGATACGTACTCTTGATGCGAGGTGATGAGCAAGCTGTCAGAATAGAGCTGTCTCGGAACACGACCCAAAAATCATGTTCTTCGAAATTCCGCCAGCAACTTCTACAAATAAAGACTTCTCATCCGGTGGCTGTTGAGATGTCACGGAATCCTAAGACTCCAACTGCAAATAGCGCTTCTTCAAAGTATTGACG
This sequence comes from Rauvolfia tetraphylla, assembly GCA_030512225.1. NCBI lineage: Eukaryota > Viridiplantae > Streptophyta > Magnoliopsida > Gentianales > Apocynaceae > Rauvolfia > Rauvolfia tetraphylla. The sequence goes on along the minus strand of JAJQKT010000063.1, from coordinate 2,309,152 downwards.
CTATCCTATAAATTATATACATCATAAATTTGCGTATAATAATGAAACAATTGGTATAAAACATTTTTAATATAATTTTTAACTTACTAGCTTATGTTGTGATTTTTCACTGGCAAACATGCTTTTTATTGGGTCATTCTTATATGTGTGCATCGCTTCGTACATATCTATGAAGTGGAAACCACATTCGCGCTTCTTACGCTACAATTATATTAATATAAATGTTAAGTAATTTGTTACTTTCACACTACATCTGGAACCATATGTCCCGAATCTCCAATAGGATAGCCTTAAAATTATGGTATTGTACGGTTCAGTGAAATGCTGGTGGAACGTATCCGATATCTAATGCACCGACCCCTCTGATGGGAAGAAAATGTTGCATTATACAAATAAATAGTTAGTTATTCAACAAAAAATTCGAATAGATTATTTTGAAAGTAAACAGAAACTTACTCGTCGCTACATGGGGCTATCAAAATACGGGTATCCTCTGTCTGATTCGTGCACAAGTTCGCCAAATATTTGGCAGGTAGGAAACCAAAAGAAAATAGAGAAAGCAGTAGAAGAAACAAAAAAGGGAGAAAGCAGATGATATCTTTGCGGCAGGCGAAAATTGAAAGAAGAAGAGAAGAGCAGAGAAGACCAAAGGAGCTCCAATCAGGAACTTTTATTATTTAATGTTAGTTAAATTCAAAGCATGAATACTTTGATCATGAGTAGTTAAATTTTTTGTGACTAAGACCTTCGTTGAAGGTTGAAAATTTTATGGGTTTAATTGATTTCAATTAAAGCTTGTTTCTTTTATCTCGATTTCAGTTGATTGCTATTATTATTCTTAATCCTTGTAATTTTTTAGATAATTTTTGCATGCTTTTAAATTTATTCTAATGGTTGAGAAGTACTAGATTAAATCATATCATAGTAATAACATCACATCGTAAAAATAACTAAAAATATATTTAGTTTCTTTGTGTGGTTTTTAACCGGTAAGAAACAAAAGTTAGAGAATTCCATAATGATGTTTGTGGTTTTGATAATTAAAACCACGTAGAGATACGATTGGTATTTCTGAAAAGGAATATTTCTTGTCAAACCAATGGATTCGGATTAAGCATGCGCTCATCCTCCCTAGTATTTAACCTTAAATTTCAGTTTCCTGAAACGTGCCCTGTCCCTACCACTCCCAAACCTGTTAGTAGACATCTTGAAGCTTTCATCATTGCAATCGGCACAGTTAGCGCCCAACCCTGTTCGCCTGGTAATAGTGTTGATACTGGTGTGCCGGTCATTGGGTATTCGGACTAGTTTAGACTTATTCGCCTGGTAATAGTGTTGATACTGGTGTGCCGGTCATTGGGTATTCGGATTAGTTTAGACTTATTGCGAAAGTGCTATATTCTAGGACCTGCACGCAAAGGGTCAAAATATTTCATGTTTAATCGCAAGAAAAATTTTCAAAATTAATTTCGAAGATTCCCTCCTCGATCTACTGTTCGAAGGATTTTTTCGTTTTTGTCCAACCAGTGACTTTCAACTTTGTATAGCATGGAATAAATGCGAAAAGCTTCCCAATCCACCTCTAAAGGATTTTCAGCTAGATCGATATTCTGTAGAGACATTAAACAACTAAAGCATACGAACTGAGAATTGGTAGCGCTGGTGGGAGGGATTCTACAAGTCGGCGATCGCGGAACCACTTCGACCAAGAAAGCCTACGTCAGTTCCTCCCCTTTGTCTTCACAAATTTTGTTAATCCTTCCTTCATTTTTGCTCCCCATTTTTTATCTTGTTATCAGCACTTCTTTATCGTTCGGTGCAGAGGCTGCTACCCTGAAGAAGATTGCACTTTCTCTGCTCAGAGGGGGATAAGAATGCATTTATGCATAGCTTGGAAATCTCCTCCGATGAAGATGATCGTCCCATAGGTAAGTTTTGTTGGGATGCAAACTAAGTCCCACATGGAAAATTTGATGGAAGAGTTGTCTAAATATAAGATTCAAGATAACTCCATTAGTATGAGGCCTTTTGGAGATATCCAAAAACAAATCCGTGAGGGCTTAGCTCAAAGCGGACAATATCATACTAATGTGGAGTTTGTGAGACATCAAAAATTCCTAACAAGTGGTATCAGAGCCGATGGTTCGTCTGGGTGACGTGGCACTGCGTGGGAAGCCCCCCTCGTTAGAGATCTGCGGTTGATGCCTTGTGTCGAAAGTCTTCCTGATAATGTGGTGGTCAGACGGCGTGTCCCGCTGGTTGGTAGCGGCGGTGCAAGATGGTTGGCAGATCAAATGGATTACCTCTGAAGGAGAGGTCATGACCTATGTGGTCATTAGTTTGAGGGGAGGATTGTTGGGATGCAAACTAAGTCCCACATGGAAAATTTAATAGAAGAGTTGTCTAAATATAAGATTCAAGATAACTCCATTAGTATGAGGCCTTTTGGGAGATACCCAAAAATAAATCCGTGAGGGCTTTGCCCAGAGCGGACAATATCATACTAATGTGGAGTTTAGGAGATGTTAGACAATTCCCTAACAAGTGGTATCGAGGCAGATGGTTAAATGCAGGGTGACGTGGCACCGTGGGAAAGTCCCTCTCGTTGGAGATCTGCGGTTGATGCGCTTGTGTCGAAAGTCTTCACGATAATGTGGTGGTCGGGGCGGCGTGTCCCCAGCTGGTTGGTAGCGACGGTGCAAGATGGTTGGCGAGATCAAATGGATTACATACGAAGGAGAGGTCATGACTTGTGTGGTCATTAGTTTGAGGGGAGGATTGTTGGGATGCAAACTAAGTCCCACATGGAAAATTTGATGGAAGAGTTGTCTAAATATAAGATTCAAGATAACTCCATTAGTATGAGGCTTTTTGGGAGATATCCAAAAACAAATCCGTGAGGGCTTAGCTCAAAGCGGACAATATCATACTAATGTGGAGTTTGTGAGACATCAGAAATTCCTAACAAGTTCCCTATTTGCACCTCTTCATTTATCTTATCTTACGATTTGTACTTCCTATAATAGTGGTCCGGATTGGTGCCTCAACAACACCCTCACCGAGATTGATCGTAAAAAAGATGAGGGCGATGTCCCTCTTATTTGTCGGTCATTGAAAAGGAATACTCAGGCTTTGGGGCCCCTGGTGCTACCAACTGGAAAATGGCCTGATTCAACTCCTGATCATGTGGAGCAGCCAAACTTTGAGGGGTCGGATACAGATGCGTCGGGCTATTTTGCATTCCAAAGGTACCCGGTCGAACCACTCACTTTTCCGGAAGGATAAATATCAAATGCTACCTTGCTCGGTCGGTAGACCGGAATTTGAGGATGTATAAGCTCAACCTGTTAACAATATAATATTGACTTGTGGCAGACACAATAAAAACACTAGCATGGGCACATTCACGTGCCCCCAAAGAATTGACAGCCACCCATGGTCTGAAGTGGCAAAGTAGCAGAAGACCGATATTTTTTTGGAACAGAGCTTCGGGGGCCAGAAGACCAGCACCTATTTTCTCTCTTTCTGATCAGGCCGAAGCTGCGAGACACAGCGAAGGCTCCAAAATTTACATGGTATCAGAGCCACCGAATTAGATCAGTGAGCAGAAATTTCTCCACTTGTAACTGGAGATGCAAATATTTTTCAGTTTCTTCCTCGGTCAAGCTGATCAATAAGGATTCTGGATTTTCCTGGTTCAAGCTTAGAGGAAGAGAGTAGGCAGAAGAAGGAAGCTTGTTTATCTGGTCAACTGAAACTTCACTTTTCTTCTTCTTCATTGTCTTCGATCAATCCAGTCTCGAATGGGTCGCACTAATACTGTCCAGGCAGAATCTCCTGCCACCAGCCATGATAGTGCTTCTTCAACGGATTGCAAAAATTTTCCAGGTCTTAATGCAACCCAATGGACACCACTAATGTCCATTTTAGACTCTTCTAAGTCTTCTGCATCTCAAGAGCACTTAAGGGACAAGTTTGGCAAACAAGATGGATACAGGAGCCTCTCATCACATGGCCAGAAATTCTTCTTATTTAATTGATGTTCATGAAATCACTGCTTGGCCGGTTATTCTTCCTGATGGGACTGAAACTATTGCACGACTAGAGGGGAGTGTCCTTTTTTAAAATAATTTTCTTCTGCCTCATGTAATGCTTGTGCCGAAGATGACCTGCAATCTTATTTCTATATCCCAATTAACAAATGAGTTAAATTGCACACTGTCTTTCACTAATCGTTTATGTATAATCCAGGGCCAACATTCGAGGATTCTGATTGGTGTGGGTGAATGCAAAAAGGGAGTCTATTGTCTGCGCAAGATAGCTACTCATACACTTTGTCATGTTCAAACTGGTGCTTCCAAAGGATTGTGGCATTTAAGACTAGGTCATCCTTTTGATACGATTCTTTACTATTTACCAGTTTTTAAAGATCATTCTATGCAAGAAAATCCTTGTGAAGTTTGTTTTAAGGCTAAGCAGACAAGAGATAAATTTCCTATTAATTGCAATAAATCTGATGAACCTTTTACTCTCGTTCACTATGATATTTGGGGTGCTTAAAGAACAGCTGCATTTTGTGGTGCATCTTATTTTTTAACAGTGGTGGATGATTGTTCTCGTGCTGTTTGGATTTATCTTCTTGCTGAGAAAAGTGAGTTGCCCGAACTATAAGAAGTTTTTGTGCCATGGTTAAAACACAATTTGGGAAACAAGTGAATGGTATTCGTTCTGATAATGGAGCTAAAATTTTAGCCTTAAAATCCTATTTTCATGATCATGGAATTCTTCATCTAACATCAGTTGTAGGTACCCCTCAACAAAATGGTAGAGTTGAGTGCAAACATCGTCACATTCTCAATGTCGCTCGCGCTTTACACTTTCAATCTCATCTTCCTTTAGAATTCTGGGGGGAGTGTATTCTAACGGCAAGTTATTTAATTAACCGCACTCCTTCATCTCTTTTAGGTGGGAAAAAACCCTATGAAATTTTATTTGGCCAAGCTCCCAATTACTCTCATCTTCGTGTTTTTGGGTGTCTATGTTACACTTCAAAAATTCCTCGTGACAGAGATAAGTTTGCCTCTCGAAGTAGAGCTTGTGTGTTTGTTGGCTATCCTCATGGGAAGAAGGGTTGGCGAGTCTATGATCTAGATACTCATGAATTCTTTGTGTCCTGGGATGTTCGTTTTTGTGAAACAGTTTTTCCTTATGCTTCTTCTTCCTCTTCACTTACTTCCATCCCTGCTCCTCTTTTTCCTGACACCTCTCTTCCTACATTTTCCTCTACTTCTTTCCTCGGTTCTTCTTTGTCTTCTTTTTCTACTGCATCCAAGGAGAGTATTCTCGATGCAAGGGGGAGCAGAGGCGATGAAAGGGGATGTAGAGGGATCCAGGGAGGCGAAGGTGCTTCTGTTGATTCCCAGGGAGGTGAGGGTGAGCCTAATATTTCGGATTCTGCAGTACCTTCTGATCAACAGCCAGAAATTATGCAGAGTTTATTTGAAAATTTGAGGAGAGAAGGAGCTACAGAAACAACACAAGATGGGCAGCACCTCTTATGTCGTAACACGCGTGATAGAAAGAAACCAGCACAATTGCAAGATTATGACTTCTATTCTGCTCAATGTCACGCCCCTCATTCTTTGCATTCTATTCACTCTCACTCAAAATAATCAGGTTAGTGTCTCTATCCTATTGCTCATTATGACAGTTGTGCTAATTTTTTTCCAAAACATGTTGGTTTTCTAGCTGCTATTACTAGAGGGACTAAGCCAACAAAATTTCCCGAATGGTGTAAGGCTATGCAACTGGAAATTCGGCTTTAGAACAGAATAATATTTGGAGTTTGACAAATTTGCCTCCAGGAAAGAGCGCCTTAGGTAGCAAATGGGTCTATCGCATAAAGTTTAAATCAGATGATTCTATTGAAAGACACAAGGCTCGTCTAGTTATCTTGAAAAATACTCAGCATGAAGGCATAGATTACCATAAGACTTTTGCTCCCGTTTCGAAAATGGGGACAGTGAGAGTTCTCTTAGCTGTGGCTGTTGCTAAACATTGGGAGCTACATCAAATGGATGTCCATAATGCTTTCTTGCATGGTGATTTGGAAGAGGATGTTTATATGCACCTACCACCCGGATTTCATTCTACTCAATAAGGGCAAGTTTGCAAGCTACGGAAATCCTTATATTGCTTGAAGCAAGCTCCACGTTGTTGGTTCTCTAAGCTTGCATCTGTCTTAAAGGAATGTAGCTTCTGACAATCTTTGGCTGATTATTCCTTGTTCATTGATCAGGTTGGTGGCATTTTTTTAAGTGTTCTTGTTTATGTTGATGATCTCATTATTACAGGCAACAATTCCTGTTCAATTGCAAGGTTCAAACAACATCTCAGTCGATGTTTCAAAATGAAAGATCTTGGTTCCCTCAAATATTTTCTTGGCATTGAAGTTACTCGTACATCTGAGGGTATGTATCTATCTCAACGAAAATATGCGTTGAATATTATTTCAGAGACTGGCTTGTTAGGTGTAAAACCATCCACACCCCCATAGACCAAAATCATAAACTTGCGATTACTACTGGTGCACAATTAGCCTCACTGGAACGCTATCGTCGTCTAGTTGGTCCTCTCATTTATCTGACCATCACTCGACCGGAGCTCAGCTATATTGTGCATACCTTGGCCCAATTTATGCAGCAACCTCAAGAAGCACACTGGAGTGCAGCATTGAGAGTTTTTCGCTACTTGAAAAATAGTCCCGGACAAGGTATTTTTCTTTGATCCGCTAGTAATTTACAGCTTGTTGCCTTCTGTGACTCCGATTGGGCATCCTGTCCAATCACACGACGCTCTCTTTCTGGATATTTCATTATGTTGGGAACCTCTCCTATTTCTTGGAAAACCAAGAAACAACACACGGTCTCTCGCTCATCTGCCGAAGCTGAATATCGTTCCATGGCTGCTGTGTATTGTGAGCTAAAATGGATACGCTACGTCCTCACAGATCTTGGTGTTACTCAATTGCAGCCTGCTAAACTCTATTGTGACAGCCAAGCTGATATTCATATTGCTTAAAACCCCGTTTATCATGAGCGTACAAAGTATATCGAAGTCGATCGTCTTTTTGTTCGGGATGAAATCACTTCTAAACGTATTTCTCCTCATCATATTCGCACTGCTTCCCAACCTGCAGATCTCTTCACCAAGGCCTTAGGACACTGTCAATTCCTTTATCCTCTGTCTAAGTAGGGCATCGGTAATATGCATTCTCCAACTTGAGGGGGAGTGTTAACAATATAATATTGACTTGTGGCAGACACAATAAAAACACATTCACGTGCCCCCAAAGAATTGACAGCCACCCATGTTCTGAAGTGGCAAAGTAGCAGAAGACCAATATTTTTTTGGAACAGAGCTTCGGGGGCCAGAAGACCAGTACCTATTTTCTCTCTTTCTGATCAGGCCGAAGCTGCGAGACACAGCGAAGGCTCCAAAATTTACACAACCAATCTCCCGGTGCAGCAACTTGCACTCTTTTGAAATTTATTGTGTAGCCTCCGTCCAAACAACTGCTTTTGGTCGGGAGATGTGGATATGAATTCAAACTTCTGAGGAGCTAGGCACAGCCTTACGCACGCGGTTGAATGGCATCCTTCGAGAGAATGAGGCATGAAGTGTGAGGATGTGCTATTTAAAATTTCAATTTCCGGCTACAGTTTTTAGCCTTAAAATTATCATATATCAGATGCGAAGACATTCTAGGATTGCCAAACTGCAGGTGCCAAAAATCCTCTCGATGTCAGGTCTAATTTCACGGTAATCTCGCTTTCTCATGCATGTATACCCAAAAGCAAAGATGATGTCCCTTGGCAACAGCGCAGCATTCTGGAGTCGGTGGATTCCCGTTCATGGCAACATCTGGGCATAAACCCAACCATGTTTTCGGGTCAAAGTTCTTTTCCTTGTCTGCGCCTATATAGCTAGAGAGAAGGGAAGTAATGGATGAATAGATGAGTATTTGAGCTAATGCTATCAGGCGTATTTTTACAGCGATCGCCGACTTTGGTACATGCATAGTGATTGATTACGATAATATTCCCCTTGAAGAATTTCGAAAGGAGATGAGTGTTATGTTTTAGCGTTATTATTCAGCTGAAATGGAAAAGGAAAGATGAAATTTTCCATGAAGAGAAGAAGGCAATTGTCATATATTGCAGGATTCTTCCCACCGCATCAAATTCAACCTTTTCTGTCTTCTCGGAGGACAATCGGGTTATAAACATTGTTTCAAGATGTATGTCGCAATTCGGTCGCAATAATGGGAGAGGGAGCGACCGGTGGGTAATAAAGTTATGTATGCAGGTTCTGTTAGAATTATTTCTGCAAAAAGTAGAAAGAGAAAGATGATGAAAATTTGGAATTAAACTGCATATTGCAATTGCAAACAGGCTTTGCTCTATAGCCTTACAAAGCAATGTTTTATATATTTGATGATATATTATGAGTTTTAACATTTCGGGATTTCCAAATGGCATTCGGTAAGAATCTTCTTGCCTGTGGGTATGAATTTACCAAAATATGGATTTCTGAAGAAACCACAGAAGCAAGAATACTGTCTCTTGGCAGTGGCGCAGCATTTTTTTGTTAGTGGCTTCCCGTACAGGACATCTGAGCATTCAGCCAATACTGTTTCTGCATCACAGTGCTGTTCCTCACTCTGGCAAACTTGACCGAGAAGCAGAACCGCCATTGCCAAACACAATGCAAACTTGGCCATCATCTTCATCTTTAAAGTACCTACCCGAATATCGCAAGAAATTGAGATGTTGGAGATAAGAGGGAAGGGAAGCAATGGATGAGTAGTGAGCATTTCAGCTTCTGCTACCGTGTCTATTTATACATCAATGGACACGGGTTAATAATTATTATGAAACGATAGAATTTTCCGTTATCTGATTTTTAAAATTGACAATAAGTAGTTAGCACGCATGTCCATATATCATGAATCATTTTAATAAATATTTCATGTGTGATGGAAATACCACAATTTATTTCATAGAATTTATTAAGAAAATATTGAGATATCATTGCTGCAAGTGGATGATCTTTCTTTGCTTTTCCTTATGGCGCTCTTGAAACCAAATCCATATTATTGTAGCATGTATACGATAATGACTATATTTAATAAGTAGGAAAAAGTTAATGAAATAGGTATCATAATTTCGTTTTAGAGCCATCTTATGTTTTCTTTTCTTTTTTCTTTTTTTCTTCTGTTTCCTTCATAGATACACCATGTTTACATTTTTCCTTTTCGGAAAAATGGCCTTTTTCCATTGAGTAGTTAGATTGAAATTAAAAATTCTTAAATTACATGAATGATGAGAAGGAAAAGTTCGATAATTTCTCGGAAATTTTTTCCCCTTTCCCACTTTAACTTCTCCCATTCTTGGACATATGAGTCCTTCACAAATCCTACCTTGCATGAAGAGAACTTCGGTAACCTGAGATCGCAGATCCATCATATTGCACATAGTTCTATATTTTGTAGCATCTACAATATATTCATGCATAAAAGATCAAATCAGATTTATATTCGACCTCTCTCTAAAACATCCCGGAAAGGGAAGATCTTGTACTCTCTTTGGTAGCATGCATGGCAACAGAAACCATAATATATTATAACACGGGTTCTTCCACAGGGTAAAGTTGGCACAAATAAACTAGTTTGTGATGTTTAAAGATGAAAATAACTAGTAAAGCACCTATTTCAAAACTTATAAACAGTATAAACTTATAACTTATTCTATTTCTTCTAGTTTATTATTTAAATTTGTACTTCCTCCGTTTCAAAATATGAGAACTTTTTACTCTTTTTGAATAGATTAAGAAAGAAGAAGATAAGAGCTTATTTATATTATATCTTCAACTAGTTTTACATATATATTAGAGAATGAGAGAATTATATTCATTGTGAAAATAGATTTACAAAAATAATACTCAAAATTCACCAAAGACTAATCATTTTGAGAAGGAAGAAGATGGCCAAAAAGCATTTTCTATATTTATACTATTCTAAAAGTATGAATGGAGGTCTTGGAGATTTAAACTTAATTGTTTCTTTATTTTTTTAATTGCCTAAAATACCCCTAAGTCTTATATAATAGTATGAGATAACATTGGTCATTTTAGACCATTAATGAGAAAAAAAATTATGACAATAATAGCTTCACAAAGTAATATCCCAATTTTAGTAGACCTATGATAACAATAATTATAACGATTACATTTGATTAATGGACTAGTTATACATATTCTAATTGAGATATGACGCACACTACGTAAGGAAACTTTAATGGTTGTATTGTCAGGGTTAGATTTGTGAAAAAAGCCAAGAAAAATTATGGCAAGTAAACTTTTCTGTTTACAGTACATAACAAAAATCTGTTAACTTCTCTTTTCTTTCTATCATTGGATGTATTCAAATGGCCCATTGCATTGTTAATATTTATACTTAATAACATTAGAGATTTACCAGAATAATTAGTTATTGAAATTAATAAAAATAATAATTACATTAATGTGGGAGATATAATTCTAATTAATACAAGCAAGCAACATTGAGGTGTAATAAACATTACATTGGCTGTAATAATGAGAGAAATAATTTATTTAAAAATTATTTATGCAAAATGATATTATTAAGAAAAAATATAACTAGTTTAAGGATAATAAAATTAACCTCACTTAAATAATTTAATTTATATCATTAAACAATTACATTAACGTTCTACACGTGACCTTTTTAAGTGAAACTTATGATTTTTAGATATAAGTTCACTAAAAATATTTTCATAAAGTTGCGAATACTTATTAAGGTTGAGTGTGTGATTAGTGTGTTAGTAAAGTCAATTAGTAAGTCATTTTGCATGTAATTCTTGGTTTGACAGCTAGCAAGAAGCTAGCTTAAGTGTTGTATATCTTCAATGCTTTCTTCCCCATTTTTGCCATCTTCCAATTCCTTGTTTCTTTCTTATTTCTTTCTTCGCTTCCGTGAGACATCAGTCAAGTATCTCTTTACTCTCGCAATTTCTTCATAATTTAAGTGAGTTTGTAGCAACTCCTAAGTGTATAAATTGTTTTTGATGCCGGGTTTCATAAATGGAGTGTTGAGTGAATTTGAATTATTGATTAATTTGGTTTTAGATCAATTTAGTCTCTAAAAAATAAATTAGGTTTACTTATATATTTTCGAAGAAGTGATAATACTTTACTATAGAAAGTATACGAATTGAGTACTTGAACAATATAGGAGCTGCAGGTCGAAAACAAAGTGTTAGCTTGATAATAGATAGACAAAATATATCAAGGTAAGTTTTCCAGAATAAAAACAGTAAGATAAAGCTCAAAATGAGTAGAATATCCAAGGAAAATCCTACTAATACTAGTCCCCCTTTTTCTTATGCATAAAAAGTGGATAGCCGAATAAAACATCAAAAGATTGTCAGCTCAAATCCCAATCAAAATGTCAAAAGAATAACAAATGCAATACAACTAAGCTAAGGCAATATAATATAACAGAAATTGTAGTAAGTTAAATCTCTTGTAGCAATAAGAACCAAGAGCTACACCCCTTGTGGCTTTTCTTCTCCTTGTAGAGGGGCCTGTAGATGGAGTTACATGAGAAATAGCTTGAGCAGGAGCAGAACCTATAGTATGAAACATTTCACATTGGATTGCTCGAATAGGTAAAATGTAAATAGCAGTTGAAAGATAAAGAGAGGGTATGGAGAGAAAGTTCCAAGAGGTTGGACTAGGAATGGCAGTGGTTCGATTGAGATCAAGAGGTTTACAGATGCCATTGCCAGTTTGAGGAATAGAAAGTTCAAGCTCAGTTTGAAGGACTTCTTTCTCTTTCTGAGCATTAGTTTGTTTCCCCACATCTAGATCCTCCTGACTTGGCATAGTCGTTTCAAGTTCAGGTCTAGCTTAATTCCTTACTTCTCCTCACATTCTGATGATAGCACTTTCAAGCTATATTTAGAGGCAGCAACAAATCTTTGTCGGTATTCATCCTAGTCTCCTAAGTCTCTTCTTAAGGTCTCACCTATTCCTAAGTCTCTGGTGTTTAGTCTGATGATTTGGTCAATGAAGTTTGTGAATGACATAGTTGCCTTGTTCATTTCTTCAACAACTTTCCTTAGCTACTCTATGTCAATCTTACCTTCATCTTTCTTTTCCGATTCCATTTCATGAATATCCATTGGTTCTTTTCCAGCCCTTCTTTCAGCTTTAGCTTGCTCAGTCTCCATTCTATCATCATTCTTTTCAACTTTCTAAACCTCTTCAGCCTCTTCTTTTCAGGTTCCTCCAATCTTCCCAATCCAAATCTTGCTATTTTCAGAGCAATTATTTTCTGTCTTCCTTCAGCAGGTTATTAAGCGACCCCTCGGTAGCTTAACTATCCGTCTTAGCTTCTTCCTAACTTCCAAGCTCATCCTCATTACTATCCCCACTTTCATTTCCCTCTTCAGAACTATCACTTCCTTGTTCCCTTTTCTTCCTTCTTTGATTCCTCATAGCTGATTGCTCCTTTTCTTCCTCACCCTCTTCCTTACTTTCCTCACTAGACTGATTGCTACTTTTCTCCCCTTCTTCCTTCTGTGATTCCTCAGAGCTTTCTTCCCCTCTGATTTTTCTTTACTTTTTCACCCCTTTCTCAATTTCTTTTTGGATTTTTGTTTTGCTTAGAAACTTTCTATCAATTTTTCTCTTCTCATTCACAATAATTTAATCCTCGATCTCCAAATTTGCATTCAAGTATTCAAACAATACAGTCAAAATCATGCCGTATGGTAATCCCCTAGTTTGTGTCACAGACTTCACAGCATTCATCATGAAAGGCATAGATTGAAATCATGTCTTTTCTGAATGTGCCACATTAAGCATAATTCATTTGTAGTAATGTAGTCAAAGCTACCAGCTTTAGGAGAGATAAAATTGGTATAAACTTGTTCACTACTCTATTAAGGGTGCACAGTTCCGCAAATCTAACATTTCCCTTGAATAGATTAGTATTTCCAAGTACCTCTTGTTTGAAGTGCATTTCAGAGTAGGATTTCATCTTGTGGACTACTTTTTTCTGAGACTGCTAAACTTATGAAGATAGATTCTTCTAACCAAAGTGCCTTGGTCGGCACATACCGATACATTGCACCAGGTAATACTATATTTCCCTATTGCTGTATTCCTAAAACCTTGCAGAATAAGGTTCATAAATATATAATCACGAGCTATCATGGCATAATTTTCTCTTGCAGAGTTTGCCTATACAATGAAGGTGACTGAAAAATGTGATGTTAATAGCTTCGGAGTACTATCATTTGAAGTAATCAGAGGAAGGCATCCCGTTGACCTCCTTGCTGATCTCTTGTTGATGTCCACTGGAAACATGCTACTAAAGGACTTGCTAGATGACAGGCTTGCGTATCCTTATCCAGAAGTCGAAAATGATCTTGTCTCCATTAGAACTTTCAAGGGCGTGTCTTGATGCTAATCCTATGTATTGACCAACAATGAACATGGTTTCTACTAACTTGTTATCACTTAGTCCGTCTCTTAATGTTAACATCCTGGTATGCAATCCAATATCGTGAATTATGATATACCTCTATTCCGATTTTTTTATTGTTATTTGAACTCAACATTTGCTGTTGTTTTTCTCCATTTCTTGAACGAAGGATAGCCACGTAAAAGCTCAAAGAGGAGTTACATGCAACCCTAAACAGCGGGCATAGGAAATACACACTTGTTATTAGAGAGTTATGGTTGTGTGAATTAAAAAATATTCCGTCTCTTTATGCACATATTTTAGTTTCATTTGTATTTAGACAGAGTATCATGTAATGATTCTTACTTGCTATTCCTGAAATGATTTTCAATGTATATAATGAATATGTACTTCGTCAATGTGTAAATATTGGTCGCATTTGTGCTTTTGTCTTTGTGAAGATAGTCGCATAAATATTAAGTGTCCCTCATTTTGTCGTTAGGTTCTTTTCTAATTCAAAAACTTCTATATTATTATAGTTGAGTGAGATGTCAACTCAGAGAAAAATGAGCAAATAGACAAAGAAGTCAACAAGAGGTTCCTAATATCGAGAGAGAGAGAGAGAAAAGAAAACACAGAATCAATAATCTAGCAAGCATTTCTTTTTAATTTTATTGACAATCGGTGAGGTTATCTTGAGCTGAAATTCCTAGAAATTGGACTGCTATATTATGTAAAAAGAAGGATTCGATTAGAATACAGAGAAGACCCTCGGTGACAATACGAGAATTGACTCAAATACTCAAATACTGGGGGATGGAGGCAGGGGGATCGGGAGCACCTGAGCGAAGCAGAAGAGGAACAATGCTTTTCTCGATGGTCTTTGCTCCTTTCCATCCTATTTTGTTTTTTTTTTCAAATTTTGGTCAAAGAATTGAACCGTTAGAAAAATTTTTGTTTGGCAAAAGTGATGCATCCAATCCCAATAACTATCAACAGCACAAAATTCAAATAGATTCAAACTTAGCAAAAAAAAATCAAATAGATTCAAGAGAAGGACAAACGCTTGTCAAAAGCAAAAACTCACACAAACTAATTCTGTATGGTTAGGTTTATGCAACTTTTTTTGCGTTTATCAAACTCCATGTGTTGAAGTAGATTCTACACAGTTTAACACAACACATAAATAGAAAATTAAAGTTCGACACAACAAAATTGGTGACGCAGGTCGACTCAATAGCCTACTTCTGCAGGGCCACACCCAGAAAATCAATCTACTAAACATTATATTTCAAAAGTACATGAACACGCCCTCAATCTCCTCTAGTGATTTCCCTAGTGGACTAGACAAACACCATTTTTGCCAAAGCTGCCTCAACAACCAGAAATCCAACAACCGCAGTGTTGCCTTCATGATTGGAAACGCACCAACAACAACTCTTGCCTCCATGATTGTCAAACTGTCATCCAATCACAGCATGCTTTTGTTGAACTCTTCTTAACAGGATGTGACAATATTCCACTTGCACTTACTGCCCTCAATTAATCTCAGTCAATCGTATCACCCTTTCACTCGGTGAGGTGGTTAGAAAAGAATCTTGCCAAGTACACTCCGGTGTCTGTTAAAGTTTAGTTTTTAGCACTTGAATAGAAAAAGCACTATTTAGTACATGAACAACATAACAAGAAGATAAATTGTGATGCTGAACTCTCCTAAAATATAGCCTCTATAACATGAGTTCAAAGAATAAATCTCTTAAGAATATTGCATGAAATACATAAGAATCTCTCGTTGGAATTTGCTCAATTACGTGTATGTCATGAGAATTCAGCATATACTTTTTGATAGCACACATGCAGCAATGACAGAGCATTATGTTGAACTAGAGCATAACATTGCATGCATTTCAACAATTAGTTCAATAGAAAGGTTAAGCCAAAAAATCAAGGATATTATAGTCATCCAGAAAAGCAATCCATGAAACATTATATTTTAAAAGTACAGGAACACGCTCTCAATTTCCTCTAGTGATTCCCCTAGTGGACTTGGCAAAGACCTTTTTGGCAAAGCTACCTCAACAACAAGAAATCTAACAATCACAGTATTGTCTTCACGATTGGAAACACCAATCACAACTCTTGCCTCCACGATTGTAGAACTGTCATCCAGCTACAACATGCTTTTGTTGAACTCTCCTCAATAGGATGTGTCGAACTCCTTTCGACATGATGCGGCAAAATCCCAAGAATATAGGAAGTCATTCTTCGATATTTAGTGTAGATAGACCATCGTGTGATTCTCCAAATCCTAGAAGCTTTAGAATTCCCTAAATATCTTCTTCTTGCAATATGGACTTTTGTTCAAACAATGACAACTTCCAAAGTGGACTTCTATACGCCATAAAAATCTTCTAGGCAAATAATATCTCATCAAATCCTAGTGCCAAAAGACTTTCCATATATGTTCAATCTCCCCTTGGCAAATATGTAGAAACAAATCCCACTAAAACTAATGTTGACGATATGATATTTGATCATTTGTTAGCAGAGACAAAATCTTATCCCATTAAAATGCAGAAAAAAATCTTATCCCATTGAAATCAATAGTTTAGTTATGATGCTAACAGTATTGTTGGAACACATGTTTAACGGATCTTTAATTGTCGAAAAGATTTTTTTATTAGATTAATAATGACTGAAATTTATTACATAAATAAAAATGGGATGGGTGGTCCATCGTGTCCATCTTCCAATTATATGAACTCTTTGGACGATGATGTACTCTTTAGCCTTACCTAGTCGAGCCAAGTCGTGCATATGGTACAGATGAATGATGATACTTTAAAGAAGCAAAGTGCGAGGCATTAATTCAACGCTGTTATGATATCAGCGCGTAGCGGAAGCACAAAAAATAGATATTGAGAAAGAAAATAAGGAGAGTAAGAGAATAAAGGAGACACAAGATTTTTAAGTGGGAAACCCAATACGGGAGAAAACCCACTGCCTACGGCAAGCCAAGAAATATACACTATAATAATCGGGTAATTACAAGAGAAAAAAGTCTTCAACAACAATTATCAAAGAAGACTTATAAGAGAGAAATAAATCTCATAAACTCAACCCTACAATTTGATGATATAGTGAATATAGGTGGTGAAAAAATTTCAGTCTTTGGGGAAAGAATTTGGAGAGAATGGTTGCTTTGAACTCAATTAGAAGACTCCCTTTTATAGCCACATAAAGAGGTCTTGCAAGATACAATGATGAAGCCCATTTTTCTTTCCCAAATTTGTGGCAAAAAATGAGGAAACATGTTGAGCATTTTAGGGAATAAAAGATGGAAGAATATAAGGCATAAAATGAGGAAACATGTGGAGTATTTTAGGGAGTAAAAGATGGAAGAATATAAGGCATAAAATGAGGAAACATGTGGAGTATTTTAGAGAGTAAAAGATGAATGAATATTAGGCTTAAAAAAGGGAGTTGGTTCCCAAAGTTTGAGACACCACTCAACAATCTCCAACTTGGCTCAAATTTTGGATCTCACCGTAGGCACCCCGAAGGGCGATTAGGCATCAATGATGCCAACTAATTCCAAGCAGTGCTCGAACTTAGTAACAGGTAATGGCTTTGTAAGCATGTCTGCTGGATTTTTTGACTTATGAATCTTTTTAATAATGATCTTTCCTTTGTCAACAACATCTCTAATAAAGTGATAGTGTATATCAATGTGCTTGGTCTTGAAGTGATATGTATCATTCTTTGCGAGGTGAATAGCACTCTGACTATCTGAAAATACCATTGTAGCACCCTGGGGAATGCCAAGCTCAAGAACAAGACCACGCAACCAAATAGCCTCTTTAACACCTTCTGTACCTGAAACAAACTCAGCCTCTGTTGTGGACAATGCAACAATAGATTGCAAAGTTGCTTTTCAACTAATAGCACCGGAACATAAAGTGAAGATGTAGCCCGAAAGAGATCTACGCCGGTCAAGATCACCGCCATAATCAGAATCAACAAAGCCACTGACATCACTTGAGGCAACTCTATTTCTGTCAAAGACCAAACCAAGATTGGTCGTGCCCTTCAAGTAACGAAAAATCCACTTCACTGCATGCCAATGATGTTTCCCTGGATTGTTCATGTAACGACTCACCATACTAACTGCATAAGCAAGATCAGGTCTAGTACAAACCATATCATACATGAGACTTCCAACTGCACTAGAATAGGGAACCTTAGACATATACTCAATATCTTCCTTTGATTTAGGACAAAGATCAACAGATAATTTAAAGTGTGCAGCAAGAGGAGTAGAGACATGCTTACAGTTTTTCATATTGAATTTTTCAAGAATTTTTTCAATGTAATTCTTCTGAGACAAGCAGAGCTTGCCAGCTCGTCGGTCTCTGTGAATCTCCATACCAAGTATCTTTTTTGCAGCACCAAGGTCTTTCATCTCGAATTCAAATTTAAATTGAAACTTCAACCTATCAATCAAAGACTTTTCTTTCGAGGCAATAAGCATATCATCTACATAAAGTAGTAAATAAATGAATGATCCATTATAACACTGTATAAAATACACACAATTATCATGCTGACTCATTGTGAATCCTTGCCCAATCATGAAAGCATCAAAACGCTTATACCATTGTCTCGGAGCTTGTTTCAAACCATACAATGATCTTTTCAAACGACAAACTGATTGTTCTTTACCTAGCACAACAAATCCCTCTGGTTGTTTCATGTAAATTTCTTCTTCCAACTCACCATGTAGAAAGGCAGTTTTGACATCAAGTTGCTCCAATTCCAGATTATACAAAGCAACAAGAGCGAGTAGCACTCGAATAGAGGTATGACGTACAACAGGAGAAAAAATTTCATTAAAGTCAATACCTTCCTTTTGATCATAACCACGAACTACTAGGTGAGCTTTCCATCTGGCATCTTCAACCACAGGTATACCTTCTTTCCGTTTGTATATCCACTTACAACTCAAAGCTCGACGTCCTTTCGGCAAATCACATAACTCCCATGTCCCATTCTTATATAGGCTTTCAATTTCTTCTTGCATCGCTCAAAGCCACTGAGATGAATTAAAACTGGATATAGCTTCAGAGTACGTAGAATGATCAATTCCTTCAGGTGTATCCTGTGCAACAGAAAGAGCATATGCAGTGAGATTATCATCCTCATTATCAGTGTACCTTGCAGGCCTTGTGATAATTCTCCTTGGTCTGTCATGTGCTATATTATGATCATTTGAAGACTGCATAGGCTCAGATAAACTAGAGGGTACTGATTCATCATGTGTTTCAAAATTCTGTTTAGACTCTCCAGTAAAAATCGATTCAGTCATTCCTTGTTGAGTAGACACCTCTAACTCCACCTTCTCATTGGAACTTTGACGATCAATTGTATCAAGAGAGGAAATATCAGTATCTTTTCTGGGAGACAATAAGGCATTTTCATTAAATGTGACATCCCTACTTAAAATCAATTTCTTAAATTCAGGACACCATAATCTATAGCCTTTTGACTCAGATGAATAACTCAAGAAAAATGCATTTAACTGCTCTAGGTGCCAACTTTCCATCATTTACATGTGCAAAAATAGGAGAACCGAATATCTTGAGATGAGAATAGTCAATAGGATTACCTGACCAAACCTCCTCTGGAATTTTAAAATCAATGGATGAATGAGGTGATCGATTTACCAGGTAACAAGCAGTAGATACAGCTTCAGCCCAAAAATCTCTACGACTCCATAAACCCAAACCTTACGAGAGAAATCATCAATAAATGTTATCATGTACCTCTTGCCTCCTTGTAAAGGAAATTTTGAAGGCCCCCAAAGATTCGAATGGATGTAATCCAAAATCCCTTGTGTGCGATGTGTTGCAGTGGAGAAGCTAACTCTCTTTTGTTTTCCAACTACACAATGTTCACAGAAAGTTAACTTACCAACACCTTGCTTACCAAGAAGACCTCTTTTATTCATAATGTTCATGCCTTTTTCACTCATATGTCCCAAACGCATATGTCATAGCTGAGTAAGATCATTATCAGAAAGAGAAGTAGAGACAGCAACAGAACCTGTCACAGTTGAACCCTGCAAAATATAGAGACTCCCAATTCTTTTTCCTTTCAACAATACTAAGGAACCTCTAGAAATTTTCAGAACTCCACCTTCAGCTGAATACTTGCACCCTAGTGACTCCAGGGTGCCTAAAGAAATCAAATTACACTTCAAATCAGGAATATGGCGTACCTTGGTCAGTGTTCTGATAGTGCCATCATGAGCCTTAATCTGAATGGTACCAATTCCAGCAACAATACAATATGAATCGTTTCCCATAAGAACTACACCAGATTCAACCTTCTCATATGAATTAAACCAATTTCTATGGGGACACATATGAAAAGTACAGCCAGAATCTAAAATCCATTCTAAAGAGCTACGTTTATCAGAAGAAGTAGCCAACAAAACATGACCATCATAATCTGCCTCAATTACATCAGCTTTAGCTTTATTCTGAGTAGGTTTATTCTTTTTCTCCTCTCTCTCGTTCTTATTTTTCAATTTATAACATTATGAAATTTCATGCCCATTCTTCTTGCAATAACGACAAGACTTAGAATTACGCCCTCGAGACTTAGATCTACGATTTTTATTGAATGAATTACTCTTATCAGTAGATCTACTTCTAACATTCAAGCCTTCACCTCTATCATCAGATCGTACATCATGATCAAATTTCTCCTTAGACAATAGATTAGATTTAACATCTTCAAATGACAGAGTATCATTATTTTCATAAAGCATAATTTCTTTGAAGTACTTATAAGAGGGCGGCAAAGAAACAACTAGCAGTACTGCTTTATCCTCATCATCAATATTGACATCCAAATTCTCAAGATCAATCAAGATAGAATTAAATTCGTTGAGATGAGATTGTATAGCGGTACCTTCAGCCATAGGAAAAGTGTAAAGGCGCTCCTTGAATCTAAGCTTGTTGGCAAGACTTTTGGTCATGTACAGGGATTCAAGTTTGGTCCATAACCCTGCTGCAGTTTTTTCTTTATTGACCTCGCGCAAAACTTCCTTGGACAAACACAACTGAATAGCCGAATGTGCCTTCTCATCTAGCTCTTCCCATTTCTCATCAGTCATATCCGCAGGCTTCTCAGAAATTCCAACAAGTGCCTTCTTTAAACCATTTTGAATGAGGACTGCTCTCATATGAATCTGCCATATACTGAAACTGATTTTTCCATCAAATTTCTCAATATCAAATTTGGTGACGGTAGACATGTTTAATACATAGGCTCTGATACCACTTGTTAAGATATCAGAGCGTAGCGGAAGCACAAAAAATAGATATTGAGAAAGAAAATAAGGAGAGCAAGAGAATAAAGGAGACACAAGATTTTTAAGTGAGAAACCCAATACGGGAGAAAATCCACTGCCTACGGCAAGCCAATAAATATTCACTATAATAATCGGGTAAGTACAAGAGAAAAAAGTCTTCAACAACAATTATCAAAGAAGACTTGTAAGAGAGAAATAAATCTCATAAACTCAACCCTACAATTTGATGATATATTGAATATAGGTGGAGAAAAAATTTCAGCCTTTGGGGAGAGAATTTGGAGAGAATGGTTGCTTTGAGCTCAATTAGAAGACTCCCTTTTATAGCCACATAAAGAGGTCTTGCAAGACACAATGATGAAGTCCATTTTTCTTTCCCTAATTTGTGGCAAAAAATGAGGAAACATGTTGAACATTTTAGGGAGTAAAAGATGGAAGAATATAAGGCATAAAATGAGGAAACATGTGGAGTATTTTAGGGAGTAAAAGATGGATGAATATTAGGCTTAAAAGAGGGAGTTGGTTCCCAAAGTTTGAGACACCACTCAACAAACGCCTTAGCCATTCATCCGTTCGCACTATGCTATTTTTGGTAATCTCATCAAACAAATTTCACCTACTTAAAACCAAATCAAATATATAATTTTGCCTTTGATTAAACCGAGATGGATATACATTTGCATGTAATTTGTAAGCATCTTCCTAATTTTCATTTAAAACTGATATACTTTTTTGTCAACAGTTTGCCTTTTAATGTAATGATTTTTTTTAAAGAAAATTATTTCAACTTTGTATCAAGGAATCATATGGGCTCTATCCGGAATGTAGACGTCCTCAAAAATGGAAAGTTTATTTAGAAGCACTTGTATGAATTTGCTTAAACGTTTTCACCTATCTATTCCTACAGATGATTCGTAATTTCTTAGATTGTTGAGATGTCATATTAAAAAAGCACCAAAAAAATTTATAAGGTAAGAATTGAACCAATATCTCTAGAATTTAACCTACAAAAAGTATAATTGTGCTAAATCTCTTTAAAAGGCATCTTGAAAGATAAGAAAATATATTTAAGTGGCATATATTAATAATAAAAGAAAATCTATGATTAGAAGTAAACAATATTGGCTGTTTTTCACATAAATAATAATAGGATGATGTCATTGTTCAAAGTATAAGGATTTAGGAAAAGATTTAGAAAAGAAAAAAAATGAAGCTTTAGGAAAAGGAGTTCAGCTATACCTTTCTACTAAGAAACAGTAGCATTAGAAACAATCATCTACTGCATTTGACAATAAATTTGGATTATAGTATTCATTCCCTTCTAATTTTGACATGGACTCTTAAGTCTCGCCCTGTGAAAAAAAGGGAACAAAAAGTAATGAAAGTCTTTTGACCAGAAAAGTACAAAAGACAAATATTTGTAGTAACTTTCAAGAATATATAGTGTAACTTTGTACAAATACAATAGATAGGGCTTTAAAAAAGGAAACTCAATAACTGATTTACTAAGTTTATGCTAGAGAATAAACATGAAAAAATCGACCTTGAAGCCTTGGATTTTGAAAACAACACAGAGTCTATCCACCTAGCTTTGGTAGATTTCCCGAAAAAAAAAGAAAGAAAGTAGGGTTCTTGTTGAAGGTTCAAAATCAAAGAGAAAAATTACTTGAATTCCCTATTTTGTACCCGACTTCTAGTTGCAATTGCTTTGGGTTCTAGCGAATAGATGAAAAATAAAAAAAAAAATCTACACTATAAGAAAATTGGTTTTTTGTGATTGACTATTCCATCGTAAAAAAACATTTGCAATAGATTTGCAACAGAAATATCTGTCGCAAAACTTCAAGTTGCAAATTTACGACATCGCAAATTTGCAACGGATTTGTGACGAAATTTGTTTGGTATGCATCATAAATTATATACATCATAAATTTGCGTCAGTGTATAATAGTGAAATAATTGGTATAAAACATGTTTAATATAATCTTTAAACTTACTAGCGTATGTTGCGATTTTTCACTGACAAACATGTCTTTTTTTGAGTCATTCTTATATGTGTGTGTTGCCTCGTACATATCAATGAAGTGGAAACCATCTCCGCTCTCCTTGCACTACAATTATATTAATATAAATATTAATTAATTTGTTACTTACACCCTACATCGTGAATCATATGTCCCGAAGCTCCAATAGGATAGCCTCAAAATTACGGTACGGTCCAGTGAAATGCCGGTGGAACGTATCCGATATATAATGCACCGCCCCCTCTGATGCGAAGAAACGGTTACATTATACAAATAAATAGTTAGTTATTCAACAAAAAATTCGAATAAATTATTTTGAAAGTAAATAGAAACTTACACGTCGCTACACGGGGCTATCAAAATACGGGTATCCTCTGTTTGAACCCCACCTGTAGAAGTAGTTGTGAAGGGTACTGCAGAAGTTGTAGTCAAAGGTGCATGCTCAGACTCCACTACTCGGTTATCATCCTCACCCGGTAAAGGCATCGGACCGAGTAAGGAAGGAGAAGGAGTACGTTCACTTATCCTAAGCGATGATATTGAACGTGATCTACGTAGAGGCATCTAAAGAGTAATAAAATATTCATTTCCTATGTACTCATTAATTATCTGTAAAAATTAACTTTAAATAAATTTAAACATTTAATAACTGACGTAACATATGTAACATATCAAAGAGGGCTTTTTGATAGAGAATGATTGGGAAGACTAAAGATTCTTAAAGGCTAAAAAAACTATCCAAAAATTTGAAGCTTTTGTCGTTTATAGGGTTTAAAAATCATGGCAACGTTCAAATACCGTCAAGTAATTACTAGTAAAATTAAAATTTGGTTGACTGAACTTTCACCTTTGTGTCCGAATGATCGTTCAAATTTTTCTGTTTTCAAGCTGCTAAGATAAATTCGATCTACAAAATTTGGACACAAGCGTCCAAATGGTCGTTTGAATTTCTTAGGAAATTCAGCAGCCATGAAATAATGTTCGAGAGTCCGAATTGGAATCTGAAAATTTCAAACTTAGTCAAAATGATTAGAAATCAAGCACAACAAGTTTGAAATCATTTTGAAATATACAATAGATCATTTCAAAAGCTTTTAGTTCAAAGACCGTTGTCAAGAACTTGGTAAGAACATATGTGAGATAAATCATTTGAGATTGAAAACCAACTTTTAAGCTCTCTTGAAAATACTTTAGATTCCAAAGACCAAAAAGTGCAACGTTTACAAAGATATACCTATAATGCACTTGTAAACCTATACTAAGGTCTTCAAAGTCTTTAATAATCTTGAATCAACTCTTTTATCCTCAATCACTTTGGTAACCTTTGAGTTGTTCTTGAACTTTTAGCCTCAAGGCAACGAGACTTTTATTCTTCTCAATCCAAAAATCGTATCACACAATAATTAAGCACATTAGTCCACATCAAGGTTAATAAACATTCTTTCTATAGGACTTTGCACTTATCAATGTTTGTCATTAATCAAAACAACACAATTTGCCCTTAGGGCTTACAATCTCTCCCTTTTTTATGATGAAAAACCTTGATATAAAATGTGATGGATTTAGACAATTTAAATGTAGAGAAGTATTCATTTCATGTACCAATTGAAGATGATACCAATTGAAAATCAATATTAAACATAATATAGCATAATGACATAAACATGACTCAATAATTGAGCCTATGACACAACTAACCTCCATAAACCTCTTTCCATACATGTAAATAGAAAAAATAGTACGAAAGCATTTAGATCACAATCTAAAAAGGGTTTTAGAGGTTTTAGTCAGTATGCAAAGCTCCCCCTTAGATAATGCACATATTTGGACTTGAGATTTGAAAATTTGAAAGTTTTGAAAGATCAAGTCAAAAAAATCCAACTCAATAATTTTTGAAATATATCAAGTTCTTTGAAATCTTCATTTTTAAACAAGAAATGATAGTTTTGAGCAAGAATTGTCAAATTTTAATTTTTGATAGAAAATTGGATGATCGAATTTTGGGTCTTCATTTGAATTTCAAGTCTGAACTTTTGGAAAGTTGTCAAACGATAGATTTTGCAATATAAGTGCTTATAACCAATCACAAAATCATCAAAGTAAGGTGATCAACTATAAACCACATTCATAGTCATCTTAATCAACCAATGCATAAATCACCTCAAAGCTTCTCAAAGTATCAAAATGCTAATGAGCACACAATGACCAATAAAACATAAGCCATTCATTCATCACATCTAATTACTTCTTCACCCCTCAAATGAGCACACATCAATAAATCATTATGCCATATACTAAACCACAATAAATTATTATGTCATATACTAAACCACATTCCTCATATCAAATATAAAAAAAATCAGAGTACATTTTGTATAACACTTCTTGTCCCACTTTTGTCATCAATCAAATGTGGAGTGTTAAAAGTGAAGCAAATATGAAAAAAAAAGTGACATAAGCTCTCAATACTATGACGTCATCATTGAGCTTCAAAAGATCACATGAACTAGAAAGGCACATTGAAGGTCAAAGCTTGAAAATACATGGACTATCCTAGATACATTAACTAAGCATGAAATAAAAGTACATAAACTAGACAAAGTACATAAGTAAAATGAGAGAGAAGGTTAGGGAGCTTAAGCCCAATGTGAAGTGGCCCCTCAATTTCTTGCTCATTGCTGATGTAGTTTGGCTTTGGTGTTGTAGCCAACTGGGAGGATCTCCTTGTGCCTTTCTTCTTTACCACTTGCTTGACTCTTCCTTGGCCAAATGATGCAGTGGATGGTGAACTGATCTCGGATATTTCTATCAAGCTTCCACCTTCTTGTGGCTTCTCTTGAACACCCTCATTTTTCTCACTTTCTCTAGCCACAAACTCAAAGTTTCCTCCTTGATCATCATCTCCATCATTATCCTCATCATTATCATCCTCGTCTCCTTCATCATCCTTGTCATCCTTAGCTTGAGGCCTAGAGGGTTCTTCACAACTTTGTGTGTTCTTCATCAATAGTTCTTCAATGCTTTTCACTCTAGTGTCCAAGCCATCTAACTTACTTAGCACCATAGGAGCAACGAATTCATAGAATTTGTGCATATTTTCTATCTCCTTTATGTGGTTGTTCAAGGCCTCTTGGAATACCTTGGCTACAAAAGTGTTGCCTCTAATAATTCCCTCCTCACTAGGAATGTCTCCAAGATTTTGATGAGATTGAGGAGAGGGCTTTCCTCTTTGTGTGTGGTTGCTCTCCCTCACTTGATAAATCATTCTTCTTCTTACTCTTTCTTTCCCTTGCTAAAGTCTCCTCCTCATCCTCCTCTTCTTCTTCAACTTCTTCCTCCTCTTCTTCATCACCACTTGTTTCTATTTTCTCATCCTTAGAAGTGTTTCTTTTCTTGTCCTCCATACACCATCCTCATCTAGTGTCAATTGCTTTCTCTTGAGAGATTCGTTGGTATAGATTTTCCTACTTTTCATTGGATTTCCTCTTCTGGGAAGTTGGACATTGAAATACTTGAAGATCTTCGTCAACAATCTCCTATAAGACAAGGCTTTGTTGGCCTTTTTCCTTGCACTAATCATATGCTTTAATGCCATGAATCCAAAATTTAGTCTTCTATGCTCATGTAAGGCAAGAATAATCACCATATGCATATTACCAACCTATGATTGATGTCTAAAATTAGGAATGATCACAGTACTAATCATATGATGCATAACACATCATCTAGCATCAAATGCTTTGATTTCTCTTTCCCTAGTGGACCTAAATCTATTACCTTTAGTGAATGCCTCTTCAAACCTTTCATTGGAGAACAATTTATGGATGCAACAATGTTTTCCAAAAGAATAATATCTAGCACCAATGACATCAACACCACAAATGCGATTCACTAAAGCATCATTGAATTCAAAGACTACATGGGATATTTTAGACAAATACCATTGAATAATGATATTCCCAACATGCTTAGTCCTTCCTTCCTTAAGATTAGCATAAAATTCATAGACAAGTGTGGGATAATAATCCTCATTCACCCCAAGCAAACTACCTCAACCAATCTCACCAAAGAGAGAAAGAACATTACACATATTGGTGAGCTTATCCATATCAACTCTATGGCCAGGAATAATCTTTCTACTCTTCTTGCTCCAATTCTCAAATTCCACTGCAGCTCTTGTAGAAAAGAATCAATCAACTCCTAGATTTGATTGTGGAATGCGAACCCACCTTAGTTTGTTGATAATGAGCCCTTCATCTCCAACTTTGGCTTTTCCTTTACCCTTAGCCACATTAACCCTCTTTGAGTGAACCATGATGAGTTTCTCTTTAAAAAGATGGATTTCAAGGACAATAAAGGGTGGAGAACAAGAACATCAAGAGATTTTCAAAAAATAATGGTGAAATATGGGATGGATTTGTGTTTGGAAGATAGTGGGTAGAGTGGGTTTTGTGAGAAGAGAGAATTCAATAGTTTAAAATGCAGAATTTGATCGGTTGAACGGTTTAAAAACTGCTGAAATTGCAAAGTTCAGACAACTAAATTTTCAAGTCTGTGTCCGAACTTGTGTCCAAATTTCTTTGTTTCTACAGTAGTAAATTTGGATGACCGAATTTTTGGTCATGCATCTGAACTTCCATCTGAATCTTTCTGTCAAGAATTTTCTGAATGAAATTTAGACATTCGAATTTCACTCCATGCATTTGAATCATGTGTCCAAAATTTTTTATTTTTTGCCACACTTCAACACGCACATTAGTAATTGAATTTTGAAATTCCCAAGTTTCTTCTAAGGTAAAAAAACCTTTCCTAGGATGTTTGATCTTTATATGCTTAGTCCTAGGATGTTGAATGAGATTTATGTTCAAATTGATAGCACTAGTATTATTGCATAAAATAGGCACACATTTAAAATCTAAGCCATAATCAAGTAAAGTGCGCTTCATCCGTAGCACTTGAGCACAATAACTAATGGCGGCGATATATTCAGCTTCGGTGGTAAATAATGACACGCATGCTTGTTTCTTATTATTCCAATATACAAGGCAACTACCAAGAAATTGACAATGACCACTAGTACTTTTACACTCGACTTTGCATCCAGCATAGTCGGCATCCAAATATGCAACAAGGTCAAAATGAGAGGATTTTGAAAACCAAAGGTCATAGTCATGTGTATCAATCAAATATTGGAGAATACGTTTCACGGTAACTAAATGAGACTCTTTAGGACAAGATTAAAATCTAGCATACACAGAAACCACAAACATAATATCCGGTTTACTCGCAGTAAGATAAAGTAGACTACCAATCATACATCTATACACATTTCCATCAATATTTTTACCTTTCTCATCTTTGTCAAGTTTGGTTGATGTACTCATTTAAGTACTTATACATTCTGCTTGGTCCATTCCAAATCTCTTAAGCACTCCTAGGTATACTTGGATTAACATATGAAAGTGTTGTCCTTGGTTTTCTTGATTTGTAACCCAAGAAAGAAGTTGAGTTCTCCCATCATACTCATTTCGAACTCACTTTGCATTAACTTTGTGAATTCCTCACAAAGTGAAACTTTAGTAGCCCCAAATATGATATCATCAATATATATTTGCACAAGTAAAAGAAGAAAAAACTAACTATCTTTTATTATTATATAATTTTACAAGAGAGGGGAGAGAGAAGTGCAAAAGATAAAATGATACCTTCAAAAGTTACGAAAGAGTCTATATATGGACTCTGTCCAGATTTTAAATCCAGAATTAAAACATATTTTATAATAGATTTCAAGTATTTTGAATCTTGGAAAATGCTGATAATATTCTTGGAAAATTAAATATTCTAGTAATATTAATATATAGAGTTCTTCACCACTTGAACCTCAACAACGGCCTAATAAATTAAAATTTACAAGTAATATGGTCGATAAAGTGTCTGACAAAGACAAAAACAAATAGTGAAAAGTTGGGCAGTAAAAATAAAATACAATAACAGCCAAAAATAAAAAGAAGATTCCTTTGGTAGCGGTTCTTGGCGTGAGTCCCACATTATTTTTGACCCTTTTGAACCGCTGGTCCTTCTAAACTACCCAGCCTTGCCCTTCTTTTTGGATCTTTTGAACTGATTCCTATTGGGGACACCATTTCTTCCAAAGATCTAAATATGTCAAACTGTGAATTCATTTTATTAGGATTCGGTGCTTCTCATGGTACGCATTCTTCATCAAAGACATTCGTCATGGACATTTTTGCAAATATTTCCCTGAAATACTCTACAAAAATTTAATAATAATTTCTTTAGTACTAAGATGAGGATATTTCCATTCAAAATAGCCATTGACCTTGTTAAGGTCCATTAATCTAGTATTCTGGACCTCTAATGGATTTACTATTTGAAAATTTTTATAATATTCAATCTTCTTATTGATAGCATCAATCATCTCTAGGACTGGTCATTGAGCCCACCACCCAAAATAGAAAGTCCAATTTAATATAGGGATTTCCAAATCATTATTTATAATTGTAACTCTCTATTTCCATATCCAGAGAATAATGAATTCCGCAAAATAGTGTATGGAACATTGTCTAAGCACCAAATTTTCTTGGGATTGAATGAATGAATAGTTATTAACCCATTCATCATATTTTTTTGAATCCCTTTGGGCAGAAGTGATAACTTAGGCCCAAACGTCTTCCACAGTCTATAAAACCAATTAGGGATAGTTCTAGTATTTTGGAAGAAATCTTTTCTGCTTTAAAAAATCATGAACTTTTTCTTTTAGGATTTTCGTAATAACATGCACATGACCACGCATTTATGTAATCCCAATAATTATATTGGTAAACTTGATCTTCATTTTTTAATGATCTAGTTTTAAAGGGATCTATTCCCCAATCTATAAGATTGAAAATTTATTTTATAGCACATTTGGACCTTAGGCTTTTTCTTTTTTTTCTGTTTTTTGAGAAAAAATTAGATTTTATGCCTATATATTAAATAAATTAAACCCAGTCCAAATTAGACATCAACTAAACAATTATCTACTTTTCCTCCTAGTGTACAATTTAGAAAGTCAAATGAGTTACGTATAGAAATAACAAAAAAGATAAACAATTTAGACATCAAAAATGATAAACAAAAAATAAACAAACAATTAATGTTACCTGGGAAGAAGAAATGCAATATGTTCCGGAAGATATACTAGAACAAGTTAACAAATTAAAAAAGGTCCCACACAAAACCTTTAATAGAGAGTACTATAGTTCAAAGCCTTATTACTCTAGGCAATCTTATGTTATTTGAAGAATCTTTCAATTTTAAGCAATTCCATGGAAGTTTAGTTTATGAATGGAACATCAATGGATTTTCTAAACTTCAAAAATATTAGGACTTGCGAAGTTGTGGGAATAGCTTGCTTTACCTATAAAGCAGTAAAAGGATTTTCTAAAAAACGATATGCTAAAGTTTTACAACTGGGTTTTACTGGCATGTTAAATGTATGGTGTGATAACTATATCTCTCCTATTGATAAAACTCATATTATGGAAGCAAAAAAGGTTGTTGCAACTAGTGCTCTAAAAAGTACTGCATTTTCCCAATCTGTTACTCTTCGTACAAATGAAGATGTAGTAGCAACTATTATTTATGCAATTTAAAAAAATTTTACTAATAATCCAATCAAATATCAAGAATTTTTTTTAATTTTACAGAATTTAGGATGCCCAAAACTTCATGACTCTAAGATGCCAAAGACTTAGAAAAAATCCTCCACCTTGGAAGGAGACTCATAGTCAAATTGTGAGAAAAATCAAAAGAGTGGTAAAAACCCTTCCTTGCCTTGGTCTACCAAATCTCTCATATTTCATGATTGATGAAATTGATGCCTCTGAAATTGGATATGAAAATATCTTGAAACAAAAGCTGAGTCATGATTCTCCTTCCGAACAACATTTTCGTATGCTTCTAAAAATTATTCAACTATTAAAAAGAAAATTTTAGCAATCATTTTTTGTATTGCCAAATTTCAAGATGATTTGATAAATAAAACATTTTTACTAAGGGTTGATTGTAGATCAACGAAAGAAGTTTTAGAAAAGGATGTTAAGAATCTTGTTTCTAAACAGATTTTAGCAAGATGGCATGCAATTTTATCTGCCTTTGATTTCTCGATAGACTACATCAAAGGAGAGATCAATTCTCTACCTCATTTTCTTTCTCACGAGTCCATGAGTGACAAATAAGCTGTAACACCTATTTTAGCAGGTACACAGCTTTAGCAAGTTCCTCCCATTTTCCTACATTAACCTCAAACTTCCATCCTGCAATTTCAGTAACCCCTCATTGTAATTCTAAAACCTTCCAGCAAGTAATTAACCCTACTACTTCACCCAGTTCAACATACAAACTGCATATTCCTTGGATTATGTAGTAAAACTCAAAAAATTAAAAAAATTTCCAATTTGCTTTCTTGAACCAGAATGGGAATCTTTTTCCATTCCAACTTTGTCCAAAAAAATCTTCTACCCCGATGAATACTTCCTACAAATTCTCCTCAATTTTCAAGGTTGTTTTCTAAATATACTTTTTGAACCAAAACTCAATTGAAAATTTCTAGTTCTCAAGACAAGGCAAAGAAGTTGCATATTATAAGGTTTAAATCAAGAGAGTTATCATGTCCATAGACTGGCTAGGTAAAAATCTGTTAAATCCTATCAAATTAACGCCAAATTCTCAACCACCTTTGTACACATACCAAGACTATATCACTGCTCGGTAATTTTTACTTTTATTAAGGCCAATTGATCATGATTGGTTCGTCCATTTTGTTAAAAAATTTAAGGATATCAATTTGATGCCTCAATGGTTTCTCACACGATCCGAATTATTTGGACCCGATGTAAGAATCCTAGCCCCAAAAGTAAAAGCAATTTTTTATACTTTTCAAATTCCAAGAAATGAGTTATGAACCCATGGTCAAGTTATATCATTTGTTCTTTAAATGCAAGTTTCCATGAATACTCTGTTGGTATCTTGATAAAGCTACTGAAGGTTATGGAAGACCAATATTAATGAGAACCTTTAAGGTCAAATGGAAGTCTTAATTCATGATTGATACAAGTGCAAGCTAAAGTACCTCAAAGTAGCTATCAGAATTTTTGAAAAGCAAATCAAAATACATGGCTATGCTAGCTTGATCACTAAGTTCAAAACAAGATTTCAAGAAGGCTTTAGCAAAAGTCTTGACAATAGTTTCTTCAAAAGATGGCAAAAGAGAAGAAGATCTTACCAGAGACATTGATGAAGAGGTGACAGCCCAACTACACAATGAAGATGACTTTGGAGGATCCTTTTCACAAAGTTTCTTTGAAGAACAATAATGCAACCAACTTTATGTCAACTTCTTGTCACTTTAACTTCAATCATATCAACTTTAGTAAAGCCAATTCCTAGTGCTAGCCAGCATCTTTACATTTGTTACATTTGTTATTTCAATTGTAAAGCAGATTCTGAAAGGATTGTTACTTTAATTATTAATTCAAGTTTTGTAAAAGTAGATTCGATTGAATCTGCTCTCAAGTTTGTATAAATTAAAGAAATCAAATAGATCAAAGACAGAACTTCTTCTTACCTTTCAAAATGAAACATCTATTCTTTCCATTTATCATTACTTTCATACTCTGCTTACAACTTTCATCCTGGGTTCGTTCTTATTGGTTGTGGAAAGAATGAAAGTTGTGTAAGTGGAGAAAATGGAGGTTTCATTTTGAATGTTAAGGGTTGATGAAGGTTCGCCCTTTCTTCATTGATCTTTGAAATGTATAAAAATTTGAGAGCAGATCAAGATGAATCTACTTTTACAAAAGTTGAAAAAATAATTAAAGTAGCAGTCCTTTCAAAATCTGCTTTACAATTGAAATGACAAAAGTAAAGATATTGGTTGAAACAAGGAATCAACTTTACAAAAGTTGACATGACAAAAGATGAAGTTGAAGTGACTAAAATTGGACATAAATTCGCTTGCATTATTGTCTTCAAAAGAAACTTTGAAAAAAAAGTCCACCGAAATTGTCATCATTGTGCAAGTGGGAAGCCACATCCTCATCAATATCTCTAGTAGGGTCTTCTTTTTTCTTGTCATCTTCTGAAGAGATTGTTGTCAAGAATTTCTACCAGAGCTTTCTTGAAGTCTTGCTTGTTCTGTGGAAATGCTAACATTGCCATGTATTTTGATTTTTCCATTACAAATTCTAATTGCTACTTTGACGAACTTGGGTTGGCACTTGTATCAATCTTAAATTGACACCACCATTTAACCTTAAAGGTTCTCATCAAGGCTGGCATCCATAACCATCTGTGGCTTTGTTCAGCTCCCAAGAAAGTATCCAAGAAAATTTGCATTTAAAGAACAAGTGATATCATTTGAAATTTGGCTGAATATTTTCATTTTTGGGAATTTGAAAATTGTCAAAAAAAAGTTTTGCCTTAGGATGAAGGATTCTCACATTTGGTCTAAATAATTCAAACAATGAAAGAAACCATCTTGGCTTTAAATTGATGTCTTTCACGTTTTTATCAAAATGGATGGACTAACTATGATCAGCTGGCCAAAATAAGAGAAAATTGTGCCAAGTAGTAACATAGTTTTGGTAAGTGTATGATGGTGTTTGTGAATTTGGAATAAATTTGATAGGGTTGAGAAGGCTTTTACCTGGCTAGTCTTTGGGGAAAATAGAACTATTTTGATTTTGATCTGGGAATAGGCAACCTTTTTGCCATGTCCTGAGAACTCAAAAAAATTTCAGCTAAATTTAATTCAACAAGAATATACGAAGAAACTAACCTTGAATATCGAGGAGAAGATGAAAGGAAATATTCATCAAGATAAAAGATTTTTTGCATATAGTTGGAATAGAAAAAGATTTCCATTATGATTTAATAAAAAAATTGCAGATTTCTTCGGCTTAACTACATATTTGAAAGAATATGCAGTTGAGGTGTTTAAATTTGGTGGAGTAATAGGTGCAACTATTTACTGAAAGATTTCAAATTTGAGGGAGAAGTATCACAAATTGTTGGATGAAAATTAGAGGTTAAGGGAGGAAAATTGAATGAACGTGCTAAAACTGTATACCTGTTAGAAACAAATGTTAGGGCTCTTTTGTCACTCATGGCCGTGTAGGAACTCACAAGAAAGAAAATAAGATAGAAATTTGGTTTCTCCTTCACTATATTCTATTGAGAACTCAAAGGTTGATAAAATTGCTTGCCATCTTTCAAAAATTTGTATAGAAACAAGATTTTTTACATTTTTTCTAAATATTCTTTGATTGATCTACAATCAACCTTTAGCAAAAATGATTTGTGTTAGCCCTAAGGCAAATCATGTAGGTTTGAATAGTTTTGATTTATAACAAACATTGATGAAGACTAATATGCTTGAATGTTGTGTGATAGGATTTTTGTATTGAGAAGGAAGCAAGTCTCATTTCCTTGGAGCTAGCTATGCAAGAACAACTCAAATATGCCAAAGTGATTAGAGATTGAAGAGTTTGTTCAAGATGAATGAAGGCTTTGAAGACATGAAGTGTAGGTTACATGTAGTTAATAGGTAAACTTTGTAAACCCTACACTCTTAAGCCTTGGAATCTATGAGTTTCAATTGAGAGCACAAAACTTGATTTAAATGGTTTCAATGGTTTTGAACTTACCTAAATTATCAAGTTTTCATAAATAATTTTTGCACTTAAAATGTCTTCAATGACTTATCCTTAAGGCTAGAATGTTTTCCAACTTGTTTGAATTGATTTGGATATATTTTGACAAAGTTTGAAAAGTTCGAATGCAAATTCGGACGCAGACGGCCAAGTTCGGTCGTCCGAACTTTTGAACAGTAACACTGTTCACATGAACAATACCACTATTTTTCCAGAGAAGTTCGGACGCAAGTTCGGAAGCACACGGCCAAGTTTGGTCGTCCGAACTTTTGAACCAAACCGTGAACAGTAACACTTTTTCATGAACAGTATTTTTTAAGAAAAGTTCGGGCACAAGTTCGGACGCAGAGGAGAAAGTTCGAACGTCTGAACTTTCCTGAAACTAGCCGTTACTAGCCGTTTTATAGCCGTTTGAACTGATTTTCAAATTCTATAAAAGCCATAAACTCTAGATTTTTTAGTAGAACTTTGAACTTAAGAAACCCTACAAGCTCTAACTTGTTTTACATCAAAATTATTTGAAAAGCTCTCAAATTGCCTTGTGCTCAAATGTGTAAATTCAAGATTCCAAAGGCAAAGGTGAAGTGGTGCTAGCAATTGTATTTATCCACCAAGAAGTGTTGGTAACATCCAAACTCCATTCTTCATTTTACTTTGTTTTCTACTTGCTCAATACAAGGTTACCTTGTGACTTAAAATCCTTTTGGTAAGGGTGAGCCATAGACTAGATTAATCAAGGTTGTAGTGTAAAACCCGTGTGTGGGTGAGCCTTGGATTAGATTGGTCTTTAGGTTGTCTTTAGATATAAAATCCTTGTGGAATGGTGAGCCCTGTTTGTAGGATTGCAAAGGATGTTTGTGAGTGTAAAATGCTTGTGGGGTGAGCCTCTTGTGTAATTACCTAAATTTAACATATAGTGGATTGGTTGAAATCCTTGAGTGTGGACTCAAGGTAGTGGATGTAGATCTTGGAGAGATCGAACCACTATAAATCGTGTGTTCATTTTCTTATTTCTTTACTTGTTTACATACTTGTGTTATTATTATTTGTGCTTAGTTGTTGATTGATTGGTTGTGGTCTTATAGTTTGATAATCTTGTATTAACCATCAAATCACATATAACTTGAAGTTTGTAAATTTAAAGAATAGTTTTTATTATGGCAAAGGATTTGCAAAAAGGGAAAAAGATTTTGATAATTAGCAAAGACCTAATTCACCCCCCTCTTAGGTCTTTCAATTTGTTTATCAAATCATCTTGAAATTTAGTAATGCGTAAAACAATTGTTGAAATTTATTTTTTAATGATTGAATAATTATTTTGAGCACCAAGGCATATTCTCAAATGATATAGAACAAGTTGTTCTTGATTAGGAGAAGAATTTAGATTGGGCTTTTGTTTCAAGATACCTCTATAAACAATGTCAATGGCATTGGTTTCAGCAATCATGAACATTAAAGATTGGGTAAACCAAGGCAAGGAAGGATTTTCAGCATTCTCTAGAATTTTCTCATAATGTTGCTATGATGATCTGTCCAGGAAGGAGGATTCGTCCAAAGTCTCTAATACAGATGTTCAATAAGTTGTCTAAGTTTAGAAATGAAATAAAAAATATAATTGAGACATCTTAAGAATATCTGAATTTGAGTTTTATCCATTATTTTATCTGGAAATTTATCTTAAAAAATTATACAGGCCTACAAATTGTCTTATAGACACATTGATGCAAATTATGTCCTAAAAATCTAATTTGTGTTTGTAATAATTTAATCTTTGATATAGATAAAAACTGGTCCATTTTTCTTGACTACCTTGTAAAATGCATACAAATGCTGGAAATGTTGTGGTATGATTTTTGAGAAAATAAAGACAACATCTATATAAACAATCCAAAATTCAAAATATGCATTAAAAATTGATCTGAAGGAGTATTTTTTAACCCAAATGTCATAACATTCCATTCAAAATTTCCAAACAGAACAGTAAGAGTAGTTTTGTAGTGGTCTCCCTTCAGCACTTGAACTTGCCAAAAACCAAATTTTAAGTCAAACCAAGAGTATATATTAGCAAAATTTGTTATTTTCAATAAATCTCTTTTATTGAGGATTAGAAACCTAATCCGTTGAAGAGCTTTATTGAGAGGTTTGTAATTGATTGCCAATCATGGGGCTCCACTCTCTTTTTATGCAATGTTATTTGCATAAAATGCAAAGCAGCTCTAAGGGGAGACTTACTTGGACGCATTAACTTTTTGTCCAGTAAAACTTGAATCTCTTTTTATGCTATATTCTACTAGTTCTATATTCATTTACATAGGACGAGCATTTGACAAAATATTACTTTCTTGAAATTCTGTTGTATATGGAAAATTAACAATATGTTTTTTTTTCTTTTCCAAAATGCATTAGGTAAATCAGAACAAATTTCTCTAAGTAAAAGTTGAGTAAATTTGTTGATTCGATTTTGACAGGTTGAATACTTAAGTCTTTTAGAAAGTCTTTGAAAATCAATTTCAATTTTATAACATTCAATTTGCTTGAGAATCGAATTAATAGGTCCTATTGAATTTCTTTTAAGCATATTCCTTTTTAATCTCAGGGTTTGAGATCTTATCTATGAGTTTTAAGAAAAAAATTTTATTGTTGAAGAAATTACATTCACACAGAATTTTATATCTTAATCAGATTCAGACGACGAAGGTTCATAATTTGAATTAGAATTTCCTTGAATAACACTTATCTCACATTAGAAGTTGCAAATTTTAATGGTCAAATTTGATAATATCGAGCTATATGGTCAAATTTCAAGTTCTATTTGGTTGATAAAAGTAACTACATCACCATAAGTAATGGTGTTGTAAGATATTTCACCATTATATGTTTCTTTTAATTTGAGTCAATTTTTTCAAAAAATAAAGTTAGCAATCCTGCTAAAAATATTTCCTTCCAGCAGCAACCATTTTTACAATCAGATCATAGCATAATATAACTTAATATTATTATATTTTTGCATTATATAAATAAATATATATATATATATATATATATATATATATATATATATATATATATATATATATATATATATATATATATATATATATATATATATAAGAATATACAGGATATCTAGCAGGCAAGAAGTGTATAGGTAGAGTTTTTTGGAAGTTCTCCCTCTTTTCATTGATCTTTGAAATTTGCACAAGTTGAGAGCAGATCATTCCTAATCTGCTTTACAAAAGTTAGTACAATAATTGAAATTAGCAGCCAAATGGGAATATAATTTTCAAATGAAATGATACTGAAAAGATAAAAGCTAATAAATTGTTCAACAAGTGGAATTATCTTTACATAAAGTAAAGTAAAGTTATTTGTCATATGCGTTAGTGACATTTACCATTATTGTGTTTTAGAAGAAATTCTAAGAAAAAAGACCACCGAAATCATCTTCATTATTTAGGTGAGATGCCACATCTTCATTAATGTCTTCGATTGGGTCCTTTTCTTTTTTGTCATCCTTCAAAAAAATTGTTGTTAGGACTTCAGAACAAGACTTCAAGGACTTCGGCCAAGGCTTTCTTGAAGTCTTGTTCTGAACTTGGAGATGCTACATTTTCATATATTTTGATTTCTTCCTCAAAAATTCAAATTGTTGCTTTGAAAATCTTGGGCTTGCACTTGTACCAATCTTAAATTGATACCACCATTTTACTTTGAAGGCTCTCATCAATGTTGGTCATTCGTATCCATCAGTTACTTTGTCAAGATACCAACAAAGTATCCATAAAAACTTTCTCTTGAAGAATAAATGATATAATTTAATCATAGGTTATGATTGGAGATGCTACATTTTCATGTATTTTGATTTCTTCATCAAAAATTCAAATTGTTGCTTTGAAAAGCTTGGGCTTGGGCTTGCACTTGTATCAATCTTAAATTGATACCACCATTTTACTTTGAAGCCTCTCGCCAATGCTGGTCATTCATATCCATCAGTTACTTGGTCAAGATACCAACAAAGTATCCATAAAAACTTTCTCTTGAAGAATAAATGATATAATTTAATCATAGGTTATGAATTCTCATTTTTTGAAATTTGAAAAGTGTCAAAATTTGCTTTTGCTTCTAGGAGTAAGATTCTTACATCGAGTCTGAATAATTCGAACCATGTAAGAAACCATGGAGGCATCAAGTCAAAATGGATGAACTAACTATGACCAAATGGTCTTGGTAAAAGAAAATTTTATCAAGTAGTGACATAGTCTTGGTATGTGTATGAAGGTGTTTGTGAATTTGGAGTAATTTTGATAGGGTTTAATAGAGTTTTACCCGGCCAATCCTTTAGTAGGATAACCCTTTCGATTTTGACATTAGAGTAAGCAACCTTTGTGCCTTTTCCTGCAAATTCTGAAATCTAAATTGAATTTGACTCAACAAAAATATTTCATAAAATAATTTAAATAATTGAGGAGAATTTGATAGAAAGTATTCATTGGAGTAGAATATTTTTTGCACACAGTTGGAATGGAAAGAGATTCCCATTCTTGCTCAATAAAACAAATTGGAGATTTATTTGGTTTAACTACATAATCGAAAGAATACGTAGCTTAAGTGTTTGAATTAGATGGAGTAGCTGGTGCAACTTGTTGAAAAGATCTTCAATTGGAAGGAGGAGTAACATAAATTGTGGGACTGAAAATTGAGGTTAATGGAAGAAAATGAGAAGAACTTGCTAAAATTATGTACCCATTGGAAACAGGTGTTATGACTCTTTTATCACTGATGGCCCTGCAAGAACTCACAAAAAAGAAAATCAGGTAAAGAATTTGTTTCGCCATTGATTTATTACATCGAGAAATCACAAGTAGACAAAATTGCTTGCCATCTTGTGAAAATTTGTTTAGAAACAAGATTTTTAACATTCTTTTCCAAAAAAATGAGAATTCACTACGTATTATTAAATTATAACATTTATTCTTCAAATGTAAATTTCCATGGTTACTTTGTTGGTATCTTGACAAAGTAAATGATAGATACGTATGACCAACATTGATAAGAACCTTCAAGGTAAAATGGGGGTCTCAACTTATGATAGATACAAGTGCAAACCCAAGTTCTTCGAAGCAACAATCTAAATTTTATGAAGAAATCAAAATACATGACAATGTTAAAGTCTCCAAGTTAGGAACAAGACTTCAAGATAGCCTTGGTCGAAGTCCTAACAGCAATTTCTTCGGAAGATGACAAAAAAGAAGAGAACCCAACTGGAGACATTGATAACGAGGTGGCATCCCACCTACACAATGAAGATGATTTCAGTGGTCCATTTCTCATAATTTATTCTAAAACGCAATAATGGTAAATTTCACCGATGCATATAACAAATAACTTTGCTTTACTTTATGTAAAGATGATTCCGTGTTGACCAATTTATTAGCTTTTGTCTTTTCAATTTCATTTCATCTATAAACTAGATTTTTATTTGACTGTTAATTTTAATTATTGTATCAAATTTTTTAAAAGTAGATTAGGAATGATCTACTTTCAACTTATATAAATTTCAAAGATTAATGAAAAGAGGGAGAACTTTCTTCTTACCTTACAAAAACCTCTCCTTTATACACCTCTAACTTGCAAGACATCCTGTATATCTTAGTTACATATACGTAGATATATATATATATATGTGTGTGTAAAAAAATCATAATATTAAGTTTTAATAATAATTAGTATAAATAATTATTAATATAACTTAATATTATTATATTTTTGTTTATATATACAATTGGTGAATCCCGCGAAACCATTTCATATAAGTTTATTGATATCTTCTTTTTATAAAACAAATTGACTTTGATTGTTGAATAATCCATATCGCTTTTGCTTCTATTGGAACACAAGATTCCCTTTTTCTGTGGAAATAGCCCTTATCAATAATTATAATTTTACATATAAAGAATTCCTCAATATCTTGTTTATTCGCAACAAAATATTTTCTTTGTACGTCGATAATCAAAAATACTTTTTGGGGAGAGATACTATTTCACCAATCGGGTTATAGATATCTAACACATTCATATCTAGTAATTTTTCACAAAGTGGTAACTAAACGTATAACTTATATAAATCTTTTCATTTATGTACATGCAGATATATATATATATATATATATATATGCTAAAATATAATAATTAAAACTATATTAATAATTATTTATACTAATTATTAATATAACTTAATGTTATTATGTAACATCCTACCCTATAGGCGTTCTACGCGTGTTCATTTCGAAATGGAGTATGTAATTTTAGTAAAGACAAATTACAATGCTAGAATTTGATGAAACTAACATGAGTTAGATTAATTTATTTTTGGGAACATTTGTGACTATGTTGGTGAAAAAAAGAAAAGGAGCAAGCTTATGGCAAAATGACACGCAAGTCACTGCACCAAAGTCGGTGAAGCCTCACGGACTTTTCCTTCTTCTTTGTTTAACCATTTTCATATTCTTTTCCTTCATGTTTTTTTTTTTTTGCTTCATTCTTCTCCTCGGTTTGTTTTCTTTTTCTTCTCCTTTCAAAGATTTCCTCCTTGTTGATTAAGGTATAGTTTAATACTATTTTTGTTTGTGATTTCTTTTTTTGTTGTTATTTCTTTAAATTTTGTAGTATAAGTTATTTTGTTTTTATTTAATGTTTTGTTTTAGTAAAATTTTATTATTTAGGATTTGAAAATGGTTAAAGAAATATTAAAATTTTGAGATTTAAATTAAAGTGATATTTTTATTCTCTAAACCTTAAATTTTATTATTTTATTCAATTTTATTATATACAATAGTATTTTATTATGATATAAAAAATAATATATATGACTATTTATAAGAATACATGCATGTAAAATATACAATAATTTGGTGTTTTTGTAGTAAAAATTTTAAGCTTAGACTTATGGCTAAAATATCCTAAGGAGGCTCGCGTTATAACTTAAAATTTATCATCTTTAGGTATTTTGACTAAGATTTAGTCATTTAAATTTGTAAAAAATTTATAATTTTCGTGAGAAAATAAGTAACTCTAACTCTTGCTATGAATTTAAAAATCAACACTTACCATATTTTTAGTATTATCAATAATTTTTAAAAGAATATTTGTTATCTACAAGTGTGAATATATTATTGTGAAAATTACTTTAGTTACTTATTTTAAAATTAGAGAGATTCTTCACAATGTATTTTTATTTATGTACTAGAAATACTTAGGGGTAGTGCTTCAAACATTCATTTATTTGTTTTGGTATACTATAAAGCTTCAAAAAAAATTTTATTACGTGATTTTGAAAAATCATGACAAGTTTGTGAAACTTCCATCTACATAGCTAAACTAGTAGACGAGTGTTTTATTATTTTGAGTTTGCTTTGAACTTTGATTTGTTTTAATAGCTATTTGAAAGGCTCTTGTATTTTAAAATTTTAAATAAAAACTCCTTCCCGACCAAATATGATTTAATTACAAGAAGCGTTAGTGAATTGTATTGTATGTGGCTAATCCCCCATCTAGGGTCTCCACTAGCGTGGAAAACCTCAACTTTAGATTGTGTATTCACTTGAAAATGGGCGTAGTATGTCAGGAGGCATATCCCAACTAGTAATGCGTTCATTTTTTTGTGTTTGCGCTCACTTAGTTATTGGCTCTTTTTTTTTTCTTCCAAACATGGTTACAATTGTTTCCAAAAATAAATTAACCTAAATTATAATAGTTTTCTCAAATTCTAACATCCTAATTTGACTTTTCTAAAATTACATACTTTTTCTCAAAACAACCATACGTAAAATATATGTATATATATAAGTTCCTGTAGGGCGTAGCCTTATCGACTCTGTAGGATTAAGTTCCTTTTAGTTTTGTTTTATACAAAATGTATTCTCATTTTATTTCATTATTATGTAATGCTTTGTATGAGCAATTATGTAATGTATAATAAATAAAATTTTAGTATTTGTTTATGAAATTCTTATTTTTGCCTTCCTTCATTTTTTAATATTTTGGTATTTGTAATAAAAGGAATAGTCATGTATGTTATCCTCATACATGCCAAAATTGATAATTAGGAAACGGCATAGTCAAGCATAGTCGTGAATAACAAACAAACACTTAAAATAAAAGGCATAGTCATGCATGCCAAAATTGATTAGGAA
The DNA here is from genome assembly GCA_030512225.1 of Rauvolfia tetraphylla. Lineage (NCBI taxonomy): Eukaryota > Viridiplantae > Streptophyta > Magnoliopsida > Gentianales > Apocynaceae > Rauvolfia > Rauvolfia tetraphylla. Next base: position 2,266,293 of record JAJQKT010000063.1, on the reverse strand, counting down.
AGGGCAATTATGTGGTATAACGACTTATCAATTGGCGTTATACCACAAATCCCAAAGTTCTTCAACAGAAGCGTGGAATTTTGTTGCCGAAAGACTATGACGCTAAATTAGTTGGCGTTATAACTCTTACACTGCCAACTAATTTAGCGTTATAGCCAAATGCGAAATCCACTCAAAAACCCTCATATCAGTGTTGACGAATAGAGTCCCTCTCTAGGGGTGAAAAAGAAGAGAAAAACCATTTTCTCTGAGTAGCCCACTTAGGATCGGTAAACTAGGTCCTAAGTATAGCATTATTTAAATTAAAGTTATTTGAAGAAATAGTATTTAATGGAGGATCAACTTGAGCTAAAGTTGAATTAAAATCAGATTGTTCATAAAAATCTTTGTCTCGAGTATAAATTGGAGTAGGAATGGTTGGAGTAAAATTAATACTTGATAATTTAATATGATAAGTATGAATTTAAGAATATGGTTTTAAAATAAATTTTCTAGGTAGCATAATCCTAGATCTATCAAAGGAAATATTTACAGATCCACTTGACTTTTGTATTATTAAAGTTGTAGCTTCTGTTGACTGATTTATACGAGGTGGGCAAATAGTGTCTAAATCCCATCAAAATTTATTTTCCAAAATTGATTTTCATTTAATTCATTTAGGAACCTTTACTGTGGAATGTTGTAAATTTGCTTCAAAAAGTAAAGTCTCATCTCTTGGGCTGACAACCAAGTCTTTGGGACTAATGTAGGTTTTCATAATTTTATAATAAATTCGATAGATAACAATTGCAGCAGATGGGTCATTCTGCTAAGTTGGATTCTAATAGTGCCAAGAGTGACCTATCAAAATCATGATGTCGGGCATCTTTTAGATAGACTAAAATTGAGATATCTAAACCTAATCGGTGAAGAGGTTTTAGACCAATTTGAACAAGTCTAATATGTAAAAATTGATATTTTTTGTTAGAAAATGAATAATAGCTTGTGGCGATAAAAGTTAGATAGAATTATTATCTTTTGTTACAGAAATTGTATTTTTTCTATTTTAATTGCCCATTCTTTTGAAAAATCAAAATAATTTGTTTTATAAATTGTATTCACAAGTTGCGAAGGAAGAGATCAATTCTTTAATTATTTTTTAATTTGTGATATATTAGAAGATGGATGAATATAAGAAATTGAATATTGTTCTTTCTAAGTTATATGCTAGAAAGTTATATGCTAATGAGGATGCAGATGTCGATGCTGACGAATTTGGTGAACTTAATAAAAGTTTCCATTCCATCAACAAACTTAGGAACAATGACTTCCCAGGAGCAAGTCTATAGCACATCCATTGCCTATCTTCGCTCATTTTGCAAGACTATGAAAAATAATCATCAAAGCACAGATGTTCAGATATAAAGGTATTTCGAACATGTTAGAAGCTAAGTTTTATTCTGCTAACTTATTCTACATGGGACATATGAACAACCTTACACGTAGAGAGTATTGCACATGCATCTAGTGTATAATTTCAAAACCGACATGCATAGGAATAGTGAACTTTAATTAATTCTCCAATGTTGAATATGGTTAAGATGAAAATCTGCATGCATAATAAAAAGGGATATGTTTCTACCAATAAATTTTCTCGACAATAGAATGTACATTAAATTTCGGAATTTCATTTAACACAAAAATGTACATGTATAATAAATAGCAATGTTAGAAGAAACAAATTACAACTAAAGCTTTGAAGGAGCATGTCTGTTGAAGGCCCAGTCAAATTCGAAGAATATTTATAGCAAAATGAAGTGGGGTATAAGGAAGCCCGATTCTTCCATAAAACTAGTAAGCTGCGGAGAATAAATAACACTAAATGTTCATTTTAGAAACAGACCGATATATCTAACGGAAACATAACATTTATCAAGTATGGTTTAGACTTGGTAAAGAAGAATTCTTATAAGTAGTGTACCTGAAGCTAATTATGTTTGCAGCTATTCCTGAAAGCTTCAGAAGTTAATATATTCTTCCATTCCTCTCATTCACTCTCTACAAGATAACAATAAATAATAAGTGCATATACAAATTAGTGACCTCAAAAAAGAGATGAAAAAATAGAAAATAAATTGTATTCTATTTAAAGAATGAAAATATATATAAATCCGCCCAAATCTTGAACCTGTAAAATCAAAACAGAACCATGAATTTTGCTCTTCATTTGGACCATCTTTTTCTTCTATTCACTGCCCAAACATATCACTGTAGAATATCCTAAACAAAGAAACAGAACCAAGACCACTAGCCAGTTGCAGTCTTTTTTTATGCATCACTTTCAATTTCAAACACAGACTATTTGACAGAAGATTAAACAAAATAGATAAAACCTTGGCAAAACAAGACAATGAAGACAATATCAAACATGCACCCATATAAAAAATAAGTTCACTATAGAACAGAGTATTTGGTCATGCCTCTCACTAATGAACCTACAGTTTTTATCTCGACATTTCAGAGCTAGAAACAGAAACAGTTTTAAAAATTTAAAAAATGTCAGTGCAAGAAAGGCACCACAATTTCAGTATTAAAAGTTCCCAACATTTACACTCTTTCTCTCTTCCTACATAACCAGAATACAAAAGAATCAATAATGTACCTGAAATTGGAGTGCATATCTGAGCATAGCCAGTCAAATCCCAAAACCTTTGCTACTCAATATTGTCTTCTACATTGGGGGGGAAGAAATTAGAGCTAACTAAACATTCGAATAGTGAGATAATATAAGCAATTGAAAAATTAGAGTCTTCATACCAGTAATCAACCAGAATGAAGATTGCAGTTGATGCCCTAGATTCAATTTCTCTAAAGAACGAGGTGACTTTTTGGAGAGAAGCAGCAACCACTGGCACTTGAAAATCGCCTTGCGATTTCAACTTGCTTCCCGTGCCCTTTAGATTATAAGGCCGCAAGTGCCCTGCTCCCACTTTTGCTTCTCCTTCAATGGTATTATTGCCTTGTGCTGCTTTGCGAAGTTTCGCGAGACAGAGTTGAGAATCGCCTCTTCAACTTCAATCATTGGTAATCGCCTCTGTCCGAAGATCGGAGGAAGATCGGAGGGAGTGAAAGCAATAGGGAAAAAATGGCAAAAAGAGGAGACCGTATGGATGAGAGAAAGAGGAAGAGTGAGAAAAGTTTCTGTGAGTGCTCTCGACCTTTTCAAAGTGAAAGCGTGAATTAATGGTCCCATTTCTTTCGACGCGGCCTGATTGAACGCGGACTTTTATAAAGAAATTTATACAAAAATTTAATTTATATTATAAAAATATTATAATATAATAAAAATAAAAAATATATAAATATTTTATATCAAATCTAATATAAATATTTAAAAATAATATATAATGATATTAATAATTGATTGATAATATATAATATATTAAAATATTTTTAAAAAATATTAATTATTTTAAAATATTTTAATATTATAAAAATTTATTAAAAATAAAATAAAAAAGTACAATTTTTTCCTCCAAGTTTTCACAATATATTTTTTGACATCACTGTCTTAGAGTTGACGGAGAAACCAAACTTTCCGTCTCTAATGAGAAATAAATAGCAGAAATTCATACTTTTCATTTTTATAATTATAAAAACAATAGAAACAAATTAGCAGCAAACTAGAGACTAAACTAAATATTTCTCTCTAATCTTTCCCTATTTTGTCTCTATTTAAAATTTTAAAAATAATACTATTTAAAAAATTGGATAAAAATATGTTACGAAAGGCTTATTTTTAGTATATTAAACATAATTAATTATCTATTAAATTAATAATAAATTTATTTTATTATCAAACTATCAGACGGTTATTGATAAACAAACCAAGAATATCACACTAAATAGTACTATTTTTCATCATAATAATTTGAATTATTTGTAATCACAATAAAGTAATCATGTAAATCTTATTATTTTTTATCATAATAATTTTGCACTATTTGTAATCACGATAAAGTAATCATGTAAATCTTATTATTTTTTATCATAATAATTTGCACTATTTGTAATCACAATAAAGTAATCATGTAAATCTTATGGTGTGTTATAAAATTAATATTATGATGGATGACTATTATCTTAAATCAAAAAGATAATTTAATATTATAGATAGAAATACTATATCCTTTTAAAAGATAGATGATAGAATTTTATCATATTCTTAATTATTAACAGAATTTGTCTTCTGATTCCTCTTTATCTTTTCTTATTGATACGTAGTCTAAACCCTATATACAAGGTTATAGACTGAAGTATTGTACTCATTAATTCACTCTTAGAGAAGATTAATAAAGTTCTTATATTTTCTCTCTATTTTTTCTCTACAGGTTTCTCTCTATTCTCTTCCATTATATTTTTTTTATTTGTTATTTCGATATCATTATGATGGTAACTACTACACACCAATAATTTCATAACATGTTATCAACATTAGACTCTACTATTGAAATTTTTAGATCTATAATCAAGGCAAGTAAGCACGAGACTCTGCCGCCAAATTTTTCATGTTTGTAATCAAGTTAGAAAGGTACTTCTTTAACTTAGGTCAGAATTTTTCATAATAAATCTCAAAACTCGAACGGTTGATTTTTGATATTTTTGAAAAGAGACTGCTTGACTTGTATATATAATGTTAAAATTCATCTGGATATAATGGGTCTTGAAGACACTTCAAAAAGTACTAAAGAATCAAAACTACTTGATTGCTAGCAAATTTTGAATAAAATATACAATTATTAGAAGATGGTTCCTATATAAATTCTAGTTATGATTTGTTATAAGTGTAACTATGAAATTTTATGTCTATCAATATGTCAAATTTTATTACATTTAGAATTTTTCCTCGATCGAAGTTATATGGAAAAAATATACTAGCAATGTGATAAAGAAAAGATTTTCTCTTTTTCATACTTCGAACATGCTCATGTAGTAGCAATATGGAGAAAATTATTTTTCAGAATTATTTTGAATTTTTATCTTTTGAGGCTAAATGAGTTATTGATAAAATAATTAGTTGCTAACCAATTGATTTTATGTCATTCTCTAAAGTGAATTCCTTTAGAACTAAATTGAAAGTAAAATATTGTTTCACTTCCCTAAATTATATTGTTGATAGTAATGATGGTTGTATTGATAATATTGATATTACACGTGTGAGTGCAGCCAATTGCTTTGAATATCCATAGGAAATTTTTAATGTTTCAAATGTTGATAGAATTTTTAGAATTATCAAAATTTTACCTTTATATTTTCTATTATTTTGTGATTATTATTTGAAAGTTTGCATACACTGTATTTTAATTCTAATGTTATTATATTATTTTAGTTTGTTTTATATTAGAAAAATTGTGAAGATATAATGCATCAAATCAAATATTTGTTCATTGAGACATATTTGAAATAAATGAAAAAGTATAGTACGAAGTTCTTAAAGAACTAGTTAGTCAAGAAATATAGAAGAGTTAATTAATTAACAACTTCAGAAAAGCTAGCAGATCTTCACATAATGGTCAATTTTTGTAATGCATTATTCTCCATATAATCTTATTATTTTATCCTTAATGATATTCTCATTATATCGAGACATTAGATTAATGAAATTTTGACACCTATACATTACTATTATGACCCAAAATAAATGTCAGTTGTAGAAACTATAATTCTGGTTTATATTGCAAAGAGTTTATGAAATTTAGATGCAATATGAAGTAAAACTTTAGGTTTATTGATTTAAATAATTTATTAGTTGGCATGACCGTTTAAATAATTTCTTAGTATGACGAATTTCTATGTTCTACTTGTTTTACATTATTTGAATGTTACTAGCATTACTTGGGGTTGAATATGTTATTTTATACAAGAAATTCTTTTTTTAATGCATCAACTGAATAACCACGTGTTTATTGGTGACTTTTGTAACTTATAGTTTGTGATTCATTGATAATGAGTTCATACTTGATATTCTCCAAATAACATAATTTATCCTAACAGTATTGGTTATATTAGGATAAATGTTAAGCATCATGTATAATATCTTCGCATACTAAATGTTCTTGTGAATCATAAATGCATTTGATTTTTCTGAATATGGTAGTAGTAGCAATTATTTTATATTTTGCTAAGACATTATAAGTTCTCCTCTTAGTAGTTGATTTATAGTTAGAAATCAAATATTTGTCATCTAAGACTCAGAAGTGCGCTTTGTTTATTGATTTACCACAAAGTAATGAGATGGGTCCTCAAAGAGTTTAAGTAAATATCTTGGGTGCAAATCTAAAAGAAGATATTCGTATTTTATTGATTTTAAATGTGTTGTCCCAACATAAAGAGAATAGAACATAAAGTTGAAAAAAGATATTAGCTTGTGTCTTATCTTGATTCTCATAAAAGATACTTTGAACTAGAAGTTCAAAGTATAACTTATATAGTCGGGCATATTAACTAACCAACATCTGGTAAAATATGTTCCTGTTGTGTTTGATGTCCTTAAAGAACAATCTACCACTGACAATAAATTTGAGACACAATCAAAATATGCTAGATAAGTCAGTTCTAAGGATATACACTCCTCACATATGATAGGTGTAAAGACTTAAGGTGATCATATATGTTAAATCAAGGAGATGTAAATTTCTTGCAAACATGATGATTGTTATTGTGATACTAATAAAATGTTAATATGTTTGGGAACTAATTGAATTGTAAAAGTACAAGATGTCGATGGCATTAGTTCAGATGATTCATAAGTACACTTGAAGTGTACATATATTCTCAATAAGAATTATATACCTAAAGTGTAATGTTAAAGAGATAGTAAATTTTAATAAAAGTAAATTTTATTTTCTTAAAATCCTGCACAAAATTGATGAATGGATTAAAAAATGAATTTTCTTTATGTTATTAGATTCCATAAAATAGACTACAAAATGAAATCATTTCCTTTTGAGTCATTCAACAAATAAATGTAAGTTTCTTTATAGCATTCCAATATTATTCTAATGAAATACCATTAAACCACATTAGTATCTTTTAATTGGAATACTTTACCTATTTATAAATATTTTTTTTATCATAAGATATGAATAATACTTTATATGTCTTATATTGTCTCTATTTATCTTAACACCCATGGTCAAAGATTTAACAATTGATCATTCATCATTATATGTGTACAAGTATGCATATATAATTATGAACTGGATTTTTTGAGCTATCTATTGCACTTGTATTGTCACAATACATCATTAGCTCCTTTTGCGTCAATCCATAGTCACTTAGCATTTGCTTCATTCATAACAACTGAGTACAACAACTTCCTGTTGCAATATATTCTGCTTCTATTGTGGACAGAGAAATAGAATTCTATTTTTTACTATACCATGACACAAGATTATTACCAAGATAAAAACATCCTCCAAAGGTACTTTTTCAATCATCACAATTTTCAGCCTAATCAGCATCATTATAACCAATGAGATAAGTTTTTGAGTCACTGCTGAAGTAGATTCAATATTCCTTTGTATGATTAACATACTTCAGAATTCGTTTGACAGCCTTCAAATGTGACTCTTTTGGGATTGATTAATATCTTGCATATACTCTAACACTGTATGATATGTCTGATCTACTTGCTATTAAGTATAACTCTCCGATAATGCTCCTACATATGTGTTGATCAACAGACTGGCCTTTCTCATCCTTTGTCAGTTTCTGGTTAACACCAATGGGAGTTCTGACAGGTTTAGAGACTTCTATGTTGAACTTCTTAACCAAGTTAAATACATACTTGGTTTGTGAGATAAAGATACCATCTTTTGATTGCTTAACCTGCAAACCAAGAAAGACGGTAAATTCACCTACCATACTCATCTCAAATTCTATTTACATGAGTTCAACAAACTCTTTTGTGAGCTGTGTTGAGGTCAAGCCAAACACAATATCATCAACATAGATTTGTGCCATCATGACATGTGTGTTTACTTGTTTGATGAACATAGTATTATCAGCTCCCCATCTGTTGTAGTCTCTTATCAACAAAAAGCTTTTAATCTCTCGTACCAAACCCTTGGTTATTGTTTAAGTTGATAACGTCCTTTATTCAACTTGTACACTTGATTTGGATGATCTGGATCAACAAATTCCTTTGGATGTTCAATATACACATCTTCTTGTAGAAATCGATTTAAGAACGAACTTTTGACATCTATCTATTGAAGTGTGATTCTTCTTGCACAAGCAACAGCTAACAATAATCTGATAGATTATATTCGTGCTATAGGGACAAACATTTTATCAAGGTTCATTCCTTCAACTTGTGTGTTATGTTTCCATATTCATCAGCTTTGTTGCGAAACACCCACTTTGTGCCAATCACATTTACCCCATCTGGGCATGGAATAGGTTTCCAGATATCATTGCTCTCAAACTGTTGAAGTACCTCCTGCATGGCAGCTATTGAGAATTCATCCGTCAAGGCCACTTTGACATTCTTTGGTTCCAATGTCGAAGTGTAGCATGCGAACATCATCATCTTCTTATAATTGATCTTTGTCTTCTCTTTGGTTTTTCTTGATTCATCCAAGCCTCGAAGCCTCGAATGACCAAATTAGTAGGATGATTCTTTTTAATTCATGAGGATGACTTTCTGCGTTGAACTGCTTCTTTAGTTATTTCTAAATCTGTTGTATTATCAGTTGAGTTCTCTAGCTTAATATTGATCTCTGTATTAAAAGACTCCTGACGTTTGATAGGATTTGACTCTTCCTCATCTGCTATGGTTGTCTTATCATTCTTTGTTGCAGTAGCATCCTTAACCACCACATTGATAGTCTCCATGACAACTTCACTTTTGAATACACGATAGGCTCTGCTATTGTTGGAGTAACCAAGAAATACTCCTTCATCACTTCTTCCATCAAACTTGCCCATAGGTTCCCTGTCATTAAGAATGTAACACTTACTGCCAAAGATACAGAAATAGGTCAAATTTGACTTACATCCTGTCAAAATTTTATATGCAGTCTTAGTAGTGTAAGACCTCAAATATGTCATGTTAATGACATGAGTTGCAGTCTTAACAGCTTCTGTCCACCATCTTTGAGATATCTCTTTGGAGTTCAACATTACTCGGGCCATTTCATGAATGGTTATGTTCTTCTTCTCAGCTACACCATTTTGTTGAGGTGTTGGTTGTGAAATTCTTTACCATGATCACTTCGTAGTTCGTATAGTGTTGAATTCTTCTGAGTGTGTAGCTTCAAGCATAACTTTTGAAATGCATAAAAGGTTTCCCATTTTTTTCTCAAAAAGTTAACCCAAATATATCTGGAGAAATCATCAACACACACTAATACATATATTTTGCCTCAAACACTTTTAGTTTGAGTAGGACCAAAAAGATCCAGCTGCATGAGCTCTAATGCTCTAGAAATGTTGATCTCCATTATTTCTTTGTGAGCAGACCTTTTCTTCTTTCCAATTTGAGAAACATTGGCATGCCTTGTACTACTTCTGTTGAGCTCAACTTTTTTAACAGTTTGAGATTTATGTGCCCCAATTTTTATGCCAAAGATCAAATTCATCATCTTAAGCTACCATACACTATTGATCGTTTAATTTTAGGAACTTGTAACAAATGTCTGATGTCCTAGCTCCGGTAAGAATCAGTCTGTTAGAGTCTTGCATAACAAAACACTTATCTTTGTTGAAGTTAATATGTAGATTATCATTACAAAATTGTGCCATAGTTGTAGATCTTTAATAAGTCTCAAACAGATGTCCCAGTGTGCCCTGTAAAAGAGCAATAGTCACAAGTAACAAGGAGCTTTATAGGTTTTTTGATGAACCTCTTTTTATCTACAAGTGTCATTTTTCTTTCTATTTCAGTCCTTCTTGTTGAAGCAGTATTGCTGTTGTTGTAGCCCAGTCTTGTCAAATCTCCTGATGGTTTGCTAATGGATAGTATTTCATCAAGCTTCATCTTCCCTGAGTTCAGCCTTTTGATGTAGTGTTTTGCTTTCTCCAATTTTTCATTACTAAGTTTAAGTGATTTGAGATTATGTTGTGCCTGCTGTTGAAGTTGTTCATGTTCCTGTTGCAGTGAACCATTTTGCTATTGCATTTTCTGATTTTCTTCTTTTAAACTACTGTTGATCTTAACAATTTCTAGCCATATTGTATACATCAACTCATATTCACTTCTTAATTTTTCATAGACAACTTCATCATCATCATTTTCACACTTTTGTTAGACTGCAGTTCTGCACTTGAATGGAATGCAACAAAATTGCTCATGTGATTTGCCTTATCTTCATCTTCACTGATGGTGCTGTTAGATTCCTTGTCATCATTACTCGTCATCTTGTATGATTTGTTTTTCTTCAAGTATTTGTACACTCATTTTGAGTATGACCAATTCCTCCGCATTCCCAACATCTCATACTGTTGTTGCTATCACCTTTTATGTCAAAGTCTTCTGCATCACCACTCTTCTTGTGTTCATCTCCTCCTCTAGTACCTTGTTCAACTTCCACTTATTAAACTTCCTACTTTCTTTCTTCAGCATCTTGTCAAACTTCTTTGTCAACAAGGTAATGTTGTCAATATCAAAATCCATATGAGCTACTTCCGAGCTTCCTTCAACTTTTATTGCAGCTCCTTTGTTTTTATTTTGAGTGTTGAGTTGCATTTCAAAAGTCTGCAAAGATCCCACTAATTCATCTAGCTTCTACTCTAACGAGTTTCTAACTTCTTCAACGGCAGCAACTTTGGCAGCAAGGATCACAAGGTTTTGCGCACCAATTTTCTTCAAAATTTTTTCTCCGAGTTGAAATGCTTGATTTGTAATATCTCTCAATTCAATGTTAAATATGAGAATAGTCTCATCTTCTATCATTCTCAATTCCTCAAATTGAGAGGTCAACATCTGCAACATTGACATCCTGACATGGCTTGTTCTTCATAATAAGCTTGCAGTACCTCCCATGCCTCTTCTACAGATTGACAAGTTGAGATTAATTTGAATTGATCTACATCACCAGCTGTGAAGATGGCATTTCTCCATGGTTTTTTCAATAGCAACCCCTCAATGATTCATAATAGTTGGTGGAGTCCATCCTTTTTGAACTGCAATCCATGTATTTTCATCAACAGTATGCATAATTTTCTCCATCCAACAGTGGCGGCCTTGTTATAGATCATGGTTCTTTCGCCAAAATTGTACAAACTACATTCCCACGATCTCACCTGCTAATTAAATAGCCAAATAGCAACAATTAGTGACCCGCTCTGATACAACTTGTATGGTTAAGTTTATGCAACTTTTTCGCGTTTGTCAAACTCCGTGTGTTGAAAGTCAATTCTGTATAGTTTAACACAACACACACAACCAGAAAAGTAAACTTTGATACAACGAAATTAGTAACATAGTTTGGCTCAACTGCCTATATCTGCGGGGTCATGCCTAGAAAAGCAATCCACTAAACTTTATATTTAAAAACTATAGGAGCACGCTCTCAATCTCCTCTAGCGATTCCCCTAGTAGATTTGGCAAAACATCATTTGTCAAAGCTGCCTCAACAATTAGAAATCCAACAACTATATTGTTGCCTTCACGATTGGAAATACACTAATCACAACTCCTGCCTCCACGATTATTGAATTGTAATTCAGCCACAACTTGCTTTTGTTGAACTCTCCTCAACAAGATGTGTGGAATTCCTTTTGACAAGATGCGAAAAGATTCCACTTGCACTTACTGTTTTCAACTGACCTCAATCAGTCACAACACCATTCTACTCCGTGAGATGGTTTAAATAGAATTTTATCAAGAGCACTCTAGCATCTGTTGAATTTCATTTTCCAACACTTGAATAAAAACACCACAATTTAATCAGTGAGCATCATAATAAGAATATAAATTGTGTTGCTGAACTCTCTCAAGCCTCTATATCATGAGTTCAAAGAATAACTCTCTTAGGAATATTGCATGAAAAATATAGAAGCCTCTCATTAGTATCTATTTTTGAATAATGCCGAGAGCTCCTTGAGATTTTTCACCAGGAGTTAATTTCGAGAGTTGATTTGCTTTGCCTTGAAGTTTCATATATATATAATATGCTAAAGAGTCCTGAGCTTCCTTCATTTCCAAGATTGATATCCCAAGAGTATAGCAAGAAATTCCAAGATAGTAGGATGTTAGATTTTCATGAGATTTTTCAAATCCTAGAAGCTTTAGGAGATACCAAATATCTTCTTCTTGCCATATTGGGGTTTTGCTCAAATAATGACAACTTCCAAAATAGATTTTTTTATGCCATAAAATTTTCTTGGCAAATAACATCTCATCAAATTCTAATGCGTAGAGACTTTCCATATATGTTTGCTCCACGTAATTCCAAATATGTCGTAACACAACTGAAAGGAAAACAATTAGCAATGACTTTAATTATATTTAATAAATTACTATCTGTTAACGTATGTCCAACTTATAACCACATATTAAAAGCGCAGAACGTACTTGCGCAATACATTTGGCATGTTATAGCTTTTGTATTTGTAATATAGAAAGCGGAGGATTGGTATAATACATTCATGATGAGGGGGAAATGACCAATGTAATCTCTAAAGTTAGGGACTTATTATTGTTTGGTCCTATAAATTTGTTTTTAACCCTTAAGATTCTTAAACGTTTTATGTGTTATCAAAATAATCTTACCATTACTTCCTCAGTGGAATTCTATCAGAAAATAGAATGTGCTGGCCACATGGTGCTTCTGTGAAGGTATATTTATCCAACTAATTTTAAAATTTTTTAAAAATAGTCTATTTTGCTTCAAAAGTTAATAGTTGGTCATCGAATATATCATTTCCTCAAATTTTTTATATTGTTTAGACAAATATGACTTCACAGAAATACCACTTGCTGATCAGTGCATATTGTTTTTAAATAAAAGCTCATCAAAGAGAATGGTAGCTGTTAGCCCTAAGGGCAAATCATGTAGTTTTGATTAATGACAAATATTGATGAGGACTAATATGCTTGTATGTTGTGTGATAGGTTTTATGAACTAAGAAGTATGAAGTCTCATTGCCTTGAACTTAAAATGCAAGAACAACTCCAATATGTCAAAGTGATTGAAGATTGAAGAGTTTGTTCAAGATGTTAGAAGACTTTGAAGACATGAAGTGTAGGTTGCATGTGCTTAATAGGTAAACTTTGTAAACCCTACACTATTAAGCCTTGGAATCTATGAGTTGCAATTGAGAACACAAAACTTGATTTAAATGGTTTCAATGGTTTTGAACTTACCTAAATTATCAAGTTTTCATAAATGGTTTTTGCACATAAAAGATCTTTAATGACTTATCTTTAAGGCTAGAATGTTTTCCAACTTGTTTGAATTGATTTAAACATGTTTTGACAAAATTTAAAAAATTCGGATGCAAATTCGGTCATCCGAAATTTTTCTGCACTATGAACAGTAACACTATTCATACGAACAGTAACACTATTCATACGAACAGTACACTGTTCACATGAACAGTGCCTACTGGTTTTCCAGAGAAATTCGGAAGAAGATTCGGACGAAACTGGAACATTCGGTCGTCCGAATTTTTGTGACCGGTGCATGAATAGTGCGTGAACAGTAAAACTATTCACATGAACAGTTGTGAACAGTACCACTATTTATATGAACAGTATTTTCTGAAACTAGCCGTTACTATCCGTTTTATGGCTGTTTAAACTGATTTTTGAATTCTATAAAAGCCATAAACTCCAGATTTTTTAGTAGAACTTTGAACTTAACAAATCTTACATGCTCTAACTTATTTTACTTCAAATCAAATTGAAAAGCTCTCAAATTGCCTTGTGCTCAAAGGTGTACATTCAAGATTCCAAAGGCAAAGGTGAAGTGGTGCTAGCAATTGTATTTATCTACCAAGAAACGTTGGTAATATTCAAACTCATTTATTCCTCATTTAATTATGTTTTTCTACTAGCTCATTGCAAGGTTATCTTTAGACATAAAATCCTTTTGTGTTAGGGTGAGTCATAGACTATATTAATCAAGGTTGTGGTGTAAAACCCATTGTGTGGGTGAGCCTTTGATTAGATTAGTCTTTAGGTTGTCTTTGGATATAAAACCCTTGTGGAAGGGTGAACCTTGTTTGTATAATTACTAAAAGAGGTTGTGAGTGTAAAACCATTGTGTGGTGAGCCTCTTATGTAATTATTGAATTTGAGCATATAGTGGATTGGTTGAAATCCTTGAGTGTGGACTCAAGGTAGTGGATGTAGATCTTGGAGAGATCGAACCATTATAAATCGTATGTTCATTTTCTTATTGCTTTACTTGTTTACGTACTTGTGATTATTATTTATGCTTAGTTGTTGATTGATTGATTATGGCTTATAGTTTGATAATCTTGTATTAATCATCAAATCACATATAACTTGAAGTTTGTGAATTTAAAGAAGAGCTTTTATTAAGACAAAGAATTTGCAAAAAGGTGAAAAGATTTCGATAATTAGCCAAAGACCTAATTCACCCCCCTCTTAAGTCTTTCAGTAGCGATACCACTATGCCAGTCTATAAAATGTTTATAGCCTATAAATGTTAGAAACAAACTTATGAGACTAGACAATGACATGCCATAACTTTAGGAACCAAATCAATAATTTTCCCTTCACGATGACCTTCTAACACATGATTTTCTTTTAATTATTATATGTGAGATCTACTTCATTTCATGCTCTCAGATGGGGTCTATGACTAGTTTTAGACGGGAGCCCTACTTGGGGAAAAAGAATGTCTACTATACATTATTGTTATTTATTATAATAGTACTATTCTTCTCTTATAAGTACCTAACTGAAGTCTGAATCATATTCTGAAAAGTATTGTATTTTAAGACTGGTGGATTAATAGCATGTTTCCACATTGTAGCCACAAATTAGAAATAGAAAATGCACGTGCGTGGCACGTAATAGCATGTATTTTGGAACAATGTACTGTAATTTTGACATTGGTGAATTAATAAATTCATGAATTTCTGAACATGATGTTCTATTAATTGTTCCCGATGCGATCTAATCTATTCCAATATGCTCTAAAATAATCTCTATGACTAGATTATGTACTTCGGTCAAGAAAAAGAAAAGAATTTATCGGATAGCAGTAGATTAGTTTTCCAAATTTCTTGACTGGAAAAAGAAAGGCACTCAAATTGATGCTACCAAAGAGAAATCAAATGAAGGACAAATTGGGAGAGACAAGGTTGTCATAAAGAGGCACAACATCATGAAGCATTTCTGAATGACCAAGGCTGATTGGGCAGGCACTTTGGGCTACATGTGCTGCTACTCAATTGTGATTTACTCAAGAATTGGTATGTTGAATCCCAATTATGTAGGAATTTTCCGTTTTAGTGGGATATTAAATTTTACCATGATTAAGCTATTGCTTGTCCTAGAAGATTTATTTTCTTAAAGAATTTGATAAGACATGTATATATATAAAAGTATAATCGCTTGTTATTGATCATATCAATGCTCATTATATTCTTTTTTTTTTTACTTATCCTTTTCTTATCAATCGATACTAACATAAAGGATTGGAGGTTCTTCGGAAGTCATCCCCTATCTTTCCTCATCTTTATTTCTCATCTTTGCCTTGTAGGTATTGAGATTGTTGATGGATTGATTTCTTAACTCCTTCAAGTCGCGCCTGCCGTGGTGTCCACTTTCATACGTTGATCTTCTTATCCAAAGTAAACAGCTTCTAAATCAACGAAAATTGCTTAAGATTGTGCTTGTGATTTCCTGGGTGAAAGATTCACCTTTTGTGTGTTTGGCCGTTAAGCAGACCTTCGTGAAGTTATGAAATCAAATTTGTAAAAGTTATTGACCTATTAACATCCACTTAATTACCTCTTTTCACTTACAACAATTAAGGTTCACCTTTTCAAAAGGGTTTTATATCTTTAAGATAACCTTGAAGAAAACAAATAGATGAAGTAAGAAAGAATGATATTACCCACAACTTGATAGATGATAATAAATCTAGTACAATGAAGCATTAATATCATAGATGAATGATGAACAATTTAGTGCAATGACATAGTATGGTTCATGAATGAGCCTATGACCCAACCAACCTCCATAATCCTCCTTCCTTTCATCAAGACAAGATATAGCTTGAAAGCATTTAGAATACGTTTTAAGAAAAGTTTTAGAGGTTAGAAATATTTTTCAAAACTTCCCCTTATATTGTACTTAGTTTTCAACAAATTTAGACTTGAGGCATTATGAATCCAAGTTTTGAAAAATCAAGTCTGAGCTGCACAAATATTCAAGATAATGATTTGGTTTTCTCATAATAGGCCTTCCCAAAATTGTTCAACCATTTTAGAGAATCGAATTAATTTACTGGGAAACCTAACTCCCTTTCCACACAGGCGGCAACTGTCCTCTCCTCCTCCCCATCAACGCCTATGGCAATTATTTAATCACTTCTTCAAATTCCTCATGGAACTCTACGTTGTGTGTTTGAAATAGTTTCATTGAGTGCATTTGAAGAGATTGGGAAGATAGTGAATCGAGGTAGTCATTATTACTTTCTTATACCTTTGAATTGTGCAGATATAATTATTTCGTTGTGTTCTCTACAGATCAGCTTCTTCTCTTGTTGTTTATCACTATAAGAAAATATAGTTTTTGTGACAGATTATTCGTTGCAATATTACGGCAAATTTACGACGGATTAGCGATAAATCAAAAGAGATAATAAAACAACGACGGATAATATTTTCATCACAAATTCGAAGCTATATTGCTACAGATTTTTAATGGAAAAAAGAAAAAAATATAATATTACCCATCGCAAATCCGTAGGTATTTGCTAGGATTTGCCAGGGAAACATAAAAATAGTAAATAATAAATATATTATACCATCCATCACAATTCTGTTGCAATTTTACAACGAATTTGCTACCAAATTTTTAAAAATTAAGAAAAACTAAAGTATTTTAATCCGTCACAAATTTGTCACAAAATTGAAACAAATTTGAGAATGATTTTTAGAGAAAATAAATAAATAATAAATCTTTTATTCGTCACAAATCCGTTGCAAAGTTGCAACGGATTTCCAACAAAATTTTGAAGAAAATAAATAAAAATATTTTATCCGTCGTAAATCTGTCACCAAATATTATTATTTTATACGTCGTAAATCCATCAAAGAATTTTTAGAGAAAATAAATAAAAAATAATTCTTTTATCCCTCGCAAATTTGTTGTAAAATGGCAAAGAATTTGTGTTGAAATATGGAAAAAATAAATAAAAAATATTATTATTTAATCCATCACCAAATTACAATAAATTTACGATGGATTTTTGAATAAATAGAAAAATATAATTTTTATCCTTCGTAAATCTGTTGCAATTTTGCAACAGAATTGCGATAGAATTTTGAAGAAAAAATATTATTATTTAATTCGTCAAAAATCTATCGTAAAATTACAACAGATTTGTGACGGATAAAAAAATATAAATAAATAAAAATATATTATTTTTGTTTGTCGCAAATCTGTTGCAAAATAGCAATGGATTTGCGATGAATTTTTTAGAAAATAAATAAAAAATATTATTTTTTCTGTCAAAAAATTACAATGGATTTGCGATAGAATTTTTTTCTTTTTTTTGGTGCCTTTTTCTTTAATTTTATAGTTTCCCCATGTTGAATTTGTGAGGCATGCATCATGGTGTTCTTAAATGTTCTATTTCATTAAACATAGACTATATATATTGTCATATTGTATATAGTTTTTAAGAAATATAAAGAGAGTAATACACAACTTACAATGCATGTTTTGATATAACTTATTTGTTGACTATTTTGAGCCTTTTGCATATGACACATAGAAGTATATTATAGATGCATATAATACTAATAATTCTAACTATGATCGTTCCATAATTGTAATATTATATAAATGTTACACTAATGCATTGAGTACATATATTATTTCAATACATAATCATACAATACACAAATCGTTTTGATATAACACATTTAGTTATTATAATAACACATTATACAATATATATAAAAGTGTATTACATATATATGCATATAATAATAATAACTTTAATTATGGCCAATCTATAATATCTAATACTATACAACATAATGTAGTAATGGTTGAGTACATATGTTAGTTTAACATATATGATAATTTGATGTGTATATTTAATAAATAAGAGTTATTAACAAATCTTACCTCCAAATTTATTCAATGTTTAGGGGAAAAAGAAAAAATATCAAAAAATAATAAGAAATTAAAGCCATCACAAATTTGTCGCAAAACAGCTACAGATTTATGACAAAATATGAAATTTTGAAAAGAATAATAAAAAATGTTTTTCTGTCTCTAATCTGTCGTAGATTGGCAACAGATTTGTTATCATTTAAAATTTTTTTTGAAAAAAATAATAATAAATGTTATTCTGTCATAAATCTGTCACAGATTGGTGGCGACGAATTTGGGATGGATTTTTAACCATTTTAAAAAATGATATCAGTCGCAAATCCACTTGCAATTAGCTATGGATTTGTGCGATGGATTTGCAATGAATAGGTCTGTCATAAATAGTTTTACAAAGTACCCAATTAAAACCAAAATAAGTGTGATTTTATTTAAAAACTAATTACTAATAAAAATAACTAACGATAATAATAAAAACAAAGAATAATAATTATATTAATTAAAAATTAATGGTAGTGAATAAACTAAGACACTCCAAATCTAGCTTACTTCTCTTATAAAAAATAATTAATTTATTTAAATTAATTCTCAACTTGGTTAAGAGTAGAATTCTCAATTATAAACTAAACCTAATATGTTGGGAAAAAACTCCTAACTTTAATTGATAAAGAAATCTTATCTCTACGTTGTTTTAATTACTAAAGCTGCAAACACCTCTATAAAATTCTATAACTTTTGTTTTCTGCTCTCTAGAAACCACACAAAGAAACTGAATCTATCTCTAGTTAGTTTTACGATGTGTTGTTATTACCATGATCTAATTTAAACTTGTACTTCTCATCCACTATAATAAATTTGAAGGCATGCAAAAATTACCTAGAAAATTACAGGTGTTAAGAATAATAATAAAATGTAACTAAAATTGAGATAAAAGAAATAATCTTTAATTAAAATTAATTAAATGTATAAGAGTTTCGACCTTCATTGAAGGTCTTATTCACAAAAAATCTAACTACTCATGATTTAAATATTTAAAGTCATAAATTTAATTAATAAAAAATAAAAAAATAAAGAAACACAAAGAATAATAGCTGAAGAGCTTCTCTATTCTTTTTACTCTCTCTCGCAAGACTTTGTTTTTCTCTACTGTTTCTTCTCTTGTCCCTTTGTGACCTCTTGTTTGCTGCCCTCTTTTTTCTCCCCATTTTTCCACGGTGAAATTGGCTCGGTCAACTCTATCTTTTGTCTTCTTCTTGCTGTCCTTTTTTCCTTCTTTTCTTGCCGTGTTGTTCTCTGTTTTCTTCTTCAAATTTTCTCTATTCTCCTCTGCCGCAATACTAGTTCTTTTTCGCCAGACTTCTCTCCTCCCCGTTGCCATCTATATATGGGTGACCTTAGTATTAATTGCTTTTGTCCTTTTTCAAATTGGATTTAAATTCCAATTCCTTCCTGCGCTCAAATCCTTTCTTCTTCTTCTTCATTCTTCTAGCCTATTCTTCCTCTTCCTTCTTCCCTTGAAATTACCATTTTACTCCTGAATCAATAGTTAGTAAAATTAATAAATTAAATTATACTTTATAAATATAATTATCTTAATTAATTTATATTAAGTACATAAATATTTAATTCCTCGAAACTAGTCAAATTTATAAAATTTATATCAATTAACTACTAAATAAGTAAAAATTATTTCTAAATAATAATTAAAATATAATCTCATCATCCCCTACCGGCCTCACTCTCATCTATCTATCGCCGCTGCCGTCGGTTTGCCGCCTACTATTGCCTCCGCCGCAGGGTAAGTCATTTCAGTTTCATTTATTTTTGGCATTTTCATTAAGTGTTGTATTATTATTTTGTTGATTCTGTTATTTTTCAATTATAATATGTTAATTCTTTTTGAGTTTTAGTATGTTTAATTTTATGGTTTTTGTTTAATTTTTTTATTTTTTGTGATCTTGGGAGAAATTTTATCTGTTTTTTAAATTTTTTATTTTTGGTTTTTTCTATTTTTTGTGACTTAATATTTTTGGCATTTCCTTGGTTTTTTGGGATTTGTTTAATTCTTGAGTTTTTTTTGTTTTTTTCTGATTTTTTGTGATCTTGGGAGAAATTTTATGGGTTTTTTAATTTATGATTTTTTGTAATTTCAAAATTTACACATTTCCTTAATTTTATGGAAATGTTTGTCCTGTTTTTTTCAACTTATGAGTTTTGTGTAAATCTATGTTAGATAAATTTTGTGAGAATATTTTATGTAAATTTTATTTATGTTTAATTTTTTAGTTCTTTATTTTTATGCAATATTTTTGTTCAATTTAGAGTTTATGGACTTTGAGTGATTTTGTTGAGGCGTATGAACTTTTACTTGGCGAGATAAATGATAAGTTGTTCTTATGCACAATTGAGTATGGTAGCCTTATGCTTGTAAAATGTCCATTTTATAGGGGAGATTTTGTCAAAATTTCCTAAAATTTAATATCTATTTGACTTAGTTTATCTGTGTACTATTTGTTTAATTTCTAGTAATTTCTTTTTGTTTATTTATTATTTTTTCTAATTTTTGATTTTGACTTTTTTAAATTTTATGAAAATATTTATAATAATTTTTCCAACTTATGAGTTTTGTTTAAATCTATGGTAGATAAATTTTGTGAAAATGTTGCAATATATTTTTTTTTCAATTTAAAGGTTATGGTGCTTAGTTTGATTTTGTTGAGGTATTTGGACTTTTACCTGGCCTAATAAATGATAAATTGTACTTGTGCTTACGTAGCGGATGATATTGTTGAAGATTACAGGTCGACCCACCTAACGACCATTCTCCAACTACTGGCCCTTTGGATCCATCTCTGCCTTCTCTGCTAGCTGTTGCGATGTATTCTATAGTGATATAGATTTTGCATAATATTTTTTAATGTTGTACGTTTGTAATTTTGACATTTAATCTATATATTATATTTATTTTGATTTATATTTTAATGTATCTTGTATTATTATATGAGTATATTTATTTCTAAAATAATTAAAAATTTTAAATTAGCAATTCAAAATTTAAATAAAATTATTTAAAATAATTAATTTCGTTGCAACAAAATAATATACATCTGTCACAAATTTGTTGCAATATTGCGACAGAATCTTATTTTATTTTTTAAAAATAATATAAATTCATCGCAATATTACAATTTTTATTAATTTTTTAGAAAAGTAATATATTTCTGTCTCAAATTTTTTGCAATATTGTGATGGATTAGTGTGAAATTTTATTATTTTAAAAAAATAATATATTTCCTTCGCAAATTCATCACAGTTTTGTGACGTAATTTTATTATTTTTTAAAAAAATAATATATTTTTCTTGCAAATTTGTAGCAATTTTGTGATAGAATTTTATTATTTTTTTAAAAATAATGAACTTCCAACACAAATCGGTTGCAATTTTGCGACAGAATTTTATTTTTTTTAAAAATAAAATTTTGTTGCAAATGTGTCATAAATTTTAATTTTTTCTGTCGCAATGTTATACAAATAGTTGTTTATTTAATTACAAAAATTCGTCGCAATTTTATTGCTACTTCGCGACGTATAGCAATCTGTAGCAAATTTGCAAGGGAATGTCAATCCGTCACAAATTTGCGACTTATATTTCTGCTACAAAATTTTCCATCACAAACTGTGGTTTGCAACGGATTTGCTACGGAATGGTTCGTCGCAAAATTTAATTTTTCTTGTAGTGTATTTAAATGGCGATTATTCATTTTGGTTCAAGAAATTAAGGTTTACTCCTGTTTTCAGGCTGAAGCTGCTTTCTTGTACCGGGGTATGTGTCCTACAGTGTTGAGAATCTGTCTAAGGTATTTATGGAATGACAAAATTAGTTCCAAGAAAAAGCAGAACGATTAACTATACATTCTTGTCTTGCTTGTTTGCTTATTTTGCTTGTTTTGCTTTTTTAGTATAGTTTTTAAATTTTGGTGCACCGTCATTTTGTGTATGTTTGTGAAAGAGAGAGAGAAAGAGGGCGCAGATCAAAACTGATTAGTTTCTGAATATATGATAAATGAAGTCTATTTGCTTTGGAATCTTTTTTTTTTCTTTTTTTCTGGATGAGTTACTTTGGCATCTTTTACGAATATAGGTTTTTGTAAAATAAATAAAAGTCAATATTTAATTATTATTGGCTTCTTATGCTATTGTTGAACTTAGGGGTCGTTTTAAGGATTGAACCAGTTATCCTTGAGTTTGTTAACATAGGTATTCATAAAATTCCTGTAATCAAAATTGAGCTTTGTGCTTCATCGAATTACTCCATTCAAACCAAATCCCTGTTTAGGCTCTTTGAATTACTTGTCTCTACGTTTTCTTTTCTTTCTATATTTAAAATCCTTTACTGTGTAATAAACTCTATTTCCGCTGTATGCTTTCTGCTTCACTAAGTGATCATTTCTCTTGAAGGACTTCTTGTATTGTACTTACACTGTATGATAATATTCTTTGGTGCTATATTATTTTGATGGAGGTATTTTTTTTAAAAATATTTTATTCAGTTTAAGAACACTCAATTGTATACTTTTTACATTTTGAGACTATATACTTAACTTGTCCATCCTAGTAAAAAGAGCAAGTCTGATTAAATAACCATCTATAAATCACATCCGCAGCACATGATTAATGCCCCACAGTTAATAGACCATATCAAGAAGAGTTGGATGACTCGACTGCTATTAATGTAAGAGTTAAAGATGACATGATTGGTGGATTATCAAACGAATCTGGTGAAGGTAAGATGGTGAATGTTTTGGAATTAAGAACACAAGGGGAAAAATGAACGCTTCGGACCGAAAACAATGATGAAGAATCTTATTGGGAATAGGATCTTTTACGGATGAGGATGTAGATGGTTATTTATTATAGGATGAAGAATGTGAAGTGGTTTAGTTTCTTTATAATGTATGCAGCTTCTATTATTTAATGAATACTGTGTTTTATATTCATTGATTTTACATCTAACTTGTATTTTTATATATTTTTTTTATTATGTCTACCAGAGGATTACCACCAGAGCAGTTCCAAGGATGATCATGCTCCATCTCCAAGCTAGGCTTCGGGATTACTCCGTCCTCTATTAGTGCCCTCTCTTGACTTTCTGGGACTACAGCGGATCCCACACAGATACCTTCTACGGCTAAATCTATGCCTAGAGCATAGCTTAGGGAGGTCTACATTTTGATTAAGCCTAATGGTCACAAGTAAGTAATGTATATTTTTTAAAATATTTTCCTATTCTCCATGTACCTAAAATCTTTATTTATAACTACATGTTTGTTTAATTAAAATAATTTCTCCTCATCGGTGGAGCCTATCAGAGAGATATTAGAGATATTTCATCAACATTTCACGAGGCCTTACCCTAGATTCGTAAATATTCCCATAGGTGTGTAGAACACATAGTTCGACTTATGAAGTGTAAATAAAAAGTTACATAAATTTCTTTCCACTTACATTGTTAATACTGTAATTTTAACAACTACTATTTAATGGACGTTTTTCCATCCAATAGTTTTGCAGGGTCATTTTCGGTGAACCCTAGAGCAGAATGATCGAATATGAGAGAATGGGGAGAAGAAGTGTACTGAAAGATATTCCAATTAACTATCCAATGCCCAACGAAGCAAATAGCTTTGAACTGAGTTCCACTGGATTATTGGGAGCACTTAGTGCACTGAAGGTTTCCAATGCATTTCTTCTGTTGCTAAGCAGAGTAGAACCACTACCAGTGCATCTCACACGGGTAGGTCTACCTCTTTTACAGAGCATGAGACTAGGATGGTATGTTTAGTTACATTCCACTTTTTCAGCTAGTTTTTAAATTTTTTTTTGAGATAACATTTGGTATTTTTCGTGTTTAAATTTCAACGGAAAGTGAAGGGAGATGACTTTTGTTATGTGGAGTATTCAGAGAAGCTTCACACTTTCCATCTTGAGCTGAAACAAACTTTGGTAAGAATCAACTGTCTTTTATGGTTATAAACAAACTATTACAATTATTAATATTTATATTGATTTTTCATTTTCTATTTCCATAGGATAATGTTCAAGAAAACAATGAACGTTATTCTCAACCAAAGTTCGCAAGTTCTGTAAATTCTCATCAACCACTCGATGAGAAGTCACTCTTCGTGGAGGTTGGGAAGGGCTTCAAGAAGAATTGTGTGTATGGATTGGGTTTTCTGTCATCCAAAGTTAGACGGGGGTTGGATCATTCTGCTACAGGAGGATCACAACTTCTTCCTTATCGTTCGATGTTAGGTATCTATGGAAGCAATTGCATGATGAGAGAACCATGGGATAGAAGGTTGAGAAGAAGTTGAGACAAAAGGTTTAGAAGATGTGTCAAAGCATCATAGATTACTTATCCTTTTTGTCACAAACACTAAATATACCACCACCTCTGCCACTTGGCATTGATGATGATACTGATGATGACTATATAGTCGAGTCGTTAAATTACCATCCTCTGTCACAATGCCCCACAAATCATCAGCTCTACCTCCTATGACTCCAACTTTGACTTTTTCCTCGATAGTTAGCTGATATATTAGAACTTTATTTTGTAGATCTACGGTTTTGATTCAATAGTTGGTATATCACATATATTTCATTTATCTATTGTATTTTTATTCATATTTTATAGCCTATTTATTAACATACAATATTACTGGAGTTTTTAATATTGATATTTTATAGGGAAATTCTAATATATAAAAAATGAATATTTAAAAAATTAGATGGAAAACTTTAAATATAAGAAATGAAAAATAATCCCTCACTAATCCGAGACAAACTTTACATAAGCTAAACAAAAAAACATCTCAAATCTATCGCCAATCTACGACAAATTTGTAACAAAATTTTATTTTCCTATTTTACGATAAAAATTTCTCAAAAATAAAGTTGCAAAACTATTGCAAATTAGCGACAAATTTATGATGGAAATAAAATTTCTATCAGATAAGGAAAAAAATTTTGTTGCAAATCTGTCACAAAGTAGTGACATATTGATGATATATATTTATTTTCTAATTTATATTCATTTACTTTTATCGCTAATCCATCACTAACTTGCAATAGATTTGCGACGGTATTTTTTAAAATTTATTCCATAAAACAGGAACACAAAAGATCGTCGCAAATTGTTACAAATTAGGGACGAATTTGTGACATGAGTAAAATGTATACAAAATAAGGAAATATGTCCATACAAATATGACGCAAATTCAGTGCAAATTTTCTGTAGACTTCTTAAATGTAATTTCAAAAACTAAAAATTCATTGCAAATCTAAAGTAAATATGTGTCGGTTCATCAATGAATATTTTATTTTCTATCTTTTAATTTATTATTGTGCATTGAAAATTCGTTGCTAAAGTCGTTCGTATAGTATCGCTAGCTCAATTTTTTCCCAACGCAAATCCATTGCTAATTGCAGCGGATTACGTTTTACATTGCAATTAGTGACTATATTTTTAGTGATGGTTTTTTCTATCCTAATTTCTATGTGCGATGGATTTGTGAGGATTTGAAGTGTATTTATTAATTTCAAATTCAAATTTGATGTGCAAAAAATGTGGCTGAAACTAGCAGGAAAAATACACGAGCGAAAATGGTACAAAACATAGGAAAGGCACACATGCCAGAAAAGTGTTTAATGTCACAAAAACCATTTTTAGTGTATGAACAGAATGAATAAATCTTTGGATTAACAGATCGGATCAAACCAAAGTTTTGTTAATTAAGAGGCAAAACGATGCAGTTGATCTTCAAAATGGTATGATGATTAGAAATAGTAGTATTATGATTATAAATAATTCTCCCCATTCTCTCTAATGTTGATATTTAAAGAAAATAAATCAAATTAGTTAAGGATAAAATTAAAAAAAATTACTTTGTTTTCTTCAACTTTGATCTTTGCTCAAGGGGCCAAAAGGCTATATTTTGAAATAGATGGAGTAATTGATTTTAGAAAGTGGTCAAGTACCTAAAAGGTAATGTAGAAGAGCCAACATCAATCCCTCTGATTCCATTTCCTTCTATACTTAAATAAAACAATTAAAATGACGAAAATTTAGCTTGGAAAGTGCACAATTTTTCATTTTTTTAGTGGGAAAATGGCCAAAAATCTTTTAAAAATTTGAGATAACATAGGTCGCCACCGGAAGGCCTTTATAAAATGTTCGCAGGAATATCTAGACATTGCCTAAAGATTCAAGGCTATTTGTACAAGGCCTTTGAAACTTGTCTGTACGCTTAGTCTCTTGCTTGTTTTTTCTTGCCTTTACGTGAACAAACTAGAACAAATTCTTCCTCATGTTGATGATCATCGAAGTCAGTCCACAAAGGACTCTGCGATTGGCACAATTATTGATCCAGCTAGACACAACTTCATTATTTGCTACCATATTGTCATTCTTTGGGCTGGAAGAGACTTCCGCATCGGTATATTTTTAAAACTTCATATAAAGACCCTCCCTTAATATGGCTTCATAACAAGTTTAAGAACGAAAGAACAAGTGCAGAGCGCTACTGAATTCCTCGAAAGTGGCAAATTGCGTTGCAGCCAATAAGTATACTTGACGAATTCCTCAATAATTGAAACTTCATGTGCTCTTTCTATTTATTTGGTATGTTGTTTCACAAAAGTTTTGTAAAACAACCAGCCTCCAATAATTCCTTCGGAATTATTCAAAAGCTAAAAACAGTGATTCAATTATCCAATAATTACTTCAAATCCAAACGGGTACTGCTTGCCTTTTTGTTTCTTCTTGCCCGCGACCTGTATTTTCCCTATCCTCTTCAAGAGACAGACGAACATCGTTTCTCAAATTCTTTTAGTCAATTTTGAATTATTTTTGCCGTGCAAAAGTCTACTATGCGTAGCAATTATGCTTTTTTTTTTCTCATCTTATGAAGAATTTTCCATCGTTTATTGATTTGGATCGTCTTTCACAATTCAATATAAATCAAACTCAGTTGATTAGACCAATCAAAATCTAACCTAATTTTTCAACATCTACAATAACCGTAGTGCAGCTTTTTATTATCTTAAATGAAGGATAACGATAGAAATTTATTAGCCTGAAGATTTTACATTAATATGTTAGATAGCCCAATGAGCAATTCGCCTAATTTTCTCAAAATGCTATGCAATTCGTCTCTAAATATTATGCAATTTTCTCAAAATATTTTTAACGGCAAGACTTCTTTTTTTTTTTATTTCACGTATGTTGAAGTATTTTAATAGATTAATATTTTAAATTTGAACAAGTGCTCCCACTATAATACAATTGTGTATTAATGAAGCAGTGACACACTTTTCTGCGGTAAATTGAAATCATGAAAGGATCGATAAGAAAAATGCAGAAAGACGTGGATTTTATACATCAGAATTACTGTTTTATCCATCAATCGCAAGTCAAAGTTCTATTACAGTAATTAATGTTCAGAATTTGAGCAGTAGTTTCAACAACGCTCAGGAAAGCATCGTTTTCAGCAGTCAACGGTTTCGGTGGCTTGAATGAACTTTCACATGTAGCAGCTTCATCATGTGCTTCTGCAAGCCCTAACTTCAGTTCGGAATACGTCTTGGCATTAAGTTCTGTATAGTTTTGCCGATCTAGATTTGGAATAATTCTGCCGTAATCAGTCAAACACAATTTCAATAAGCGCCTGACTTCAGGAGGCTGGATCCCTTCACTGCCGTTGAGAAGGTCTGTGACTTTGCCAGCGATACCATGAGCAATTCTCTTTGCTACATCATTGAGCATGGTGCAAAAGCCACTGGCACTTTTCTTTAGATAGTTTCGAGGATCCCCGTCGAGAATCAATGTACAGATATCGGCATTAGTTGTTCTTTTACACCATTTATGAAGATCTGGTCCGGGGAGTAAAGGAGAAGGTGATGCAAATACTTCTGAGAAGATGAGAACTATGAAGTAGAAGCGAAGTCTGATAGTTGCCATTTTTTATCCTGTATTCGCTGTAATGGTAACCTGAAATTGTGAGTTTATCAAGTCAGTCTATGACACGGAGGACATCATTGGGAAAGTCATCAAAATGAAGCAGAATACAACATGAAATATCAAAATGAAGCAGAATACAACATGAAATTGTCTTCTTCGTATGAATTACAGATGGAATTAATGGCTGTATTTCTATTTTCTGCTGTCTGTTTCCTGAATGGGGGATGATATGCGTACAAAATACCAATTCTCTTACAAGATATTCCTTTCATTTTAAAATATATGTATTACTTTATACTTTCGTTTGTTTCAAAATATAAGTTATTTTTCTATATAAAGGTTTTATTTATTAATTTTTTTAATTTTACTCTTGTCTCCAGTCAACTATTTAAATATTTTTATTTTTTAAAAATCATTAATTTTTGAACCAACCACTATAAACACTAATTTTAAATGTTAAATTCAAATTTAACACACTAACCAAGAATTTTTAAATATGAGCATTCTAGACTGTTGATTTTTAAGCCGAAATATTAGGCTGAAATATTTGACTTTGGCTTAACTTAGGAATCCCACATGGATGGTTTTGAGTTTGGGGGAGGTTTTGGAGGGTTATAAATTAAGCTCTCCTCCTCCTATTAGTTCCATCCCAAAATTGTATACTCTTCTCCCACTATAAATAAAAGTGAGTTACTTGAGTGGTGCTCAGAGACCAGGCAAAATTTTTGCCGAACTCCTTTATCAAATTTTTTCGGGTGTGTTCTTTCCTTATCTCTTATATTCCACATTTATTTATTGTTATTATTTTTTTATTATAGTATTCAATATTATTTATCGGGTATATTTGTAGTGTTTTGTATTTTTCAATTCACTAGAATTTTGTTTTAGACGGAATTATTACCCGAAATTCCCAACAAGTGGTATCAGAGCCGAAGGTTCATACTTGGCTTGTTTGTTTGGGTATTGTAGCTTTAATTATCTAGAAAAATTTTGTCTAAGGAGGTTAGTATTTAAGCGTTCCACTTGTGACCCTCCAATCTTTCTTGGATTTTTTTTTTGGAATAATTTTTGATACAATACTTTGTATTTTTTGAAATATTGAATACTATATTAGTTCTGTAATGGCATCAACTACAAATGTTGTATTAAAGACATCAGTTTCCTCTTCATCATGGTCTAAGATTCCAATGTCTAGTTTGAAATTAGCAGTAGAAATATTTGATAGTACTGGCCATTTCGGCATGTGGTAAGGGGAAGTCTTGGACTCCCTTTTCCAGCAGGGTCTTGATATTGCTATTACAGAAGAGAAACCGGAAGATGTTGCAGATGAGGATTGAATATTATGAATCGGTTGGCACGCGAAACAATTCGGTCTTGCCTGTCCAGGGAGCAGAAGTATGTTTTCAAGAACGAGACTTCTTCACACAAATTGTGGAAGGCATTGGAGGACAAATTTCTGAAGAAAAGTGGTCAGAATAAGCTCTTTATAAAGAAAAAACTGTTCCGATTTGATTACCGACCAGGTACAACTATAAATGAACACATCACTATGTTTAATCAATTAGTTGCAGACCTGTTAAATTTAGATGTAAAATTTGATGATGAAGATTTGGCTTGATGTTGTTATTGTCTCTTCCCGATGAATATGAACATTTAGAAACTACATTACTTCATGGGAAGATGAATGTATCGTTAGATGCTGTTTGTTCTGCTTTGTATAGTCATGAATTGAGAAAGCAGGATATGATGAAAACCAAATCAACAACAGCAGAAGAAGCATTGGTGGCAAGAGGTCATCAGCAAAGCCAGTCAAAGGGGATGAGAGGAAGGTCCAAGTCAAATGGCCGCGTCGTTGCTAAAGATAAGTGTGCTTTCTGTCATGAGAAAGGGCACTGGAAGAAAGACTGTCCAAAGTTGAAGAAGAAAGAGAAGACTACGCAAGATACAAATGTTGCAGAATGCAAGAGTGAAGCAGAATCAGAAATTTCTCTTGTAGTTTCACCTTCAACATCACATCCAGATGAATGGATATTGGATTCAGGTTATACATATCATATGTGTCCCATTCAAGAGTAGTTTTTTTAAATTTCAGGAACTCGATGGGGGGTTGTCTACATGGGTAATAATAATCCATGTAAAACAATTGGGATAGGTTTGATCAAGTTGCAAAATCATGATGGATCCACCAGAATTTTACAGGATGTGCGGTACGTGCCAAAGTTGAAGAAGAATCTTATCTCATTGGGGGCCTTAGAATCAAAAGGCCAAGTTATGACGATGCGAGAAAGCAACTTCAGGAGTCCTGGTGATGTTGAAAGGCGTGAGGAAGAATAATCTGTATTACTACCAAGGTAGTACAGTGGTGGGGATAGTAGCAGCTGCAACTTCAAGTAGCAAGAAGGATGATACTTTGCTTATTTTTTGTTCTACTGCATATTATCATGTGAATGAATCAAAATTGGATCCATGGGCAAAGAAAGCTCTATTTATGGGCTTCAATGCTGGAGTTAAGGGATAACGTTTATGGTTTCTAGAGGTAAAGAAGACGACAATCAATAGGGATGTTACCTTTGATGAATCTGCCATGTTACATAAGGTAAATCCAGAAGAGGTTGATGGCATTCCGCAGCAGGTGGAGTGTATTCCGAAACAGGTGGAGTTGGAGCAGACAGTGGTGATTCCAGTAAATAGCACCACTAATGACTCTCCGAGGGCAGAAGAAGAGTTAGATGAGGAAGAGATTTTGACCCAAGAACCTCTACAGCAATCGGAGCCAATTGCCGTTAGAAGAACTAGACGAGAGATTAAAAAACCTGCTCGTTTTACGAGACTAGATATTTCACAAGCTGTTAGTGTTGTGAGCAGGTACATGCATGATCCAAGCAGGGGTTATTGGCTAGTTGTGAAATAGATTCTACGGTATCTTAAAAATACAGCAGATATTGGATTAGAAATTGACCGGGATGAATCATTTGGTCATTCTGTAGTTGGATATAGTGATTCTGATTATACAAGTGAATTGGATAAGCGACGGTCTACAACTGGCTAAGGTGGAATTTGAAATTAGGCCAAAGTGGAGATTTGTTGATTTTTCAGCCGAAATATTAGTCTGAAATATTTGACTTCGACTTAACTTAGGAATCTCACATGGATGGTTTTGAGTTTCGGGGAGGTTTTGGAGGGTTATAAATTAAGCCATCCTCCTCCTATTAGTTCCATCCCAAAATTGTATACTCTTCTCCCACTATAAATAAAAGCTGGCTGCTTGAGTGGTGCTCGGAGACTTGGCAAAATTTTTATCGAACTCCGTTATCAAATTTTTCTGGGTGTGTTCTTTCATTATCTCTTTTATTCCGTATTTATTTATTGTTATTATTTTTTAATTATAGTATTCAATATTATTTGTCGGGTATATTTGTAATGTTTTGTATTTTTTAATTCACTAGAATTTTATTTTAGAGGGAATTATTACCCGAAATTTCTAACATAGACATCTATCAAACTTTTTTT
This sequence comes from Rauvolfia tetraphylla, assembly GCA_030512225.1. Lineage (NCBI taxonomy): Eukaryota > Viridiplantae > Streptophyta > Magnoliopsida > Gentianales > Apocynaceae > Rauvolfia > Rauvolfia tetraphylla. Next base: position 2,234,453 of record JAJQKT010000063.1, on the reverse strand, counting down.
TATAAAATTTACCAAAATTTTTATTCCCGTATAAAAGAAAAATAAGTCATATATTTTGAAACTGATGGAGCATATCTTATTTGTTATTGCATTTTCTCTTGCACAGCACATGTATCAGCATGAAATAGGTGATTTTATTTGAGTTGAATTAAATGCAACGATAGAATTCTAATAGAACAAAATTATTCTCTATTTTTAACATTCTTATTCTCTCTCTATTCTCAACGTTTCTCTCTTATTCGTGCGCATAGCAAGACAACAATCAAGTTGCATTTGTGACTTTCATGGGTGAAAATAAGGTCTCCCACACCTTTTTTGGAGTAAATCGGTATTATCCGTGCAAAATCACGAGAAAAAAATGAAGCCTCCCGTAATTGTTTCGCAGGAGCAAATTTTTTCTTTCAAAGAGAAAATAAGAAAGGGGTTGCCCAAGCGGGCTATCCAGAAAGTCGTCCCGCCGTGACGTCATCTCCGGAAATGGTCTGGTCGGTGGGCCCATTTTCACAGGCTTCTATATAAGAACCCTTTTAATAAAAAATTTGCCTACTTTGGTCACTTTTTAAAATTATTTTTCAAGTTAAAATTATAAAATAATAAGTTGAGATTGATAATATGATATATTTTAACGCATTTTTATTGCAAAATGTTCATATTTGTTAAATTTAGAGGTATAATTTCTCGCATTATAAATTTGCGTCATTGCATTAATCAAACATGTTTTAGTTCGAGGTTCACTTGATACATGGGATAACTATTTAGGGAGGATAAACTTAATTTGACTTGCTGTGGTGGTGGTTTGGAAAAAATGCGATACATGATAATTTAGTTACTAAACACGACCAGATTTAGTTAGAACGGTAAACCATTTGAATATATTATTAATTTTTTGTGTGCACTGTAAAAAATTACTGACATATTAGAGTTGTTAAACTTTCATTTTCGAGCTCAAAATTTTCAGTTCTATCAATTAATCACACTTAAATTTATAAAAAATAACTTCTAAGTATGATATCAATTAATCACATTTTATCAATTTTCCTTGTGTTTTTTTTTCATTTTGCTTAAATAATTTAGTTTCAAGTCTGAAGGTACCATCATAATTAGGAGCCACAAAGTTTTTTGGTTTTAACCTAAACAAGGAAAATGTTGTGCTACAAAGAAATAGAAACCCCACATATATAGTAAATTAATGTGTTGAATTTGATAACTACTTTCGTACATGTGGTAAATTCGGTAAATAAAAATAACAGTGGTAGCTTCTGTGTTTGATAATAATTTATTTGATAGAAGTGTTAAGTTTTTGCCAAGAAATAGAATGCTTTAGACTTAGGACCCATTTGATAAAACTAAATTTTAAAGACTAAAGTTAGAAATATTAAAATTTTGAAATTTGAAATCTAAAAACTAAATTTGACGACTGAAATTTGAATATGAATCTAAAAATTGAATTAATTAATATATGAAGATTATTTATCACTCAATTCTAAAATCTTAAAGTTGTACATCCATCTAAAATTGAATGTATATATTTCTTCTTTAGGATGTTCGCAATTAATTGTCTACATTTTTTAAATAGTAATATATTTTATCTTGACTTCCATTACCAACTACCTTAATATAAGAAAATTAAGTTCCATTAACGCTAACATCTTTGAATCAATCGATTTAAGGGATTTAACATCTAATAACACATGAGTTCCACCGTTATTCTCTTTAATTAATAATCATATAATAATAATTTCGTTACAATGAATCCAAAAAGTGTATTATTCAAGAGTGTACCCATTCAATTGTCAAGCATCTTACCCTCGTAAAATTAGAAATTCTTGAGATTGTACAAGTAAGCAAATCAGATGTGATGCTCCCAAGTGCCAAGTATTAAAGGAGGAAACGTTATAACTATTCAATTGCTGTTATGACTTGGGATACATTAAATTTGATAGAAAGATATAGATCGAAAGTTCATTAAATTTGATATAAGCCGAAACAAAAAAAAAACTTTTAACCTGTTACTCTAAAATAAATGTTGGAATGATAGTTGGAAATTAATTACACAGAAAGTTGTTATTAAAAAATTTCACAAAGGCATTACAATTTGACATCTTTGCAACTAATAGGAGCTTCACGTGTTAACTAAAATTTAATTGACTTAATGTTTAGGGATGATGTTTATGAAATATTAAATCTATGTTATTATAAATTCTTGATATTCATCAATGGCAGAACTCAATAACAATTACTGTTATGATTTGACCGAATTAAAGAACTCAATAAATAAGTATTTAGTTGGATAATCCACTGCCAAAGCAGATCCAATGAAATTCCAGCAACTGTAATCAATCCTTTTATTGATTGAACAAATTACCCAATGTTTACATCAATTTTGAACCAAAGGACGTTTAGAAAGTACAACTAAACTGATTGCTAGGAAGGCATAATGCAATTTGGTTACATTGAACAATGTTCAAAATTTCCGCATTAGCTTCAGCAATGTTCATAATATTTGTGTCTTCAGCAATCAACGGCGATTTAACTGGACCTTGGAATTCACGTTCGCATACTACAGGTTGATCGTATATTCGACCGAGATTACAGTTCAATTTTGTGTATGTGTCCTTGCTGATTACTCCATAGTCTTGGAGATCAATTGTTTGATTTGCTCTTTTATAAGCTATCCAACATTTCTTTAGCCTCTCCTTCACCTGGGGACTGGTGCTGGAACTCTCCAGAAGAGCGACAACTTTGGCCGAACAAGCCGCGACAACAGTTCTGGCTCCATCAGTGAGTATGGTGAGAATGCCACTGGGACTAGTTTTCAAATTGGCCCGAGGATCGCCTTCGATGACGGAATTGCAAACGTCCCTATGCGATGTTCTCTGACACCATTGATGGAAATCGATGGGTCCGTCGCCGTTGATCAGGAAGAGGGGAAAGGGTGATGCTAGCAAGAGGGCAAGTATCAAGCTAAAGTTTGCTCTCATGGTTGAAATTTTCTTTCCCAGTCACAACCGGGGTGGCTTAGCGGGTCTGGAGACTAGCAAGATAAACAAAAGAGAAGTATTAATAGATGTGGTTTTGAAACATTAAAAGGGAAGTATTAATTGCATTACTATGTCAAAATGAATTGGCAGTGCATACAATTTCTATTCAATTTTTGGGGCGTGATAGTAGTAGTAGGTATCTACAAAATCACCAATTCTAAACTTGCTATATAAATGTCCTAACTTGGAAGAATGAGTTACCTATTTTATCACAGTAGTGACCAAAAAACAATAAAAAATTACCTTCCAGGGACGAATATACAATCAGCCTCATATAGTCTTCACTTAATATGAATGCTACAATTGATTCGCCAAGGTAACTTTTGAAGACAACACAATGTGTAAATACCTGGTATAAGTAATTAGGCCAAAGTTTTTAGGTCCAACCCATGGTTGAGGGAGAAATATAATGGAGTGTTTTCTAGAGGGTTTATGTTGCAATTTAAGAAGAGTATTTTGCTAAAAAGTTTATTAGGATTACCAAAATGTCTGACGATACGTCTTATTGGAGACAGATGCAGGCAATAATCTTGGGAAAGTCAACATCAGAGAGGAAGCAACTTAAAAAATTACTGGCAAGGAGATAGAAGAAGGACGTTAGAAAAAAAAAAAAGGACATACGGGTTAGAACTTGAAATCGATAAGTAAGTAGTTTAATCTTTTACTCTGAACTAAAAAAATAATAGTATTTCAAAAAATAAGGACATACGGGTTAGAATTTGAAATCGATAAGTAAGTGGTTTAATCTTTTCCTCTGAACTAAAAAACAAAAGTATTTCAAAAATACTTGAGTGGTTTGCATTTATGATTTTGTAGTAAAATAAATTATTTGTTTCTGAAGTTAAAAAAATTGCATTTTTGTTTTGGCATGACATTCAACATATTGGGTTCATCACGGACGTTTCATGAATTTATTCTGTTGTGACCCTCTTGGTGAGGGAATTTTTGTTCTGTTCTAGCCATCCTAGAGGAATTACATCTACTACCAATATCGTTTAGACATTCCCTGTATTTTGAGTGTTATTATATGTGAGTCTAAATGTGTACAACCTGAGATTATTTGATTTATGTCATATCTTACTTTTTATTTATTTGTGATAAAAAAGAAAAACATTAAATTCATGAAGTTTTGAATATGTTGGATAAATTGATGTTTACTCTAGGCTTTTAGCTTTACTTGTGGGTTTAGATGATTTTAGTTGTTGGGCCTTTCTTCTGACGGATCTAGAATGATCCGAAAGAAAAAAAAAAAAGAATTCATCATATTTTGAAATTGCAGAGAATTTGATATTTGGTGTAGTTTTCGTCCTTTCCGTGAATATAGGTGTTTTCTTGGGATAGATTTAGTACTGTCACAGGGGCTTCCGGGCCACGGGTTGGGCCATTTGACTGTGTAATTAGATGCGCTAAGATCTAACTAATTCAAGCCCATTCAAATGCACACCTAATTAGCCTACTCCGTTTAACTTGCAGGGCAATACATATTGGCCAACGATTTTTTTTTTGGCTAAAGTAAACTTTTAATTGTTATTTTAAAATTTTTACTTTATTTTAAATATTCAATGTAATTATAACTATATAAATATTTTAACATTAAGTTAAAGATGTAAATTTTTAATTTAAAATTGAATAATTTAATGATGTTTTGATGAAAATATTCTTAGATGTTAGAAATATAATATAAAATGGAAAGTATGCATAAGATTAGGGTTGATCTATTTAATTTTATAAATAAATTATTGTGTCATTTAAAATATTTTTTATATAAATTTATTTAAATTAGAAATTATATATATATAACTAATATTTTAAAAATATTAGTGATTGACCGAAGATCATTTTTATCTCAATTATAAATTTGCATGATCTCACATATGATAAAGAGAAAAAAATGAGAGATAAAAAGAAATATAATATTTTTTTAAAAAAATGTCTTAGCCTACAAGTTGGCTGGTTTAGCCCACGGGTCATTTACGATGGATATGGGTTGGAAGTTTCCCAACCTGTAAAAAAATAAGCACAAATTACTATGCCCCGCTTATGACTAACCCATTGCGGGTCTGAGCGATTCAACCGTTTGACAGTACTAGACATATTATGCACTTGAATTCTCAAGACGTGCTTCTCCATGATATAAAAATGGATGGAATGAAAGAATGTCGTCCAGCCGAAGCTGAGCGACTGCCCAACTATCGGCATGGCTACTACTAGTAGAATGTTGGATTATGGCCCATTGAACCTGGGCAGATTGCCTAGCTAAGCACTAGGCTACTGCCCAGCTATTTTCTACGAATCAGCAACATGGGCTGCCAGTTGGGCAGTCCCGCTTAAAAAAAAAAAAAAATCTGTAGCAACCCACAGTGGGTAGCTCGGATTGGAAAAAAATTCTGCCATATTTTTCACCCAAAAAAATGAATTTATAGATTTTCTTTAAAAAACATATATTTTATCAAGAACTTGACTTTATCCTATTAGAAGGGAAAAGAATTGGGAGTCTTCAAAAGAAATGTTTAGATTCTTTTTTAGATGATGAATTTAATTATTTACTGAGTGGTAGCACACTTCTTATCAAATTATTTTTTCAAAGAGTGATTTCTAGGACTTTGAGAGCTTTGATGATGAAAACTGGGGAAGGAAATCACGATTTCAATGTGACATATGACTTTTACAAGAGATAATTTGAGCTTAGATGAGTAGTTATTTTTGGATAGTTATGTGCTAAAGAGAAAAATATTTGAGTTATTTCATTCAAGGATTATTCATTTAAAATTATTTTGGAATTAGTTTATTTTAATTAAGTTAGAGTTCTCTGATTGTTTGAACATTGTGTTTTTTGATTAAGGTTCGAGAATACTTGGATTTGGGGCTTAACACAATTATTCTTTTCTCAATTGATTATAATAAGCTACTTATAATATTTTTTTAAGTCAAAAACTATTTTTTTAGTTCTTCTTAATTCTTCATTCACTGCTGATTTTAACTTAAATAATGCAAAATAAGACCTAATAACAGTATAATTGCATACGCGTCACTACGGTTGAAGCTTAATGATCAGAATTACTCGATGCATGATCTCGAGTTGGCAGCGGTCATCTTTGCCTTGAAAATTTAAAGGCACTATTTGTATGAAGAGCAGCGCCAAATATTTACTAATCCTAAGAGCCTAAAATACCTCTTCAAGTAGAAAGAGCTAAATATGTGGCAATGTCGATAACTAAAGTTGCTTAAAGACTACGACATGAAAATAAGCTAGCATCCCGAAAAGTTTAATAATGTTGTTGATGCTCTAAGTAGCAAATCATTGGAATTCTATTAGTTTCGATCACTCAACAATAGTAGTTGACTTTTGAGTTGGAAAAGCTAAGGATCTAGATGTAAGAGTCAACTAAGGAATATTTAGCAACATTTTGGTGCCACTAACCTTAATCGATCACATCAATGCTGCTCAAGAAAAGGTGGAGGAACTAAAGAAATTAATGGGAGTCACAATAAAGAATCTTTGAACTGACTTTAGAATTCATGATGACTAAAGTTTGTGGTTTCGTGGAAGACTTTGTGGGCCTAAGAGTTCAGAAATAAAAAGAGAAATACTAAGCGAGACACATAACTATAGACTTTCTATCCATCTTGGCAGAACTAAGATGTATCAAGACCTGAAGCAGTTTTTTTTTGTAGAGTGGAATGAAATGAGAGATAGTAGAATGCATGCCTAAGTGCTTAGCATGTCAGCAGGTGAAGCCTGAGCATTGACATCCTGGGGCTTTGCTTAAGTCAACGATAATACCTGTGGATAAATGGGAGAATATCACTAGGGAATTCATCATGGTGTTACCTAAGATGAGGTCTGGAAAATGCATTATTTGGGTAATGGTAGATAGGTTAACTAGAACTACTCACTCTCTACCTAATTGCTTGCATAGTTGAGTTATTTAAGTTGTACATGGAGTCAATAGTTAGGCATATGAGTATCATGTCTGATAGGTAGGGATATTCATTCGTTCAGTTTGGAGAAAAATAAGCTTTTCACATTTTTTTAAAACTAAACTAAACCAACATTTCTCCAAATCAAAATATAGAAAATTGAAATATATTAAATTAAATATTTTAAATTTTAAAATAACATTGATTATAATCGAACTTAGTTCAAGTAATTAATCTTCAAATAGTGTTATGAAAATATACAAAATTAAGCACTTTAAATTTTAAAATAACCTTATTTGAGATCTAACTTAACTAGGATTATTAACCTTCAATTATACTTAATTATTGATTTGGAGAAAATTTAGTTTTTTGGTTTGGTTTGCTCTAAACCAAAACCGATCCTAATTAATTTGGTTGGGATCAGTTTTTAAATTTTCTCAAACTAATGTACACCCCTTACTATTAGGGAATACACCAGCTCTTAGTATCGCTTTCCATCTGCAAATGTATGGGCAATCTGAGAGAACAATTCAAACTTTAGAGAATATGTTGTGAGCCTATATTCTTAATTTTAAAGGGAGTTGGATGTATTATTTGATGCTCATTGAGTTTTCATACAATAATTGCTATCAAACGAATATCAGGATGGCACCGTATGAAACTTTGTTTGGGAGGAAGTGTAGATCACCTACTTATTATAATGAAGTAAGGGAGAAATTAGTTATAGGTCCAAAATTTGTATATCTGACCTAGGAGAAAGTGTCATTTATTCAAGAATGGCTTAAAGCAACACATGACCGATAGAAGATTTGGTTAAATATTAAGAGAAGACCTTTAAATTTCTAGTGTATAGAGAAAGTATATTACCTATGTCACCAATGAAGGGGATGATGCTTTTTGGAAAGAGTGCTAAACTAAGCTCGAGGTATATAGGACTGTTTGATATCCTTATAAAGGTAGGAGATGTCGCATGTCACCTAACCTTACCACCAGTTTTATTAAAAGCCCGTGATGTGTTCCACATGTCTCATCTGCGATACTATGTTTCAGACCCTGGGTATATATTGGAGAAGGAACATTTACATGTATAAGAGGACTTATTCTATGAGGAGTATCCGCTATAATCGTAGATCGAAAGGACCAAGCATTAAGACGCAGAATCATTCCATATGTCAAGGTCCACATCAAACCACCCTCAAGAGAATCAACTTGGGAGTTGAAGGAAGAAATGAAGAAGAATTATCCACAGATTTTCATCGAGCATGGTTCATAAGTTTTGTCTAGGGTAGAATGTAAATACCCAATCCAGGTATTTGGGACACAATATTTAGGTCCAACCCATAGCTAAGGTAGAAATAGAATATAATGTTTTCTGGAGGGCTTTGGCTACAATTAAATTAGTCTTTTTTTTAATAAAAGTTTTAGGGTTAACGAAACATTTTTTAGGATTAGTATAACGTCTAACGATACATCTTATCGGAGATGGTTACAAGCAGTGACCTTGGGAGAGTCAACACTAGAGATGGAGCAACTTTGGAAATTACAAGTAAGGAGGTAGAATGACGACGTTCGAAGGAAATAGCGAAAGACATACAATTTAGAGCTCGAAATCAACAAATAAGTGGTTTAATCTACTCCTCTAAACTAGAAAAGAAATAGTATTTGAAAACTACTTGAGTGGTTTGCGTTTATGATATTGTTACAAAATAAATTATTTATATATGACGTTAAAAAGTTGCATTTTTATTTTGGTATAACACTCATTATATTTGGGTTCGCAGGGGACTTTCATTAATCTATTCTGTTCTAACCCTCTTGATGGGAAAATTTATGTTTTGTTCTGGCCATCTTAGAGGGATTACATCTAGGACTGATATCAGTTAGACATCCTCCTATATTTTGAGTATTGTTATATGTGAATCTGAATGTACACAATTTGAGATTATTTAATTTATATCATATCTTCTTTTGTTATTAATTATTAAAAATATTCATTAAATTATTTAAAATTATAATATTTCATTTAATTAAGTTAAAAATTTTTGATTGTAAGGACTTTGTGTTTCTGAATTACAACATGTTACGCTTTAGTTGTAGATAGTGCTGTCAAACAAGGTGACCCACTCCGGCCCGTAGCGGGCTAGCCTTAAATGTGGCAAAGCAAGCAGAGCCCTTTTTTTATGACTTGGGAAATCCCCACCCCATATCCAACGTAAGTGGCTTGCGGGCTAAACAGGCCAACAGTAGGCCAAGACCTTTTTTAAAAAATGTTATTTTTTCTTTTTATCTCTTTTTATCTCTTTATCACATGTGAGATTATATAAGTTCATAATCAAGATAAAAATGATCTTCGATCAACCACTAATATTTTTAAAATATAAAATAATAATTAGTTATATATATATATATATATATATATATATATATATATATATATATATATATATATATATATATACACATATATGTATGTATGTATATATATATATAAAGTCGATCAACATAATTTTATGCACTTTCCATTTTCTACTAGATTTCTAACATCTAAGAATATTTCCATCAAAACTTCATTAAATCCTTTAATTTCAAATTTTAAAAAAAAAATTATATCTTTCACTTAATATTGAAACATTTACATAGTTTGGGCTAAAGTAAAAATTTTAAAATATCAAACTAAAAGTTTACTTTAGCAAAAAAAAAAAAAATTGTAGACCAACCCGCAAGCAATGGTATAGGTAGCAATATCAATACGGGCTTTGGCCCGTGAGCTAACCCGTATAGGTAGCCCAAGCCTTTTTTAACGTCGATTTTTTGGCCCGCTCCGTCTAGCCCGGGAACCGGAGCGAGCCAGTCCGTATTTTTTTTACAATTATTTTTTACAAAACGACGTCGTTTTGCTGTATTTTTTAAATATTTAAAAAATATTTTCTCAAAACGATGTCATTTTATATATTTAAAATAAAAAAGAAGAAAATCATAAGTACGCGGCCTGGCGAGAGCTTAGGGTTTTCCAGCCCACGGGAAAACGGACTAGCCCTCCTCGCCCCATTTTTAGAGGCAGCCAGCGCGGGCTGGGCCGGGTTGGAGTTGGCCAACCGGTTTTACACTACTAGATATAGGCGAAATAGGCTCGCATTTAAATGAGTTTGGATAAACTATATCTAGGCCCATCTATTTATACGGATAAACGGGCCAACCCGCGAGCTATGCTCTCTTGTGACAGTACTACATAGTTTGTCCTTTCAGCTTTGCATCAAAAATTAATTTGGACTCTATCCGGAATGTATAATTCCTCAAAAATACTCTTTCACCTAACTGTTCCTAGAGATGATTCGTAACTTTTTAGATTGCAGAGATGACATATTTGAAAAGTAGAAAAGTTTTTAAGGTATGAATTGAACCAATATCTCTAGAATTTAGCCTGCAAAAAGATAATTGTGCTAAAACCTCTTGAAAGGTATCTTCAAAGATAAGAAAATACATTTGTGTGATGTATATTAATAATCAAAGAAAATCTATGATTAAAAGTAAACAATATTGGCTGTTTTTTACATAAATAATAATAGAATAGAAATGATCAGCTCATGAATTTAATCTACAAAACGACAATTGTGCTAAAATATGGTGAAAAGGTATCTTCAAACATAAGAAAATTTATCTTCTAGCGTGACTTAGTACAAATAGAACAGGTAGGGCTTTCAAAAAGGCACGGCCAGTAGCAGAGTAACTAATCATAAGTTTAGGCTAGAGATAAGCATAAAAAATTGAAATTGAAAGTGTGTTTTGAAAGAGTAGTTTTATAGTGTTAACTGAGTAACTTTTTAGTATATCATAAGTTACACTTGCACTATAAAACTTCTTGTTTTGAAAATAGCAACAAAAAAAAAAAAAAGGAAAGTAGGGTTCTTGTTGAAGGATCAAAATCAAAGACAAAAATTGCTTGAAGCTCCTGTTTTGAAATTCGTCTTCTAGTTGCAATTGCTCCGGGTTCAAGCAAATAGATTGAAAAATAAAATAAATTTCTATCTCAATCAAACATACAACATATACAACAAAGAGTATAAAATTTTTATTCCTGACGCATTCATCCAAAAGCTATTATACGAAGTCTTCCAAACTCCAAGCCACAAATTTTAAATTAAAAAAATGAACAACAACGAATGTCAGATTTGTAATAAAATTAAATATATAAAAGATTGAAAACCAAGTGAAAAATATTATAAAAAATATTTTTGAAAAAACTAGAAACTTTAAGAATTGGTGTAAAAGAAACTAAAAGAGTGAAATTACCTAAAGGCTTCACGGGATTGAGGAAATACCAAATTTTCCTCGAAAGTGCACACAAATTTACACCCCGCCATCTTTTTCCCATAATAATGGGCTAACGAATTAAACAGAGAACACAAATCAGTAGAGAAAAATCAATGAACAAAAAGATAAATAGTGAAAGAATTAAAGACTTGCAGGAGAAGAGTAAGGAAAGAAAAATCATAGATCAGATGTAGAGAAAGGAGAATGTAATGTGTATAGTCAACTGAGTTTAAGTTTATCTAAAAGAATATGATTTTAGAAGGAAAATTTTTTATTTTTTATGATAAAAATCTTTTGAACCAATCAAAGATTTGAAAAGTTATTAAAAAACTGTAAATTTTAGAAAATAAGATTGAGATCTTAAAAGCATTAGAGAAGGGGAGAGTATAAACATTTATTTACATATATATAGATATAGATTAGATGGTCATCTTCCTAAAATAAATATATTTTTAAAAAAATTTTTATATTATTTAAACAAATATACCCTCACAGAAAAGCACATGCTCAGTGTGTGTTATTTTTTGACAAAAATTCACCGGAGCAAATGGTAGCAAAACTACTTTAGTAGCACATAAATATTTAAAAACTAAAAAAAAATTATTATATCAAACGATAATAACAGTCAAATTTTAAAATTAAATTAGCTATTTTCTCAATAAAGTGGTCATCCGCTTATAAACCGAGTTCAATAAGGCCCAACGATGATAGTTCCAATAAGGCCCATTCAAGGTAGTTTGAGGCCTAAGAAACAACGGCACCTACGTTGAGTTGCTAAATCAAGCTCCCAAAATCGATTCTGTAGTCTCCAATCACTGTGCTAAAGTTGCCTGTCTTCTCTCGGATCTCCGACATCGCCCGCTGATGTATATGAATCTAATAAAGTCCTCTCTTTCTCTCTCTCTCTCTCTCTCCCCACCCTTTTGTAAATGTATATATTTGGTGTCTCTTTTTTCATAAGCCGAAAATCGTTGGATTATTGGTTGAATTCCAGAAGGAAGTTACTGCGGAGCTAAGGAGAGACTTGAGGAAGTTAGACATACAGCTGTTGAAGGAGAGAGAGAAAAATAAGAAGATGAGATTCGACAGAGTAATGGAGTTATGCATATGGATGTGCATTTTCTTCTGTCTCTGGAATATCTGTTGTTTCTATTCTTCGATTCTCTCTATCGCTATTAATACAGTCACCCGCTGAATACTTCCAATAATCAAGTGCTTTTTAATAGTTAAAAGTAATAAAGTTTCGGTATTTTGATTTTGAGATCAACGTTATTGATTAAAAACAGTTTTTTCTTTTTCGGAAGCCGATTAAGAACAGGTTTAAGATGTAAATTTTGATGTAATGTTGAGTTACTGATATCGGATTCTGTAATCTTCCCTCTTATGTCAATTTATTTCATGTTTTCTGGAGGTATTTGCTTTTGGTATTTATGACTCGTTGGTCTACATATTAGCATTTAAGAAATTCATATTAACTATTTAAGTTTAATTTCGGAGCTTAATTTCTCTATGGAGATTGTTTCAGAATTCTAACATGTCCAAGAGTGTAACATGCTACTACCAATTTCCATTTCTAGGGAAAGAACTTTTATCGTAGAAGTTTCAATACAATTTTACAAAATATTTTCCACTCGTTAAAAAGATTAACTTCTTATCTTGCTCTTGGTCAAATTTAAAGTGATCCATATGAATTAGCTTTATATTTATTTTTCTTTTATTCGAGCCTAGTAGTTGAAGAAATCATCTAGGAACTCTGCCAATATATTAGCTAGGAGTCCTAATTATGAAGGATTAGACGTTGAGGGTGGAATTGGATTAAATTTCTATTTGAGAATTTTGTTTTACATTTCATTAGAGCATGACTTGTTTGTAGGAGAATAAATATTTTTTAACATGAAATTCTTTAACTTTTTAATTTTTTTATCAATAATGATATTCTTGAACTTGATGTTTGGAATGAGATACTATCCACTTAAGGAAATACTCCTAATATAGAAAAAAATAAAATAAAAATAGAGAAACGCAGTTAGGACAAAGAGAGTAGTTTGAAAATTCAATTTTAAAATCTATTACAAACAAGGATATCTGTAGGGAATACACTGTGTCATCCCCTTAAGCACCGAGAAGCCTAGCTGTCTTATGTGGGTTCATGATTTTGGGTTATGACACAGTGTTCTGCTGCGATTAGGGATGTTCATTTGGATTTTTAGTTTGGTTTTGATGAGATAATTCGATTTTTTGTTTATTTTGTAATTTTTAAAAATATTAAATTGAACCGAATCAAAATAATTATTTGGGTTTGGATAAAAAATTAAATTTTATTTAAAAAAAAAAGAAGAGAGAGAGAGAGAGGCAATTCATCAGAGTTTCTCTAGCTAAAAGAGAAAAACTAAACTGGTAAATAGAAAGTACTAAAAGTAGAGGGTAAAATGAACATAATATCCAATCCTTATACAATTAACTTGCATTGTTTCTACTTTCTAGTAAAGAAGCAAAATCAGCATCTCTGGAGCAAAATTTTGCTCTGCAATCTGCACCCTTTTTTGTAGCCCAAGATATGCAGAAATAAATTTTTTGCAATCAGAAAGGAAGAAGATTTCTACAATCAGAAAGGAAGAAAATTTTCTTCAAAAAACTTCACAACAGCTCATGATTAATAAACATAATTTTCTTTTTGCAAAAAACTTCACAGTAGCTCAAGGGACAATAAACAGAAAACAAGTGCATGATTCCTAGTTCATGATTAATTTTTCCTACTCTAGAACTTCACACTAGCTCATGATTAATAAACAGAAAATTTTCTGCAAAAAACTTCACAGCAGCTCAAGGGACAATAAACAAAAAACAAGTACATGATTCCTAGTTCATGATTAATTTTCCCCACATACTTAACTTCACAGCAGCTCATGATTAATAAACAGAAAATTTTTGGCAAAAAACTTCACAGTAGCTCAAGGGACAATAAACAAAAAACAAGTGCATGATTCCTAGTTCATGATTAATTTTCCCAACTCTAGAACTTCATAGTAGCTCATGATTAATAAACAGAAAATTTTCGGTATAAAACTTCACAGCAGCTCAAGGGACAATAAACAAAAAACAAGTGCATGATTCCTAGTTCATGATTAATTTTTCCCTGCTTAACTTCACAACAGCTCATGATTAATAAATAGAAAATTTTCGGCAAAAAACTTCCCAGCAGCTATAAGACGAAATAAAGATCTAGACATAAAGAGCTTCATGTATTAGATAGACGTGTATCACAAGAAAATGCTACCAAACTATAGTCCCCCTTCCATAAAAAGCAATTTACCTTATACGTTTAAACTTCAAACGTCCAAAATGGATGATTCATGACAAAAAATTTTAAATTCTGAGAAATTAAAAAAAGAAGAAGTCAATTAGTACCCCAAACAAAAAAGAGAGTATAAGATAATATATTAATATATACGAAAAGAAATTAAACAAAAAAGTACTAGACATAAAAAAAATTACTATAATCTATTTTTTCAAGAGTATCAATATATTCTTCAATAGCAACATGATAGGCTTCATTCCTCATCCAATCTTTCACACACATGAGACATTGCACCATCCTAGGAGTTAAAAGTTGATTTGGAAGCAGCAGTGGAAACTGAAATACAAAGAATATCTCGACCTGTCTAAGAAATTATAGGAAATCTGGGGGCACTCAACTTCCACCACTTTAACATGTCAAATCCATCTTCATCCCTTTCTCTTTCTTCTCCAACCTCCTTGATGAAAATATCATTCTCACATCCACTGTCCACATCTAAATTTCTCCTCTTCAATGGTAGTCCACTTGGATCTTTGTTTTGCTTACTTGACATTGAACTAGAAGATGTTGATATTCCATATTTGTACTCCATATAATTATTATTTTGAGCTTAAATTTATGTTAAATTTTGGTGATTTAATCACCCTTTATACTCCCTTTATCTCTTATTTGCTTTAGAAGAGATTATTGAAGATTTGGAATTAAATGAAGTAAACAAGGAGCTTATGTACAATGAAGAAAAAAATAGAGAAATGCAGAGGGAAAAACTGCCTAGTAGAGAAAGTTCCAGTGGGATTTTGATCTCCATGAATATTTCGATTTCAAATGCAACAGTGGTCTGCAAGACAATTATAGAGGACATTATGAAGTTTTCAGAATGGTAAAATTTATGGCAATCCGAGTTCATTTGTCTGCCCTGCTTATGCTTCAAAGTCAACTATCCTGCATTGTATTTCATTTTTGATACATTTTTGTAGAACGATCATATCCTGCGTTCTATATGTCCAATTGAGGTGATTCAAAGCTCTGTGGAACTTTTAGATCCTTATACACAACTTTTATGAAGACACCAAGACCTAGATCAGTCGATTTAATGCTCTGAATTCACCTAGAATTCAAAAAAGTGTCACAGTCACGCAGCAGAAGCTTGCACCAAAATTGGGAGCAAGCGGCGCAGGATTTTTCTACTTCTTTTCTCTCTCTGTGCCGATCTGAAGTGGTTTTTCTGCTTCTTTTCTCTCTCTTGTGGAGAGGATTTAAATACCCATTTAGGGCAAAAAAAGGAAGACGGCTGGAGTGAGGAGAAAACAGCAAAAACACACCAAAAACTCACTCAAATCCCATCTCAAATCTTCATCTTTGTAAGAGAAATCAAGAGAGATGATTGAATTCTTGAAGAAGGAGGGCATCCACCTTAAAGATTCATGGAAAAAGCTGCAATTTCCTCAATGCTACAGTGATGAATTTCAACCTTGAAGAAGAGAAGATTTTACTCCATGAAAATGAGCAATTCTTACTCTTTTTTTATTGGTTTATATTCTTTGAGTTGTAATATGTTGACGAACTAAACTTTTGAATACTTGCATGGGTATGAACCCTAGATTTTATCTATATGAATGAATTGTTTCCCTTGGTTGATTGAATTCAAATTTCTTGTGGATTGTTTGTGGGTTTGAATGGTTGAATTGATTTGGTGGATAATTGATGTATAATCTGGAATTTTTTCACTTGGAATTGAGAAAGGAAGGGTGGTTGAAAATTGATTCATAATCTGGAATTTTTCACTTGGAATTGAGAAAGGAAGGGTGAAATGGACCATACACAAACAATGGGGATGATTTAGGTGAATAGATATAGAAACCTAAACATTTTCTTGGTAATTAGAGAAATCGAATTGGAAATTCACAAACCTTAATGCATTCTTGGGTTGAATTTGTTCGAAAGAGATTTCAACTAAATAATCCAAGGGTAGAGGACTCTCATCTAGAGATAGAGAGAGCCCTAATATAGGAATTTCACCAAACACAAGAAAGGGACACCTTCTTGGAAAATTAGAGAAATCTAATTGGAAATTTACCAATTTAAATGCACTCTTAGGTTAAATTAATTAGAAAGAGATTTCAACTAATTAATCTAAGGGTAGAGAACTTTCATCTAGAGATAGAGTGAGTTCTATCATTGGAATTTCACCAAATATGAGAAGGGGAAACAAATCAACCAAGAGACTTTTCTATCAAATAGGTAATTCTAGGGGGATTTTCCATGCAAGTATTGTTTTCTCTATTGAATTCTCTCATGCACACAAGATTTAAGTTGGTTTAACTAGTTAAGTTAGATTTCTTTTCCTAGTAGTTATTCAAACCATTTTCAGAAACAAATTTGTTATGAACAAAAAAAAAAGGACAATAAACAAAAACAAGTGCATGATTCCTAGTTCATGATTAATTTTCACAACTCTAGAACTTCATAGTCGCTCATGATTAATAAATAGAAAATTTTCTGTAAAAAACTTCACAGCAGCTCAAGGGACAATAAACAAAAAACAAGTGCATGATTCCTAGTTCATGATTAATTTTTCCCTGCTTAACTTCACAACAGTTCATGATTAATAAATAGAAAATTTTCGGCAAAAAACTTCACAGCAGCTATAAGACGAAATAAAGAACTAGACATAAAGAGCTTCATGTATTAGATAGACATGTATCACAAGAAAATGCTACCAAACTATAGTCCCCCTTCCATAAAAAGCCATTTACCTTATAAGTCTAAACTTCAAAGGTCCAAAATGGTTGATTCATGACCAAAATTTTTAAATTCTGAGAAATTAAAAAAAGAAGAAGTCAATTAGTACCCCAAACAAAAAAGAGAGTATAAGATAATATATTAATATATACGAAAAGAAATTAAACAAAAAAGTACTAGACATAAAGAAAATTACTATAATCTATTTTTTCAAGAGTATCAATATCTTCTTCAATAGCAACATGATAGGCTTCATTCCTCATCCAATCTTTCACACACATGAGACATTGCACCATCCTAGGAGTTAAAAGCTGATTTGGAAGTAGCAGTGGAAACTGAAATACCAAGAATATCTCGACCTGTCTAAGAAATTATAGGAAATCTGGGGGCACTCAACTTCCACCACTTTAACATGTCAAATCCATCTTCATCCCTTTCTCTTTATTCTCCAACCTCCTTGATGAAAATATCATTCTCAAATCCACCGTCCACATCTAAATTTCTCCTCTTCAATGGTAGTCCACTTGGATCTTTGTTTTGCTTACTTGACATTGAACTAGAAGATGTTGATATTCCATATTTGTACTCTATATAATTATTATTTTGAGCTTAAATTTATGTTAAATTTTGGTGTTTTAATCACCCTTTATACTCCCTTTATCTCTTATTTGCTTTAGAAGAGATTATTGAAGATTTGGAATTAAATGAAGTAAACATGGAGCTTATGTACAATGAAGAAAAAAATAGAGAAATGCAGAGGGAAAAACTGCCTAGTAGAGAAAGTTCCAGTGAGATTTTGACCTCTGTTAGCCCTAAGGGCAAATTATGTAGTTTTGATTAATGACAAATATTGATGAGGACTAAAATGTTTGATTATTGTGTGATAGGTTCTGTAAACTGAGAAGTATGAAGTCTCATTGCTTTGAAGCAAAAGTTCAAGAACAACTTCAGTTAAGCAAGTATTTGAAGTTTGAAGAATGTTGTTCTAAAGATGATCAAAAAGTATTGAAGACTTGAAGTGTAGAGTACATTTAACTTTTAGGTAAATCTCTATGTAAACTCTACACTTGCATGTCTTGGTTATCATTGAATGCATAAGGGAGCATAAAAATAATCTTATGATTTTAAAAGGCTTTGAATGAATCTTTTTATAAGATATGTTAGTAAACTTCATATGTTCTTGTTTTTCAAGCTTATATATGGTTAAATAAGTTTTCTATACATATCAAATGTTTTTCAAACTCATTGAAGTTATATCTCAAATGATTTTACAAAGTTTGAAAATGCTTCCAAAAAATTCGGTCGTCCGAATTTTGTAGCAAAAGTTTGCTACTATTCTTCCAGAGAAATTCGGAAGAAGATTCAGACGTAGCCAAAAAATTCGGTCGTCCGAATTTTTGGCCTTCAGCATGTTCTTCCAGAGAAATTCGGAAGAAGATTCGGACGCAGCAAAAAATTCGATCGTCCGAATTTTTGTTCTCAGCATGGTTACTATTCATCCAGAGAAATTCGGACGCAGCCAAGAAATTCGGTCGTCTGAATTTTCTGAAACTAGCCGTTTCTAGCCGTTTTATGAACGTTTTAACAGATTTTCAAATTCTATAAAAGCTATAAACGTGCAAATTTTTGTAACTCTTGAAATCTTGAAAACTCCAAGCATTCAAAAGCATTTAGCAAATATTTCTTAAGCTCTCTTATGTCTTGTGCATTCAATTGATCAACCCAAAAGACATCAAAGTGTGAAGGTGCAAAATTATGTAATATCTACCATCAAGTGGTAACTTCTACACATTCTCATTTATTTATCAAATTGTGTATTTCTACTAGCTCTAGCAAGGTTATCTTGATAACATAAAATCCTTTAGATAAGGGTGATCCTTGAAAGTGTGATTCAAGGTTGTTTAAGATATAAAACCATTGTTTGTGGTGAGCCTTGTATTGTAAACATTACTAGAAGAGGTTGTGAGTGTAAAACCATTGTGTGGTAAGCCTCTTATGTAATTGTTGAACTTGAGCATGTAGTGGATTGGTTGAAATCCTTGAGTGTGGACTCAAGATAGTGGATGTAGATCTTAGAAAGATCGAACCACTATAAATTGTGTGTTCATTCCTTATAGTTTTATTTATTTACATGCTCTTGTTATTATTACTTATTCATAGTTGTTGATTGATTGGTTGTAGTCTTATTGTTTGATGATCTTATCTTAACCATCACATTACATATAAACTTGAAGTTTGTGAAATTAAAGAAGAGCTTTTATTAAGGCAAAGGATTTGCAAAACAAGAAAAAGATTTCGATAATTAGCCTAAGAACTAATTCACCCCCCTCTTAGGTCTTACAATTGGTATCAGAGCAAGGTCTTCTTTTTAAGGTCTAACAACCTAGAAGTAAAGATCATATGGCTAGTTTATCAAATTTGCCTTATATGGAAGGTTCCTCTACAAATAAACCTCCTTTGTTTGATGGTTCTAATTTTACATTTGGAAATCTAGAATTAGAATTTTTATTTGTTCTATTAACTTTGATTTGTGGAGTATCATTGAGAAAGGTCCCTATGTGCCTATGAGAATAAAAGCTGATGGAATTACAAGGGAACTTATGCTTATGGAGGAACTTGATGAGAACGACTCAAGAAAGATAACCTTAAACTACCAAGCAATGAACATCTTGAGTTGTGCATTGGACGTGAATGAATACAATAGAGTGAGTGAATGTGACACCGCTCATGATATGTGGAGACTTCTTCAAGTAACACATGAGGAAAGAGCCAATATGTGCTTTATGACAATAAATGATGAGGTACAATCCACTCCTTCTACCTCTACTTGTTGTGACGATGATGTTGATGCTGTAGATGATCCTAGTGAACTACTTGTTGAAATGTATGAAGAATTAAAAAGGGTTTCAAAAAGAAATAAGGAAATGAAATTCAAAATTAATGAGTTATTGAATGAAAACTCAAAATTATATTGTGAAAATAAAAAGCTTCTTGAATCTATTGATTGTTTAAATATTTAAAAAGAAGTTTTAAATGTTTCTTTACAAAATATATCTTTTGAAAATAAAGCACTTTGTACAAAAGTTTCTTCTCTTGAAAGAATGCTTAGTGATCATGAAATTTTGAAATAGAAAGTTGATGATCTTACATTATGTGTTGAAGAATTTACAAATGGAAGAGAAAATCTTGACAAACTACTTGGATCTCAAAGATCTTCTCTTGTCAAAAATGGTCTTGGTTATGATCATGCAAATAATGGACCTAAATATAAAAATTTCTTTGTTAAAGCTACTTCTAGTTCAATGCCTCATACTTGTTGTACATATTGTGGAAAACATGGACACAAAGCCATTAGGTGCTTCGTTAAAAGAAAAATAGAAAATGGTGTTAAAACTATTTGTAGAATTAAGGGAATTATTACTAACCCCCATGGACCCAAGAAAGTATGGGTACCAAAGGATACTTCCTCTCCTTTATTGCAGGTACACTTTAATTCAAACTCAAGCACCACTAAGCGGTACATTGATGATGTTGGCTTAAAGAATAAAGGAAAGCACAACATTCATAAGCAAGGTCAAAGCAACCTATGAAGGATTTGTTTTTGAGACAAGAAGAAAGGAAGAATTCTTGGAGTAACAAATGTTGGTAAAGGTTCCTCTCTTCTTTTTAAACAAATGTTGCTTATTGCTTATTTGTACTATAACTTGCTTATCATTATCCAATTGTGTGACAATGAATAAGAAGTTAAATGCCAACATGCAAAGTTTCATTTGAGAATCCCTTTTGTTAAGATTTGAAAATTTGCCAACCATGACTTGTAAATTGTTTCTCTAAAGTTGATTAGGTAACATTGATGATATGAGATTGAATTCATGGTTTATATGTTCTTGAAATTGATTATATGTCATCATGAAATGATTAAAATATCTATGAGTGAATATCTATGCATTTGCTTGGTTAAAAAACATCTTTATGAAACTTTACAAAATATTCGGACTTGAAGACCATAAGTTCGGTCGAAATGCAATTTGTATGACAAAATGATATTTTGTGATTTTGGTCAATTACTCACAAAATGTTTCAATGTGTGTTTTATCTTGATAATCATGAATGTATTGTGGCTTATGATAATGGATTTTCTTGGCATAGAAGATTTGGTCACATGAACATGGATTTGTTGAACAAACCTTCCTATCAAGGTTTAGTTAGAGGATTGCTAAAAATGTGTTTTGAGAAAATTGTTTTTGAGATACTTGTCCATATGGAAAACAAACAAAAGAATCTTTCAAACACATGAAAATTCATTTAGACCTCAAAACATCTTGAGCATGTTCATATGGATTGATTTGGACTTATAAGGAACTCTAGTATTGATGACTTGAAGTATGCTTTACTAGTAGTTGATGATTTCTCAATATTCACTTTAGCATTCTTCTTTGCTCAAAAAGATGAAGTGTTTCATAAGTTTGAAAAACTACTGAAAAAGGTTCAAACCTCCCTTGAGTGCAATTGATTTCTATTACAAGTGTCAATGGGAGAATTTTACAACAAAGTCTTTACAAAATTTGCTTTGAAAATTGAATTTCATATAATTGTTTCAACTGCAACAACTTCACAATAAAATGGTGTTATTGAAAAGAAAATTTGAACTTTGTAAAAATTGGCTAGGTCCATGCTTTGTGAAAATTATTCTTCAAAAATATTTCCGGTCCAAAGTCATAAACATCACATGCTATGATAAAAAGAATTCTCTCAAGATCATTTTGAAGAAAAAACGTCTTTTGAATTCTCTTTTTATAGAACGACTCAAATTGCATAGTTTAAAATGATTGGTTAATGTCTTATCTTAAAGACTTGTGACAACTTACTTAAATTTGGTAGAAAAATGGATATTGATATATCTCTTAGCTATTCTTCTTACAAAAAGGCCTATAGAGTTTATAATGAAAAGAACCTTATATGATGAGGAAACCATTCATGTTTATTTTGATGAATCTTACATTCACTTGGGAAAGAAAAGATGAAGATGATGTAGGTACATCTATGAATGACAATCAAACCCATCTTCAAGCACCAACTTTGGAGAATCATACCAATGAGGAAGAAATGATTCAAGATGACCAACCTAGTGGTGACCAAGAGCTCCCAAAGAACTTAAGATATCCAAGAGGCCACCCTAAGGAGCAAATCTTTGGTGATATCTTCCAAGGAGTAAAAATAAGGCGGTATTTTATCAATAACTTTATTCTCTTATTGCATATGAGCCTAAAAGTATTGATGATGCCTTGTGTGATGATTTTTGGATTATTGCTATGCAAGAGGAATTAAATAAGTTTGGATACAAAATTTTGGATATTCCTAAATCTCATAATCATTCCATTATTGGAACTAAATGGTTTTTAGAAATAAACTTATTGAATCCGTAGAAGTTGTTAGAAACAAGGTTAGACTTGTTACCTAAGGATTCAATCAAGAAGAGGGAATTGATTATGATGAAACTCTTGTTCCGAATGCTTTTGACTTGTACTTGCTTTAAGTTATTTCAAATGAATGTCAAAAGGACTTTTCTAAATGGTTTTATTGAGGAAGTGGTTTATGTGGAACAATCACCCGGTTTTGCTCATGAAAAGTTTCCTAATCATATTTTCAAACTATACTAAGTTTTGAATGGTTTAAAACCAGCTTTTACAATTTAGTGTGAAAGGTTGAGTAGTTTTCTTCTTTCAAAAGAATTTTCAAAGGAAAGGTTAACACTACTATTTTCATAAAAAAAAACCTCTTGTAACAATGATCTATAAGTTGTCCAAATTTATGATACAATTTTTGGTGTTTCTAATACTTCACTTTGTGATGTGTTTTCCAAGTTAATGAAAAGTAAATTTGAAATGAGCATAATAGGAAAACTCAATTTCTTTCTTGGCCCACAAATCAAGCAAACCAAGGATGGCACTTTCATGAATCAAGTTAAGGTATAAGCACTTCCATAAGTTTATCAACCATGCTTGACAAGAATAAAAAGGTTTCATAGGAGTAGTCAACTCTATTTGATAGCAAGTAGAAACAATATTATGTTTGTCATGTGCTTGTGTGCCAGATTTCATCTTGTCCTATAGAATCTCATTTGATTGTTATTAAACACATTCAGTATTACCTTATTGATACTCTAAGTGATTATGATCTATGTTTGAAATATGTGGCTATGTTATGTGATAATACTAATGCAACAAATTTGACAATCATATTATTCAGCAAACTAGGACAAAGCATATAGAGATCAAACTTCATCTCATTAGAGATCATTCTACTAAGGGTAATATTTGTTTAAAGCATATTTGCACTAATGAACAAATTAATGATATTCTTACTATGCCATTAGCCGAAGAAAGGTTTAACCAATATTAGAAGAAGCTTAGAAATTAAAAAAAAAATTCAATGACAAATGAGTGTATTCAAGTGTTGTAGCTTCAGGTGAGGACAAAGATGCCTAGCATGGGAAAAGGAAAGGGAAAAGCCAAAGAAATAGAAGGAGGATCAGTGATCAATGAACCAAGGAAGGTTCATATTTTGCAAAGCATGTCATGGCTGAATAGATTTGTCACAGTGGAGGCTGTTACTAAACTTGATGACTGGACAAAAAGGAATCATAAGATATATCCAAGCCACAAGGTGGATGACATCAAACTATTCAATATGGGTAATATACTCTCATTTTTAAATGATGTGAGCTGGACTGGTTTGCCTATGTTTGATGAATGCTATTACCTTCCTTAGTTTATGAAGTTTATGCAAATATTAAGGAAGAAATAGTTGAGCAAAGCAAGTTGGCAATAAAGCTATTTAGTGGTATTTTTCAAGAATATCACAAGTTGATTTTTGAGATTGATAATGCATTGATCAATAGAATTTGTGATGTTGAGGATGTTGGGTTTAGGCATTATTCTTCTGAGGGACATTGTTTTATAAGTGAGTTATACTCACATGAAAGAATTGAGAATGCCTATATAAATGGTAGAAGCCTCAAGACTAGAAAGGAGAGAGAGATAAAAGCTTTTTTATGCTAGTGAAAGAGTTTTACATCACATTCTTACTACATTGATTATAGCATACGTTGGACACAAATCTTCTATTGATAATATGTATGCAATAATTATGCTAGCCATGCATAAAAAAATGAATTTTGGATATATATTGCTAAAGAATATAATGGAGCAAGAAGAACAAAAATAAAATAAAATTATTCCTGGAAACAAAGTAAACTTGGATAAACTATCCAATATTGATAATGTTCTATCTCTATTTGATGATATTGATTGGAGCAATTTACTAGTAATTGATGAAGAATTTTATACTGCCCTTACATATGAGCTTTATGCAAATCTTAAAGAAGAAAGAATTGGACATTAGGGGGATAATGTAGTTTAATGATATTCCTCTAGAGTGTATCAAGTGGATTTTGAGTTCAATAATGCCTTAGTGAACAGAATTTTGTGGGGTAGATGATAATGAGGCAAGGTATTACTCATTGGGATAACATTGCTTTATTCTTGAATTGTTCACAAATGAGAGATTTGAAGAGGCTTTCACAAATGGTAGACAATTTAGGTCATTTAGGGAAGAGGAAATCCTTGCTAGAGAAAGGAAAATTAAAAAAAAAGGGAAGCATGGGTCACCAAGTGAGGGGGAGCAAATCCCTATAAAAAAAAGGAAGACTATTTGAAGAGGTATTCTCCATTAAAGGTGATAATCTCACTAGAAGTAACACCATAGTTGCCAAGGTGTTTTAAGAGGCATTGAACAACTATGTAAATTCTTCGAGTCTGTTGCTCTAATGATTCTTGGCAAATTTGATGGTTTAGAAGCTAGACTCAAGAATATGGAAGAAGACTTGAGAAAGATTTCTCAAGTGATTTTTAAATGGTGCTAGTTCCTTTAGAGCTAAAGAAGAAAACTACGATGAAGGAAAAGGCAGTGAAGCACTCCAAGAGAAAGAAGAGCTTGAGAATGAAGAACAAAGAGGTAATCTTTGAAGAGAACAAGCAAGAAGAAGAAAGTGAAGGGAGTTTCACAAAGTCAAATCACAAATCCATCACCAATCTCCTTCAGCCAAGAGAGAAGGAAAATGTGGTTCAAAGGAAGAAGATCCAAAGATCCTCTCGATTAGTAACTTTCCAAAGTCGAACTACACGGGCAAGGAGTCAACAAATGAAGGACCCCATCATATAGAGCTCAAGGGAGACATGGCCATCATAACAAACAAATTTGGAAGTGAAGACCATGAAGCGCATCCAAGACTAAGCCTTTATATCCCTAAACTCTATTTTGATGCTTATTTTAGTTTATTCCTTGATGCACATGTTATGCTTTAATATTGAAATTTACTTGTGCCTTTCTAGTCATTATAATGATTTGAAGCTCAATATGTGAAATCTCTGTGATAAGAGCTTCTTTTGTTTCACTTTTGTTGTCTAAGTACTCTCACCCCAAGTTTAATTGCTGATAAAAAGGGAGAGAAGAAGTCGATTTATTATTGTTGAGATGCTACATAATGATTATTGCTGTTAGGATGATAATTATTTGACTAGAACTATACTGTTTATGAGAGTTGGTCAATACATTGCTAAATTGCCAAATGAGAGTTGATCAATATACTGCTTATATGTGATACATGTTGTCTCATTTTCATTAACCCCATCTTTGAGTGATGACAAAAGGGGGAGAAGAAATGGGATGACAAAATGTGTGAAAATGTGAAATAGCAGTGGGATTCCTCATGCATGAATAGAAAATGTGTGAATTTTCTGAAAATCCATGCATATGTCAAGGGGAAGAAAGAATGTTGACTGCAAGATGTGCTATATGCTATGTGCTTGCTGTAAATGTGCTATGTATATGTGCTATAGGTTGAAATGTAAAATGAATGTGTTTTGTGAAAATATATGGCTGCAATTGAAATTTAAATTGACTATGTTATACTATGTGAGGTTTTGGTTATTTTCTGAGTTTTTGGAATATGGTTAAGTTGAGATTAAAATCTTGAACTTGGTTCTTGACTTGACCTACAATTGAATGCATTAGTTTTGTGGTTTTGCAAAGCTAAAATGAGTGCTATTGTAGCTATACATATTTGAGTACTTCTATAGTTCATTTGAGAATGCAAAATCACCTTTTTAAACTTGCTACCAAAAATTTGGACTTGAAATTCGAATGCAAACCAAAAATTCGGATGCATCCAAACTTTTTTGCCAAAAATGTTTTTCTGTTGTTCAAATTGTTTAAAAACTGTCTTAATCCTTCCTATCATATTTGAACAATCTTAGAAAAGCTTATTTTAAAAAATTAAAGTTGTTATCTCACATATTTTACATTTTGGATTTGATATCTTAAAATTCGGATGCATGTTTAAGAAATTCGGATGCATGCATATTTTGTTGCCAAAATGTGCTCTTTTGTTGTTCAAATTGATTCAAATATGTTTTAATCTCTTCCATTATGTTTGAACAACCTTAGGAACACTTTTCACTTTAAACATTCATTATATTGAATTTATTGCAGTTTGGACTTAACATTTAAAAAATTCGGATGCAAGGTTTAAGAATTCGGATGCATGTTATGAAATTCGGATGCATGCATCTTTTGTTGCCAAAATGTGCTCTATTGTTGTTCAAATTGATTCAAACTTGTTTTAATCTCTTCCACTATGTTTGAACAACCTTAGGAAAGCTTATTTTCAAAAATTGAAGCTTTCATTTCACTTATTTTACAATTCGGACTTGATATGTCAAAATTCGGATGCATAGCATCTCAAGTCCAAACTTGTTGAAAAATGAGCACAATCTAAGGGGGAGCAATATTAATCTTTTCTGACCTTTAATGCCTCTCTTAGAAGTTGTCGTAATGATTAAATGCTATATCTTCTATCCTAGTTGTTGGAAGGAAGGAGACAAATGGAGGTTGGTTGGGTCATAGGCTCATATTGAGCCTTTTCTATGTCAATGTGCTAAATTGGTTATTTTCTATCATTGACATTAATACTTCTATGTACTACATTGTTTTAATCTATCACATTTTGCATCAAAGTTTGTCATCATCAAAAAGGGGGAGATTGTTAGCCCTAAGGGCAAATTATGTAGTTTTGATTAATGACAAATATTGATGAGGACTAAAATATTTGATTATTGTGTGACAGGTTCTGTAAACTGAGAAGTATGAAGTCTTATTGCTTTGAAGCAAAAGTTCAAGAACAACTTCAGTTAAGCAAGTATTTGAAGTTTGAAGAATGTTGTTCTAAAGATGATCAAAAAGCATTGAAGACTTGAAGTGTAGAGTACATTTAACTTTTAGGTAAATCTCTATGTAAACTCTACACTTGCATGTCTTGGTTATCATTGAATGCATAAGAGAGCATAAAAATAATCTTATGATTTTAAAAGGCTTTGAATGAATCTTTTTATAAGATATGTTAGTAAACTTCATATGTTATTGTTTTTCAAGCTTATATATGGTTAAATAAGTTTTCTATACATATCAAATGTTTTTCAAACTCATTGAAGTTATATCTCAAATGATTTTACAAAGTTTGAAAATGCTTCCAAAAAATTCGGTCGTCCGAATTTTGTAGCAAAAGTTTGCTACTATTCTTCCAGAGAAATTCGGAAGAAGATTCAGACGTAGCCAAAAAATTCGGTCGTCCGAATTTTCGGCCTTCAGCATGTTCTTCCAGAGAAATTCGGAAGAAGATTCGGACGCAGCAAAAAATTCGATCGTCCGAATTTTTGTTCTCAGCATGGTTACTATTCATCCAGAGAAATTCGGACGAAGATTCGGACGCAGCCAAGAAATTCGGTCGTCTGAATTTTCTGAAACTAGCCGTTTCTAGCCGTTTTATGAACGTTTTAACAGATTTTCAAATTCTATAAAAGCTATAAACGTGCAAATTTTTGTAACTCTTGAAATCTTGAAAACTCCAAGCATTCAAAAGCATTTAGCAAACATTTCTTAAGCTCTCTTATGTCTTGTGCATTCAATTGATCAACCCAAAAGACATCAAAGTGTGAAGGTGCAAAATTGTGTAATATCTACCATCAAGTGGTAACTTCTACACATTCTCATTTATTTATCAAATTGTGTATTTCTACTAGCTCTAGCAAGGTTATCTTGATAACATAAAATCCTTTAGATAAGGGTGATCCTTGAAAGTGTGATTCAAGGTTGTTTAAGATATAAAACCATTGTTTGTGGTGAGCCTTGTATTGTAAACATTACTAGAAGAGGTTGTGAGTGTAAAACCATTGTGTGGTAAGCCTCTTATGTAATTGTTGAACTTGAGCATGTAGTGGATTGGTTGAAATCCTTGAGTGTGGACTCAAGATAGTGGATGTAGATCTTAGAAAGATCGAACCACTATAAATTGTGTGTTCATTCCTTATAGTTTTATTTATTTACATGCTATTGTTATTATTACTTATTCATAGTTGTTGATTGATTGGTTGTAGTCTTATTGTTTGATGATCTTATCTTAACCATCACATCACATATAAACTTGAAGTTTATGAAATTAAAGAAGAGCTTTTATTAAGGCAAAGGATTTGCAAAACAAGAAAAAGATTTTGATAATTAGCCTAAGAACTAATTCACCCCCCTCTTAGGTCTTACAATTTCCAAATGCAATTTGTTAGTAAAATCTTTTTGAGGCACATTTTTAAGAACTGAAAATTCGAATTTGACTAAAATACACATTGGGACGTATTATCTCAAATCAATTTTTAACAAGAATCTAAAAATTTTTCCCATCAAAGTACAATGCTTGACTCTTAAACTCGTGTAACTTGTTCATGATTACTTAAGGCACATTATGAAATCATCTCAATGGAAATTTGTTAGATTATTTAAAACATATTTTGTTAGTCATCTATTCAAATTAGAAGATTGTATCCTTGAGTCAACAGCCACTTTTATGCAAGCATTTGATTTCAAAAGCAACCATTGAGTAAAGTCACAATTTTGTCCTTAAAACTTTTACAACTTGCAAAAAGGTACAAGTCTTCTTGCACTTACCTTTTTTCTATAGGTTAAAGGAAAAATATTATGAAGTTATAAATCTGCCCTAAGAAGTACATCAGAGGGAAGGTTCTGGAAGCATCCTTTAACGCAAGCTTTTATAATACATAAGCTGTCATATTGCCTTCTTCGCAAACGTGCAAAAATTTAACTAATTCATTCTGATTGCAAGGATTTAATTATTTTAAAAGTTTGTACCACATCTAATAAGTCATTTTATGTAATGGTTTTTGTATACAAACTTGATAATATTTTGTTAATTTCTTCGTAATTAATATACTTTTTACTATATTAATACTCCCTCCGTCCAACAAAGATACACTCACTTTTTTTTTGGGTGTCCCAATATCTCCATTTGTAAAAAGGTAGTTAATTTGTTAATTTCTTGCATGCCTCTAATTATGGTGCATGAATATTAACAAATATTTTATATTTCTAAAGAATATTAAAACTGATTTAATTTTTTAATATCAAATCAAATACATAACTCAATATATTAGTATTCAGAAATGTAAAGAATATTAATCTAAAAAATAATTAATTAATATGAGTCAAAGTCTTCTTAGTGCTAATGAAAGGCATATTAAAAAATATTATGCAAAAATTATTAGTTCAACTGTATGAACTTCCTTAATTCATTTGAAAATGGAAGTGGGTCTTTCTTTCTTGGACGAATAGAGTAGTTTTGAATAAATAGTTTAGAATTTTGTAGGGGGATGTTTAAATTTTCATGACATCAATGTATTAAGAACTTCTGGCCTCCTTGTTCTCTTCTCTTTATTACTCTCTATTTCATAATAAATATCATTGTAGAAGTTTTATTTTGTCATTGGACAAAAATTTGACTTTGTTTTCCTTATTTACCCTCATAATAAATCAATAATATTTAATATAGTAAAGATGGTAGTTTCTTTTCTTGTAATTTTTCATGAGGTAAACTAGTCGATTTAACTATTATCTGAATATATGTGAAGATTTCTACAATGACACTTATTATGAAACTGATGGAGCAATAAAGTTTTGGCATTATGGATATGAACAAAAAAAAAAATTAGCTTCGGGTTATGATAATCTTGTGCGCATAGACCATTAATTAGTTCATTAAAGGTCTTAGACAAAAGGACCAAAATTGAAACAACATTTCAATTTTCTGATAATAAATTGGCATTCTCTTATTTGTGAGTATGAGATTTAATGTCATATTTTCAAGGAGTAAATTGTCTTGTTCTAGTATCAAGAGTTGAGACCTACTAATCATGAGGTTAAAGGTTTAATCCTTACTCAGGGTAAGCCATGTTACACAATTCTTTCTTTATAAGTACATTTTATAATCTCCATCAATAGTGTGATATCTCTTATACTCAAAATAAAAAAAAATTATCATTAACCCTTTAGATTATGGTAATCTTGTGAAGTGGTTACTTTTCTTTATAACCAAAATTCATTGATTCTGATCGCGAGAATTCTTTTTCTTCTTTTCATATTTCGGTTAGTAGTTCTATATGAACTTGAGAATGTTTTCTTCCTTTCTCCAAGATTGATATGAATATTTAATTTAAATCTGTAATAATTCATGATTTTCTATATGTTGTTACATGCATCAACAAACGGGAAAATGAAAGAAAAAGGATGTTTTGGTTCAAATTATGAGAACCTTGTCAAGAGTTGGTTTCTATAAATGTATGATAGCATTCATGTTTCTACTTTGCTAGCCAATTTTCCTTATGATATTATGTCCTCATAGGAGGACATGATCAATTCTTTTAAATACAGATTCACGCCAATTATGGAACTTGAAATGCAAATCTATGATGTGACCTGGTAACTTTGAATGAGCTTCCCCTTGATTTTAAAGGAAACTGATTAAGAAATTCCATTTCCTAAAAAGGATTAGTATTCACTAATTAATTTCATTGCAGGATTAGAATTGGGAAGGGTTCATTTAATCAGTTGTATCAAGAATTATAAGATTCATCTTTATTTGGTCTGCTTTAAAATACTTGCACATTCAAAAGAATAGGTTCACTTGTAAAATTAAGAAACACACTACCCTTTTGAAGAAAATGAAATTTTAATGATCGTTTTCTTTAGGATTGTTGTCAGGTTAATATGTATCTTCTAGCATTATGAGTTTTGCAATATATGATATATATTTTGTCTTCTGACTGCAACTTGAACCCGAAAACCAAACTTTGATAAGAGAATCCCAATATGCCACGTGAGAATGTTGCACTCTCAATTAAAACTGACACCTTTAGAATGTAAAAAAAATAAAATAAAATAATAATACGAACCTAGTAAGTATCGCTGCAAATCTCGAACAATTTTCCCCCTATTTACGCAGAGTTCTTCCCCTCACAATTCTTACAAAGGAGGCTATTCTCCTCGTTTCGTTCCCCTACCTCTGATCTCACGGAATAGGCTTAAATCGTGGCTCAATTAAGGTTTTGATTTCTGCACATACCTTGATATTTTAAGTTCAATTAGTTCGAATATTGGTTTTTGTTTATTAGACCTACAAACATAACATTCCTTTTAATCATTGTTTCCTATGGTTACACAAGGGGCATACAGATTGAGTTTAGTTAACCTTGATCAGTCATGAAAATGATTCTACAATCAAGTAAACTTGTAATTGCTTCCCTATGAATCTTTTCTTTTAAATGAAGAAATTTTCATCTCTGATTGGGAAGATTCGCCTGAGATTAGCTTTCATTAACTTACACTATAAAAAGTGTTGCTAATTTTAGTTTCTTAGCTATGAAAATTTTGTCTTTCATATGTGTGGAAATGGATTCTGAGTTTTTAGTTTAATCAGACTTTACATAAAAGTTCCAGACTATACACTCCAATTTCCATTCTCTCATCAATGCAAATTTTTTGGTAAAATATTTGAGTGGTTTCTCTTTTACTGACCGGTTTTTTTTCCCCCCTTTTCTTGAGAGTGGAATCTTTAACTCAGATAGATATAAACATTTTAGTTATAGCTTGATGAATTAATCAATTCTATAAGAATCTAATTAACATTATGTATGTAGTTCGATTTCAGCAATTGTTGAGAGAGTTTCCTTACTTGTCATCCAAAAATTTTCCTCAAATTCTGAGGATCTTAGGAATTTGGCTCTGTCTTTCATTCCTTCATACTAATAGTTCTGGAAATGTGCTGGTCCATTTTTTTTGCTTGTAGATTTCTCTCTATGGGTCAGTATAAACAACGGACTAACTATTTCCCTTGTGACTTAGCCTTGCTATTTTAATTGATATCTTTTATACTCCCTTTATTTCTTTTCTAATGACTTTCTTACTGTATTAGAATGTCTCAACATATTTGATACTTTGCATGAAATAAACGATTTTAATATATTGTACTGTCAATAAATCATTGGCCAGACCCCACTATATTTTATTTTTTATATTTTAAATTTGGTATAAAATATCAGTTAGTTCATATGTTTTTAACTTTTTATTATATTATATTAATTTTATAATATAATTTAAAATTTTATATAAAATTTTGTGCCTTGTCAAATACCATCAATAGAAATAAGACAAAGGAAGTAACTATTTTCCTTTTACTTCCAAAAGAAAGTAAAAAAAACACAGATAATAATTTCCAAGCATTCATTGAAACCCAAACATATAATGCTATATATATAAGAATATACACTCACACATGTTCATTCTTTTATTGATATATACACATGTTGATTGTTGCATAGATGCACAAGCTCTATTAGTGGTATCTTCGTCACTCTCTGTTTTGTATTAGAATTTCTAAGAATTGGTAATTGTGATATATGTTTGGTGATTATGGTCGTCCATATTCCCAAGAAGTTCAAATGGTTTTATTGCTATTTGTTAGGCTCAGTTTTCACTTCTACAAATGGTTGGATCTGGGAAAGGAAAGTACAAGAAGCACCAAGGAAAATCTATTGATCACAAGTCTAATCCCCTGAACAGGGAACATGGAACCTCAAGCTTCAACTTTGATCTGGGCAAACTACCAAGTGTGAACATTGATAAACCAGTGACAGATGGGGACAAAAAAATACCCCCAATTTTGAAGCAGAATAGTGGTACATCTTCTACTGCAGCATCAGCAAAAAGAACAGTCACATTTGCTGCCGATCCTCAAGTTAATGCTCCAAAACCAACGACAAATGAATCACCAGTAGATTCTCATGAGTTGGACGACTTGGATTTTATCAAATCCTTAGCAAATTGTCCCAATGAAATGGACTTGGAAGAGTGGCTAGCGACTTGTTCAGAGGATTCAAAGGGTTGTCTAATAGTGAATTTCCTCAAGAAAGTTGATTGTTTGTCAACACAAGTACAGCAGATGAGAGAATGTGCTAAGGAAACTATCATAGAGAGAGCGAAAAGATTCAATGATAACAAGATTGAGCTTAGGAACATGAGGTTGCAGAATAATGAAAGAGAATGCTTATCAAAGCAAAAGGAGGAGCTTGACAGTCTCAACTCGATGCTAACGGAGAAGGAGAATTGCTTAAGGATGGCTTATCGAGAAACTGATTGTGTAGATCAAGCAATCAAAATCATCGATTCTCACGACCAAGAGATTCAAGCAACAAATGAGGAACAAAAGTTCTGCACATCATCAGAATATAAAGAAGCCCTTTCACTGGCTCAGAAATGGGACAGAGAAGTTCTTAAAATGTCTAAAGAAACTGAAAAGCAGATCAGTGAGGTCAAGAGACACTTTGTTGAAGAGAGACGAAAGATTGTGGAGCTGGAGGAGAAGCTGAAGCAATATTATGAGGATTATGAGCACGATAAGGTACGCTGGCCATGCTCTTATCATATGCATTTGCTTTTGTTATCCCTTACTCCTTTCTAGTGATTATTCCATTTTATTTTGCTACAAATTTTCCAGGCAACTCCAAGCTATGGTTGGTGAAAAGCTCCGAAGATAGTGTTAACACCTCTTCCGTTCAGCGCATGCTGAATGACCTCGCATTTTCAAATCGACATTTTGTTAATCTAACGATTAGAGACTATTTGTTAAAAATCATAATCCTGATGAATGCAATTTTCCTGACTGAATTCAGGTTTGAATCAGGAACACAATGTTCTATGCATTGACCTAAATGATGAATTCAAGAATGAAACAGTTAACAAAGAACAGAGGAATGAAAAATGGATGTTCTGATCTCTCCCGTAAACATTCAAGCAGAAGGACAATAGAAAGAGAATTTTTGTATTGGAAGAAAAGACTGAATTGAATTCTCTACTCTGTACAAAGGATTACAACTGTTTTATATACAAATGCTACATAGACTTTCATAAATAACCGACTCTATTCTAAACTAATCCATGTCAGCACCGACTTCCTACTGATCAACTGGCATTCTATTAAGCTGAGCTGGCATACAGCTATGCTCTGTCATCCTGCTACTGCATTGTGCTTATATTCCATTGTTGCTGCTTTAATAACTCAGTCCAACGTCTGCATGTAGCTAATTGCTCCTCAATAGAATCCAATTTAGTTCCTTTACACATGCATGTGATTTACTCATGCATGTGATCAAACTGCATTCTGCATTACTGCAATCTGCATTACTACAATTTGCATTCTGCAATCTGTATTTCTCTGCATTTCTGAACTTGCTCAACTCTGTCAACTGCATGGCTATCACTGTCAACTTTCAACACCCCCCACAAGCTGGACTGGGATATAGATTTTGCAAACCAAGACTAGCAACCAAATGAGAAAATTGAGGAAAAGGCAAAGCCTTGGTGAAAATATCAGCTAGTTGCAGTGCAGAAGAAATTGGCAAAGGCTTAACCAATCCAGATTGATACTTCTCTCTGGTAAAATGGCAATCAAGCTCAATGTGTTTAGTTCTCTCATGGAAGACAGGATTTTCCACAATATGAACAGCTGCTTGATTATCACAATAAAGAGGAACAGCTCCTGAAAGAGGAATAAGCAAATCATGCAAGATGTAAGACAACCATTGCAATTCACATACTGCATGAGCCAAAGCTCTGTATTCTGCCTCAGCAGAACTTCTAGAAACTGTGGATTGTTTCTTAGATTTCCAGGAAATTAATGCACCCCCTAAAAAGAAACAGAAACCAGTAACAGATCTCCTGGTCTCTATGCAGCCTGCCCAATCAGAATCTGCAAATGCCTTTAACTTTAAATCAGACACTGCTGGGAAAAACAAACCTTGACCTGGAGCTTTCTTCAAATATCTCAGAACTCTATGTACAGCCTTTAAATGATTCATAGTAGGCTTGTCAAGAAATTGGCTTAATTGTTGAACTACAAAACAAATATCTGGCCGTGTGATAGTGAGGTATATCAGCTTTCCAACAAGGTTCCTATAAGTAGTGTGAGTAGACAAACTAGCTGAATCATTATGCTCTAAATTAACATGAGCTTCCATTGGAGTAGTTACTGGTTTACTACCCAAGAATCCAAATTCTGCTAATACATCCAGAGTGTACTTCCTCTGAGATAAATTCCACCCTTTTTTACTTCTGGCCACTTCCAATCCCAAGAAATACTTCAATTCTCCCAAGTCTTTGATTTTAAATTGAGCATGCAGAAAATCTTTGACACCTTTAATAGCATTTAAATCATTGATGGTAAGTACAATATCATCCACATAGACCAGCAATGCAATAAAAACTATATCATCTGCTTTCACAAACAAAGAATAATCACTCTTAGACTGAGTAAAACCAAGACTTAGCAATGCTGAAGTTAGTTTGGCATTCCACTGCCTGCTAGCTTGTTTAAGTCCATAGAGTGACTTGTTTAGCTTGCATACTACTGATTCATTTCCAGCATCAAATCCAGGGGGAAAAACCATATAAACTTCCTCTTCAAGATCACCATGTAAGAAAGCATTATTGACATCACATTGATGTAAAAACCAACCCTTCGCCACTGCAACAGATAACACTGTCCTGATTGTAGTCGTTTTTGCCACTGGTGAAAATGTCTCTATATAATCCACGCCCAACTTCTGAGTATAACCCTTAGCTACCAACCTGGCCTTGTGTCTTTCCACAGTTCCATTAGAATGAAATTTAGTTTTGTATACCCATTTACAACCTATAGGTTGTTTTCCAGGAGGTAAAGACACCAGAGACCATGTATTAGTACTTTCAAGTGCATCAATCTCCTTTCTCATTGCCTCCTGCCAAACTGGAATTTGTGCTGCTTCCTCATAACACTTAGGTTCAATATTCAATGAAACATTCAATGCAAAAGATTTGTAAGCAGGAGATAACAAATCATATGACATAACCTTGCCAAGAGTGTGAGGAGTAGTAAGAATTGTATTGCAGTCATAATCTTTGAGATAGGATGGGGTGTTTTTAGATCTTTGAGATCTTCTAAGAATATGATTCTCAATTGTGGATATGGGAAAAGAAGAAGTATTTTCAGAATGTATAGTAGCATAAACTGGTATGGAAATAGAAGATTCAGGAACAGACATGTCCAAAGGAACAGAAGGAACCACAGAATTGGAAAAATCTGAAGAACAATGTTTAGAAGATTGATCAGTGAAAGGAAAAACATCTTCATGGAATATAACATCTCTAGACACAAAAATGAACTTGGAAGACCAATCTAGAAGAATGTAACCTTTACTAGTAGAAGAAAGACCCAATAGAACAGCCTTTCTGGATCTTGGATCAAACTTTGACCTGCCTTGTTGCAGAGTTGAAGCAAATGCTAGACAACCAAAAACTCTGAGATTGATAAAAGAAGGATTTCTACCATAAAAAATGGAATAAGGAGTTTTATTGTGTAGAATTGGTGTGGGAAGTCTGTTTATGAGATAGACAGCATGTTGAACACAAAAACCCCAGTAAGATATAGGAACATGAGATTGTAACTTTAAAGCTCTACCAACATTCAAAATATGCTGATGCTTCCTTTCAACTAATCCATTCTGTTGTGGTGTCTCAACACAAGATGTCTGATGAATTATGCCTTTAGACTGGAAAAACATAGGAATATGAAACTCAGAACCATTATCTGTTCTGATTACTTGAACTGTTTGTGAGAATTGGGTTGAAACAAAAGCACAAAAGTCTTGAACAAGTTTCCTGACTTCTGATTTATCTTTCATCAGAAACAACCAAGTATATCTACTGAAATCATCAACAATACACAAGAAATATTTCTGTTTCTATATAGTTTCATGTTTGAAAGGACCCCAAACATCCATGTGAAGAATTTCAAAACATTTGGATGTGGTAGACTCTTTTAAGGGAAAATAAAGTTTCTTTTGTTTTGCCAGAGGGCAAACAGTACATTTGCAGTCATTTGGTACAGAAACATCAGGCCAAATGCCTTTTAATAACTGCAACCTTTGATTAGATGGATGACCTAGTCTAAAATGCCAGTTAACAGTTCTGGCAGAATTGGAACAAGAATGAAAAACAGAAACAGGAGAATCAGGCAAAGAAGCATCAGAAACTTGACTTGTTGGAAGAGAATCATGAGGCTGATGTATTGGTATATCACAATTGACTTCAAGATGATATAAACCATTGAAGCATTTAGCTGAACCAATCTTCTTCAGAGTTATATTGTCATGTATAAGACAACCAACAGAATGAAAGAACAGGTTGCAATGATTCTGTTGAATCAACTTATCAACTGAGATTAGATTGTACTTGAATGAAGGAATATAAAGAACTTCAAGTAACTTCAATTGTTTAGAAAGAACAATTTGACCTTTATGAGTAACATGAATTGTCTGATTATTAGGCAGCTTAACAAAGACATTCTGAATAGGAATCAAAGAAGTAAAGAATGCCAAAGAACATATTATATGATCTGTAGCTCCTGAATCCAAAATCCAATGCTTTGTAGTTTCATAAGAAATCATACCTGTGTAATTGGATGGCTTATCATAGTTGGCTGTCAAAACAGTAGCCTGATTAACTCCATGAGACTGATTTGAAACAGTCTCTGTACCTTGCAATTGAATGTTTTTGAGCATGTTCATCAGATTGAGATATTGCTCTTGAGTAATGC
This sequence comes from Rauvolfia tetraphylla, assembly GCA_030512225.1. Lineage (NCBI taxonomy): Eukaryota > Viridiplantae > Streptophyta > Magnoliopsida > Gentianales > Apocynaceae > Rauvolfia > Rauvolfia tetraphylla. Next base: position 2,196,055 of record JAJQKT010000063.1, on the reverse strand, counting down.
CTGCATTTAAGCATTCTAGAATTTCCGCACCATTTACCCAACTGGTTTGATTAACAACAACATTTCTCTTGGAAACACCACCAACACCATATTTTCTATTGTCTGTATTTGTATTGCTATTATTGAAACCTCCTTGTCTAGTCTTAAACTTGAAATTTGGAGGATATCCATGCTTCTTATAACACCTATCAACTGTATGTCCTGATTTTCCACAGAATGTGCAGATAATGCTTTTCTGTCCAAAACCTCTTCTACTGTTTCCTGCTGCAGCATTTATCTCATACTGGACATGTCCACCAAAACGTGTGCCAACAACTTCCTTATGTTGTATTTCCTGATTTACTGACTTAGATGTAGGCTGAGTTAACATCACTTGCATCTCTTGATTTTGATTGAAAGTATAATTCAGCTGTCTTTCATGTTTAATAGCCATAGAAAATACTTGACTAACTAGAGGTAAAGGCTCCATAACAAGAACCTGTGATTTTATACTATTGAATTGATCATTCAATCCTTTCAAAAATCTGATCACGCATTCTGTATCATAATACTCTCTCATCTGTTTAATTGCTCCACACTTACAGCAAGGTTCACAAATGCATTTAGGCAAAGGTCTAAGAACAGATAACTCATCCCAAAGTATCTTCAAATGAGTGTAATATTCATTCACTGTTTTGTTGCCTTGTCTCACATTATGAATGTCTTCTATGAGATTAGACAAGTGGTATGAATCTCCACTGGAATATCTATCATACAAATCATCCCAAATTTCTTTTGCAGTATCCAACCACATCACACTTTGTGCTATTATTGTATCCATAGAATTCACAAGCCAATATAGGACAGTAGTGTTTACCTGCTGCCAAAGTGTGAAATTCCTTGAAAGGTGGCTCAATTGATCCATCAACAAAGCCTACCTTATTTCTGGAAATCAGCACCATCTTCATTGCACGACTCCAGGAGTGATAATTCTTTTCTGTGAGCACAGGCTGAACTAGTGGTTGAGTAGTATTGTCATTTGGATTTAGGTACATAGGATTGGTTGGAATTTGCTCGGCATGTGTTGCCATAGTTATTTCACCAATTCACAGAGATAAGAAATGAAAAGGCTCAAATCGATCAATAGACCAATTGAAATCAGCAACAGAAAAAAAGATCAATCGAGAATAACAACAGAAGCAATCATTTGCTCTGATACCATGTTAAAAATCATAATCCTGATGAATGCAATTCTCCTGACTGAATTCAGGTTTGAATCAGGAACATAATGTTCTACGCATTGACCTAAATGATGAATTCAAGAATGAAACAGTTAACAAAGAACAGAGGAATGAAAGATGGATGTTCTGATCTCTCCCGTAAACATTCAAGCAGAAGGACAATAGAAAGAGAATTTTTGTATTGGAAGAAAAGACTGAATTGAATTCTCTACTCTGTACAAAGGATTATAACTGTTTTATATACAAATGCTACATAGACTTTCATAAATAACCGACTCTATTCTAAACTAATCCATGTCAGCACCGACTTCCTACTGATCAACTGGCATTCCATTAAGCTGAGCTGGCATACAGCTATGCTCTGTCATCCTGCTACTGCATTGTGCTTATATTCCATTGTTGCTGCTTTAATAACTCAGTCCAACGTCTGCATGTAGCTAATTGCCGCTCAATAGAATCCAATTTAGTTCCTTTACACATGCATGTGATTTACTCATGCATGTGATTTACTCATGCATGTGATCAAACTGCATTCTGCATTACTACAATCTGCATTCTGCAATCTGTATTTCTCTGCATTTCTGAACTTGCTCAACTATGTCAACTGCATGGCTATCACTATCAACTTTCAACACTATTCAGTACATGATGGGGGAAAAAGCGTCAGCACCGTAATCGAGTACAATTTAAACACCATGAGAAGGATTTCTGCGACAGAAATAGCTCGTGTAACCTGTGTTGAACTACTTGGGGTTAAATTTCATGTTTCAGTTTGTTGCTTCTTTCATGTAATTATATCTAATTAGTTGCACTCACTTATGATGTTTACCAGCAATACTACTAACTAGTACTAAGGGTTTCTTATATAAGTTGATTTATGCTTGTGGTGTACAGTAATGATCATATAATTTCTGCACACATTGTAGGAGAGGCTTTCCCTCTGTACCCTGTTCTATTTCGGATTAAATGCATGGTTAATATATTAAGGGTCAAAAAACAAAGAAAAGGATGGACTTTACGTTGATAGTATTAATATGGATCCCATTACTACTCAAATTAATTCATATCAATGAAGTAATATTGTGTATATGTTCAATATATGTGCAGATTCCCAACTAATTGAACAAACTGTCAAAGTCTCGAATAGTTTTATCTTGATAAACTAGTAATTTTTTGACATTCTAATAATTATTCACTTACTAATAAAGAATACACATGTGAATATAAAATTACACTACTATGTATTGAGTTGAATATTTCATCTATATATGCATTCTTAAGTTATAGATAAATAACTATTAAAATTCAATAAGTTACCAACCTATTAACATAAAAATACTCGAAAACCTCACTAAACCTCAAATTGGGTATTGGAACTACTGTACGAGCAATCGGGCTATAGCTGCTCAGGCTCAATTGACAAACTAATAAATTATAATTTATTAATATTATAATAGTTATTCACTTATTAATAAAAAAATATATATAATTACCTCATTATATATTAAGTTAAATATTTTATTCATATATATTTTCGATTGACAAACAAATAATTATTAAAATATTAATAAATTATTAACTAATTAATAAAAAACTATACGAAAGTCTCGCAAGACCTCAAATTGGGTATCAGAACTACACTACCGGCCAATTGGGCCATAGCTGCTCAGGCCCGAGTGAGGTTGATTGGGATTCGTTATCTAGGGCTCTATTTGTTTGACTCCTATCAGGATTACATCGGTCTTGAAAGCATCCCAGATGGGAAGTTCACCTCCATCATTAGGATATACAATACTATAAAACGGTACCTATGTGCATTTACGGATTTTTTAATTGTAATGATGAATATTATTTTGTTTTAATCCCTTATTTTATTCTTTTTTTGTTATTCTGGTCAACATTCGAGCAAGAATTAGCCCCCAGCTCTGTTCGCTGCTTAGGGGCTAACATAAGGTTATCATACAATAGCAAGTCATTTTTCTCAGTTTTGAAAGTAATCCTAAAATTTAACCGAAATAAAAGACAGCGACACAATAGCTAGGCGATTGAAGAACTTAATAGAAAGCATCATTCGCTACTTCTAAAGATGACAAATATTTATTTGATTGATTTCACAATCAGTCATGAATTAGTTCGTCAGAACAATTTGCATTGAACTTATTTATCACCAAGAAAAAATAAACCAAAAAAAGGGAACAACTTGCTCAATGAACATGAAGCTGGGGATGACAGTCAACTTTGCTGTGAAACACTTTTCTGAGCCCAACTTGGATCAATTTCGGCTCATCCTGCCCTCCAAAACGATGCAAGTCCTGATCTGTAGGTGGCATTGTGTCGTTTTAGCGATACACAGGTGTTGAGCGGACCACATGAAATGGTAAGAACTGCGTCAGAAATCTAGCGGAAACTGGCATCAGCTCAGGCGACCAGCCGAGGAATTTTACCCAGTGATGCTTGTATTTTCTCCTCTGAGAATGCCAAATCAACCATAGCTCCCTGCAAATACTTCTCATAAGCTGGCAAATCAAAATGGCCGTGTCCGCACATTGCCATGAGAATTACTTTTGACTCCCCACTCTCTCTACATCTTAGAGCTTCCCTGATTGTCGCAGCTATGGCATGAGTGGGTTCAGGTGCTGGTATCAACCCTTCGGACCTAGCAAATTGTATTGCACCTGCAACAGTTCACAAAAAAATCTCGTGAACAGATTATCTAACTGCATATCTACAAGTATCTTGCATCAAAAAGGTTCATTCAAACTCCAGAAACATAGGGTGGATGTATCAATCAGTGTAGTGATGCTCGTACTTTTGATCGCGTTGTGAGGAAAAAATTATTACCCTGAAAACATTCAGTTTGGGGAATTGCGATGGCCTCCATGAAGCCCAACTCATAGACATGTGAGATTAATGGAGCCATTCCGTGGTAACGCAAACCTCCTACATGAAAAGTTTTCATTAAAAGAAGAAAGAATATAAAGGGCAGCAAAGATTCAAATATAGGATTCCAGCCAGTGTCAACAAAATTTTACCAGCATGAATGGGGTCTGGAATAAAGTCATGGCCCAGGGTATGCATTTTCATCAACGGAGTCATGCCTGCAGTGTCACCATAATCATAAGCATAGGTACCCTTTGTCAAAGAAGGACATGCTGTAGGTTCAACAGCCTTAATATGAGGATTGATTTTTCCATTGAGTTTCTCCCTAATGAACGGAAAAGCCAGTCCAGCAAAGTTAGATCCACCTCCTGTACATCCAATGATCACATCTGGTGACTCCCCTATAGCCTCCATCTGCTTGATACACTCCTCACCTATGACAGTTTGATGCAATAGGACATGGTTGAGAACACTTCCTAGACAGTACTTAGTATCAGAATTTTTAACAGCAACCTCCACAGCCTCTGAAATCGCTATTCCTAGACTTCCTGGAGTTGATGGATCCATTTGGAGAATTTTCTGACCAGCCTCTGTAATACTAGAAGGTGAAGGATGGACTTTGGCTCCCCACGTCTGCATCATCAGTCTACGATATGGTTTCTGATCATAAGAAGCACGAACTTGCCACACCTATATGGAAAAATATCTTTTCTTTAAATTCATTTCAAGCTCAGAACATCTTTCTGGAAAATAACAAAGTCATACAAGTTTATCAAGATAGAATGTGGCAATCAAGAACAAGCCAATTTAACTAACACCCTAAACCAAACTATCACTGTTCTTCCATCTCACCTCGCAATTAAGACCAAATAAGCTGCAAGCAAATGCCAGAGCACTTCCCCATTGGCCTGCACCAGTTTCTGTAACTAAATTTTTAACACCTTCCTGTGAATTGTACCAGACCTGAGGGACAGAAGTGTTTGCCTTATGTGATCCAGCTGGGCTTACACCTTCGTATTTGTAATAAATCTTTGCTGGTGTATCAAGTAGTTTCTCCAACCTCTTGGCTCTGGGAAGTAAATAAGATTAAAGTAAATATATCATTTTTTTGGCATGGTAACAACTGTGGACATTAACTGTGGACATAATAAAGCCAACCTGATTAGAGGAGTTGGGCGCCAAAGTTTATAAACATCAATAACCTCTTCTGGGATATCAATGAACCGTTTGTTGCTAGCCTCCTGTTTGATCAACTCTTCGGGAAACAATGGAGACAAATCCTCTGGTTTCACCGGTTCGTAAGTCTTTGGATGAAGAGGAGGAGGAGGTTTAACTGGAAGATCGGCTACTATATTATACCATTGATGTGGAATTTCAATTGCACTGGCATTCGCATTATAAGCTGCCCTTATTCCTACTCTGCACTGAGATGAAAGTTTCAAATTGCTTGGCTTTATCTTCAAATTTGAACCTCCAAGCCACCGCTCTTCACCTAAAGAAAGCATATAATCACAATGAAGAGAAAGCAGAAATTCTTATCTAAATAATTGAAGAAATTCTATACTTTGAGATCCGGGCTATTGCATCAAGCTACCATAATAGAACAATTCCTGATGAAAAGATGGTGAACGAACTAATTCTTCTAAAAATGGGTATCCGTCACTATGCAACTTAACCTGGGATTCTTCTTCTATTATTGCACTTCCAAGAAACCACAAAAGGCCAGAGGTTTTGATTTGTTAAGATGAAGGCGAAAAATTACGGCGAACAGATAAATCGATGGCTAAGGGATCACTGCAGCATTTTATGAAATTGCAAGATTAAATCTTTTTCAACATTTTGGATTCATTTGCATTGAAGGGCATCACAGAAGTATCATTCCAACCTATTTATTCGCAATTAGTACAGAACTAGCTATCAGCTTTAGCCAGTAAAGAAATGTCCATCGTCAGCTGAGGACAAGCAAATTAAGAAAGAAAAAGGCAAACACAGCATCAAGAATAATATTTTTTAGTAATCTAAGAAGAATCCGAGGCATTTCTTCATGATAAAAAGGGCAGCACTAACAATTTCAATATGCAGCCCACACGAAAAAAAAAAAGCAGAAAATTCAACTGAAAGTACATCTGCTGGTGATTTTGGAGCTTATACTGGTAGCAATAAACAGGGACTGCGCCATTCCTCCACACGAAAGCTTGGTGATGGTTTGGGTCAACTCTGAGGCAGAAGAAAAGCCTAGGTTCCCCAACCCACTTTTTGAAGGGATCTGCAGGAGGCAGGCGGCTGGGGGAAGTTTGACTTTCTAGGAGGAAAGCTGCAGCTACCGTCTGATGTTCAACTTAATTAGGCACATGCGTTACTCCAACGCACGGGACAGCACTTTGGTTATTCTGCTCAACGGACTTTTGCTCTGCACGTGTAGGCAAAAATCTTGGTTGTCAGATGGGGCTGTCTTTGATCTAATAATGCTTGGAGTGTTGAAAGACACATTGAAGCAAGTTTATTATATGTTTTTAAAAATTATATATAATAAAAATATTAATTATTTTAAATTTTTTTCTGGTCTCTCGGATGTGTATAACTTGAAGAAAGTTTACATACTTAATCGAATCGATTTATTATTTAATTTTTTATTTACATATTAGGGATTAGATTTCGAATTCAATTTGATTGTATTATCTAAAAAATAAATTCGATTCTGGTTCCGATAAAGAATTTCTCCGTTCGAAATCGATATTTTTTTTAAAAAAAATACTTTGCCCCTAAACTCTAATATCAAACTGCTTCTATTATGCCGTCTTGACTCTTGCGTCTTTTACTTTTCTCTACCGCCTTTGCCTTATTCTTCTTGGATTTGGTTCTGATTCTACAAATCTTTTTTTGCACGTACAGGATGAAATATCAACCGTTGAATCATATTTCACATGTGATTTAATGGCTCATATTTTTTTACTTTTAAATATATTTTAAAAATTCAAAAATTTGTAAATTTTTATATTCATTGGTTAAATCTGATCCAACGAATGAGATTTCATCCTGCTTGCAAAAAGGACGTGCAGGACTTCTTCGCATCTGATAGTACTATAGCTAAACAGATTTTGTATGGGGTAGGTAAACTATGTAAATTATTGAGAAGCTAAGTTGCTGAGCAAAGAACATAGCTTCCGGCACCTGTAAGCTGATTACTCTGATGTAATTCCTTTTTCCCCCCTTCCCGGTTACTATATTGAGATCCCAATTTCTCAAAAAATCTTGCAGTTTCAGCCCAGAAAAATGGTTCTTAGCAGACCATGTAAGGCATGAAATTTGTAAGAAGATTGTGGAAGCCTGTGAAGATTGGACCTGGCCTGTAAATTAATGGAGCCTCCTGCTTGTAGGAAATGGAGGAGAGCTCGACAGGGGCAGTGGTGTCGGCTGTGGGGGGGGGGGGGGGGAAGAGAAGGGGAAGGTGGTGTTGGTGGCCTTGAAGGCGGAGGAGGAGGAGGAGGAGGAGAAAGAAGGGAAGTTCGATAAAGATTTCCTTTGCCCAATTTGTATGCAGATAATCAAAGATGCTTTCCTACCTCTTGCGGCCATAGCTTTTGCTATATGTGCATAATAACGCATCTCCAGAACAAGAGTGATTGCTCCTGTTGCTCTCATTATCTTACTGCCAATCACCTCCATCCCAATTTCCTCCTTGATAAGGTGAGTTTATTTTATGGAATGGAATAAAATCTCTTGAAGCTCTATGTCTTGCACATGCAAATTCTTAAATTTGAATTGGTTTCTTTGATTGTTGAATTATTGGAATTTTTGGTTGAATTTATTGTACGCGTTTGTTTGTTCTTCAACTCTTTATCTTGTCTTGTTGAGATTGGATTTGAGCCAAATGTGTATGATCCAAGGATAAAAAATTAGTTTTGTTGTTCGTTTCTGACCAAATTTGTTTGTTTGTTGACGGTTTGCAGCTTGCACATGGGTTGCAACTTGTGAGAGTTCTAATTGTCGTTTACTTTTTCCCTTTAAGTGGATGGAAGGTGGGAAAAGAGAACTAAGGAATCAAAATTTTAATTTATTTTTTAAAAAATTAGTTTATCTTAACCGAATTTTCTCTAAAAAAATTTAAAATTCAATTTTTCTCTAAATAATAAATTCGATTTTTCTCTAAACTGACTATACGAACACCCCTACCCACATCCAAGAGTTCTGCAAAGTGTTGGTAGAACTTAACATGTAATTCTACCAATACATTGTGAAACTCGCTTACAGTCAAATTCTACCAAGTGTTGGTATAACTTCACATAAAATCTACCATGACGTGACAAAACTCAACAATTTATTGGCGAAAATTGCCCCGAAAATTTTTATGTTTTTAAAATAAGATTTGTTAAATATTATTAATGAAATAACGTATGTAATTAGACGAATTCAATCAATGATTATTAAAAATTTAATTGTAACATATAAATAAAATAATGGCTTTGTTCTTGATTTTGCAATTTGAGTTTTGTTGAAAAAGTGTTATAATAGTTACAAGATTATAAAACTTCAATATTACTGATGCATAAATAACACAATTACTACAACTTTAACTTGTCATTTGTATTACAATAAAATATACTACTTACATAATTATTTTATTCATAACATTTAACCAACAAAATTATATTTAAAAAAATTATAAGACTTTGAAAATTAAATGAGTTCTGCCCACACATGGCAGAACTCCATATGGAGTTACGCTAGAACTCACTCAATTTTCAAAAAAACTAAATCGGGCTTTAACGTTGATGATTTTGAAAGTCTTTTATTTCAAAATTGAGATAATTCTTTGTAGAATCACTAGTTATTGCGATGTTTTGGCTTATTTGATGCGTTATTCGTTGAATTTGCAGTTTAGGAGAAGAGATGGACAGAAGAGAGAGGACCCTTCAGAATATAATCTAAAAAAATTGTATATAGTAGTGCCTTATTAGAAATTAAAATATTTCATCCTTCCGTCAAATTTTGTTATCTTAGCATCATGTTGTCACTTTTCCTTTCTTTCTTCTTGAAGATGATTATTTTACTTTCCCTCTCACTCCCTCTCTATTGTTTCCATTCCCCTGCATGTTTTTCTCTCTTAAAGACAACGATGACTAGAAATTGTAGCTAGTAGACAACAAGTAGAAACTGTAATGCTAGATGCACTTTTAACATAAGATCCCACATTCATCTTTTAGGAAGGCAATGACTATATCTTCCATATCTATGCATTTTAGACACGGACAATGCCTTCATGTTTAACCTTCAAGTTTATCATTCATCTTGTAGGTTTTCCTTTTTTTTTCTTTTAAGCGGAATAATACGATTTTGCTACACTATACCCTATTATTAACACTTAGTGAAATATTGTGAAACCATCTTAAGGAAGGAATCCTTCTCCTTTTTGAAGCTTAAATGTGAAGGTATCTCTACTTGATGGCAATGGATATAGGCCTCGAAGATGACACAGTGAAGAACAATAAGGTTATTTGCACTCTAAATATCTTTCGTCAAATGTTGAATAATTATTCAATGAAGTGAATAATTGTACATATAAGTATAAAATTATTGTGCAAGTATGTGTGTCACAAAGAATGATTTCGAAAAGGCAGCAAACTTGATCATAAGAATATTAAGATACCAGTGAGCCACATTAAAGGAAGAACCTTAGCCAAATGTAGAAGAAGTGACTAGAGAACAGGTTATAGGCCATACATTAAAATTCCCCTTGATTCTTTCAAATGTGTTTATGTCATCACTGATTAGGTTGTGTAGTATAACCATAATCTACACTCAAAACAATTTCCTACATGCTACAATCCAACTAAATGTTAGTGATGTTCAAAGTGTTGTGGCTGAAATAAGCGAAGATTTCAGTATTCCTCTAAGGTCTTCCTTTGAAGTGATGGCAATGGGTGCAGGAGGAAGATAAAGCCTTGGGTTCATTTCAAAAACCTTAAGAATCACCTGGCCAAAAGAAGGGAAAGGAAAATAAAGCTAGGGGAAGCCACTACGTTGTTGGAATACTTCCATGACAAAGTATATAAGAATCCATCATTTTACTATGATATTGAGGTCAACAATGAAGAAAAGATTGCAAATATATTCTGGGTAGATGGAAAAATGGAGACGGACTATGGCTTCTTTGGTGACTCCATAACATTCGTCACAATGTATAGAAGCAGTAAAAACTATTTTTTAGTTAGTGCGTCTAAATATATATTGAACTGCCAAATAATAATGATTCAACACTCATTAGGCTTGCACATGTCTGACTCTAAGCACAATTATTCAAAATTTATTGAATAATTATTCAGACACTTTGTTTACTTATTATTCTCATTTGATGTACGTCCTTATTTGTAGCTTTCTTTGTCGGTTCAACCATTACCATCAAAGCTATTTTTTCGGTCCTATTTTTAGTATCCGACAAGACAACATAGTCATTTGTGTATTTGTTCAGGACTTTATTATGATGCACGTCTGACAAGATCTCCAAAATCATATTCACAATCAGAAGAATGTCATGGTTGCTACAATTAAAATAGAGTTGTCATCAACCTTTCATGCCCTATGCACATTGTACATAGGGCAAAAGACTCAAAATAATGTAACCTAGTTTTATATACCAAAATGTATAGATAAGTTCTCCTATTTAATGGATGATGTCGACAACGAAGAGAAGTTTTACTTTGTCTGGAATAAGATGATTGACGCATGTTTCCCTGATGGACCACAAAAGTGGTTAAAGAATCCATAGATTTTAGACTCAATGGTCATCCGTCTGGGTTAAATAGAATTTTACCGCTAGTATCAGATCAACCTAGTTAACAGAATTATGCAATTATGTTATCACTGGACATCACCAAGTGGACAACAACATGGTGTAATTCTTTTGATACTTCTGTTAGCCCTAAAGGGCAAATCATATTAGTTTTGAATAATGATAAATATTGATGAGGACTAATGTGTTTGTATATTGAGTGATAGGATTGATAATTTGAGAAGCATGAAGTCTTATTGCCTTGGAGTCACAATACAAGAACAACTCTACTATGCCAAAGGTGATTGAAGATTGAAGAGTATGTTCAAAATGAGTGAAGGCATTGAAGACTTAGAGTGTAGAGTCATTATGCTAAATATGTATATTTGTCTGTAAACTCTACACTTGTATGTCTTGATTCAATTGAATGCATGAGAGAGTACAAAAATTGTTTTTGAAATGATTTTAAATAAACTTTGTGATAACAAATATGTTTTTGAAATCATAAATGATCTTAAGAAGATTTTGTATGATCAAAATATTTTTGTAACGGTTTTTGTGTTTAAATGTGTTTAAATGATGTGTCCATTCATGCAAAACATTTTCAGTGTTATTAACAATGATTTGAACATGTTTTGACTAAGTTTTGATAAGTTTGGATGCAAGTTTGGTCGTCCAAACTTTGGAAAAGGTTATTGTGCTTCCAGAGAATTTCGAAAGCAAGTTCGGACGCATGGAGTAAAGTTCGGACGTCAAAACTTTCTCTGATAAGCATGATAAACTTCAGATTTTTTGTAAGTCTTGAATCTTTATGAACTCTAAGCATTCCAAAACACTCTAGCAAACTTTAAAGCTCTCGTTCATCTTGCGCATTCAATTGATCATTCCAAAGACATCAAAGTGTGAAGGTGCAACATTGTGTAAGCATCTACCATAAAGTGGTAACATCTACACAACCTTCTCTCTCTTTATCAAATTGTGTTTTCTATTAGCTCATTGCAAGGTTATCTTGTGACGTAAAACCCTTTTGATAAGGGTGAGCCATAGACTAGATTAATCAAGGTTGTGGTGTAAAACCCTTGTGTGGGTGAACCTTAGATTAGATTGGTCTTTAGATTGTCTTTAGATATAAAACTCTTGTGGAAGGGTGAACCTTGTTTGTATAATTACTAAAAGAGGTTGTGAGTGTAAAACCATTGTATGATACACCTCTTATGTAATTTGTGAACTTGAGCATATAGTAGATTGTTTGAAATCCTTAAGTGTAGGCTTAAGGTAGTGGATGTAGATCTTGAAGAGATCGAACCACTATAAATTGCTTGTGTTCTTTGTTCTTACATTGTTCTACTACATGGATATCATTTGTATTACTTTTCTATTGAATCAAGCAAATACAATATGTTTCCTTGCTTAGAATTATAAAAGGACTATATTTGCGAAAATTAGCCAAATACCTAATTCACCATCCCCTCTTAGGTATTTCAACTTCAACAAAATGGTGAAGAGTTGAAGGGAGATCAAAAAGTTGCAGGATTTTCCAGAAAATGATAGGTATTAATTACATGTTACATAAGTATTCTCCAAACCCCATGATAGGTTATCAGACAACAATTTTTCGCACAGTGCAATGGCGAGGTGTGTCGCACATTAATACACTCCAAACATGTTTGTGATGTTCCAAAAACAGTATCAATAGACATTTGAGTGCATGATGTAGGATTGTCCATCAAAGGATGAATGCCACGATAAGATGGCATACACTATGTATAAGACACTAGAAGATAGTATTGGGTTCTAGATTAACATATTTCTCTTGTTTATTGACGTTGGAAAAATGGTTCTAGAGTGTAATTGTTGACTATTTGAAACTCTTCCTCCCTATTACATGCTAGAAAGGTGGATGAAAAAGGTGAAGAGTGGAGTTGATTTTGCATGCATAGGTAAAAATGATCCTCTTCATATACAAAACGATACTAGCATCTTACTAATAAGACGATTATCTTGGCCGCTAGTGCATGCATGGATGATGATACCCATAATGTGGTTAACGTAGACCTTGATGATTTATGCAAGCATGCCCAACAAATGCTTGCAAGTGCAGATAGAAAAATGCGTTGACAAAAAAATTGCCGCAAGTTGCAATTACCATTCACGCCAAGTAAGTTGTGGCTCACTTTGAGTATACTCATAATTATTTAGCGATGAAAGAATAATTATTCATCGAGCACTGAAAGAATAATTATTTAGTAATAAAAGATTACATTTTAACTATTATTTAAAATTAATTTCTCACTTATTTATGCGCTGATTGATATAAATCTTTTGGCTTTGACTTGTTTTGTTGAATTAAATTTTTATGTACTTAGTATAAATTAATTAAAATGATTTTTATTTGTAAAGTACACTTTAATTCACTCACTCATTTTACTAAGTATTGATGTAGGGGTAAAATGGTAATTTCAAGAGAAGAAATAATGAAAGAAGAATTGGTTAGGAAAGGAAAACCATAATTCACCATACCATTCCGAAATTGACAAGGATTCAATTAACTTTGACTTGAATAAGGATTTGGAATGCAAATTGGATTTGAATTCCTAAAAGACACCTATATATTGGGAGAAAGAAGTCTTACGGAAGAGAGAAACATTGGGGGTAGACCATGAAGAAGAGAGAAACATTGGGGGGTAGACCAAGAAGAAGACAAAAGAGAGGGTTGACCGAGGGAATAAGAAGACGGCAATTGAAGAAGAAAAGGAGAAAGCTTGAAGATCAAAGGAGATCTCCAATCAGGCTCTTCCATTCTATTTTCTTCCTTTATTCTTTTATTTTTATATTAAGTAAATTTATGGCTTTGAATATTTAGATTATGTGTAACTAAATCTTTAATGACTAAAACCTTTAATGAATGCCGAAACTCATATGGATTTAATTAATTTCAATTAAAGATTATTTTTTTTATCTCGATTTTGATTAGTTATTATTATTGTTCTTAATGCTTTCAATTTTTTAGTTAATTTTTGCATGCATTTTAATTTGTTCTAGTGGTTGAGAAATACTATTTTAAATTGGATAATGGTAATAACAACACATCGTAAAACTGACTAGAGATAGATTCGATTTTTTTTTGTGTGGTTTCTAGCGAGTAGGAAACAAAAACTAGAGAATTTTATGGAAGTGTTTACGGCTTTGATAATTAAAATCACGTAGAGGTACGATTGGTTTATTAATTAAAGTTAGAAGCTTTTCACCAAGAGATTGGGGCTAGCTTATGATTGAGAATTTTACCATTAACCAAGTTGAGAATTAATTTAAAGAAATTAATTAATTTTCATAAGAGAAGTAAGATAGATTTGGAGTGTCTTAGTCTATTCATTGTTAATTTTTGTGTTTAGTGTTATTGTTAGTTATTTTTTATTTGTAATTAAATTTTAAATAAAATCACATTTATTTTGGTTTAAGTTGGGTTATAAGTAAAAGAATTTTGTAGTTAGGTAGCAATCCTCGTTGGGACGACTTGTACTCACTACTTTATTACTTGTTTGATATTTGTGTACTTGCAAATTTTACATCAAGTTTTGGGCGTCGTTGTCGGGGATCTTTTTTATCTAGTGTAGATTTTAATTACTAAACCTAAGTTTAAAATTTTATAAAAAAATTCAAAACAATATATTTGGTATTTTAATTTTTTATTTTGTTTTGTTTGTTATTGTTTATTCTTTTTTTAATGCATGAATACTCATAGTTCTTCAAATAAAGACCATTTCATCTACATTCCTGATATTGAAAAGTTTGCTCGTCATAAAAGGAGTGAATTTTATAAGAGAAAACACGAGGAGATCATCACACCAATTGAATCTTCAATTTCAGTGGATAGTTTCGAATTTGACTATAGCAGTGAAACAATGCAGAATAATCAGCCAAGGGGTATGACTTTGGAGGGTCCTTCTCCATCCATCAACTATCCAGGGGTCACTACTGTAACTTTCAAGATTAAGCCAGCATTCATCCAAATTCTTCTCAATACTCCATTTTTCAGATTGTCACAGAAAGACCTAAGAGAGGGGGGTGAATTAGGTCTTTGGCTAATTTTTAAAAACTTTTTCCTTTTATGAACTTGGTTTAGAAAGATTATATTCAATTGATTCAATGAGAATGTAATGAACTCAATGACAAAACAATTCACAATGAAGAATAAAGAGCACAAGCAATTTATAGTGGTTCAATCTCTTCAAGATCTGCATTCACTACCTTGAGTCCACACTCAAGGATTTCAACCAATCTACTATATGCTCAATTTTTTACAATTACACAAGAGGCTCACCCAAGAAGGGTTTTACACCAACAACCTTTTTTGCAATCCTACAAACAAGGCTCATTCTACCACAATGATTATATATCTGCAGACAACCTTGAATCAAGGCTCACCCATATACGGAGTTTTATGTCACTAGACAACCTCAAGACCAGTCTAATCCAAGGCTCACCCACACACGGGATTTTACACAACAACCCTGATCAATATAGTCTACGGCTTACCCACACCTAGGGTTTTATGTCACAAGATAACTATTGAGCAAGTAGATATAGAGATAAACAGAGATTTAAAGAGATATTACCATTACTTGGTAGACGATTACACAAGTTAGCACCACTTCACCTTGTTGTCTTTGGAATTTTGAATAATCACATTAAAGCACAAGACAAAAGAGAGCTCTAATGATTTCAAATGATTTTGGAATGTTAGGATTCTTCAAGTGTTTAGGACTACCAAAAATCTGGAGTTTATGACTTTTATAGATTTTAAAAATCAATTCCAATTGTCATAAAACGGCTAGTAACGGTTCGTTTTTAAGGAGTTCGAACAATCGAACTTGATCCTCTGCGTCCGAACTGTCGTCCGAACATCACCGTGACATGCTGTCTGGGAAAGTTCGGACGACCGAACTTTGACCCTTGCATCTGAACTTGCTTCTGAGTTTCTCTAGAAATTCAACAGTCATGTTCACAGTTTGGACGTCTGAACTTGCGTCCAAACTATTCAAACTTTCTCAAAATATTTGAAAATCAACCTCAATAAGTTTGAAATCAATTTGTACTAAAAGATAAGTCGTTTAAAATATTTTGAACTCAAAGATCATTATCAAAGCACTTGGTAATTCAAAGATTATTCAATGCCATTTAAGATTCAAAAACAAGTTTTGTGCTCTCTTATGCATTCAATAGATTCTAAGAACAAAAAGTGTAGGGTTTACAAGAATATACCTATTAAGCAAGTGTAAACTCATACTAGAGTCTTCAAAGCCTTCAATATATTCTTGATCCTTGAGCACACTTGAGTTGTCCTTAGCACTTTTAGCTCCAAGGCTATAAGAACTCTTTGCTTCTCAATCCAAAAATTCTATCACACAAATAGCATATAGATTAGCCCTTATCAATGTTTGTCATTAATCAAAACTACATGATTTTCCCTTAGGGCTAACAGTCACATATCAAATTTTTGGCAATTTACGATACTTTCCAAATTGGTGGAGTACCTAAATATGCAAAAGGCTCAAGCTTTTCCCTTTCTCTTTAAGGGATAAAGATAGATCATGGCTAAACTCTCTTCCTACAAATTCTATTTCTAATTGGGACCAATTGCAGGAAGCAGTTTTAAATAAATACTTTTCTCCAATTAAGACTATTCAAATGAGATATAATATTTACACTTTTTTGCAGGGTCCTACTGAGTATCAACATAATGCATGGGAGAGGTTCAAAGAATATCTTAGGTTATGCCCTCATCATGGAATGACATTAGGAATGCAAGCACAAATTTTATAATGGTTGCAGAGAAGATGTTAGATCATCATTAGATGCAGCTAGTGGTGAAGCATTCACGTCAAAAGAGGAGCAAGCTGCATGTAATTTATTGGAGGAGCTGGCCTTGAATAGCTCTCAATGGTTTAACCCAATAGCTATTCCCCCGAAGAAGGTTGTTGGAGTGGCAGATATGGACCCTATTGCAGGAATCATAGCTCAATTTGATGCAATAAATAAGAGATTGAGTTCGTTGAATTTGGAGCCATAAATCATCACTGCAAAATTTGTGGAGGAAATCATCTCAGAAACCAATGTTTGCAAGGTAATATGGTGAATTCTTATTATAGTACTAATGAAGTTAATTTTGTTGGACAAAATAATAGAAATAATGATCCATATTCATCCACTTATAATCCAGGATGGAAGAACCACCCAAATTTTGGATGCAGGCAAAATATTCAAATTCAAGCACCACCTCTACCCGATCCCCAACAAGAAATGTAAGTCTTCTTGAGAATACTTTTACAAAGTTCATTGAAGTTACCACTAACAAATTTGTGAGTATTGAGAATGAGAATCAACAACTCAAGAAGTATTTCAAAGAAATAGAAGTTGACAAAAAATATATAAAAGCTTCTATGAAGAACTTAGAAGTACAAGTGGGTCAATTAGCAACTGCAATACTCCATAGACCTCAAGGAGCACTTCCAAGTGATACGGAGAAAAATCCTAGGGAGTTGAAGGCTATTACAGTAATCGATAAAGAAGATTTTGCCAAACGAAAAGAGGTGGAGCGTAGAAAGGGGGATGATTTCAAGAATTCTAAATCTCTCAAAAATCCACGAGGTAAGAGATATAAGAATGGTAAGGAATAATATAATAATGACAATGTTGATTTTAGTTCTCTTCCTTTTCCCCAAGCTGTTAAGAATCATTAAATTGATTCTAAATTCAAAAAGTTTCTTGAAATATTCAAGAAATTTGAAATTAACCTTTCTTTTGTGGATGCCCTAGCACAGATGCCTCGATATGCAAAATATTTGAAAGATGTTTTGACTAGCAAAAAGAAACTCAAAGACTTTCAACAGATTTGCTTAAACTAGGAATGCTCTCCAGTACTTTAAAGAAAATTACCACCTAAGCTTCAAGACCTAGGGAGTTTTCATATTCCTTTCTCTATTGATGATTTTATTTTAAAAATATGTTGTGTGATTTAGGTGCTAGTATCAACCTTATGCCTTTATCCGTTTGTAAAAAATTTGGGTTGAAGGAAATTAAGAACACTACTATTTGTCTCCAAATTGCTGATAGATCATAAATAGAAAATATTCTTGTTAAGGTTGATAAATTATATTTTCTAGTGGATTTTGTGATTTTAGATATGAAAGATGATTTTGATCTACCTTTGATTTTAGGAATGCCCTTTTTGAATACTAGTAGAACCTTAATTGATGTGAAAAAAGGTCAACCAACATTGAGGGTTGGGAATGAATGTGGGCAATTAAATGTCTTTGAATCTTTGAGTAATTCCTCAAAAGACGAATCCGTATGTGCTATAAATATTCTTGATGCTTTAATGGATGATTCTTTTTCTAAGCTTCTTGCAGAGAAATTGAATTCAAAAATGGAACAAACCATTCAAGGAAGAAGAAGAGCTTTCAAACGAGGTCATTGAGGATAATATGAAAAAGAGGAAGTTTTTTCCCAAGAGGCACAAATTCAAATACGGTTTGACAAGAAGAATGCTTATGGGCGGAGAAGCTTGTCTTTTTCATGATCCTCCTTAATTCATGTCCTTACATACGAAGTCAAGCTTGAGACTATAAACAAGAACTACTATTTAAGTTGATTTGTTTTTTAAAAAATTTTCAAGTTTTAAAAAAAAAGATTTTTACTTATTTACTTTCTTCAATTTCTTTGTAGGATATGCTTGAGCCTAAGTGGAGCTACCATAAACCTTTAAAGATTGGACTTTATTGGATGTTTCATTGATTCGCCTAAGTCTCCTAACCCTCTTTGTAATTTCTTGTATTTAAACATTGAGGACTATGTTTATTCTTAAGTGGGGGTAGGAATTTGGCTATTTCATTTTAAAAATTTATGAAAATTTTTTAGAATTTTATGGTGTAAAAGCTTTATTTTAAGAAATTTTATGAAAAATCATTTAAATACTAAGTAATTAAATCTTATTCCTCAGGAGTTATTACGATTGTTTATATGTGTCGATTAGAAAGTAATGAAAGGAATTTAACCTTGCATAATGCCTTTGTTAATTCTTCTTAACTGTGGAATTTAAATTATTCTTATTGACCATGATCTTGTGAATTCATGAGATATTTAGGCTTTATTATATATTTGATGACACTCTTTTTATCACTACAACAAACTAAAACTTGTTTTATTACATGCTCGAGGTGAAATAGAAGGTTTTTCTGGTTTACCTTAGAAACGATGGTCATAGGTTTACTTTAGCAACGATGGTCATAGGCCTTCTTTGGACCGTTTGAGCCTTTCAATCCTACATTTAGAGTTATCCCGAGTACCCTTTTGTGCCTTAATGAGTCCATTTCTTTGCTTAAACAATTAATAATTTAACCTTTAACCTTGTAGGAAGCTAGATTTGTACTTCAACATTTTGGTGCTCCTTGGGATTGGGATATTAAGATTTTGAGGGAAAGAAAAATTGAGAGGGTATTGCAAAGGGAAAGCATGACTTGCTTTATATTATTGTTTTGGAAAAAAAAAGCAAGAAAGAAATTTTGAAAGAAAAAAGAAAAAACAAGAAAAAAAGAAAGTAAGAAAGAGTGCTTATTGCAAATAATGATCGTAAAATGTCCAAAGTTGGTGTATACATGAGAAAGGAATGAATCACTTGGGAATGAATTTGGTTATTGAGATTCTTTGTACTAAAGGAGCAAGAAAGGAGTTGGAGTATATAGTTATGATTTGGAGTCAACTTTTCTTTTCAAGCTCTCTTCTCTTTATTTTGTCTCCTTATATCTTTCGTTTGTTAGCCAATTTCCTAACCTAACGTTACAAGCGCTAAAGTTTGACCAAATCTAAGTGAAGCCAGAGTACCTACATTAGTAGAGAGTGTGTAAGACTACAAGCTTATGGTTGTGTGAATCTTAAATGCATATGTATATGGTTGTGATTATAAAGGTGATTATTGGGTGTATAATATTGCCTGGACATTGAATCAAGAGCTTGGTTGTGGTATGTTTCAAAAAATGCTTTGTTCATTATTCATAGTTATGTTGTATTAACATTGTTATTATTCTTGTTTATTTATCTATCAATCTTTCTACTTGATGCATATGGATGATCATTTTAATGGGATGAGGAAGTGGATTTCAAGATGAATGATTCCATGTCTAATGTTCTTGAGTTTTTTTATCTTTGCTCGAGGACGATCAAAGTCTTAAGTGGAGGGTAGTTGATAAGATTAAATTTTAACCATTATTTAGAATTAATTTTTCAGTTATTTAAGGACTAATTGATATAAATCTTATGACTTGACTTGTTTTGGTGAATTAAATGTTTATGTACTTAGTATGAATTAATTAAAATGATTTTTATTATAAAGTACACTTTAATTCCTCACTAATTTTACTAATTATTGATGCAAGGTAAAATTGTAATTTCAAGAGAAGAAAAGATGAAAGAAGAATTGGTGTAAGGAAAAGAAAATAAAAATTCACCATACCATTTAGAAATTGACAATGATTCAATTTAAAGAAGAAAAAGGAAGATTTCAAAATTAACTTTGACTTGAATAAGGATTTGGAATCCAAATTGGATTTGAATTCCTAAAAGACACCTATATATTTATTGGGAGAAAGAAATCTTACGGAAGAGAGAAACATTGGGGGGGGGGTAGACCAAGAAGAAGACAAAAGAGAGGGTTGACCGAGAGAAGCAATTTGGGGAATAAGAAGACAACAATTGAAGAAGAAAAGGAGAAAGCTTGAAGATCAAAGGAGATCTCCAATCATCTCTTCTATTCTATTTTTTTTCTCTAATTTTTTATTTTTATATTAATTAAATTTATGACTTTGAATATTTGGATTATATGTAACTAAATCTTTAATGACTAAAACCTTTAATGAATGCCGAAACTCATATGGATTTAATTAATTTCAATTAAAGATTATTTCTTCTATCTCGATTTTGATTAATTGTTATTATTATTCTTAATTCTTTCAATTTTCTAGTCAATTTTTGCATGCATTTAAATTTGTGTTTATTATTATTTTTAGTTATTTTTTATTGACAATTAAATTTTAAATAAAATCACATTTATTTTGATTTAAGTTAGGTTATAAGTAAAAGAATTTTGCAGTTAGGTAGCAATCCTCGTTGGGACTACTTGTACTCACTATTTTATTACTTGTTTGATATTTATAAACTTGTAAATTTCACATCAAGCATTGAGTTGCTTAGATGAAATAGTTATTCCTACAACGTTGAACAATTATGCATATCTAGTTCCAATTATAATTGTACTTAATATTATTGCAGTGCCTTCCCAAAACTCGTGTCAAACAATTGGGCAAACATTTGCCATAATGCTTAAGAGGAGAGAGAACCCTAATTAATCAAGAAAGAGATTGGAGAAAAAAATGAAATAGTTTCACATGCAAAAGAAAGTTGCACTAAAACGTTAGAGAGAAAGAAGGAAAGTAACATAGGCGACCAATCAAATTTTTTGTATCCTGTCAGAAGAAGCTAAGGTACTTCTAGATGGATGTAGATTGCAGCTCACATTATCAACCCCGAAAGTTATTTTGTGCACATTGATAGTGTACAAGACTTGGCGAATCGATCATGAGGGTTTTTGTATATTAGCAATGTTGGTTCAATATACTAAAGTTTTTTTGTCCAGTTTCACACGTATTACGCTTGGGTAAAGTTTTTCATATTTATTGATTTTTTACATTAGGTGAATTTTTTTGTATATTTATTGTTCTTTGTACATTGGTGCACATTCTAAACTAGGGTTAAGTTCCTCAGTACTTGGGGTTTCTGGTAATGTAACTTTAGAAGAAATAGCACATCTTTTTGGAATAATTGTTATTATATTAATAGAATAATTGTTCATATCTGAGAGAATTCTCTTAATAAGCGTTCAATACTATACATTAACAAAATAATTATTCAAAACAGTAACAATCACGTAATAATTGTTCAAAACAAACGTCATTTAACAATGCCAAAGCTAATGCCTAAACTAGTACATCTTTAAACCAAAGGCATTTTGGCGCTATAATGCTAAAAAATCTTCAAATCCAGTGTACTTTGATATTTGGGTAGGGAGACAGGGGTGGGCTCGAGAAAAAGTTTATATTTCAAATGAGGTATAATGCCCTGCATCAGTAATTTTACCGATGATTTCGGCAGCTTCCCAGTCTGGCGTTGGAGAATTACTGCTCTTCCATATTAATTTTAGGGATGGTGCAAATTACTAAAAATTTATTGGGTTTTAGTGTTTTTTATTAAAATTTTTACTACAGATCATTGTTATCTGGTAAAAAATGGTCACTCGTTATATTGAATTGCTCAAGACAACTTTGAAATAAAAATTTACCCAAAAAAAGAAATGTGATTGGAATTTTAGAGAGAAAATGAGAGTGAGAAAGAGGATATTTAAAGTGAAATATAATTGAACTCCATTAACAATTTTTTGTCACTCTGTTTACCCGTTCCCTCTTCTTCTTCTTTTTTTTATTTTTTTTCTATTTGTAATTTGTGCCTCTTTAACGTAGGTAAGGAAGTTTACTGTGGAAAATTAACCAACGTATACTCTTGATTCATGTTATTAGTAGTGCATTAATATTCAAATTTCAAATGTTACTTTTAGGAATTAACAGAACAAAAACAAATTGTTCAAATTTCAAATGTAATTTTTGAGTATTTAATAACCAAAATAAAAATAATTTATTAAAGTGAATGGCATTTTTTACTATGTTAAAAAGAAAAAAATAATATAAGTTTGGATGAACATGACTTTATTCCATACTTTTAATATAGTGTAGAAGATGAAGAAATCCTCTTTGAAACGGCATGATCAAGAAAGTCTAGAACAACATTTGTGATCCTTAGTTAAAAATAACAAATAATATAAGTCTTAAAAAAAGCCTTTTATCTTTTTTGTTTTTTGAGAAAGAGGTACTCATGTGGTTTGTTTATTTCACATTCGTTCACGAGTTAGAATCTTTTATTCCATACTCTATCCACATTGGTTTTAGAAAAAGTTGCCACATAACTGTTTTTTTCTTTTAAAAAGAAAAATTTGTAAAAATAGTTTTAAACTATCTTATTTATTATAATTTAATTAATTCTTAATATTATGTTTTAATATTTTGAATCTAATATCTATAACTATTTTAATATTTATAGCCCCATCTCTCACTTATGTAGTGGAAACTAGTGGAGAAAGTCATTTGCTGTTTGTACACTTCAAAAAGAGAGAAAATCAGTCTCTCCACGAATTTTCCCTTTCAAAGTTCGACTTAAGAACAACTAGCTAATTTGGTACAAAGAAAGGGAGGGAAAGAAAATAAAGTGTTCCCGCAATCCCTAATTCTCTTATGGTTAAGGTTTGTCATTTTATTCTATTCTTAAGCTCAAACCCACTCCCAAACCGATAATAATAAATATCATAATCTACATATTATAATTGGCATTTCATTCTATAATTATTCTCCTAGACATAATTGAGCATTTATTTACATTTTTGAAGGAAAAATTATTTGGAGATATGTAGGACGAGTTGTAGGACTAAAAAGTTATTAAATATTACACTACATTATATAAAAATAAAAAATTAATAATCATTAAAAAGCAAAAGTAATCAAATTGGTAATTAAACATAAGAAATTAATTAATGCATATCAGCACATACAAAGCTACTATAAATAACGTATTAATGAGAAATATTTTATAAATAAAAAATGTGAAATTTTTTATTACAATTAAAAAAATTGATAATAATAAAGAAGCAAAAGTTATAAGAAATGTTGCAAAATATAAATGAAACATCAAAATTTTATAAAACGGAAAAAATACATAGTCAATTTCTAATTAAAGAATATATATCTGCACCCACAAAATTACTAAAAAATAAGGCTTTAAAATGTAAAAACAAAAAATAAAATAAAATAAAGACACACATTCACAATTATAAATTAAAAAATAATACTCCCTCCTTTCTATTTCTTTGACAGTATTTGACCGAGCATGAACTTTTATACAAATGTTTAAAGTATGATATCAAGTAACATTGTATAACAAAAAGTAAAAAACATATTGACCAGTGATTACTTTATGTCAAATATAGATAAATAAAAATAATATATAATGAAATTAGTAATTGATTGATGATATATAACTTATTAAATTATTTCATATTATAAAAAATATTAATTATTTTGAGACGTTTCAATCTAGTAAGGAGATTATTAGAAATGGGATGCAGACTAATACAAATGCTGCTTTAGTTGATGGGAAGCTTGGACTTAGTATTGAAATCATAAATCATATGGATATTCCATAACTTGCTGCTGCTATTCCGAAGCAAGGGAATTTTCCGGTGGATTTCAGAAAGTTGTTTGGAGTTGTTATAGGTGTTGTTATAGGTTTTGACTTTGATATGAAGTTGGGACTTGTAGGTTCTATCCTTGAGAGGGATTCAATTAAGGTGACTAATACTCTCAAGTCGACTCATATATAAAAAATTGTCTAAGTTTGGGTTTTTGTTTCTTGCTTTTCTACTTCTATTGTTTTATCTTCTTTTTTTTTTTTCTTTCATGCTAATCGAATTAGAAATAATCCAACTTATTTGTTGGTTAACAAAGTCCTTGATATTTCTGAACCTATTGAATGGATTAGGAGTAAGGGTGTTTAAATTAGTTTTCGGTTCGTTTTAAGTTTACTATTCGATTTTTAATTTTCGATTCGATTCGTTTTGATTATTCGATCCGGTTCAATTTTTGAACAGACATAATTAGGAGTATTCCTGATAATGTATTTAGAGCTACTGAAATTGACTTTCGGCAATAAAAATTCGTTCCTTTTGCCTTCAAAACAACTAAAAAATAAAAAACAAATTAAACAATCTGGTCGCCCAACAATTTGTAACTGGTGGCTGCCCCGTTAATTATAATTGGCGGCTGTGTGGCGGCCCGACTTTCTGTTATAGGCGTCCATATGGATTCTATGGGTGCTGCAACCAGGAAACAAACGGGAGTACTCTTTCCACCCTGTTCTCACTAGCGGGGATGTAATCAGAATCCTAAAAATTCACTCATTTGTGCTAGTTTTGCAAATTTTTACCTCAATATCATCGTTTCCTGGGGCAGCATCGTCGCTCATTTTGTTGCCTTCCTTAGAACAACTTGAAAATGAAAGATTCGGTGCAAAAAATGTGAAACTTTTGTAGCGACGAAGTAAGAGAGTAAAGAGAGGATATAGAGAAACAACTTTCAAATAGTTATAACTGGATTGTGCTAGTAATTTATGTTGCTGCATAATGTTCCATAAGAAAATCCTTGTGCTTACAAGGAGAGATTCGTACACCATGTGCCACGAGAGACCCATAAGTTGCCCCGTGACTGTATTCCTCTACGTTTCTTTAGTTTAAGTTTATAAGTTCTTTTACTAACTTTAATTTTGCATTAAAAGCAAAAAAGTAGGTCCCATAAAATTTCATTGGACACGTGTCGTTCAATTTGACAGGACATATCCAATATACCCAATTTGATAAATATGTTGAATGTATTTTTTTTTTTTTCAGCATATGCAGAAGGTCCTGAACATTGCATTGGATCAGAATTTTTTAATCTAGTAACTATGAGAGAGATATTTTGGAGTACAAAAGATTTTTCAAACTCACTGCCTAAATCTGGCACTTCAAGGAAAGTAAAAATATATGCAGTCATGCCATCTTTTATTTGTCTCAACTCATTTCTCTCTCCTCTTTTCCATTTCCATCATTCCTCTCTATCTCTCTCTCACCTATCTTCTCTCTTAAAGAGGTATATCTCTTTTCTATCTCCTATCTTGAAGATATTGTTTCTTTTAGTGCATTGGAATGGATTTTCCAAATGGGTAAATCACTTGCAATTTAGAAACCCTCATTCAAGGTCATTGCTCTGCACATTCTAAGATTTTAGGTTTTTTTTATATGCCTCAAATCTAATATTTGATGTTTTTTTTCCTGTCCTTTCCCTAGCATGCATCACTGGAAAACTCAATGTATACTCCGCAATTAGAAGCACAACGTACTGTGCATGAGATTCTTGCAAAGGCAACCGATGAATATCAGTTTCTTGTTTGATCAGTAAATTGCATAAAGGAATAATTATTCAGTCTTATATGAATAATCATTCATATACATATGCATAATTATTCTTTACTTATAGTCCAAAGAATGTTGAAGAACTTAAAAAAGCATGAATTCAACATATATACCGGCCTAAATTTGCCTTTTCAAGAAAAGTAGAATCTATCTTTTTCCCCAATCATTATTTTCTTCCTGTTCCATTCTGATCACTTCTCTCTCACACATCTAATTTGGTTTTTTGAAGAACTCTCTCTTTCATCTATCTCCTCTTTTGAAGATTAATTATCTCTCTCGTCTTTTAAATATCTATCAAATCAACTCATTCTCTCTCTCTCTCTCTCACTCTCTCTCTCTCTCTCTCTCTATCTCTCTCTCTCTCCCTCCTTCTCTCACCTCTCTCTTCTCTTTACGATTGTTCTTTCACAATCAAGACAAGTATCAACAAAGATAAAGGATATTGTGTGAAATATTTACTTAGAAAATCTTCACGGATCATCCGTTACAATTGCAGGTATTGTGGATTGAGTTATGATAAGAAGAGTGAGTTGTCGAGAAGTGTAGTAGTTAATTGGATTTGAATAGTTAAAAAAACTACCACTGTTGTTAGATGAATATTGTCATATTAGGTATTATCTTTTTTTGGTCTCCTCTATTTAACCTCGAAAGGTGTATTCTTTACGCTTAAAAACAATTACGGTGACAGGAGTATGTGTTGAATGTAAGGGTCACATTATGTTGGGAAGAAAATACAAAGGTAGTGATCATGTTTATAAGTGATGAAGAGGACAAAACAATAGTGAAATACCTATTTTTGCTAAAACTTTTATGTACATATTAGAGTTTTATACAATAGAAAGTATACTTAAAATTTATATAACTAGTATATATCATTTCTTTTCATTTCCCTCGTCTTTACTATGCTTGAGTTTGTTTAATGCAAAAAATTCGTATTAACTTTAGTAGAATATCATTTACACATGCCTAAAAATCTGTATCAAAATTAAAAAAATTGATTGTAATAAAGGCGATATCTACTTCAAATTATTACAATGAAATGACATTATATTTATTCACCGCAAAGGTGTGTGTAATTATTTACGCGGTAGTGAATAATTATCGATGTAGTCTTAAATAATTATTTATAATTAGTCACCACATATATACATGGTATACTATTTTTTTAATGTATTTGAGATTTCAAATAGGTAAAAAATTGTATCTGAAGCAAAAGATTGATTGCAATAGAAGCAATTTCTTTTTCAAATTGCCACGATGTAATGACATTATGTTCATTTACTACAAACGTGTGGGTAATTATTTATATAGTGATAAATAATTATTCATATAGTCTTGAATGATTATTCATAGATATTTGAATAATTATTCACCACATAAATATGTATCTTGCTATCTTTTTTCAAATACAATTGAGATTACAAAAAGGTAAAAATATATCAAAAGTAAAAAATTGATTGTAACAGAAGCACTTTCTATTTCAAATTATCACAGTGGAATGACATTATATTCATTCACCCTAATGGTGTGGTTAATTATTTACGCAATAGTGAATAATTATTCATAGTCTTCAAGAATTATTAATAGAGGTTTGAATAATGATTCACCACACACATATGTGCTATGCTATCTTTTTTAAATTTATTTGAGACTATAAATAAGTAAAAATTATATTACAGTGAAGGTGATTTCTATTCCATATTATCAAGGTAGAATACATTTCATTCATTCGCAATAGACGTTTGAATAATTATTCACAAATATACGAATTCGTATTATAGAGAATAATTATTCAGTAACAGAGGTTTGAATAATTATTCATCACATGATATTCTATCCTAAATAATTACTATTTAAATCTGTATTGTGAATAATTATTCACACAATAGTGAATAATTATTCAAATTACTTTGAATAAATATTCACCATACAAATTTCTCTTTGAATGATTAATCTTTCGAGTCATTACTCAAAATAATGAGAATTATTACAGAAAAAATTGAAGTATATTGTTCTAAAGTTAAAATAAAAAAAGATCAAGTATTGAAATTCTCCATCATAAAAATCATTTTCTAAAGTCATGAGAGTATTACACTACCGATATAGTTCCTCAAGTCATAAAAATCAGCATAATACTTTCTCTACCTCCACAAGTAGGTAATGAATGTCTAGATAAATCTTTTTTAATGAAGATTTCTATAGCGATGAAGGCACCAAAGAGCCCAAAAAAAACTCGCAATCTCTAATTTCATTTTGGCTATAAGTGAATTTGAGAAAATAAGTTTTGATCTAAAAAAATCTCTAAAACTCTCAGAGCCGTTGAATACAAAGTGAAGATCTTGAGGAGAATAGATCATTTCCTCCTTCAATATTTGAAGAGTTTTAGAGCAGTGGCGAAGAAAAGACAAAAGATAAAAAGAAGAGAGAGCGAAAGAGAGAGAATTTGGTGGAAGAAGTTGAAGAAAGAGTATGTGTCTAGAGACTAATGATGACTTTGTGTGATTGTACTTTTGAATTAAAGAAGTAAAGTGATCTCATAGCCTTGTAGCTAAAGTGAAAAGGACATCTCAAATGGGCTTAGAAGCTTGAATATTAAAGAGGATTTCAAATGTTTTGAAGGCTTTGAAGATTCGATAGTATAAGGTTTTGTGTAGTTCATTAGTATATCATTGTAAACCCTATGCCTTTTGAATTTGGAATTATGCATTGCATGTTGAAGCACAAACAATTTTGTCTTGCATAAACTTTGCTGATGAGATTTAAAGTGTTCATGATTCTTCTAAAAACAAAGTGTTTGGTAATGGCTGGTAGGTCAAAAGTTTATAAATAACTTATCTTGTGATGCAAATTGATTTATAACTTGTTGTTATTGAGTTTCAAATCATTTTACAAAGTTTGAAAAAGTTCAAACTCAAATTCAGATGTTCGCATGCACTTGTTGCTGCTAAATTTTTAGAGAATTTCAGTCGACTAATTCTGACACTAAAGTCCAAATTTGGTCAACCAAATTGACTTGTGCAACATAGTGTACAGAGAAGTTCAGATGACTAAATTGGATACAGTAAGCCCAATTCAGTCAACTGAATAACACAATTACTAGCATTATTATGAACATTGCATTTGAAAATGTAAGTGTATAAAAATATTAAACCTTAGACTTTTTATCTTTTTTTTATTTTTTAATGAGCTTTACATGTTTCACTCTTGAGATCTTCAAAAAGTTAATGAAAAGCTTTCATAGTACGTGTGCTTAATATGGTCATTCAAATATTCCAAAGCAAAAGTGAAGTGCTCGATTTATTTATCATCTACGAATTTGTTAGATAATATCTTTTCACCTCTCTTCTCTTATTTGTTTATTCAAGGTTGTCTCGAGGACATAAACCCTTTGGTGTAGAGAGGGGGGAGGGAGGGTTAAACTTCTTTGTTCAATTGAAAAAGTTCTTATTGGTCTAAAACCTTTGATGTGTAAAACTCTTGTGTACTTGTATGATTTATTAATCTAGTGGATTGCTTGAAATTTTGAGTGTAGACTCAAAGTAGTAGATGTAGATCTTGAAAATATTGATGCAATATAAATTATTGCGCCTCATTCTTTTATCCACTGTTTGCTCTCAATTTTGCCAGGCACACACACACACACATATAATAGTAGTGATCCAAATACACTTTTTTACCTTTTATTTTATTATTTTGATGATATTCCAGTTATATACATGTTTTTATTACTTATATTAAATAATTATATAGAGTTTATAAACTCTACTTTTATTCATTTCAATAACTTATTTTTAGCAAATATCTAATATTATTAAGTGTAAATATTAATTATATAATGCACCATATGCATGCATCCAATTATAGGGGAAAATAGAGAAGTTAATTGATTTTTATAATTATTTATGATAATAATAACTTTCTCTTTAATACTTTTTTTAGTAACTTACATCTCTCTTTAATTCTTTAAGTTATCTTTGTTAAACATAACTTACCAATATTTTCTCCAAATTAATTGTTTCTATGTATCTCCTAAATAATAACCATTTAAATGTCAAAAACTATCAAAATGACAATAATGCATTTCAAAAAATAGAAAATTAATTTTATCAAAGGGCATTTAATGATATTAAAAAATATATTAAATTTAAATTCTCATGACCTCTATCCATACTTTTATTGTAGTATATATCATATCTAACCTACTACCACTACCACTATTCTATTCTAATATTGGATTTTTTAAAAAATTTTTAAAAATATATTTTTTTTGAAAATTTCAAATCTTGTCTATTGATTTTGTAAATTTGGAAACAAATAATCAAGTTATGATTTGAGAGGTATATATACTAATTTAATAATTTTAATTATAAAAATAAATAATTAATAATTATTTATGATAATAAAGTCTTTCTATTTAATGCTCTTTTTTAGTTATTTACTTTTCTCTTTAATTATTTATTTTATCTTTATTAAAACTATCTTACAACTAATTTTTCCAAATTAATTTTTTCTATGTAACTCCTAAATAATTATCATTTTTAGTATACACATGTTAAATATTTCAAAAGTTAAACTGGTATTGAGAATTTTATTTAATATAATTATTTTTTATATTTATTTGAATTTTAAAAAATATTAGTATTTTATTTTTATTTTAATGCTATTA
The DNA here is from genome assembly GCA_030512225.1 of Rauvolfia tetraphylla. Taxonomy (NCBI): domain Eukaryota; kingdom Viridiplantae; phylum Streptophyta; class Magnoliopsida; order Gentianales; family Apocynaceae; genus Rauvolfia; species Rauvolfia tetraphylla. The sequence continues at coordinate 2,165,360 of JAJQKT010000063.1, read as the reverse complement.
TATTTTTTATTTTTTATTAAATATATTTTGCATTTGAGTTTTAGTAATCATAATGATTCCTTGTGTTTTTTATTGTAAAATAACATTATTTTTTTCTTCCTCCTTCTTCTTATTTTTGTAAAGGTAGAAGTTAAAGTACATTTATTTACTCTTGATTATTTTATTCGTATAATATTTCAATAATAGTATTAATTATATAATCTATTCTATATAGGTTATAAGATATATTTATATCTTCCATTACATTATATTTTTTGAATTAGAAAAAAATTGTAACTTAAGTAGAGGAGTTAAAATATTATTACTTAGTAGTTAAAAACCTAGTTAAGAACTTTTCTATTAATTATTTATGTATAATTATTATTTTTTATTTGTTCATCTTTTAACTCATGTAACTCCCACATAGCACTTATGATTTAAATTTTTAATAATAATACTAATAGTAATATAAATAACAACAACAAAAATAATAAACTAATTGAGTACTCTTCTTTTCCTAAAAAAAATAAAAGAGTACTCTTCTTAACTAATGTAACTCACAAATAACTCTTATTTTATTACTTTTTATATAACTCCCAAATAATTGTAATTAAATTAGAGTTTAAATGATGGATTTATATGAAATAATTATATTTGTACACATTGTGTGCTTTTAATGTCCTATGGATAGTCCATCAAAATAATAATAATTTATTTTTCTAAGGGCATTTTAGGCAATCCAAAAAAGGAAGAAACAACTAAGTTTAAATCCCCATGACCCCTATCCATGCTTTTAGTATAGTATAGATAGGGATTCATATACAACATTGGATTTGCAATTCTATGCAAATAAACAATCCTTTGAACTTTTAGTTCATTAATGCTTGTCCATGGATCAAGCTAATGAAGGTCATATATAATGTCATTTTTTTTACTGGTGATATTCTTTCCCTAATGTGGAGAACACTATTTCTATAAAAAAAAATTATGCAATAAGAATGTCTTCTGACAAAGAGACACATATAGCAAGTATACCTACGTATAGACTTTCATATACATGGACATACTAGATCATTCTTTCAATAAGATTTCACTAAGACAATCTTATTATATTCTACAAGAATAATCTACTTGTATGATTCAAGCAAATCTTGTCCATTAGGGATTTCAAACATAAATGTCATTATTAAATGATAGCTAAGATGGACATATATTTAAGTATATCGTGTGATATTAGCTATATCCACCACGAAAAATATATTTATTCGTATTCAATACCAAGCCATTATGAACAATCTTATGCGACAAGTCCTAGCAAATACACACTTTCTACAGTTCACGATTTATAAGAAAACATCCATTACCTTCTTTTTGAAATTATACTTCAGGTGCGTAATTCTTATTAGGAATTCATGTATACTTCATGTGTACTTGTGAATCGTCCAGACTTTTCATATTTTTCATGAGAACTTTATCATTTCAAGTCTATAGACTATGGTTCCAAAAAATCTCATTTTGATTCAACATATTGTGTGTAGTAATATCATCAACGTCTTATGCTTATGCGGTTCTACTAGTTTACAATCATGTTGAGATCTCATCATTGTCATAGTTTTCAGATACCTGAATTGCTTCTAGAAATAATACATCAGTCGTGTTTGGGAAAAATTCTATTGGAATTTACATCTTCTCGACTTCAAATATATGACCATCTTAGTTTTTGCTTCTTTTAAGTGCGAGGAATTTGTATCCCTAGACCCAACTGATCTACCATGGTTTAGTTGTATCTTAAATTTACTGTCAGTGGTAGATTGTTCTTTAGGGACATTAAATATAATAGGAGCAATCTTTACTAGATATCAGTTAATAGCCTTACTATATAAATTATCCTTTAAACAAGGTATTTTCTATGAGGATCAAGATGAGACACAAACCAATAGCTTTATCCAGCCTCATGTTTTTTCCTCTTTGTGTTGGGACAACATATTCAAAATCAACAGTGTAAGACCTAAGAGGGGGTGAATTAGGTCTTTGGCTAATTATCAAAGTCCTTTCCCTTTTTGTAAATCATTTGCCTTAATAAAAGTTCTTCTTTAAAATCACAAACTTCCAGTTTATGTGTGTTTTGATGGTTAAGACAAGATTATCAAACTATAAGACCACACAACCAGTCAATCATCAACTGTGAACAAATAATAGTATCACAAGTACGTGAACAAGTAAAGCTATAAGGAAATGAACACACGATTTATAGTGGTTCGATCTCTCCAAGATCTACATCCACTACCTTGAGTTCACACTCAAGGATTTCAACCAATTCACTATATGTTCAATTTAGGCTATTACACAAGAGGCTTACCCAACAAGGGTTTTACACCAACAACCTCCTTTGCAATCCTACAAACAAGGCTCACCCTTCCACAAAGATTTTATATCTAAAGACAACCTAAAGACCAATCTAATCCAAGGCTCACCCACACACAGGTTTTACACCACAACCTTGATTAATCTAGTCTATGACTCACCCTTACCACAATGATTTTAAGTCACAAGATAACCTTGTATAAATCACAACAATAATGTAAATATAGGGTTTGGATGTTACCAACACTTCTTAGTGGATGAATACAAATGTTAGCACCACTTCAATTCTAGCCTTTGGAATCTTGAATTTTAACCTTTGAGCACAAGGCAATTTGAGAGCTTTTCAAGTAATTTTCATGTCAAACAAGTTAGAGCTTCAAAGATTTCTTCAGTTCAAAAATTCTATCAAAAAATCTAGAGTTTTTGACTTTTATAGATTTTGAAAATCAGTTAAAACGGTCATAAAACGGCTAGTAACAGCTAGTTTCAGAAAATTAGGATGATACTGTTTAAAATTCGGACGACTAAATTTTTTTAGGTGCTTCTGAACGTGCGTCCAAATTTCTCTGGAAAAATAGTCTGTACTGTTCACATTAACAGTGTTGCTTTTCACAACAAACGGCCGAATTTTCATCTTGCGTCTGAACTTGCATCTGAATTTTTCAAACTTTGTCAAAACATATTCAAATTAATTCAAACAAGTTGGAAAACATTCTAGCTTCAAAGATAAGTCATTAAAGACCTTTTATGTGCAAAAACCATTTATGAAAATTTGATAATTTTGGTAAGTTCAAAACCATTGAAACCATTTAAATCAAGTTTTGTGCTCTCAATTGTAACTCATAGATTCCAAGGCTTATGAGTGTAGGGTTTACAATATTTACCTTTTAAACTCATGTAACCTACACTTCATGTCTTCAAAGCCATTAATCATCTTGCACAAACTCTTCAATCTTCAATCACTTTGACATATTTGAGTTGTTCTTGAATTGCTAGCTCCAAGGCAATGAGACTTCATACTTCTTAATCCAACAATCCTACCACACAAATGACATAAAGATTAATCCTCATCAATAATTGTCATTAATCAAAACTTAATCATAACCTTATGATTTGCCCTTAGGGCTAACAAATAGTTATGAATCTCTCCCTTGAGATTCGCTCCCAACTTATTTGATATTCTCTTTAAGGACCTGTCTCGTTATATGCTACTGGAACAATACATATAGTGCACTTCTAAATCTAAGATGAGAACTCTTAGATAGAGATCGTTTGGTTTCTAATGACAAATCAATTACAAGAAAAGTATTTATAATATGTTGACAAAATACAAAATAAGTGCTACTACATACAAAATAAATTACAATCATGAACATATTTTGCAAGATGTTTAACGTTTATCCCAATATAACCAGTATTATTAGGATAAATTGTGTCATTGCGAAATGTAATGTAGGAGCTCATTATTGATGAATTGCAAACTATAGGTTGCAAAAATTAACAATATACATGTGACTATTTATTGATGCATCAACTAAAAATCTCTAGTTTTCATCCCAAAGTAACATTTCGACCCCAAGTAACACTAATAACATTTACACGTAAAACAAACAGCACATAGCAATTCGTCATATTAGAAAACTTCTAGTTCCATAATATTTGCACAAATTCCTAATCATTATTTGTATTTCAATGATTTGGGATAGTCCAACCGATCATACCAACTAATAAGTTATTTAAATCAATAAACTTCAAGTTTGTTCAATATTGCATTTCAATTTCATAAATTTTATATAATAGAAACTAGAAGAGAGGAATTATAGTATTTAAGATTGACATTTATTGCAGGCCATAATAGTAATGCAAAGATCTTAAGAGTATATTCATCCAATCTCTCGATATAATGAAAATACCATTAACACTTAAAAATTTTCTACAAGACTATATAGAGAATCATGCATTACAAAAATTTACCAGTACGTGAAAATTTGCTAGCTCTTTTGGAGCTTTTCATCAAGAACTTAGAAAATCAATTAACTCTTCTAGGCTTTTGATTAACTAGTTCTTCAAGGATTTTGTACTGCCATTAATGCTTTGGATATATATTTTGAAGATGTCCCAATCAACCACTACTTGATCTTGTACATTGTATCTATACCGTTCTTGAATCTAAAACAAACTAAAGTAATATACTAATACTATAATATAAATACATAGTACACAAGTTTCAAATAATAATCACAAAATAATAAAAAGTAGAAAGACAATAATTCGATACTTTGAAAATTTTTATCAATATTTGAATCACCAAAAGTTCCCTGTATATATTAAAAGAAATTGGTTATATTCGCATGTGCCATATCAATATTATTGATACTAGAATCATTATGATCAATAGTATAATTTTGGGAAGTAAAACAATACTTTACTTTCCTTTTAAATTAATATTTACTAGAGATTCACAACGTGTTAGACATACTATAGGTATATGACAAAAATCCTTTTATATCGCATTGATAATATGTTGAAATTATTACTTTCTTTTTCCTTTCTCATTATTTTCTCACCTCTAGTGAGTATTTATACATTAAGAATTTAATGAGTTATTCTTACAACAGAAGAATAAAAAGAATTTCTACTACAATTATGGCGGCAACCAAAATCTCTTTTATAAATAAATTATGTGTTCTAATGACAGGGAATGACATAAAATCAGTTGATCAAGTGTCAAAATATTTTATCAAAGACGCATTTAGTCTCAAATATATAAATTCAAAATATTTTTGAAAGACATTCTTCTCAATATTAATACTACATGAGCATGTACAAGGTATGATGAAGGAAAAATATTTGCTATATCATATCACTAGCATATGTCTCCTTACAGCTTTGATGGAGGAGAAATTATAAACGTTGATAAAATTTTTTATACTAATAGACATATTTGTAGCCACACTTATAATGAATCATAACTAGTATTTATATAATAATTATCTCCTAGTGATTGTATATTTCCTTCAAAATTCGCTAGTAGTTAAATAGCTTTGATGCTTTAGTGTTTCTTAAAGGTGTCTTCAAGACCCGCTATATCTAAATGGATCTTAGCATCATGTATATATAAAAAATGATCTCCTTTCAGAAATATCAAAAGTCAAAGGTTCAAGTTTTGAGGTTTGCTATGAAAATTCAAATTTAAGCAAGAGCAGTACCTTTCTTGCTTGATTATAAACCTAAAAATTATGTCGGCAGAGTCTCGTGTTTCTTGCCTTCATATAAACCTAAAACATTTGGTGGTAGAGTCTCGTGTTAATAACGTATTGTAAAATTCGGTCACAACAAATTTAAAACTAACTGTAAATAACAATGAAGAAGATATTGAACTATAGCAAATAAGAGAAAGTGGGAATACAAGAAATATAGAAACTAAAATTTTATTAGAAACTTTTTATAATACATCAACTTACAAGCTAATGCAATCATGATCCTATTTAGAAAGTTAGAAATGACCCTTCCAATCATGGGTCAGCAGTAGGCTCCTCTATAACTTACATCACTTATCTCCCATGTTCTCTAAGATAATGGAGGTAATGGGGATAGTGGTTTGCAAAAGATAGATTTACAACTTTGGTTGTAACACTTAACATTTCATATTCCAAAACCTCAAATGTAAATTAATACTTGGGAAAATCGATCTCAGCCCTAAGGACAAATCCTGTACTTTTGATTAATGACAAACATTGATGATGTCTAGCTTGTGTATTAGTTATGTGATAGAAATTTTAGTTGAAGAATCTAAGTGGTTTCATCACCTTAAAGCTATAGTGCTAAGGACAACTCGAATGAATACAAGTGATTGAAGAATGAATAGTATGTCCAAGCAGTTGAAGGCTTTGAAGACACTTTAGTGTAGGTTTGCTTTTGTTTTATAGGTATATCTAATAAACTCTACACTCCTTTCATTTGGAATCTAAGTAATGCATGCGGTAGCACAAAACTTTTTCTAACTTGGTTATAAGCTTTAAAAGATTTTTATCATTCTTGAAATAACAAGTGTTTGATAATCAGTTAGTGCTCAAAATTTTTTAAATGGCTTATCTTTTAGTACAAAATGATTTCAAACTTGTTGTGCTAAGTTTTAAATGATTTGATAAAGTTTGAAAACGTTCAAACTCCAATTAGAACATCCGAATTGAAACTTGACTACTAAATTTCCAGAGAAATATGGATACAATGATCCAAATTTAGTTGATCGAATTATCCAACAGTCTAGTGTGTAGCAAGTTTTAATGACCAAATCCGACGCAGTAAACTTGGTTTGGCCGACCGAATTGCACTATAACTAGTCATTATTTGAACGTTGAAATTTAATTTCAAACTATATAAATGGCTTAAACTTCAGATTTTTCATAACTTTTGCATTATCCACCAAATTTGTTGGTAAACTCTTTCCTCACCTTCTTATCGATTTGTTTATTCAAGGTTGTCTTGAAGATATGAAACCTTTTGCAAAGGGTGAACCTTGATTATTGATTTGTAAAAGAGGTTTTGAAGTAAAACCCTTGTAGGTGAACCTCTTGCGTACTTCTATGGATTATGATTTTAGTTTATTTGGTTGAAATCCTTAAGTGTGGGCTTAAGATAGTGGATGTAGATGTTGAAGAGATCGAACTAATATAAATTAGTTGTGCTTTTTGTACCTATTACTTTGAGTATCTATTTATTGCTCCCACTCAATTTCCTATGATAGTTGTTGGCATTTATTATTTCTCACATTAAAGTGTTATTCTCCTCTCAACTACTCTCTATCAAGATTTCATAAATACCTGGAGGTTAAGTTTTCTAAAACAAAGTTTTCAAAAAGAAAAATATTTTAAAAATTAGTCAAAAATCTAATTCACCCCCTCTTACATCTTTCAATAGACATCTACATAATTGATATATTTTAACAAAGAAAAGTTTATAAAGTCAAATTTTTATTTTAAGAAGTTAAGAGAATTTAATGCAAATAATTATGGGAACAAAATTAGAAAATAACAAAAATAATTATCATCAAGACAATATTTTCAAACTATTTATAAATTATCTCTATTTGTAAAAATATATGTAAAAATGATATATAAATTTTATGTAGTAAAATTTAGTATGCTAGTTAATAAATTTTTAATACATATTTAATGCCTATTTAATTTATTTTAATTTTCATGTCAAAATTATACAAAATTATGAACAAATCATTTATCTTCAATATTATTTAGTATTAAAAAATCAAAGAAAATAAATTATGCATTGGGACTTTTTTTTTTGTCGTTGACCATAAGTCATGCTCCTGGAAGGTTGGCAAGGCGGCGGAAATAATGAGCACGTTCCAGATTCCAGTGCTAGAGATACGTGTATACTTGCTTTTTGCTTTTTAGACAGTTAAGGATCAAGCTCTCTCCCAACTTTAAAAAGGAATATCAATTGAGTGGAAGAAAAAGTATTAGAACATTCCTTTCTTCATGATTCCTATAGTTGTCTGCAGTCTTTAATTAAAAACCTTGTCTTTAATTAAAAACCTTACCTCATGTCCAAGTACAGAATATTTGAAGTTGCTTTTCTAAAGTCTCATACTGCATATTGTTTTTGCATCTGCTGTTGTTGGACGAATGAAATGTTTGGAAAAGGAGTTGGGAAAGAGAGCAAATGATTTGAAATGCCAACCGAAATTGACTAAAAATATTCACATTCCAACACAAAATGGGATTGAAAGGTAAATATTTTACGATTGATGGATAGTTGCAAGAACCTACATAGTGAATTTGATGGTAATTACTTCAGTTGAGGAGAAAAAATATAGCAATTTTTGGTCATTAATTTGACAGAAGTAGTATGTTTCAACCAAAAAAAATAAAATGTTTAGTCAAAATTTATCACTTTAATATAGTGAATTTTAAAATTTGGAGTTTCTTTATCAAAACTTATTCTTATTATTAAGTTACCATGAACATCTTGTAAATCCTCCTCCTCCTTCTTATTATTATAAATATTATTATAGGCTAGAACTTATTGTTTTGATCAATTAATCACTCTGCAGTCACCAAAATATAATATTTTAGCAGCAGTATAACAGTTTTTCAAAAAGAAATTGAAGTTGCCATAATTCTGCAGTAAAGTTAGAGACTGTGTTTCACTAAGACATAGGCAATTGTTTTTCCCAACGTCTTGCTATCAATTTGTCATAAGGTGATACAAGAAGCATAGTATATAGGAAGTTTCTATATAGACCAATCTGAAGAAAGGGAAGAAGAAAAAAAAAAAACAAAACAAAAGGTTGCTAGCTCTAGATAGATATCTTGCTTTTTCTTCATCCCATAATATGAAGAAAACAATAGCTCCATCAAATTGATGTTCGTCACTAAGAATTTTCTCAAAATTCTTCGCAGCAGAAAAAAGTAAAATACAAAATCTCATTATTGAAAGTGCTCTCTAAAGAAAATAATGAAGATCAACATTCCGTTTTGGCCGCTGATCCTATCCTCATCTTGAACATCAAAATATAATTGGAAAGACATAAATCTCTAAAAGAAAAGAAGAAAAAATTTTAATCAATCAACGAAAAGCCTAGCCAGCTTTTCTTTCATTTTAGAAGAACTAGCAAAAGTCATATATGTTGCAGTCCTGCTTAACTCAGATGCTAAAGTTTCAATATAACTAGATTTGCAGCTTTAGAAGCACGTATTCTTGTTCAAACTGAAGGTTTGCAGAAGGAAGACTGCTAACAGAATCAATAAGAAGTAATTAATTAGCAGAGAATGGATTTTCTTTTCATCACTAATTAACCATGGAACTAGAAAATTACAAGTTTATGAAAATGAAAATATATGAATAAATATATATTAATCAATCAAATACAAGTTTTTATTCTTTCTGATACAAATAAGGAACAATTCTAGCTATTTTATTTACAGCCTGAAGTATAAATCAACAAATGAAGTGTTATCTCAAAAATAACTTGACTGAGCTTGCAAGAGCTCAAGTTGAGCGAGTAACCTGGCAATTTTAGGCTTCAATCTTGCATTGCCATGCTGTGCTAAATCAATAAGCACCATTTGAGCAGATCCACCATGCTGTAATCTGTGAGACTCAGCTCTGAAAATCCTTTCCAGCATCCAGAGAGCCTTTTCTTGAGCCTTTATGCTTCCTGTCTCAAGAACATGTATAATGGCTTTGATGCCAGAAAATTTTGCAATACAATTGCTTCCTTGTTCCCAAATTTGGTCCTGCAAAAGAGTTGCAAGTGCACTAAGAACGGATTCATATGCTTCCTTCTCACCATTTTCCATGATGTGGACCAAATGAGAGATAGCATCTGCCTTGACCAAACAGTATGTGCTCTTAATGGAGCAGTATCCTTCATGCACTTTACAAATGTTGTCTACTGATGGAGGCATACAGAACCACCGCGATTTTCTTGATTTACTCAGAGATAGTGAATTCTGAGATAATTGAGCCAGACATGTAGCAGCTCTACTTTTAGCCTGTGCTGAACCACTGGAAAGCAACTTCACAAGAACAGATATCACCCCGTGCTCGGCTGAAAGTCGTTGTAAACTTTTGTTTGAAGGACTGGTAAAGCGAATTAGTACTCCTGCAGTACTCTCTGCTAACTGCATTGTTGCTTGTGTTGAATTTGAAGTTACTGAACTTAACATAGAGACCAAAATCGGCAGCAGATATGTACTTCTTCGTATATCTGTGGCTCCCTTGTCATTTGCTGGCAAATTGCTCAGTATGCCAATGGCAGCAGCCTTTTCTCTCTCAGATGTCGATGATGAGATAATACTAGCAATTGTATTGATATTGGTTTCTCCCAACTGCTGTGTTAGATCTTCTTGCTCTTCCTTAGTAAGAGTAAATATTAACTCTAAAGCAAGAGTCCTAATTTTGGAATTACCATCCACAAGGAACGGCAGGAGAAGCTGGATTGCACCGTTCTCCTTCATTTTTTTTCTGATTTTCACGGCACTGCTATGAGTTGCAATGCTATTCAGCGCAGTTAACAGATGACACTGAATTATCAGGCTTGTAAGGTTTAACAAAGAGAGCATCTGCTGTGCAATATCTTGTTTGACCAGCATGCTTTCAGACTGAGCTATCATTGCAAGAATGGCTGATGCTGGTTCACGTAGAATCATGAGCACAGAAGTTACTGAGAAGAGAAGCTGCAGCAGAGAAGCAACGATCCTGGAGCTGATCAACTGTTGAATGTTTTCTTTTAAGCTAGATATATTTTGCAATGCATTTAAGGCTGCTAGCCTAGCCTCAAGAGTTCCTTTGTTGAACATTCGGACTAAAGGCTCTATTGCACCATCTTTTCCAAGGGAAGCCTTATTTTGATCTGTGAGCTCCATCTTTGAAAGTGCAGTTGCCATTAGAATCTTACTCATGTCAGAACCTGCTAAACCAAGATGTCTATCAAATGACAGCAAACTGATATTTGCACAATCAAGAAAACTAGCAGTATCATCCTACTAAGTTGCATTTTCCTTCTTTATTCTTTTGCTTTCTACAAATGATTAGTGGCTTCTTTAGAAAAACTTATATCGTGGTGCGGATATACTTCAAACTTTTTCCAAAATGGAACTGCCAATGAGTACCTCTACACTGCTGCAGGTACTTCAAGAAATTTTCCGATCACATAAGAGGATTAAGTAGTGTAAAAATGTCCATCATTCTCATCGGACATTCTCTTATTCTCCTCAGGTTAATTTTAGAACTGTATGATTATTGTTTACAATAACATCAATCTGAGCTAACAAGAATATTACACACTCCTCTATAAGAAAATCAAAGATAAGAGAGAAACTATGCTTATCAATCAGAAGTTTCCTTGAAAAACATAGTACCAAGTAAACAACATAAATATCCCACTGCAACAAATGAAAGTCATGACCAAAATACCTTTCTCAACCTTCTCCCTCTATTCCCCCGCGCCCAAAACAACAACCCAAAGGCAAATGGAGTTCTACATCATCAGTTGCTCATAATTAAGTTTTAGTCTTCCCCGAGTTCTTCATGAATGTAATTTGAATTTCGAACTACCAGCAATGTTAATTATCATCAATGAAGTAGAAACGAAGGAAGGATGAAAAGACAAGAAGGGAAACAAACAACTGCTTGGATTACCTTCCTTCAGGTAGTGTACCAAAGGCTTGAAATAACCAGCTTCTGCCATGTTCAGAACATACTGAGAATTGCTTGACAAAGAGTTCAATAACCTTCCCGCATCATGTGATGCCACTCCACCATCTCCACCGAAAATTGAAACCAACATAAGAATACATCCTTGAATTCTCCCTATTCTTCTCTTAACTGCTGAAAGATCCGAAAGACTCGATAACAGCCCCACTGCCTCCCTCCGTTCTTGCACATCCCGTGCCAACGATTTCACCAATAACGATAAAAATCCGGCATCTGCCATTTGTTCCTGCGAACTAATGAAAATTGTAATAGATGATAACAACTAGTGACCTAGGTACAAAGAAATAAACAAAATTTGAGCAGCCAAAGTACCTTGTTTTCGACATTCTTTTCGATAAGGCTTCTTAGGAGCTGAATTATTACTACTCTATCATTTGACTTACTCGAACTCAATCGATTGCACAAATTTGAGACAACACTCTCATCCTCAATTCTCTCATCTGTTATGATATTATCCTTAAGCAGCATGTCTAACGCTATTAGTGCACCTCTAAATTCTTCATCATTCCCACAGCTGAGCTTGAAAAACACATCTCTAACATCTAAAGTAATTTCATCCTCCTTTACTTCCACTATCTCCCCCTGTATTATCTCCTCCTCTGCTTCTTCCCCTGTTTCTTCACCGCTGTTTACATCATTAGCGAACTCCGATTCGTGTTCGGAACTCAAATCAACCCTCGCATTCATCATCTCTGATTCACGCTCGGAACTCAAATCAAACCTCGTATTCATCATTATCCTTCTCAAAGCATCAATGCTTTCTCTATTAGCCATGGAACCCTCATGACTAGCAAAGAGCACAAGACCTAAAGACCTCCCAAGATTTTGCGTCACGTCTTCGATGTGCTTTGCAGGGGATGACCGAACGCTCACGCTATTCATAAGGACTTTCGCACGATTGAATTCTACTTCAAGGGATTCAATAGCTTTCTGAATTTCGTCTGAAGCCATTACCTTGCTCTCCTTCATTTTATCAAGAAGCGGACTCAATTTTTCAATGAAAACTGAGAATTCCGCAAAGTTATCTCCATGAATTGATACTGAGTACTTCGTCACAGAACCCACCTCGTCCATCGACGATCCCTGCTCGGAGACGAGCTCCGATGAGGTCTCACTTCCGGCATCCATGACTCTTGACCTTCAAATCCAGCAATTACAAAGAAGCCAGACCAATTCTTGTGTAGAAAATGTTTATACTGAAAGAGACTACGCCATAGTCGAAGTCCAGCGGCAGAAAAGACGAAGAAATTGGACTTTGACAAGATTAGAGTAATCAATTGAAACTGTGAGCTCGAGAAAGCTGGAAGGAAGCAAAGCAACTAACAAGGAGAATGAGTACAAGGGAAGACCAAGACTGGGCCCCAATTAACGTGGATTTCGGGAAATATTCCCGCAAGAGAAAAGATATTATATGGGAACGAGCGGCAAGAAAGTGACCTCTAGAAGTGGTCGACGGAGTGGCATAAATATGTGAAGACGGCACAATTATGGTAAAAGTTATTAGGGTTAATTCCGAATAACCTTGATATCAAGGACGTTTTTCAAATAAAGTTTGAACTTTTTATTGTAATAATGGGCTTATCTTTCAAATTTTGGTGAAATTAATTGCCCATTTAGTATACAATTTTATATATAAGTTGTTTGAATTTAACTGCGAATAAGATATATATTTGAATCTTATTCGGTTCTAATAAGTTAAGATTGAGTATGAAGTAAAATATATACTAATTTATAGAAACTCGAATTGGATAAAGATTTATATAATAGATACGATTAACGATAGTATACCTTATTTCAGATTAAATAGATTTGAGACTTGATTAATATTTTAATAATATTTTATATAATGTTTTTAGTATAATCTCTATTGCTTTAGCTATTACTTTATTACATTACAACTTTAGTTATTTATAATGCTTATCGGTTAAAGTTCTAACTAAGTTATCTTTTGTTTGCATTTGTTGCAGTATAGTCTTTTATATATTAGGGAAGAAAATGGAAATCGAACATAAAACTTATCTCCTAGTAACTATTATTTTTCTAATTCAACTCTCCCTTGGTCACCTACATACAAAAGTTATAACTCAGTCAACAAATGTCAAAATTAAAATATTTAGAATTTTAGGACAAGAATATTTCTAAATAGTAGATTAAATTTCCAGTTAAAAAAGGAAAAATAAAAGAGAGAAGATATTTTTTTATATTTGTTTGATGACCTAACTAGTATCCACGTCAATTTGTGGTCCGCAACTAATCGGTCTAAGAGCTCCCAATATAGATTTTATTTCATACATAAAATTTTGATTGGAGATCTTGCTTAAAGAATAGTAAATTCGTTACTTAGACAAACTCATATTGGTTGATTATTATTCATACTTTTTTAATATAAAAGATGTCATACTATTAGAGAAATTTAAGTAATCAATCATGAACAACAACCCTAGTCACAATACTTACAAGTAGAAAATATCATTGAACAGTAAAGTTTAAGCTAGGCAAGGATTAATCCTTAACTTTTTGGTTAAAAACCTCTACTCTTGCTGCTCAAAAAAAGCTTCACGAGCGATTACGGTGATATTGCTTTGAACTTAGTCTCAAATCTAACAAGAGAAAAGAGATTTGGGGAAAGATGGGGTATATCCCCAAGCATGTTTTGCTGCTTAAGTCAGCATCTAGACCAAAATAATAACAAAATAAACGAACTAAAGCAAGAGGCATATTCGTCATCATAATAGAACTTATAGGGGGTTACCATTGTTTGTGCATTGGGAGTTGAGGGAACAACTGTTGTCGCTAATATGTGTATTTTACGGTAATTAAAATATGCTATGCAGTATATTGATAGCATAAATAATATATTATTAGTAATATTTACAATAATAGTACCATAGTACATTATAAAACATACCACCTTTAATATTATTGAATGATGTACTATTTACATTAACTGTATACTTTGTACACTAATATACTTCAACTATGATATGATATACTAATTAATAGTAACAGTTGTCCTCTCCATATCTGTGTGTATTGTGTACGAATAGGAGCAGGTTCCTTTCATAGAATAGTAGGTCCTAACGAGGAATATAAATATTCATGTGAATTCTCCATTAGTCTCATTGAATTTGTTGAACCTTGTAAGAAGTATAGGCCAAGCTGCTATCCATCTTACGGTTTATATTTGTTTTCAACAAACGAAGACAAGCCTACCTTGGTATCCCTTCAAGTCCAACCATGACTCCTTTAAATGCCAAAGAATCCATTAGTCATTAGTGATGACGACGTTCCCTTCTCCGTCTCCGCGTTTGCTGACTATTGAAGCTTTTTTTAACAAATTTCGAATGAAAAATAAATGATGCTAAACAAAGACGAAGTCAACTCGTCTCTCTCTGACCAAGTTTGACAAATTCTACCTTTGGAAAACTTGTACTATTCTAATAATTTTGGTAACTATCAACAAGAAGGGATACAAATTTTTGTTTTTTTTGGTTACTCAATGGTACTGTTTGTATCTATTTTATGGCACACAATTAATTAGATCTGCTGATGGTTGGATTTCTTAGAAGAAAATAGGATAATCCCAGGAAAGTACTTGTGCCTATCCTTTATAACCGGATAGTGTAAGAAAGATATCTTGGCAGACTTGGCTTACGCTAGAGATTAGGGGTGTGTATAATTCGGAGAAAATTTGCACACCGAACCGAACCGAATTATAATTCAATTTTCGGTTTGGATATTAGGAATATAATTTCAGGTTCGGTTCGGGTTGTATTATCCAAAATAATAATTCGGTTTGGGTTCTGGTTGAAGACTCTTCAACCCAAACCCGAACCGAAACCGATATTTTAAAAAAAAATTTTGCCCTTTAAGGGCTAAACCTAATAACAGCGAACTAATTTTTTCTCTGCCGCCGCAAACTCTTCGTCTTTGTGCAAATCTTGAGGAAACACTCAAATAGCATACAAGCCGCCTACTTTTCGTCTCTGTACAAATCTTGGGGAAGCACTCAAATAGAATACAAGTCCAATTTCACAGGTAACTCACCAACCCTTTTCCTCTGTGCAAATCTCTGGGATGGAGCAATGAGAGAATGCTGCTTCTCATGAAAACTGATGACTGATCCACTAGATGCCATCTCTCGGTCTTCTATGAATTTTCTCTATTTTTGAAGGTGAAAATGGGGTTGAATCTCTGCTTATTTATACAGCAGGGAAGTTGGGGTTTGTCTTCCATACGACACACTTGAATTATAAAATTAAATACTAAGAATATTAATTAATTTTATGATTTACCTATATATGTTGATTGCCTATATATTTATTTTTATTTATTTTTTCTACAGAAGATAATGCCAATGCATATAGATTATAAATTTGTTCCTTTTCATTTTTCATATACTTGAAGGGAAGGATACATCTCTTGTAAGAAAAATTCCTTGCATCCTTGAGGCCAGTTACTATGGCAAGAAAACTTGTTTAAAACAAAGTGAGAGTTGCAATAGTTGTAACAGTAAGTACATACTTGCTGCCAAATATTTATGGAGGTTCAAATTGATGTTCATGGAATTTTATGTTTATGGAGGGAAAGTATACGCGAACCAAGAAAATAAAAATATGCATGTCATTCAAAGCATTAATTAGACAGGACAAACATATGCATTAACACAAATCTAATAAGTGGTTATAAGTGCTTTTGAGTGGTTGAACTGGTACAGTTAATAATTCTGTCGGTGCAGTGTGACTGCAAACTTAATTTAATTTTCTCATCTTATAGCAACATCACTGCACGAATCGTTCAACTATAACGGTATCCTGTGATGTTTCAACTAACCTACAATTAATTCGAGTTATGTACAATTGAACATTAATTAATTTTATGATTGACCTATATATATTGATTGCCTATATATTTCTTTTTTATTTATTTTTTCTATAGAAGATAATGCCAATGCACATAGATTAGAATTTTGTTCCTTTTAATTTTTCATATACTTGAAGGGAAGGATACATCTCTATTAGTTTTGAAATAAATTAGTTTTGAAATAAATTAGTTTCAAATCTCAAGAATTCCTTTTCATTTTGTTTTATGCATATTCTTTTCTTTTTTGCCTTTTTTTAATTATTTGGATTGGTTTAGGTTAATTAGTATCCTTTTTTTCTTGAAGGATGACAGATCAAGCAGATAGTTTTGAAATGAATGAAGGAAATTATACGAGTATTCCACCAAGCCAAGAGGAATCTAATTCTTCCAATTCTGGCACACGGAAGCAAAGAAAACCAATGAACACTCGGTCTAAAGTATGGGATCATTTCACAAAGTATACAAATGACGTCGAAGAAGTAAAAGTTTATTGCAACTATTGTAAGTTTGAATATTCTGCAAGTTCTTACAAACATGGCACTAGTACTTGAAGAATCATGTAGATAGTTGCATGAAAAACTCACACAACAACCCTACCAGTGCAATTCAATTAAAACAACAACCACTTTCAATATATGGGGGTAGTAAAGCTGGTTCCATTGTCAATTGGAGATTTAATCAAGAAGATACAAGGAAGGCATCTGCATACATGATTATTGTTGATGAGCTACCATTTAGTTTCATTGAAAAAGAAGGGTTTAGGAATTTTATGTCAGTTGCGTGTCCATCTTTTCAAATCCCATCTCTTACTACAATTACAAGAGATTGTTATAATTTGTATTTGGAGGAGAAAGTGAAATTGAAGAATTTTTTGAAACATTCAGCTAAAAGGATTAGTCTTACCACTGACTCTTGGACTTCTGAGCAAATAATCAATTACATGTGTTTGACTGCTCATTTTATAGATGATGATTGGGTGTTGCATAAGAAAGTTTTGAATTTTTGTCCAATAGATAGTCATAAAGGTGAGGCTATTGGAAAAGGGGTGGAAAAGTGTTTACTTGATTGGGGGATTGATAATGTGTTTGCAATTACTGTTGATAATGCAAGTTCAAATGATGTTGCCATAAATTATTTAAAGAGAAGATTTTTAAGTTGGGGCACTAGTATGCTTGGTGGTAAGTATCTTCATATGAGATGTTTGACCCACATAATAAATCTTATTGTGACCGATGGTTTAAAATAAATAACTCCTTCTATTTCTCGTGTTCGGGGAGCAATTAGATATATAAGACAATCTCCAAGCAGGTTGAGAAAGTTTAAGGAGTGTGTTGATATGGAAAAAAATTGAAAGTAAGAAGTTATTGTGCTTGGATGTTTCTACTAGGTGGAATTCAACCTATTTGATGTTGGACACGGCTTTGATACTTGCAAAAGTATTTGAAAGACTTGAAGAGGTAGATCCACATTACAAGATTGATTTATTAAAAGAAAATGTTGGGCTGCCTTGTGAGGATGATTGGGAGAACATTTCACGTTTTGTGAAATTTTTAGAACATTTTTATGAACTCATACTTCGGATTTCAGGTTCATTGTATGTGACTTGTAATCAAATGCTTCATGAACTTAGTGATGTTGCTACGTTATTAAGTACATGGCAAGGAAGTTATGATATTGAGTTGAGAATTATGGCAGGAAAAATGAGAGAATTATGGTAATTTTTTTCTTATCCATTTAATTTTTTTATCGTTTAAATACTAACTAACCTATTTGTCATTTGACTGTTTTTTATATGTTTATTAAAATTTGACAAGGATGTTCATGAATCAATAATTATTGATCTTTGAAAAGGATTATGAGGAAGTCAAGTGCCCAAGAAATAAGAGAATGCAAAGATTTTTAGTTAATTATATAATTCAATTATTATTGTACTTGTATAATTTTAGTTGTTTAACTAGTTAAAAATAATTTAATCCTTAAACATATGCTATTTTCTTTATTTATTATCATTTTAAAATTTTAATATATATTTCATATAATTCGGTTTAAATGCTTATTAGATTTGGTTCGGGTAATAGAAAAAATTTAAAAAACTGATTTTTCTTCAAATAGTAAACCTAATTTTTCTCCAAACTGACTATATGAACACCCTTACTAGAGATAGAATTCGGAAGAAAATTCAGGACTCAATGTAGAAATTTCTTTCCCTGGCTGGAAAGAAACTTTTAGCTGGAAAGAAATTGTTACGACATTTCCTGGCGAAAGGAGATTGTTACGGTTCTTTTCCCCAAAAAGATTTTCACGATATTAACTGAATTAATTTGGAAGTTGTCATTAATTTTTTAATGCTCTATTATGGCGAGAGAAATATTTTTGGGAATCGTATGAAGATTGAAATTGAAGATTGGTGGATTCTATGGCAATCTTTTATACAAAAAATCAAAGACATTGATATCTGACAATCAAGGGATTTCATACTACAATTTAGGGATATCAATTTTGGTAAAGAAAAAGCTCATAGTTTTTCAAAAAGTCTATATTTGATGTTCAAACACAACAAATTTTGAACAATTCCAGATTTTGAATAAATTATCAACCAAATCAATTCAACCAATCAAAACCACAAACAATCCACAAGAAATTCGAACTCAATCAACCAAGGAAACAATTCATTCACATAGATAAAAACTAGGGTTCATAACCATGCAAGTATTCAAGAATTTACTTCATCAACATATTACAATTCAAAGAACATAAAGCAATAAAGAAGAGTAAGAATTGCTCATTTTCATGGTTGAAATATTCTCTTTTTTAAGGCTTAAAATTCATCGCTGTGGTTTGAGAAAATTGCAGTTTTTGTCTTGAATCTTCAAATTGGATGTTCTCCTTCTTCAAAGATTCAATCTTCTCCCTTGATTTCTCTTGCAAAGATGAAGATTTGGGATGGGATTTGAGTGAGTTTTTGTGTGTTTTTGCTGCCTCCTTTGCACTCCCAGTTGTCTGCCTCTTATTGCTCTAAATGGGTATTTATATCCAGCACAAAAGAGAGAAAAGTAGCAGAAAATAGCTTAAGATTGACACAAACAGCGTCGCTTGGCCTAGAAAAAACGGTGCCGCTTGCTTCCAGTTTGGGTGCAGTGTTCTGCTGCACGACTGTGACAGTAGTTTTGACTTCTACATGAATTCAGAGCATGAAATCGGCTGATATAGGTCTTGATGTCTTCATGAAAGTTTTAGCTCATGATCTTAGCTTTCCACAGAGAAATCACTTCAATTAGACATCTAGAACTCAAGATGTGAGTGTTATACCAAAATGAGTCAAAACTGGGACACAATGCTGGATAGGTGAATTTGTAGCATAAACAGGGCTGCCAAATGAACTTGGATTGACATAAATTTTACCATTCTGAAAACTTCAGAATGTCCTCTATAAATTTCTAGAAGATCATGTTTGCATTTGAAATCTCTATAGATGTCAAAATTCCACTTGAAAATTCTCTACCAAGATGTTTTGCTCTGCATTTCTCTATTTTTCTTCATTGTGTAAAATCTCCTTGTTTGCTTCATTCTATTCCAAATGTTCAGTAAACTCAACTAAAGCAAATAAGAGATAAAGGGAATGTAAATGATGATTGAGACACCAAAATTTAATAGAAATTTAAGCTCAAAATGATTATTATGTGAAGCACAAATATGGAATATCAAACTCGCCCACACTTAGACATTGCTTGTCCCCAAGAAATACTACAAAACAACTAAGAAATTTGAACAATAATCCAAAAGAAATAAAATGTGTTTTGAAGCATTAAAAAGGAGTACAAAACAACATTACTTCTTGAGAAATCTTGAGAAATCTACACAATCAATCTAAAAGTCATCCCAAATACCCATCACAAAGATTAAACAATCACCCATTGTATTATAACGTAAGCAAGAATATGTGTGTGTGTTTTTCCATCCAATGCAAATGCTCAACAATTTTAGGAGTGAATTTCATATTATTGGCCAATGAATTCTCATCACGAAAACATAATACCCCATAAACCCAGCATTCACAAAACCTCTCCATTAATACGGTAACCAAAATTTAACCTCAATTAGGTAGGACTTTCAAGCTTGTAACTTGAGGCTCGGGGAAAGTTTAAGGTGCCAAATGAAAGGTAAGGAATTCAAAGTCAAAGAAATGAGAGCTAAAGAGAAAGGAATGGGACATAAAACAAAAGCAATAACCCTTATTAGCCACAAGAAATATTACCATTCCAATATATTCAACTACAAACTCCTATTCTCTACAAGCTCCCCTTACCCTACATTCAAAAAAATTGCACCAAATCATAATTCAAACCACAACTTTTCCTTCACCATATATCTTTGTCAACCACAAGTTTATACCCCAATGATAAAAAAATTCACAATAATAATGTAACTATATATAATTATTGAAGGCATCAATAAATGTAATAAGCCTTAAAAGTAGTAAACATATAAAACTTTTTTTCTTTTTTTTCTATTTTTTGATTGAGGATCAAATAAAGAAATTTTATCTCTCTTTTTCTTTGAATAACTCTACCCATAGAGTTATTTTTCCTATCATCTTCCCCTCCACCATTTGTTTCGATTTCCACAATACTCTTTGCTAACATAAGGGTAAAAATGCATTTAGCTCTCGCAAAGAAGGTTAAAATATAAGGAGTGGAGTTTAAAATTTGAAAGAAGGAAAAATTAAGAATATATATTGGAACATTTATGCACAATGGTTTCAGAAAAGGGTACTACGGATAAAATAAAAAGAAGATGGCTAGAAAGGCTCAATCGGGTCAAAAAAGGCCTATTACCATCATTTCAAGATCAAACTAAGATTACTTATTCATTTCGCCTCAAGTCAAGTGAATGTGGGTTCTAGGGCAAAAGTTGTGTTGAATTCCGACACAAGATTCAACTCCATAATCTTCACAACAAAAGTAAAGTGGAGATGTGCTGAAAAGATAAATTCCATACAAGCAAAGAATACAAGGGGTGCTTACTTAATCTAAGTTTAAGGTACTAGTTATAACCTTTGGAATGCTTGTATAACTACTATTTGAGAAAAGATAAAACATTTCAAGTCTTCAAATATCTTGAAGATTCCAAAAATAAAAACAATTAAATTCAACGAAAAAATCATGAAAATAGCCTATAATACTAAAGCCAACTCCCCCACACTTAAGACAACATTGTCCACAATGTTGGGAGAGAAATAAACAAAATAATACATGAATAGAAATCTAGTTAAATGAATCTAACAAATGAAAGCTTAATAATAAAAAATGTCTGCAAACAACACAAACTACACAAGAACGCCACACCAAACAACCAAACACAACAACGGTTAAAAAAATGGCTATTTCGTACGTGAAGGCTGGACTAACCCATATGAGCAGCAAGCTGCACCTCCTCTATACTTCACTGCAAAAGGAAATGAAAGAAAGCTAGAAACAATGAAATAATTAAAACTGAAGTAGAAAAACATAGCAATAAAATAAATAAATAAATAAAAGAACAAAAATAGAAAAGAAAGAACTCTCCTTCGTTCATATATCGCCAGCTCCATCACTCGAGCCTGGGCTGAAGGAGCATTGCGTGAGACTCGGCAATGCCGATACATTGATGACCCAAAATTTGTTGTTGCTCAAGGATTTGTTGTTGGGCTATATGGAGTTCCTCGAGCTGTGGTTTTCTTTGGCATGCTTTCTTTTTCAAAATGAACTGTTAAGAGAAACTAGTCTACCAATGTGAAAATACAAATGCCACAAAGAATGTTACAAGAAAGACACAAAAAAAATTGAAAATTGGCTAAATAAGAAAAACAATTATCATTAAAATTTTAAAACAAAGGCTAATTAACTCTTACTTCTGCTAAGTAACAAAATTAAATAAACTAACTGCTAAATTAAAGAAAAGAAGTCTATAGGAAGCTAATAGAAGAAGTAGCCAAAAAAAGCACAAATTTTAACAAGTTTCATTGAGGCATTTCATCAAACACATGGTAAGCATAGAAGAAAGCATGAAAGAACCAACAAAAAAAATGGGGAAGAAAAAGGAAAAAAAAATTTTACGAACAGTAAAACAGCGCCACTTGGTACACACCAAGAGGCGCCGTTTTAATCTAGGTCGTAGAATTGAAAACACTTCCCCTTTTTTAAAATTGGTGAACAGAAAAATGGCACTGTTCAGTCCACACCAAGAGGCGCCGTTTTAATCCAGTATGCAGGCTGGATTGAAATGGCACTATGAAGTGGCGCAGTTTGGTTCAGTCCAAACGACGCCGTTTAGCTTCTTTTTTTCGCCAAACTAAACTACAAATTCAACAATAAAATCTAACAAAATAATTGATTACAAACATAAAAATCACACCAAACAACACATTATAAAATTCTTCACAATTCAAGGCAGTTAAAATTTTCAAGCTCAAAACCATATTAAACAAAATCATGTACAAGTGAGAAGAGCAAAGATGGTGAAAATCATTTATCCCCACCAGGTCATAGGAGTGTGGAGACAATCTTCTCTTCTTTCTAACTCCAACATGATAAAGTTGAAGTTTATATTTGCTTACTGTTAATGTCCCCTTTTCTGGATGATTGCTTTCCGTAACTGCATATGGAAGTATTTTACTTACCAAGAATGGGGAAGTCCATTTAGACTTAAACTTACTAGTAGAAAGTTTCCATTGAGATTTGTTCAGTAACACTTGATCTCCCGGCTTGAAAATCTGATTTTGGTCATTCCACCTTTCGGGTTGCACCACTAGTTTGAGGCCTTCTTCCATTAATATGTTGTGGGGGCAAAATGAAGGACTAATACCATTGATATTGGAAATCTTCCATGCCATTGCCTTTGTATGCTTCTTTAACACCTTTATGAGCTATTCTTTTTGCTCTTCTTGCATATCGATTGCAATGATCACAGGAAGCTTAGAATTATCCGGAAACTTTTTCAACTCTAGCTCTATGGAATTCTCAATGGAAGACTTCATTCTGCTCTCTTTTTCCCTCTCAATTTTCTCAAACTCCACTCCTTCAGTTGTGAAGGGTGGCCTCTTGGTTCTTTAAGGATGCTTCAATTCTTTGATTACGTTTTTTTGAGTTTGAACTTCGGTTTCAGTATTTGCTACGAACTTTGTCATCAACTCTTCAAGGCTAGATTTCGCTGATTGTTGAGGAGATGGAGGAGCTTGGTATTGGTAAGGAATGAGTACTTGGGGTTGGGAGCTTGATAAAGTTTGGAAGCTAGGAGAATGTATTTGTGTTTGGTGCCCTTGATGGCTCCATGAGAAGTTTGGATAATTGTGCCACCTCGAATTATAAGTATTATTGTAGGAATTGTAGGATTGGTTGCTTTCTCCAAGATAGTTCCCTTGCTCCATTGACCATGCATTGTAAGTTCCCATGGCTTGGCACTCATAAGTTGGATAACCACCTTCATAAAAGTTATAAGACATCATCACTTGAGAGGGTTGTGGTGACAAATCATGATCCAAAAATCTCATTCTTTAAGTATAAATACAAACAAAAATTCAATCCAAGGATTTCTAACAAAAATAGGACAAATACACAAAAACACAAAATAAACACTTCAATTCTCCAATAACTAACAAAATTACAAACAAGAAAAAAATGCTAACACAAGTAACAAAAAACAAAGAATCACAAACTAACACTTCAATTCACAAATAACTAACAAAATTACCAACAACAAAATGAATACTAACACTAGCAACAAGTACTATACAAACTAACAAGTAAAATGACTAAATCAATAGAGTTTGAGCTTTCCTAATATTGAACAATTATTCCCTGGCAACGGCGCCAAAAACTTGTTGTGTTTTGTTGTCTATGCTTTTATACTTAATTTTATCACAATATCAAATAATTTGAACACAAACACTAGGCAAGTGCACGTATCATTTTGATTAGTATAATGACAAGTAAATTTAAATGTCGTATCCACGGGGATGGTCAATTACCATTATTCACTTTCTACTCTATTGTTTAGCCTAACAGATTTGTTTGTGCAAATGGTTTGAATAATTACTAGGAAAAGAAATCTAACTTAACTAATTAAACTAGCATAACTAATCTTTCTTGCAAGAGGGAATTCAATTGAGAAAACAATACTTGAATGAAAAATCCCCCTAGAATCACCTATGTGATAGAAAAGTCCCTTTGTTGATTTGTTTCCCCTTCTAATATTTGGTGAAATTCCAATGATAGAACTCACTCTATCTCTAGATGAAAGTTCTCTACCCTTATATTAATTAGTTGAAATCTCTTTCTAACTAATTTAACC
The DNA here is from genome assembly GCA_030512225.1 of Rauvolfia tetraphylla. Lineage (NCBI taxonomy): Eukaryota > Viridiplantae > Streptophyta > Magnoliopsida > Gentianales > Apocynaceae > Rauvolfia > Rauvolfia tetraphylla. Next base: position 2,140,586 of record JAJQKT010000063.1, on the reverse strand, counting down.
TAAGAGTGCATTTGAATTAGTAAATTTCTAATTAGATTTCTCTAATTACCATGAAGGTGTCCCTTTCTTATGTTTGGTGAAATTCCAATTAGATGAGAGTCTTTTACCCTTAGATTCATTAGTTGAAATCTCCTTCTAGCTAATTCAACCTAAGAATGCACTTGGATTAGTGAATTTCCAATTAGATTTCTCTAATTACGAAGAAGATACTGAGGTTTCTATCTCTAGTCACCTAAATCATCCCCATTGTTTGTGTATGGTCTATTTTACCCTTCCATTCTCAATTCCAAGTGAAAAATTCCAGATTTTGAATAAATTATCAACCAAATCAATTCAATCAACCAAGGAAACAATTCATTCACATAGATAAAAACTAGGGTTCATAACCATCCAAGTATTCAAGATTTTGTTCATCAACATATTACAATTCAAAGAACATAAAGAAATAAGGAAGAGTAAGAATTACTCATTTTCATGGTTGAAATCTTCTCTTTGTTAAGGCTTAAAATTCGTCACTGTGGTGTTGAGAAAATTGTAGCTTTTGTCTTGAATCTTCAAGTTGGATGTTCTCCTTCTTCAAAGATTCAATCTTCTCCCTTGATTTCCCTTGCAAAGATGAAGATTTGGGATGAGATTTGAGTGAGTTTTTAGGTGTTTTTGCAGCCTTCTTTCCACTCCCAGACATTTGACTCTTTTTGCCCTAAATGGGTATTTATATCCAGCCCAAAAGAGGGAGAAAAGCAGCAGAAAAACAGCTTCGGATCGACACAAACGGCGCCGCTTGTTCCCAGTTTTAGTGTAGTGCTCTGCTGCACGACTGTGACAGTGGTTTTGCCTTCTAGATGAATTCAGAGCATGAAATCGACTGATATAGATCTTGATGTCTTCATGAAAGTTGTAGCTCATGATCTTAGCTTTTCACAGAGAAATCACCTCAATTAGACATCTAGAACTCAAGAATTGAGCGTTATACCAAAATATGTCAAAACTGGGATATAATGCTAGACAAGTGATTTTGCATCATAAACAAGGCTACCAAATGAACTTGGATTGACATATATTTTATCATTTTGAAAACTTCAAAATGTCTTCTATAAATTTCTAGAAGATCAGGTTTGCATTTGAAAATTCCTCTATAGAGGTCAAAATTCCTCTTGAAAATTCTCTACCAAGCTGTTTTGCTATGCATTTCTCTGTTTTTCTTCATTGTGTAAAATCTCCATGTTTGCTTCATTTTATTCCAAATCTTTAATAAACTCGCCTAAAGCAAATAAGAGATAAAGGGAGTGTAAATGGTGATTGAAACACCAAAATGTAATAGACATTTAAGCTAAAAATGATCATAATATGAAGCACAAATATTGAATATTTCCAAATCTAAGAATGTCTTTCCACGGTGATACTCTAAAAAATACCCAGTCTCCTAGTTGAAATTCCAATGCTCTACGTCTCTTATCCACATAACCCTTTTGCCAGCTTTGTGCTACCCGAAGATGTTCTCTAATGATTGGAATTTTTTCTGTGTGCACTACACTAACTCTACACTGGATATCTCGGCTTTTCCCACCTCCATCCAACATGCTTGGAGTCCTGCATCTCCACCCATACAAAGCCTCAAACAGTGTCGTACCCAAACTAGTTTGAAAGCTATTGTTGTAGGCAAATTCAATGAGCAACAAGTCATCATCCCAACTAGTGGAATACCTCATAACGTAAGCATGCAACATATCCTCCAAGATTTGTATAAGTCTCTCTGATTGTCCATCTGTCTTTGGATGAAAGGTTGTGCTCATATTAAGTTTAGTCCCAAGTGCTCGTTTGAAAACTTCTCCAAAATTTGGAAGTGAAGTGAGGATCCCAATCTGATACTATGCTCTTGACATAAATCTCTGCCAATTTTTCTAGTGAATTGGTGAATCCTATCGGAAGAAAGTGAGCAGATTTGGTCAGTCGATCAACTATTACCCAAATTGCATCATGTCCAACACGAGTTCGCGGTAGTCCTGATACAAAGTCCATGGTAACATTTTCCCATTTCCACTCGGGGATGGGAAATGGTTGCAATACTCCGGTGGGATGTCGGTGCTATGCTTTAACTTTTTGAGATATCAAACATCTAGATACATATTCTGCTATATTTTTCTTCATTCTTGGCCATTAGTAGAGTTCACGTAAATCTCGATACATCTTGGTACTCCCTGGGTGCATGGTGTATATCGAATCACGTGTTGCTTCCATAATCTTTCTCTTTATGTTTGCATCATCTAGAATATAAACTCGACCTCTAAACACTAGTATCCCATCATCACGAGCTGAGTACTCTGTATGTTCCTCTTTTTGCAGTTGCTCTCGAAGTTCGTGAAATGTAGTATCCTTTTCTTGAGCCAATAGAATCCTCTCTAATAATACTGGTATGATCCTTGTGTGTGCAAGTAGAGCTCCATTTACTGACATTCCACATGATAAATGTAACTTTCTTATTTCTTCTAATTCACCTCTACACCTGTTTCTCAAACATGCCAATGTACTAGTACCAGTCTCTTTACGGCTTAAAGCATCCACAACTACATTAGCCTTCCTTGGATGGTAGTTTATAATCAAGTTATAATCAGCAATCAACTCCATCCATCTTCTTTGCCTCAAATTCAACTGTTTTTGTGTCTGAAAATACTTCAAACTTTTATGATCAGTAAAAACCTCACAAGTAGCTCCATATAAGTAATGTCTCCAAATCTCTAATGCAAATACAATGACCACAACTCTAGGTCATGAATAGGATAGTTTTGTTCATGCACCTTTAAATGTCTATAGGCATATGCGACAACTTTACCATGCTGCATTAAAACACAACCTAATCTTTTCTTCGAGGCATCACTGTATACCACAAAGCCATCGGTCCTAGATGAAATAGTTAAAATTGGTGTGGCAGTTAATTTCTCTTTCAATATCTGAAAGCACTGTTCATACTCATCGGTCCGCACAAATGATTCATTCTAAGAAGGTTGGCTCAGCAGATCCTCTACTTTATTTTAAATTAGCTTCCAAAATCAGCCTTCAACTTTTTATAATTATATATTTACCCTAAAACTTATAATGTATATATTTTTCTTCATTTTAAGAATGTGTAAAATAGATTTTTAGCAATTTATAGTTATCATGCATATATACATGCTAGAGTAAAATCACTTGACAAATTTATTTAGTAAAAGTAAAATATTTATTTAGGAGCAAAATAATAATTTCAGGACAAGGTAAACATTTATATGTGATCGTCACATATTTTCATATTGCTGTTATATCCACAATCTTTGCTTTTACTTTTTATATACATAACTATTTTTGCATTTCTTTTTATATTCACAATCCTTGTTTTCACTTTTTATATACATAAACGATTTTCATTCAAACTCAATGTTGGGGAGTGGGTGAATAGGAAGAGAAAAATAGAGAACACAATATATTTATCATTTTAATATATGTATATGTGTGTGTGTGGTACTATTATTTTTAAGATAGAAGAGAAATTTTATTTAAACATGGTGCCAATCGTATAAGTTATTACATATACAATTTCCTTCATCTAAACATTAGATAAGGCAAGAGTTCAAGACATATTTATATAATAAATGTATTAGTGTTTTAGAGCAATTAATAAAATACAAAATAGTTAGCTTAAAATACAATGTTGAGTGACATGACCAATAATAACTAATATATAGTTAATGATTTTATATCATCTTATACAGCATTTATAATTAATGATATTATATAATGTATATTATATATAATAATAATTTATTTACAAAAAATAAAAGAGAAAAATGAAAAAATATATTTGTGATTTTGGGGGCCATTATATATATATATATATATATATATATATATATATATATATATATATTGTTCTTTTTTTCATCTTTACGCACTCTATATAATTAATATATTTTTCAAAATAAATAGGGACCGTACACTTTCATCCACCATTGGTGACAGATATATTGAATTTTGAAAAAATATTTTATGTGTATTAATAAAAACAAAAGATTCTGTGTAACATCTTACTTTAGAGATGGTCTAAGCATATTTATTTTGAAGTGTGGTTTATAATTTTTTTATATATAAATTATTTGAGAAAATTATAATGAGTTAGGTTACTTTATTTTTTTAAAAAAATTTAAAATATACTTTTTGTACATGCTTGATTATTCTCGAATATTCTTGACTATTCTAGAATATTCTAAATTTTAAAAAAATATATAAATAAAAAATGTGATTGGAGTTAAATATATTATTACCAATATACTTTAGTTGGTATATATTCTAATACATATTTTAAATTCTCACTTTGTCATATTACAAACATAACCGATTGGATGTTATAAATATAGGTTTAGGTTGGTGAAATATGTCACTAGTCTAGGCTTGCTTAGTCATCAAATTTCCACCGCTTTTTGGCTTCTATAAACGGGTTTGATTTTTGTTGTTTTTTCATTTATTTCCTTTCTTTTCTCTCCCTAGGTTGCTTTCTCTTCTTTCTTTTCTTTTCCATTTCCCTTGCTTTCTTTTTCTTCACAGATTGCTCCTTTCTTTCTTCTCTTTGGTCTTTCTCCATTTTCTATTTGCTTTCTTTCTTCTTTTGGTTTGCTCTTTTTATTTTTCTTTCTTTTTCATTTCAACCGATTGTTCCTCCTCTTCTTTAAGGTAAGTTTAATGTTATTTTATTTATGATTTCTTTTATTTGTTTTGTGAGTTTTGGAATTTTTGAAGAAAGTATTTCGTTTATGTTTACTATAAAGTTTGGTTTAGTAAAAATTTTTTATTTGATTTAAATTTTTTATTTTAGTTTAATTTGAGTTAAGTTTCTTTGTTTTAGTTGCAACTTTTATATTTAAGAATTTAAAATATTAAAAGTGGCTAGATTTTAAAATTTGAGATTTAAATTAAAGTGATATTTTTATTCTCCTAAAGTGATATTTTTATTCTAAATTTTTACTATCTTAAACATTTAATATTTTGTATTTGTAAAATTTTATTTAAAATATATATATTATACTAAGGCATATATTTAAATATTTGAGAATATTTATTCTTTGTGAAATTTCATTAAAAATATATATATTAAATTAATATACAAATAAAAATATTTGAGAATATAATAATAATAATATTGTATTATTTTATTATAATATAATGATATTGATAAATATGACTATTTATAAAAAATATATGTTTATACAGTATTTAATAATTGAGTATTGTGATAGTTGTAAGTTTAGGTTCAAACTTACACCTATAATATCCAAGGGACGCTCATTCTATAACTTAAAATTTACCATCTTCAGGGTTTTCGATCAAGGGTTAGCTAATTGAATTTGTAGAAATTTTGCATGTTTTGTAAAATAGCAAGTAGTCCTAACACTTGCTACCAGGTGAGCTTACAAATCCCAAACTCACTATATTTTTAGTGTTGTCAAAATTTACTATTCACAAGTGGGAATATATTATTTTATTTTGAGGATTTCTTTTTACTACTTGTTTTAAATTGGAGAGGTTCTCCACGAGAATTACTTTAATTATTTATTTTAAATTGGAGAGGTTCTCCACCATATGTTTTTACTGATGCCTTAGAAATATTTCGGAGCGGTTCTCCAAATAAGTATAGATTTAATTTGAATTATCATAGTATTTGAACATGATCTATAAATGTAAGTAATCTTCGATAAATATTTTATTATGTGTTAGCCCTAAGGGTAAATCATGTAGTTTTGATAAATGACAAATATTGATGAAGACTAATATGTTTGAATATTTGTGTGATAGGATCTGTAAACAAAGAAGTATGAAGTCTCATTGCTTTGAAGCAAAAGTTCAAGAACAACTTCAGTTAAACAAAGTATTTGAAGTTTGAAGCATGCTGTTCTAAAGATGATCAAAAGGCATTGAAGACTTGAAGTGGAGAGTACATTTAACTTGTAGGTAAATTTCTATGTAAACTCTACACTTGCATGTCTTGGTTATCATTGAATGCATAAGAGAGAATAAAAAGAATCTTATGATCTTAAAAGGCTTTGAATGAATCTTTTTATGAAATATGTTAGTAAACTTCATATGTTCTTGTTTTTCAAGCTTATATATGGTTAAATAAGTTTTCTATACATATCAAATGTTTTTCAAACTCATTGAAGTTATATCTCAAATGATTTTACAAAGTTTGAAATTGCTTCCAAAAAATTCGGTCGTACGAATTTTGTAGCAAAAGTTTGCTACCATTCTTCCAAAGAAATTCGGAAGAAGATTCGGACGCAGCCAAAAAATTCGGTCGTCCAAATTTTTGGTCTTCAGCATGGTCACTGTTCTTCCAAAAAAATTCGGACGAAGTTTTCGGACGCAGCAAAAAATTCGGTCGTCCGAATTTTTGTTCTCAGCATGGTTACTATTCATCCAAAGAAATTCGGACGAAGATTCTGACGCAGCCAAAAATTTTGGTCGTCCGAATTTTCTGAAACTAGCCGTTTCTAGCCGTTTTATGAACGTTTTAACAGATTTTCAAATTTTATAAAAGCTATAAACGTGCAAATTTTTGTAACTCTTGAAATCTTTAAACCTCCAAGCATTCTAAAGCATTTAGCAAACATTTTTTAAGCTCTCTTATGTCTTGTGCATTCAATTGATCAATCCAAAGACATCAAAGTGTGAAGGTACAAATTTGTGTAATATCTTCCATCAAGTGGTAACTTCTACACACTCTCATTTATTTATCATATTCTGTAGTTCTACTAGCTCTAGTAAGGTTATCTTGATAACATAAAATCCTTTAGATAAGGGTGATCCTTCAAAGTGTGATTAAAGGTTGTTTAAGATATAAAACCATTAGTTTTGGTGAGCCTTGTATTGTAAACATTACTAGAAGAGGTTGTGAGTGTAAAACCATAGTTTGGTGAACCTCTCTTGTAATTTATAAACCTGAGCAATTAGTAGATTTGTTGAAATCCTTAAGTATGAGCTTAAGGTAGTGGATGTAGATCTTGAGGATCGAACCACTATAAATTGTTTGAGTTCTTTGCTATTGCTTTCATTACTGCCTTGCTATCAATTATCTCTAATTAGCTCATATAACTTGTTCTTGGTATAAACGCATAAAAAGTTTAAGTTTACGAAAATTAGCCAAATACCTAATTCACCCCCCTCTTAGGTATTTCAATTGGTATCAGAGCTAGAACTTCTTTGTGTGGCTTAACAACCTAGAAGACAAAGATCCTATGGCTAATATGTCAAACCTACCTTACCTAGAAGGATCCTCCACAAATAGACCACCTTTGTTTAATGGAACAAATTACACTTTATGGGAATCTAGAGTTAAGATTTATATTTGTTCTATTAATTTTGATTTGTGGAACATAATTGAGAAAGGTCCTTATGTCCCAATGAAAATGAATGCTGATGGAATAACCACAGTACCCAAGCTCACTGATGAGTTTGATGAGCATGATTCTAAGAAAATTACTTTAAATTATCATGCCATGAATATATTAAGTTGTGCTTTAGATGTTACTGAATACAATAGAGTTAGTGGATGTGATTATGCTCATGACATGTGGAGATTACTCCAAATTATGAAGGTACTAATCAAGTTAAAGAATCTAAACTTGCCATGTTAGTTAGAGATTATGAATTGTTTACCATGAAACAAGGAGAAAATATTAGTGATATGTTTACAAGATTCACTAACATTTTTAATGGCTTAAAATCTTATGGTAAAGGCTATTCTATGGGAGAGAAAAACAGAAAGATTTTAGATGCTCTACCAAAATCCTGGCAGCCTAAAACACTTGCCATTGAGGAATCCAAGGATTTGAAGACTCTTCCACTTGAAGAGCTCATTGGATCTCTACTGACTCATGAAATGAAGATGAAACGGCTAAATGACAAGGAGGATGAAGAAAAGGGAAGAAAAGGAGTTGTACTCAAGTCTTCAAATCACTTGAGTGAACAAGAACAGTCTTCAAGTGAAGAAGAAGGAGGAAACAGTGGAGAAGAAGAAATTGCAATGGCAGTAAGGAAGTTTAAACGATTCTACAAACAGGAGTTTCTCAAGAAAGGAAGAAAACCAGTCAAGAAGAGTGGACAATCCTCATCCTACAAACCTCAATATTTTGAATGTAAAAGCACAGAGCATCTTGTTGCTGACTGTCCTAAAGCTTTGGAAAAAGAAAGAGAAAGCAAAAACAAAAAGAAATCTGTCAAGAAAGGAAAAGGATTAGCTGGAACATGGGATCAACAAGAAAGTGGGGATGAAAGTGAAGGAAAGGCCAACATATGCTTTATGGCCATTGATGATGAGGTACAATCTTCACCATCTATTTCAAATGTGTATGATGATGATATTGATTTCAGTGATCTAATTGTTGAGTTATATGAAGAATTAAAAAAGGCTTCAAAAAGAAATAAAGAAATGAAACTCAAAATAAATGATTTATCTAATGAAAATTCAAAATTATGTGTTGAAAATGGAAAACTTCTTGAAACCATTAGTTGCATTACAACTATACAAAATATATCTTTTGAAAACAAAAAACTTTGCACTAGAATTATTTCTCTTGAATCAATGATAAAAGATCATGAGCTTCTAAAAAGGAAAGTTAATGATCTAACTTTATGCATTGAGAGATTTACAAATGGAAGGGAAAATTTGAATAAATTACTTGGGTTGGCTATCAAATATCTTCATTTATAAAACATGGTTTTGGTTTTACTCATGATTATTCTGCTCCAAAACAGAAAAAATCTTTTGCTAAAGAATCTTATCATTCTAGATCACATATTTGCTGCACTTATTGTGGTAAACATGGACACAAGGTTTCTAGATGTTATATCAAAAGAAAAATAGAAAGTGGTGTTAAAACCATTTGGAAAGTCAAAGAAACTTTTACTAACCCCCTTGGACCCAAGAAAATATGGGTACCAAAAATCACCCTTTCAAATTTGGTGTAGGTACAATTTGCCTCAAGATCAAGTGCCATAAAATAAATGATTTATCTAATGAAAATTCAAAATTATGTGTTGAAAATGGAAAACTTCTTGAAACCATTAGTTGCATTACAACTATACAAAATATATCTTTTGAAAACAAAAAGCTTTGCACTAGAATTATTTCTCTTGAATCAATGATAAAAGATCATGAGCTTCTAAAAAGGAAAGTTAATGATCTAACTTTATGCATTGAGAGATTTACAAATGGAAGGGAAAATTTGAATAAATTACTTGGCTATCAAATATCTTCATTTATAAAACATGGTTTTGGTTTTACTCATGATTATTCTGCTCCAAAACAGAAAAAATCTTTTGCTAAAGAATCTTATCATTCTAGATCACATATTTGCTGTACTTATTGTGGTAAATATGGACACAAGGTTTCTAGATGTTATATCAAAAGAAAAATAGAAAGTGGTGTTAAAACCATTTGGAAAGTCAAAGAAACTTTTACTAACCCCCTTGGACCCAAGAAAATATGGGTACCAAAAATCACCCTTTCAAATTTGGTGTAGGTACAATTTGCCTCACGATCAAGTGCCACAAAATGGTTCCTTGACAGTGGATGATCAAGGCACATGACTGGAAATGCATCACTTGTTAGTGAGCTTCAAACAACAAGTGAAGGTTTTGTCACATTTGGAGATAAGAAGAAAGGGAAAATACTTGGAATAGGTAACATTGGTAAAGGTTCTTTCCCTCTTATCAAGAAAGTATTACTTATTGAAGGTTTAAAGTATAATTTACTGAGTATTAGTCAATTATGTGACAATGGGTGCAAAGTAGAGTTTAAATGTGATACTTGTACTATTCTTGACAATGCAAGTAACAAAACTATCTTTGTTGCTAAAAGAGTTGGTAATGTATATGTGTTGTATCTTGATGAGCTTATTAAAAATGATATTAAATGTCTTGCCATTCATGACAATGATGGATTTTTATTGCATAGAAGATTAGGACATGTAAGCATGGATTTATTAAACAAATTTTCTACACAAGAGCTGGTAAGAGGATTACCTAAATTGCATTTTGGTAAAACTCGTCTTTGTGATGCCTGTCAATATGGAAAACAATCAAAAACTTCTTTTAAACCAAAAAAATGGTTTCTACCTCAAAACCTCTTGAACTAGTTCATATGGATTTATTTGGACCTATGAGGACTACTAGTCTTGGTGGTAAAAGCTATGCTTATGTGATTGTTGATGATTTTTCAAGATTTACATGGGTAATCTTCTTAGCACAAAAAGATGAAACATTTTATGAATTTTCAGAACTCTTCAAAAAGGTTCAAACCTCTCTTGATTGCAAACTGATTTCTATTAGAAGTGATAATGGAAGAGAATTTTGTAACCAAGACTTTACAAAATTTTGTGATGAATATGGTATTACTCACAATTTTTCAGCTGCCAAAACACCTCAACAAAATGGTGTTGTTGAGAGGAAAAACAGAACCTTACAAGAAATGGCTAGATCAATGCTTTGTGAAAACTCATTACCAAAGTATTTTTGGGCTGAAGCTGTAAATACAACTTGTTATATCATGAACAGAGTTTTACTAAGACCTTTTATAAGAAAAACACCTTTTGAACTTTTATTTGACAAAACTCCATCAATTGTCTATTTCAAAGTTTTTGGTTGTAAGTGCTTCATTTTAAACACTAGTAATTATCTTGGTAAGTTTGATAGAAAATCAGATGAAGGAATTTTTCTTGGTTATTCATCTAATAAAAAAGCATATAGAGTCTATAATAAAAAGACATTGTGTGTTGAAGAAACTATTCATGTAACCTTTGATGAATCTAACATTTATCTTCAAAGAGGAAATGAAGATGATGCAGGCACATCAATGGTTGAAAATCATACTCAACACCAAGCTCCCACAATGGAAGATCATGCCAAAGAAGAAGAAATAATGGAGCAAGAACAAGATGGTCAATCAAGCAATGATCAAGAACTTCCAAAGGATATCACATATGCAAAAGGTCATCCTAAGGAGCAAATCATTAGTGATGTCTCCCAAGGAGTTAAAGCAAGGCGGTACTTTATTGATAACTTTGCTCTTTTATCTCACATTGAACCAAAAAATATTGATGATGCATTGTGTGATAATTTCTGGATTATTGCTATGGAAGAAGAGTTAAATCAATTTGAGAGAAATAAAGTTTGGACTCTTGTTCCTAGACCTCATGATCATTCTGTTATTGGTACAAAATGGGTTTTTAGAAATAAGTTAAATGAACTAGGAGAAGTTGTTAGAAATAAAGCTAGACTTGTTGCTCAAGGTTTTAACCAAGAAGAAGGCATTGACTATGATGAGACTTTTGCTCCTGTGGCCAGATTAGAATCTATAAGAATACTTTTGGCATTTGCTTGTTTTAAAGGTTTTAAACTATTTCAAATGGATGTCAAAAGTACTTTTTTACATGGTTTTATTGAAGAAGAGGTTTATGTAGAACAACCTCCTGGTTTTATTCATGAAAAATTTCCAAATTATGTGTATAGGCTAACCAAAGCTCTATATGGATTGAAACAAGCTCCAAGAGCTTGGTATGAAAGATTGAGTGGCTTTCTTCTTTCAAAAGGCTTTACAAAAGGAAAAGTGGACACAACTCTTTTTATAAAAACATCTTCTAAAAATGATATTTTACTTGTGCAAATCTATGTTGATGATATTATATTTGGTGCTACTAATACATCTCTTTGTGAAGATTTTGCCAAATCAATGCAAAATGAACTTGAGATGAGCATGATGGGAGAACTAAATTTCTTTCTTGGACTACAAATTAAACAAGTCAAGGATGGAGTCTTCATCAATCAAGCAAAGTATACCAAAGAGCTACTAAAAAGATTTGGAATGGATCAAGCAAAAGGAATAGGTACTCCAATGAGTTCATCAACTAAACTTGACAAAGATGAGAAAGGTAAAAATATTGATGAAAAATTGTACAGAGGTATGATTGGAAGTTTACTCTATCTCACTGCTAGTAGACCAGATATTATGTTTGTTGTTTGCTTGTGTGCTAGATTCCAATCATGTCTTAAAAAATCTCATCTAATTTCTGTCAAACGAATATTTCGTTATTTGATTGATACACATGACTATGGTCTTTGGTTTTCTAAAAGTTCATCTTTTGAACTTATTGGATACTCTGATGCTGACTATGCTGGATGCAAAGTTGAGCGTAAAAGTACAAGTGGTCATTGTCAATTTCTTGATAGTTGTCTAGTGTCTTGGTTTAGTAAAAAGCAGGCTTGTGTATCTTTATCCACATCAGAAGCTGAATACATAGCTGCAGGAAGTTGTTGTGCACAATTATTATGGATGCAACATAACTTACTTGATTATGGTCTTAACTTTAAGTGTGTGCCTATACTATGTGATAATACTAGTGCTATCAATTTGAGCATTAATCCCGTTCAACACTCTAAGACCAAGCATATAGAGATAAAACATCATTTCATTCGTGATCATGTGATTAAGAAAGATATATGCTTAGAACATGTAAATACAAATGATCAAATTGCTGACATATTTACAAAGCCTTTGGCTGAGGAAAGGTTTAATCACCTAAGAAGACTCTTAGGAATTTCAAAATTCAATGACTAATGTGTGTATTAATGTTGTGATGAAAACATAAATTTTTTGATCAAAATTCGAACGCAGGACAGAAAATTCGGTCGACCGAATTTTCTGAACTAAAGAGATAGAAACTTTCGACCGAAAATTCAGACGCAGACCTAAAATTCGGTCGTCTGAATTTTACGGATGCACCCTTTAAATGAAAATCGAACGGTTTCTTCCAAACATTACAACTTCTGAATTTTATATCCTTTCAAAACCTCTCATACCCATTCACGTCCGAATCAAAATCCCTTCAAATCCTTACATTCTCTTTCCGATTTGCCTTCATTTTTGAACTCCTAACCCTAAATTCTTACCAAAAATTCAGAACCTCTAAACAGAAACATATAAATGGTGAGAACAAAGAGGCCTAATGTTGAGAAAGGCAAGGGAAAGGCTAAAGAAGAAAATGAAGATCCAATCCTCAACCAACCCAGAAGAATTCGAATTCCTCAAACTTTATCTGGGGTTGACAGGTTTGTCTCTATAAAAGCTACTCATGAATTTGATGAATGGAATAAAAATAGCATAAAGATTATTCCTGGATATAAGGTGGATGCTGATAAACTTTCTAGCATGGATATGGTCCTGTCTTGTTTCAATGATGTTTGCTGGAGTAGTTTACTGTTTATCAATGAAGATTTTTATCCTACTTTGGTATATGAATTCTATGCAAACCTAAAGGAAGGAAGAATTGAGACTGTTGGGGATAATAGGATTCAATGTTATTCAACTAGAGTATCCCAAGTTGATATTGAATTTAGTGAAGCCCTAATTAACAGAATTTGTGGGGTAGGTGACAGTGGGGCTAGATATTATGCACCCTCAATGCATTGCTATGAATGTGAACTCTTTACATATGATAGATTTGAACAAGAATTTACCAATGGAAGAGAGTTTAGATCTATAAAAGAGAGGAAAATCAAGAATTTGGATGCTAGAGGTAGAGTATTGCATCATATGGTAACTACTATGATTGTTCCTAACTTTGGACATAAATCATCAGTAGGTAATATGCATATGGTATTAATGTTGGCATTGCATGAACAAAGGAAAATGAACTTTGGATATATAGCCTTAAGACACATGATTACTGCTAGAAAAACAGTAACCAAGGCATTCCCTTTTGGAAGGCTATTGACAAAGATCTTTAAGCATTTTAAGATTAAACTCCCAGGAAGAGGGCAAGCCTTTAAAAGTGGAGAAATATACACTGATGAATCCCTTAAGAGAATGCAGCTTATTCTTGATGATGATGGGGTATGGAAAACAAAAAGAGAATCCTCTCCAAAAAGGTTAGGAAGAGAAGAAAAGACAGAAAGTGTAGAAGAGGAAGTAGAGGAGGATGAAGATGAGGAAGATGAGGAAGAGACCCTTGCAAGAGAAATGAAAACAAAGAGGAAGCATGATACCTCAAGTGAGGGGGAGCAACCACAATCAAAAAGGAGATTGTTTGAAGAAGAAACTGAAGATAAGTCAAGTGGTGAAGGAATAACTAGAGGTGACACTATTATAGCCAAAGCATTCCAAGAAGCCTTGAACAATCAAATCAAGGAAATGGAGAAAATGTATAAGTTCTTTGAATCATTTGCTCCATTGGTACTAGGAAAATTGGATGGACTGGAAAGTAGAGTGAAACACATTGAAGAAATTCTAATGAGAAACACTTAAAGTGGTGAAGGACCCTCTAGGTCTCAAGATAAAAATAAGGAGGATGATGATAAAGAGGAAGCCAAGAAGGACAACGATGATGACAGTAATAATGGGAATGATCAAGGAGGAAATGATGAGACAGTGGCAGAACAGGAAGAAGAAGAAGAAAATGTTCATGAAGAGCCACAAGAAGCAGGGAGCCAAGTAGCTCAAGCTGAAATTGTCTCACCCTCACACATCTCCTTCAGTCAAGGAAGAGTGAAGCACTTGGCCATCAAGAAAGGGATTAGCAGAGCCTCTTCATCAACATCACAAGACTAAGCATTTCTTCCATTCTATTTACTGATTTTTCTTTAAGTTGTTTACATTATTAGCTATGCATTTAATGTCAAAACTTTCTTAAGTACTTTTCTTGTATCTTATGTAATAGTGAAGCTCAATGATGAAATCTCAGTGATGAGAGCTTCCTTTATGTGTTAAATTGTTAATCTCATTTTCATTGACCCCATCTTTGACTGATGACAAAAGGGGGAGAAGAAATGAGGATGACAAAATGTGTGAAAAGCTGCTGTATGGGATGAGATAATGAATTTTCTGTATATGAATTTTCTGTATGCATGTTTTATGAGTCTTATGTCTCAATCCTATAGATGTATTCTGTGTGTTTTCTGTAAATGAATAACTTGCTCTTGAATTGTTACTCTATGAAAACTCTATGAAAACATTTGAATGCATGAGCTATAACTTGTTGCCAAAAAGTATTCTATTGTTGTTCAAATTGATCTAAATCTGTTTTAATCTCTTATATTATGTTTGAAAAACCTTAGGCATTGATTATATTGAATTTTTACAGTTTGTACTTAAGATTTAAAAAATTCGGATGCAAGATTAAAAAAATTCGGATGCATGCATATTTTGTTACCAAAATGTGCTCTATTGTTGTTCAAATTGATTCAAAATTATTTTAATCTCTTCCACTATGTTTGAACAACCTTAGAAAAGCTTATTTTAAAAAATTAAAGCTTTCATTTCACTTATTTTATAATTCGGACTTGATATGTCAAAATTCGGATGCATAGCATCTCAAGTCCAAACCTGTTGAAAAATGAGCACATTCTAAGGGGGAGCATTTGTAATCTTTTCTGTCCTTTAAAACCTCTCTTAGAAGTTGTTTTAATGTTTGAATGCTATATCTTCTATCCTAGTTGTTGGAAGGAAGGAGGCAAATGGAGGTTGGTTGGGTTATAGGCTCACATTGAGCCATTTGAATGTCAATGTGCTAAATTGGTTATCTTCTATCATTGACATCAATACTTCTTTATACTACATTTTTTAAATCCATCACATTTTGCATCAAAGTTTGTCATCATCAAAAAGGGGGAGATTGTTAGCCCTAAGGGCAAATCATGTAGTTTTGATAAATGACAAATATTGATGAAGACTAATATGTTTGAATATTTGTGTGATAGGATCTGTAAACAAAGAAGTATGAAGTCTCATTGCTTTGAAGCAAAAGTTCAAGAACAACTTCAGTTAAACAAAGTATTTGAAGTTTGAAGCATGCTGTTCTAAAGATGATCAAAAGGCATTGAAGACTTGAAGTGGAGAGTACATTTAACTTGTAGGTAAATTTCTATGTAAACTCTACACTTGCATGTCTTGGTTATCATTGAATGCATAAGAGAGAATAAAAAGAATCTTATGATCTTAAAAGGCTTTGAATGAATCTTTTTATGAAATATGTTAGTAAACTTCATATGTTCTTGTTTTTCAAGCTTATATATGGTTAAATAAGTTTTCTATACATATCAAATGTTTTTCAAACTCATTGAAGTTATATCTCAAATGATTTTACAAAGTTTGAAATTGCTTCCAAAAAATTCGGTCGTCCGAATTTTGTAGCAAAATTTTGCTACCATTCTTCTAGAGAAATTCGGAAGAAGATTCGGATGCAGCCAAAAAATTCGGTCCTCCGAATTTTTGGTCTTCAGCATGGTCACTGTTCTTCCAAAAAAATTCGGACGAAGTTTTCGGACGCAGCAAAAAATTCGATCGTCCGAAATTTTGTTCTCAACATGGTTACTATTCATCTAGGGAAATTCGGACGAAGATTCGGACGCAGCCAAAAAATTCAGTCGTCCGAATTTTCTGAAACTAGCCGTTTCTAGCCGTTTTATGAACGTTTTAACAGATTTTCAAATTCTATAAAAGCTATAAACGTGCAAATTTTTGTAACTCTTGAAATCTTGAAAACTCCAAGCATTCTAAAGCATTTAGCAAACATTTCTTAAGCTCTCTTATGTCTTGTGCATTCAATTGATCAATCCAAAGACATCAAAGTGTGAAGGTGCAAATTTGTGTAATATCTACCATCAAGTGGTAACTTCTACACACTCTCATTTATTTATCATATTCTGTAGTTCTACTAGCTCTAGCAAGGTTATCTTGATAACATAAAATCCTTTAGATAAGGGTGATCCTTGAAAGTGTGATTCAAGATTGTTTAAGATATAAAACCATTAGTTTTGGTGAGCCTTGTATTGTAAACATTACTAGAAGAGGTTGTGAGTGTAAAACCATAGTTTGGTGAACCTCTCTTGTAATTTGTAAACCTGAGCAATTAGTAGATTTGTTGAAATCCTTAAGTGTGAGCTTAAGGTAGTGGATGTAGATCTTGAGGATCGAACCACTATAAATTGTTTGAGTTCTTTGCTATTGCTTTCATTACTGCCTTGCTATCAATTATCTCTAATTAGCTCATATAACTTGTTCTTGGTATAAACGCATAAAAAGTTTAAGTTTACGAAAATTAGCCAAATACCTAATTCACCCCCCTCTTAGGTATTTCAATTGGTATCAGAGCTAGAACTTCTTTGTGTGGCTTAACAACCTAGAAGACAAAGATCCTATGGCTAATATGTCAAACCTACCTTACCTAGAAGGATCCTCCACAAATAGACCACCTTTGTTTAATGGAACAAATTACACTTTATGGGAATCTAGAGTTAAGATTTATATTTGTTCTATTAATTTTGATTTGTGGAACATAATTGAGAAAGGTCCTTATGTCCCAATGAAAATGAATGCTGATGGAATAACCACAGTACCCAAGCTCACTGATGAGTTTGATGAGCATGATTCTAAGAAAATTACTTTAAATTATCATGCCATGAATATATTAAGTTGTGCTTTAGATGTTACTGAATACAATAGAGTTAGTGGATGTGATTATGCTCATGACATGTGGAGATTACTCCAAATTATGAAGGTACTAATCAAGTTAAAGAATCTAAACTTGCCATGTTAGTTAGAGATTATGAATTGTTTACCATGAAACAAGGAGAAAATATTAGTGATATGTTTACAAGATTCACTAACATTTTTAATGGCTTAAAATCTTATGGTAAAGGCTATTCTATGGGAGAGAAAAACAGAAAGATTTTAGATGCTCTACCAAAATCTCGGCACTTAAAAACACTTGCCATTGAGGAATCCAAGGATTTGAAGACTCTTCCACTTGAAGAGCTCATTGGATCTCTACTGACTCATGAAATGAAGATGAAACGGCTAAATGACAAGGAGGATGAAGAAAAGGGAAGAAAAGGAGTTGTACTCAAGTCTTCAAATCACTTGAGTGAACAAGAACAGTCTTCAAGTGAAGAAGAAGGAGGAAAACAGTGGAGAAGAAGAAATTGCAATGGCAAGAAGGAAGTTTAAACGATTCTACAAACAGGAGTTTCTCAAGAAAGGAAGAAAACCAGTCAAGAAGAGTGGACAATCCTCATCCTACAAACCTCAATATTTTGAATGTAAAAGCACAGAGCATCTTGTTGCTGACTGTCCTAAAGCTTTAGATAAGGGTGATCCTTGAAAGTGTGATTCAAGATTGTTTAAGATATAAAACCATTAGTTTTGGTGAGCCTTGTATTGTAAACATTACTAGAAGAGGTTGTGAGTGTAAAACCATAGTTTGGTGAACCTCTCTTGTAATTTGTAAACCTGAGCAATTAGTAGATTTGTTGAAATCCTTAAGTGTGAGCTTAAGGTAGTGGATGTAGATCTTGAGGATCGAACCACTATAAATTGTTTGAGTTCTTTGCTATTGCTTTCATTACTGCCTTGCTATCAATTATCTCTAATTAGCTCATATAACTTGTTCTTGGTATAAACGCGTAAAAGGTTTAAGTTTGCGAAAATTAGCCAAATACCTAATTCACACCCCCCTCTTAGGTATTTCATTATGTATTTTAGAAAGTCATGTGTATTTTCATAGCATATTTGGGAAAAACTTGCATTTACATGTTTGGACTGGAAGACGGTTGTTATTTTGAAGATATGTTGAAACTGGATTTGGTTATGAATTTGGAATCATTTGGATGGCTACTTGAGTAGCCTCTATGTTTGAAAAGGTGAATAAAAACTCCTTCCTGACCATATATGATTTGGACAAGATATAAACCTGAAACGTCAGTGGATTGCACTATACGTGGCTAGTCCCCCGTACTAGGGCATCTTCCACTGGCTTGGAATGTACAAACTGTGTATTGTGGATCCACTTTATAAGGACGCAGTATGTGAGAGAGGGTGTGGCCCAACTGGTACAGCGCTTATCTGTCTGTGGATCACCAGGGCTAGACTGGTAGGTGCCCCAGATCCTTAGCCTGGTTTCTGTCTGGGGAGGTATAAGGTAGTGTGTAAATCGAACGTTCATCCTGGTGTATGACTGGTATTGACTACGGGATGCCGGGATTTAAGTCCTGATGACCCCGTTATTGGCTCCGGTTATTTTACCGTTAAGCAAGAATCTGAATATTTGTCATGTTTGAGAAATTTTGATTTAAGGAGCTATGCTGATGTGTCTTGCTTTGTTCAGACTTTCAAGCTAAGCCCAAAACTTGATCATGAGATTTGTGCATGATTTTAGAACAAGAAAACTTATTTACGTATAAAGTATTTTTGAACTACAATGCATATGCATCTACCCTCATATTCTGGAAATCTCACATTTTGAAAACACACCATCACACATGTGAACTCATTGAGCTTTCCAGCTCACAGATATTTTTAATGTTTATTTTTCAGATAACATAAATCATGGATCAGAACAGCGATTCTTTGATTCGCTTCGGAGTTAGCTCGTTGAAGGGCTTACATATGGGTTTGACCAGAGAGAGAGAGAAGTCTATTTTACAGCTATTTGTAAATGAATGTTGAATTTTCTTAATATAAGATATAGGATCTACCTATATACCTGTATACATCTGCTGATGTTTTCTATAATTGTATTATATGTATACTTTTCTCCTTTATTTTTCTCCAAACGCGATTCGTAGTTGCACACATCAGTGCCGAGAGGCACGCTGGTACCTTACTCAGCCGCATGAAATCTAGCAGAGGTGTTGGGGGTATCACAGTTGGTATCAGAGCTTGAGGTTCATTACTAAGTTTGAATTGATAGATCCTGAATAAGTCATAGGTGGTTGTTACGTAGGTTTTAACCGTTCGGAGATGATTCGTTATTTCTAGTACTATGAGATATATTTCTAATGAGACCAGCATCGCTGCTAGTAGATGTGTTTGAGAGTGATTTAGTAGATAGGCCTACTACGGGAGCCTTAATGATAGGAAGAGTCGTTGAGAATATCCCTAGAGAATTACTTTTGAGCCTGGACTTGTCGGAATACTTTCGATAGAAATACTGTCATTAGAGAGAGATTACTAGATTCACCAAATCTTGTTGACCCTATTACTATTATTTCTGAAGCAATCTCTATATTTACTCTAACAATCTTTTCATTCTTGATTTTTGTCATCATTGTCTGAGTTGGCTAGTCCATATTTCTATCTTCAATATGTGCTATATAAGGATCATATCTAAGCAATGGAAGAGCATTTTGCGAAGTTAAAAATGGAGTTACGATGATTAGATCGTCCACTAAGCTATTTATGTCATGATAGAAAACATTGGGCTATTAAAGCTGACATGTTAAAGGAGCTGTTAGATGTGATGGTTGAAGCTCATGCTGCTAATCTATGTGAGATTGACAAAGTGACTCAGAAACATGATAGTTTGATGATGTGGTAAGATATGACTTTGATAACTGGCAAAGCTTAGTCTCCAATGATTCTAGAATATTTAAGGGTTCGAGCAAAATTCTCATGAAGCTGTGACCCTTAGATAAAGATCTTTATTTGATTATTTATATACTTTCTCTTTTGTTATGTGTCTATGTGTGTGTAGGATTATCTGAATTTTGACCACAGTCCATTAGGGCTTGAGATCGTATAGGATCTCGAATTTTATGATGTAGTGAGCCGTTTCTTGAGTATATTGTATGTTTTGGATAAGATGACTTGGAAGGTCATATATCTTATGCCTCTAACTCTATGGTTGATCTGTGAATATATGGATATACAACACCACTCTTTCTAGATATGATATCAATTTTCTTTGAGATTATAATTATGTGTATGGTATTAGATATGTTTATATTTAGTTGTGCTTTTGTGTGAAGGGTAAGCTACAAATCTTTATACACGCACACTAAGTTAGTCACGGTAGAAACCTATGAACTTTACTAACTCTCTGACTCTATAAACAAGACTTAGGTTTCCAACTGTCCTTCATCACTATGTTCATTAGTACTCTATTAAACATTTTTCTCATCAAACTAGAGTACTTATACATCTTGGATTCTTACGTTTGTTTGCAAGCATGCCTTTTGCACTATATATCCCTACATCTTTCTACGTGATAGATTATCAGATAATGGTTAGTATTCCGATGGGAGGCTTTAGAGTATCTGAGAAAAGGCATATCCTGAATGTCGTATTTATGTCGAGAACACAGGATTGCTTGGGACTTTGGTTGCTTTATCTTTAAAAGAATACGATGTGATATTATGAATGGACTGATTATTTAAATAGTATGCATAAGTGGATTGTTGACAGAAAATAGTCATATTTAGTTGACCAGGTCAGTCAATTCTTGAGTTCAAAGGCAAATAAAACTAAGGCATAGACTTGTTTAATTTTTGGAATGGAAGTTAGGAATGTTTAGTATATTTATTGAATAAGCATGGAGAGAAGCTGAAGTTGAATTTGATATTCATAGTTAAGGAATTTATAGACTCTTTCCAAAGGAATTGAGAACCTTATCTCAAGCGAGAAGTGGAGTTCAGTATTGAATTGAAACCATGGCCAAAATATTGTACTAAATGATACAAAAATAATTAAAAGTGTTCAAGGAAAAGTTAGGTCTATTGCAGCAAAGGTTATCCACCCAAGCACATCTCCATGGAGAGCACCTGTGTTATGTGTTAAAAAGAAAGAGAAAACATTGGGAATGTATAGAGACTATTGGAGATTGAATAGTGTCTGAGCCAACAAGAACAAATATCCACTATCATTCACTGATGAGTTGTTTGATCAGCTTGAGGAGTTGAGTGCTACTCTAATTGATTTAAGATAGGAATATTATCCACTACGAGTGAAAGCACAAGATGTTCCAAAGACTGCTTTAATACTCAGTATGGGCATTCAAAATTTGTAGTCATTCCCTTTGAAATAAAGGGTGCACTAGCTATTTTCATGGATCTGATGCATAAAGTTTCTTCATTTTTATGAATCAACTTGATGTTGTTGTCATCGATGATAACCTTGGGTACTCACTAAATCTTGAGACACATGAGTGACATCTTATAACCATATGTTAGACTCTTCGGGTATGTAACTTGTATGCTAAATTCAGTGAATGGGAATGTTGGATAGAACAAGTAACTTTTTCTGGTTACACTATTACCTGTGAAGATATATCTTTGGTCCCTCAAGGTAGAAACAATGACATGTTGGGAACAATCCAAAACATCAACCAGAATACGTAGCTCTTTGGGAATAACTGTTTGTCATAAGGATCTCTGCACCTCTGACAAAGTTAATAATTACCGGCAATGATATATTCATGTACTAAACAACAAAACACATGCTTGCTTTTTACTATACCACGAAACTAAATAGCTACCTAGAAATGAACAATGACCACTAGTACTTTTGAGCTTGACTTTGCAATTGACATAGTCCGTATTTGTATAAGTAACAAGCTCAAAGTAAGAAGATTTTGTAAACCATAAGCCATAATCATTTGTATCTACAAGATAACACGTTTGACAGCTGATAAGTGAGATTCTTTGGGATATGAATGAAATCTAGCACATAGGCACACGATAAATATAATATTGGCTCTACTTCTAGTTAGATAGAGTAAGCTACCAACCATATCTCAATATACTTTTTCATCAACTTTTATCTCCTTCATCTTTGTCAATTTTAGTTGATGAACTCATAGACCTATTCCTTTTGCTTTATCCGTTCCAAACCTCTTAGCTTCTTGGTGTAATTGCTTGATTTCAAATGCACTTTGTATCTTAGCAAACTCATCACAGAGAAAGGTGTTAGTAGCACAACAAAATAATGTCATCTACAAAATTTGTACAAGTAAGAAATCTTTGTTGCAAAAGGTTTTGATAAAAAGTGTTGTATCAACCTTCACACCAAAACTAAGGCGCTTGTTTTAAGCCATATTAATATTTTGAAAGTTTAAAGACATGATTTGGGAAATTTTCATGAGTAAAACCAGTTACATATACTTCTTCTTCAATAAAACCATTTGGCAAAACACTTTTTGCATCCATTTGAAAACGTTGAAAACCTTCAATGCAAGCTAATGAAAAAGCATTCTAATGGACTCAAACCTAGCTATCGGAGCAAAGGTCTTATCATAATCAATGCCCTCTTCTTGATTGAATCTTGGGCAACAAGTCTAACTTTATTTCTAACAACTTCACTATTCTAAAAACTCATTTTGTACTAATAACAAGGTGATCAAGGGGTCTTTGGATAAGGTTCAAACTTTATTTCTTTTCAAATTGATTTAATTCTCTTACATGGTAATAACCCAAAATTCACCACACAAGGCATTATCAATGTTTTTAGGCTCAATATGAGATAAAAGAACACAATTATCAGTGAAGTACCGTCTTATTTTAACTCCTTGGGAGACATTATCAATGATTTTCTTCTTAGGGTGGCCACTTCTATATCTTAAATGCTTTGAAAGATGTTGATCACTACTAGGTTTGCTTTCTTGTACTTGTTCTACCATTTTCTCTTCATTAGCATGATTGTCCAATGTTGGTGCTTGAAGATGAGTATGATCATCATTCATTGAGGTACGTACATTATCTTCATCTCTTCTTGCAAGATAGATGCTAGATTCATCAAAGTTAAAATGAATGGTTTCTTTAACACATCAATTTCTTTTATTATAAACTCAATATGTCTGTTTATTTAATGAATAGCCAATGAAAATACCTTCATCTGATTTTCTATCAAACTTTCCTACATTATCACGAGTATTCAAGATAAAACATTTACAACCAAGCACCTTAAAATATGCTATTGAAGGATTTCTACCAAAGAGATGTTCAAAAGAATTTTTTCATAAAAATGGTCTTAAAAAAACTCCATTCATCACATAGCATGCGGTGTTTACGCTTCGTCCAAAAAATATTTTGGTAATGAATTTTCACAAAGCATAAACCTAGCAATTTCTTGTAAAGTGCAAATTTTCCTTTCAACTACACCATTTAGTTTTGGAGTTTTGGCAGCTGAAAATTATGGAAAATTCCATTTTCATTGCAAATTTTTGTGAAAACTTGATTTTAAAATTCTCTCCCATTGTTATTTCTAATTCAAATCAATTTTCTTCAAGAAAGGTTTGAACCTTTTTGAAAAGTTTGACAAATTCCTAAAAAGCATCATCTTTTTGAGCAAGGAAGAGTACGCAAGTGAATCTTGAAAAATCATCAACTATCACATAAGCATATCTTACCACCAAGACTAGTAGTCCTCAAAGACTCAAATAAATCCATATGAACATGCTCAAAGGTTTGAGATAGAAACTATTTTCTTGTGTTTGAATTTGTTTTCCATATTGACAAGCATCGTCAAATGTAACAAATCCTTCATTTGTAACTTGAAACTCACTAATAGATGAAGTATTTCCTATCATGTATCTTGAGCATATGGTATCAAGGAATCACTTAGTGGTACTTGATCTTGGAGAAAAATGTAACTACACCAAATGAGAAGAAGTGACTTTTGGTACCCATATAAGTGTAACAAGTATGAAAATTAAACTAGAAGTGGTTCCAACAAAGAAATTCTTATATTTAGGCACATTGTTAACGTAATTGTAGTCAAGACCATTTTTAACAAGAGGGATCTTTGAGTTCGAAGAAGTTTGTCTAGATTATCCCTTTGGTAAATTTTTCAAAACAAAATGTAAGATCATCTATCCTTTTAAAGATTTCATGATCAAGGAGATTTTCTCATCTGAAGAGATCTTTTCACAAGGAATTTTGTTTTCAAGGGACATATTTTGTAAAAAGAAATTTAAAACTTCTTTTTTAATATTCAAGAATTCAATGGAATCAAGAATCTTTTGTTTTCACAAATAATTTTAAATTATCATTCAACAACTCATCAATTTTTATCTTATTTATTGTGTCTTTTTGAAAGTCTTTTCAATTCACTATAAATATCGACAAGAAGATTACTAGGATCATCAATATCATCATCACAATAAGTATAGGTAGAAGGAGTACGTCGTACCTTATCTTCCATTGCCACGAGGCATACATTAGCTCTCTCATCATCCTCTTGTTCAGTCTCTTCATTTGCATGTTGATCCCAAGTACCAACATGTCATTTTCCTTTCTTCAATGACCTTGTCTTCATTGGATTTGCTTCCCTTTCCTTCTCCAAGGCTTTAGGACAATCAGCAACATGGTGCTCAGTGCTTTTGCATTCATAACATTATGGTCTAAATAGGGATAAAGATTGACCACCTTTCTTGAAAGGTCTCTTGAAAGGTCTCTTGCCCTTCTTGAGAAATCCCTTTTTGTAGAACATTTTAAAATTACCATTGCCATTTTATCATCTTCATCACCTTCTTATTCATCACTAGATGAATCCTCTCGTTCACTAGGATTATCACTAGCTTTGAGAACAACTCATTTCTTCCTTTTTCTTCATCTTCTAGATCTTTTAATCTTTTAATCTTCATTTCATGAGTAAAGAGTAATCTTTTATTCACATTCTTTGATTCTTCAATGGCAACTGTCTTTGGCTGCCATGACTTTGGAAGTACATCCATGATCTTCCTATTTTGTTCTCCAAGAGAATAGTTTTTCCCATTAGACTTCAACCCATTTGAGATATTAGTAAATCTTCTAAACATATCACTAATATTCTCTCCTCACTTCACTAAGAATAATTCATAATATCTAACAATCATAGCAAGCTTTGATTCTTTAACTTGCTTAATCTCTTCATGTGTCACTTGAAGAAGCTTCCACATATCATGGGCGGTTTCATATCTACTCACCCGGTTGTATTCCTTGATGTCTAAAGCACAACTAAGGATGTTCATGGTTTGATAATTCGAGGTCATGTTTTTTGAATCACTTTCACCAAATTCTTCAATAGTCTTTGATTCTCTTGTGATTCCATTGGCTTACAACTTCATTGGGATATAAGAAACTTTCTCAATGATATTCCATAAATCAAAGTTAATAGAACAAATATAAAACTTAATTCTAAATTTTCAAAAAGAGTAATTTGTTCTATTAACTAGTAGAGATCAAATTGTAGTAGATCCTTCCAAATAATGGAGGTATGAAATATTAGCAATAAGATATTTACTTCAAAGTTCTTAAACCACAAAAGAAGTCTTGCTCTGATACGAATTGAAAGACCTAAGAGGAGAGTGAATTAAGTCTTTGGCTAATGTTTGAAATCTTTTCCTTGTAGAAATCTCTTTTAGAAAATCACAACCTCCAAGTATTTAATGTGATAGAAAGAGAGTGGTTGAAGTTAAGATGACAAATAAATATGACAAAAACAAATGTCACCACAACAAATGACTAGGGGTATTCATTATTTGGTACAATCCAAAAAACTTAACTGAATTGAACTGAGATACACATTTCGATTCTGTTTTTGAAATTTTGGTTTGGTTGATAAAAAATTGTATAATTCAATTTGACTTTCAGTTTCTGCACTGAAACCGAAAATCGAACCAAAAAAAAATTCTAAAAAATTGATATATGATCGCATTTTGGTAATGAGTGATTGGCATAACAACACTTTACCAAAATGCGTTCTATTGGTAAAAATTTGAATTTTTAAAATAAATTGTTGTTTAATGCATTTCAGTAATACATTGTTAAGCCAAGAACTCATTACCAAAATGTGTTCATATTCAGCATTTTCCAATTTTGGTTTTCAACCGAACTGGTCTGAACAGAACCAAATTATTTCGATTCGGTTTGGGTTTTGTAATTTTTTAAAAAAACTGGACCAAAATCCGAATGATCACCCCTACAAATGACGAAAGAAGTTTGATCAATTTAATGCAATCAATGATTTAAGAAAAGGGACTAATAATTTATAGTGATTCAATATGTTCAAGATCTACATTCAATACCATGAGTCCACATTCAAGGATTTTAATCAATTCCACTAAATTAACAACGCACGCAAGTACATAAGAGAGTTACCCTACAAGGGTTTTACACCAATAACCTCTTTTACAATTCAATAAACAAAGTTCACCCTCGCCAGAGTTTATGTCCTCAAGATAACCTTGAATAAACAACTAGAAGTTGAAAGATAGAAAGATGTTACCTAAAAAATTAGTAAATAATAAATAAGAGGAATGGTAGATGATAAATAAGATAAGAGATAGAAAGATGTTAGCTAGCACTAGCACTACCTCACTTATTCTTTGGAATATTGGATTTATCATATGTAGCAAAAGAAAAATGAATTTTTTGAACATCTCAAGATAATGGCTTGTAAAGCTTTTCAAAGAATGCAAAAGTTATGAAATATGAAGTTTAAGCCTTTTACATCATTCAAATTTGAAATGCAACGTTCAAATAACAGAAAATAATAGTAGATCATCTTAACTTTCTATTCACTAGGCTGATTAAGAAAATTTAGTAAACCGAATTGGGACCTCTACGTCCGAATTTCTTTGGAAATTCTATAGTATTAAGAACATTCAAACGTCCGAATTGGAGTTTGAACTTTTTCAAACTTTGTAAAATCATTTGAAACTTAATCACAACAAGTTTGAAATCAATGTAATTCACAAGATAAGTAGTTTAAAGGATTTTTAAGCTATAAGATGTTACCAAACATTTGGTTTTTCAAAGAATCATGAAAATCTTTTAATCTCATAACTGAAGTTTAAGTTTGATAAAAGTGGTTTGTGCCACTACATACAATGCATAGATTCCAAGTGCAAAAGATGTATGTTTTACAAAGATATACCTATAAAATAAGCATAACCCTACTATAGTATCTTCAAGGTTGTTTAAAAGATTTGACATATTCTTCATCCTTCATTTTGCCAAACTCTTCACATCAAGAGATAATGGTAGTACCAAAGATAGTGTCATCAACATAATTTTGCACAAGCAAAAGATCATTGTTACAAGAGGTTTTGATAAAAAATGTTTTGTCAACCATCCCTCTTAAAAATCCTTTTGAAAGTAGAAAGCCACTAAAGCTTTCATAGCAAGCACGGGAGGCTTGCTTCAAACCATATAAAACTTTTGAAAGTATATAAACATAATTTGGAAACTTTTCATGAGCAAAACTAGAAGGTTGTTCCACATAAGTTTCTTCTTCAATAAATCCATTGAGAAAAGCACTTTTGATACCCATTTGAAAGAGTTTAAAACTTTTAAAGGAAGAAAATGTCAAAAGCAATCCTATAGACTTATGCTTAGCTATTGAAGCAAAGGTTTCATTATAATCAATGCCCTCTTTTTGACTGAATCCTTGGGCAACAAACCTAGTTTTATTTCTAACAACTTCACCAAATTCATTCAATTTGTTTATAAAAATCTATTTTGTGCCATTATCGGGGTGATAACAGGGTCTAGGGACAAAATTCAAAATTTTATTTCTTTCAAATTTATGTAATTACTCTTGCATAGCAACATCATCACACAAGGCATTATGAATGTTTTTAGGCTCAATATGAGATAAAAAATAGAGTTTTCAATGAGGTACTCCCTTGTTTTAACTTCTTCAGAGACATCACCAATGATTTGCTCCTTAGGATGGTCTTTAACAAATTTAAAGTCTTTTGGAAGCTCTTACTCACCACTAGGTTGACTTTCTTAATCCTTTTCTATCTTCCCTTCTTCATGAGCATGGTCTTCCATGGTTGGTGCTTGAAGACCAGTTTGATCATCTTTCATTAAAGTACCTGCATCATCTTCATTTCCCCTTTCATGATAAATGTCAGATTCATCTAAGTGTACGTGAACAGAATCTTCAACACACAAAGTTCTTTTGTTGTAAACTCTATATTCCTTTTTGTTTGAATAATAACCAAGGAAAATACATTCATCCAATTTCCTATCAAATTTACTTAGATTATCACAAATAATTAAGATAAAATATTTACAACCAAATATTTTAAAGTAAGCAAAAAAGGGAGTTCCACCAAAAAGAACTTCAATAGGTATTTTTCTCAAAAATAGTCTCAAAGGAACTTGGTTAATCACATAGCAACCGGTGTTTACTGAGTTGGTGTAAAAATATTTGGGTAAAGAACTTTCACAAAGTATAAACCTAGCTATTTCTTGTAAAATACAATTTTTTCTCTCAGCACTAGCATTTTGTTATGGGGTTTTGGCTGCCGAAAAGCCATAACAATACCATTTTCATCACACAGCTTTATAAAATTTTGTTTGTAAAATTCTTTCCCATTGTCACTTCTAATGGAAATCAATTTACACTCAAGCAATGTTTGAACCTTTTTGAAAAGCTTTAGAAACTCATGAAAAGCATCACCTTTTTGAGCAAGAAAGAATACGCAAGTAAATCTTGAAAACTCACCAACAATTACATAAGACTCTTACAACCAAGACTATTGGTCCTTAAAGGTTCAGATAAATCCATATGAACAAACTCAAGGGTTTTGAGGTAGAAACCATTTTCGTGGGTTTGAAAGAAGTTCTTGTTTGTTTTCCATATTGGCAAGCATTACAAAGATAATTTTCTCAAAACGCATTTTTGATAAACCTCTAACAAGTTCTTGAGAAGAAAGACTTTTCAATAAATCCATAGCAATATGACCAAGTCTCCTATGCCATAAATTACCATCATCATCATTAGCAGTAAGGCATTTAACATCATTAGCAACAAGCTCGTCAAGATAAAGCACATACACATTACCAACATGATTTGCAACAAAGGTAGTTCTACCACTAACCATCAAGAATAGTACAAGTATCAATTTTAAATTTAATGTTGCAACCATTGTCACGCAATTGAGTAATACTAAGAAAGTTATACTTGAAGTCATCAATAAATAATGCTTATTTGATAAGAGAGAAAGAACCTTTACCAACATTACCTACTCCAAGGATTCTTTCTTTTTTCATGTCTCAGAAGGTAACAAAGTCTTCATTTGTAGCTTGGAGAGCACTTATAAGTGAGACATTTCTCGTCATATATCTTGAACAGCCACTATCAAGAAACCACTTTGTGGCACTTGATCTTTGAGGGAAATTACCTGCACCAAAGGGGAGCAAATGAATTTCGGTTCCCATATTTGCTTGGGTCCATGGGGATTAGTATATTATTCCAATAGTTGTAAACAAGGCCAATTTTCATAATAGGAAATCTCTGAGCTCCAAGAAGCTTATCAAGACTATTCTTTCCTTTTGTAAATATTTTCAATACTGAAGTAAGGTTATCAACTTTATTTTTCAAAACTTCATGATCAAGAAGGGATGAAATCTTTTCACAATTTTTTTCAATGGACATGTTTTGCAAGGAAACATTTTAAAATTTCGTTTCAATAGTCAAATACTCAATAGAATCGAGAAGCTTTTTGTTTTCACAAAACAATTTAGAATTATCATTCAACAACTCATTAACTTTTAATCTCATATCTTTTCCCTTTTCCAAAGTTTTTTCAATTCTCCATACATATCAACAAGAAGATCACTAGGATCATCAACATCATCATCACAAGAAATAGATGTAGAAGGAGAGGCTTGTACCTCATTTTCTAAAGCCATGAAGCACAAATTTGTTCTTTCTTCTTCTTGAGTGACTTGATGTAGCCTCCACATATCATGAACAGTGCCACATCTACTCACCCTATTGTACTCATTTACATCCAATCCACAAGTAAGAATGTTCATGGCTTAATAATTTAAAGTCACCTTTGAAAAACCCAAGGGGAATGAAATAGGTTTTTGACTAATTTTTGAATTATTTTCTTTGATGAAATCACCTTTTGTTATTCACAACCTCAAACTATCTATTGTGTTTGTAAGAAAGTGCTTGAAGGTAGAAACGTAATTAAATGTAATTACATTAATATTAACAGCCACTAATGGCAAAAAAGATTAGCCCAATTGAGAGCAACAATGAATTAAGAAAATGAGACACATAATTTATAATGATTTGATTTTTTCAAGATATATATGCACTAGCTTAAGTCCATACTCAAGGATTTTAACCAATCCACTAGATTAATAAATCACATAAGTGCACAAGGGCTCGCCCACCAAGGGTTCCAAACCAATAACCTCTTTTCAACTCAACAAACAAAGTTCACCCACAACAAAAGATTTTATGCCCTCCCGACAACCACGAATAAACAACTAATAGAACCGAGATGGAAATATGTTACCCAACAAATTGGTAGATGATAAACAAATCTAGCACCACTTCACCTTTGCTTTGGAATCCTGGATTAATCATATTAAGAGCAAGCACTATAAATTATTTTCTTTCATTTTTTGAAGATCTCAAGAATGAAACATAAACTTCATTAAAGAATAAAAAAGTGATAAACAATTTGAAGTTTAAGCCTTTTCACACTTAAATTTTCAAATACAATATTCAAAAAAGGCTAATAAAAATGCCATTCGGTCAACCAAATCGGGCTTACTACATCCGAGTTGGTTGTCTAAACTTCTCTATTAGCTAAGATAAGTCATTAAAGACCTTTTAAGTGCAAAAACCATGATGAAAACTTGATAATTCAGGTAAGTTTTGTGCTCTCAATTGCAACTCACAGATTCCAAGACTTAAGAGTGTAGGGTTTACAAAATTTACCAACACTTCTCGTCTTCAGAGCCTTTTATCATCTTAAACAAACTTTTCAATCTACAATCACTTTGACATATTTAAGTTGTTCTTGCATTGTGGCATCAAGGCATGAGACTTGCTTTATTCTCAATCCAAAAATCTTACCACACAGCATACAAGCATATGAATTAGTCCATATCAATATTTGTCATTAATCAAAACTAATCAAAACAACATGATTTTCCCTTAGGGCTAATAGTTAGAATTATTACCTCATTTTTCCTTCTCCTTATTTTCTCACCTCTAGTGAGTATCTATTCACTGGGGATTTAATGAGTCATTTTTATAGTATAAAAATAAAGTGTATTTATACTAGCTGCGACCAAAATCTCGTATATAAATATATTATAATTTCTAATGTCATTCACTTCATGGAATGACATAAAATCATTTGCTCAAGCGTCAAAATATTTTATCAATGACTCATTTAGTCTCAGAAGATATAAATTCATAATATTTCTGAAAAACTTCTTCTCGATATTGCTACTACAGGAGCATGTTAGAGATATGAGAAAGGAGAAAATCTATCATTCATTACATTACTCGCAATATTTCTCCTTATAACTTTTATGGAGGAGAAATTCTCATTGTGATAAAATTTTGCATACTGATAGACATAAAATCTTTTAGGCACACTTATAACAAATCACCACTAGCATTTATATAATAATCATCTTTTTGTGATTGTATGTTTCCTTTAGAATTTTCTAGTAATTAAGTGGTTTTGATGCTTTATATTTTTTAATAGTGTCTTCGGAACCCACTATATCCAGACATATCTATTATGATCTCTATGATTATATGCATGATTCCTACCATGGCTGTGTATATGCCTATAGCTTCGACCATAGCCACGACCTCTTCCAATGCCATAACCAAAGGTTCTAATGCATTCATTTACAGATTTAAAGTAAACCGTGAGTGTATCTAATTACCGTACTTTTGGTAAAATCACCATCTTCTGGTGGTCAAATCTTTCTCTTAGATCCTTCTCCAAAACAAGTGGATCTTCTTACAGTAAGATATTCTGCCTTTATATCATCATAGAGATGATGACGGAGAAAAATCATGACTTTTATAAGATTTTGACACGATGATGCATTATTTTCAACAATGGTGTCTGCTAGACCCATCAGATCTCGATAAATATAAGCATCCAGTGTGCATGATAAATAGTTCTTTCTAGAAATATCAAGAGTAAAAAAATCCAGTTTTGTAAGATTTACTATGAGAATTCAAAGGCTGAAAAAATAACTCTTTTTTGTCTTGATTAAACTCTCAATTTCGGTGGTAGAGAATAGTGTGAAGGACCTAAGAGGAGGGTACATTAGGTCTTTGGCTAATTATCAAAAATATTTTCCCTTTTTGTAAATCTTTTTCCTTAATAAAAATTCTTCTTTAAATTCACCAACTTCAAGTTTATATGTGATTTGATGGTTGAGACAAGATGATCAAACAATAAGACCGCAACCAATCAATCAACAATTAAGAACAAATAATAATAATACAAGTACGTAAACAAGTAAAGCTATAAGGAAATGAACAAACGATTTTTAGTGGTTCGATCTCTCCAAGATCTACATCTACTACCTTGTGTCTACACTCAATGATTTTCACCAACTCCCACTTCAATGGGTTTTACCGCAACAACCTCTATTCAATCTAACAAACCAGGTTAACCCGTATCACAAATAGTTTTATGTCACTAGACAACCTAGACCAATCTAATCCATGGCTCACCCTCACCAATGGGTTTTACTCAACAACCTTGATTAATCTAGTCAATGTCTCACCCTCCACAAGGGTTTTAAGTCTCTTGACAACCTTGTAGCAATCACAACAATAGTGTAAAGATAGAGTTTGGATTTTACCAACACATCTAGGTAGATGAATACAATAGCTAGCACCACTTCATTTCTTACCTTTGGAATCCTGAATTTTAACCTTTGAGCACAAGGTAATTTGAGAGCTGTTCAAATAATTTTGATGTAAAACAAGTTAGAGCTTGAAGGATTTCTCATGTTCAAAAATTCTCTAAAAAATATAGAGTTTATGGCTTTTATAAATTTTGAAAATTAATTTAAATAGTCATAAAAAGGCTAGTAACGACTAGTTTCTGAGGAGTTCGGACGTCCGAACTTGATCCTCCGCGTCTGAACTTGCATCCAAATTTTTTTGATAGTACTGTTCAAGGAAAACAGCACTGTTCACTGTTACTGTTCACATTCGGACGACTAAACTTGACCATCTGTGCCCGAACTTGCGTCTGAATTTCTCTGGAAAAATAGTCGGTACTGTTCACAGTGCAGGGAAAATTCAGACGACCGAATTTTCATTCTGCATCCGAACTTTCATCTGAATTTTCCAAACTTTGTCAATACATATTCAAATCAATTCAAATAAGTTGGAAAATATTCTAGCCTAAAAGATAAGTCATGAAAGACCTTTTTTAAGTGTAAAAACCATTGATGAAAACTTGATAATTCAGGTAAGTTCAAATCCATTGAAACTATTCAAATCAAGTTTTGTGCTCTCAATTGCAACTTATAGATTCCAAGACATAAGAGTGTAGGGTTTACAAAGTTTACCTATTACGCACATGTAACCTATACTTCTTGTCTTTAAAGCCTTCAACCATCTTGAACAAACTCTTCAAT
The DNA here is from genome assembly GCA_030512225.1 of Rauvolfia tetraphylla. Lineage (NCBI taxonomy): Eukaryota > Viridiplantae > Streptophyta > Magnoliopsida > Gentianales > Apocynaceae > Rauvolfia > Rauvolfia tetraphylla. Next base: position 2,106,374 of record JAJQKT010000063.1, on the reverse strand, counting down.
CATTTTGACATATTTGAGTTGTTCTTGCATTGCGGCTTCAAGAAAATGAGAACTGTTTGCTTCTCAATCCAAAAATCCTATCACACATATAGCATATGAATTAGTCTTATCAATGTTTGTCATTAATCAAAACTACATGATTTGCCCTTAGGGCTAACATCGTGGTTTCTTGCCTTTATATAAATTTCAAAGATGCAGTGGTAGAGTGTCATGCTGATAACATGTTATGAATTCATTGGCAGGCAGTCATCATTTGCACAACAAAATCATAATAGTAATATAGGGAATTGATATGAAAACTATAATGAAGAGAATGTAGAGAGAAATTAGAAAGAAAATAGAGAGAGAACACAAGAACTTTTATTGATTCTCTGAGCGTAAATGAATGAATGAATGAATGAGTGTCTCTAATACATTAGTCTAAAGCCCTATTTATATGGTTCAAAGGTGCATATCAATAAGAAGAGGTAGAGAGTAATCAGAAGACAAATCATATCACTAATTAAAGATGTGATAGAACTCTACCATCTATCTTCTAGATAGTTGGAGTATATCTATAACTCTGATTTCGGGTTACCTCTTTGATATCAGATAATGCACATCCACAATATTAATTTCATAACAAAAAAGATATTTTTTAGACCATAGTTCCAAATTGGACTTCGGGCTTCTTCTTCTTCTTTTTTTTTTTTTTAAACAATTGGATCTTAAGTCCATCCATAAAGAAAAGGGAGAAAGATTTTAGACCAAGGGTCCAAATTGTAAATTAGTCATAAAATAAATATAATATATAAATATATATAAAATAAAAATAAAACTATGTTATTTTTATACATACGCGCGCACACATAATATACATACATATATATTACTCTTATGAAAATATATAAATAAATTATTTTCGAAGAATATTTAAAGAAATTATTGAAATACATTATTTATTAAACCTTAAACCTTATTTTGATATGTGTGTGTGTGTGTGTGTCTCTCTCTCTCTCTCTACAAAGCACTTGGCCGCCTTCCCTTCTCGACAAAGCATCTGCCACTTTATTTTCCCGACCAGGCTTGTACACAATTTCGTACTCAAAACCCAGCAATTTTACCAAGAACTTCTGTTGTTCAGGTGTTGTTATCTTTTGCTCCATCGGACCTTTCAAAGGTTGTTGGTCTGTCACAATCACAAATTTCCTCCCTAACAAATAAGGTCGCCACACCTTGACAACATGGATAATGGCTAGCATCTCTTTTGCATATATCGACCAAGATGTCTTCATTGGCCCCAATCGTTTGGACATGAATGCAATGGGTCTGTCATGTTGAGTTAGCACAGCTCCGATTCCATCTTTGCAAGCATCCGTGCGTACCTCAAATGGTTTGGTGAAGTCTGGTAAAGCCAACACGGGCGTTTTGCTCATTGCCTCCATCAAAGCAATAAAAGCTTCATTACTGATAGGACTCCATGCAAAATTGTCCTTCTTTAATAGGTCTGTCAATGGGCGGGCAATGGAACCGTACCCTTTAACGAATCTTCGATAGTAGCCAGTGAGACCAAGGGATCCCCTCAAAGCGGTAACATCTTTAGGCACTAGCCATTCCAGCATGGCTTGTATTTTTCGTTGGTCTACTTTGACACCTTCTCCCGAAATAATGTGGCCCAAGTATTCCACCTCCGTTTTGGCAAAAGCACACTTGGACGGCTTAATATAAAATTGATGTTGCTTTAGCACGTACAGAGTTATTCTCAAATGCTCCACATGTTCTTGTAGATTCTTTGAATACACCAAGATATCATCGAAAAATACGAGCACAAACTTCCTCAAAAGGGGCTTGAAAATTTCGTTCATGGTGGACTGAAAAGTAGACGGGGCATTGCATAAGGTAAAAGGCATTACCAGGTACTCATAATGGCCGCTATGAGTTCGAAAAGAGGTTTTGGGTCCATCTTCGGCTGTCATTCGAATCTGACGATAGCCTGCTCGAAGATCCAACTTTGAGAAAACAGTAGCACCATACAACTCGTCCAACATATCATCAATGGTAGGAATAGGGAACCTATCCTTCACCGTGGCCTTGTTAAGGGCTCGGTAATCATTGCAGAATCTCCACATTCCATCTTTCTTTCTCACCAGCAACACTGGGGATGAAAATGGTGAACTGCTAGGTTTTATGATACCTGATTTCAACATCTCGTCCACCTGCCGTTCGATTTCATCTTTCTGGAAATGAGCATATCGAGAAGGAGGGACATTTACTGGTTTGCTTTTGTCAGTCATCGCTGGAGGCAGCCATTTTGGTTCTTGCAGCACTTCATCAAATTCCTCCAAAATCCAAAGAATTTCCAAAGGGATAGGCGGCTCCTGGCCTTCCCCACCGTCTGATTTTTTTGGTTCCGCCATTGGAACAATCAACATTAGCAATGCATCGGCCTGCCACAGCTTCTCCAGGTTGTTGATCTCACATCGTTTAAGTTCTTAAGAATTTTGAGCCTGCCACGGGCATTTTCTTCCATCCCACATGAATTCCATGGTCATCGCAGCATAGTCGATGTTTATCTTACCCACTTCTCGAAGCCAGGCGTTGCCTAGAATAATGTCTAGGCCTGCCAAGTCCAACACATGGAGAGTAGCTTTCACCGTCACTCCTTGTATAGTCATTTTCACATTTTGTACTACGGCTGTACACAGCAACTTGTGGCCGTTGGCCACCTTAACATCAAAAGGGTCAGTGGGACTTCTTTTCAGCTTCAACTTCCGAACTAGTTTGGAGTTGATAAAGTTATGAGATGCAGCATCGTCTACGAGTACGTGAACTTCTTTTCCAGCTACCACTCCCTTCAACCGCATGGTGGAAGGTCTGGAAGTACCGTTGACGTTGAGAGCTTTCAAGGCCAGCTCTCCTTCTGCCTGTCTTTCCTTCAATTCGTTCTCACTGCCCTCTGTCTCGGACAGTTCTGAGTCGGCTTCATCGCCGCTAGGCTCTTCCAGGATAAAGACTTGGCCCTTTTTGCATCGGTGGCCAGGTTGCCACTTCTCGTTGTATTTGAAACATAGGCCTTTCTCTACCCGCCGTTTTACCTCGTCTGAGGATAACTTTAAGGCTGGTTTCTGCCTCTGCTGATCGTTTCGTTCCGGTTCTTTGCCCTTCCAAGGCTTAAGGTCCTTCTTGAAGGGTTTTGGTGTACCCTTCTCATAATTTCTGCCGTCATCAATCAACCGAGCAAGTTTTATGCATTGGGACAAGGATTGAGGGTAACGTATCTTAACTTCTCACCCAAGAGATGGGCGGAGTCCTTTCAGAAATGTGCCCATTAATGCACCCTCAAACCAACTGCCTGTAGCTTCAGCCAAGCGTTCGAAATTCTCCAAATACTCCTCAAGAGTGCCTTCTTGTTGGAGCTTTGCTAGCTGGCCATCATAGTTAACAATATTAGAGGGACCAAATCGATCGAACAGTTCACTGGTGAATCGTGTCCACCCAAGTCGTCTCCGGTCACGGTCATAAGAACTTCTTAGCCAATGCCACCACTGATTGGCCTTGCCGCAAAGATAGTAAGAGGCGTATTCAACTTGTTCCTCTCGTGGAATTCTCTGTTTGGCAAAGAAATATTCAGCCTTGGAGATCCATTCTGTTGGGTCACCCTTCTCGAATGTCGGGAACTCCATTTTAGGCCGTCTGGGACTAGCACGTCGTTCATGATGGTCATTTCTCCTTCTTGGCCTTTCAAACGAATTGCCAGGAGAGTCATATTCATTTTCGCCTAAGCGATCCTCCAAGTCATCGTAACATGGAGTTGTTCTCGTGCGCCTTTCACGATCGGGACTATACTGATATCGGGCACGGTGGACTCTACCGTCATCATCTCCCTCACTGATTCCGACCGTTCTAGCCACCACTTGGGATTGCACCCGAGGTTGGGCAGCAGGTCAATTAGAAGTCGCAGCATTCATTCCCTCTAGTATGCCAAACAACTTAGTGAAGTTAGCTTGCATACCTTCCATCTCATGGGCTACCAGATCAAAACGGCTTACAAGTTCCGCATGATCTCTCTCCAATTGGTTGATGCGAGACCGATTGGAGTTAGAGCTTTCCTCAGCAATTTGTTGCACCGGAGTAGCCATCGCAAAGCCACGAGCAAGGTTACTTGAGAAAGTATACCTTCTCTCAATGAAAGCACCAATGTCAGGGTACCGGCAGTGACTGCGCGGCATGTTTTGCCAATAAGTCGAACGGAGGCTCGTGGCCAAGGCACCAACTCGGCAAGTTTGGGACAAAGTGTAGCAGAAATGGGACAAAGTAATTGAGAGACACTTTTTGGTGTGGAATGCTCCACGTTTTATATATATGTATGAAGTAACAACGAAAAGACTTCAACACAATAAGTAGACCAGCACAACACTGGTCAATCTCAACAAGTTCTGGCACAACACCAGAATCGTCAAGCCCAAGCAATCTAGCACAACACTAGGAAAGCCGAAAGGATAGCCTAAGCTATTACAAGACTGAAGTCAAGAATCAACCCCCCCCACAATGGGCTAAAGAGCCCTTATTTAAATGTACTAAGGCAAGTCTGCCTTGATATCATCTCTTTTATTAAGTCAGCTGTTTCCGTCCGTTTGCAACCGTTACGGCCGTTTCTGTCCGTTACGGCCGTTTCAGCCGTTTCAGCCCGTTTCCAGCCGTTTTGACCTCCCTTATTAATTGTGGCCGTTTTGTGGCTTGCTAACCTACTTTGATACCCAGATTGCCCACAAGTCCATGCATGCAGCCAAACGGCCGTTCTGACCCACTGTTTCGTTCGCCAGCCCAGCCTGGCGTGCTGCCTTCTTCCGTTCAAGATAGGCACATCGAGCTTTACTCAGGTCCTCAACATGCTCCAAGCGGCGCCGTTAGACTGTTCACTGTGCACTGTTCATGGCGTACTGTTCATGTCCGTTTACTGTTCACATACCCAAAAAAAAAACAAGAGGCAGCGTTTTGACCAACTGGTTTAAAACGGCGCCGCTTGGTGTGGTCCAAGGGGCGCCGTTTCACTGTTCACCAAAAAAAAAAATTTTTTTGTTTCTTCCCCAATTGTTTTTGGTTCTTTTATGTTTTCTTCTATGCATACCATGTGTTTGATAAAAAAAAACCAAAAATTCAAAATCAAGACTTGGCTAGTTTGCTTCATTTATTTTGGTTGAAATTTTGCTTTATGTTGTTGGTTTGAAATTTTTCTATATTTTTGTTGGTTCTCTCCTATTTTCCTCTATGCCAGGAGCTCGTCCATGCTCGAGTGGTGGAATCGGTTATATATGAACGAAGGGGAGTTCTTTCTTTTCTATTTTTGTGCTTTCATTTATTTCCTTTATTGCTATGTTTTTATGCTTTAGTTTTCATTATGTCCTTATTTCTAGTTTGCTTTCATTTTCTTCTGCAAGCCATGTTTTTCACTATTTTTGTGTTTGGTTGTTTGGTGTTGAGTTTCTTCCCCAACATTGCGGACAATGTTGTCTTAAGTGTGGGGGAGTTGGCTTTAGTAGTGTAGGTTCTTTTTATGATTTTTCATTGAAATTTTTTTTTGGTTTTATTTTTCAAATCTTCAAGGTATTTTAAAACATGTATGTTTAATCTTTTCTCAAAGAGTAGTTATACAAGCTTTCTAAAGGTCATAACTAGTACCTTAAACTTAGATTAAACAAGCACCTCTTGTATTCTTTGGTTGTATGGAATTCATATTTTAAGCACATTTCCGCCTTGCTTTTGTTGTGAAGATTATAGAGTTGAATCTTGTGTTATTGGCCTTAGAAATTCAACATAACTTTTACCTTAGAACCCGTATTCACTTGCCTTGAGGTGAAATGAATAAGTAACCTTAGTTTGATCTTGAAATGATGGTAATAGGCCTTCTTTGTCCCGATTGAACCTTTCTAGCCATCCTCTCTTTATTTTATCCGTAGTACCCTTTTTGAAGCCTTTGTGCATAAATTTTTAATCTATATTCTTGATTCTTCCTTCGTTCAAATTTTAAACTACACTCTTTATATTTTAAACTTCTTTGTGAGAGCTAAATGTATTTTTACCCTTAAGTCAGCAAAGAGTATTGTGGAAAGCGAAACAAAGGGTGGAGGGGAAGATGATAGAAAAATGGCTCTATGGGTTGAGTTTTTCAAAAAAAAAAAAAAGGGAGATGAAAATTCGTTATTGGATCGGGAATTGAAATATACCTCAAAAAAAATCGAAAAAAAGAGATTGAAAAAAAAAAGAAAAAAGGAAAAAAGAAAAAAAAAGAAAAAGTTATATATGTTTACTACTTTGAAGGCTTAATACATTTTTTGATGCCTTCAATAATGATATATAGTTACATTATTATTGTGAATTTTGTTATCATTGAGGTATAAACTTGTGGTTGAAAAAGATAGATGGTGAAAGAAAAGTTGTGGTTTGAATTATGATTTGGTGCAAGTTTGTTGAATTGTAGGGTGAGGAGAGCTTGTAGAGAATGGGAGTTTGTAGTTGAATATATGGGAATGGTGATATTCCTTGTGGCTAATAAGGGTTATTACTTTTGTTTTATATCTCATTCCTTTCTCTTTAGCTCTCATTTCTTTGACTTTGAACTCCTTACCTTTCATTTGGCACCTTAAACTTTCCCTGAGCCTAAAGTTATAAGCTTGAAAGTCCTACCTAATCAAGGTTAAATTTTGGTTACCGTATTAGTGGAGAGGTTTTGTAAATGCAGGGTTTATGGGGTATTATGCTTTCTTGATGAGAATTCCTTGTCCAATAACATGAAATTCACTCTTATAATTGTTGAGCATTTGTATTGGCTGGAAACACAACACACACGGATTCTTGCTTGCATTGTAAGACAAGGGGGTGATTGTTTAATCTTTGTGATGGATATTTGGGATGACTTTTAGATTGACTGTATAGATTGCTCAAGATTTCTCAAGAAGTAATACATTCTCTGTTTTGCAGTCCTTTGTAATGCTTTAAAACACTTGTTATTTCTTGTGGATTATTGTTCAAATTTCTTAGTTGTTTTGAAGTATTGCTTGAGGACAAGCAATGTCTAAGTGTGGGGGATTTTGATATTCTATATTTGTGATTCATATAATAATCCTTTTTGAGCTTAAATTCTGTTGAATTTTGGTGTTTTAATCAGCATTTACACTCCTTTTATCTCTTATTTGCTTTAGGAGAGATTATTGAAGATTTGGAATTAAATGAAGCAAATAAGGAGATTATGAACAATGAAGAGAAAACAGAGAAATGTAGAGGATAAACAGGGTGGTAGATACTTTTCAAGTCAGATTTTGACCTCTATAAAGATTTCAAATGCACAAGTTATCTTCTAGACAATTGTAGACAAGTTATTTTCAGAATGGTAAAATTTATGGTAATCCGAGTTCATTTGCCTACCCTGCTTATGCTTCAAAGTCAACTGTCTTGCATTATGTTCCAGTTTTGACACATCTTGGTATAACGATCATATCTATCGTTCTATATGTCTCATTAAGGTGATTCAAATCTCTGTGGAAATATAAGATCAATATCTACAACTTTCATGAAGACACCAAGACCCAGATCAGCCGATTTCAGGCTCTGAATTCACCTAGAAGTTAAAATAGTGTCACAGTCGCGCAGCAGAAGCTTGCCCCAAAACTGGGAGCAAGCGGCGCCGTTTGCAGCGATCTGGACTGAGTTTTCAGCTGACTTTCTCTCTGTTTTGAAGGGGATATAAATACCCCTTCTAGGGCACAAAATACAGACAACTGGGGAGTGGAAAAACCTGCAGAAAAACACCAAGAAATCCCTCCCAAATCTTCATCTTTGCAAGAGAAATCAAGAGAGAAGATTGAATCTTTGAAGAAGAAGAACATCCACCTTGAAGATTCATGGAAAAACCTGCAACTTCCTCAACATCACAGTGACGATTTTCAAGCATCAGGAAGAGAAGATTTCAACCATGAAAATGAGCAATTCTTACTCTCTCTTTATTGCTTTGTGTTCTTGGAATTGTAATATGTTGAGGAACTAAACTTTTGAATACTTGAATGGGTATGAACCCTAGATTTTATTTATGTGAATGAATTGTTTCCCTTGGTTAATTGAATTCGAATTTCTTGTGGATTGTTTGTGGGTTTGAATGTTTGAATTGATTTGGTGGATAGTTGATGGAATTTTGTCACTTGGAATTGAGAAAGGAAGGGTGATTGAAATTGATCAAAAATCTGGAATTTTGTCACTTGGAATTGAGAAATGAAGGGTGATCGATAATTGATTCAAAATCTGGAAATTTTCACTTGGAATTGAGAAAGGAAGGGTGAAATAGACCATACACAAACAATGGGGATTATTTAGGTGACTAGAGATAGAAACCTCAATATCTTCTTGATAATTAGAGAAATCTAATTGGAAATTCACTAATCCAAATGCATTATTATGTTGAATTAGTTAGAAAGAGATTTCAACTAATTAATCTAAGGGTAGAGGACTCTCATCTAGAGATAGAGGGAGCTATAATATAGGAATTTCATCAAACACAAGAAATTGACACCTTCTTGGCACTTAGAGAAATCTAATGGGAAATTCACCAATTCAAATGAATTCTTAGGTTAAATTAGTTAGAAAGAGATTTCAACTAATTAATCTAAGGGTAGGGAACTTTCATCTAGAGATAGAGTGAGTTCTATCATTGGAATTTCACCAAGTACTAGAAGGGGAAACAAATCAACCAAGGGACTTTTCTATCACATAGGTAATTCTAGGGGGATTAACCATTCAAGTATTGTTTTCTCTATTGAATTCTCTCTTGTAAGAAAGATTAGTTAAGCTAGTTTAATAAGTTAAGTTAGATTTCTTTTCTTAGTACTTATTCAAACCATTTTCAAAAACAAAAATTTGTTAGGCTAAACAATAGAGTGAAAAGTGAGTAATGGTAATTGACCATCCCCGTGGATACGATATTTGAAGTACTTGCCATTATACTAATCTAAATGATAGGTGCGCTTGCCTAGTGTTTGTGTGCAAATTGTTGAAAATTGGAATAAAATTAAGTATAAAGGCATGCAAACAAAACAACAACTACGATGAGAAATTTTATATAGTCCATAGATATTGAATATTGGAAGGTAATTATAAGTGGTCCTATCATTCTAACAATCATTTTTGAGGATGTAAAAGTCGTCAAACCAGAATCTGAATATTCTGAAGCTGACTGGAAAAACATCCAAATTAATGCCAAAGATTTGAACATTCTTCACTGTGCTCTTGATGTGAATAAATATAACAAAATTTCTACTTTTAAAATGGCTAAGGAAGTATGGGACAAACTGAAGGTCACCTATGAAGGAACTAATCAAGTGAAAGAGTAAAATCAACATGTTTTGGAGAGATTAAGAAATGTTCACGATGAAACATGATGAGACTATTCTAAATTGAACAATAGATTCACTGATATCATGAACTAACAAAAAGCTCTAGGCAAAGAGATAACTGAAGAAGAGATGGTTAAAAAGATTCTAGATCCCTGACTAAAAAATAGAAATCTAAAGTTATTTGTGTGAAGCTAAGGATCTGACTAGATATGTATATGATGAACTCTCTTTTAACACAGAGAATGATGATGACTTGTGGAAAATGCTCCACAAGTGAGAAGTGAAACATCTAGTGAAATGGAGGATGAGAAGATAGCTCTACTAGCTCGAAAATTCAGAAGATTCTATAAAAATAATGGCAAGAATCTCAAGAAGCTGCTAAAAATGAATCTTTCCCCAAAGTCTAAATCTCAACACGAAAGACCTAAGAGGCAGTGAATTAGATCTTTGGATAATTTTTGAAAACTTTATCCTTTTTTGACAAAATCAAGTTGGAGGATGATTGGAATCAAATAGTTCACAAAAGAAGCAAGTAAACGCAATAAGATTCAAATTTAAATAAAGTAGAGAGCAAGAGATAACACAAGTGATTTATAGTAGTTCAATCCCACAAGATCTACATTCATTACCTTGAGTACCCAGTCAAGGATTTCAACCAAACTCAACTATAATCACAAGTTGATAAATTTATACAATAGAGGCTTACCCTTCAATGATTTTACACCATAACCTCTTCCCAAGGCTCACCCTTACAAAAAGTTTTATATCAACAATATAACCTTGAAAGCAATAGTTAAATTAAGTATGAGATAAGGAAGTTTCTAACAACTTAGTAGATGATGACAAATTTGCACACCTTTACCCTTTTTATCTAAAGAATCGTGAATTTGAACTTTTTAGCACAAGACAAAAGAGAATTTTTTGATCGAGAATGATTGGGAAATGTTTAGAATCTTTAAAGCTCAAAAACTACTTAAAATTTTGAAGTATGTCTTTTATAGGATTTGAAAATTGGTTGCAGTGCTCAAATAACGGCTAGTAACAATAAAATTTCGTCGATCAAATTTGGACTCTTGCTTTCGAATTGTCATCCACATTTCTCTGAAATTTCCACTGTAGTACAAATGAAGTTGACCAAATTTGAACACTCTCGTCCGAATTGGTCATCTGAGTTTCTCTTGAATTTCTAATGTAGCACAAATTCGATTGACAGAATTTGGACACCCTCGTCCGAATCTCTTTGGAAATTCAGCTTTCGCGAGGATTTTTTCAAACTTAGTTTAGAATGACTTGAAATCAACCACAATAAGTTTGAAATTATTTTGGACTATGAGATAGATCATTTAAAAGTCTTTTAGTCCATAGGCCGTTATTGAGAACTTAGTCAAAACATTTGTGAGCTAGATAACTTGAGATTAAAAATCAAGTTTGAAGCTCTCTAGAAAAACTTTTAGATTTCAAAGACAAAAGAGTGCAAGGTTTACAATGATTTATCTATAATGCGTAGTAAACTTACACTAAGGTCTTCAAAGCTTTCAATCATCTTGAACAAACTCTTGTATCTTCTTGATACATTTGAGATATTCTTGCATTATAGCTTTAAGGTAATGAGACTTGTATGCTTCTCAATCCGAAAATCCTATCACATAATAATCAAACACATTAGTCCATATCAAAGTAATCAAAAATATTCTCTTAGGACTATGCAATGATCAATGTTTGTCATTGCTCAAAACAATATGATTTGCCCTTAGGGCTAACACAACAAAAGAAAGAAGGAACAGACATGGTATGCTATGAATGCAAGAAGGTTGGACATATCAAGCTGTCGAAGCTCAAGAAAAAGGGAAAAAGGAGAAAAGGAAAGCCATGGTAGCTGGCACTTGGAGTGAAAGTGATGATTCCAACTCTTCAAGTGAAGAGGAAGAAGAAAGCATTGAACAAAGAATCTATGTCTAATGGCAGAAGAAGATGGAGAATGCAACAATAGCAAGGACAAGGATGATAGTTGGCTTGACCAAACCAAAGATGAGGTATACTACTTTTGATTCTATAGCTTATGAGAAACTTGAAGATTCTTACAATGAACTTTACTACAAAAATCTCACAATTTCTTCCTCTGCACTCTCTTCCTCTAAATTTTTATCATTCTCATCTTCTAATTCAGACCTTTCCAACCCTGTTTCCTTTACTTCTATTTTTCTTTCATCATCATCATCACCATTTTAGATTCATCCTTTTTCTCCCTGACTTGATAATCTTTCTAGTCTTCAGATTCACCCTCAAATTATTTTTCCTTCTCATGCTTTTTACCTTCATATTTCTCACTATCTTCTTCATCTTTTTTTCCTTTTGTCAATCATAGCCCTGCAATCCTCAAATTCCAAGTCCAGATTTAAAAACTCAAGCAAAAAAGTTTGTATCATTTCATAAGGCAACGCATTGCTTAGCTTTAGACCACTAGGAACGATCCTTTGAATAGAAGGATGGAGTCTTTAGTTGAGTAGGAAGAACATGAGCGAATAGAAATCAATAAAGCATGTTTGATCTATGAGTTCAAGATACTTAGGGTTGTGTAGTTTGATCTCTACAGTTAAAGACATTGCATGTTTTATTTTCACTGACTTTATATTTGGAAAACATATTGTGCAAGAATAATAAAGTTCATAACATGCTCTTCTTACAGTGGAAATATGTGTTGAAACTGTTGTTCTGACAAAATTACAAAAATTGCTTTTCAAACTGTGTATCGAAACAATTAGTTTGATAACATTTTGAGGCAAGTTTTTAAACTACAATGACTAGCTTGGAAATTTATGCCCATGCATCCTCTAGAATAATGGAAAGTTGTACAATGAGTCTAGTAAAGCTCTTATGAGATACACAAGCTAATATCACCCTGCAATTAGCCCATGAGAAATGGCTTGATACTGAACCTATACTTCAAATTTTGCTTTATCAACCAGCTAGTAGCACTTCAACTTATTTGTTTTTCAATTTTGCTTTAAATAGGAAAATTTTTAACAAGTCCAATTCACCTCCTCTTGGATATTTTTTGAGACCTACATGCACTAAATCTTAAATTGAATTCCCAAGGTAACACTTTTATGATAATTAATATAATAATATATTCAATGGTAATAGTAAGTTGTCCCTAATATATTACCCAGGTTTATCCACAAAATAGTGATGAGAATTATTTTATCACTAGAAGTTGTTGAGTGACAGAACTAAAATAATCACTTTGCATTGGCTTGCAATATTGCAAGAGTATGTTTCCGCCTGCCAGAGCAAAATTTATTGAAATGACACTTCTGTCCTTGTTAGTCAATTACTCTTTCTATCTCTTTCTCTCAAACCATTCACCTTTCTCTCCCCTGACTAAGTCCCCCTTGCCAACTTTACGGGGCTCTCTCTCTCTCTCTGCTTTTGTGTTTTTTTCATTGAGGCACCTCTCTCTAGTATTTTTATCTTCTTTCCCCTTCCCCAACCCTTATATTCTTTTCTTTCTCCCAATCTCTCACGTGTTTTGCATCACAGTTTCTAAGAGTGAAAAATAAATGGGGTTTGGAGTTTCTAAGGATGAATCTAAATCTGCAGCCCCTGTATTATTTTGACTTTAATGTCTAGATAAATTTCTCCTCGTAAATACTGTACATAGGATAATTTTACTAATACAAGGTGATTTTTAAATAATTTTAATCTTTTTATCCTTCAAACACTGTATAAAACTATAAATTTACTACGTTATACTTATTTCCTTTGTAGAGTCTTGTAGTATAGACCAGTATAATTATCGATTACAGAAGTCGCGCACTAAATGAAAATAGTTTCCCACTTTGTTGGATGATGTTACAGGGACTTGACTATAACCCTATTCTACTAAATTTGTTCATACTTGGACCGATGATATTCTACATATGAGTTGCCTCAAAACAGGGAAGAGAGCTAACATTCATCATTGAAAGATATCCACCTACTTCTTCTAGACCATATGAGAGATCAATACCAAATTTTCTTTTCTTTGGAGGCAGAGACAAAGATCAATATGCATCTAACTTATCGCTTAGTATTTACCTATATATTGAAGACTTCCTAGATGTTCAATTTGATGGCAATTGTGGATACAAAGTTGTTTCACATTTTTTATATGGTAGGGAATTATATTGGTCCACAGCGAGAGCTGAGTTGGTGCATGATATACTTTTAAGGAAATTATTATATGGTCAAGTTATGTTAGGTGAGCAAGGATAAATCAACAAATAATAGCTTGCAGTCACTTTACAAGTAGAACACTAGAGGGTTATTGGATCGATATATTACAGATAGGTTGGGTTATAGCAACAAAATATAATGTTATTTGTTCATCTATATCTATGGTCAATATGATAACATTCTTACCATTGTGAAGCAATCAAGAGAACCCATCAGACACTTACACGATTGGACACGTGGATACAATGAAGTATTTTATGGTGTTAAAGATATCTCATGATTGTCCACTGCCCCCTGCATTCAAGTTGGCACCGTTATGTAGAATTGAGTATGTCCGAATGAAATAACATCATAGACGATTGTACCTCCAAATGACCCCAACACAAACAATAGAGATGTGTTGATTTTGTATTCGTTAATTATTATTCATTTTATTTTAAAAAAATTGCATATGAAATATTTTGTATTAGTTAATTATTATTCATTTTATCTATTATTAAATTGAAATATTGATCATTAATCAAATCATCTTCATAAATTAAAAATACATGCTAAAACTATGCACTAATACAATGGTAAAATAAAAAAATTGTAAAATTATGGTGTAAAAGATTAATAGACTATAAAAATATATTATTTATCAATCTATTCTACATTTATGCCTAAGTTGATTTTTGGTTTTTCAATCTATTCTGATGATTGTATAGATTGATTTTTGGTCACTTTACAAGTAGAACACTAGAGGGTTATTGGATCGATATATTACAGATAGGTTGGGTTATAGCAACAAAATATAATGTTATTTGTTCATCTATATCTATGGTCAATATGATAACATTCTTACCATTGTGAAGTAATCAAGAGAACCCATCAGACACTTACACGATTGGACACGTGGATACAATAAAGTATTTTGTGGTGTTAAAGATATCTCATGATTGTCCATTGCCCCCTGCATTCAAGTTGGCAGCGTTATGTAGAATTGAGTATGTCCGAATGAAATAACATCATAGACGATTGTACCTCCAAATGACCCCAACACAAACAATAGAGATGTGTTGATTTTGTATTCATTAATTATTATTCATTTTATTTTAAAAAATTTGCATATGAAATATTTTGTATTCGTTAATTATTATTCATTTTATCTATTATTGAATTGAAATATTGATCATTAATCAAATCATCTTCAGAAATTAAAAATACATGCTAAAACTATGCACTAATACAATGGTAAAATAAAACAATTGTAAAATCATGGTGTAAAAGATTAATAGACTATAAAAATATATTATTTATCAATCTATTCTACATTTATGCCTAAGTTGATTTTTGGTTTTTCAATCTATTCTGATGATTGTATAGATTGATTTTTGGTTTCTCACACCCCTTATTCAATCTATTCTGATGATGGTATAATTTCATCATCAGAATTCTCTCCATAACAATCTTTCAAGTGACCCTTATAGATAGGGGTAGTATTATAGAGTAAAGATAATTGCTCTTCGTTGCTTATATGGCTACCTTCTGTGGAAATAACTGCTTCAAATAAGAACCAATCTGTACGAGTATCTACCAGCAAATTTTATTTGGTGTTTAAAACTTAATTAAATAATAATATAAAATACTATAAACCTAACAAGGTAAACATACTGTCTCAGCTGGTGCAGCATGTTGTTTAGGATAGAAGGATCCTATCAGAATATGCATGGGATTTTGAACTTGTGTATGTATATGCAAAATGTACCAATGATTTTACTCTTTGATAGTTTGATATGCAATCTCTGCTTGGTATTAAGGTGAGATTTTATGATAATTTGATCTGGTTCAAGCGGTCGTTATGAATGAGTTAACAAGGTACATCTTTTCATCAACTAGTCGATAGCAGTCAATCGTTAATGTAGGGTACATTAGAATAGTCCGGAAAAACCCAAATTGTCTTAACACTCAATCTGGCATATACGACTCAACTACATCCCCATCTCTAATGGTACCCTCATAAAAAGTCATTGATATGAATGTTGTATCAACACTGTTGTATGGAATTCATATCACCTACACAAAAATAATTAGTAATGGTAAATACTATTATTTAGAGAATATAAATAAATAAAATTATAATTAATTAACTATTAGTACCCAATCTCGCATTAGAGCATCTACCTGCATCCTATATTATAGAAGCTTGCTATGAGAGTTAGCTAATATCTTTTCGCACTTGCATTTCGTGGCTCTTGACAGTTTGAGGTCCCAATTAGGATGCACAGGTGGTGTGACTATCTAAAAATACTAATCAATCCATGCCTGTAGTAAAGTAAGACTCTCAGCCATCTGCCTGGACCAAAGACTCTCAGCCATCTGCCTGGACCAAATCCTTATTGCTTTCCTAATTGGCGATATAATAGTGCATGGGTGGCTGATCCCCGTGAGAATGAGCCAACCTGTACAATATCCTTGATAGCCATCTAGAATTCGATAGGGGACACATTGTCTTTAGACTTATATATGAACAAGGTACATTTAAGTAAATGACCCAAAAAATCCTCGCACCTGATCCTTGATATATTGAAGCATATAAGTGCATTTGTGTTGTATCATCGAAAACTTTAAACTCTCAGGCTACTCTTTACTTAGGCCAAACATGCTAGCAACCTCTATACTATCTCACTCTGCTTTTGTATCACCTCTAAGGGCAATCCCTCGACAGTAATATGTAGGATCGTCCAGAAATCATGTAGTCTGATACTCTTCTTTCCAAATGGAATATGAAAACTATTTGTCTTTGGGTGTCATCACTCCACGAATGATGGCAGTAGAGGCATGTCTAAGTGCTAGAGCATGCAATTTTGTAGGTGGCTAAGTTTTGATTGTTCCACCTAATCTCGTGCCTCTTTACTAGGTAAACTTCTTAATGACCATCGTGTTCGTGTACCATCATGCCCATGACATGTAAGAACTTCTTGCTCCTTTTAAGAGACATAAATAATACTACTAAAAAATTTAATATATTAAGAAGAAAATAATAAAACTAGTTAAGCAAACATACCTCATTACGATAAATAGCAGAAACAACGTGGCCACAAAGGCTAAGTCACAAACAATGATCCTATGGACCCCCTTCGTCTGAGGAGGTAAAAATTAAATGATAGAATTAAGGATGACATAATAGAAAGGAAAAGGACGATATAAAAGAGCATTGTTATCTCTTTTGTGGTACTAAAATTTCATTTTTGAAACTAATTAAAAGACATAATTTTTAATCTTAATTAATAATGTATATTATAAAAGACAGACATGAATGTCATATTAATTGTGAATAAATTACAAAATGAAAATAAAAAATACAAGACAAGAGAACAAATCTAGACCAAAATTGAAGTTGAAAGTATTATTCCGAATTCCCAGTTGCTTTCTTTTCTTTGTCTTCTATCCGTAGAGCTCTTTGCTTCTTTGTCTATTCTACCTCTTGACTAAAAGCTCTCTTATATAGGTGCAAGAGTATATCAACACAAACTAGTTGTGATTGGGAAAGAATTTTAAATCGTAATTGAATTCAATCACCTATTTAAGTCTTCAAAGTAAGAGATAATAGGGACAATTTGGAAGATTATTGTTAATTGTAATCAAATATTCAATTCATTTTGAATGATATTTTGAATGATATTGTAATTAGTTGAAATAGAACAAGGATACCAAATTCGAATTGAATTCCATCATTTATTTAAATTTTTTAAAAATTAAAAATAAAAATAGGATCTTTAAAATTGTAATTGATTTTAATCAAATATTAAAATTAATTTTGAATCATTATTATTGAATTATAATATTAAATCTAATAATGAAAATTTTAAAAATAATAAAATAATATTTATTAAAAATAAGATTTTATTATATTTAAAAATAAACAGAAAAAAGAAAAAAAGGGAGAGGTGAGCGGCCCATTTACTTAGGCACACCACCAATTTTTTGAATTAAATTCATAAAAAGTTAAAATTTTTAAAAACTGTCCTGCATTAATAAAATGGTCTTGTATAAATAAGTTCCATCTCTCCAACCTCTGCTCTGTTTTCCCCCCTTAAGTTTTTGGCTATTTAATGAATTTTTATTATTTTTCATGGAACTTGTAGAAATCCTTTTGTAAAACTCTCTCTCTTACACCGATTTGGGTTAAGGATCCGAAGCACTCTACACATCAGTCTTCTAAAGCCAAATTGTCAAACAAAATCCATTACAGATGTCATACTCCCACAGTTTTCTTTTGTTTATCTCAATCTTCGTTTCGTTTTGATTATCGGAGGAAACATATTTAGTGTCTATTTGGATTACGGAACTCAATACAAAATTTTTACTTTAAAACCCATTCATTTTCACAAAAAAAATTATTTTTATGAAACTCAAAATTGCAAATCTCAAATTCTTACTCTATCCAATCCCACCTTTATGATGTACTTCCTCTGTCTCAAAATATATGTCATATTTCTTCTATATATGATTATTAAAGTTTTGATAAATTTTCATAAAAAACTAAAAAAATGTCTAAAATACCATTTTCTCTCTATCTCCTTAATTAATAGTGGTTAAATTCTACTAATTCCTTCTATTTTTAAAGTCAACATTTACTTTATCGATAATTTAAAATATTAACATTGGATTTGGTGTTTTTGAATATTTTAAAAATAAAAATACTTAAAGAGGATTGTTAGAGATAAGGGCAAAACAGACAAAAAAAAAGTGATAAATGAACTCGTATTATAAAAATAAGTCATATACTTTGAAAGGTACCAAAATATTATTTATTTTGAAATGGAACAGAGTATTTGGATTAGTTCCGTTACGAACCTAATACGAAATTTTATTTTGAGTTTCATTTATTTCCTCATAAAAAAATTATTTTTACCAAACTTAAGATTGAAAATCATACCTTTAATAAGAGGGAGGGATAGGGAGAAAACATGGTTGTGTGTGAGAGAGAGTTTGCAATCAGTGAGACTAATAGAGATGTTGAGCGAAAGGACAAATTGACATTTGCTGAAAATTTGCTCTAGCTGGAGGACAAGTACTCGGGCAATATTACCAGCCCTTTGTGTATGGTGTACTTGGGTAACATTTTATTCTTGAAATTCAATACAAAATTTTTTATTTAAAATACATATTTTATCTTATAAATAATTCATTAATTATTATAAAACTCAAGAAAATTTTCAAATTTAAGTTCTATTCAATCCTACTAATATACTAAGTGAGTTGCAACCGTCACTTCTCAAATGAAATTGATGGGAAGGCTTAGTGATAAAAGGTTGTGACGACTTTCATTTTTGTCAATGCAATTTGACTTACATGATATTTTGTTGATTAATTTTTCTAATTTTTACATGATATTTTGTTGATTAATTTTTCTAATTTTTGTTAGCTTCAAAAGAATTCTGTCACGAGATTTTTCTACAAGTCTCTTCTCCTTAATGGTCCTCCAAGTTTTCTTCTGGTTTTTCTCTAAAGGATATCTTTTCATAAGGAACATAACTTTTCCACTAATACTAAAATTTCGAGTCCCTACAGGATCATGAATTTGTGACGAACGTGAATTTATCCCCAAAGCCACACCCCAGTGTAGACAAAATGATTTGTCGCTATAGAGTATCCTCATTACAGGAAACTTTAATTTTATTATAGTGGGAAAAGGACAAAAAAAGACCTGTTGTAGCATTGCTTCATAAGTGCTTTTCTTTTTTTATTTCAACTTACAAAGTTATTACTGATTTAGAATAATTTTTCTTCAAGGTGAAAAGAAAATTAGTTTTTTCGCTTAGTTGTAGAAAAAGAATCTGAAAATCACTATCTTCATTGCAGATTCCAAAGAATCAAAAAAAGGAACTAAAAAAACAGTCCTGATTACTTGCGAAGGCTGATTTTGAAATAACGAAAACTCAATGCCAAACACATCATATTTTTACACTCCCTCTGGCCCAAAGTGAAATTATACTCAGAATCCTCCCTCCCAAATTCCTCCCCCATTCTTTCCTCAACCAGTCTTAAGTTGCCACGTATTTTTATATTATTCCATTTCTCTTAAAATTCTTTACTTTTTTTTGTTTATATTTTTAAAATTTCCTCTTATAACCACGTGACAATATATATTACATTTATGAGGAAGAGGATACAAACCAGTAAAACTACATATCTAACAATTAAGAAAAAGTTTTAAGAGAGCTTTTGAACTTATGTCGAATAATCATCTTATTCTTAAAACTTAAGTATCTTAGTTGATTAAGAGCACTCTTTCATAGGTGATAAAGGTGATAGGTTTTGAGTTTGATTCACATTTCTCGTCTTTGTCTGCACCAAAAGAAGACCTTAAGAGGACAGTGGTGTGATATGTGTTACTATAACCGATATCCTTAAACTAAGGAGGTAAAGCAGAAGTTTTAGATTAAAAATACATTAAATTCAGAAAAGTGGATATTCATTCAGGACTCAATACAAAAATGTATACATTCTATATTTGATTAAAGGAGGAGCAGTCAAAAAATAGTCATAAATATGAAGAGAACCTACTAAGTCTTGATTACTAGGATACATTCGTTGGGAGCTGTAAGATAAGTTGGTAACAACAAAAATAAAATGTACCCAGGACATATTTTGTATTTTGTTATACTAACGATAGTGTTGGAACATTAGTATGCAAAAGATATTTACGAGTACATAAAAGTATTTATTTGGTACATCTTATATTGTATTTAGTACTTTTTCTATTTCTATTTCAAAATATAGGTCTTTTGGATTTTTATAAATTTGAAAGGTTATTTTTTTTAAATTACTCTCGTCGTGAATATAATTCTCTCATTCTCTCTTATGTTAATAAAAAATAAATTAAATTAGTTAATAATATAATAAAAAATATTATTTAATTTTTTAAATCTATAAAAAAATAGAGTGAGACTAGCATCCTGTCGTCCCTGTACTTATTCTTCACTAATGATGCAAGTTTATTGTTGTCGTTTTGTTTGCATGCCTTTTATACTTAATTTTATTCCAATCTTCAACAATTTGCACACAAACACTAGGTAAGCGCACCTATCGTTTAGATTAGTATAATGGCAAGTACTTCAAATATCGTATCCACGGGGATGGTCAATTACCATTACTCACTTTTCACTCTATTGTTTAGCCTAACAAATTTTTGTTTTTGAAAATGGTTTGAATAACTACTAAGAAAAGAAATCTAACTTAACTAATTAAACTAGCTTAACTAATCTTTCTTGCAAGAGAGAATTCAATAGAGAAAACAATACTTGAATGATTAATCCCCTAGAATTACCTATGTGATAGAAAAGTCCCTTGGTTGATTTGTTTCCCCTTCTAGTACTTGGTGAAATTCCAATGATAGAACTAACTCTATCTCTAGATGAAAGTTCTCTACCCTTAGATTAATTAGTTGAAATCTCTTTCTAACTAATTTAACCTAAGAATGCATTTGAATTGGTGAATTTCCCATTAGATTTCTCTAATTGCCAAGAAGGTGTCCATTTCTTGTGTTTGATGAAATTCCTATATTAGAACTCCCTCTATCTCTAGATGAGAGTCCTCTACCCTTAGATTAATTAGTTGAAATCTCTTTCTAACTAATTCAACCTAAGAATGCATTTGGATTAGTGAATTTCCAACTAGATTTATCTAATTATCAATAAGATATTGAGGTTTCTATCTCTAGTCACCTAAATAATCCCCATTGTTTGTGTATGGTCTAATTCACCCTTCCTTTCTCAATTCCAAGTGAAAATTTCCAGATTTTGAATCAATTATCAATCAGCCTTCATTTCTCAATTCCAAGTGACAAAATTCCAGATTTTTGATCAATTTCAATCACCCTTCCTTTCTCAATTCCAAGTGACAAAATTCCATCAACTATCCACCAAATCAATTCAAACATTCAAACCCACAAACAATCCACAAGAAATTTGCATTCAATCAACCAAGGGAAACAATTCATTCACATAGATAAAATCTAGAGTTCATACCATCCAAGTATTCAAAAGCTTAGTTCATAAACATATTACAACTCAATGAATACAAAGCAATAAAGGAAGAGGAAGAATTGCCCATTTTCATGGTTGAAATCTTCTCTTCCTAAAGCTTGAAATTCGTCACTGTAACAATGGAGAAAATTGCAGCTTTTGTGTTGAATCTTCAAGGTGGAATCTCTCCTTCTTCAATGATTCAATCTTCTCTCTTGATTTCTCTTGCAAGATTGATGGATTGGAGGAAGAATTTGGTGTTTTTCTTGGTGTTTTTGCTGCCCTATTCCTCACTCTAGCTGCCTCTGTTTGTTGCCCTAAAAGGGGTATTTAAATCCCCCTCAAAACAGAGAGAAAGTCAGCTGAAAACTCAGTCCAGATCGCTGCAAACGCCGCCGCTTGGATCACACCAAATGGCGCCGCTTGCTCCCAGTTTTGGGGCAAGTCTCTGCTGCTCGACTGTGACACTATTTTGATTCCTATATGAATTCAGAGTATGAAATCGGCTGATATGGGTCTGGGTGTCTTCATGAAAATTGTAGCCCTTGACCTTGTCTTTCCATAGAGATTTTAATCACCTCAATTGGATATCTAGAACGCATGATATGATCGTTATACTAAACTGTGTCAAAACTGGAGCACAATGCAGGAGAGCTGATTTTGAAGCATACGCAGGGCAGGAAAATGAACTCTGATTTTCATAAATTTTACCATTATGGAAACTTCAGAATGTCCTCTATAAATTTCTAGAAGATCACATTCGTATTTGAAATATCTATAGAGGTGAAAATCCCACTTGAATATTATCTACCACAGTTTTTCTTCTGCATTTCTCTGTTTTCTCTTCATTGTGCATAATTCTCCTTATTTGCTTCATTTAATTCCAAATCTTCAATAATCTCTCCTAAAGCAAATAAGAGATAAAAGGAGTGTAAATGGTGATTAAAACACCAAAATTTAACAGAATTTAAGCTCAAAAAGGATTATGATATGAAGCACAAATATGGAATATCATGTATATGTCATCGTTGTGAATTTAGTTTAGAAGAATTTAAAGAGAACAAATTGAAGAAAACAATAGGAGGAGAAAAAGTAGGACAGATAAAAGAAGAAGGAAAACATTGAAAATTTAGAGTTGCATAAACCGAAAAAAAATAGAAAATATAGCAAAAATATTTCTGGACCAAATCCATTTATTAGTGCAATGTCCATTTACCATAACTCCTTTCCAAGAGAAAAAATGAATTTCCATTTGCCTATTCCATACTCGTATGGAACGTATTTAGGGAATCCAGCGAAACCTTTTTCTATATAAACCTCATAACAGAAGAATACTTTCTTGCATCCAAGCAACAACTTCTCACCATTAACCAAAACCATGGCAGCTTTCAGAATTTCCATCATGTTTCTCTTTTCCTTTGTCACATTGCTCTCTCCTGTAAAGTCCCAACGATTTGATTATCACGAGTTCTGTAAAAGAACGAGCGTGGCCAGCCAATGCAACCAGATGATCGATTCATACCCTAACCCTGGAGCAAAGACTACTCCGAATGGCGTCTGCGCCATAGTCATGGATGTTACTGAAAATGATGCTCAGGGCATTCAGGCACTAATTCGAGGTCTTTTGGCAAAAAATCCAACACCAAGGCAGCGAACTAGTCTTAACCTTTGTTTAGATCGTGCTAAAACCATTGCTCTGGCAACTGTACAAGTGAACTGTAACGTGATCAATAAGGCCAGTTATCCGACTATAAACAGAGTGCTTGGAACAGCGTTGGATGCCATTCAAGAATGTATCAACACTTGGAACACACCTCCGGCAATTCCTAACATGTTTCCAGCCATTACTACCCAAAATAAAGAAATTGTTCTGGCTGATCTACAACTTATAAATCTTTTTGTGTGCAACAAACCTACCGTTTGTTCTTGAATGATTGCAACGGATCGTAGATGAGAATGGATACTGTCCTTTGATATGGTTGTGATTCAAATATTTGTAGAATAAAAATATTCCCGATCGATTTAGTAATTCATTTTCCTAATGTGTTAGGTTGTTTCCTCTTTCCAATTTATAAGTTTTCGTGTCTGTTACTTATCTTCAATGGAATGCTATCGGATCAAATGACAAAGATATTATTGAGAAAAAGTTGGCTTTTCGTATAGTAAATGAAAATTGTATCTATGTAACGGGAGAAAGATTTCCCATTTCCCAGCCAGAAAGATATGTTTTCCTGAAAAAGGGATTAATTGAGGAGATTTGTCTTTTTTTTTTTGTGAGGGATTTATTGCGGAGATTTTGTTCATAAAGATTTGTGGCAATGAAAGAGGGATTAGTTGCGGAGATTTTATTGATTGTAAATTAGATATTAGCTAATTGGTAATTTTCTTTCTATCTTATATAAAGTAACGACATTGCTGTGGAAACTCTAATGGGAAAGTTAGAAACCATCTACGGTTGGGTTCAAAAGCTATACCAGCAGACCTGTAAATGGGACAAGTCTAGACCCGAATCTATCTCGGTTCTGAAATAAATAGTAAAAGATACAGTACAACATATGTACTCGGATACTCTATCAAATTCATTTGCTCGACCATATTCGTTTATGCTTGGATTATAATAGGGTAATAACCGGTGCGATGCACAGAAAACTTTATATAAACTATTGAAAAGTATCAAGAGAAAAAATTGTATTCGGAAGAAGAAAGAAATAAGAATTTTCAAAAATATCCTAAAAGGTAAAAAATATTAAGAAAATTGTTATTATTAATTAAATATAACAAATAAATATATAAATATATATTTGTCAAGGCTCTACCACTTTAGAAAATAAAACAAATACACAATCGAGGATATGGATATTTGTAGTAAGATATAATAAATGATATACTTCTTTCTTTCTTTTTTTAAAAAGACTACGGTATACTTATTTGAACTTCATAAAAAATACCTTATATATTTGTTAGATGTAACAGCAAATTGAATGTATGTATGTATTGACAATAACTTTTTGGTTTTAATAGAAGGTATACATTTATTTCATTCAAGTTCCTCATAATCTGAGATTAGGCAATATCTTTAAGACACATGAGATTTTTTTCCTTTTTTTTTTTGGTGGCACATTTTCCTTTCTAAGAGGGAATAAGATCTAACCAGGGGAATCTTTTTTGACATTCAAATGGATGGGTTTAAATATTTTATCTAAATATAGAAGGCCTTTAGCCACTCTAGGAAAAATACAAAAGTCATAAAAAATTCTCAACTTGAACTTTTATTTTTATTTTGAAAAACTCACATGAGAGTGGAGTAAAAACTTTTTCATGTGGACATATAAGGAAGTAACTACAGTGTACTTGGATTTATGCTTCGACTTGAATAAAACTAAAAGTCAAATGTAAACTATACTAAATATAAAGCTTGAGTAACTTAAACATTCATAAAATAAAAAAAAAACTCATTAATTACATTTTTTTGCTCGTCTTACATCTTTCTTTTCTCTGTTTGTTTATGGCTCGCCTCCTTTATCTTTTACAATTTTTTTATATCTATTCTCATCCTCTCTACTCTACAATTTCCAAGCAAGTGTAAGGATTTTGGGTTGCTCAAGTCATTCTTCCATTAACGTTTGAGTTTGAAAAACTAATCTTAGTTTATTATTTGTATTTTTTATTCAAACTTAACTTTTTCGACATCTTTGGTTTACTATTCGTTTGTATCTATAGTCCTACATTTTTTTCTATTTGATGATTCTACTCTTTCTGGTTCTATCCTTTGTTCTAATTTTTTATTTTTAAACATTGTCTTTTTTTATTTTTTTCTCTTTAAATTGCTGACATTAATACAATTATCAAGGGTTTTACATTGTTCATACACAAAAGATTTGTGGTTATCAATCTTGTTGGATTTGACTTTTGGTTTTTAACTAGGATTTTAGCCTGTTTGACTTTCTTTGAAGATTGTCCTATTTGCTTTTGCTTCAAGAGAAGTTACGGGACATGATTTAAGAGAAAAGCCACATATTGAATCTTGATGCAAGTTGCTCAAGAAGAAATACCATGCTATTTATGATGTACGAAACATTGAAGGGAGGGGTTTTGGTTAGGATGATGAAAAAATGTGTAACAACAATTGTAGATGTGTGCGATGAATACTGAAGGTAAACTATTCTAAATTTCTCTTTTTCTTTTATGTAGAACTTATATAAAACTTTATGTTTCATAAACTTGCAGAGTCATCCAGATTGATCCTTTATGAGGAACAAACCTTTTAGTTATTATGATAAGTTAATTTTCATTTGGGGAACTGATAGAGCTACTAAGAAAGAAGTCGAAATACTGGGAGATATATTTGAAAATTTAGAAAGGAAGAAAATCTAAATGAAGATGATTTGGAGGCATTTGATGAAGAAAATATTAACCTTACAAGTAATGAAGAATCAACAGCTATTCATGCTCGAGGAAGAGATGGAAGTACATTTCAAAAAGAGAAAAAGAAGAAGAAGCACTGAGAGATTGGTTTTCGGATTGGATTGCATGCAGACATGCTTACTAGTCACTTTAAAGAAAAGGTAGATCGATTGTCTAAAATGGTCGAAACTATTGCAACTCTTGATCAAATAAAACTTCAGAATAGACACAAGCTAAATGATGATCTTCTGAAGATTGAAGTTTTATCATTCTCAAAAAGACACAAAGTTGGGATGATACTTTTCAAGGACGCAGATTTGTTGCATTATTTTTTTATTATTGAAAAATTTGAGAATATAGTAATGACGCCAAAACTTTGATACTTGTTGCAGTTTTTTAAATTATAGTACTTTATACTAATGTGAGCTATAGTTTAGCTATGCAACATGCATCTCAATGACCATTGCACCTCCGTGAGGGCCTCAACCAACACTACCATGAGCCGAAGGTATTCTTAAAACCCTTTACAAAGCTATCATTATATCCATGGACTCACAGGAGTTGGGGTAAGTGCCTTAGCACCAACAGATTCATGAAGTTACTGACCACATATAAAATATGCTATAAAATCAAATATACTAGAGTTTTTCAAATTTGAAATTGATAACTAATGTTTATATTTATCAATCTTAACACTTGTAACGTACCCTCCAAAATGAAACCATGGAACCAATTATGTGCACACAGTAAAGCTTGTGCGTTTTGAGGAAGAAGGCAGCTCCTGTATTTGCTAAGAACTCAAGCACCAATACTGAATGCATATTCGGAAGCTACGATAGTGATTGGAATGCTCAAAACAAAAGCCATCAAAGCTAATTCAGGAAACCTATGCTTGTTGTCTCTCCAATATTGTAAGACATCTATATTTTGAAAATGACTCCATTGAAGCTTTGTCTCATCCAAATATATCTCCAATTGAGATTTTTCAATTTTGGTAACAACTTGGCTATCAAACATTTTAAAGCCCTACTCAATCAAATATAGAAAACAAAAAACAAAGACATGAGTAGCAAAAAATTTAAATTTGTGAAAATATTCAAATAATAAATTGATGAGGATAAAGAAGAAATAGCTTACATCACTAGGAGATAATAGGTTCTCCAAATCATCTACATCTATTCCCAATCAACTTCCACTTGGTAGAATAGAGGAGACATGCTCATGTGAGAAGGAACTTGAAGAATTTGCTAATCTTTTTTAGTATTGTTCAAAGAGCATAGTCAAATTTGTTTTCACTAAATCCACCTTTGCACTAGTAGTAACGGGATCAACTTTGTTATAATACATTTCCAACAAGTGAAATTTTATACAAGTATCAAGTACAGCCCTAAGTGCAAGAATAACACTATATTTCTTCCAGTACTTGCCAAATTTGACTTTCATCCTCGTGACCATATCCTTTATGACAATATCTTCATTATCTGCATTATTCACCAACAAGCACTCAATTTTTCACACTTACATAAATATGTGTTAGAAGTTGTATATGAGCATCCAGATATCAACGTGGTAATCTCATAAAAAGGGCAGAAAATTTCAAACATTTTTGACCCCTTGTCCATTCCTCCAAAGACGGGCAATACTTATAATTTCTATCAATCAAAGAAAGACTAAAAAATGCATGTCGATATCTCAAAGCACTCTCCAGTATCATGTATTTAAAATTCCATCTTGTAGATATATCTAGTCTCAAATAAAACCCCCATTTGAATGACCACTTGTTTAACACATTCTTCAAAAGCTTTAATTCTCCCTTCTAAACCTTTTGACATACTTAACACTCCCTCTAATCTTAAACAAAGCATCATTAGCCATTTTTAATCTTTCTTGCACAATAAGATTCAAAATATGCGCAGAACAACGAATATGAAAAAATTCACCATCATTTAACAAACTGTCTTGCAAACAAAGTTGCTCAAGCAAAATATCTTGCATATTGTCATTCGAAGATGCATTGTCCAAGGTGATTGAAAATATTTTTTTTCTATTCCCCGCTCTCTTAACAAATCATATACTTTTCTTGCCAATTCAACCCCTGAATGTGGTGGAGGAAAATCAGAAAAAGAAAGTATGTAAATATTTAGTCTCCAATCAACATCAATGAAGTCAGCAGTCAAACAAATATAACCCTCAGATGTACAAGCTATCCAAACATTAGATGTAAGACATATTCGACTAGGAATATCACCTAATATTTTCTTTAAGTAGTTTTTCTTATCCATATAAAGTTTCCACACATCAGATGCAACAGTATTCCTAGAAATGTTTCTAACATCCGGGT
Organism: Rauvolfia tetraphylla; assembly: GCA_030512225.1. Classification (NCBI taxonomy): domain Eukaryota; kingdom Viridiplantae; phylum Streptophyta; class Magnoliopsida; order Gentianales; family Apocynaceae; genus Rauvolfia; species Rauvolfia tetraphylla. Next base: position 2,078,043 of record JAJQKT010000063.1, on the reverse strand, counting down.
TGCAATATTTAAGAACACCTCTAATCCCTTCATGCTCAACGAATGAAAAAGGAAGATTATGCCTGATGATTGCCGTAGCAATTTTTTCATGAAGAATTTTTTTGAGAAATATTTCCACTTCTTACCTTCCCAATATTATCTATAAGCGGATTACCTACATCTTGAAACTAGGATTTTTATTGAAGGCAAATATTGTCATGACGACTAATGCTCAATGTCCCATACTTATTCCCTCCTGCTACATACTCCTTCCCACAACCAACACAATGTGCTCTTGGCTTTCTGTCTTTTCCAACGCCTAATTCCTTGAAGTACGACCACACATTTGAAGTAGTACTCCTTGCCTTTTTTCGAAGGTTGGGTATTCGACTCCAATTCACTTGATAAGGCATTATTGTTTTGCTTTACGAGCTCACTATCACCATCAAAATCAATAATATTTTGGCTTTCCATGCTACATTACATTACACGAGTAAAAAAATTAAATTAAGGTCATAGAAAGAAAAAACTAAAATGCAGGTGGATGCCTCAAATCTGCCATATGTTCATCAAGGTGAGACTCATAAAAGAACTAATGGCAAGCTCTTTACAATGAGTTATCTCTAGTATGCATTTTTTAATCTTTACAATGCCTCCCATTTTCATGGTTATGCATAAAAATTAGTTGAACTGATCTTTTAGATTGAATGTCAATGAGGAATAATAAGACAAGGAATTCAATTAATAACATGTCAACGTAACAAAACACATTGTAGTGCAAATTTCTAATTTGCAAAGAACCGGGAACCAGACCAACTTAGATGAATTAATTAACTATGAACTCAGATGTGCAATAAGCCTCATCATGTATTTGACTATTTGTATACAGTCTTTCCGAAAATTTATAAGCTTCTGCAAGCATAAGGCCCTTTAAACTGCAGTTGGTTGGGAGAGAAGGTTCATGTCTTTTACTCTTACGAATGCCTTCAGTTGGCCGCATACAGAAGTTTACATCATTAATAATTTTTGTGTTTCTTATTTCCTTTATATATATATATATATATATATATATATATATATATATATATTCTGGTCTAGGACTGTCAATGGGTCGGGTCTTACCCGGACCCGATACGATAATATCGGGTCTGGAACAACATTTATACCCATTTATCCGGACACAAATCCGAACCCAATAGTACATCTTCTAAATGGGTACGGGTAGGGTACACAAAATTCTGGATCCTATAGACTTGATTACCCGATTAAATTTTAAATAATAAATATTTTATATACTTAAATTTTTTATAATCGTTAGATGTGTTTGATCCAACGGTCAATTATCTATAAATTTATATTAAAATACCTTATCGAGTCTACCGAGACCCTCTAGGATAGGGTACGGGTCCACTCTATTTGGACCCGTCAGGTAATCGGGTCAGATCCGGAACTAGTAGTGGTCAATCGGGTCCGGGTCCGGGACAAGGTGCCCTAGACCCATTTGGACTCGTTGACACCCCTAGTCTGGTCCACGAGCTAGCTCGTTTAACGCGCAGAGCACCTATAGGCAGATATGAATTTGTCATTTTGCAGCCCGCCAATAAACGGACTCAGTTCGCTCTGCTATGCTTGAGACCCTGCGACTTGTAGGAGTGAACTGGCTCGTTTAACACTACTGATTGTATATAATTTTGTTAAAATTTAGGATTATTACATATATATATATATATATATATATATATATATAATCAAACGTTGAGATTGTGATGTTTACTTTCACCATTACAGGACTACACGAGAGGCACTTGTGCAGGGCAGAAACTAAACTCAATGCGTGGATCAACGTTTTTGAAAGAGCTTTAAATTACCTCAATCTTGGAAAGAATAGTTGAAAATGGTAAGTTAAGGTTCTCGGAGATTCTCAAACAGGAAGAAGAAATTTCCATCAAAGAGTACTCTTTTCGTCCTAATAATATTAGATGAATAAAATAAAATAAAAACATAAAACAATACATAATTCTACACAACATATCAAGCAAGGCCTCCAGTCCATTTCTCTTTTAAGACTACTTCGCAGAGCTGAGACAACAGAACACCCGTTTTCATGCATAGGACTATTAGAGCAGAACCAGAAAACATGCAAAGGAAAGACAGAAAAATGCCAAGCATACAAGAATCATATTTTTGCTCCAAGCAAGGTCATCAAGAAGTTTCTGTAGTCCCCAGAAGTGTCGCCAACAACTGCATTATCAAGACTACTTTTGTTCCTGCTGAAATATTCTCCTCTAACTTTCATCAGATCAACCTCAGTTCGATTTACTATTGCCCGAGTTAGAGAATCCTCATCCGTTCCAAGCCCAACAATGGAATCTCTGATAACCTGATATCAGAGACCATATATGCGATTTTAGAACAGAATTCAGAACCATATAAATGTTCCAATTGCAAGAAGCAATAGAACCACAGAAAATTTTTGAATCCTCTAACCAACAAGGAAAATAGGACAAATGACACCAGAAGATATATTTGAATCACTAACACTATCATACAAACAAAGGCATGTCTTACAATGCTAACCTATAAGAACAGAATTATCCTCATTACCCTGATCTTAAGAATCCATTCAAGATAGTTATCAATTACGTATAAGAGGGAGCATAAGATAATTAGCAACTAAGTATCAGATCAACCAAATTGACATTGAAGATGAAATAAATTTTTTGATCAAAAGCATTTTCAGTTATAACTTTCCTTAGAAGCTTTACCAATCCAGAGGAAACTAGAACAAAAACAGAATATATAATATAGTAATAAAAGCAGTTTTAAACTTATTATGATTCAAACTTGGAGGCTAGTTTCATTTATGCCAATACAAGACAGGTAAGATCGACTAATTTGTGTACAGATAATATTGATTGCATCATTTTAAGTTGTGCATGTGTTAGATCCTCCGCGCTGTGATCTACAGGTGAAAGGATTAAAACAAAAACATGCTTAATGACATTTTGATTAATACCCGTATGGAAACAGAAATACCCATATAGAATTCAGTTCTTTTCTTTTGGGTCAGAAGTAGAATGAACATTTCTCAGGGGCAAAGTACACAGGACACAACGTGAAACAAAAATTTGTTGACTATATATATATATATATATATATATGATTTTTGTAATTCAAGCACATCTTTTTTAAAATATTGAAAAGTAAAGAAGTAAACTGAAGAAGATCACTTAATTAGCTCACAAACTCAAGAAATAGATGCAGTGAAAATACAGAAGCTCCATTGAGGAAGTCTTGTTTTTTATTACCTCAGCGAAGTGTTTTTCAGGGGACTCAATGCACCAAATGACCACTTTCAGAACAGATTCCAATGTTCCTTCTCCACAATTCTTAATGTCCTGAGAAAATAAATATTCAAGAAAAAAACGAAGTTTAGAAGGGAGGAAAAAGGTATTTGAGTGCTACGAACAAAATGAGTGTTTGTGCAAGAAGATGAACCTGGTCTATAGAGTTTCCATATTTTTGCTTGTAGGATTGGAAAGTTTCCCTGAGCTGGAAGAAGTTCCTGGTGCTGAATATCCACACAAGATCACTATGATCTAATTCTCTTCGTTCAATGGCAGCATGTAGAATAGCTGCCTCCAAATTTGCCACAGTAGAATCCACCAATTCCTTGTCATATCGATAAGAACTTACTAAACCAACTAGGATCTACAAGAATCAAAATGAAATTTAATTGAGAAGCAATGAAGCCAATACTTTACACTGCTTAACCAAGAATTAATTTTTATGTTTTATATGCAGTATGAAGCTACCATGTGCAACTTCAGGTTAAAATCAGACTGAATATCAAACATGCAAGGAGTTCAGTCGGCAGAATTCAGATAGATGTAACAATTCTTAGATGATGATATGGACTAAATAGAGAAGTGACGCTCGATGCTACTATACTGCTCAATGAATGAAATGATATCTTTTTGACTTATACAGTAATTTGTTGTCATGAAGGGATACACAAAATTGATATTGGGTGCCCAGGAATGATCAAATTGACCTTTTGGATAGGCATAGAAACATTTGAAATGATGTCCTCTTCAAGTGATTGGTTAAAGAGCGCACAATATGCCTGCCTCACCGCAACCAGATGCTCAGGAGATGATGCACAAGCAACCTCAACTATTACTTGCAGCTCCCTGATTCCTTTCTTCCATGACCTTAGGGCATCATTTGCAAGTCTAGCATCTCTTTCAGCAGGATCATATGTCCACAGTAGCACAGCTTTCTGTCAAAATAAGCAAAATTTCTGATGTTCAAAAAAAACAGTTTGAAATTTCCCTTAGATATCTGTAATTGAAGAAACAAATCAGAATTTGTTATCTTCAAATATATCCCCTACATCCTTAAACATTAAAGGCTGCTAGCAAAACTTGTTTCATCTATACTAGTGACACTTCCATTCTATCTTAGCATCCCAAGAACAAGGAAACTGAATCTGATGTATTCTGAAAGAAAATTTTAGATGTAAGCTGCATATTCTCATCAAACGCCGAACCTAGCTCGAGCAAGTTCAGAGCCATTGTTCTCTATTGTTCCCATCACTCAAGCAAACTGAAAATTATATTGATTGTATATCGGTAATCTCGTGAATTCGTTGCATAATACAACTATACAAGGAACAATTAACTTTGTTGGTTAACTAACAGATCAGCAGAAAAGCAGAACCTGAGAAAAAATTTTCTTGCTATAAAACCAACAGAAATTCATTTGAGGAATTCGAAAAATGAGAACAGCTCAAGAATATATGTCGCATTATCACTTTGAAGTAAAAAGAGGAAAAATTGAAGCGAGGAAACTCACAAAACGTATTTGAAATTAAAGACCAGAGACGAATTGAACACTGGTCCAATAGTTCCAAAAGCCGCCAAAATTTCAATACCAAACTTCATCATACATACCAGAGTTAGAATTAAAGACCAGAAAGGGAGAAAGCCCATGAACAATCATCTTAAATTCGCATGCTTATGAACTGATATTCCATTTCCTTAAGGAATTTATACAGAATCCGTCCATTAATTGAGAGCTTAAAAAGCAAAAGGATCATGTACCCTGAAATCACCAGAAAGTTCAGAGTGGAGCTCATCAATTAGGGACTTGTTGTAAAGTTGCTTGTACGTTTCTCTGATCTTCTTTCTCTGGCTAGCATTTCGACACCCCAAAACCTCAATTATTGCCTTCTCATCCGTTCCCCATCCTAAAAATCATCAACCCAGAACAACATTAATCACATCAAACTGCATGAGAAAGGAGATCCCATTAATGAAAGAAAAAAAAATAATTGAGACCTTTACAGGCTTTGTTGAGTCTCTCACAATCTTCAGTTGGAGTGGGAACAATATCTGGTGTTCTCAGCGTAGCCATTTCTTTCTCTTTTTTTTCCTGTATTGGACAGGTTCAGTTGTTTTTTAATTTTAATTGTTGTTTCTGTTCTTTTATGTTTTCCCTCCCTATATATATAGAAGTTGCTGCCAATTCATCCATAGTTTCAGGACTTTAATGCCCCTATGTTACCCATTAATTTCCTTTTTACTCCATCCGTTCATTTTTATTTGTTGAAAAGAACAAAGCATATAAACCAAGTGTCAAACTTATTTCTCTCTTCCTTTTCCTCGAATTGGAATTAGTAGTAAGTAGTTAATTCTTAGAAATATAATTTTAAATATTATTTTAAATATTTAAATAAAGGCATATTTAGAAATTATAAAATATCTTCACATTCATAAATTTGACAAACAAAAATGAACAAGAGAATTGTTATTTTTTAATAAAAAATGGTAGTAATTCATTCATTTATTTATTTTCTTTTCTTTGAACTATTCTTTTTTCTTTTATCTAAATCACAAATTTTGTTGGCTATCTCGATTAAATTGGAAAGAGACTTTTGGGATCTTTGTCTCAAGTTTTTTCTTTTATAATTTATTTAGAGCATACAATTGTCACATTATTAGGCAGAGATCACAAATATAATAAACATATGTTACATTATTAGTGAAGATTATAAATAATCAATGTTGATAATTATAACTAAACCAATGTTATAGGTAGAAATGTAACTCTTATAAAGGAAGAATAATAAATCCTACACTATACATGTACAATTTGAACTCATAACGTTTCTATCTAGGGGCCTCAACTCTTGCTATTCAAAGAAGACCTCGTAAACTCATGTTATTCCATTTGGTTGTTCAATTATACCTACTTAGAACAATTAGTTTAAATGTGAAAGTTTTTCTGAAGCGCTAAAATTACCAAACAAAAGATCTTATGAAAATGAATGTGATTCAATTCGATCTCATCCATCCAAATAAAATGCTATATTTTCCTTGTATATCAAGCAAATTATCCCTATCTATATATATATTATAGAAATGTAACACTTTCTTTCTTATGGCTCCAAACCTCTCATCATAATTTCTTAGAGTTTTTACTTTTTTTTAATTAGTCTTAAAAAATTCGATTGGTTAAAATTATTTTCAATCTATTAAGATAATTTTAAACTACTTATCTTTATCAATTTTGTTTAACTCAATCTCTTAATTTAAACTAAATTCATTAAAGTTAAACTTCTAACTTGTACATTAATTTTAATTTTTAAATTTCGTATGTTAAGTTACTTTGTAAAAGTAAGAGACTTTAATTATTACTTTAAAATTTTTGTACAACTACTTATATATATTAACTTGAATTTTAAATTTCGTACATTCAATTACTTTGTAAAAGTAAAATTTTAATTATTTAATAGTTGTCAATAAATATGAATTTAGTTATTCTTGGATACTTTGACCATAGGCTTTAAGGCCTAAAATTTTACATTAAGTTTCTTACTCTATTATTTTGTATATTCTATATTTTTTCTAATATCTGGCTTTACTTTTGAAATTAATCTTTAAAAATTTAATTGGTTAGGATCATTTTTAATATATTAAAATAACTTTAAACTACTTATCTTTATCTTTTTTTAACCCAATCTCTTAATTTAAACTAAATTAATTAAAACTAAACTTCTAATTTAATTATTCTTGGGTACTTTGATCACAGGCTTTAAAGCCTAAAATTTACATTAGATTTCTTACTCTATTATTTTGTCTATTATGTATTTTTTCTAATATTCTATCATTGCTTTTTAAACAAATCTTAAAAAATTTGATTGGTTAGGATCATTTTTAATCTATTAAAATAAATTTAAACTACTTATCTTTATCAATTCTGTTTAACTCAATCTCTGAATTTAAACTAAATTCATTAAAGTAAACTCTTAACTTATATAATAATTTTAATTTTGAATTTCGTATATTAAGTTACTTTGTAAAAGTAGAAGACTTTAATTCTCACTTTAAAAATTTTGCAAAACTACTTATATATTAACTAGAATTTTGAATTATGTATATTCAATTACTTTGTAAAATTAAAACTTTAATTATTAAATAGTTGTCAACGAACATGAATTTAGTTATTCTTTAGTACTTTGATCACAGGCTTCAAGATCTAAAATTTTACATTGAGTTTCCTACTACATTTGTTTTGTCTATTTTGTATTTTTTTTCCTAATATTCTGCCTTCCTTTGTTTTGTGTTATCATAATAGCATGGCTCATAGTATTTACTTCTGTTATTCTTCTAATTTCTTCGGGTAGTGGGAGAAATAAAAGAGATAAAAATCATATGCTAAGAATCTAAAATGGAGAAGAAGGTATTGAATATTTTAAACTAATAAAATTTTAATGTTCTATATGATTCGATTTTCTTCCTAAATATATATATTTTATGAGGTAAAAATTTTCTCTTTGGATACATATTTTGAAAATCTAATTCTAATATTTTTAATTTTATAATATATCCGTATATCACATGAGTTTTGGCTAATTAATAATATAGTAGTGTCATATTAAAGGAGATAAATAAGTTCAACAAATAATTTGAAATGGAATGGATTTTAGAGTCTCTAAATCAACAGACAATATAAATGCCTGGGAATACATAATTGAATTTTTTGTTTGAATTTTATAAAAATTTCTATTCGAGTGAATGCCTTTGGAAGATCTTTTTTTTTTTTTTGGTTAAATCAGAAAAAGCCTTGATTCTCCTCCTCCAACTATGAAAAAGGAACCATCGCTTTCCTTCGATGTGTACATGCAAAGCCCCTCCCTCAAAAATTTTTTGAAGTGTGATTTTTATTTTCTAGTAGGAAGAATTAACAATTTTATAAGTAAGATTGAATATAATTTGAATTTAAAATTTTTTATTTTAAATTTAATAAAAAATAAATTATTTATAAAAAAAGAATAAAATTAAAAATTTTGTAATTATGATATATAATCTTATCCAACTATACCCTAAGCAATTATTCTACAATATTTTATTGTAAAAGTACATGGTACCTAATTTGTCTCTTTGGCATTGAATTCCTTTAAATTTTCGCATGATGGAAACGAGGATAATTATTGAAATTAATGTTCAATGTAAAATTGACCCACTCGTTTTCCACATGCCTTGACGTGAAGTTCGTTGAGCGAATAAAATGCAGACAGCTTTTTCTCTTTTCCTTTAATGTAGGAAAAGGCGAGACAGACGTCACATTTGTAGGGCCCACCAATAGAGTATGCGTTCTAAACAATTGAAGAGATAATGCTGATCCGTCCCGTTGTCATAATAAAATGAAGGGTTTATATTTGAAGGGACTGCTATACGCCGTATATTCACAGTTTAGTTTTCACACACACTCTCCAACTCTATTCTTTCTTTAAAGTTTCACGACCAAATCGTCAAGTTTAGAAAATTTTGCTCTAAATTTGTTCAAAGGTATAGTTTTCTGTTCCAATTTCATTGATAAAAGATCGCCAAAGAATCAAAATTTTGACTGGTACACTGTTGTTGAACTCGGCATAAGTTGCATGGAATGTCCACAAAAACTTTACAGAAGTTGCATTAGCACAATTTCGTCTACGTTTAATGGCCACAAAATGTGAAACTTCACGAAAATTGTCCAAAATGATCAAACATTTAAATTTTTAAATATTTTTACTAAATTTTACTTCAAAATTAATATCGTTTGATTCGTCAACTATTGTATCTTAAACCCTATTAAGAATATAAAAAATCAAAGATTTAAAATATTTCAAGTAATATCTTAAAGAATGGATGTGGCAAAAATAAAGTGAAACTTTACAAATGAAATGAAAGTAAACTATACTATTGGCATTTGTTTTAATTCTATTCTCTCAAGTTAAGAATTGGTAATTAGTTATAATTCAACTTATAAAGTCTATTACCGATTTCAAAAAATTGTAAAGTAGAAACAAAATTTTGATTAAACACTATGAAAAGATTATGTTACTAGAGAAGAAAGTAAAAAAGGAAACAAAAGAGAGTAAAGAAATTATTTTTTTCATTTGGAGTCCAATATGTCAATTATTTAAAGTTAAAAGTCTCTATTAATGGTCAAAAATATATTTCACTATTACACTGAGGGCGCTATTAAAAAATTTTAACATCTTGAGGGCATTTGAGCATTTTGCAAAAGCAAGGGTACGATAGCAAAAATGGCCTAATTTGAAGGGCAAATTGTTGTTAACCCTAAAATGAGATGACAATGCTTTGTTTGGTTTGGTATTGAGGGGTTGAAAAGGAAAGCAAAGGATATGAGAAGTATTTGAAGGCGTTGGGGGATTGATCTTTGTGGAGCTTAAAAGGACCGGAAAAGAAAGGGAATTAGTGAAAGAGTCCCTATTATTTCCATTTAATTATGCCTTGAAACAGAGAGGAAAACAAACTAAGTGCTGGCAAATCTTTTTGTAGTCACTAAAATGCCCTTGTAATAGAAAACGAGGACCAACGTATACACTTGTGGCCAGTAAGGAAGGAAGGAAAAGAGTGGGAATTGTCTTAGAATACTTAAAGAGAGAAAACTTGATAGGGATTCTCTAATCCCTCATCATTCAACAACAGAGATAAGAAACACCATGGGTTGAAAACGAAGCAATTGTCGAACTTAAAGAAGAGCAACCGTTGTTCTCTAAAAGCCAATACGAGAATCACTTCCTTCCTCTAGAATTGAGGAGACTGAACATGCTCCGCGTTAGAAATGGCAACTTAAGATGTTCTAATTTTTCGGGATTATGATTAGTTATTCATATTCATTTTTTGAGAGTTACTCTTAACATATTAGATATTACTTTAACATATAGTATATGTTATTTTTAATTGTGGGAATGCATAGTCAAAAGACTTGAAAATTTTAATTGTGAATCTATATCTTCTCTCACAAATAATTTAACTTTTACGAAATTTAAGACAAAAATCTCAAAATCAAACCCTATTCAATCACAAAAGTTGGGATTGGGCCTAGTTTCTCATTCCCAACTAATTGTAACATATTTAGGAATTTGAGAGAAATTTGAAAACTATCAATAATTGAATTATGAAATCACTAATTTGGCTTAAGGTTTTGTAGCTATACTACATTACATGTACATAGTCAGGTTATTCATCTTCTTTCTTGGAGAACTCCCTCTCCCTCTCTCTCTCTTCCAAATTTTTGGTTCTTGGATTTTGATTTAAATCAAAGGGGGTAATATATGTTCCCCACTGGAATTCCAGCCCTAGACTTTGTCAAAGTAAATAATTGATTCTTAGATAATCACTATTGAAAAAATGACATGATTATTACGGTATCCAATTCCACGACCTTAAGAGATTAACTTAATTATGGATACTTCTGGATCATAAACAATTAAATCATGCCTAATTATGAAAATAGTTGAGTGATATAAAAGAAATAAAAATAAAATTTGTAACTATTTCACGTAATGAAAAAGTAGTTTAGCGATTATTAAAAGGGAAAATGTAAAACTTTAATAACTCGCATCTACAGAAACTATTTCGAGTAGCAAAATTATAAACCCTATGATTTGGGTTTGGAGAAGCAGGATTTAAGGGATTACACTTTTCCTTTTAGTCAGTAATTATCTAAAATATGTGGGAGTATGAGTCATTCTTATTTTTACTCTTTTCTCTCCTTTGCATTTCGCTACGTTTGACTATCAATGTCATCTGTCTATTTTCTTTTTTTCTTACTTGTGTATATATATATATATATATATATATATATATATATATATATATATATATATATATATATATATATATATATATATATATATATATATATATACAACCCTATGATCGAAAGCCTCTAGGCCTTTTGTACTTACTTTTTATCTCACTAAAGTGGTAGGGATATATGCCTATCATATTTTCTAATAGTTTTATTTTTTTTAAAAGAAAGTAAATCCATATTGATGGTTTTCTTTAGGCTTAGTTTGATTCGTAAGCAAAAAGGGGAGGGAAAAGGAAAGGAAAAGAGACATTTTTTATTTTTTTCAAAGAAGTATTTATATTTATTATTAATTTTATTTAATATAAAAATAAATTAAAAATATTTTTTTATTTAATTATAAAAAATTAAAAAATTAAAATTATTAATATAAAAAGAAAGCTCTCTATCTCTTCATATTTAGTCTACTCCATTCTCCCCATTAACCAAATAAAGGATATATTTGGATTGAATTCTACTACGTAACTCAATATAAATTTCTCAACCTAAGTTTTACTTTTTCTTTTACAAAAAATTCTCTCTCTCAAAATTAAAACAAAAAATCTTAAAACAAAATATTATCTAATCTCACTTAACATAAATTATTTATTTACTTTCTCTTTTATTTCCTCCCTTCTATTTTCCTCTCTTCCTTTTCCTTGTGACCAAACTAGCCTTAACAAAAGAGAGAAAAAGAGTCGGAGGCTGTAGGGTCCACTTGGTTATAATTTAAAGACACATGTATCGCATGAAGTATTTAAATTGTAGTGTTCACATTTACCTGTTGACTAAAAGTTTTTCATTTAGCCACGTGGGACAGCGTCAGAGTTGGTTGCTTTTCCCCCTCCTTATAGATCTAGATTAGGATTTAAGTTTTTAATTCAAAATACAAGCAATTACATTTAAATAGATTATCCTACGTGTGTTGGATAAAATAATCATATGGGATAAGGTGATTTGTCCGATTGTAGCAAGGTGGTAAGTCCTCTTTTTATATATATAAAAAATAGATGATTTGTTCAATTGGTAAAAATTAAGAGTTCGGTTTTTATTTTGTACTTAATTTTTTATGTTCTCCTTTAGATTAGAGTACAGTGTTATTCAATATTACTTAAAAGAATAATTCTATAAATATCTAAATCATTACTCTTTTTACTTTTAAAATAAATAATTTATTTTTTATTTTAATCTATTTTAAATTATATAAATTATTTTTATATTATGATTCATTTCTTAATTTTTTTTTCCTTTTCAACTCAAGGTACCCTTAGGCATTCTCAGTCTTCAGATCAAACAAGCTGATCGAATGGCTATCAATATAATCTATACACGTTCTGAGAGAAGGAACCAACTCTGACGCTGTCCCACGTGGGAAATGAAAAACTTTTAAGCAACAGGGAAATGTGAGTGTTTTTAAAACACGTTCGTCCAATTTGCATGAAAATTTAATTTAATGATTTATATTTTTTATTTTATATAGGTATTAATTTTATTTAAAATTTGTTAAATTTTTGTAACCGTCAGATCAAATTTCGAATCTGATCCGACAATTATAAATTCGTCCTGCACGAAAAAAAAAACGTGAAATACAGTAGAATGTTAACACTAGAATTTACAACAGGGATCAAACAAGCTGAATATGTGGCCGGAATTACATCACACAACCTTCCTGTGCACACGGCCTCTTAGTGCTCCCGCCTCTTGTTCCGGTCACTGCTTTCGTCAGAATCCACTCCTCCACGTGCTTCTCGTATTGAACAATAATCTCGATTTTAAGTTATATACAAGACACGTTAAAAGATAATTTTCTTATAATATAAGGTAAGAAATAATAAACAAAACATAACGTGTTTGCCATATGTTCCCCACTTTTGGAATTCCGGCCACAGACTTTCTCAAACTAAATGATTGATTCCTTCGAATAATCAATACTAAAAAACATCCCATGATTAGTTCATAGTTTTTTGATTTGTTTTCAAGAGTATGTTATATTTTTCCAAGAAAAAGACTAAACCTAACTTATCTTTATCTCCAAATAGACAGTTCTCCGATTAGGTGCTTTTTGTCTGAAAATACTGAGGAAGAAAAGACAAAATTATTTTTCTGCACAGAGAAGGCAGACAAATGGGGTAAGATCCGGTCTTACAGGTTCTTTTTACATGATGTGCACAATGAAATATGATCTATTAAATCAAATTTGAAATCAATTCAATAGATCATATTTTTTATCTCTAAATATATTTTTAAAAATTTATAAATTTTTTTAATTATTGAATTAGATATCAAATCTTATTTAACGACTAAAATTCAATCCCGTACGTTCTGGAAAAATGACATGCAAGATCGGATCCGAACCGGACAAATGCAGCTGATTTAACGATGACATTTCTGTCTCTTTTGAGCATTCCTATAATAATTTAATCTAAAGGAAAAAGATAAATCTGTTTAAAAAGGAAAAAGATAAAGGAAGAAATCACAAAGATCATAACTTGAAAAAGATTGCCCAGTTGACAGTTGTCCACAACCCTTTTGAGTATTCCTATTGGGATGGTAACTTAAAAGAATTTTTTTATAAATAATTTATTTTTATATTTTTAGGATAAAAAATAATTTAAATTAAAATTCAATCCAGATGTACTAGTAGTAAGTTAGACCGAACTATTAATTCCATATAGTTCTTTGATTTTTTTTCAATTTAATTTTTCTATTTCCTATAAATAACTGTTAGGCCTGTATTTACATCAAGTTTTGTCTGAAATCAAATATAATTGGATTATTAAGATTTTAATAAATTTTATAAAAAATAAAAAATAGCTAAAATACCCTTTCTCTCTCTCTCCCCCCTTAATTAATAGTGATCAATTATACTAATTACTTCCATTTCAAAAAGTCAACATTTTCTTCATTGAGATTTTAATATTAAACTTGGTGTCTGTGAATGTTTTTAAAATAAAAATACTTAAAGTGAGTGATTGTAGACAAGGATAAAATAGAAAACAATTAATAAATGAACCCCTAATATAGAAATAGATCATATAATTTGAAACAAATCAAATTAAAAAATAAGTCATTTATTTTAAAATAAAGAGAGTATTTTAAATTAAATCCATTGAGCCTTCTCAAATAAAGAACTGAACAAGCCCAATGCAAGTACCAGATTCCTTAGTTTATAAGCAACCCACATTCAGTATCTCTTGTATAAATAAGAATCTTTCCCTATGGACAGAGGTAATTTAGAAACATTCAAGTCATGGACAAGTTTTGGCAACAAAGGAGCTCACCAACTGTCTCCTTCAAATTCAAAGATCTTCTTCAGCGGTTTTCTCTAAATTCGAAGATCTTCTTCTATGATTTTCTATAAATTTGAAGATCTATTAGAAAAGTTAGTATTATTATGGATAGATCAGTATCATTGCACCCACTCTAAAAACAAATAAAAAGGCATATCGGGAAATTAAATGATAAAGCAAACACAGCAAATTGTTAAAAACTAGTAATGGATTATGAAAAGAAAAAAAAAACCAATTTAACACCTAAATTGCATTTTGAGCACATTTCCAATTTGACTGCTTCTTTCTAATATTACTATATACTGTTTTGAATTTGATTATATACAATTAAAAAATTAACCATTTCAACTATTCTCTTTCTCATTATTAATTTTGAGTTTGAATTATGATCAAGTTCTGCCACCAAGAGCGGAACTCATGATACTAGAGAAAGAATAGAAGTGAAGATGTGTGATAGAGAGAATAAAAAGTTAAAAATATTTAAATTTTAAATTATATATAATAAAAATATATATATAATAATAAAGTTTGCAAATGCCTTTGTCTACTTGGATTTTTTTTTTCAAAAATTTTTTGTTTATGTCATATTTACTTGTTTTGAGAGAGAATGTAATATTTGCGCGTTAGCATTGATCGCAGTCTTTGTTTTTTGTTTTTTGTTTTTGAAACCACCGTTGATGGGAATCCTTTTATAATGTTTTTTTTTTTTTTTCACCAGTACAAGACCAACTAGCCTAACCGAGAGTTTCGCTCTTGGAAAACAATGAACAAAACAACCTGGATTTCACGTGGCGGTCCATTTAGACTTTTTTTATTTTGAAGGATAATGTAGTCATTATTCCCAGAAAAAGACTAACCGCTCTGTCGATGTTGACAGTTTTTGAGCGTGTGCTTTTTTTCTTACAATACTGAAGATGAAAAGACAAAACTGGGCAAAGGAAAAAAGATGAGGACGAAATTTAAAAAAAAAATCATGAAATACTGGGTGAGTTGTTAACCGGTGTGGTGTGTATACATGTAAAAGCTTTCTAGTGTTCACATCCCTTCTAGAACAATAATGAAAATTATATTAATTAATTACCTAAAACATGATTAGTATCCTAATTAATTAATTAGGAAGCAATAATTTAGATAAATGAAAATAGTTAAGGATTTAAAAAGTCAAAAAATAATTACATAAGAAAAGACACATCAATGTACTATATTAATCTATCATATCCCAACAAAAGTGTAGTCTCCTTGCGTGGATAATCCTCAAATAATTTACCAATTTTTTAGAATTAAACTATCATATCCCAACAAAAGTTAGTATCCTTACGTGGCTAATCCAAGTAATGTACCAATTTTTAGACTATTAATTGGGACACGTACACGATTATTTTCTTATGGTAATTTTTTAGGAAAACAATTGCTCAAGAAGTTAATATTAAAAAAAGTATTTACAGTATCAGATTCTAAAATCTTGACAGAGTTACTTAATGATGGACACTTCTGAATCATAAAGATTTAAAACATGTATGATCATAAAACCAATTTAACTTATAAAGTTCATAAGAGTGAAATCAACATCTTTTTCTTTTTTAAATACTTAGAATGGATATATTTTGGATGAATTTGGACAGGGTTTGATTTTAAAATCAAAATCAAATTCAAATTTTCAAGTGTGAGACTTACATTTTCTCTCACAAATAATTTAACTTTTACGAAATCGAAGATAAAAATTTTAAAATTACTTTATCAAATCACACCTTTTATGTATATATATGACAAATTCAACCAAGGGCAATACTAAGGAATTTCAAATCGAGTTTAAAAAATAAGAAGTAAACTCTAATAACTCACATCAACATCCATAAAAAAAAAAAACTCACATCAAAAGGATAATATGATTTAATTTTTACTCATATATGCAATGGGTTTGATTGAAAGCCTTTGGACCTTTTGTACTTTGTTTTTTTATCTCAATAAATTGATAGGAATCTAAGCCTATCATATTTTTTAATGGTTTTATTTAAAAAAGAAAGAAAAAGAGTTGCCAGCTCATTCTCTTTTGACGAAGGAAACAAAATATTATTATCTCGTGCAGAGAATGGAAGGCAGTCAAGGCACAATATAATTTAAAGAGACACGTTTATCACATGAGGTAGTAGTTAAAATTGTAGTGTTCACATTTCCTTGTTGACTTAAATTTGTAATTACCCATATAGGACTGGAGAGCGTCAGAGTTGGTTGTTTTTTTTTTCTTTTAAATCTAGATAGGCATTTTTTGAATAATTAAAATAATTCTTTCAAGAAAGAAAGATGTTACACAATTGAGTTAAAAATTTATGATAATAGATAAAATATTATATTTTAAGCGTATAATTTATGATAAAAATAATAATATTATATTTTATATGAGATAAGGTGATTTGTCCGATGAGTAAGTTTTCGGACCCTCCTAATTAGAAGTTAATATTCCAAGTGTTTCCATAAATTAGTGATAATATAATATCTCTTGTACTGATAACAGCTATGAAACTATTGACATTCTTTTTTTCTAAGTAATACAGATTATTTATTAATAATGAAATATTCAACTATTATAATTACATACCGTCTTTAATTTTTATTCCAATAAAATAAAAGGAGGGAATTGTGAGATTGAAATAAAGCATAAAGAGAGAAAAAGGTGTAGAGAGAAGGTTGGTTGGTATTTTAAATTTAGTTCTTCATGTCAATATGGGGACCATTGAGCTTGGTTGGTATGAAATGACAGATATGCCCTCAGTGTTGGGTATAAAAGCAGCATTGGGTTCCTAGAGTCTTTTGCTCAAACATCAACAGACGAAGGCATCAAAAAGTATTCCCTATAACAAACACAAAAACCAATTACTACCAAATGGCACACCCTCAGGAGATCTCAGCTGTCACCAAGGCCTTCACAGGTTCTCTGCTTTTTCAACGTGCTTCTTTTTTAAACTGCCATTTTGGCAAATTTCTCACAGCACCATAGACGGAACAAACTCGGACATTTTAAAAAATATAGAGCTTTTAAATTTTTAGTGACATTTTTTTTTAAAAAATTTAACCTCATAATTTTTTTAAATTTCTTTACAAATTCAAAGTTGTAGCTCCGTTTACGCAAAAGATAGCAATGTTGATGATAAACATCTTCTTACTTTGCGCTAATTTGCCTCAGGACTGGGAGTGGATGAGAGGACTTTGATATCGATTTTGGCAAAATGGCGTCCCCAACAAATGCAATCCTACAGAAAAGCCACCCATGTCTTCTTTGAAGAAGATGAACGTCAATTTGAGAGGTGGGATGAGAGACACGTCCTACTACTTCGACAAGATTTTATCCGTTTCAAGGTAAGTATTTACCTAATTTCCCTTTGATCTTTGGACTAATCCATCTATGTATACTGCCAGTGTAACCTTTTTTTCTAGTTTGAACATCATATTTTTGTTCTGTTGACAAGGACTCTGTGGTGCTCCGGTTAATGCATCCATGGGAAAGAGACGCCCGTCTGTTTAAGGAGGCTTTGTTTAAGGAGCCACAGCAAATCAATGTTATTATAGAGGTTGCTTGCACCCGATCATCCGAAGAGCTACTTGGAGCAAGAAGGGCATACCATTCCCTCTTCGAGCACTCGGTGGAAGAACATATTGCCTCCTATGTCCAGGGCAGTGAGCGCAAGGTAGATCAACAACAGATCTGCTACAAATAGATTCCATTCCTAAACCGTCCTATATTAACAACGGAAATATGTTCTGTTGGCTTCTCATAGATTGGAAAGTAACAGAAATTGTCTTTTGTGTATTCAATTCGAACAGCTTTTAGTTCCTCTTGTGAGTGCCTACCGCTATGAAGGTCCACATGTTCATGAAGCAACAGAAAAATTTGAAGCAAAGATTTTTCTTGATGCCATTGAAAGTGATGGTAAGAAGAACCCTTTTGAGAATGAAAACCTTATCATGATACTTGCAACAAGAAGCAAGCCACATCTCAAGGCAGTGTATGAAAGCTATAAGGAAATCACTGGCAAGCACTTGGAGGAGGTAATCTGAAACTCAAAACTCTTTTAAGCTTTTTTTTTTCTTTTTGAGGAAAATAATTGATACTAAGGGTAATATTATTAGACTTTTGGTTTACATTGTTTTGGACATGTATTAATTTAGCCTGCAGGTCTTCCTTTTTTTTTTAATATGAATTTTCATTTTTTTGATAAAATTTTTAATAGTGACCTACTTCATAAAAAAATCAATTCTCTAATTAAATAAGAAGACCTTATATTGGATTCGGCTTATCAAGAATGAAAGCTATCATTAGGATGTGGGATTCTTTTCGGACACCTTTTGATCCTCATGACCTTTTATGATGAGAAAAATGTATACACCACATACAGGGCCTTGAGGGTGAATCCATCCTGAAACAGACAGTTCAATGCTTGTGCCTTCCAGAAGCCTACTTTTGCAAGGTAACATGTTCTTACTAAAGATCACAAGTTCTCTTTATTCTTTGTTAGTTGCTCCCAAATTAATGTGATTTAATGATATTTAGGTGTTGGATGCATCATTGAAAGCCAACGTGGATGAGATTGCTAAGGATTCTGTTACAAGGATTATTCTCACTCGAGCAGACGTGGATATGAAGTCCATCAAAGAAGAATTTCAGAAACTATTTGGAGTTTCTCTAAGGAAAAGAATTGAAGACGTAGCCAATGGCAACTATAAGGACCTCTTGCTCGCTTTAGTTGCAAGGGAACATTAAGATTGAGAACATCCTATAACAGAAAAATGCAGGGCTAATTTCTATGTTTTCTCTGTTTTTGTTGTTTCTCTTTATTTGGACGAGTCTTGTTTGGTTGTACTCTTTAGATAGTAAGCCTTTTGCTATTTAATGGATTTTATTTCATTAAGGTTTAGTTTATGCAATTTTGATATCTTGTCAAACTTAGTATGGTGAAGTTGTAGAAAGTTTAACACGACACACATAGACATGAATCATAAAGTTCGAGTTTGGCTCAACAACCTATGCCTATAGGATTACGTCTAAAAAAGTAATCTGCTAACCTTTTATTACGAAAAGTACATAAATACATTTATTTCAATCTTATCTATTGATTTTCTTAATTGACTTAACATCTCCTTTTGCTAAAGCAACCTCTGCGATTAGAAATTTAACAACCACAGCACTGCTTTAACGATTGCAAACAAACCAACTACAGCTACTATATTTACTATTGTTAAGCTTACATTTAACCACAATTTGCTTTATTGAACTCACTTCAACATGATGCATTAAATCCCTTTCGATAGGTTGCGACAAGATCACATTTGTCTACCACCTTCATGATTGAATCCCATCAGAGTACCTTTTCTTTGTAAGGTGAATGGAATATGAACGTATTCAAGTGACTTTAGTGGTTTGTTGAAGAATCAGTAACATGCACTTGAATAGAAATAGCACATCTTAACACATGAATTCAATACAAGAAAGATGTAGTGTGCTGAAATTTACTCTCAATATATAGCTTCTATTCCATGAGCTTTTTCACTTGTTACTCTCTCAAGATATAGCTTATGATGTCTAAGAGTGTTCAAAGTTGTTTTGCGTTGCTTGAAGCTTGAATATATAGATTTTCTAAAGAATTCTGAGCTTCTTCTTCCATAAGATTGATATCTCTAAATTGTAAAAGTAAATTCCTAAATTGTAGGATATCAATCTCCTTGATTCTTGTAATGAAAGATTGCCATAAAAATCCACCAAATCTACAAATGTAACCTTAATGAGATCCCCAAAAATCTTGTCCTTGTCATAATGAAATTTTGTTCAAATAATGACAACTTTTATATTGATTCCTCAAGGGTGTGTGAAAAAAATTTTTGGCCAAAATTACAACAATTTCCTTTGCCAAGAAATGTTGCAACAATTTTTTTTTTTGGCATTATATGATGCTAAACTGCCAAAACTTCCAATATCATGTTCTTCGTGAAATATGTTCAGCAGGAGTAGTTTGATAGCACACATAATAGTAACAATGTATTATGTTGAGTAGTTTGATAATAGTAACAATGTATTATGTTGAATTAGAATTATGCAGTAAAAATCCAACAAGAATGATAAACTAGAATTTCATAAGGAATATAGTGATGAAATATAACTTTTAACAGTCATCCAAATACAACAAAAATAACAAAATGATTAGGCAAGTAAAATAGCAAAGCAAATAAAAATTATTCAACTAATAAATTTCATCAATAATATCCAGTAGAGATAATCATTAGAAATCCAAAAATCCAGGCTTGACAGAAATTCCTTTGACTTTGACAAGAACTAACATTGACAGAAACTCCCCATTGCTTTATGCTCATCCTTCTTTAAGTTCCTTTTCCCCCTTTGGTCAGTAGTTCATCTCCCCTGGAGTTTCACCTATTCATCTCACGCTTTGTGCATCAAATAAAGCAAACTCGTTGCTTTTGCCTCAAAAGTTGATCAAGAGTCTCTTGGACAAGAATTTGGGAGGTTGAAACTATCAAAAATTGTTGTTGAAGATCTAAAACTTGAGCTGTCAAAGATTTGACACTGATGAACACATTCTGCTACTTGTTCTTGACTAGCTTATGTACTACCAATAGTATGTGTTAAAGTGACTCTGACACGGTAACCAACAACCTTTGTTGATCTGTGCCTTGGAGGAGCTCTTGTTAGTGATTCAGGCAGTGTGGTTTCAGATTTAGCTTTGCTCAATTGTAGATTGAACTTCTTGATATATCGTTGACAGTGACATATTTGCTGAAAATCTGAACATACTTACAAGAAGTAATGTAGTCAGTAATAAGACATGGAAGGGAAAGGCTTGCAGTGCTTACTATGCTGATAGAGTATATCAGAGCCAATGTTAAATTTTTGCTAAGTCCCAGTTTTGTATAACAGCACTGAATTGTCTTTCAACACAACAGAAATATTTGCAAAGGGCATCCAGTTAGTGGAAGGCAGCTTATAAAGGGCAACATATTTCACATTCAATTAAACTTGTAACCAATAATTTGTATTCCATAGTATATCCCATAGGAAAACTAGTAAAATGAATATAACAATTTTATTACTATCACATAGGAAAAATTATAGAATTACATACTCTTTTAGGGTATGTATCCCAACAAACCTTTGCAATCAAGTTTTGTCAAGAGATGAAAGATAGAAAGAAGTATTCCATCCAAGGTTGTGAAGCACAAATTGTGAGCTGCTCAAATGTGTGTGCTTTAAACAGGCAAGTAACCACTACAATCTTTCATCTTCATCTCTGCAAAGGTACCAAGCATCGTTAAACTTGTGTGTGAGTGAGACGAGAAGGTTTCACTTGTGAGATAATTAGTAGATCTATTAAAAATTAGTGGTGAGGTAGTTGCTAGATCTATTGAAAATAATTGTGTATAACTTGAGAATTTTAGGGAGTGAAAAACTTAGTGTTGTACAAATTGGTTTCTGACATTAAGCAGATTGTTTTAACATATTCCAAAGAAGTGGATGTAGGCATGTCATTGAGCCACTAAAAAATCCTCAGTGCCACTTTATTTTATTCTTTACTTTACTTTGAAATTTTTCTTGATTTATTTTGTGCTTATTTTCATCCCGTCAAACATCCTTTATGCAACAATAATTCAGCTTGAAGTATGCTCTCCGCGTTATGGAAAGTTGTGCTGAAACTGTGATCTATATCATGACATTAACTTACATTGGACAAACTATTTTTTAAGCAAAAACTAATTTGATAACTTTTTCAGAAAAATACTTTTGGTCTCTCTTGGATTGTGCAGTGATTAGAAAGGCTACATGAACACGTACGTCTTTCAATCTCATGAAACGTTGTATTATGAGTCCGAAAAATTAGTGCAAACAATTATTTAATTTGCTAATTTTCTGTACAAGTTTTTTTTTTTCGAAATTAGTTTGATTCATTTTAAGTGTCTACCTACTAATAGCTCCGTCTTCTGATTATAGCTTAAGGAAACTTTCGATTATTTACTTTTGTGTTTAAAAGGTCAATTTTTATTTAAGTCCAATTGACCCCCTCTTAGACACTAGTTGGGACCTCCAAATACATGGAGAGGTGGATGCCTTGTCATAAATGTTTTAAAAGCTTAAAGCTCAAATCTTTAAACAAACCTAACCAAATAAAATCAATTATGCTAAATATAGACGTCGAACTAGCATATAATAACCATATAAGAAGACCCTATTGTGCAAGAAAGCAATTACTTCAACTAAAAAAGCTTAAAGAAACATTTCATAATTGAAATTCCTTTATTTCAACCTTATCAATATCAAAAAACCACCTTCTTTTCAATGAAAATAATTAGTAAAGAAAACAGGATAAAACCAATGATGGGAAAGGAAAAGAAACGAACATGGTCTTGGATGGAGAGATCCTAAAGAGAAATGGTAACTTGTTGAGCAGCGATTTCCACGATTGCAGCCATAACAGAGAAGAAGGTAAGATCTGTCGAATGAAATATATGGAAAACTTTGAAGAAATTAATTGTACAGTTCTATTTGATATATAAAGAATTAAGGAATTCTCCAGCACATTTTGTTTTAGCCTTCTTACTTTCACTAAGCCATGACCCAGATTCTGATACTTTCTCCTTTTACTTGGATTTGGCATTATACTGAGGGAAAAAAAAAAAGAAGCTTTTGTGATTCTGCAAAAAAAGGCTATATACTGAGCCTCAAAATCCCAATGGGATCGAATTTCCCTTGGGTACCTTTTGTACATTAGCGTGGACTCTTTTGGACATAATTCCTTCGCAACTTGGATTTTGTTGTTCATTTCCCTTTCTTTGTCTGGACTCTGTTCTGAATCTGCTTCTTTCCAGGACTTGCTGGCTTTGTGGGCTGGGCCTATCTTTGGACCACGTTACAAAGTAGCTCGGAATCTATCAGAATTTTTTTAAGCCCAATAATATCATACAATTCATATATATATATATATATATATATATATATATATATATATATATATATATATATATATATACACGTATTAAAGTTGATGTTGAATCATGAGAAAGTGACATGTGAAATTTTTAAAGTTTAAGTTAACTCTAATGATGCCAAGTTGGATTTAAAGAATTTATTACTTCATTGATTAATGTGCCCATAAACTCATATATATAACTAATCACCTCAACTATGGTGAATTGTTTTTAATAAATACTTCATTATTTGAATAATATCTTAATTATTTTTATTTACATACAATGGATTCAATATTTTAATATTTATGATTAAATACTATTTTACGTACAATGGATTCAACACTAATAATTCAACATAGACTTTTAAAATTTTTCAGAAAATAAATGAGTTGAGTTAGATATCTTTGATTCATATTCCAAGATAGACTTCTAATTATTTCACAAGATAAATGACTTGAGATAAATTTCACAAATTCATTAGTAGATAAACATTAATCAACACCTGTTCTTCATCTATATACAACACCACTTATAAAAGCAATTAACCATTACCAAGAGCTAATAAAATCAACTATAGTACATAGCTAATTGACGTTTTCCAGAAGTATTGTTTTGCTGAGTAAGCAGGGAATCACATATTCATTTAAAGGGCATATGAAAAGGCTAAGATGAAATTAAATAACTGTGTTGTGATTGGAGGAACATTACAGCTTATGTCTGGATCTATATCTGCAAATGATAAGGTAAATGTCAGTTTACATGAAATCTTGAATTCTCAAAAAAAAAAAAAAAAAAAACAACTGATACAACATGGGGAAAGGAAAGATGCAGTATGTATTCTTGGATCAGTTGAGTAAAGGAAAGCAGGACAAGAGAGTGTTGGTTCGAGTGGTCAGATTATGAATGAGTATTGATTTGTTGATCTTGGATGAAAAGGTAAAGTAACGTGTTATGTAATCTTTGGTTGTTAGTAATTTCTTGATGATGTGTGTGTTCTGAACATGATTGAAAATAAATTGTTTATGTAATCTTAGGTTGTCTGTAAGGCGATGATGATTGATGGATTCTGAACTTGAGCAATATTAATTTCATTAGGCAACATGATGTTGCAGTCCTTTGTTGAAGACCTTGATGCAAACTAAATTGACTTGACTGCATATTTTGATCATCAAATTCTGGATGTTTACCATCTTTCTAAACATAAGGAAATCTTTATGTTCAGAAATGTTTTAATGTTTTGTTATCACAAACAATGCATCTGTTGGCTTCCTGCAATCCCAAGATGAATCTAGAGTCCTGCCTAAGATATCTAACTAACTGATAACAAACTCAAGGAAAACATTCAAACAAATTTACAAGTATCACTAAAAAGAGTGACTTCAAAATAATCTGTGCATGAGCATCAATATGGAAACCAAAAAAGAGGTTAAAGAAATGATGTACCTTATAATTGGATTTTTCTCCATCCTTTTTGGTTGCTGAGATAGATCACCTATCCATGCTTTTCTACTCTCATGCCATGCATTTGTAGCTGGACAATATGTTAAGCCACTTTATTTATTTCCTCAGAAACTAAGTTCTTTACAATTGCATCTGTACCAAAATGATCCAGGCCATAAGTTTCAACCACACCATTAGAAAATCATTTACATTCTATCGAAAATTTGGTAAATGTCAGTATACATGAAATTTTGAATGCTCAAAAAAAAAAAAAAAGATACAAAATGGGGAAAGGAAAGATGCAGAATATACTCTTGGATCAGTTGAGTAAAGGAAAGCAGGACAAGAGAGTGTTGGTTCAAGTGGTTAGATTATGGAATACATACACATATATATTTGTTAACCTTGGATGACAAGGTAAGGAAATCTTTATGTTCAAAAATGTTTTAATGATTTGTTATGGACAAATCATTTATCTGCATGCTTCCTGCAATCCCAAGATGAATCTAGACTCCTTCATGCTAAAATTACATCCATGTAAATTTAGAAGGATTATACCTACGCATAGCCTAATATATCTTACTTTTTCTAAAAGTTGCTTCCAGTAGATGAAACAGGATAAGTAATGGCATGAAAACTGATAACAATTTCAAGGAAAACATTCAAACAAAATTACAAGTATCAGTAAAAAGAGTGACTTCAGAATAATCTGTGCATGAGCATCAATATGCAAGCCCAAAAAGAGGTTAAAGAAATGATGTACTTGATAGTTGGATTTTTCTCCATCCTTTATGCTTGCTGAGATAGATCAGCTATCTGTGGTTTTCTGCTATCATGCGATGCATTTGCAGCTGGACAATATGTTAAGCCACATTATTTTTTCTCTCATAAACTAAGATCTTTAGAACTGCATCTCTACCAAAATCATCCAAGCCATAACTTCCAACCATACCATCAGAAAATCATTTACATTCTAATGAAAAGGAATTTAACTATGAATTTACTGGCAAATAATAGGCATGATAAGTCAAACTCCAAAAAGAAAAGTAAAAACATTCGTGTATGTCTCAAAGTTTAGCTGTCTATTGTATTGCTCTGATTTTAAATTCTTATTATAGGATAACATGAAGCACTACAGTATTAGAAGAAAGTTTATTCCTGAATATCTTGATTCTATAGAAGAAGGAAAATTCTACATAATAAAGAATTTCACTGTGCAAAATCCAAATCCACTTTATAGAGTTATAGATGAAGATCTACAGATATTGATTGATGGAAGTACTTATATCGAAAAAGTCATCAATGATATGCCAGACATTCCTCGGCATAGATTCAGATTCAAAACATTCAATGACATTGAAAAACGTGCTGGAGATTTAAGAATTTTATTAGGTAATATATGGCTACCGTATAAAGTGATAGTAATGCTAATTGATTTAGAAATTTACTGAACGTTTTTTTTGAAAATGCAGATGTCATAGGAGTGATCTCTGGAATCTCACAGGCACAAGATCGAATAAGTAGAGTACACCATATCAATTTACAATCAGTCACAATTCGAGATCATAGGTAAGTCAAATATGACAATTTAGGAATTTAAAGCCAAAAAAAAAAGTGATAGTTAACATAACCTCCCCAAAATGTGTTTTATTGAAAAAAAACACTACATGTGACTCTTTGGGGGAATTTAGCAAATGTGATACAGCCATCTTCGGTTCTGGATAGCGAGGAAACACAAATTGTGATTTTTACTTCAATGATTGTGAAAAAAGAAGAGACCCATGTGTCTATTGGAAGTAGTAGTGCGACCAAAATATACGTTAATTTGGACAATTATGAAGTGTTCAAGTGTGAAGAAAATGAAGCTACTGAAATTAATGTGCCATTATTATTCAGTAATTTTAAAATTTTTGTCTGTAGAATAAACATTATTATTTGGTAAAATTATATTATTATTTGCTAGAGAGGATTTGGACCAAAGAAAACTATAATGTGAACAGCTCATGAATAAAGATAATAATAATTTCTATTGTAAATATCACATGCAAATAAATATCTAATATATAAGGAAATATGTTTCAAAATTTTATAAATGGACATTCTTTCCTTTGTGATCTATTTTCAATTCCATGTGACAAAGCAATTAATTCCAAATCAATTATTTACATTTTTAACCTTTATTATTGTCACTCCAAACAAAAAACCAAAAACCTAAAAAACAAAGAAAAAAAAACAAAAATAATTGATTTGAACATGTCCATAAGGAATTAGTAAAAAAATAAACAAAAAAAAGAAGGAGACAGCTTCAAACATTTAATTTAAAATCACCACACATCATTGAAAATCAATTAATTGAAACAGTTTCAATCTTTAAAAGTAGCATACAATTGTTTAAAAACCGGGAAAAAAACTTTGAATACAACTGTTTAAAACCCAAAAAAAAGCCTAAAAACCAAAAAAGCCAAAAAAAGAAAAAAAAACCCTCTTACCTAGTTTATATAATAGGTTACAACATTCAAATTCAAGTATAAACAATGTATGCCACAAGACAATAGTTTATTACTAGGCAAAAAGTCCTAAGTTTGAGCCAAATCCTGAAAATGTAAACATGCATATTTATGTTTGCACCTTTATGATTTATGAAAAAGAAAAGAAAATATTTTCCTTCTTTCCAGTATTCCTTCTATTGTTTCAGCGTCCCACCTCTAAGTGGGCACAGTATTATTTTTTTATTGGGCTCCAAGGTTGCATAATCTAAAATTTAGAGGCGAATTCAAAGTTTATAGTATTATAAAATAAAAAAGAAAATCAGTTTAAGAAATGCAATTACCAGCTATTTTGGGTTCTTGAGCCAAAAGGTGAGATGGAATATTTTCCTATCATTTAACATTCATGAAACTAAATCAGTAGGAAAAAAAAAGGAAAAAGAAAATAACATGCAACCAACTTCCTATTGAATCCCTTTTATTCATAATGGTGAAGTAGTCTAAAGTATCAATCTATTTCTTGGTTAAATTTAGGGTGTATTTGAATTGGCTTTTTAATCTAAAAAAATTTATCTTTTTTACTTTGAATCCCACTTTTTTTTTTACAAACAATCTACTTTTATAATTTTTTATATAATTTAATTTAAAACAAAACCCAATCCAAAGTGGGCCTCAAATTGAAATACATTTATTGCTAAAAATTTTACATTACTTTCGCGGACGGAGAGAATCTTTAATTTGAAGCATTTTATTACAGGTAACACTCACATAAATAGAAATCCAACACGGCGCATGCAAATTACAACAAAAACATTATTATTTCGAACATTCATCACACGAAATACTCAAAATAGGTAGCCATCCAGCAGTAACAACTCATGATCTTCAGATAGCAGCAGTTTCAGGAGAAAATTCCCCTTTCTTGTTTGCTGGATTATTTTCGCAGTTGGAAATGGAGGTGGAATCGTTTGTTCAAGAACAAAGAAGTTCTCTGGATCAACTCTACCTTTAACAATTGCCAGACGTTTGAAATTGTCTTCCTTGAAATACTTGACTCCCCAGCTCCTAGCTTCTGCGTACGTACCTCCATAAACATCGTTTACTCCTAAGTCGAAATCTCGGAAATTCGAAAACGCACCCCTTGGATTTTTTAACACATAAGGAGTCATGTATCTGTAAAACCTTCTTATCCAGTGAGCCTGCTTTTTGGCTGTTACCATATCGTCTTCATGCCATTTCATCATGTACTCGATATCGTACAAAATGCCTTTTCTGAATGGAAACGGTGTTGCGTTTACAGGTATTTCGTTCATTATACCACCATGAGGAAACATGACCATGGAGAAGTTCTCATTCTCCGAACAATTTCTCCATATCTCATTTATCGCTTCACGACTCAAAGGTTCTGTGACAAAGTCAGATTTAGATTTGAAATGAGTCTTGAACATCGGTATTGGTTTTCTATCTCTGAGAGCTTCTTTGGGTGTTCCTTTTGGATAGTAGAAGTACATGTTAGCATCAATCCAACTCATTTCTCTGTAATCTGGTTCTGTCAACTTAAGTTGAGGGAAGCTTGCATTCAGGGTCGCAAAGAGCTCTTTAGCTGTTCCCAGGAACACTGAGCTGATTCTGACTTTGGTTGTCCCGTTCCTCTTTGATATTTCGATCCTCATTCGTACACTTTCGTTCATGCTGGAGCAGGCTAATTGGGATTTCTCAATCAGGTCTATGGCCCCTTCCTCCAAGCTCCTAGATGTGTTGAAAGCGGTGACAATCCGTGGGATAGCTACAAGGTGAACTTTCCAGGCCACAACGATCCCGAAACTCGCAGCACCTCCTCCTCTAATGGCCCAAAACAGATCTTCTCCCATTGATTTTCTGTCAAGAATTTGACCATTAACGTCAACAAGGAGAGCATCAATCACATTATCAGCAAGCTAATCCATATTTTCTTGTCAAATAACCAATTCCACCGCCACTGATGAACCCGCTAACTCCAACAGATGGACAAATTCCACCTGTAAAGCCGTAGTCTTGCGTTTCATTATTTATCCAGTAATGGACTTGGCCGTTAGTGGCTCCGCCCTGAATCCATGCAGTTTTGTTTTCACTTCCAACATCAACAGTGACTGATGAGAGGTTTACAAGATCAACAAGGATAAATGGAACACAATAAACCGAAGTATAGGACATGCCCTCGTAGTCATGGCCGCCACTTCGGACTCTAACTTGTACTCCAATTTTTTTGGCGCATAAAATTGAAGTTTGGACATGGGAGTAAATTAGTGGAGTGATTATGGCAAGTGGTTTTGGGTTCGAATGGTTCAGAAGTCTTAGGTTTTGAATAGTATATTCGTAGATTGGCTCATAGGAGTGATCACTTGGGAAATGCAAGATAGTATCGTTGGAAATACATTTACGGAGACTATCAGGGAAAGATTGAGAATAAGACGGCAATACTAGAAGAAAGTAGCAAATCAGACAAAGACATATTGAAACTTTTGACGCCATTGTTTCCCTGTAACAGAAGAAAGCAACGAAAGACTTGAAGAAGAAGAAGATGAAAGTAGATGAGATGGTACTCACTTGAATGGCAAATGCATTATTCATGTGCCTTTTATAGGCAATCAAGGCTCCAATTGTCCATATGTTCATATTGACTATTAGGATTACGGCCTTAGGAAAATACAAGTAGAAACAAGAAGAAAACAATAATTTTAACATCACGTTTTGCTTAATGCCACGACTGCTGTTTGATTTTCATTTTTGTTCAAGTTATAATATCTTTTACTTCCCCGAAATTAGGTCTCCAGTCAAGAAATCATTAGAAAAGATAAGCATGAACACGGAAGCTACCCAAAACTGTTGTATTCCTTGGGTGCACTACCAAACGTTTTGCTCTTGTTTTTCAACATTGAATATGTATCTAAAATTCCTGTTTCGGAGTTATTTAGTTTGCCATGGTTGTTGTGTTCGTGTCTGTGTTTGTTTTACCAGGCGTCCAACTTTGAGGGCACAAATTGTTTCTTTTTTCAGCAAGCATGCCTCAACTTGCTAGGAGAAAGGACTCTTCTCTAATTAAGAGGCATATATTGCGTGATGCATGACCCATTGAGAATTTCTCAAACTTGTTGCACTCTGTTATAAACTAGTAATTCAAGTAAAGATATCGACTTTATCAATATTGTTTACTTCAGCATCTCGGCACAAGAACTGCAAAAAGCTGTCTATTTCTTCTTTCTTCTTTCTAAAGAAGTCTCTCCAGCCTCTGCATCCCCTTCATCGGCAGCTCCCTACCGGCCGGCTCCAAGCTCTGGTCTTCACCGGAGTTTGGATCTTGGTCGAATCTTTACTTCTATGTTGTTCTTTGTCACGTTTTGCCTACAATGCGTTATAGTCTTCTTTTCGAGTTTTCTTCTTCAAAGATCTTCAATTTAAGGGCACGTTTCTGCGTTAATTTTTGTAGCTCAGTGTTTTAAACTTAATTATCTTGCCCTCTTTTCTTACCCGAATCAGATTTAGACCTTCTCTCTCTTTTTCATCTCCAGTTTAGGTGATTTTTAAGGCTGGTAATACACCCAAAGTGATATAAGTCGCTATTCAAGGGATGATATAGAGCTGGGCTTTAGTGTAGTTGATGCTCGAGGATGGGA
This sequence comes from Rauvolfia tetraphylla, assembly GCA_030512225.1. NCBI lineage: Eukaryota > Viridiplantae > Streptophyta > Magnoliopsida > Gentianales > Apocynaceae > Rauvolfia > Rauvolfia tetraphylla. The sequence continues at coordinate 2,047,080 of JAJQKT010000063.1, read as the reverse complement.
ATGAAGGTACAAAATATAATGTGTTTCTTTTTATTTTCTTTTGTTGTATGTTATCTATTTAGAGTTGATAGGTTTTAATATTCTCTGTGGCTCTTGGATAGGCGACAACAAAGTTTATTTAATTATTAATGGTAATAAAAGTTGGATTGAGTTTAGAAATTCAAGTGACAGCGGTGGCGATGTATAAAACAGATTTTTAAACGTAGTAGTTATACTATCAACAAGTAACAAAAAGAAAATAGAATGTTGCAGTTGAGGTGAACCGACGCAGTAGTTGAAGTAATTGTGCCAAAATTGTTTTCTTCTATATGTCTCCATAATAAGGGTGAGGGGGGGAAGAAAAAAAACAGTCGGTCATTATTGGAAATGCAATGGATACAATATAAAAGATGACTATCGCTCAAGGTGAATGATGTGATCCTCGTTGATGAAATAGTTGAGAGATAAAGTCTTTTAACTCGTAATTTAAAAAAATTAAAAATTAAATCTTAATAAGTTGAAAAAGTATGAATGATGTGATCCTCCCTGATGAAGCAGTTAGAACGATATAGTCTTTAAGTCATAGTTTAAGAAATTAAAAATTAAATCCTAATAAGTTGAAAAAGTGTAAATGATCTGATCTTCTCTTTTCGATTTTCATTTAATAACTTTAGACCAAACATTCAAAGTTGAATTTCTAAAATAATTTTTTTTGTATATAAGAACTTTACTATTCCTTCCGTCTCATTTTATTTGACATTCTTACGAGACTTTTCAAAATAATTGACACTTTTCATAAAAAAAAAATTTTAAAATATTTTATACTATCAATTAACTACTAACCCCACAATCTATTACTTTTATATATTTAAATTTGACATAAAGTACCCGGTAACTCACATATTTCTTACTTTTTATTATATTATATTACTTTTATAATACAATTTAAATTTTTATATAAAATTCTTGTTCAGACAAATGCTGTCAAATAAAATGGGATGGAAATAGTAATTAACCGAGGAACACGTCAATTTCTCACCCCCCCCCCCCCCACCACCACCACAAAAAAGTTCTTTTCATTTTCCTCTTTGTGATGCCTTGGCCAAACCGAGACTCAACACAATCTTTAAAGTTCCATATAGGGCTTTCATCACATTTTTGCAACACCTCTAGAAAATGCTTTTAACTTAAGGTTACAATCTTCTGATTTTAATAATTAACAAAATATGTATAAGTAATTTAATAAAATTTATTGATTGTTTTCAGAATATATTTCGAAAGAATAAGCATGACCAAGACACCAAAATACAAAATTCAAGATACATACTTTGAATGGGTATGTCTTTTATAATTCTTTCAAAAGAACGTTAGAAATAATAAGTTTCTATATACGTGTGTTTTAGTGAATTTTAAAATCTGGTCTCAAATATTTTCAATACTGCATCTGAAAGAATTTCAAAATGTGACGAAGTGCTTTTGGTGCTGATCAAATCTATAATTGAGCTATCGATCAAAATCTTTAATCAACTAACTTTTCTTAAATTGTAGAACCTCAAGGTAAGTTAGGTTAACAATGAGAAATGACTATATCACAAACATTGTGTTAGTGTGACTTTTTAATTCGCCAAAATAACTTCTTGAAACATGTTAGTTTTACTTTTTCAAGACATGCACAAAATTGGTTACAAGATGTTTTGAAACAAATTTTGAGAAAGGATGATTTTAAAAAAAGTGAATTATTTTTTTGAAAAAAGGTTAAATGAAGTATCATACGACTCTATCTTTCATCTGCTCATAGGGATTTATTTAGATTAGCCTTTCCACCCAAGTTTAATTTCTCAAGAGATTGAAGATAGAAGTATTCTATCAAAAGTTGTGAAGTGCTAAGTGCGAGATGAACAAGTGCGTGCACTCTAGATGGGCAAACAAAAGTTGCAAACTTTACCTTGATCTCTTTAATGGTGCCAAGCACCGTTAAGCTTGTGTGTGAGTGAAACAAGGAGGTTTCACTTGTGAGATAGTTACTAGAACTATTAAAAATTGGCGGTGAGATAGTTCTTAGACATATTGAAAACTAGTGTGTATAACTTGAGAATTCTGAAGAGTGAAATTTAGAATTGTATGGTTTGATCTCTACTATTAAAGAGATTGTGTTAGTAAAAATACTTGAGATGAAATTCTTAAAGAGTAGATGTAAGCATATTGCCGAACCATTATAAAATCCTCACTTCCAATTTATTTTTTGCTTTACTTTACTTTGAATAGTTGCTCAATTTATCTTGTGTCTATTTTCAGCCCAGCAAACATCTCTTGTACAATAATGATTCAGTTCAAAGTATATATCCATATTATAGAAAGTTGTGTTGAAATTGTGATCTAGTCGAGACATTTAACTTTACATGGGACAAACTTTTTTCTGAGAAAAATAGTTGGATAACTTTATTACAAAAATATTTTTGATCTCTCTTGGACTATGCTCTAATTAGTTAGGCCACTTGAACATGTATGTTTTTCAATCTCATGAAAAGTTGTGCTCTAAGTCTAGTAAATTATTACAAATAGTTAGTCATGCTACTGTCTTTTTGTAAATGTCTACTTTGAGAAATTAACTTGGTAGTTAGTTTGGACTTCAACTTTCAATGTTTACTCTGCTAATAGCTTTGTCTTCTAATTTTGACTTAAAAAAACTTTTGATTATTTATTTTCGTATTTAAAAGGCCAATTTTAATTAAAGTCCAATTCACCCCTGTTGGACACTATTTTGGCTCTACAATTGGTATCAAAGCTACTGTCTTTCCAATGGTTCAACAACCTAAAGAGGGTCCGTGGCTAGTATGTCTGAGGTTGCTAGTTGTGGTTTACTAGAAAAACAATCTATTTCTCGTCCACCGCTCGTTAGTGGTTCAAACTATTTCTACTGGAAAACTAAGATGAGAAGTTTTCTAAAGCCCATAGATATAGAGTGTTGAAAAGTTATCAATGTTCCTATCATTCCAACAAATATTATTGAGGATGTTAAAGTTGTCAAACTAAAGTTTGAATAATCTGAAGCTAACTGGAAAAACATTCAAGTCAATGCCAAAACGTTGAATATTCTTTGTTGTACTCTTGATGTGAATGAATGTAACAAGATCTATGCTTGCAAATTGGCTAAAAAAGTTTGGGACAAACTTGAGGTTACTTATAAAGAAACTAATTAGGTTAAAGAATAAATAATAAATATATTGTGGAGATACCATGAAATGTTCACTATGAAACCTGATAAAATTGTCATTGAAATGAACAACAAGTTCATTGTCATTATAAACTTAGTAAAGGCTCTAGGCAAAGAGCTAATCGAGGAAGAAATGGTTAAAAATATTTTCAAATCCCTAACTAAAAAATGGGAAGCTAAAGTTACTGTCTTACTGAAAATAAAAATCTTACTTGATAGGGATATGTTGAACTCATTGGATCTTTAATGACCCACAAAATGATGATGCCTCATGGAAAAGGTTCCAAAAATGAAAAGAAGAAAAGAGGAGGCATTGCCTTGAAAGTCTCATCTGGTGATGAAGTGAAGTGGAAGGTGGAGACATGGCTTTATTAGATAAAAAAATTTAGAAGATTTTACAGGAAGAATGGCAAGAACCTTGAAAAGATGATCAGGAAAAGTTATCCCCCAAAGATGGAAGCTTACCCCAAGAAAGAAAGAATTGATGTAATATGCTTTAAGTGCAAAAAACTTGGACACATCAGAATAAACAGTCACAAAGTAAAAAAAGGAAAAGACAGAGAAAATACTAAGTAATAGCAAGGCCTTAAGCTCCACAAGTGAATAGGATGAAGAAAATACTGAAAAAGTCAACATCTATTTGATGGTTCTGGAAACTAGTGAATGCATCAATAGTAAGGATAAAGATAAGAAGGAACAAATTAGTCTAACAAAGAAAAAGAGGCATATTTTTCTGATGTTATTGTTTATGAGGAACTTGAAAATGCTTATAATGATGAGCTTTACAAATAGTACAAAAACCTCTCAAAGAAACGAGTGCAACTCAAATAGGGTTTCAAGTCATTGAAATCTAAACAAGAGGTACTACAATTTGAAAATTATGAAGCTAGTTTGTTTTAAAATTCTTAAGGTAGTCCTCCTAAATGTTTTGAAAATTTTTTTGGTTTACTACTAGATCAACCTTGTAAAGAGTTAGTAGATGAAGCATTTTCTGAGCTGAGAACTCTAAGAAAAGAGTTGGTTATTTCAAATGATTTGAACACCGAAATTTAAAAAAAAATGACCCATGCAAAAGAAGGATGAAACCATGAAAAAAGATTTGAAATAGTTTACAAAAAGAAAAGAAAAAAAACTCGACACTTGTTGTGTTGTTTTGCATGCCCTTATACTTAATTTTATCATAATCTCTAACAATTGCACACAAACACGAGGCAAGTGCACCTATCGTTATGATTAGTACAATGACAAGTAATTTAAATGTCGTATCCACGGGGATGATCAAATATCATTACTCACTTTTTACTCTATTGTCTAGCCTATCAAATTTGCTTGTGGATATGATAGAAACAAACTATTAGGAATGAAAATCTAACTTAAACAGAAAAATTCAGTTTATCTAAATTTTAGATTGCAAGAGAAATTTTCAATTGAGAGAGTAATACTTGAATGGAAAATCCCCCTAGAATTACCTATGTGATTGAAAAGTCCCTTGGTTAATGAATTCCCCTTCTTATGTTTGATGAAATTCCTAAATTAGAACTCACTCTATCTCTAGATGAAAGTCCCCTACTCTTAGATTAATTGGTTGAAATCTCTTCCTAACCAATTCAACCTAAAAATGCATTTACATTAATGAATTTCCAATTAGATTTCTCTAATAACCAAGAAGATGTTGAGGTTCCTACCTCTAGTCACCTAAATCATCCCAATTGTTTGTGTTTGGTTTATTTCACCCTTCATTTCTCAATTCCAAGTGAAAAATCCAGATTATGAGTCAATCAACAACTGAATTAATTCAAGCAGTCAATCCTCCAAATTAGATTTCTCTAATTACCAAGAAGATGTTGAGGTTTCTATCTCTAGTCACCTAAATCATCCCCATTGTTTGTATATGGTCTATTTCACCCTTCCTTTCTCAATTCCAAGTGAAAAAATCCAGATTATGAATTAATTAATAGCTGAGTCAATTCAACCAATCAAATCTACAAACAATCCACAAGAATTCGGAATTTAATTAACCAAGAAAACCAATCATTCACATAGATAATAACTAGGGTTCATAACCATCCAAGTATTCAAGAATTTAGCTCATTAACATATTACAATTCAAAGAACATAAAGCAACAAAGAAAGAGTAAGAATTTCTCATTTTCATGGCTCAAATCTTCTCTTCTTCAAGGCTTGGAGTTCTCCAACTTGGTAGTGAAAAGTTGTGTTCTTGAGCTAGAATCTCCAAGATTGATGTTCTTCTTCTTCAAAGATTTGATCTTCTCTCTTGAGTTCTCTTGCAAAGATTGACGATTTTGGGAGAGGTTTTGGGATGTTTTCTCTCTGTTTTTCTCCTCTCTGGAACCCTAGACGGCCGCCCCTTCAAATGCCCTAAAAGGGTATATATATACCTCCCAAAAAGAGAGCAACAATTGCAGGAAATTCTGTTTCTGCCAAAACGATACAGTTTGAATTATTGGTGATTCAGAGCATTAAATCGAACGATCTATATTTTCGTGTCTGCATAAAATTGTAGCGGATACTCTTAAGTTTCTACAGAGCTTTGAATCACATCCATTGGACCTCTAGAACTCTAGATATGGTAATTACACCACAATGTATCAAAACTGGAACCAAATCCAGAAATACTGACTTTACACTATATGTAGTGTGACCAAACGAATTCGGATTGATGTAAATGTTACCATTCTGGAAACTTCAGAATCTCCTCCATAATTGTTCAGAAGATCATGTCTACATTTGAAATCTCTATTGAGGTCAAAATCCAACTTGAATTATTCTATCCTGCTGCACTATTTTGCTGCTCTGTTTTGAATTCTTCTTTTTTTCTTCATTATAAGTATGTAGAATCTCCTTCATTGCTTCATTGTACTCCAAATCTTCAATAAAATCATTTAAAACAAGTAAGAGATAAAGGGAGTGTAAATGATATTTGAAACAACAAAATTCAGTAGAAATTTGAGTTCAAAATGATCATTATATTATGCACAAATATGAAATATCAAACTCCCCCACACTTAGACATTGCTTGTCCTCAAGCAATACTACAAAAAAACTAAGAAATTTGAACAATAAACCACATGAAATAAAGAGTGTTCTGAAGCATTTCAAAGGAGTGCAATACAGAGAAAGCATTTCCTGTTGAGAAATCTTGAGCAATCTACACAATCAATCTAAAAGTCATCCCAAATACCATCACAAAGATTAAACAATCACCCCTTATTTTCTAAAGCAGGTAGGAATCCGTGTGTATGTGTGTGTCCAACCAATGCAAATGCTCAACAATTATAGAAGTGAATTTCATATTATTGGCGAAGGAATTCTCATCAAGAAAGTATGATACCCCATAAGCCCGGCATTCACAAAATCTCTCCACTAATACGGTAACCAAAGTTTAACCTCGATTAGGTAGGACTTTCATGCTTGTAACTTTAGGCTTAGGGAAAGTTTAAGGTGCCAAACAAAAGGTAAGGAGTTCAAAGTCAAAGAAATGAAAGCTAAAGAGAAAGGAATGGGACATAAAACAAAAGTAATAACCCTTTTTAGCCCCAAGCAATATCACCATTCCCATACATCTAACCACAAACTCCCATCCTCAACAAGCTCTCCTCTCCCTACATTCACCAAACTTGCACCATAATTCAAACCACAACTTTTTCTGTCACCATCTATCTTTGTCAACCACAAGTTTATACCTCAATGATAGCAAAATTCACAATAATATTGAAAACATATAATTCTTGAAGGCATCAATAAAGTACTAAGCCTTCAAAGTAGTAAACGTATATAACTTTTTTTTTCTTCTTTTTTTTTTCTCTTTTTTTGATTGAGGTATATTTCAATTCCCTATCAAATAAATAAATTCATCTCCCTTTTTTCTTTGAATAACTCAACCCATAAAGCCATTTTTTCTATCATCTCCCCCTCCACCTTTTTTTTTCAATTTCCACAATACTCTTTGCCGACTTAAGGGTAAAAAAATGCATTTAGCTCTCGCAAAGAAGGGTTATGTAAGACCTAAGAGGGGGTGAATTAGGTCCTTGACTAATTATCGAAATCTTTTTCTTGTTTTGCAAATCCTTTGCCTTAATAAAAGCTCTTCTTTAATTTCACAAACTTCAAGTTTATATGTGATGTGATGGTTAAGATAAGATCATCAAACAATAAGACTATAACCAATCAATCAACAACTATGAATAAGTAATAATAACAAGAGCATGTAAATAAATAAAACTATAAGGAATGAACACACAATTTATAGTGGTTCGATCTCTCTAAGATCTACATCCACTACCTTGAGTCCACACTCAAGGATTTCAACCAATCCACTATATGCTCAAGTTCAACAATTACATAAGAGGCTTACCACACAATGGTTTTACACTCACAACCTCTTTTAGTAATTATACAAACAATACAAGGTTCACCAAACACAATGCTTTTATATCTAAAGACAACCTTAAGACTAATCTAATCCAAGGCTCACCCACACATGGGTTTTACACTACAACCTTGATTAATCTAGTCTATGGCTCACCCTTCCACAAAAGGGTTTTATGTCACAAGATAACTTTGCAAATGAGCTAGTAGAAAACACAATTAAGATAAGAAAAGAGAGAGTGTAAGATGTTACCACTTTGTTGGTAGATGATTGCACAATGTTTCACCTTCACACTTTGTTGCCTTTGGAATCTTGAATTTCAATCTTTGAGCACAAGGCAATTTGAGAGCTTTTCAATTCAATTTGATGTAAAACAAGTTAGAGCATGTAGGATTTGTTAAGTTCAAAGTTCTACTAAAAAATCTGGAGTTTATGGCTTTTATAGAATTCAAAAATCAGTTCAAACGGCTATACAACGGCTAGTAACGGCTAGTTTCAGAAAAAACTGTTCATGTGAATAGTGGTACTGTTCATGCACTATTCATGCACCGGTCACAAAAATTCGGACGACCGAATTTTCCAGCTTCGTCCGAATCTTCGTCCGAATCTCCCTGGAAAAACAGTCGGCACTGTTCATATGAAACAGTATCACTGTTCATGCACTATTTACAAAATTCGGACGACCGAATTTTTTTCCATGCGTCCGAATCTTCTTCCGAATTTCTCTGGAAGAATAGTAGGTACTGTTCATGTAAACAGTGTTACTGTTAGCGCGAATAGTGTTACTGTTCACAGTGCAGAAAAATTTCGGATGACTGAATTTGCATCCGAATTTTTCAAACTTTGTCAAAACATGTTTAAATCAATTCAAACAAGTTGAAAAACATTCTAGCCTCAAAGATAAGTCATTAAAGATCTTTTATGTGCAAAAATCATTTATGAAAACTTGATAATTTAGGTAAGTTCAAAACCATTGAAACCATTTAAATCAAGTTTTGTGCTCTCAATTGCAATTCATAGATTCCAAGGCTTAAGAGTGTAGGGTTTACAAAGGTTACCTATTAAGCACACGCAACCTACACTTCATGTATTCAAAGCCTTCTAACATCTTGAACAAACTCTTCAATCTTCAATCACTTTGACATATTGGAGTTGTTCTTGCATTTTAGCTTCAAGGCAATGAGACTTCATACTTCTTAATCCAACAATCCTATCACACAAATGACATGCATATTAGTCCTCATCAATATTTGTCATTAATCAAAACTACATGATTTGCCCTTAGGGCTAACAATCTCCCCCTTTTTGATGATGACAAACTTTGATGCAAAATGTGATGGATTTAAACAATGTAGTACAAAGAAGTATTGATGTCAATAATGGATAATAACCAATTTAGCACATTGACATGCAAAAGGCTCAATATGAGCCTATGACCCAACCAACCTCCATTAACCTCCTTCCTTCCAACAACTAGGATAGAAGATATAGCATTTAAGGATTAAGACAACTTCTAAGAGAGGTTTTAAAGGTCAGAAAAGATTAACATTACTCCCCCTTAGATTGTGCTCACTTTTAAACAAGTTTGGACTTGAGATGCTTTGCATCCGAATTTTGACATATCAAGTCCGAATTGTAAAATAAGTGAAATGAAAGCTTCAATTTTTGAAAATAAGCTTTCCTAAGGTTGTTCAAACATAGCGGAAGAGATTAAAATAAATTTGAATCAATTTGAACAACAATAGAGCACATTTTGGCAACAAAATATGCATGCATCAGAATTTCAGAACATGCATCCGAATTTTTTAAATCTTAAGTCCAAACTGCAATAAATTCAATATAATGAATGTTTAAAGTGAAATAAAGTGTTCCTAAGGTTGTTCAAACATAATGGAAGAGATTAAAACATATTTGAATCAATTTGAACAACAAAAGAGCACATTTTGGTAACAAAATATGGATGCATCCGAATTTTTGAAACATGCATCTGAATTTTAAGATTTCAAATAAAAAATGTAAAATATGTGAGATAACAACTTTAATTTTTGAAAATAAGCTTTTCTAAGATTGTTCAAATATGATAGGAAGGATTAAAATAGTTTTCAAACAATTTGAACAACAGAAAAGACATTTTTTTAAAAAAGATCTTGATGCGTCCAAATTTTTGGAAACAAGTTAAAAAGGTGATTTTGCATTTTCAAATGAACTATAGAAGTACTCAAATATGTATAGCTACAATAGCACTCAGTTTATCTTTGCAAAACCACAAAACTCATGTATTTAATTGTTTTCATGATGTAATGTAAAGTCATAGGTCAAGTCAAAAACCATGATAAAAACTTCACAATCCCAACTTAACCATTTTCAAAATCTCAGAAAACAATCATTTTCAATTTAAATTTCAAATGCAACCAATTAGTTTCACAGTGCACATTCATAGCACATTTACATTACACATCACAATTACATCAAGCAATTGCAGTACAACAAACACACAGCATATTTTGTTCTTTCTCCCCCTTGACATATGCATGGATTTTCAGAAAATTGACACATTTTATATTCATGCATGAGGAATTCCACTGCTATTTCACATTTTCACACATTTTGTCCACTGCTATTTCACATTTTCACACATTTTGTCATCCCATTTCTTCTTCCCCTTTTGTCATCACTCAAAGATGGGGTTAATGAAAATGAGACAACATGTATCACATATAAGCAGTAAATTGATCAACTCTCATTTGGCAATTTAGCAATGTATTGACCAACTCTTATAAACAGTATAGTTCTAGTCAAATAATTATCATCCTAACAACAATAATCATTATGTAGCATCTTAACAATAATAAATCGACTTCTTCTCTCCCTTTTTATCAGCAATTAAACTTGGGGTGAGAGTACTTAGACAACAAAAGTGAAACAAAAGAAGCTCTTATCACAGAGATTTCACCTATTGAGCTTCAAATCATTATAATGACTAGAAAGACACAAGTAAATTTCAATATTAAAGCATAACATGTGCATCAAGGAATAAACTAAAATAAGCATCAAAATAGAGTTTAGGGATAGAAAGGCTTAGTCTTGGATGCGTTTCATGGTCTTCACTTCCAACTTTGTTTGTTATGATGGCCATGTCTCCCTTGAGCTCTATATGATGGGGTCCTTTATTTGTTGACTCCTTACTCTTGTAGTTCTGCTTTGGAAAGTTACCAATTTGAGAGGGTCTTTGGATCTTCTTTCTTTGAACCACATTTTCCTCCCTTGGCTGAAGGATATTGGTGATGGATTTGTGCTTTGACTTTGTTAAACTTCCTTCACCTCCTTCTTCTTGCTTGTTCTCTTGGGCTTTATAGGAACTTGCACCATTTAAAACCACTTGAGAAATCTTTCTCAAGTCTTCTTCCTTATTCTTGACTCTAGCTTCTATACCATCAAATTTGCCAAGAATTATCAGAGCAAAAAGACTTGAAGAATTTGTCCATCTTCTTCATTTCCTCTATATGGTTGTCCAATATTTCTTGAAACACCTTGGCAACTATGGTATCACCTCTAGTGAGATTTTCATCTTCAACTTCTTTTCCTTCAATAGAGAGTACTCTTCAAATAGACTTCTTTTTGTGGGGTTGCTCCCCCTCACTAGATGAGTCATGCCTCATTTTAGGTTTCCTTTCTCCAGCAAGGATTTCCTTTTTATCCTCTTCTTCTTCTTCATTTTCTTTTTCCTTCTTTTCTTCATCATCGCTAGCATCTCTTTTATCACCCTTAGAGGATTTTCTCTTCTAGCCATTCATACATTATCATCATCAAGTATCCAAGGAATTTTGTTTAGTGAGTTGTTGGTGTAGACTTCTTCACTCTTTATTGGTAAACTACTAGAAAGCAATTATCACTTGGAAATACTTGAAAATTCATGTCAATGACTTTCCATACGACAATGGCTTATGCTCGATTCTTCTAGCTGCCATTATATTCTTTAGCACAATATATATATCAAAAATTCAATTTTCTTTTCTTATGCATGGCTAGCATAATTACAACATACATATTATCAACAGAATATTTGTGTTTAAAGTATGCTATAATCAAGGTAGTAAGCATGTGATGCAAAATTCTTTTACTAGCATTAAAAAGCTTTTATCTCTCTCTCCTTTCTAGTCTTGAGGCTTCTACCATTTGTACAGGCATTTTCAATCCTTACAAGTGAGTATAACTTACTTATAAAACAATGTTCTCCGGAAGAATAATGCCTAAACCCAATATCCTGAACATCACAAATTCTATTGAGCAATGCATTATCAATCTAAAAAATTAACTTGTGATATTCTTGAAGAATACCACTGAATAGCTTTATTACCAACTTGCTCAACTCTTTCTTCCTTAATATTTGCATAAACTTCATAAACTAAGGAAGGTAATAGCATTCATCAAACATAGGCAAACTAGTCCAGCTCACATCATTTAAAAATGAGAGTATATTACCCATTTCGAATAGTTTGATGACATCCACCTTGTGGCTTGGATTTATCTTATGGTTCCTTTGTGCCCAATCATCAAGTTCAGTAGTAGCCTCCACTGTGACAAATCTATCCAGCCATGACATGCTTTGCAAAACATGAACCTTCCTTGGTTCATTAATCACTGATCCTCCTTCTTTTTCTTTGGCTTTTCTCTTTCCTTTTACCATGCTAGGCATCTTTGTCTTCACCTGAAGCTACAACACTTGAATACACTTATTAGTTATTGAATTTTGAATTCTCTAAGCTACTTCCAAGATTGGTCAAACCTTTCTTCGGCTAATGGCATAGTAAGAATATCATTAATTTGTTCATTAGTGCAATCATGCTTTAAACAAATATTACCCTTAGTAGAATGATCTCTAATGAGATGAAGTATGATCTCAATATGCTTTGTCCTAGTTTGTTGAATAGTATGATGATCAAATTTGTTGCATTAGTATTATCACATAACATAGCCACATATTTGAAACATAGATCATAATCACTTAGAGTATCAATAAGGTAATAGTGAATGTGTTTAATAGCAATCAAATGAAACTCTTTATGACAAGATGAAATCTAGCACACAAACACATTGCAAACATAATATTAGTTCTACTTGCAGTCAAATAGAGTTGACTACTCCTATGAAACCATTTTATTCTTGTCATGCATAGTTGATAAACTTATGAAAGTACTTATACCTTAACATGATTCATGAAAGTGCCATTCTTGGTTTGCTTGATTTGTAGGCCAAGAAAGAAATTGAGTTTTCCTATCATGCTCATTTCTAATTTACTTTGCATCAACTTGGAAAACACATCACAAAGTGAAGTATTAGAAGCACCAAAAGTTGTATCATATATTTGGACAAGTTATAGATCATTGTTGCATGAGGAATTTATAAAGAGGATAGTTTCGGTTTTCTTTTTGAAAATCCTTTTGAATGATGGAAACTACTCAATCTTTCACACTAAATTTTAGGAGCTGGTTTTAAACCATTCAAAACTTAGGAAAGTTTGAAAATATGGTTAGGAAACTTTTCATGAGCAAAACCGGGTGATTGTTCCATATAAACCACTTCCTCAATAGAACCATTTAGAAAAGCACTTTTGACATTCATTTGAAATAACTTAAAGAAAGTACAAGTCAAAAGCATTCTTATGGACTCAAGTCTAGCATTCAGAACAAAGGTTTCGTATCATAATCAATTTCCTCTTCTTGATTGAATCCTTAGGCAACAAGTCTAACCTTGTTTCTAACAACTTCTCCGGATTTAATAAGTTTATTTCTAAAAACCATTTAGTTCCAATAATAGAATGATCATGAGATTTAGGAATATCCAAAATATTGTATCTTTCTGTAAGACCTAAGAGGGGGGGTGAATTAGGTCTTTGGCTAATTATCGAAAATCTTTTCTCTTTTTGCAAATCCTTTGCCTTAATAAAAGCTCTTCTTTAAAATCCTTTGCAAATCCTTTGGTTAAGACAAGATTATAAAATTATAATCTCACAACCAATCAATCACCAACTATGAACAAATAATAATAACACAAGTATGTAAACAAGCAAAGCTATAAAGAATTGAACACACGATTTATAGTGGTTCGATCTCTCTAAGATCTACATCCACTACCTTGAGTCCACACTCAAGGATTTCAACCAATTCACTATGAGCTTAATCCAAGCAATTACACAAGAGGCTCACCCTTCAATGGGTTTTACCACAACAACCTCTTTTCAATATAATAAACAAGGTTCACTCTTATCACTAAGAGTTTTATGTCACTAGACAACCTAGACCAATCTAATCCAAGGCTCACCCTCACCAATGGGTTTTACACAAACAACCTTGATTAATCTAGTCTATGGCTCACCCTCCACAAGGGTTTTATGTCTCTTGACAACCTTGTATCAATCACAACAATTATAAAGAGAGAATTTGAATGTTACCAACACTTCTTGGTGGATGAATACAATTGCTAGCACCACTTCACTTCTTGCCTTTGGAATCTTGAATGTCAATCTTTGAGCACAAGGCAATTTGAGAGCTTTTGATATAATTTTGATGTAAAACAAGTTAGAGCTTCAAGGATTTCTTTTGTTCAAAGTTCTTCTAAAAAATCTGGAGTTTATGGCTTTTATAGAATTCAAAAATCAGTTCAAACGGCTATACAACGGCTAGTAACGGCTAGTTTCAGAAAATTCGGATGACCGAATTCTGCGTCCGAATTTTTCGGACGACCGAATTTTTTCTGCTGCGTCCGAATCTTCTTCCGAATTTCTCTGGAAGAACAGTGACCATGCTGAAGGCCAAAATTCGGACGACCGAATTTTTTGGCTGCGTCCGAATCTTCTTCCGAATTTCTCTGGAAGAATAGTAGCAATCTTTTGCTACAAAATTCGGACGACCGAATTTTTTGAAAGCATTTTCAAACTTTGTAAAATCATTTGAGATATAACTTCAATGAGTTTGAAAAACGTTTGATATATATAGAAAACTTATATAACTATATTTAAGCTTGAAACACATGAACATATGAAGTTTATAAACATATCTTATAGAAAGATTCATTCAAAGCCTTTTAAGATTATAAGACTATTTTTATGCTCTCTTATGCATTCAATGATAACCAAGACATGCAAGTGTAGAGTTTACATAGAAATTTACCTAAAAGTTAAATGCACTCTACACTTCAAGTCTTCAATGCCTTTTGATCATCTTTAGAACAACATTCTTCAAACTTCAAATACTTGCTTAAATGAAGTTGTTCTTGAACTTTTGCTTCAAAGCAATGAGACTTCATACTTCTCAAATTACAGAACCTATCACACAATAATCAAACATTTTAGTCCTCATCAATATTTGTCATTAATCAAAACTGTATAATTTGCCCTTAGGGCTAACAATCTCCCCCTTTTTGATGATGACAAACTTTGATGCAAAATGTGATAGATTAAAACAATGTAGTACATAGAAGTATTGATGTCAATGATAGAAAATAACCAATTTAGCACATTGACATACAAAAGGCTCAATATGAGCCTATGACCCAACCAACCTCCATTTGCCTCCTTCCTTCCAACTAATAGGATAGAAGATATAGCATTTAATCATTTAGAAAAGATTCTAAGAGAGGTATTAAAGGTCAGAAAAGATTAATATTGCTCCCCCTTAGATTGTGCTCATTTTTCAACAAGTTTGGACTTGAGATGCTATGCATCCGAATTTTGACATATCAAGTACGAATTGTAAAATAAGTGAAATGAAAGCTTCAATTTTTGAAAATAAGCTTTCCTAAGATTGTTCAAACATAGTGGAAGAGATTAAAACAAGTTTGAATCAATTTGAACAACAATAGAGCACATTTTGGCAACAAAATATGCATGCATCCGAATTTCAGAACATGCATCAGAATTTTTTGATCTTGCATCCGAATTTTTAAATCTTAAGTCCAAACTGCAATAAATTCAATATAATGAATGTTTAAAGTGAAATAAAGTGTTCCTAAGGTTGTTCAAACATAATGGAAGAGATTAAAACATATTTGAATCAATTTGAACAACAAAAGAGCACATTTTGGTAACAAAATATGGATGCATCCGAATTTTTGAAACATGCATCCGAATTTTGAATCATGCATCCGAATTTTAAGATTTCAAATCCAAAATGTAAAATATGTGAGATAACAACTTTAATTTTTGAAAATAAGATTTTCTAAGATTGTTCAAATATGATAGGAAGGATTAAAACAGTTTTCAAACAATTTGAACAACAGAAAAGACATTTTTGACAAGAAGATCTTGATGCGTCCGAATTTTTGGTCTGCATCCGAATTTCAAGTCCAAAATTTTGGAAACAAGTTGAAAATGTGATTTTGCATTTTCAAATGAACTATAGAAGTACTCAAATATGTATAACTACAATAGCACTCAGTTTATCTTTGCAAAACCACAAAACTCATGTATTTAATTCTTTTCATGATGTAATGTAAAGTCATAGGTCAAGTCAAGAACCATGATAAAAACTTCACAATCCCAACTTAACCATTTTCAAAATCTTAGAAAACAATAATTTTCAATTTAAATTTCAAATGCAACCAATTAGTTTCACAGTACACATTCATAGCACATTTACATTACACATCACAATTACCTCAAGCAATTGCAGTACAACAAACACACAGCATATTTTGTTCTTTCTCCCCCTTGACATATGCATGGATTTTCAGAAAATTGACACATTTTATATTCATGCATGAGGAATTCCACTGCTATTTCACATTTTCACACATTTTGTCCACTGCTATTTCACATTTTCACACATTTTGTCATCCCATTTCTTCTCCCCCTTTTGTCATCACTCAAAGATGGGGTTAATGAAAATGAGACAACATGTATCACATATAAGAAGTATATTGATCAACTCTCATTTGGCAATTTAGCAATGTATTGACCAACTCTTATAAACAGTATAGTTCTAGTCAAATAATTATCATCCTAACAGCAATAATCATTATGTAGCATCTTAACAATAATAAATCGACTTCTTCTCTCCCTTTTTTATCAGCAATTAAACTTGGGGGTGAGAGTACTTAGAAAAACAAAAGTGAAACAAAAGAAGCTCTTATCACAAAGATTTCACATATTGAGCTTCAAATCATTAAAATGACTAGAAATGCACAAGTAAATTTCAATATTAAAGCATAACATGTGCATCAAGGAATAAACTAAAATAAGAATCAAAATAGAGTTTAGGGATAGAAAGGCTTAGTCTTGGCTGCGTTTCATGGTCTTCATTTCCAACTTTGTTTGTTATGATGGCCATGTCTCCCTTGAGCTCTATATGATGGGGTCCTTCATTTGTTGACTCCTTACTCGTGTAGTTCTACTTTGGAAAGCTACCAATTTGAGTGGGTCTTTGGATCTTCTTTCTTTGAACCACATTTTCCTCCCTTGGCTGAAGGATATTGGTGATGGATTTGTGCTTTAACTTTGTTAAACTTCCTTCACCTCCTTCTTCTTGCTTGTTCTCTTGGGCTTTATATGGACTTGCACCATTTAAAACCACTTGAGAAATCTTTCTCAAGTCTTCTTCCATATTCTTGACTCTAGCTTCTAAACCATCAAATTTGCCAAGAATTATCAGAGCAAAAAGACTTGAAGAATTTGTCCATCTTCTTCATTTCCTCTATATGGTTGTCCAATATTTCTTGAAACACCTTGGCAACTATGGTATCACCTCTAGTGAGATTTTCATCTTCAACTTCTTTTCCTTCAATAGAGAGTACCTCTTCAAATAGATTTCTTTTTGTGGGGTTGCTCCCCCTCACTAGATGATTCATACCTCATTTTAGGTTTCCTTTCTCCAGCAAGGATTTCCTTTTTATCCTCTTCTTCTTCTTCATTTTCTTCTTCCTTCTTTTCTTCATCATCGCTAGCATCTCTTCAATCACCCTTAGAGGATTTTCTCTTCTAGCCATTCATACATTATCATCATCAAGTATCCAAGGAATTTTGTTTAGTGAGTTGTTGGTGTAGACTTCTTTACTCTTTATTGGTAAACCACTAGAAAGCAATTTTCACTTGGAAATACTTGAAAATTCCTGTCAATGACTTTCCATACGACAATGTTTTATGCTCGGTTCTTCTAGCTGCCATTATATTCTTTAGAACTATATATATATCAAAAATTCAATTTTCTTTTCTTATGCATGGCTAGCATAATTACAACATACATATTATCAACAAAATATTTGTGTTTAAAGTATGCTATAATCAAGGTAGTAAGCATGTGATGCAAAATTCTTTCACTAGCATCAAATTTTTTTTTTTTTTATCTCTCTCTCTCTCCTTTCTAGTCTTGAGGCTTCTACCATTTGTACAGGCATTTTCAATCCTTACAAGTGAGTATAACTTACTTATAAAACAATGTTCCCCAGAAGAATAATGCCTAAACCCAACATCATCAACATCACAAATTCTATTGAGCAATGCATTATCAATCTAAAAAATTAACTTGTGATATTCTTGAAGAATACCACTGAATAGCTTTATTACCAACTTGCTCAACTCTTTCTTCCTTAATATTTGCATAAACTTCATAAACTAAGGAAGGTAATAGCATTCATCAAACATAGGCAAACTAGTCCAGCTCACATCATTTAAAAATGAGAGTATATTACCCATTTCGAATAGTTTGATGACATCCACCTTGTGGCTTGGATTTATCTTATGGTTCCTTTGTGCCCAATCATCAAGTTCAGTAGTAGCCTCCACTGTGACAAATCTATCCAGCCATGACATGCTTTGCAAAACATGAACCTTCCTTGGTTCATTAATCACTGATCCTCCTTCTTTTTCTTTGGCTTTTCTCTTTCCTTTTACCATGCTAGGCATCTTTGTCTTCACCTGAAGCTACAACACTTGAATACACTTATTAGTTATTGAATTTTGAATTCTCTAAGCTACTTCCAAGATTGGTCAAACCTTTCTTCGGCTAATGGCATAGTAAGAATATCATTAATTTGTTCATTAGTGCAATCATGCTTTAAACAAATATTACCCTTAGTAGAATGATCTCTAATGAGATGAAGTATGATCTCAATATGCTTTGTCCTAGTTTGTTGAATAGTATGATGATCAAATTTGTTGCATTAGTATTATCACATAACATAGCCACATATTTGAAACATAGATCATAATCACTTAGAGTATCAATAAGGTAATAGTGAATGTGTTTAATAGCAATCAAATGAAACTCTTTATGACAAGATGAAATCTAGCACACAAACACATTGCAAACATAATATTAGTTCTACTTGCAGTCAAATAGAGTTGACTACTCCTATGAAACCATTTTATTCTTGTCATGCATAGTTGATAAACTTATGAAAGTACTTATACCTTAACATGATTCATGAAAGTGCCATTCTTGGTTTGCTTGATTTGTAGGCCAAGAAAGAAATTGAGTTTTCCTATCATGCTCATTTCTAATTTACTTTGCATCAACTTGGAAAACACATCACAAAGTGAAGTATTAGAAGCACCAAAAGTTGTATCATATATTTGGACAAGTTATAGATCATTGTTGCATGAGGAATTTATAAAGAGGATAGTTTCGGTTTTCTTTTTGAAAATCCTTTTGAATGATGGAAACTACTCAATCTTTCACACTAAATTTTAGGAGCTGGTTTTAAACCATTCAAAACTTAGGAAAGTTTGAAAATATGGTTAGGAAACTTTTCATGAGCAAAACCGGGTGATTGTTCCATATAAACCACTTCCTCAATAGAACCATTTAGAAAAGCACTTTTGACATTCATTTGAAATAACTTAAAGAAAGTACAAGTCAAAAGCATTCTTATGGACTCAAGTCTAGCATTCGAAACAAAGGTTTCATATCATAATCAATTTCCTCTTCTTGATTGAATCCTTAGGCAACAAGTCTAACCTTGTTTCTAACAACTTCTCCGGATTCAATAAGTTTATTTCTAAAAACCATTTTAGTTCCAATAATAGAATGATTTTGAGATTTAGGAATATCCAAAATATTGTATCTTTCAAATTTATTTAATTCCTCTTGCATAGCAATAATCCAAAAATTATCACACAAGGCATCATCAATACTTTTAGGCTCATATGAAATAAAAGAATAAAGTTATTGATAAAATACCGCCTTATTTTTACTCCTTGAGAAATATCACCAATGATTTGCTCCTTAGGGTGGCCTCTTGGATATCTTATGTTCTTTGAGAGCTTTTGGTCACCACTAGGTTGGTTATCTTGTTCTTGCTTAATCATCTCTTCCTCATTGGTATGATTCTCCAAAGTTGGTGCATGAAGATGAGTTTGATAGTCATTCATTGATGTACCTACATCATCTTCATCTCTTCTTTCCAAGCAAATGTAAGATTCATCAAAACAAACATGAATGGTTTCCTCATCATGTAAGGTTCTTTTTATTGTAAATTCTATATGCCTTTTCGTAAGAAGAATAGCTAAGATATATCAATATCCATTTTTCTACCAAATTTAAGTAAGTTGTCACAATAATTTAAGATAAGACATTTATAACCAAACATTTTAAAATATGCAACTTGAGGCATTCTATAAAAAAGAAATCAGAAGATGTTTTTCTTCAAAATGATCTTAAAAGAATTCTATTTATCATAGCATGTGGTGTTTAAGGCTTTGGCCCAAAAATATTTTTGAAGAAGAATTTTCACAAAGCATAGACCTAGCCAATTTCTGCAAAGTTTAAAATTTTCTTTCAATAACACCATTTTATTGTGAAGTTTTTGCAGTTGAAACAATTATATGAAATTCAATTTTCAAAGCAAATTTTGTAAAAACTTTGTTGTAAAATTCTCCCATTGACACTTGTAATAGAGATCAATTGCACTCAAGGGAGGTTTGATATTTTTGAGTAGTTTTTCAAACTTATTTAACACTTCATCTTTTTGAGCAAAGAAGAATGTTAAAGTTAATATTGAGAAATCATCAACTACTAGTAAGGCATACTTCAAGTCATCAATACTAGAGTTCCTCATAAGTCCAAAACAATCCATTTGAAGAAGCTCAAGATGTTTTGAAGTCTAAAATCATTTTCATGGGTTTGAAAGATTCTTTTGTTTGTTTTCCATACGGACAAGTATCTCAAAGACAATTTTCTCAAAACATATTTTTAGCAATCCTCTAACTAAATCTTGATAGAAAAGTTTGTTCAACAAATCCATGCTCACATGACCTAATCTTCTATGCCAAGAAAATCCATCATTATCATAAGCTACAAGATATTCACGCTTATCAAGATAAAACACATAATGAAACATTTTGTAAGTAATTGATCAAAATCACAAAATGTCATATTGTCATATAAGTTCGGACGAATGAACTTATTGTCTACATCCAAACCTTTTTGTAGAGTTTTAAGAAGATGATTTTAGCAAACCAAATGCATAGATAGTTAATCATCTTATCATGACATATAGTCAACTTCAAGAACATATCAACAATGAATTTAATTCAATTTCATAGAAGCAATTGGTAAGTCATGGTTGGCAAATCTTTAAATCTTAACAACAAAGAATGCTCAACTAAAACTTCACATGTTGGTATTTAACTTCTTATCCATTGTCACACAATTGGCTAATACTAAGCAAGTTAAAGTTCAAATCAGCAATAAGCCACATTTGTTTAAAAATAAGAAAGAAACCTTTACCAACATTGGTTACTCAAGAATTCTTCCTTTCTTCTTGTCTCAAAAACAAATCCTTCATTGTTTGTCTTGACTTTGATTATGAATATGATGTTTTCTATTATTCTTTAAGCTAACATCATCAATATACCCCTTTTAGTAGTGCTTGAGTTTGAATTGAAGCGTACCTGCAATAAGGAGAAGAAGTATCCTTTGGTACCCATACTTTCTTGGGTCCATGGGGGTTAGTAATAATTCCTTTAACTCTCCAAATAGTTTTAACACCATTTTCTACTTTTCTTTTAACATAGCATTTGGTGACTTTATGTCCATGTTTTCCACAATAAGTACAACAAGTATGATGCATGAAAGTAGAAGTAGCTCTAACAAAGAAGTTTTTATATTTAGGCACATTGTTTACATAATTATAGCCAAGACCATTTTTAAAAAGAGGAGATCTTTGAGCTCCAAGAATTTTATCAAGATTGTCCCTTCCTTTTGTAAATTTTTCTATACATAATGTAAGCTCATCAACCTTCTTTTTCAAAGTCTCATGATCAACAAGCATTCTTTCAAGAGACAAAATCATTTCACAAAGAATCTTATTTTCAAGGGACATGTTTTGTAAAGAGACATTTAAAACTTCTTTTTCAATATTCAAACAATCAATAGATTCAAGAAGCTTTTTGTTTTCACAATATAATTTTGAATTTTCATTCAATAAATCATTAATTTTGAATTTCATTTCCTTATTTCTTTTTGAAGCATTTTTTAAGTCTTCATACATTTCAACAAGTAGTTCACTAGGATCATCTACATCATCATCACAACAAGTAGAGGTAGAAGGAGTGGATTGTACCTCATCATTTATTGCCATGAAACACATATTGGCTCTTTCCTCGTGTGTTGTTTGTAGAAGTCTCCATATATCGTGAGCGGAATCACATTCCATCACTCTATTGTATTCATTTATGACCAATGCACAACAAAGAATGTTCATTGCTTGGTAGTTTAATGTCATCATTCTTGAATCACTCTCATCATACTCCTCCATAGGCTTTGGTTCCCTTGTAACTCCATCGGCTTTCAATCTCAATGGCATATAGGGACCTTTCTCAATAATATTCCACAATTCATAGTTAATAGAACAAATGTTGTAAGACCTAAGAGGGGGGGGGGGGTGAATTAGGTCTTTGGCTAATTATCGAAATCTTTTTCTTGTTTTGCAAATCCTTTGCCTTAATAAAAGCTCTTCTTTAATTTCACAAACTTCAAGTTTATATGTGATGTGATGGTTAAGATAAGATCATCAAACAATAAGACTACAACCAATCAATCAACAACTATGAATAAGTAATAATAACAAGAGCATGTAAATAAATAAAACTATAAGGAATGAACACACAATTTATAGTGGTTCGATCTTTCTAAGATCTACATCCACTACCTTGAGTCCACACTCAAGGATTTCAACCAATCCACTATATGCTCAAGTTCAACAATTACATAAGAGGCTTACCACACAATGGTTTTACACTCACAACCTCTTTTAGTAATTATACAAACAATACAAGGTTCACCAAACACAATGGTTTTATATCTAAAGACAACCTTAAGACTAATCTAATCCAAGGCTCACCCACACATGGGTTTTACACTACAACCTTGATTAATCTAGTCTATGGCTCACCCTTCCACAAAAGGGTTTTATGTCACAAGATAACCTTGCAAATGAGCTAGTAGAAAACACAATTAAGATAAGAAAATAGAGAGTGTAAGATGTTACCACTTTGTTGGTAGATGATTACACAATGTTTCACCTTCACACTTTGTTGCCTTTGGAATCTTGAATTTCAATCTTTGAGCACAAGGCAATTTGAGAGCTTTTCAATTCAATTTGATGTAAAACAAGTTAGAGCATGTAGGATTTCTTAAGTTCAAAGTTCTACTAAAAAATCCGGAGTTTATGGCTTTTATAGAATTCAAAAATCAGTTCAAACGGCTATACAACGGCTAGTAACGGCTAGTTTCAGAAAATTCGGATGACCGAATTCTGCGTCCGAATTTTTCGGACGACCGAATTTTTTCTGCTGCGTCCGAATCTTCTTCCGAATTTCTCTGGAAGAACAGTGACCATGCTGAAGGCCAAAATTCGGACGACCGAATTTTTTGGCTGCGTCCGAATCTTCTTCCGAATTTCTCTGGAAGAATAGTAGCAAACTTTTGCTACAAAATTCGGACGACCGAATTTTTGGACTGCGTCCGAATCTTGCATCCGAATTTTTCAAACTTTGTCAAAACATGTTCAAATCAATTCAAACAAGTTGGAAAACATTCTAGCCTTAAAGATAAGTCATTAAAGATCTTTTATGTGCAAAAACCATTTATGAAAACTTGATAATTTAGGTAAGTTCAAAACCATTGAAACCATTTAAATCAAGTTTTGTGCTCTCAATTGCAACTCATAGATTCCAAGGCTTAAGAGTGTAGGGTTTACAATATTTACCTATTAACCACATGTCACCTACACTTCATGTCTTCAAAGCCTTCATTAATCTTGAACAAACTCTTCAATCATTAATCACTTTGACATATTTGAGTTGTTCATGCATTGCTAGCTCCAAGGCAATGAGACTTCATACTTCTTAATCCAACAATCCTATCACAACATACAAGCATATTAGTCCTCATCAATATTTGTCATTAATCAAAACTATATGATTTGCCCTTAGGGCTAACAATCTCCCCCTTTTTGATGATGACAAACTTTGATGCAAAATGTGATGGATTAAAACAATGTAGTACATAGAAGTATTAATGTCAATGATAGAAAATAACCAATTTAACACATTGACATACAAATGGCTCAATATGAGCCTATGACCCAACCAACCTCCATTAACCTCCTTCCTTCCAACAACTAGGATAGAAGATATAGCATTTAAGCATTTAGAAAAAGTTCTAAGAGAGGTTTTAAGGTTGTAAAAGTTTAACAATGCTCCCCCTTAGATTGTGCTCATTTTTCAACAAGTTTGGACTTGAGATACTATGCATCCAAATTTTGACATATCAAGTCTGAATTTTAAAATAGGTTAAATGAAAGATTAAAATTTTGAGAATAAGCTTTCCTAAGGTTGTTCAAACATAGAGGAAGAGATTAAAACCAGTTTTAATCAATTTGAACAACAATAGAGCACATTTTGGCAACAAAATATGGATGCATCCGAATTTCAGAACATGCATCCGAATTTTTTTGATCTTAAGTCCAAATTGCAATAAATTCAATATAATGAATGTTTGAAGTGAAATAAAGTGTTCCTAAGGTTGTTCAAACATAATGGAAGAGATTAAAACATATTTGGATCAATTTGAACAACAAAAGAGCATGTTTTGGCAACAAAATTTCTGAATTTCTGAAACATGCATCCGAATTTCTGAAACATGCATCCGAATTTTTAAATCATGCATCCGAATTTTGAGCTTTCAATTCCAAACTATAAAATATGTGAGATAACAACTTCTACTTTTGAAAATAAGCTTTTCTAAGATTGTTCAAATATGATAGGAAGGATTAAGATAGTTTTCAAACAATTTGAACAATAGAAAAAAACATTTTTGACAAGAAGATCTTGATGCATCCGAATTTTTTGGTCTGCATCCGAATTTCAAGTCCAAATTTTTGGAAACAAGTTGAAAAAGTGATTTTGCATTTTCAAATGAACTATAGAAGTACTCAAATATGTATAACTACAATAGCACTTAGTTTAGCTTTGCAAAACCACAAAACTCATGTATTTAATTGTTTTCATGATGTAATGTAAAGTCATAGGTCAAGTCAAGAACCATGATAAAAACTTCACAATCCCAACTTAACCATTTTCAAAATCTCAGAAAACAATCATTTTAAATTTCAAATGCAACCAATTAGTTTCACAGTACACATTCATAGCACATTCACATTACACATCACAATTACATCAATCAATTGCAGTACAACAAACACATAGCATATTTTGTTCTTTCTCCCCCTTGACATATGCATGGATTTTCAGAAAATTCACACATTTTTCTATTCATGCATGAGGAATTCCACTGCTATTTCATATTTTCACACATTTTGTCATCGCATTTCTTCTCCCCCTTTTGTCATCACTCAAAGATGGGGTTAATGAAAATGAGACAACTTGTATCACATATAAGCAGTATATTGATCAACTCTCATAAACAGTATAGTTCTAGTCAAATAATTATCATCCTAACAGCAATAATCATTATGTAGCATCTCAACAATAATAAATTGACTTCTTCTCTCCCTTTTTATCAGCAATTTAAACTTGGGGTGAGAGTACTTGGACAACAAAAGTGAAACAAAAGAATCTCTTATCACAGAGATTTCACATATTGAGCTTCAAATCATTATAATGACTAGAAAGGCACAAGTAAATTTCAATATTAAAGCATAACATGTGCATCAAGGAATAAACTAAAATAAGCATCAAAATAGAGTTTAGGGATAGAAAGGCTTAGTCTTGGATGCTCTTCATGGTCTTCACTTCCAAATCTGTTTGTTATGATGGCCATGGTTCCCTTGATCTCTTGGCTAAAGGAAATTGGTGATGGATTTGTGATTTGACTTTGTTGAACTTCCTTCACCTCCTTCTTCTTGCTTGTTCGTTGCTCTTCATTCTCATGTTCTTCTCCTTCTTGGGGTGCTTCACTGCCTTTTCCTTCATCTTGTCTTCTTCTTTGGCAACAAATTGATAGCCATCTCAATTTTCACTGTCATTACTATCATCCTTGTTGCTGCCATCTTCACCCATATTATCTTCTTGATCTTCTTCATTTGGCTTTATAGGAACTTTCACCATTTAAACCACTTGAGAAATCTTTCTCAAGTCTTCTTCCATATTCTTGACTCTAGCTTCTAAACCATCAAATTTGCCAAGAATCATTAGAGCAACAGACTCGAAGAATTTACATAGTTGTTCAATGCCTCTTAAAACACCTTGGCAACTATGGTGTTACTTCTAGTGAGATTATCACCTTCAATGGAGAATACCGCTTCAAATAGTTTTTTTTTTTATATTTTCCTTTCTCTAGCAAGGATTTCCTCTTCCCTAAATGACCTAAATTGTCTACCATTTGTGAAAGCCTCTTCAAATCTTTCATTTGTGAACAATTCATGAATAAGCAATGTTATCCCAATGAGTAATACCTTGCCTCATTATCATCTACCCCACAAAATTATGTTCACTAAGGCATCATTGAACTCAAAATCCACTTGATATACTCTAGAGGAATACCATTAAACTACATTATTCCCCTAATGTTCAATTCTTTCTTCTTTAATATTTGCATAAAGCTCATATGTAAGGGCAGTATAAAATTCTTCATCAATTACTAGTAAATTGCTCCAATCAATAGCATCAAATAGAGATAGAACATTATCAATATTGGAGAGTTTATCCAAGTTTACTTTGTTTCCAGGAATAATTTTATTTTATTTTTGTCTTCTTGCTCCATTATATTCTTTAGCAATATATATCCAAAATTCATTTTTTTTATGCATGTCTAGCATAATTATCGAATACATATTATCAATAGAAGATTTGTGTCAAACGTATGCTATAATCAATGTAGTAAGAATGTGATGTAAAGCTCTTTCACTAGCATCAAAAACTTTTATCTCTCTCTCCTTTCTAGTCTTGAGGCTTCTACCATTTATATAGGCATTCTCAATTCTTTCATGTGAGTATAACTCACTTATAAAACAATGTCCCTCAGAAGAATAATGCCTAAACCCAACATCCTCAACATCACAAATTCTATTGATCAATGCATGATCAATCTCAAAAATCAACTTGTGATATTCTTGAAAAATACCACTAAATAGCTTTATTACCAACTCACTCAACTCTTTCTTCCTTATTATTTGCTTAAACTCCATAAACTAAATAAGGTAATAGCATTCATCAAACACAAACAAACTAGCCCAACTCACATAATTTAAAAAATGAGAGTATATTACCCATTTCGGATAGTTTGATGACATCCACCTTGTGGCTTGGCTTTGTCTTATGGTTCCTTTTTGTCCAATCATCAAATTCAGTAGTAGCCTCCACTGTGAAAATCTATCCAGGCATGACATGTTTTTAGGAACATAAACCTTCCTTGGTTCATTGAATACTGGTCCTCCTTCTCTATCTTTGGCTTTTTCCTTTTTCTTTTCTCATGCTAGGCTTCTTTGTTCTCATCTGGAGCTACACACTTGAATATACTCATTAGTTATTGAATTTTGAAATCCCTAAGCTTCTTCTAAGATTGATCAAACCTTTCTTCGGCCAATGACTTAGTAACGATATCATTAATTTGTTCGTTAATGCAAACATGCTTTAAACAAGTATTACCCTTAGTAGAGTGATCTCTAATGAAATGAAGTTTGATCTCTATATGCTTTGTCCTAGTTTGTTGAATAGTATGATGGTCAAATTTATTGCATTAGTGTTATCACATAACAAAGCCACACATTTGAAATATAGACCATAATCACTTAGAGTATCAATAAGGTAATAGAGAATGTGCTTACAACAATCAAATGAGACTCTTAGGACAAGATGAAATCTAGCACACAAGCACATGACAAATATAATATTGGCTCTACTTGTTGTCATATATAGTTGACTACTCCTATGACACCTTTTTATTCTTGTCAAGCATAGTTGATAAACTTATGGAAGTGTCTATACCTTAACTTAATACATGAAAGTGACATCCTTGGTTTGCTTGATTTGTAGGCCAAGAAAGAAATTGAGTTTTCCTATCATGCTCATTTCAAATTTACTTTGCATCAACTTGGTAAACACATCACAAAGTGTAGTATTAAAAGCATCAAAAATTGTATCATATATTTGGACAACTTATAGATCATTGTTACAAGAGGTTTTTATGAAAATAGTAGTGTCAACCTTTCCTCTTGAAAATTCTTTTGAAAGAAGAAAACTACTCAACCTTTCACACTAAATTGTAAAAGCTGGTTTTAAACCATTCAAAACTTAGTATAGTTTGAAAATATGATTAGGAAACTTTTCATGAGCAAAATCGGGTGATTGTTCCACATAAACCACTTTCTCAATAAAACCATTTAGAAAAGTCCTTTTGACATTCATTTGAAATAACTTAAAGTAAGTACAAGTCAAAAGCATTCGGAACAAGAGTTTCATCATAATCAATTCCCTCTTCTTGATTGAATCCTTAGGCAACAAGTCTAACCTTGTTTCTAACAACTTCTACGGATTCAATAAGTTTATTTCTAAAAACCATTTAGTTCCAATAATGGAATGATCATGAGATTTAGGAATATCCAAAATTTTGTATCCAAACTTATTTAATTCCTCTTGCATAGCAATAATCCAAAAATCATCACACAAGGCATCATCAATACTTTTAGGCTCATATGCAATAAGAGAATAAAGTTATTGATAAAATACCGCCTTTTTTTTTACTCCTTGGAAGATATCACCAAAGATTTGCTCCTTAGGGTGGCCTCTTGGATATCTTAAGTTCTTTGGGAGCTCTTGGTCACCACTAGGTTGGTCATCTTGAATCATTTCTTCCTCATTGGTATGATTCTCCAAAGTTGGTGCTTGAAGATGGGTTTGATTGTCATTCATAGATGTACCTACATCATCTTCATCTTTTCTTTCCCAAGTGAATGTAAGATTCATCAAAATAAACATGAATGGTTTCCTCATCATATAAGGTTCTTTTCATTATAAACTCTATAGGCCTTTTTTGTAAGAAGAATAGCTAAGAGATATATCAATATCCATTTTTCTACCAAATTTAAGTAAGTTGTCACAAGTCTTTAAGATAAGATATTAACCAATCATTTTAAACTATGCAATTTGAGTCGTTCTATAAAAGAGAATTCAAAAGACGTTTTTCTTCAAAATGATCTTGAGAGAATTCTATTTATCATAGCATGTGATGTTTATGACTTTGGACCGGAAATATTTTTGAAGAAGAATTTTCACAAAGCATGGACCTAGCCAATTTTTACAAAGTTCAAATTTTCTTTTCAATAACACCATTTTATTGTGAAGTTTTTGCAGTTGAAACAATTATATGAAATTCAATTTTCAAAGCAAATTTTGTAAAGACTTTGTTGTAAAATTCTCCCATTGACACTTGTAATAGAAATCAATTGCACTCAAGGGAGGTTTGAACCTTTTTCAGTAGTTTTTCAAACTTATGAAACACTTCATCTTTTTGAGCAAAGAAGAATGCTAAAGTGAATATTGAGAAATCATCAACTACTAGTAAAGCATACTTCAAGTCATCAATACTAGAGTTCCTTATAAGTCCAAATCAATCCATATGAACATGCTCAAGATGTTTTGAGGTCTAAATGAATTTTCATGTGTTTGAAAGATTCTTTTGTTTGTTTTCCATATGGACAAGTATCTCAAAAACAATTTTCTCAAAACACATTTTTAGCAATCCTCTAACTAAACCTTGATAGGAAGGTTTGTTCAACAAATCCATGTTCACGTGACCAAATCTTCTATGCCAAGAAAATCCATTATCATAAGCCAAAATACATTCATGATTATCGAGATAAAACACACATTGAAACATTTTGTGAGTAATTGACCAAAATCACAAAATATCATTTTGTCATACAAATTCGGACGACCGAATTTATGGTCTTCAAGTCTGAACATTTTGTAAAGTTTCATAAAGATGTTTTTAACCAAGAAAATGCATAGATCTTCAATCATAGCTATCACGACATATAATCAATTTCAAGAACATATAAACCATGAATTCAATCTCATATAATCAATGTTACCTAATCAACTTCAGAGAAGCAATTGACACGTCATAGTTGGAAAATTTTCAAATATTGACTAAAAGCATTCTTAAATGAAATTTAACATTTTGGCATTCAACCTCTTATTCATTGTCACACAATTAACTAATGCTAAACAGGTTATAGTTCAAATCATCAATAAGCAAAACTTGTTTAAGAAGAAGAGAGAAACCTTTACCAACATTGATTACTCCAAGAACTCTTCCTTTCTTAAAAAACAAATCCTTCATTGGTTGCTTTGACCTTGATTATGAATGAGGTGTTTTCCTTTATTCTTTAAGCTAACATCATCAATGTGCCGCTTAGTGGGTATTGAGTTTGAATTAAAATGTTCCTGCAATAAAGGAGAGGAAGTATCCTTTGGTACCCATACTTTCTTGGGTCCATGGGGGTTAGTAATAGTTTGCTTAACTCTCCAAATGGTTTTTACACCATTCTCTACTTTTCTTTTAACATAACATTTGGTGACTTTATGTCCATGTTTTCCACAATAAGTACAACAAGTATGATGCATGGAAGTAGAAGTAGCTCTAACAAATAGGTTGTTATATTTAGGCACATTATTGACATAATTGTAACCAAGACCATTTTTAACAAGAGAAGATCTTTGAGGTCCAATTAGTTTGTCAAGATTGTCTCTTCCATTTGTAAATTCTTCAACACATAATGTGAGATCATCAACTTTCTTTTTCAAGATTTCATGATCACTAAGCATTTTTTCAAGAGAAGAAACTTTTGTACAAAGAGATTTATTTTCAAGAGATATGTTATGTAAAGAAACATTCAAAACTTCTTTTTCAATATTCAAGCATTCAATAGAATCAAGAAGCTTTTTATTTTCACAAAATAATTTTGAATTTTCATTCAATAAATCATTAATTTTGGTTTTCATTTCCTTATTCCTTTTTGAAACCCTTTTAATTCTTCATACAATTCAACAAGTAGTTCACTAGGATCATCTACAATATCAACATCATCATCACAACAAGTAGAGGTAGAAGGAGTGGATTGTACCTCATCATTTATTGCCATGAAGCACACATTTGCTCTTTCTTCTTCATGAGTGATTTGAAGTAGTTTCCACATTTCATGAGCGGAATCACATTCCATCACTCTATTGTATTCATTGACGACCAACGCACAACAAAGAATGTTCATTGCTTGGTAGTTTAATGTCATCTTTCTTGAATCGCTCTCATCATAGTCCTCCATAGGCTTTGGTTCCCTTGTAACTCCATCGGCTTTCAATGGCACATAGGGACCTTTCTCAATAATATTCCACAATTCATAGTTAATAGAACAAATGTATATCTCAATCCTAGATTTCCAAAAAATATAATTAGAACCATCAAACAATGGAGGTCTAGTAGTGGAGGAACCTTCCGTATAAGGCAAATTTGATAAACTAGCCATATGATCTTTACTTCTAGGTTGTTAGACCTTAACAAGAAGACCTTGCTCTGATACCAATTGTAAGACCTAAGAGGGGGGGGGGGTGAATTAGGTCTTTGGCAAATTATCGAAATCTTTTTCTTGTTTTGCAAATCCTTTGCCTTAATAAAAGCTCTTCTTTAATTTCACAAACTTCAAGTTTATATGTGATGTGATGGTTAAGATAAGATCATCAAACAATAAGACTACAACCAATCAATCAACAACTATGAATAAGTAATAATAACAAGAGCATGTAAATAAATAAAACTATAAGGAATGAACACACAATTTATAGTGGTTCGATCTTTCTAAGATCTACATCCACTACCTTGAGTCCACACTCAAGGATTTCAACCAATCCACTATATGCTCAAGTTCAACAATTACATAAGAGGCTTACCACACAATGGTTTTACACTCACAACCTCTTTTAGTAATTATACAAGAAATACAAGGTTCACCAAACACAATGGTTTTATATCTAAAGACAACCTTAAGACTAATCTAATCCAAGGCTCACCCACACATGGGTTTTACACTACAACCTTGATTAATCTAGTCTATGGCTCACCCTTCCACAAAAGGGTTTTATGTCACAAGATAACCTTGCAAATGAGCTAGTAGAAAACACAATTAAGATAAGAAAAGAGAGAGTGTAAGATGTTACCACTTTGTTGGTAGATGATTACACAATGTTTCACCTTCACACTTTGTTGCCTTTGGAATCTTGAATTTCAATCTTTGAGCACAAGGCAATTTGCGAGCTTTTCAATTCAATTTGATGTAAAACAAGATAGAGCATGTAGGATTTGTTAAGTTCAAAGTTCTACTAAAAAATCTGGAGTTTATGGCTTTTATAGAATTCAAAAATCAGTTCAAACGGCTATACAACGGTTAGTAACGGCTAGTTTCAGAAAATTCGGATGACTGAATTCTGCGTCCGAATTTTTCGGACGACCGAATTTTTTCTGCTGCGTCCGAATCTTCTTCCGAATTTCTCTGGAAGAACAGTGACCATGTTGAAGGCCAAAATTCGGACGACCGAATTTTTTGGCTGCGTCCGAATCTTCTTCCGAATTTCTCTGGAAGAATAGTAGCAAACTTTTGCTACAAAATTCGGACGACCGAATTTTTGGACTGCGTCCGAATCTTGCATCCGAATTTTTCAAACTTTGTCAAAACATGTTCAAATCAATTCAAACAAGTTGGAAAACATTCTAGCCTTAAAGATAAGTCATTAAAGATCTTTTATGTGCAAAAACCATTTACGAAAACTTGATAATTTAGGTAAGTTCAAAACCATTGAAACCATTTAAATCAAGTTTTGTGCTCTCAATTGCAACTCATAGATTCCAAGGCTTAAGAGTGTAGGGTTTACAATATTTACCTATTAACCACATGTCACCTACACTTCATGTCTTCAAAGCCTTCATTAATCTTGAACAAACTCTTCAATCTTTAATCACTTTGACATATTTGAGTTGTTCATGCATTGCTAGCTCCAAGGCAATGAGACTTCATACTTCTTAATCCAACAATCCTATCACAACATACAAGCATATTAGTCCTCATCAATATTTGTCATTAATCAAAACTACATGATTTGCCCTTAGGGCTAACAAATGTAAATCTCAATTCTAGACTTCCAAAAAATATAATTAGAACCATCAAACAATGGAGGTCTATTAGTGGAGAAACCTTCCATATAAGGCAAATTTGATAAACTAGCCATATGATCTTTACTTCTAGGTTGTTAAACCTTAAAAAGAAGACCTTGCTCTGATACCAATTGTAAGACCTAAGAGGGGGGGGGGGGGGTGAATTAGGTCTTTGGCTAATTATCAAAAATCTTTTCTCTTTTTGCAAATCCTTTGCCTTAATAAAAGCTCTTCTTTAAAATCACAAACTTCAAGTTTATATGTGATTTGATGGTTAAGACAAGATTATAAAATTATAATCTCACAACCAATCAATCACCAACTATGAACAAATAATAATAACACAAGTATGTAAACAAGCAAAGCTATAAAGAATTGAACACACGATTTATAGTGGTTCGATCTCTCTAAGATCTACATCCACTACCTTGAGTCCACACTCAAGGATTTCAACCAATTCACTATGAGCTTAATCCAAGCAATTACACAAGAGGCTCACCCTTCAATGGGTTTTACCACAACAACCTCTTTTCAATATAATAAACAAGGTTCACTCTTATCACTAAGAGTTTTATGTCACTAGACAACCTAGACCAATCTAATCCAAGGCTCACCCTCACCAATGGGTTTTACACAAACAACCTTGATTAATATAGTCTATGGCTCACCCTCCACAAGGGTTTTATGTCTCTTGACAACCTTGTATCAATCACAACAATTATAAAGAGAGAATTTGAATGTTACCAACACTTCTTGGTGGATGAATACAATTGCTAGAACCACTTCACTTCTTGCCTTTGGAATCTTGAATGTCAATCTTTGAGCACAAGGCAATTTGAGAGCTTTTGATATAATTTTGATGTAAAACAAGTTAGAGCTTCAAGGATTTCTTTTGTTCAAAGTTCTTCTAAAAAATCTAGAGTTTATGGCTTTTATAGAATTCAAAAATCAGTTCAAACGGCTATACAACGGCTAGTAACGGCTAGTTTCAGAAAATTCGGATGACCGAATTCTGCGTCCGAATTTTTCGGACGACCGAATTTTTCTGCTGCGTCCGAATCTTCTCTGGAAGAACAGTGACCATGCTGAAGGCCAAAATTCGGACGACCGAATTTTTTGGCTGCGTCCGAATCTTCTTCCGAATTTCTCTGGAAGAATAGTAGCAATCTTTTGCTACAAAATTCAGACGACCGAATTTTTTGAAAGCATTTTCAAACTTTGTAAAATCATTTGAGATATAACTTCAATGAGTTTGAAAAACGTTTGATATATATAGAAAACTTATATAACTATATTTAAGCTTGAAACACATGAACATATGAAGTTTATAAACATATCTTATAGAAAGATTCATTCAAAGCCTTTTAAGATTATAAGACTATTTTTATGCTCTCTTATTCATTCAATGATAACCAAGACATGCAAGTGTAGAGTTTACATAGAAATTTACCTAAAAGTTAAATGCACTCTACACTTCAAGTCTTCAATGCCTTTTGATCATCTTTAGAACAACATTCTTCAAACTTCAAATAGTTGCTTAAATGAAGTTGTTCTTGAACTTTTACTTCAAAGCAATGAGACTTCATACTTCTCAAATTACAGAACCTATCACACAATAATCAAACATTTTAGTCCTCATCAATATTTGTCATTAATCAAAACTGTATAATTTGCCCTTAGGGCTAACACTTTCAAATTTATTTAAATCCTTTTGCATACAAATAATCCAAAAATCATCACACAATGCATCATCAATACTTTAGGCTCATATCCAATAAAAGAATAAAGTTATTGATAGAGTACCGCCTTATTTTTACTCCTTGGGAGATATCACCAATGATTTGCTCCTTAGGGTGGCCTCTTGGATATCTTAAGTTCTTTGAGAGCTTTTGGTCACCACTATGTTGATCATTTTGTTCAATCATTTCTTGCTCATTGGTATGATCCTCCAAAGTTGGTGCTTGAAGATGGATTTGATAGTCATTCATAGATGTACCTACATCATCTTCATCTTTTCTTTCCAAGTAAATGTAAGATTCATCAAAGCTAACATGAATGGTTTCCTCATCATGTAAGGTTCTTTTTGTTATAAAATTCTATAAGCCTTTTTGTTAGAAGAACATATAAGAAATATATCAATATCAAGATTTCTATCAAATTTCAAGTAAGTTAACACAAGAATTTAAGATAAGACATTTATAACCAAACATTTTAAAATATGCAATTTGAGGCATTCTATAAAAGAGAATTCAAAAGATGTTTTTCTTCAAAATGATCTTAAAAGAGTTCTATTTATCATAACATGTGATGTTTATGACTTTGGACTAAAAATATTTTTGAGGAAGAATTTTCACAAAGCATGGACCTAGCCAATTTTTACAAAGTTTAAATTTTCTTTTCAAATAACACCATTTTGTTGTGGGGTTTTTGTAGTTGAAACAATTATATGAAATTCAATTTTCAAAGTAAATTTTGTAAAGACTTAGTTGTAAAATTCTCCCATTGTCACTTGTGAAACACTTCTCCAATTTTCAAGGGAGGTTTGAACCTTTTTGAATAATTTTACAAACTTATGAAACACTTAATCTTTTTGAACAATGAATAATGCTAAAATGAATAATTAGAAATCATCAACTCTAGTAAGGCATACTTCAAGTCATCAATACTAGAGTTCCATATAAGTCCAAAACAATCCATATGAAAAAGCTCAAGATGTTTTGAGGTCTAAAATCATTTTCATGGGTTTGAAAGATTCTTTTGTTTGTTTTCATATGGATAAGTATCTCAAAGTCAATTTTCTCAAAACATATTTTTAGCAATCCTCTAACTAAATCTTGATAGAAAAGTTTGTTCAACAAATCCATGTACACGTGATCAAATCTTTTATGCCAAGAAAATCATTATCATAAGCAACAAGACATTCAAGCTTATCAAGATAAAACACATATTCAAAAATTTGTAAGTGATTGATAAAAATCACAAAATATCATTTTGTCATACAAGTTCGGGTGACCGAACTTATGGTCTACATCCAAACTTCATGTCCAAACATTTTGTAAAGTTTCATAAAGATGTTTGCTTTTGGCCAAGTAAATGCATAGATATTCATTCATATCTATTTAATCATTTTATAATGACATATAATCAATTTCAAAAACATATAAAGCATTAATTCAATCTCATATCATTAATGTTACCTAATCAACTTAATTGAAGCAATTGACAAGTCATGGTTGGCAAATCTTCAAATCCACAAAAAAAAATTCTCAACTGAAATTTTGCTTGTTGGCATTTAACTTCTTATTCATTGTCACACAATTGGCAAATGCTAAGCAAGTTATAGTTCAAATCAGCAATTAGCAACATTTGTTTAAAAAGAAGAGAGGAACCTTTACCAACATTGGTTACTTCAAGAATTCTTCCTTTCTTTTCAAAAACAAATCCTTCATCGATTGCTTTGACCTTGATTATGCATGAGGTGTTTTCTGTTATTCTTTAAGCCAACATCATCAATACGCCATTTAGTGGTGCTTGAGTTTGAATTGAAGCGTACCTGTGATAAAGGAGAGGAAGTTTCCTTTGGTACCCATACTTTCTTGGGTCCGTGAGGGTTAGTAATAATTCCCTTAACTCTCCAAATAGTTTTTACAACATTCTCTACTTTTCTTTTAACATAGCATTTGGTGACTTTATGTCCATGTTTTCCACAATAAGTACAACAAGTATGATGCATGGAAGTAGAAGTAGCTCTAACAAAGAAGTTTTTATATTTAGGCACATTGTTTACATAATTATAGCCAAGACCATTTTTAAAAAGAGGAGATCTTTGAGCTCCAAGAATTTTATCAAGATTGTCCCTTCCTTTTGTAAATTTTTCTATACATAATGTAAGCTCATCAACCTTCTTTTTCAAAGTCTCATGATCAACAAGCATTCTTTCAAGAGACAAAATCTTTTCACAAAGAATCTTATTTTCAAGGGACATGTTTTGTAAAGAGACTTTTAAAACTTCTTTTTCAATATTCAAACAATCAATAGATTCAAGAAGCCTTTTGTTTTCACAATATAATTTTGAATTTTCATTCAATAAATCATTAATTTTGAATTTCATTTCCTTATTTCTTTTTGAAGCATTTTTTAATTCTTCATACATTTCAACAAGTAGTTCACTAGGATCATCTACATCATCAACATCAACCTCACAACAAGTAGAGGTAGAAGGAGTGGATTGTACCTCATCATTTATTGCCATGAAACACATATTGGCTCTTTCCTCGTGTGTTGCTTGTAGAAGTCTCCACA
The DNA here is from genome assembly GCA_030512225.1 of Rauvolfia tetraphylla. Classification (NCBI taxonomy): domain Eukaryota; kingdom Viridiplantae; phylum Streptophyta; class Magnoliopsida; order Gentianales; family Apocynaceae; genus Rauvolfia; species Rauvolfia tetraphylla. The sequence goes on along the minus strand of JAJQKT010000063.1, from coordinate 2,009,534 downwards.
TATCGTGAGCGGTGTTACATTCACTCATTCTATTGTATTCATTCACGTCCAATGCACAACTCAAGATGTTCATTGCTTGGTAGTTTAAGGTTATCTTTCTTGAGTCGTTCTCATCAAGTTCCTCCATAGACTTTTGTTCCCTTGTAATTCCATCAGCTTTTATTCTCATAGGAACATAGGGACCTTTCTCAATGATACTCCACAAATCAAAGTTAATAGAACAAATAAAAATTCTAATTCTAGATTTCCAAAATGTAAAATTAGAACCATCAAATAAAGGAGGTCTATTTGTAGAGGAACCTTCCATATAAGGCAAATTTGATAAACTAGCCATAGAATCTTTACTTCTAGGTTGTTAGACCTTAAAAAGAAGACCTTGCTCTGATACCAATTGTAAGACCTAAGAGGGGGGGTGAATTAGGTCCTTGACTAATTATCGAAATCTTTTTCTTGTTTTGCAAATCCTTTGCCTTAATAAAAGCTCTTCTTTAATTTCACAAACTTCAAGTTTATATGTGATGTGATGGTTAAGATAAGATCATCAAACAATAAGACTATAACCAATCAATCAACAACTATGAATAAGTAATAATAACAAGAGCATGTAAATAAATAAAACTATAAGGAATGAACACACAATTTATAGTGGTTCGATCTCTCTAAGATCTACATCCACTACCTTGAGTCCACACTCAAGGATTTCAACCAATCCACTATATGCTCAAGTTCAACAATTACATAAGAGGCTTACCACACAATGGTTTTACACTCACAACCTCTTTTAGTAATTATACAAGCAATACAAGGTTCACCAAACACAATTCTTTTATATCTAAAGACAACCTTAAGACTAATCTAATCCAAGGCTCACCCACACATGGGTTTTACACTACAACCTTGATTAATCTAGTCTATGGCTCACCCTTCCACAAAAGGGTTTTATGTCACAAGATAACCTTGCAAATGAGCTAGTAGAAAACACAATTAAGATAAGAAAAGAGAGAGTGTAAGATGTTACCACTTTGTTGGTAGATGATTACACAATGTTTCACCTTCACACTTTGTTGCCTTTGGAATCTTGAATTTCAATCTTTGAGCACAAGGCAATTTGAGAGCTTTTCAAGTAATTTTGATATAAAACAAGTTAGAGCTTGTAGGATTTCTTAAGTTTAAAGTTCTACTAAAAAATCTGGAGTTTATAGCTTTTATAGAATTCAAAAATCAGTTTAAACAGCCATAAAACGGCTAGTAACGGCTAGTTTCAGAAAAAACTGTTCATGTGAATAGTTCTACTAAAAAATCTGGAGTTTATCACTGTTCATGCACTATTTACAAAATTCGGACGACCGAATTTTTTTCCATGCGTCTGAATCTTCTTCCGAATTTCTCTGGAAGAATAGTAGGTACTGTTCACAGTGCAGAAAAATTTCGGATGACTGAATTTGCATCCGAATTTTTCAAACTTTGTCAAAACATGTTTAAATCAATTCAAACAAGTTGAAAAACATTCTAGCCTCAAAGATAAGTCATTAAAGATCTTTTATGTGCAAAAACCATTTATGAAAACTTGATAATTTAGGTAAGTTCAAAACCATTGAAACCATTTAAATCAAGTTTTGTGCTCTCAATTACAATTCATAGATTCCAAGGCTTAAGAGTGTAGGGTTTACAAAGGTTACCTATTAAGCACATGCAACCTACACTTCATGTCTTCAAAGCCTTCTAACATTTTGAACAAACTCTTCAATCTTCAATCACTTTGACATATTGGAGTTGTTCTTGCATTTTAGCTTCAAGGCAATGAGACTTCATACTTCTTAATCCAACAATCCTATCACACAAATGAAATGCATATTAGTCCTCATCAATATTTTTCATTAATCAAAACTACATGATTTGCCCTTAGGGCTAACAGGTTAAATATAAAGAGTGAAGTTTAAAACTTGAAAGAAGGAAAAATTAAGAATATAGATTAGAAAATTTATGCACAAAGGCTTCAAGAAGGGTACTATGGATAAAATAAAAAGGGATGGCTAGAAAAGCTCATTCGGGACAAAGAAGGTCTATTACCATCATTTCAAGATCAAACTAAGGTTACTTACTCATTTGGCCTCGAGCAAGTGAATGCGAGTTCTAGGAAAAAGTTATATTGATGTTCTTCTTCTTCAAAGATTTGATCTTCTCTCTTGAGTTCTCTTGCAAAGATTGACGATTTTGGGAGAGGTTTTGGGTTGTTTTCTCTATTTTTTTCTCCTCTCTGGAACCCTAGATGGCTGCCCCTTCAAATGCCCTAAAAGGGTATATATATACCTCCCAAAAAGAGAGCAACAATTGCAGAAAATTCTGTTTCTGCCAAAACGGTACCGTTTCAATTATTGGTGATTCAGAGAGAGGCATTTCATGTCTTTTTGAGATATTACCTGTTTGTTGGCAATTATCACACTTTTCAACATACCTTTGGGCATCCTTAAATAAAGTCGGCCAATAGAATCACGACTCTAGTACCTTTCTGGTTGTCCCATTAGCTTGATAATGACCACCGGCCGGACCTTTATGGCAATGCTCCAAGATATCCATATTCTCGGGGTATGTTACACATCTCCTTATGATTTGATCTGCACAAATTCGAAACAAATATAGATCCTCCCAAAGATAGTACTTTAACACCGAAAAGAATTTATTCTTTTGTTGAGGAGTCAAGTTCTTTGGTAAGATACGACCTACAATATAGTTAGCATAATCTGCAAACCAAGGAATGTGATCACTGTAACCTACAACTGAGTATAACCTCTCGTCAGGGAATGTATCATTGATGTCTTCCTCATTCAATCTCTCTAAATGTGGGTTCTCCAATCGTGATAGATGATCGGCAGCAAGATTTTCTGCTCCCTTTTTGTTCCTTATCTCCAAATCAAATTCCTGCAGCAAAAGTACCCACCGAATTAGTCTAGGCTTTGCATCATGTTTGTTAAGAAGATATTTGAGTGCCGAATGGTCAGTATAAACAATGACTTTAGACAAAATGAGATAAGGACGGAATTTTTCGAAAGCAAAAACTATAGCAAGCAGATCCTTCTCAGTTGTAGTGCAATTCTCTTGTGCTTCCGTTAAGGTCTTGCTTGCATAGTATATTGGTTGAAAATACCTTTCTCTCCTTTGTCCAAGTACTACTCCTACTGCAAAATCACTTGCATCGCACATTAGTTCAAAGAGAAGGGACCAATCGGGGGCAACCAAGATAGGTGACTCAATTAGTTTTTGTTTCAACAAATTGAAAGCAAAGAAGCAATTCTCATCAAACACAAAGGCCACATCTTTTTCAAGTAAATTTGTGAGAGGTTTGGAAATTTTAGAAAAATCGTTTATAAACCTTCTATAGAAACCAGCGTGACCAAGAAAACTTCTAATTGCCTTCGCCAAAGTTGGTGGTGGTAATTTCTCTATGGTTTCTATCTTGGCTTTATCAACCCTATGCCCTTGCTAGAAATCTTATGCCCCAAAACAATACATTCTTTAAACATAAAATGACATTTCTCCCAATTCAAAACTAAATTGGTTTCTTCACAATATTTTTCAAACAAAGTTCAAAGGAATCACCAAAGACAGAGAAATCATCCATAAAGACTTCCATAGTATCCTCCACTAGACCTTCAAAAATAGCTAACATGCATCTTTCAAAAGTAGCAGGAGCATTACAAAGACCAAATGGCATACAACGGTAAGCAAAAGTACCATAAGGACAAGTAAAAGTAGTTTTCTCTTGATCTTCCGGGGCTATTGGAATTTGAAAATACCCCGAAAAACCATCAAGAAAACAATAATACCTATGACCCGTAAGTCTCTCAAGCATTTGATCAATGAAAGGCAGTGGAAAATGATTCTTTCGAGTGGCATCATTGAGCTTTCGGTAATCGATGCATACCCTCCATCCCGTCACGGTCCTCATGGGAATCAGTTCGTTTTTCTCATTGGGTACCACAGTCATCCCTCCTTTCTTGGGGACTACTTGGACGGGACTAACCCATGGACTATCCGAGATAGGATAAATAAGACCGGCATCAAGAAGCTTGATTACCTCTACTTTTACCACTTTCTTCATGTTTAGATTTAACCTTCTTTGGGGTTGCACCACTGGCTTGAAGTCTTCTTCCATCAATATTTTGTGGGTGCAAAATGAAGGACTAATACCATCGATGTCGGAGATTTTCCATGCCATTGCCTTTTTATGCTTCTTTAATACTTTGATGAGCTCTTGTTTCTGCTCTTTTTGCAAATTGTTTACAATGATCACCGGAAGTTTAGAATTATCTGCAAGAAAAACATACTCCAAATGATCCGATAACTTCTTCAGCTCCAACTCCGGGGGATCTTCAATGGAAGATTTCATTCTACTCCCTTTTTCCCTTTCAATCTTCTCAAACATCATCCCTTTTGTTGTGAATGGGGATGACTCCAAATGTGCTATAATTTCGCCAACTTCATGCTACCCCTCCTTTATTTCTTCACCTTGAAATAGAGATATTTCCAAAGGGTCATCAATCAATAATTCCTGCACATAATCGGAGACAATGTTACCAATAACATCTATCCTATAACAACAATCATCATGATCAAAAGAATGTTTCATAGCCTCGGGAACTTTAAAAATAACCTCTTCTTCTCCTACCCTAAAGGTCAATTTTCCTTCACATACATCTATATTAGCCTTAGCGGTAGCTAGAAAAGGTCTTCCTAAAATTAATGGCACATCAATATCCTCATTAATCTCAAGTATCACAAAATCAACAGGAAATATGAATTTATCAACTTTCACAAGCACATCTTCAATAATTCCCCTAGGATACTTAACCGATCTATCTGCCAATTGAATGCTCATCCTAGTAGGTTTAGGTTCACCCAACCCCAACTTTTTAAACATGTCATATGGCAATAAATTAATGCTAGCTCCTAAATCTGCTAATGCTCTACCAATTGACAAACTACCAATAGTGCAAGGGATAGTGAAACTCCCTGAATCTTTTAACTTTTGCGGTAACTTGTCTTTGTTCTGAAGAATGGCTGAACATTCCTCGTTCAATGTCACCATTGAGAACTCTTCTAGCTTTCTTTTCTTGTAAAGGATCTCCTTTAAGAATTTAGCATATCTTGGCATCTGCGAAAGAGCTTCAACAAACGGTAAGTTGATATGCAATTGCTTAAAAAGTTTGAGAAATTTACCAAATTGTTCGTCCTTTTTCTCTTGTTGAAGTCGGGTGGGATATGGAATTTTTGGCTTGTATTCTGGAATTTCATTTTTCTTTTGTGATTCTTTCTTCTCAATCCTTTCTCCATCATCAACATGCAATTGGTCTTCCATCTTCTCTTTTTCCCTTTCTTGCTCCTTTTGCTTTGGAACCTCCAATTCCTTCCCACTCCTCAAAGTGATGGCTTTAGCATGTTCTCTTGGATTTAGCTCGGTATTGCTTGGGAGCATTCCAACTTGCCTTTCTGAAACAGGCTTCGCCAATTGGCCTATTTGATTTTCCAAGTTGTGAATAGAAGCCTCTTGGTTCCTTAGGGATGCTTCTTGAATTTGGAACTGATTTTCAGTTGCTGCAATAAACTTTGTCATTAATTTCCCAAGGCTAGACTTCACTGGTGGTTGAGGAGGTGGAGGAGGTTGATGTTCATAAGGAATAGATGGTTAGGGTCGAGAGCTTGATGAAGATTGGAAACCTGGAGGATGTAGCGGTCTTTGTTGCCCTTGATTACTCCATGAAAAGTTTGGATGATTCCTCCACCCCGGATTATAAGTATTACTATAAGGATTGTTGGGCTGCCTCCTTTCTCCAAGATAGTCCACATGCTCCGATGAAGATGTATTAGAAGTTCCCATAATTTGGCATTCATGATTTGGATGACCACCTCCGCAAAAGTCACAAGCCATCATCACTTGGGAGATTGGAGGTGACCGACTCAAGCTTTCGATCTTCTTGTTTAGGGCATCAAACTTAGCCTCCAAAGCCATCATCATATCTGCATTGTGTACTCCACTAGCCTTGGCTTTCGATCTAGGATTCCCCCATTGGTAATTGTTCATTGCAATATTTTCAATAAGGTCTTGTAACTCTTTCGGTGTCTTCAAATTTGTAGTTCCTCCCGAAGAAGCATCAATGAGTTGTTTGGAAGGGAAATTTAACCCACTATGGAATGTTTGCATTTGCAGCCCCAAATCTAGACCATGATGTGGGCATTTTCTCAATAGCTCCTTCCATCTCTCCCAAGAATCATATAAGCTCTCACTCTCCATTTGTTGAAAAGAGAAGATGTCATTCCGTAGCTTGGCTGTCCTTGCCGGAGGGAAGTATTTAGCAAGAAACTTCTCGGCAAGATCGTTCCATGTAGTACTAGAGCCCAGTGGAAGTGACTTCAACCATGACTTGGCTCGATCCCTCAATGAAAATGGAAATAGCCGAAGGCGGATGGCATCTTCGGAAGCCCCGTTAATTTTGAAAGTATCACATATTTTCAAGAAACTAGCAATGTGAGCATTTGGGTCTTCGTCCGGCAAACCATTTGGGTCTTCGTCCGGCAAACCATCGAATTGCACCAATTGTTGAACCATTTGGATAATATTTGGCTTGATCTCAAAATTATTTGCTTCAACTCTTGGCCGAGCAATGTTTGACTCCGTTCCAAACAAAGAAGGTCGTGCATAATCTCCCATAGTTCTTTGTCTTGCATTCCCATTGTGAGCCATATTGTTCACTTGTTCAATATTTCCACCTTCAATTTCAATTCGCTCAAGCAGTACTTCAAGATTGATACCCCTTGGATCCCAATGAAAAATCTGTTCAGCTTGGGAATTAGGTTGAGCCAATTCCTCCAAATCACTTGAGATCATAAACCAACACAAATTCACACCTTCACCACAAATCAAAGTAAACTACAAACAACCACAAAAAACAGAATAACAACTTAAACAAAACAAAAATAGAGAAACACAAACTAAGTGCTCCAATTCACCAATAACTAACAAAACTACAAACAAGAAAATAAATGCTAACACTAGTTTACAACCTCACCACAAGTATAAACAAAATTTCAGCCCAAGGAATTATCACTAAAACAGAACAAATGAAAAGAGAGAAAAAAAAACACAAGCTAAACACTTCAATTCACCAATAACTAACAAAATTACAAACAAGAAAATAAATGCTAATACTAGTAACAAGTATTACAAAAATAACAACAAAAATGACTAAATCAATAGAGTTTGAGCTTTCCTAGTATTGACCAATTAGTCCCCAGCAACGGTGCTAAAAACTTGTTGTGTTGTTTTGCATGCCCTTATACTTAATTTTATCACAATCTCTAACAATTGTACACAAATACTAGGCAAGTACACCTATCGTTATGATTAGTACAATGGCAAGTAATTTAAATGTCGTATCCACGGGGATGATCAAATATCATTACTCACTTTTCACTCTATTGTCTAGCCTATCAAATTTGCTTGTGGATATGATAGAAACAAACTATTAGGAATGAAAATCTAACTTAAACAGAAAAATTCAGTTTATCTAAATTTTAGTTTGCAAGAAAAATTTTCAATTGAGAGAGTAATACTTGAATGGAAAATCCCCCTAGAATTACCTATGTGATTGAAAAGTCCCTTGGTTAATGAATTCCCCTTCTTATGTTTGATGAAATTCCTAAATTAGAACTCACTCTATCTCTAGATGAAAGTCCCATACTCTTAGATTAATTGGTTGAAATCTCTTCCTAACCAATTCAACCTAAAAATGCATTTACATTAATGAATTTCCAATTAGATTTCTCTAATAACCAAAAAGATGTTGAGGTTCCTACCTCTAGTCACCTAAATCATCCCCATTGTTTGTATATGGTCTATTTCACCCTTCCTTTCTCAATTCCAAGTGAAAAAATCCAGATTATGAATCGATTAATAGCTTAGTCAATTCAACCAATCAAACCCACAAACAATCCACAAGAATTCGGAATTCAATTAACCAAGAAAACCAATCATTCACATAGATAATAACTAGGGTTAATAACCATCCAAGTATTCAAGAATTTAGCTCATTAACATATTACAATTCAAAGAACATAAATCAACAAAGAAAGAGTAAGAATTTTTCATTTTCATGGCTCAAATCTTCTCTTCTTCAAGGCTTGGAGTTCTCCAACTTGGTAGTGAAAAGTTGTGTTCTTGAGCTAGAATCTTCAAGATTGATGTTCTTCTTCTTCAAAGATTTGATCTTCTCTCTTGAGTTCTCTTGCGAAGATTGACCATTTTGGGAGAGGTTTTGGGATGTTTTCTCTCTGTTTTTCTCCTCTCGGGAACCCTAGATGGCCGCCCCTTCAAATGCCCTAAAAGGGTATATATATACCTCCCAAAAAGAGAGCAACAATTGCAGGAAATTCTGTTTCTGCCAAAACGGTACAGTTTGAATTATTGGTGATTCAGAGCATTAAATCGAACGATATATATTTTCGTGTCTTCATAAACGTTGTAGCGGATACTCTTAAGTTTCTACAGAGCTTTGAATCACATCCATTGGACCTCTAGAACTTTAGATATGGTAATTACACCACAATGTATCAAAACTGGAACCAAATCCAGAAATACTGACTTTACACTATATGTAGTGTTACCAAACGAATTCGGATTGATGTAAATGTTACCATTCTGAAAACTTCAGAATCTCCTCCATAATTGTTCAGAAGATCATGTCTGTATATGAAATCTCTATTGAGGTCAAAATCCAACTTGAATTATTCTATCCTGCTGCACTATTTTGCTGCTCTGTTTTGAATTCTTCTTTTTTTCTTCATTATAAGTATGTAGAATCTCCTTCATTGCTTCATTGTACTCCAAATCTTCAATAAAATCATTTAAAACAAATAAGAGATAAAGGGAGTGTAAATGATATTTGAAACAAAAAAATTCAGTAGAAATTTGAGTTCAAAATGATCATTATATTATGCACAAATATGAAATATCAAATTCCCCCACACTTAGACATTGCTTGTCCTCAAGCAATACTACAAAACAACTAAGAAATTTGAACAATAAACCACATGAAATAAAGAGTGTTCTGAAGCATTTCAAAGGAGTGCAATACAGAGAAAGCATTTCCTGTTGAGAAATCTTGAGCAATTTACACAATCAATCTAAAAGTCATCCCAAATACCATCACAAAGATTAAACAATCACCCCCTTATTTTCTAAAGCAGGTAGGAATCCGTGTGTATGTGTGTGTCCAACCAATGCAAATGCTCAACAATTATAGAAGTGAATTTCATATTATTGGCGAAGGAATTCTCATCAAGAAAGTATGATACCCCATAAGCCCGGCATTCACAAAATCTCTCCACTAATACGGTAACCAAAGTTTAACCTCGATTAGGTAGGACTTCCATGCTTGTAACTTTAGGCTTAGGGAAAGTTTAAGGTGCCAAACGAAAGGTAAGGAGTTCAAAGTCAAAGAAATGAGAGTTAAAGAGAAAGGAATGGGACATAAAACAAAAGTAATAACCATTTTTAGCCCCAAGCAATATCACCATTCCCATACATCTAACCACAAACTCCCATCCTCAACAAGCTCTCCTCTCCCTACATTCAACAAACTTGCACCAAATCATAATTCAAACCACAACTTTTTCCGTCACCATCTATCTTTGTCAACCACAAGTTTATACCTCAATGATAGCAAAATTCACTATAATATTGAAAACATATAATTCTTGAAGGCATCAATAAAGTACTAAGCCTTCAAAGTAGTAAACGTATATAACTTTTTTTTCTTCTTTTTTCTTCTTTTTTTCCTCTTTTTTTTTGATTGAGGTATATTTCAATTCCCTATCAAATAAATAAATTCATCTCCCTTTTTTCTTTGAATAACTCGACCCATAAAGCCATTTTTTTTATCATCTTCCCCTCCACCTTTTTTTTTCAATTTCCACAATACTCTTTACCGACTTAAGGGTAAAAAAATGCATTTAGCTCTCACAAAGAAGGGTTAAATATAAAGAGTGAAGTTTAAAACTTGAAAGAAGGAAAAATTAAGAATATAGATTAGAAAATTTATGCACAAAGGCTTCAAGAAGGGTACTACGGATAAAATAAAAAGGGATGGCTAGAAAAGCTCAATCGGGACAAAGAAGGCCTATTACCATCATTTCAAGATCAAACTAAGGTTACTTACTCATTTCGCCTCGACCAAGTGAATGCGAGTTCTAGGAAAAAAGTTGTATTGATGTTCTTCTTCTTCAAAGATTTGATCTTCTCTCGAGTTCTCTTGCAAAGATTGACGATTTTGGGAGAGGTTTTGGGTTGTTTTCTATCTTTTTTCCTCCTCTCTGGAACCCTAGACGGCTGCCCCTTCAAATGCCCTAAAAGGGTATATATATACCTCCCAAAAAGAGAGCAACAATTGCAGAAAATTCTGTTTCTGCCAAAACGGTACCGTTTCAATTATTGGTGATTCAGAGCATTAAATCGGACGATCTAAATTTTATTGTCTTCATAAAAGTTGTAGCTGATAGTCTTAAATTTCTACAGATCTTTGAATAACATCCATTGGACCTCTAGAACTATAGATATGGTAATTACACCACAATGTATCAAAACTGGAACCAAATCCAGAAATACTGACTTTACACTATATGTAGGGTGACCAAAAGCATTCGGATTGATGTAAATGTTACCATTATGGAAACTTCAGAATCTCCTCCATAATTTTTCAGAAGATCATGTCTGCATTTGAAATCTCTAAGGAGGTCAAAATCCAACTTGAATTATTCTGTACTGCTGCACTATTTTGCTACTCTGTTTTGCATTCTTCTTTTCTTCTTCATTATAGTACGTAGAATCTCCTTCATTGCTTCATTGTGCTCCAAATATTCAATAAAATCATTTAAAAAAAATAAGAGATAAAGGGAGTGTAAATGATATTTGAAACAACAAAATTCAGTAGAAATTTGAGTTCAAAATGATCATTATATTATACACAAATATGAAATATCAACACTCTTCTTGGAAACAAAAACTTTTTAATTGAAAAAATGAAAAATCTGGACTAGGTTATAATACTTTTTCACCATAGGGAGTATTCATCTCACTTTCTAAAAAAAGTATCATCTAGTCACTCATGTATGACCTGCTGTGTATGTGGTGAAGAAGGACATTAAGCTAAATCTTGTAGAATCCAAATTTATCAAGCTAAAGTGATCTAGTGCCAAAGAATTCGCAAGGTGATGCAGTTGCTAACTAGAAAGATCCAATTTTCACTAGGTGCCTAAAAAGAAGTGATTTGCCTTGTTGGTGTGCTTCAAAAGTAAGCTGGTCAAGAATTGATGATTCATAGATAGTGGTTGCTCAAGGCACTTGATAAGTGAATATACGTTCACCTTATTGAATCAAAAAGAAACTAGCAATGTTAGCTTTGGTGACAACAACAAAGGAAAAATCATTGGGATTGAAAAATTTAGTACAGACCCTTGCATTGAAAATGTTTCATTAGTAAATGGCTTGAAATATAATTTGGTAAGTCATCTAGGTGATTTGTGTGACAAGAAGATAAAAGTTATCTTTGAACCTTCTTGTTGTAGAGTTGTGAGAATACATGATGATAGTTTGGTATTTACTGGTGAAAGAATTGAAAATGTCTGCATGCTTGATGTTGATTGTTTGGATAGCTTGGAAAATTTTTGTTTAGCTTTATTAATAGATGTAGCTGGTTATGACATAGAAAACTAGGTCACGCTGTTTGCATCTGATTTTGAAACTTTCAAAGAAACAGTTTGTTGATGGTCTTTCTGAGTTAAATTTTGAAAAAGACAACTTGTGTGATGCATGCAAACTCAAAAAACAAACCAGAACATTTTTTAAATCCAAAGGTATAGTTTCTACTACTAGACCACCTGAATTGCTTCACTTTGATCTATTTGTCTTGTTAGTCCATCTAGCTTAGGTGGTAAATTTACTTGAAAGGATGAGACATTTAATCAGTTTGTAATATGTGAAAGAAAATTAAAAAATAAAAGGATATATTGTTACTGCAATTAAGAGTGATCGTGGTAGCGAAATTAAGAACAAGCAATTTGAAGAATTCAACAATAAAATTGGAATTAATCATAACTTTCTTCTCCTAGAACTCTACAACAAAATAGAGTAATAGAAAGGAAACTAGGACACTGCAAGAAATGGCCAGGACAATGCTAAGTGAAAGTAGGCTGGCAAAATACTTCTAGGATGGGGCTATAAATGCAGCTTGCTACATTTTGAATAGAGCACTGGTGAGTTCAACATTGAAAAAAATAACCTAATGAGCTGTAGAAAAGAAGAAAACCCAAGATTAGGTATTTCAAAGTTTTTGGTGCAAGTGTTTCATCTCAAATGACAAGAAAGACAACTTGGCAAAGTTTGATGCGAAAATTGATGAAAGAATCTTTTTTCGATACTCAAATCACAAGAAAGCTGACGAAGTCTTCAATAGAAGAACATTTGTTGTTGAAGAATCAACCCATGTGACTTTTAGTGATGCTAATATAGTCACACCAACTGAAGATGGGCATAAGCTGGCTACTACAAAGACTAATGAGCATTAGAAAGAGAAAAATGTTGAATCCAGAATAAACAACAGGGGGAAAATGTTGAACTAAGAGATGCTAGGTTTGAGACTGGACAAGCTAATGATACAAAAGCTAATCAGGATAAGAACTCAACTTCTTAAGCAAATTTGGAGAATTTACCTAAAGAATGGAGATATCATAAGTATCATGGTAAAGAGAATCTCCAAATTTATAGGTAGTAGAATTGATAGGAAGAGCACTTGAGGAACCTGTCAGTTCCTAGGTCATGCATTAGTGACATAACACAATAAGAAGCAAACTGTAGTTAACTCGTCAACTATTGAAACATAATACATCTCAAATGGAAGTTGTATAGCTCAAAAATTGTGGATCAAACATCAACTTCAAGACTACGGTTTGAGGTATAAAAATATTCTAATTTTTTGTAATAATATAAGTACAATTAACAACATAAAAATGGTGCGGCATTCCAAAAATAAGCACATTGGGATTAGACATCACTTTATTAGAGAGAGTACTAAGTTTGAAACTGTCGAGCTAGTTTTTATATTTACTAACAAATAACTCGTTGATATTTTAAAAAGGCGTCTAAGGAACCATTCTACAAAATTCTTATGGAACTTGGTTTATTTAATTTGAAGGGTTAATTTGACTTATTTTTTTATTTTGAGAATTTGTACATATTTTTCCATCATCAATTTTGTATATCTGATATTCCATATTTGTGCTTCATATAATGATCATTTTTGAGCTTACATTTCTATTAAATTTTGGTGTTTCAATCACCATTTACACTCCCTTTATCTATTATTTGATTTAGACGAGTTTATTGAAGATTTGGAATAGAATGAAGTAAACAAGGAGATTTTGCACAATGAAGAAAAATAGAGAAATGCAGAGCAAAATAGTATGGTAGAGAATTTTAAAGTGAGATTTTGACCTCGATAGAGACTTAAAATGTAAAAGTAATCTTATAAAAATTTATAGATAACATTATGAAGTTTTCAGAAAGGTAAAATTTATGTCAATCCAAGTTCATTTCGCTGCCCTGCTTATGCTGCAAAATCACCTCTCCTGCATTGTGTCCCAGTTTTGACACGTTTCGGAAGAACGATCATATCTTGAGTTCTAAATATCCAATTGAAAAGCTCTGTGGAAAGCTAAGATTATGATCTACAACTTTCACGAAGACATCAAGACCCAGATCAGCCGATTTCGTGCTCTGAATTCACCTAAAAGTCAAAACTACGGTCACGGTCGGGCAGCAGAGCCGTTTGTGTCGATCTGAACCTGTTTTTATATTGCTTTTCTCTCTTTTAGGCTGAATATAAATACCCTTTAAGGGCAAGAAGAGGAGGCAGTTAGGGTTGGCTAGAGAGGCTTCAAAAACACAAAAAACCATAAAATTCATCTTCCAATTCATCAATCTTTGCAAGATAATTCAAGAGAGAAGATCAAATTCTTGAAGAAGGAGAACATCCACCTTGAAGATTCAAGACAAAAGCTGCAATTTTCTCAACAAAAATGTGAAGAACTTCAAGCCTTGAAGAAGAGAAGATTTCAACCACAAAAATGAGCCATTCTTTCACTTTCTTTGTTGCTTTATGCTCTTTGAATTGTAATATGTTGATGAACTAAATTCTTGAATACTTGGATGGTCATGAACCCTAGTTTTTATCTATGTGAATGAATTGCTTCCTTGGTTGATTGAGTTCGAATTTCTTGTGGATTGTTTGTGGGTTTGATTAATTGAATTGATTTGGTGGATAATTGATTCAAAATCTAGAATATTTCACTTGGAATTGAGAAAGGAAGGGTGAAATAGACCATACACAAACAATGGGGATGATTTAGGTGACTAGAGATAGAAACCTCAACATCTTCTTGGTAATTAGAGAAATCTAATTGAAAATTCACACATCTTAATGCATTTTTGGATTGAATTGGTTAGAAAGAGATTTCAACTAATTAATCTAAGAATAGAGAAATTTCATTTACAGATAGAGTGAGTTTTAATTGAGGAATTTCATCAAGCATAAGAAGGGCAATTCATCAACCAAGGAACTTTTCTATCACATAGGTAATTCTAGAGGGATTTTCCATTCAAGAATTGTTTTCTCAATTGAATTCTCTCTTGCAAGCAAGATTGATTAAGTTGGTTTAATTAGTTAAGTTAGACTTCTATTCCTAGTAGTTATTTTAACCATTTTCACAAGAAAACTTCATAGGCTAAACAATGGAGTGGAAAGTGAGTAATGATATTTATCTATCCTCATGGATACGACATTTAAATTCACTTGTCATTGTACTACTCATAACGATAGGTGCACTTGCCTAGTGTTTGTGTGCAAATTGTTAGAGATTGTAATAAAACTGAGTATAAGGGCATAGAAAACAGCACAACAAGTTTTTGGTGCCACTGCCGGGGATTAATTGGTTAATATTAGGTAAGTTTGAACTTTGTTGATTTAGTCATTTTACTTATTTGTTGTTATAATACTTGCAACTAGAGTTAGCATTTATTATATTGTTAGTAATTTTGTTAAGTTATTGGACAGATGGAGTGTTTAGTTTGTGTTTCTCTGTTTTTATTCTATTTTTGGTAATGCATACATCTTGGCCACAGTTGATTATGTCTCTAGATGGGTGGAAGCCCAAGCTTTGCCAACAAATGATGCTAGAGTAGTTGTTAAATTCTTAAAAAAATTGTTCACTCGCTTTGGCATTCCTAGAGCTATAATTAGTGATAGGAGAACTCATTTTTGTAACCAGCAACTTGAGAAGGTCTTGCTTCGATATGTGTTACTCATAAGATGGCGACCCCTTATCATCCTCAAATTAGTGGTCAAGTGGAAGTTGTTAATAGCGAATCAAAAGAATTTTGGAAAAGATTGTTGAACATACTAGGAAGGATTGGAGTGTCAAACTTGATGATGCTTTGTGGGCATATAGAACTGCATACAAGCCCCCCATCGGGTTTACTCCATATAGATTAGTCTATGGGAAGTCTTGTCGTTTACCAGTTGAGGTTGAACATAAAGCATATTGGGCTATTAAGTTGATTAATTTTGATCTTGATCTTGCAGGAAAAAACAGAATGCTCCAAATTAATGAACTTGATGAGTGGAGGAGAGATGCCTACAAGAACTCACTAATCTACAAGGAAAAAGCGAAGCAATGGCATGACAAGTGCATATTATCGAATCGGGAATTTAAGGAAGGGGATCAAGTACTATTGCTCAACTCTCGGTTGAGACTCCTTCCTGGAAAGCTCAAATCATGATGGTTCGGACCGTTTATAGTACACAAAGTTTACCCTTATGGTGTGGTAGAAGTTGCACATCCGGATAAGGGAATTTTTAAGGTTAATAGCCACCGTCTCAAACACTATTATGGAGGAGATCCTAAAGAACTTGAAAAAGTCTCTTTAATCCTCCATGATCTAGAAGATAAGTGACTTTTCCTATATATATATATATATTTATATATTTATTTATTTATTTATTTATTTTATTTGTACATAATTTTTTTAATGAGGTTTTGAGTTTGAAAATTTTAATTACCTTGAATTATGAAGAGTTTTATAATTTGTTGTTTGGAGTAATTTTTATGTTTGTACATAATAATTTTTTGTTATATTTTGTTGTTGAATTTGAAGTTGAGTGTAAAAAAAAAAATTAAAATAGCGCTGTTTGGACTGAGCCAAACAGCAGTCCAAACAGCGCCGCTTCACCGTACCATTTCAATCCAGCTTGCAGACTGGCGCCATTTTACTGTTCATCTAGAAAAAAAAAGAAATAGAAGCATCTCCAGTTCTGCATATTGGATTAAAACATCATTTTATTTTTCATCTTAAAAAAAAAAAGAGAAACCGAGAGAGCTACAATCTTTTTTTCTCAAATTCTTCCTTTTCTCTCTCTCTCTTTCTTCCTTCCTCTATTTTTTTCTCTCGTTTCTCTTCTCTCTCGGTTCTCTACTTCCCCACCTCCCTAATTTTATTTTTTTCTTTTCTTTGATTCAATATCATCTTTCTACATCTAAATCTTGAAGATTCTTCTTCTTGGGTCAGCTTTGGAGCTTCAAAGTGGAAGAACTTTCAAGAACTCAACTAGGTTTCTCTAACCTTTTATCTTGAAATATTGAGTTCTTCTTATTGTATGGTAAAATGTTTTATTCTTAATAACATTAATTGTGATTGTGTTGCTAATTTGCTTGTTGTTGGCTAGAATTCTTCTCTATTTTTGTTGGTTCTTTCTTGTTTTCTTCTATGCCTACAATGTGTTTGATGAAATGCCACAATGAAATTTACTTGTTAAATTTTTGATTTTTTAAACTCCTTTACATTCTATTAGCTTACTATAGACGTCTTTTCTCTAATTTAGTAGTTAGTTTATTTAATTTTGTTACTTAGCATAATTAAGAGCTAATTAGCCTATGTTTTAAATTTTAATGATAATTGTTTTTCTTGTTCAACCAATTTGCAATTTTTATTTTTGTGTGTCTTACTTGTAACATTATTTGTGGCGTTTGTATTTTCACATTGGTAGACTAGTTTTTCTTAACGGTTGAATTTGGAAAATAAAGCATGCCTAGGAAAACCACAGCCCCGCCCAAAAAGCCTAAACGTATAAGGGATGTGACTTCCTTTTCGGGAGCCAGCCCTTCCTCACCATCACCCCAAGTATCTCCATCCAATATTTCATACCTCCATCCTTCTCGTTTCACTGATGATCAACATCGGGAATGGCACGCTTCACGTCAACAAAACTCCATGCTCATTGACCGTACCGTTTCCGCAGAGGTGGACGGGATGTTTAACATTTCTGGTTTATTTCAAGCCATAGGATGGGGTCCTAGCCTTAACCTTTCTGGTACTTACTATCCTGTCCTTGTCAAAGAATTCTATGCCAATATCAAAGATAAATTTGACAAATTTGGCAAGGTTCTTCATACTCAGGTTAAGGGTCAACAAATTGTCGTCACCCGCATCCTTCTTGCTGAATTTATTCACATTCCTGATGAAGGGAATTGAGTTCGTATAAATAATAAAAAAAGAGGTGCTTTTTGATCGGGAGTGGAATTTTACAACAGCTTGGCGAGCATTACACCTAACAGTTTGCAGAATGGGTTCAACGTTTGGTTTTAACGCTAATACTCTTTCCCCTAAGCTTCGTTTAGTGGTTTATTTGCTTGATTTTAATGTTATACCTAGGGCGAGTGGGTTAAATGAGGTTCGATGCTCGAATATTTATATTACCCATAAACTGCTTAATCAATCACCCATTCCATTGGCTTCTATTATACTAACCCAAATGAATGAGGTGGTTGCTTCTGGTTTTACTACGAAAGCGTTTATTTTTTTCCCTATCTTATCACACAGATTCTCCGATGCTTTAACGTGGATTTTAATGGAGAGGTTGCCCTTTCTACATCGGCTTCTGAAGTGCTCACTACGAAAATGCTACAAAACTGCGGCTACAGATATGATGATGAGCGGAATGAAAGGCTCACAAAATTTGACGCTGAACTTCAGCAAGGTTACAAGTCCATGGCTGGCATGCATGTGGACCCAAAAAGTATACGCCGATCTCGTCCTAACATCACCTCATCCTCCACAGCAGATTTTCAAGCCGAAATACGTACTACATTTACTGAAATCCAGATTCAATTGGGCCGCCTTTCCATGACAAATCACGCTCGCCAACAACAGCTCGAGGAACTCCATATAGCCCAACAACAAATCCTTGAGCAACAACAACTTTTGGAACAATAATGTGCTGGCCTTGCCGAGTCTCAAACAACGCTTCTTCAGAATCAAGAGCAACTTATGCACACAATGCAATGACAGGAAGCGTATCTCACAGGGCTTTGGCGACAACTTTTTCTTGGAGCTGGCCCCTGTTCGAGTGGTGGAAGCGGCGGTATATGAACGAAGGGGAGTTCTTCCTTTTCTATTTTTTTTATTTTATTTATTTATTTTATTTCTATGTTTTTCTGCTTCAATTTTAATTATGTCATTGTTTCCAACTTTCTTTCCCTTCCTTTTGCTGTGAAGTATATAGAAGGTGTAGCTTGCTGCTCATATGGGTTCACCCAACCTTCACGTACGAAACAACCATGTTTTTCACCGTTTCTTGTGTTTGGTTGTTTGGTGTGGCGTTCTTGTGTAGTTTGGGTTGTTTATCGTCGTTGTTTACTTAACGCTTTCATTTTGTTGGATTTCGTTGTCTATATTTCTATATATGCAGTGTTTTGTTTCTCTCTTCCCCAACATTGCGGACAATGGTAAGTGTGGGGGAGTTAGCTTTAGTAGTATAGACTATTTTCATGATTTTTCGTTGAATTTTCTTGTTTTTATTTGTTGAATCTTCAAGGTATTTTATAACTTAAATCTTTAATCTTTTCTCAAAGAGTAGTTATACAAGCATTCTAAAGGTCATAACTAGTACCTTAAACGTAGATTAAGTAAGCACCCCTTGTACTCTTTGCTTGTATGGAATTCATCTTTTAAGCACATTTCCACTTTACTTTTGTTGTGAAGCTTATGAAGTTGAATCTTGTGTTATTGGCCTTAGAATTCAACATAACTTTTACTCTAGAACCCGCATTCACTTGCCTTGAGGCGAAATGAGTAAGTAATCTTAGTTTAATCTTGAAATGATGGTAATAGGCCTTATTTGTCCCGATTGAGCCTTTCTAGCCACCGCTCTTTATTTTATCCCTAGTATCCTTTCTTGAAGCCTTTGTGCATAAGTTTTCCAATCTATATTCTAGATTTTTCCTTCTTTCAAATTTTAAACTCCACTCTTTATATTTATCCCTTCTTTGCAAGAGCTAAATGCATTTTTACTCTTAAATCGGCAAAGAGTATTGTGGAAATTGAAACAAAGTGTGGAATGGAAGATGATAGGAAAAATGGATTTATGAATAAAAAAGAAAAAAAAGAAGAGAGGGGTGAGATGACCTTATATGATCGGGAATAGAATTATACCTCAATTAAAAAAAAGAAAAGATTTTTTTTTTATATATTTGTCTATTATTGAGAAGGCTTCTTACATTTCTTGATGCCTTCAAGTATATATATTTTCATTATAGTTATTGTAAATTTTTTCATGATTGAGGTTAAATTTATGGGTTGACAAAGATGGGCGATGCTGGAAAAGTTATGGGTTGAAACATAACGTGTGCAAGTGGTTTAATCCAAAGTGAGTGGAGTTTGTAGAGAATGGGAGTTTGGAGGCGAATGTATGGAAATGGTGATATTTCTTGTGGTTAATAAGGGTATTACTTTTGTTTTATGTCTCATTCCTTTCTCTTTAGCTCTCATTTCTTTGACTTTGAATTCCTTACCTATCGTTTGGCACCCTAAACTTTCCCTGAGCCTAAAGTTACAAGCATGAAAGCCCTACCTAATCAAGGTTAAATTTTGGTTAGCATATTAGTGGAGAGGTTTGTGAATGTCAGGCTTATGGGGAATTATGAGTTCTTGATGAGAATTCCTTGCCAATTATATGAAATTCACTCTTATAATTGTTGAGCAATTGCTTTGGCTGGAAACACACACAAACAGATTCTTTGCTTGCATTATGAAACAAGGGGGTGATTGTTTAATCTTTGTGATGAGTATTAGGGATGACTTTTAGATTGATTGTGCAGATTGCTCAAGATTTCTGAAGAAGTAATGCTTTCTCTATTTTGCACTCCCTTGTAATGCTTAAAAACACTTTTTATTGCTTGTGGATTATTGTTCAAATTTCTTAGTTGTTTTGTAGTATTGCCTGGGAACAAGTAATGTCTAAGTGTGGGGGAGTTTGATATTTTATATTTGTGCTTCATATAATGATCATTTTTGAGCTTACATTTCTATTAAATTTTGGTGTTTCAATCACCATTTACACTCCCTTTATCTCTTATTTGCTTTAGGTGAGCTTATTGAAGATTTCGAATAGAATGAAGCAAACAAGGAGATTTTACACAATGAAGAAAAACAGAGAAATGCAGAGCAAAACAACTGGTAGAGAATTTGCAAGTGGAATTTTGACCTCTATAGAGACTTCAAATGCAAAAGTAATCTTCCAGACATTTTATAGAGAACATTCTGAAGTTTTCAGAATGGTAAAAGTTTTGTCAATCCAAGTTCATTTGGCTACCCTGCTTACGCTGTAAAGTCACCTGTCCGGAATTGTATCTGAGTTTTGACATATTTTGGAAGAACAATCATATCTTGAGTTCTAGATGTCCAATTGAAAAGCTCTGTGGAAAGCTAAGATTATGATCTACAACTTTCATGAAGATATCAAGAACTAGATCAGCCGATTTCGTGCTTTGAATTCACCTAGAAGTCAAAACTACTGTCATGGTTAGACAGCAGAGCACTTCACCAAAACTAGGACCAAACGGCACCGCTGACAGTGGACCAAGCTGCGCTGTTTGTGTCGATCTGAACCTGTTTTTCTGCTGCTTTCTCTCTCTTTTGGACAGAATATAAGTACCCTTTAAGGGCAAGAAGAGGAGGCGGCTAGGGTTGGCTAGAGAGGCTGCAAAAACACAGAAAAAACCACAAAATTCATCTTCCAATTCATCAATCTTTGCAAGAGAAATCAAGAGAGAAGATCAAATTCTTGAAGAAGGAGAACATCCACCTTGAAGATTCAAGACAAAAGCTGCAATTTTCTCAACAAAAATGTAAAGAACTTCAAGCCTTGAAGAAGAGACGATTTCAACCACAAAAATGAGCAATTCTTTCTCTTTCTTTGTTGCTTTATGTTCTTTGAATTGTAATATATTGATGAACTAAATTCTTGGATACTTAGATGGTTATGAACCCTAGTTTTTATCTATGTGAATGAATTGCTTCCTTGGTTGATTGAGTTCGAATTTCTTGTGGATTGTTTGTGGGTTTGATTGATTTAATTGATTTGGTGGATAATTGATTCAAAATATGGAATTTTTGGATTGTTTGTGGGTTTGATTTATTGAATTGATTTGGTGGATAATTGATTCAAAATCTAGAATTTTGCACTTGGAATTGAGAAAGGAATGATGAAATAGGCCATACACAAACAATGGGGATGATTTAGGTGACTAGAGATAGAAACCTCAACATCTTCTTGGTAATTAGAGAAATCTAATTGGAAATTCACAAATCTTAATGCATTTTTGGATTGTATTGGTTAGAAAGAAATTTCAAATAATTAATCTAAGAATAGAGAACTTTCATCTAGAGATAGAATGAGTTTTTATTCAGGAATTTTATCAAACATAAGAAGGGCAATTCAGCAATCAAGGAACTTTTCTATCACATAGGTAATTCTAGAGGGATTTTCCATTCAAGTATTGTTTTCTCAATTGAATTCTCTCTTGCAAGCAAGATTGATTAAGTTGGTTTAATTAGTTAAGTTAGACTTCTATTCCTAGTAGTTATTTTAACCATTTTCACAAGCAAACTTCATAGGCTAAACAATAGAGTGGAAAGTGAGTAATGATATTTATCCATCCCCGTGGATACAACATTATAATTCACTTGTCATTGTACTACTCATAACGATAGGTGCACTTGCTTAGTATTTGTGTGTAAATTGTTAGAGATTGTAAGAAAATTGAGTATAAGGGCTTTGAAAACAACACAATAATATCACTTGTGCATTTATCATGAAAGATGCTTTGCTTTTGTTTATTTCCCCTAAAGTGTTTAATATGGCTGAACTTGAATTTTTAGTGGTTTAAATATTAATCATTACCCTATCTAAAATTTCCAGATAAAGATTCTTGATTGATATTACTTTTCTTTGAGTCTTGACATGAGTCAAGAACATTTTTATGTTTGAAAAAGTACACTCACTTTTCACCATTGATTCACAAGTAATTAGGAGAGATAGAGATAAAAAATTATAATGTGAAAAAATGTGGTAGAATGTATACTTCATATCAAAATTTTTCTCTCTTATAAAAAATTATAATGTGAAAAAATGTGTTAGCTAATATATAAACTTCACATCAAACTTTTTCTCTCGTTCTCTATCTGTTTCTCAATAGAATTACTTTCCATTAGTTCTTCAAACTTATATCATTACTACATTTTCCAGTGTTCTACACAAGTATATATCTCTCTCCATCAATTTCTATACATTGCAGGACTTTTCACCTCAATCCCTTAGTACTTTGTTGGTTCTATTCTCCACAGACACTATCAAAGATTCCACCTTTTCAATTCAAAGTTTAGTTTCTTTCAATATAATTTGAAATTATCCCAAAAAGAAAAGACTCCATTTGAATAAAACTCTACATCTGAATCTCTTGACCGGAGAAAAAAATAAACAAAGGCAAGGAAAGTTCTTTGAGAAATAGAAGGTGAAAAAGGAAATCCAAAGTTCAAAGAAGCTGGGGAGTAGTCTCGTTTGAAAAACCATCATTGTATCACAAACCATAGATTGGGAGTATTTTGGGTAATTAAGATTACCACATAAACTAGAGTTAAGATTACCATATAAAAACTAGTTCAATGCCCACGAATGGATAGGCTTCAGGAGTACCGAGTCAGTGGTGTATCAAGATTTGGTTAGGCAGTTTTATGAGAGCTTGAGAGATATGGGTGAAGAGGAGGTAGAGGTGACCCCGAAGAAGAAAAAGTATAACATTAATTTAGAGGTTCTGTCAAAAGCGTATGACATTCCCAACAAAGGAGAAAAAGAGTACAAGAAAGGTGAATTTAATCTGGTCAAAGGTTACAATGAGGTAGATTTCAAGAAGGAGGTAATCTGTATCCTTTTCTGAACTCAAAACCCATGGCAAATGCATAAGTTCATAACAAATTTATAGCTCCTAAGGCTGCCAATTTCAATTATGTTTATCCAAATGAATTATGCTTGATGTGGCATGTGCAAAAATGACAAGAGCATATAATTTATGTTACTTAATGCTCAATGTGATGAAGTTTGTGGCCCAAACAAAAATCTTGCCTTATTCTATGATTCTGTCAATTTTGTTTCAGTATTTGAATTTAAATCTTGACTTTGAGGATTGTAAGACTGTTAGTGGCAAGAGGAGAATAGATGAAAAATTTTTTAGTAAAGCGAATGTCCAAAAGGAAGCTAAACAGAAAGGTCTGAAGACTTATGTGGAGAGTGATTAAGGAAGAGGTCTGTGAAGAAGAAGAACAAGTAGGTGAAAATGAGGTTGATGATGTTAAAGAGAACGAACATAGGAAGATGATGAAAATGAGGAAGGTGAGGATAGTGAGAAAAAGAAAGAATTAGAAAGCAAATCTAAAAAAGGGGGTGATTCTCAAGCTAGTGAAAATAAGAATGACTCAAAGAGTAACTCAAGTGGTGATGATGACGAAGGGTAAGCTGAAGTAAAAGAATTAGGGATGGAAAAATCTGTGTTGGGAGATGAGTGTGAAGAAGAAGAAAAGAAAATTGTGGATAGAAAATCTAAAGGAAAGGAGAAACTTAGTGAAGAAACCGAGGCTATAGTTAGTAAAAAAGAATCTCACAAGGTCACTAGTAGAAGGAAAAAGAGAACAACATTTAAAACTGCTGAGACTATTGAAGGAAGCCAAAGTGAGAGTAGTTGGGATAAGGTTTCCGATGAGCTGGACAAGGTAACCACATAGGAAAACAAGACTGCTTAAACAGAATAGGAGAAAAGAACTGAGAGCATGCCTATCATTAATGTGGAGGATGTTGAAGCTAAAAGAGCTGGTGAGATTTTGACAAATACTGAAGTCATGAGAAAGGTAGTTGAGGATATGTAGTCAGCTACACTGTCATTCAAAGTGTCTATTGATGGGCTAAAAAGCATGAGAGCTAAAGGAGCAGGACTCTGAGTAGGTAGCTGCTTCCGGGAGACTATAATTTTTACTGGAAAAGATTCGTCATAGCAGTAGAGTTTGGATTATAGATGCTCTTGAAGGAGTATAAAAGGAGATTTCAGCAAGTGATAATACTGGTAAAAACAAGGCTGGAGAAGAAGAAGTGAAAGAGAAGGAGTCTTAAGCCAAAACCAGTAAAGTTGAAACTAAGGTTAATACTCATCCTAACTTGGAAGATAAACCCACATATGCTCAGCCTAACTTGGAAGATAAACCCACATATGACACTACTGCTATTCCTTCCAGAATTTTGACTAATCGTAAGATTCTTAATGATCTTAGCTTAGATCCTCCTGCTCCTACATTGATGTTCCTATATCCATTCCATCTAGTGTATTTATCACAATTCCACTAACATTCATCAAGGTTTTTCTGGCATACCTAATGCGATTCCAACTACTCCTACAGTGGTGCCTACAAAAGCTACTTCTCCTCAAGCTACTACACTTTATGCTCCTTCTGCTCATGCAGGATCTAGTTAGATTGGAGCCTCCACCTGCAGGAAGCTAACTCGAGGATTCTTCAAGGATGAAACCATCAAGTAAAGAGAGGAAGGTAGCCAAGACAATCCCAAGAATCCTTCAAGTCGATCTAACTACTGGAAGCTACTTAGTCTATTGTGAAACTTTATCTTTAATCAGGATTGGTGCCCTAAACAGCGTTTCATTTCTATTCCGTGGATGTTTGTCTTTGGGGGTGTTTCATTATTGGATGATTGTTTATCTTGAGAGTGCTTATGTTTCTTCTGGACATTTAATGAGCTTATCTCTGTTTTATCTCTCTCTTTGATGATTGGCAAAAAGAAAAAGTAATTAGTGTGTTGTGCTCTTGAATGTGTTTTGTTTGAAGTCCATGCTCCAATAACTTCATTTCCTTTGAGTTTGATATTTAGCTTGATGATTTGTTATTACCTTCTTTTATTCTGGTCAATGCTTCTTAACTTCTATCTCATGCTAGAGTTACTCTTTGATATATCAAGCTAATTTTTTACTTTTTTCTTTTTTTGGTCGAGCTAGCCCTCTTGATTGTAAAGCTAACATTTATCTTGAAGTTGTCTGAATCTATTTTGCTAAACTTCCTAGATGTTAAGCTAATCCTTTTGTCATTCTCACAAAATGACATATATTTTAATTACTATTGACTAAAGTTCAGAATGTTCATAACTTAAGGTGTGTATAGATGCAGTATAAAAACTATGTTTTCAAAATTCCAAAAAGATTTTCCATTTTGCATATATAGTATTTTGCATGATCAAGCTCTCAGTGTCTTTATCATTCTAATATCTTGTGGTTTTATATTCAGTTAGCAAATTTTATCATTCATTAAAAAGGAGAGAACGTTGACTGAATATTACAACTTATTGATTTTAATGATTAGCAAAATACGTGTGAGAAATTTAATGAAATTTGCTCAGTGCTTTTAGAATATATAATGAAAGAATAATTGTGATCAAGAAACCGATATGCAAGATTCAAGACACGTGTTTTTAAAGGGTATATCCTTTAGAATCTTGTTCGCAATAGATAAGTTAGAGATAATAAGTTTCTATGAGTGCTTCAGTCATTTTTAAAATTTCGTCCCAAATGTTTTCCAAAATTGCATTTAGAAGAATTTCAAAATGTGACAAGTTCTTTAGACTTTGATCAAATCTATTATCGAGCTTCAAGATACTTTTCCCGTACTACAAAACATCAACACAAGTCAAGTTGGCAATGACAATCGATAATATTACAGACATTACGTCACTGTGACTTTACTTCACCAGAATGACGTTTTCAAACCTATTAGTACTAAATTTTCAAGAGTTGTGAAGAATTGCTTAAAACGTTATTTGAATTAGTTTTCAAGACAAAAAGAATAATCTTACTTTTTATGAAATAACCTATCAAGGTTGTTAGCCCTAAGGGCAAATCATGTAGTTTTGAATAATGACAAATATTGATGAGGACTAATATGCTCGTATGTTGTGTGATAGGTTTTGTGAACTAAGAAGTATGAAGTCTCATTGCTTTGAAGCCAAAGTGCAAGAACAACTTCAGTAAAGCAAAGTGATTGAAGTTTGAAGAAGGTTGTTCTTGAATGATCTAAAGGCATTGAAGACTTGAAGTGTAGAGGTATATACTTAGTAGGTAAATTTCTATGTAAACTCTACACTTGCATGTCTTGGTTATCATTGAATGCATAAGAGAGCATAAAATGAGTCTTATGATCTTAAAAGGCTTTGAATGAACTTTTTGATGAATGTGGTGTTGTGTCCAAAAATATTTTTAAGTAAACTTTTTGATTTTTGGTTTTCAAACATATATATGTCTAAATAAGTTTTCTATACATATCAAATGTTTTTCAAACTCATTGAAGTTAAATCTCAAATGATTTTACAAATTTTCAATATGCTTACAAAAAAAATTGGTCGTTCGAATTTTGTAGCAAAAGTTTGCTACTATTCTTCCAGAAAAATTCGGAAGAAGATTCGGAGGTATGAAGAAAAATTCGGTCGTCCGAATTGTGGCCTTCAGCATGGTCACTGTTCTTCCAGAGAAATTCGGAAGAAGATTCGGGCGCATGAAGAAAAATTCGGTCGTTCGAATTTTGGCCTTCAGTACGGTCACTGTTTTTCCAGAGAAATTCGGACGAAGATTCGAACGCAACAGGGAAAATTTGGTTGTCCAAATTTCCTAAAAATAGTCGTTAACTAGCCGTTTTATAGCTGTTAAAACTGATTTCAAAATCTATAAAAAGCTATAAACGTGCAATCTTTTGTAAGTTTTGAAATCTTGAAAACTCTAAGTATTCAAAAGCCTTTAGCAAATATGTTTAAGCTCTCTTTGTCTTGCGCATTCAATTGATCAATCCAAAGACATCAAAGTATGACGGTACAACTTTGTGCAATATCTACCAACAAGTGGTAACATCTACACACTCTCCTTTATTTATCAAATTGTGTTGTTCTACTAGATCTAGCAAGGTTATCTTGATAACATAAAACCCTTTAGATAAGAGTAATCCTTGAAAGTGTGATTCAAGGTTGTTTGAGATATAAAACTATTGTGTTTGGTGAGCCATGTATTGTAAAAGTTACTAGAAGAGGTTGTGAGTGTAAAACCATAGTGTGGTGAGCCTCTCTTATAATTTGTAAACCTGAGCATATAGTAGATTGTTTTGAAATCCTTAAGTGTGAGTTTAAGGTAGTGGACGTAGATCTTGAGGATCGAACCACTATAAATTGTTTGAGTTCTTTGCTTTTGCTTTCTTCATTACTTTGCTATAAATTGTTTCTATTTTGCTTATATAATCTGTTCTTGGTCTAAACGGATAAAATGTTAAATTTTGGAAAAATTAGCCAAATACCTAATTCACCCCCCTCTTAGGCATTTCAATTGGTATCAGAGCTGGAACTTCTTTGTGTGGTTTTACAACCTAGAAAACAAAGATCCTATGGTTAATATGTCAAACCTACCTTACCTAGAAGGATCCTCCACAAATAGACCACCTTTGTTTGATGGAAAAAATTACACTTTCTAGAAATCTAGAGTTAAAATTTATATTTGTTCTACCAATTTTGATTTGTGGAACATAATTGAGAAAGGTCCTTATGTCCCAATGAAAATGAGTGCTGATGGAATAACCTCAGAACCCAAGTCCACTGATGAATTTGATGAGCATGATTCTAAGAAAAAGACTTTAAATTATCATGCCATGAATATATTAAGTTGTGTTTTAGATGTCACTGAATACAATAGAGTTAGTGGATGTGATTCTGCTCATGACATGTGAAGATTACTCCAAATTACACATGAAGGTACTAATCAAGTTAAAGAATCCAAACTTGCTATGCTTCTTAGAGATTATGAACTGTTTACCATGAAACAAGGTGAAAATGTTAGTGATATGTTTACGAGATTTACTAACATTTTTAATGGCTTGAAAGCTTATGGTAAAAGCTATACTATGGGAGAGTAAAACAGAAAAATTTTAGATGCTCTACCAAAATCTTGGCAGCCTAAAACACTTGCTATTGAGGAGCCCAACGATTTGAAGACTCTTCCACTTGAAGAGCTCACTGGATCTCTACTGACCCATGAAATGAAGATGAAACGACTAAATGACAATGATGATGAAGAAAAGGGAAGAAAAGGAGTAGTACTCAAGTCCTCAAATCACTTGAGTGAACAAGAATAGTCTTCAAGTGAAGAAGAAGGAGGAAACAGTGGAGAAGAAGAGATTGCAATGGCAGTGAGGAAGTTTAAAAGATTCTACAAAAAGGAGTTTCTTAAGAAAGGAAGAAAACCAGTCAAGAAGAGTGGATAATCCTCATCATACAAACCTCAATGCTTTGAATGCAAGAGCACAGAGAATCTTGTTGCTGACTGTCCTAAAGCATTGGAAAAGGAAAGAGACAGCAAAAACATAATGAAATCTGTCAAGAAAGGAAAATGATTAGCTGGAACGTGGGATCAACAAGAAAGCGGGGATGAAAGTGAAGAAAAGGCCAACATATGCTTTATGTGATGATGATATTGATTCCAGTGATTTGATTGTAGAACTATATGATGAATTGAAAAGGCCTAAAAAAGAAATAAAGAAATGAAATTCAAAATTAACGATTTATTCAATGAGAATTCAAAATTATATGTTGAAAATGGTAAACTTCTTGAAACCATTAGTTGCCTTACCATTGAAAAAGAAGTTTTGAATACAACCATACAAAACATATCTTTTGAAAACAAAAAGCTTTGTACAAGAATTATTTCTCTTGAATTAATGATAAAAGATCATGAGGTTTTAAAAAGGAAAGTTAATGATCTAACTTTATGCATTGAGAGATTTACAAATGGAAGAGAAAATTTAAATAAATTACTTGGTTATCAAAGATCTTCATTTGTAAAACATGGTCTTGGTTTTACACATGATTGTTTTGCTCCAAAACAGAAAAAGTCTTTTGTTAAAGAATCTTCTCATTCTAGGTCACATATTTGTTGCACATATTGTGGCAAGCATGGACACAAGGTTTCTAGATGTTTTACAAAATGAAAAATAGAAAATGGTGTCAAGACCATTTGAAAAGTCTAAGGAACTATTACTAACCCCCTTGGACCCAAGAAGATATGGGTACCAAAAATCACTCTTTCTAATTTGGTGTAGGTACAATTTGCCTCAAGATCAAATGCCACAAAATGGTTCCTTGACAGTGGCTGCTCAAGGCACATGACAAAATGGTTTTTCTTGAGTATTTGGATTAATTTTTTTAGTTAAGTTATATTATAAATCGTAAAAGTGAATTATTTATGAATGAAAAAGTGATATTTAAAATAAAAAATGATTTTTTTTTAAATTCCAATCCGATCTCACCCTCCTTGAGAATTACATTGATTAATAATAGATGATTGAGATTTCTCAACCAACTAAGTGCAATATAGACATGCTATCTAATTCGCTATATTGTAATTATTTTCTATAATAATTGGATTAAATAGTTGTAAATGATTGTGATGAGATGGGAGAAATAGAAACGTATTGCGCTCGTGCATTAGAAAAAGAAAAATTCACCTCTTGGATTGCTATTGTTCTCTTCTTTTGTGCTTGATGATGATAAGCCATTTATTATGTTGCCAGCAACAATACTCAGCATTTGCACTTCTCTAGCCTAGCATTATTGTTTTGTACATTTATTTAGTCAAAACTAATTATCAGTATTATTTGATTGCTACTTATTTTATCAATAACATTTTTTAATGATAAAATATAATATAAAATTATAAAAATTATTAAAATTATAAAACTCAAGAGCAAAATTTTGCGCATATCGTATGACTGCCTTACTAGTAATACATATTTGTCTAGAAGCATCTTATCTGTTTAGCTCTACTTTGTGCATCACTTGTTAGTGAGCTTCAAACTACAAGTGAAGGTTTTGTCACATTTGGAGATAAGAAGAAAGGGAAAATATTTGGAATAGGTAACATTGGTAAAGGTTCTTTCCCTATTATCAAGCAAGTTTTACTTATTGAAGGTTTAAAGTATGATTTACTTAGTATTAGTCAATTATGTGACAATGGATGCAAAGTAGAATTTAAATGTGATACTTGTACTATTCTTGACAGTGGAAGTAACAAAACTATTTTTGTTGCTAAAAGAGTTGGTAATGTATATGTGTTGTATCTTGATGAGCTTATTACTAATGATATTAAATGTCTTGTCATTTATGACAATGATAGATTTTTATGACATAGAAGATTAGGACATGTGAGCATGGATTTATTAAACAAACTTTCTACACAAGAGCTAGTTAGAGGATTACCAAAATTGCACTTTGATAAAACCCGTCTTTGTGATGCTTGTCATTATGGAAAACAATCAAAAACATCTTTTAAACCAAAGAAAATGGTTTCTACCTCAAAACCTCTAGAACTAGTTCACATGGATTTATTTGGACCTATGAGGACTACTAGTCTTGGTGGTAAAAAATATGCTTATGTGATTGTTGATGATTTTTCAAGATTTACATGGGTAATCTTCTTAGCACTAAAAGATGAAATGTTTTATGAATTTTCAAAACTTATCAAAAAGGTTCAAACTTCTCTTGATTGTAAACTAATTTCTATTAGAAGTGATAATGGAAGGTAATTCTGTAACCAAGATTTTACAAAAATTTGTTATGAGTATGGTATTACTCACAATTTTCAGCTGCCAAAACACCTAAATAAAATGGTGTTGTTGAGAGGAAAAACAGAACCTTACAAGAAATGGCTAGATCAATGCTTTGCGAAAACTCATTACCAAAATTTTTTTGGGTTGAAGCTGTAAATACAGCTTGTTATGTCATGAATAGAGTTTTATTAAGACCTTTTATAAGAAAAACACCTTTTGAACTCATATTTGATAAAACTCCATCAATTGTCTACTTTAAAGTTTTTGACTCTAAGTGCTTCATCTTAAACACTAGTAACTATCTTGGTAAGTTTGATAGAAAATCAGATGAAGGAATATTTCTTGGTTATTCTTCAAATAAAAAGGCATATAGAGTCTATAATAAAAGGACATTGTGTGTTGAAGAAACTATTCATGTAACCTTTGATGAATCTAACATTTATCTTCAAAGAAGAAATGAAGATGATGCAGGCTCCTCAATGGATGAAAATCAAACTCAACACCAAGTAACTACAATGGAAGATCATGCCAAAGAAGAAGAAATAATGGAGCAAGAACAAGATGGTCAATCAAGTAATGATCAAGAACTTCCAAAGGATCTCACATATGCAAGAGGTCATCCTAAGGAGCAAATCATTGGTGATGTCTCCCAAGGAGTTAAAACAAGGCGGTACTTTATTGATAATTTTGCTCTTTTATCTCATATTGAACCGAAAAATATTGATGATGCATTGTGTGATAATTTCTGGATTATTGCTATGGAAGAAGAGTTAAATCAATTTGAGAAATAAAGTTTGTACTCTTGTTCCTAGACCTCATGATCATTCTGTCATTGGTACAAAGTGGGTTTTTAGAAATAAGTTAAATGAACTAGGAGAAGTTGTTAGAAATAAAGCTAGACTTGTTGCTCAAGGTTTCAACCAAGAAGAAGGCATTGATTATGATGAGACTCTTGCTCCAGTGGCCAGATTAGAATCTATAAGAATACTTTTGGCATTTCCTTGTTTTAAATGCTTTAAACTATTTCAAATGGATGTCAAAAGTGCTTTTCTAAATGGTTTCATTGAAGAAGAGGTTTATGTAGAACAATCTTCTGGTTTTATTCATGAAAAATTTCCAAATTATGTGTTCACATTAACCAAAGCTCTATATGGATTGAAACAAGCCCCAAGAGCTTGGTATGAAAGATTAGTGGTTTTCTTCTTTCAAAAGGCTTTACAAAAGGAAAAGTGGACACAACTCTTTTTATAAAAACATCTTCTAAAAATGATATTTTACTTGTGCAAATTTATGTTAATGATATCATATTTGGTACTACTAATACATCTCTCTGTGAAGATTTTGCCAAATCAATGCAAAACGAATTTGAGATGAGCATGATGGGAGAACTGAATTTCTTCCTTGGGCTGCAAATTAAACAAATCAAGGATGGAGTCTTCATCAATCAAGCAAAGTATACCAAGGAGCTACTGAAAAGATTTGGAATGGATCAAGCAAAAGGAATAGGTACTCCAATGAGTTCATCAACTAAACTTGACAAAGATGAGAAAGGTAAAAATATTGATGAGAAATTATATAGAGGTATGATTGGAAGTTTACTCTATCTCACAGCTAGTAGACCAGATATTATGTTTGCTGTATACTTGTCTGCTAGATTCCAATCATGTCCTAAAGAATCTCATCTAATTTCTGTCAAACGTATTTTTCGTTATTTGATTGATACACATGCCTATGGTCTTTGGTTTTCAAAAACTTCATCTTTTGAACTTATTGGATACTCTGATGCTGACTATTCTGGATGCAAAGTTGAACGTAAAAGTACAAGTGGTCATTGTCAATTTCTTGGTAGTTGTATTGTATCTTGGTTTAGTAAAAAGCAAGCTTGTGTGTCTTTATCCACTGAAGAAGCTGAATACATAGTTGCAGGTAATTGTTGTGCACAATTATTATGGATGCAGCATACCTTACTTGATTATGGTCCTAAATTCAATTGTGTGCCTATACGTTACCCTTAGCTACTAAAATGAACAAAATGCCATTACTATCCAATAGTTATTTTTTACCGTTTTAAATAATTTTTATTTATCACCACATGAAAATATCGACCCCATAGATAATATTATAATAGCAACGTCTTTGACCTACAGGTGGAATGATAAAAATACCCCTCTATGTAACACCTATCATTGAGATAGAAAGCATGTATTGGCTCTTTCCATGACACTCCCATCCTTTGATATGTAGTCTAATAATCCATAACTTGTTAGAATGTATCTATTTATGTTGGCAATATAAAACCAAGCAGGATTAGAAGATTTATTAATTTGATTTATCTTATTAAGTTTTGGTTTAGTAGATTTGTATTGTTGTTTGGAATAGAATTCCTAATGTAGATAGGTTTAGTAAACTAGACTTGAGAGTTATATATATATGAGTTTGTATTTAGAATTATGTGTGGTATAGAGTCATAGTTTAGAAATTGGTCCAATGAGGACTTGAGAGATTAGATTGCCTTTGTTGTCTGCTTTTAGATCTCCTACCACTTTGAAATTTCTAGTCAATATATATTTATTTAGATCCTACAGCTTATCTTTAGGAGCTGTGCAAAAGCATACAATTCATGAATTATACGGATTATTCTGGATTATCACAAGGGGGTGATTAACACTTCATTAAAGAAGCATAGAAACTCTGTTGTGCAAGTATGTCTTAGTTAGCTTGTATCGTGTACTCAACATATATCAAAGTGTATAATCCTAGCTTTACCAGATCACCAACTTATACTCAAGTCTTAAGGTATTCGTCTATGCTATAGAAGTAATAGTCTGGTTTCTATTATACAGCACTCTAATAGAAACCACTACTACATGTCCTGTTGTACGTATTCTAAACACGCTTATCCAAATAGTATAAAAAAAATAACCCACGTAAATCATTCCATAAAGGAAACAATATTATAATGATTTTAACTTGATGAAACACCCAATTCCATCGAATGATCAAGAACTATATTTAACTGTATGTTAAGTATAAAAAAACCCACGTAAATCATTCCATAAAGGAAACCATATTATAATGATTTTAACTTGATGAAACACCCAATTCCATCGAATGATCAAGAACTATATTTAACTGTATGTTAAGTATCCGTGGTCTATACCTTACTGTGTAGCAAGACCCATCACATACACTAATTACTTGTCATGCTTCTACCTTTGATGTTGATATAAACGTGTACAAAAACTAGTAAAATGTATATAACAATTTTATTACTATCACATAGGAAAAATTATAGAATTACGTACTCTTTTAGGGTATATATCCCAACAAACCTTTGCCCTCAAGTTTTGTCAAGAGATGAAAGATAGAAAGAAGTATTCTATCCAAGGTTGTGAAGCATAAATTGTGAGCTGAACAAATGTGTGCGCTTTAGACAGGCAAGTAGCCACTACAATCTTTCACCTTCATCTCTGCAAAGGTACCAAAGCATCGTTAAACTTGTGTGTGAGTGAGATGAGGAGGTTTCACTTGTGAGATAATTGCTAGATCAATTAAAAACTAGTGGTGAGGTAGTTGCTAGATCTATTGAAAACAAGTGTGTACAACTTGAAAATTTTAGGGAGTGAAAAACTTAGTGTTGTACGGATTGGTCTATAATATTAAGCAGATTGTTTTAACATATTTTCAAGGAGTAGATATAGACATGTCATGGAACCACTAAAAAAATCCGTAGTGCCACTTTATTTTGAATTTTTGCTTGATTTATTTTGTGTTTATTTTCATCTAGGCAAACAACAATAATTCAGTTTGAAGTATGCACTCCACGTTATGGAAGGTTGTGCTGAAACTGTGATCTATATCACGACATTAACTTTACATTGGACAAAATATTTTCTAACCAAAAACTAATTTGATAACAAATTTTAGAAAAATACTTTTGGTCTCTCTTAGCTTGTGCAGTGATTAGAAAGCGTACATGAATATGTATGTCTTTCAATCTCATGAAATGTTGTATTTTGAGTCCAGCAAATTAGTGCAAACAGTTATTTAATTTGCTATTTTTCTGTACAAGTTTTCTTTGAGAAATTAGTTTAATACCAATTTTGGACTTCATCTGTAAGTGTCTATCCTACTAATTGCTCCGTCTTCTGATTATAGCTTAAGAAAACTTTCGATTATTTACTTCTGTATTTAAAAGGTCAATTTTTATTTAAGTCAAATTGACCCCCTCTTAGACTCTAGTGGGACCTCAAAATACTTGGAGAGGTGGATGCCTTGTCATAAATGTTGTATGAAGGATTTAAATTTACTGAATGTATTTTATTGTTGAAGTATTACTATGTAGCGTCTAACAAATGTAATACAAGGTACTTGACTTCGAGAGACTGAAAAATACTGCAAAACAACAATAATTCTGAAGAGCTAATAGTGTGATTCCTAATAGTGTTGTCCAGTTCCTCTCTCTTAGCTTGTGCAGTGATTGGAAAGGGTACATGAACATGTATGTCTTTCAATCTCATGAAATGTTGTATTATGAGTCCAGCAAATTAGTGCAAACAGTTATTTAATTTGCTATTTTTCTGTACAAGTTTTCTTTGAGAAATTAGTTTAATACCTATTTTGGACTTCATCTGTAAGTGTCTAGCCTACTAATTGCTCCGTCTTCTGATTATAGCTTAAGAAAACTTTCGATTATTTACTTCTGTATTTAAAAGGTCAATTTTTATTTAAGTCAAATTGACCCCCTCTTAGACACTAGTTGGGACCTTAAAATTCTTGGAGAGGTGAATGCCTTGTCATAATTGTTGTATGAAGGATTTATATTTACTGAATGTATTTTATTGTTGAAGTATTACTATGTAGCGTCTAACAAATGTAATACAAGGTACTTGACTTCGAGAGACTGAAAAATACTGCAAAACAACAATAATTCTGAAGAGCTAATAGTGTGATTCCTAATAGTGTTGTCCAGTTCCTCTCTCTTAGCTTGTGCAGTGATTGGAAAGGGTACATGAACATGTATGTCTTTCAATCTCATGAAATGTTGTATTATGAGTCCAGCAAATTTGTGCAAACAGTTATTTAATTTGCTATTTTTCTGTACGAGTTTTCTTTGAGAAATTAGTTTAATACCTATTTTGGACTTCATCTGTAAGTGTCTAGCCTACTAATTGCTCCGTCTTCTGATTATAGCTTAAGAAAACTTTCGATTATTTACTTCTGTATTTAAAAGGTCAATTTTTATTTAAGCCAAATTGACCCCCTCTTAGACACTAGTTGGGACCTCGAAATACTTGGAGAGGTGGATGCCATGTCATAAATGTTGTATGAAGGATTTATATTTACTGAATGTATTTTATTGTTGAAGTATTACTATGTAGCGTCTAACAAATGTAATACAAGTTACTTGACTTCGAGAGACTGAAAAATACTGCAAAACAACAATAATTTTGAAGAGCTAATAGTGTGATTCCTAATAGTGTTGTCCAGTTCCTCTCTCTTAGCTTGTGCAGTGATTGGAAAGGGTACATGAACATGTATGTCTTTCAATCTCATGAAATGTTGTATTATGAGTCCAGCAAATTAGTGCAAACAGTTATTTAATTTGCTATTTTTCTGTACGAGTTTTCTTTGAGAAATTAGTTTAATACCTATTTTGGACTTCATCTGTAAGTGTCTAGCCTACTAATTACTCCGTCTTCTGATTATAGCTTAAGAAAACTTTCGATTATTTACTTCTGTATTTAAAAGGTCAATTTTTATTTAAGCCAAATTGACCCCCTCTTAGACACTAGTTGGGACCTCGAAATACTTGGAGAGGTGGATGCCATGTCATAAATGTTGTATGAAGGATTTATATTTACTGAATGTATTTTATTGTTGAAGTATTACTATGTAGCGTCTAACAAATGTAATACAAGTTACTTGACTTCGAGAGACTGAAAAATACTGCAAAACAACAATAATTTTGAAGAGCTAATAGTGTGATTCCTAATAGTGTTGTCCAGTTCCTCTCTCTTAGCTTGTGCAGTGATTGGAAAGGGTACATGAACATGTATGTCTTTCAATCTCATGAAATGTTGTATTATGAGTCCAGCAAATTAGTGCAAACAGTTATTTAATTTGCTATTTTTCTGTACAAGTTTTCTTTGAGAAATTAGATTAATACCTATTTTGGACTTCATCTGTAAGTGTCTAGCCTACTAATTGCTCCGTCTTCTGATTATAGATTAAGAAAACTTTCGATTATTTACTTCTGTATTTAAAAGGTCAATTTTTATTTAAGTCAAATTGACCCCCTCTTAGACACTAGTTGGGACCTCGAAATACTTGGAGAGGTGGATGCCATGTCATAAATGTTGTATGAAGGATTTATATTTACTGAATGTATTTTATTGTTGAAGTATTACTATGTAGCATCTAACAAATGTAATACAAGGTACTTGACTTCGAGAGGCGAAAAAATACTGCAAAACAACAATAATTACGAAGAGCTAATAGTGTGATTCCTAATAGTGTTGTCAGTTCCTCTCTCTTAGCTTGTGCAGTGATTGGAAAGGGTACATGAACATGTATGTCTTTCAATCTCATGAAATGTTGTATTATGAGTCCAGCAAATTAGTGAAAACAGTTATTTAATTTGCTATTTTTCTGTACAAGTTTTCTTTGAGAAATTAGATTAATACCTATTTTGGACTTCATCTGTAAGTGTCTAGCCTACTAATTGCTCCGTCTTCTGATTATAGCTTAAGAAAACTTTCGATTATTTACTTCTGTATTTAAAAGGTCAATTTTTATTTAAGTCAAATTGAACCCCTCTTAGACTCTAGTTGGGACCTCGAAATACTTGGAGAGGTGGATGCCATGTCATAAATGTTGTATGAAGGATTTATATTTACTGAATGTATTTTATTGTTGAAGTATTACTATGTAGCGTCTAACAAATGTAATACAAGGTACTTGACTTCGAGAGGCGAAAAATGCTGCAAAACAACAATAATTACGAAGAGCTAATAGTGTGATTCCTAATAGTGTTGTCCAGTTCCTCTCTCTTAGCTTGTGCAGTGATTGGAAAGGGTACATGAACATGTATGTCTTTCAATCTCATGAAATGTTGTATTATGAGTCCAGCAAATTAGTGCAAACAGTTATTTAATTTGCTATTTTTCTGTACAAGTTTTCTTTGAGAAATTAGATTAATACCTATTTTGGACTTCATCCGTAAGTGTCTAGCCTACTAATTGCTCCAGTCTTCGATTATAGCTTAAGAAAACTTTCGATTATTTACTACGTATTTAAAAGGTCAATTTTTTATTTAAGTCAAATTGACCCCTCTTAGACACTAGTTGGGACCTCGAAATACTTGGAGAGGTGGATGCCATGTCATAAATGTTGTATGAAGGATTTATATTTACTGAATGTATTTTATTGTTGAAGTATTACTATGTAGCATCTAACAAATGTAATACAAGGTACTTGACTTCGAGAGACTGAAAAATACTGCAAAACAACAATAATTCTGAAGAGCTAATAGTGTGATTCCTAATAGTGTTGTCCAGTTCCTCTCTCTTAGCTTGTGCAGTGATTGGAAAGGGTACATGAACATGTATGTCTTTCAATCTCATGAAATGTTGTATTATGAGTCCGACAAATTAGTGAAAACGAGTTATTTAATTTGCTATTTTTCTGTACAAGTTTTCTTTGAGAAATTAGATTAATACCTATTTTGGACTTCATCTGTAAGTGTCTAGCCTACTAATTGCTCCGTCTTCGATTATAGCTTAAGAAAACTTTCGATTATTTACTTACGTATTTAAAAGGTCAATTTTTTATTTAAGTCAAATTGAACCCCCTCTTAGACTCTAGTTGGGACCTCGAAATACTTGGAGAGGTGGATGCCATGTCATAAATGTTGTATGAAGGATTTATATTTACTGAATGTATTTTATTGTTGAAGTATTACTATGTAGCGTCTAACAAATGTAATACAAGGTACTTGACTTCGAGAGACGAAAAATACTGCAAAACAACAATAATTCGAAGAGCTAATAGTGTGATTCCTAATAGTGTTGTCAGTTCCTCTCTCTTAGCTTGTGCGGTGATTGGAAAGGGTACATGAACATGTATGTCTTTCAATCTCATGAAATGTTGTATTATGAGTCCAGCAAATTAGTGCAAACAGTTATTTAATTTGCTATTTTTCTGTACAAGTTTTCTTTGAGAAATTAGATTAATACCTATTTTGGACTTCATCTGTAAGTGTCTAGCCTACTAATTGCTCCAGTCTTCGATTATAGCTTAAGAAAACTTTCGATTATTTACTTACGTATTTAAAAGGTCAATTTTTATTTAAGTCAAATTGACCCCTCTTAGACACTAGTTGGGACCTCGAAATACTTGGAGAGGTGGATGCCATGTCATAAATGTTGTATGAAGGATTTATATTTACTGAATGTATTTTATTGTTGAAGTATTACTATGTAGCATCTAACAAATGTAATACAAGGTACTTGACTTCGAGAGACTGAAAAATACTGCAAAACAACAATAATTCTGAAGAGCTAATAGTGTGATTCCTAATAGTGTTGTCCAGTTCCTCTCTCTTAGCTTGTGCAGTGATTGGAAAGGGTACATGAACATGTATGTCTTTCAATCTCATGAAATGTTGTATTATGAGTCCAGCAAATTTGTGCAAACAGTTATTTAATTTGCTATTTTTCTGTACAAGTTTTCTTTGAGAAATTAGTTTAATACCTATTTTGGACTTCATCTGTAAGTGTCTAGCCTACTAATTGCTCCGTCTTCTGATTATAGCTTAAGAAAACTTTCGATTATTTACTTCTGTATTTAAAAGGTCAATTTTTATTTAAGTCAAATTGAACCCCTCTTAGACTCTAGTTGGGACCTCAAAATACTTGGAGAGGTGGATGCCTTGTCATAAATGTTGTATGAAGGATTTATATTTACTGAATGTATTTTATTGTTGAAGTATTACTATGTAGCGTCTAACAAATGTAATACAAGTTACTTGACTTCGAGAGGCGAAAAATACTGCAAAACAACAATAATTCTGAAGAGCTAATAGTGTGATTCCTAATAGTGTTGTCCAGTTCCTCTCTCTTAGCTTGTGCGGTGATTAGAAAGGGTACATGAACATGTATGTCTTTCAATCTCATGAAATGTTGTATTATGAGTCCGAGCAAATTAGTGCAAACGAGTTATTTAATTTGCTATTTTTTACATACAAGTTTTCTTTGAGAAATTAGTTTAATACCTATTTTGGACTTCATCTGTAAGCGTCTAGCCTACTAATTGCTCAGTCTTCTGATTATAGCTTAAGAAAACTTTCGATTATTTACTTCTGTATTTAAAAGGTCAATTTTTATTTAAGCCAAATTGACCCCCTCTTAGACACTAGTTGGGACCTCGAAATACTTGGAGAGGTGGATGCCATGTCATAAATGTTGTATGAAGGATTTATATTTACTGAATGTATTTTATTGTTGAAGTATTACTATGTAGCGTCTAACAAATGTAATACAAGTTACTTGACTTCGAGAGACTGAAAAATACTGCAAAACAACAATAATTTTGAAGAGCTAATAGTGTGATTCCTAATAGTGTTGTCCAGTTCCTCTCTCTTAGCTTGTGCAGTGATTGGAAAGGGTACATGAACATGTATGTCTTTCAATCTCATGAAATGTTGTATTATGAGTCCAGCAAATTAGTGCAAACAGTTATTTAATTTGCTATTTTTCTGT
Organism: Rauvolfia tetraphylla; assembly: GCA_030512225.1. NCBI lineage: Eukaryota > Viridiplantae > Streptophyta > Magnoliopsida > Gentianales > Apocynaceae > Rauvolfia > Rauvolfia tetraphylla. Next base: position 1,968,653 of record JAJQKT010000063.1, on the reverse strand, counting down.
ACAAGTTTTCTTTGAGAAATTAGATTAATACCTATTTTGGACTTCATCTGTAAGTGTCTAGCCTACTAATTGCTCCGTCTTCTGATTATAGCTTAAGAAAACTTTCGATTATTTACTTCTGTATTTAAAAGGTCAATTTTTATTTAAGTCAAATTGACCCCCTCTTAGACACTAGTTGGGACCTCGAAATACTTGGAGAGGTGGATGCCATGTCATAAATGTTGTATGAAGGATTTATATTTACTGAATGTATTTTATTGTTGAAGTATTACTATGTAGCATCTAACAAATGTAATACAAGGTACTTGACTTCGAGAGGCGAAAAATACTGCAAAACAACAATAATTACGAAGAGCTAATAGTGTGATTCCTAATAGTGTTGTCCAGTTCCTCTCTCTTAGCTTGTGCAGTGATTGGAAAGGGTACATGAACATGTATGTCTTTCAATCTCATGAAATGTTGTATTATGAGTCCAGCAAATTAGTGCAAACAGTTATTTAATTTGCTATTTTTCTGTACAAGTTTTCTTTGAGAAATTAGATTAATACCTATTTTGGACTTCATCCGTAAGTGTCTAGCCTACTAATTGCTCCAGTCTTCGATTATAGCTTAAGAAAACTTTCGATTATTTACTTCTGTATTTAAAAGGTCAATTTTTATTTAAGTCAAATTGAACCCCTCTTAGACTCTAGTTGGGACCTCGAAATACTTGGAGAGGTGGATGCCATGTCATAAATGTTGTATGAAGGATTTATATTTACTGAATGTATTTTATTGTTGAAGTATTACTATGTAGCGTCTAACAAATGTAATACAAGGTACTTGACTTCGAGAGACTGAAAAATACTGCAAAACAACAATAATTCTGAAGAGCTAATAGTGTGATTCCTAATAGTGTTGTCCAGTTCCTCTCTCTTAGCTTGTGCAGTGATTGGAACGGGTACATGAACATGTATGTCTTTCAATCTCATGAAATGTTGTATTATGAGTCCAGCAAATTTGTGCAAACAGTTATTTAATTTGCTATTTTTCTGTACAAGTTTTCTTTGAGAAATTAGATTAATACCTATTTTGGACTTCATCTGTAAGTGTCTAGCCTACTAATTGCTCCGTCTTCTGATTATAGCTTAAGAAAACTTTCGATTATTTACTTCTGTATTTAAAAGGTCAATTTTTATTTAAGCCAAATTGACCCCCTCTTAGACACTAGTTGGGACCTCGAAATACTTGGAGAGGTGGATGCCATGTCATAAATGTTGTATGAAGGATTTATATTTACTGAATGTATTTTATTGTTGAAGTATTACTATGTAGCATCTAACAAATGTAATACAAGGTACTTGACTTCGAGAGAATGAAAAATACTTGCAAAACAACAATAATTACGAAGAGCTAATAGTGTGATTCCTAATAGTGTTGTCAGTTCCTCTCTCTTAGCTTGTGCGGTGATTGGAAAGGGTACATGAACATGTATGTCTTTCAATCTCATGAAATGTTGTATTATGAGTCCGAGCAAATTAGTGCAAACAGGTTATTTAATTTGCTATTTTTTACGTACAAGTTTTCTTTGAGAAATTAGATTAATACCTATTTTGGACTTCATACGTAAGTGTCTAGCCTACTAATTGCTCCGTCTTCTGATTATAGCTTAAGAAAACTTTCGATTATTTACTTCTGTATTTAAAAGGTCAATTTTTATTTAAGTCAAATTGACCCCCTCTTAGACACTAGTTGGGACCTCGAAATACTTGGAGAGGTGGATGCCATGTCATAAATGTTGTATGAAGGATTTATATTTACTGAATGTATTTTATTGTTGAAGTATTACTATGTAGCATCTAACAAATGTAATACAAGGTACTTGACTTCGAGAGGCGAAAAATACTGCAAAACAACAATAATTACGAAGAGCTAATAGTGTGATTCCTAATAGTGTTGTCCAGTTCCTCTCTCTTAGCTTGTGCAGTGATTGGAAAGGGTACATGAACATGTATGTCTTTCAATCTCATGAAATGTTGTATTATGAGTCCAGCAAATTAGTGCAAACAGTTATTTAATTTGCTATTTTTCTGTACAAGTTTTCTTTGAGAAATTAGATTAATACCTATTTTGGACTTCATCGTAAGTGTCTAGCCTACTAATTGCTCCGTCTTCTGATTATAGCTTAAGAAAACTTTCGATTATTTACTTCTGTATTTAAAAGGTCAATTTTTATTTAAGTCAAATTGAACCCCTCTTAGACTCTAGTTGGGACCTCGAAATACTTGGAGAGGTGGATGCCATGTCATAAATGTTGTATGAAGGATTTATATTTACTGAATGTATTTTATTGTTGAAGTATTACTATGTAGCGTCTAACAAATGTAATACAAGGTACTTGACTTCGAGAGGGCGAAAAAATACTGCAAAACAACAATAATTACGAAGAGCTAATAGTGTGATTCCTAATAGTGTTGTCAGTTCCTCTCTCTTAGCTTGTGCGGTGATTGGAAAGGGTACATGAACATGTATGTCTTTCAATCTCATGAAATGTTGTATTATGAGTCCAGCAAATTAGTGCAAACGGTTATTTAATTTGCTATTTTTTACGTACAAGTTTTCTTTGAGAAATTAGATTAATACCTATTTTGGACTTCATCTGTAAGTGTCTAGCCTACTAATTGCTCCGTCTTCTGATTATAGCTTAAGAAAACTTTCGATTATTTACTTCTGTATTTAAAAGGTCAATTTTTATTTAAGCCAAATTGACCCCCTCTTAGACACTAGTTGGGACCTCGAAATACTTGGAGAGGTGGATGCCATGTCATAAATGTTGTATGAAGGATTTATATTTACTGAATGTATTTTATTGTTGAAGTATTACTATGTAGCATCTAACAAATGTAATACAAGGTACTTGACTTCGAGAGACTGAAAAATACTGCAAAACAACAATAATTCTGAAGAGCTAATAGTGTGATTCCTAATAGTGTTGTCCAGTTCCTCTCTCTTAGCTTGTGCAGTGATTGGAAAGGGTACATGAACATGTATGTCTTTCAATCTCATGAAATGTTGTATTATGAGTCCAGCAAATTAGTGCAAACAGTTATTTAATTTGCTATTTTTCTGTACAAGTTTTCTTTGAGAAATTAGATTAATACCTATTTTGGACTTCATCTGTAAGTGTCTAGCCTACTAATTGCTCCGTCTTCTGATTATAGCTTAAGAAAACTTTCGATTATTTACTTCTGTATTTAAAAGGTCAATTTTTATTTAAGTCAAATTGAACCCCTCTTAGACTCTAGTTGGGACCTCGAAATACTTGGAGAGGTGGATGCCATGTCATAAATGTTGTATGAAGGATTTATATTTACTGAATGTATTTTATTGTTGAAGTATTACTATGTAGCGTCTAACAAATGTAATACAAGGTACTTGACTTCGAGAGGGCGAAAAATACTGCAAAACAACAATAATTCTGAAGAGCTAATAGTGTGATTCCTAATAGTGTTGTCCAGTTCCTCTCTCTTAGCTTGTGCAGTGATTGGAAAGGGTACATGAACATGTATGTCTTTCAATCTCATGAAATGTTGTATTATGAGTCCAGCAAATTAGTGCAAACAGTTATTTAATTTGCTATTTTTCTGTACAAGTTTTCTTTGAGAAATTAGTTTAATACCTATTTTGGACTTCATCTGTAAGCGTCTAGCCTACTAATTGCTCAGTCTTCTGATTATAGCTTAAGAAAACTTTCGATTATTTACTTCTGTATTTAAAAGGTCAATTTTTATTTAAGCCAAATTGACCCCCTCTTAGACACTAGTTGGGACCTCGAAATACTTGGAGAGGTGGATGCCATGTCATAAATGTTGTATGAAGGATTTATATTTACTGAATGTATTTTATTGTTGAAGTATTACTATGTAGCGTCTAACAAATGTAATACAAGTTACTTGACTTCGAGAGGGCGAAAAAATACTGCAAAACAACAATAATTACGAAGAGCTAATAGTGTGATTCCTAATAGTGTTGTCCAGTTCCTCTCTCTTAGCTTGTGCAGTGATTGGAAAGGGTACATGAACATGTATGTCTTTCAATCTCATGAAATGTTGTATTATGAGTCCAGCAAATTAGTGCAAACAGTTATTTAATTTGCTATTTTTCTGTACAAGTTTTCTTTGAGAAATTAGATTAATACCTATTTTGGACTTCATCTGTAAGTGTCTAGCCTACTAATTGCTCAGTCTTCGATTATAGCTTAAGAAAACTTTCGATTATTTACTTACGTATTTAAAAGGTCAATTTTTATTTAAGTCAAATTGACCCCCTCTTAGACACTAGTTGGGACCTCGAAATACTTGGAGAGGTGGATGCCATGTCATAAATGTTGTATGAAGGATTTATATTTACTGAATGTATTTTATTGTTGAAGTATTACTATGTAGCGTCTAACAAATGTAATACAAGGTACTTGACTTCGAGAGGCGAAAAATACTGCAAAACAACAATAATTACGAAGAGCTAATAGTGTGATTCCTAATAGTGTTGTCCAGTTCCTCTCTCTTAGCTTGTGCGGTGATTGGAAAGGGTACATGAACATGTATGTCTTTCAATCTCATGAAATGTTGTATTATGAGTCCAGCAAATTAGTGCAAACGGTTATTTAATTTGCTATTTTTTACGTACAAGTTTTCTTTGAGAAATTAGATTAATACCTATTTTGGACTTCATACGTAAGTGTCTAGCCTACTAATTGCTCCGTCTTCGATTATAGCTTAAGAAAACTTTCGATTATTTACTTACGTATTTAAAAGGTCAATTTTTATTTAAGTCAAATTGAACCCCCTCTTAGACTCTAGTTGGGACCTCGAAATACTTGGAGAGGTGGATGCCATGTCATAAATGTTGTATGAAGGATTTATATTTCTTGAATGTATTTTATTGTTGAAGTATTACTATGTAGCGTCTAACAAATGTAATACAAGGTACTTGACTTCGAGAGGCGAAAAATACTGCAAAACAACAATAATTACGAAGAGCTAATAGTGTGATTCCTAATAGTGTTGTCCAGTTCCTCTCTCTTAGCTTGTGCGGTGATTGGAAAGGGTACATGAACATGTATGTCTTTCAATCTCATGAAATGTTGTATTATGAGTCCAGCAAATTAGTGCAAAGCGGTTATTTAATTTGCTATTTTTTACGTACAAGTTTTCTTTGAGAAATTAGTTTAATACCTATTTTGGACTTCATCAGTAAGCGTCTAGCCTACTAATTGCTCCGTCTTCTGATTATAGCTTAAGAAAACTTTCGATTATTTACTTCTGTATTTAAAAGGTCAATTTTTATTTAAGCCAAATTGACCCCCTCTTAGACACTAGTTGGGACCTCGAAATACTTGGAGAGGTGGATGCCATGTCATAAATGTTGTATGAAGGATTTATATTTCTTGAATGTATTTTATTGTTGAAGTATTACTATGTAGCGTCTAACAAATGTAATACAAGTTACTTGACTTCGAGAGGCGAAAAATACTGCAAAACAACAATAATTTTCGAAGAGCTAATAGTGTGATTCCTAATAGTGTTGTCCAGTTCCTCTCTCTTAGCTTGTGCAGTGATTGGAAAGGGTACATGAACATGTATGTCTTTCAATCTCATGAAATGTTGTATTATGAGTCCAGCAAATTAGTGCAAACAGTTATTTAATTTGCTATTTTTCTGTACAAGTTTTCTTTGAGAAATTAGATTAATACCTATTTTGGACTTCATCTGTAAGTGTCTAGCCTACTAATTGCTCCGTCTTCTGATTATAGCTTAAGAAAACTTTCGATTATTTACTTCTGTATTTAAAAGGTCAATTTTTATTTAAGTCAAATTGACCCCCTCTTAGACACTAGTTGGGACCTCGAAATACTTGGAGAGGTGGATGCCATGTCATAAATGTTGTATGAAGGATTTATATTTACTGAATGTATTTTATTGTTGAAGTATTACTATGTAGCGTCTAACAAATGTAATACAAGGTACTTGACTTCGAGAGGGCGAAAAAATACTGCAAAACAACAATAATTACGAAGAGCTAATAGTGTGATTCCTAATAGTGTTGTCAGTTCCTCTCTCTTAGCTTGTGCGGTGATTGGAAAGGGTACATGAACATGTATGTCTTTCAATCTCATGAAATGTTGTATTATGAGTCCGAGCAAATTTAGTGCAAACGAGTTATTTAATTTGCTATTTTTTACGTACAAGTTTTCTTTGAGAAATTAGATTTAATACCTATTTTGGACTTCATACTGTAAGTGTCTAGCCTACTAATTGCTCCGATCTTCGATTATAGCTTAAGAAAACTTTCGATTATTTACTTACGTATTTAAAAGGTCAATTTTTATTTAAGCCAAATTGACCCCCTCTTAGACACTAGTTGGGACCTCGAAATACTTGGAGAGGTGGATGCCATGTCATAAATGTTGTATGAAGGATTTATATTTACTTGAATGTATTTTATTGTTGAAGTATTACTATGTAGCGTCTAACAAATGTAATACAAGGTACTTGACTTCGAGAGGCGAAAAATACTGCAAAACAACAATAATTACGAAGAGCTAATAGTGTGATTCCTAATAGTGTTGTCAGTTCCTCTCTCTTAGCTTGTGCGGTGATTGGAAAGGGTACATGAACATGTATGTCTTTCAATCTCATGAAATGTTGTATTATGAGTCCGGCAAATTAGTGCAAACGGTTATTTAATTTGCTATTTTTTACGTACAAGTTTTCTTTGAGAAATTAGATTAATACCTATTTTGGACTTCATCTGTAAGTGTCTAGCCTACTAATTGCTCCGTCTTCGATTATAGCTTAAGAAAACTTTCGATTATTTACTTACGTATTTAAAAGGTCAATTTTTATTTAAGTCAAATTGAACCCCCTCTTAGACTCTAGTTGGGACCTCGAAATACTTGGAGAGGTGGATGCCATGTCATAAATGTTGTATGAAGGATTTATATTTACTGAATGTATTTTATTGTTGAAGTATTACTATGTAGCGTCTAACAAATGTAATACAAGGTACTTGACTTCGAGGGCGAAAAATACTGCAAAACAACAATAATTACGAAGAGCTAATAGTGTGATTCCTAATAGTGTTGTCAGTTCCTCTCTCTTAGCTTGTGCGGTGATTGGAAAGGGTACATGAACATGTATGTCTTTCAATCTCATGAAATGTTGTATTATGAGTCCGAGCAAATTAGTGCAAACGGTTATTTAATTTGCTATTTTTTACGTACAAGTTTTCTTTGAGAAATTAGTTTAATACCTATTTTGGACTTCATCTGTAAGCGTCTAGCCTACTAATTGCTCCGTCTTCTGATTATAGCTTAAGAAAACTTTCGATTATTTACTTCTGTATTTAAAAGGTCAATTTTTATTTAAGCCAAATTGACCCCCTCTTAGACACTAGTTGGGACCTCGAAATACTTGGAGAGGTGGATGCCATGTCATAAATGTTGTATGAAGGATTTATATTTACTGAATGTATTTTATTGTTGAAGTATTACAATGTAGCGTCTAACAAATGTAATACAAGTTACTTGACTTCGAGAGACTGAAAAATACTGCAAAACAACAATAATTCTGAAGAGCTAATAGTGTGATTCCTAATAGTGTTGTCAGTTCCTCTCTCTTAGCTTGTGCGGTGATTGGAAAGGGTACATGAACATGTATGTCTTTCAATCTCATGAAATGTTGTATTATGAGTCCAGCAAATTAGTGCAAACAGTTATTTAATTTGCTATTTTTCTGTACAAGTTTTCTTTGAGAAATTAGTTTAATACCTATTTTGGACTTCATCTGTAAGCGTCTAGCCTACTAATTGCTCAGTCTTCTGATTATAGCTTAAGAAAACTTTCGATTATTTACTTCTGTATTTAAAAGGTCAATTTTTATTTAAGCCAAATTGACCCCCTCTTAGACACTAGTTGGGACCTCGAAATACTTGGAGAGGTGGATGCCATGTCATAAATGTTGTATGAAGGATTTATATTTCTTGAATGTATTTTATTGTTGAAGTATTACTATGTAGCGTCTAACAAATGTAATACAAGGTACTTGACTTCGAGAGGCGAAAAAATACTGCAAAACAACAATAATTACGAAGAGCTAATAGTGTGATTCCTAATAGTGTTGTCAGTTCCTCTCTCTTAGCTTGTGCGGTGATTGGAAAGGGTACATGAACATGTATGTCTTTCAATCTCATGAAATGTTGTATTATGAGTCCAGCAAATTAGTGCAAAGCGGTTATTTAATTTGCTATTTTTTACGTACAAGTTTTCTTTGAGAAATTAGATTTAATACCTATTTTGGACTTCATCTGTAAGTGTCTAGCCTACTAATTGCTCAGTCTTCGATTATAGCTTAAGAAAACTTTCGATTATTTACTTACTGTATTTAAAAGGTCAATTTTTATTTAAGCCAAATTGACCCCCTCTTAGACACTAGTTGGGACCTCGAAATACTTGGAGAGGTGGATGCCATGTCATAAATGTTGTATGAAGGATTTATATTTACTTGAATGTATTTTATTGTTGAAGTATTACTATGTAGCGTCTAACAAATGTAATACAAGGTACTTGACTTCGAGAGGCGAAAAATACTTGCAAAACAACAATAATTACGAAGAGCTAATAGTGTGATTCCTAATAGTGTTGTCCAGTTCCTCTCTCTTAGCTTGTGCGGTGATTGGAAAGGGTACATGAACATGTATGTCTTTCAATCTCATGAAATGTTGTATTATGAGTCCAGCAAATTAGTGCAAACGGTTATTTAATTTGCTATTTTTTACGTACAAGTTTTCTTTGAGAAATTAGATTTAATACCTATTTTGGACTTCATCTGTAAGTGTCTAGCCTACTAATTGCTCCGTCTTCGATTATAGCTTAAGAAAACTTTCGATTATTTACTTACGTATTTAAAAGGTCAATTTTTATTTAAGTCAAATTGAACCCCCTCTTAGACTCTAGTTGGGACCTCGAAATACTTGGAGAGGTGGATGCCATGTCATAAATGTTGTATGAAGGATTTATATTTTCTTGAATGTATTTTATTGTTGAAGTATTACTATGTAGCGTCTAACAAATGTAATACAAGGTACTTGACTTCGAGAGCGAAAAATACTTGCAAAACAACAATAATTACGAAGAGCTAATAGTGTGATTCCTAATAGTGTTGTCAGTTCCTCTCTCTTAGCTTGTGCGGTGATTGGAAAGGGTACATGAACATGTATGTCTTTCAATCTCATGAAATGTTGTATTATGAGTCCGGCAAATTAGTGCAAACGAGTTATTTAATTTGCTATTTTTTACGTACAAGTTTTCTTTGAGAAATTAGTTTAATACCTATTTTGGACTTCATCTGTAAGTGTCTAGCCTACTAATTGCTCCGTCTTCGATTATAGCTTAAGAAAACTTTCGATTATTTACTTACGTATTTAAAAGGTCAATTTTTATTTAAGTCAAATTGACCCCCTCTTAGACACTAGTTGGGACCTCGAAATACTTGGAGAGGTGGATGCCATGTCATAAATGTTGTATGAAGGATTTATATTTCTTGAATGTATTTTATTGTTGAAGTATTACTATGTAGCGTCTAACAAATGTAATACAAGGTACTTGACTTCGAGAGGGCGAAAAAATGCTGCAAAACAACAATAATTACGAAGAGCTAATAGTGTGATTCCTAATAGTGTTGTCAGTTCCTCTCTCTTAGCTTGTGCGGTGATTGGAAAGGGTACATGAACATGTATGTCTTTCAATCTCATGAAATGTTGTATTATGAGTCCAGCAAATTAGTGCAAACGGTTATTTAATTTGCTATTTTTTACGTACAAGTTTTCTTTGAGAAATTAGTTTAATACCTATTTTGGACTTCATCTGTAAGTGTCTAGCCTACTAATTGCTCCGTCTTCGATTATAGCTTAAGAAAACTTTCGATTATTTACTTACGTATTTAAAAGGTCAATTTTTATTTAAGTCAAATTGACCCCACTCTTAGACACTAGTTGGGACCTCGAAATACTTGGAGAGGTGGATGCCATGTCATAAATGTTGTATGAAGGATTTATATTTCTTGAATGTATTTTATTGTTGAAGTATTACTATGTAGCGTCTAACAAATGTAATACAAGGTACTTGACTTCGAGAGCGAAAAAATACTTGCAAAACAACAATAATTACGAAGAGCTAATAGTGTGATTCCTAATAGTGTTGTCAGTTCCTCTCTCTTAGCTTGTGCGGTGATTGGAAAGGGTACATGAACATGTATGTCTTTCAATCTCATGAAATGTTGTATTATGAGTCCGGCAAATTAGTGCAAAGCGGTTATTTAATTTGCTATTTTTTACGTACAAGTTTTCTTTGAGAAATTAGTTTAATACCTATTTTGGACTTCATCTGTAAGTGTCTAGCCTACTAATTGCTCAGTCTTCGATTATAGCTTAAGAAAACTTTCGATTATTTACTTACGTATTTAAAAGGTCAATTTTTATTTAAGTCAAATTGACCCCCTCTTAGACACTAGTTGGGACCTCGAAATACTTGGAGAGGTGGATGCCATGTCATAAATGTTGTATGAAGGATTTATATTTACTTGAATGTATTTTTATTGTTGAAGTATTACTATGTAGCGTCTAACAAATGTAATACAAGGTACTTGACTTCGAGAGGCGAAAAAATACTGCAAAACAACAATAATTACGAAGAGCTAATAGTGTGATTCCTAATAGTGTTGTCAGTTCCTCTCTCTTAGCTTGTGCGGTGATTGGAAAGGGTACATGAACATGTATGTCTTTCAATCTCATGAAATGTTGTATTATGAGTCCAGCAAATTAGTGCAAAGCGGTTATTTAATTTGCTATTTTTTACGTACAAGTTTTCTTTGAGAAATTAGTTTAATACCTATTTTGGACTTCATCTGTAAGTGTCTAGCCTACTAATTGCTCAGTCTTCGATTATAGCTTAAGAAAACTTTCGATTATTTACTTACGTATTTAAAAGGTCAATTTTTATTTAAGTCAAATTGACCCCCTCTTAGACACTAGTTGGGACCTCGAAATACTTGGAGAGGTGGATGCCATGTCATAAATGTTGTATGAAGGATTTATATTTACTTGAATGTATTTTTATTGTTGAAGTATTACTATGTAGCGTCTAACAAATGTAATACAAGGTACTTGACTTCGAGAGGCGAAAAATACTGCAAAACAACAATAATTACGAAGAGCTAATAGTGTGATTCCTAATAGTGTTGTCAGTTCCTCTCTCTTAGCTTGTGCGGTGATTGGAAAGGGTACATGAACATGTATGTCTTTCAATCTCATGAAATGTTGTATTATGAGTCCAGCAAATTAGTGCAAAGCGGTTATTTAATTTGCTATTTTTTACGTACAAGTTTTCTTTGAGAAATTAGTTTAATACCTATTTTGGACTTCATCCGTAAGTGTCTAGCCTACTAATTGCTCCGTCTTCGATTATAGCTTAAGAAAACTTTCGATTATTTACTTTACGTATTTAAAAGGTCAATTTTTATTTAAGTCAAATTGACCCCCTCTTAGACACTAGTTGGGACCTCGAAATACTTGGAGAGGTGGATGCCATGTCATAAATGTTGTATGAAGGATTTATATTTACTTGAATGTATTTTATTGTTGAAGTATTACTATGTAGCGTCTAACAAATGTAATACAAGGTACTTGACTTCGAGAGCGAAAAATACTGCAAAACAACAATAATTACGAAGAGCTAATAGTGTGATTCCTAATAGTGTTGTCAGTTCCTCTCTCTTAGCTTGTGCGGTGATTGGAAAGGGTACATGAACATGTATGTCTTTCAATCTCATGAAATGTTGTATTATGAGTCCGGCAAATTAGTGCAAAGCGGTTATTTAATTTGCTATTTTTTACGTACAAGTTTTCTTTGAGAAATTAGTTTAATACCTATTTTGGACTTCATCGTAAGTGTCTAGCCTACTAATTGCTCCGTCTTCGATTATAGCTTAAGAAAACTTTCGATTATTTACTACGTATTTAAAAGGTCAATTTTTATTTAAGTCAAATTGACCCCCTCTTAGACACTAGTTGGGACCTCGAAATACTTGGAGAGGTGGATGCCATGTCATAAATGTTGTATGAAGGATTTATATTTCTTGAATGTATTTTATTGTTGAAGTATTACTATGTAGCGTCTAACAAATGTAATACAAGGTACTTGACTTCGAGAGGCGAAAAATACTGCAAAACAACAATAATTACGAAGAGCTAATAGTGTGATTCCTAATAGTGTTGTCAGTTCCTCTCTCTTAGCTTGTGCGGTGATTGGAAAGGGTACATGAACATGTATGTCTTTCAATCTCATGAAATGTTGTATTATGAGTCCAGCAAATTAGTGCAAACGGTTATTTAATTTGCTATTTTTTACGTACAAGTTTTCTTTGAGAAATTAGTTTAATACCTATTTTGGACTTCATACGTAAGTGTCTAGCCTACTAATTGCTCCAGTCTTCGATTATAGCTTAAGAAAACTTTCGATTATTTACTTACGTATTTAAAAGGTCAATTTTTATTTAAGTCAAATTGACCCCCTCTTAGACACTAGTTGGGACCTCGAAATACTTGGAGAGGTGGATGCCATGTCATAAATGTTGTATGAAGGATTTATATTTCTTGAATGTATTTTATTGTTGAAGTATTACTATGTAGCGTCTAACAAATGTAATACAAGGTACTTGACTTCGAGAGGCGAAAAAATACTGCAAAACAACAATAATTACGAAGAGCTAATAGTGTGATTCCTAATAGTGTTGTCAGTTCCTCTCTCTTAGCTTGTGCGGTGATTGGAAAGGGTACATGAACATGTATGTCTTTCAATCTCATGAAATGTTGTATTATGAGTCCAGCAAATTAGTGCAAACGGTTATTTAATTTGCTATTTTTTACGTACAAGTTTTCTTTGAGAAATTAGTTTAATACCTATTTTGGACTTCATCCGTAAGTGTCTAGCCTACTAATTGCTCCGTCTTCGATTATAGCTTAAGAAAACTTTCGATTATTTACTTACGTATTTAAAAGGTCAATTTTTATTTAAGTCAAATTGACCCCCTCTTAGACACTAGTTGGGACCTCGAAATACTTGGAGAGGTGGATGCCATGTCATAAATGTTGTATGAAGGATTTATATTTCTTGAATGTATTTTATTGTTGAAGTATTACTATGTAGCGTCTAACAAATGTAATACAAGGTACTTGACTTCGAGAGGCGAAAAAATACTGCAAAACAACAATAATTACGAAGAGCTAATAGTGTGATTCCTAATAGTGTTGTCAGTTCCTCTCTCTTAGCTTGTGCGGTGATTGGAAAGGGTACATGAACATGTATGTCTTTCAATCTCATGAAATGTTGTATTATGAGTCCAGCAAATTAGTGCAAACGGTTATTTAATTTGCTATTTTTTACGTACAAGTTTTCTTTGAGAAATTAGTTTAATACCTATTTTGGACTTCATCTGTAAGTGTCTAGCCTACTAATTGCTCCGTCTTCGATTATAGCTTAAGAAAACTTTCGATTATTTACTACGTATTTAAAAGGTCAATTTTTATTTAAGTCAAATTGACCCCCTCTTAGACACTAGTTGGGACCTCGAAATACTTGGAGAGGTGGATGCCATGTCATAAATGTTGTATGAAGGATTTATATTTACTGAATGTATTTTATTGTTGAAGTATTACTATGTAGCGTCTAACAAATGTAATACAAGGTACTTGACTTCGAGAGACGAAAAATACTTGCAAAACAACAATAATTACGAAGAGCTAATAGTGTGATTCCTAATAGTGTTGTCAGTTCCTCTCTCTTAGCTTGTGCGGTGATTGGAAAGGGTACATGAACATGTATGTCTTTCAATCTCATGAAATGTTGTATTATGAGTCCAGCAAATTAGTGCAAACAGTTATTTAATTTGCTATTTTTCTGTAAATGTTTTCTTTGAGAAATTAGTTTAATACCTATTTTGGACTTCATCTGTAAGTGTCTAGCCTACTAATTGCTCCGTCTTCTGATTATAGCTTAAGAAAACTTTCGATTATTTACTTCTGTATTTAAAAGGTCAATTTTTATTTAAGTCAAATTGACCCCCTCTTAGACTACTAGTTGGGACCTCGAAATACTTGGAGAGGTGGATGCCATGTCATAAATGTTGTATGAAGGATTTATATTTCTTGAATGTATTTTATTGTTGAAGTATTACTATGTAGCGTCTAACAAATGTAATACAAGGTACTTGACTTCGAGAGGCGAAAAATACTTGCAAAACAACAATAATTACGAAGAGCTAATAGTGTGATTCCTAATAGTGTTGTCCAGTTCCTCTCTCTTAGCTTGTGCGGTGATTGGAAAGGGTACATGAACATGTATGTCTTTCAATCTCATGAAATGTTGTATTATGAGTCCGGCAAATTAGTGCAAACGGTTATTTAATTTGCTATTTTTTACGTACAAGTTTTCTTTGAGAAATTAGATTTAATACCTATTTTGGACTTCATACTGTAAGTGTCTAGCCTACTAATTGCTCCGTCTTCGATTATAGCTTAAGAAAACTTTCGATTATTTACTTACGTATTTAAAAGGTCAATTTTTATTTAAGTCAAATTGACCCCCTCTTAGACTCTAGTTGGGACCTCGAAATACTTGGAGAGGTGGATGCCATGTCATAAATGTTGTATGAAGGATTTATATTTCTTGAATGTATTTTATTGTTGAAGTATTACTATGTAGCGTCTAACAAATGTAATACAAGGTACTTGACTTCGAGAGGCGAAAAAATACTGCAAAACAACAATAATTACGAAGAGCTAATAGTGTGATTCCTAATAGTGTTGTCAGTTCCTCTCTCTTAGCTTGTGCGGTGATTGGAAAGGGTACATGAACATGTATGTCTTTCAATCTCATGAAATGTTGTATTATGAGTCCGAGCAAATTAGTGCAAACGGTTATTTAATTTGCTATTTTTTACGTACAAGTTTTCTTTGAGAAATTAGTTTAATACCTATTTTGGACTTCATACGTAAGTGTCTAGCCTACTAATTGCTCCGTCTTCGATTATAGCTTAAGAAAACTTTCGATTATTTACTTACGTATTTAAAAGGTCAATTTTTATTTAAGTCAAATTGACCCCCTCTTAGACACTAGTTGGGACCTCGAAATACTTGGAGAGGTGGATGCCATGTCATAAATGTTGTATGAAGGATTTATATTTACTTGAATGTATTTTATTGTTGAAGTATTACTATGTAGCGTCTAACAAATGTAATACAAGGTACTTGACTTCGAGAGCGAAAAAATACTGCAAAACAACAATAATTACGAAGAGCTAATAGTGTGATTCCTAATAGTGTTGTCCAGTTCCTCTCTCTTAGCTTGTGCGGTGATTGGAAAGGGTACATGAACATGTATGTCTTTCAATCTCATGAAATGTTGTATTATGAGTCCAGCAAATTAGTGCAAACGGTTATTTAATTTGCTATTTTTTACGTACAAGTTTTCTTTGAGAAATTAGTTTAATACCTATTTTGGACTTCATCCGTAAGTGTCTAGCCTACTAATTGCTCCGTCTTCGATTATAGCTTAAGAAAACTTTCGATTATTTACTTACGTATTTAAAAGGTCAATTTTTATTTAAGTCAAATTGACCCCCTCTTAGACACTAGTTGGGACCTCGAAATACTTGGAGAGGTGGATGCCATGTCATAAATGTTGTATGAAGGATTTATATTTACTTGAATGTATTTTATTGTTGAAGTATTACTATGTAGCGTCTAACAAATGTAATACAAGGTACTTGACTTCGAGAGGCGAAAAATACTGCAAAACAACAATAATTACGAAGAGCTAATAGTGTGATTCCTAATAGTGTTGTCCAGTTCCTCTCTCTTAGCTTGTGCGGTGATTGGAAAGGGTACATGAACATGTATGTCTTTCAATCTCATGAAATGTTGTATTATGAGTCCAGCAAATTAGTGCAAACGGTTATTTAATTTGCTATTTTTTACGTACAAGTTTTCTTTGAGAAATTAGTTTAATACCTATTTTGGACTTCATCACGTAAGTGTCTAGCCTACTAATTGCTCCGTCTTCGATTATAGCTTAAGAAAACTTTCGATTATTTACTACGTATTTAAAAGGTCAATTTTTATTTAAGTCAAATTGACCCCCTCTTAGACTCTAGTTGGGACCTCGAAAATACTTGGAGAGGTGGATGCCATGTCATAAATGTTGTATGAAGGATTTATATTTCTTGAATGTATTTTATTGTTGAAGTATTACTATGTAGCGTCTAACAAATGTAATACAAGGTACTTGACTTCGAGAGGCGAAAAATACTGCAAAACAACAATAATTACGAAGAGCTAATAGTGTGATTCCTAATAGTGTTGTCCAGTTCCTCTCTCTTAGCTTGTGCAGTGATTGGAAAGGGTACATGAACATGTATGTCTTTCAATCTCATGAAATGTTGTATTATGAGTCCAGCAAATTAGTGCAAACAGTTATTTAATTTGCTATTTTTTACGTACAAGTTTTCTTTGAGAAATTAGTTTAATACCTATTTTGGACTTCATCTGTAAGTGTCTAGCCTACTAATTGCTCCGTCTTCTGATTATAGCTTAAGAAAACTTTCGATTATTTACTTCTGTATTTAAAAGGTCAATTTTTATTTAAGTCAAATTGACCCCCTCTTAGACTCTAGTTGGGACCTCGAAATACTTGGAGAGGTGGATGCCATGTCATAAATGTTGTATGAAGGATTTATATTTCTTGAATGTATTTTATTGTTGAAGTATTACTATGTAGCGTCTAACAAATGTAATACAAGGTACTTGACTTCGAGAGGCGAAAAATACTGCAAAACAACAATAATTACGAAGAGCTAATAGTGTGATTCCTAATAGTGTTGTCAGTTCCTCTCTCTTAGCTTGTGCGGTGATTGGAAAGGGTACATGAACATGTATGTCTTTCAATCTCATGAAATGTTGTATTATGAGTCCAGCAAATTAGTGCAAACGGTTATTTAATTTGCTATTTTTTACGTACAAGTTTTCTTTGAGAAATTAGTTTAATACCTATTTTGGACTTCATACTGTAAGTGTCTAGCCTACTAATTGCTCCGTCTTCGATTATAGCTTAAGAAAACTTTCGATTATTTACTTACGTATTTAAAAGGTCAATTTTTATTTAAGTCAAATTGACCCCCTCTTAGACTCTAGTTGGGACCTCGAAATACTTGGAGAGGTGGATGCCATGTCATAAATGTTGTATGAAGGATTTATATTTCTTGAATGTATTTTATTGTTGAAGTATTACTATGTAGCGTCTAACAAATGTAATACAAGGTACTTGACTTCGAGAGGCGAAAAATACTGCAAAACAACAATAATTACGAAGAGCTAATAGTGTGATTCCTAATAGTGTTGTCCAGTTCCTCTCTCTTAGCTTGTGCGGTGATTGGAAAGGGTACATGAACATGTATGTCTTTCAATCTCATGAAATGTTGTATTATGAGTCCAGCAAATTAGTGCAAACGGTTATTTAATTTGCTATTTTTTACGTACAAGTTTTCTTTGAGAAATTAGTTTAATACCTATTTTGGACTTCATCCGTAAGTGTCTAGCCTACTAATTGCTCCGTCTTCGATTATAGCTTAAGAAAACTTTCGATTATTTACTTACGTATTTAAAAGGTCAATTTTTATTTAAGTCAAATTGACCCCTCTTAGACACTAGTTGGGACCTCGAAATACTTGGAGAGGTGGATGCCATGTCATAAATGTTGTATGAAGGATTTATATTTACTTGAATGTATTTTATTGTTGAAGTATTACTATGTAGCGTCTAACAAATGTAATACAAGGTACTTGACTTCGAGAGGCGAAAAATACTGCAAAACAACAATAATTACGAAGAGCTAATAGTGTGATTCCTAATAGTGTTGTCCAGTTCCTCTCTCTTAGCTTGTGCGGTGATTGGAAAGGGTACATGAACATGTATGTCTTTCAATCTCATGAAATGTTGTATTATGAGTCCAGCAAATTAGTGCAAACGGTTATTTAATTTGCTATTTTTTACGTACAAGTTTTCTTTGAGAAATTAGTTTAATACCTATTTTGGACTTCATCCCGTAAGTGTCTAGCCTACTAATTGCTCCGTCTTCGATTATAGCTTAAGAAAACTTTCGATTATTTACTTACGTATTTAAAAGGTCAATTTTTATTTAAGTCAAATTGACCCCCTCTTAGACACTAGTTGGGACCTCGAAAATACTTGGAGAGGTGGATGCCATGTCATAAATGTTGTATGAAGGATTTATATTTTCTTGAATGTATTTTATTGTTGAAGTATTACTATGTAGCGTCTAACAAATGTAATACAAGGTACTTGACTTCGAGAGCGAAAAAATACTGCAAAACAACAATAATTACGAAGAGCTAATAGTGTGATTCCTAATAGTGTTGTCCAGTTCCTCTCTCTTAGCTTGTGCGGTGATTGGAAAGGGTACATGAACATGTATGTCTTTCAATCTCATGAAATGTTGTATTATGAGTCCAGCAAATTAGTGCAAACGGTTATTTAATTTGCTATTTTTTACGTACAAGTTTTCTTTGAGAAATTAGTTTAATACCTATTTTGGACTTCATCCGTAAGTGTCTAGCCTACTAATTGCTCCGTCTTCGATTATAGCTTAAGAAAACTTTCGATTATTTACTTACGTATTTAAAAGGTCAATTTTTATTTAAGTCAAATTGACCCCCTCTTAGACACTAGTTGGGACCTCGAAATACTTGGAGAGGTGGATGCCATGTCATAAATGTTGTATGAAGGATTTATATTTCTTGAATGTATTTTATTGTTGAAGTATTACTATGTAGCGTCTAACAAATGTAATACAAGGTACTTGACTTCGAGAGACGAAAAAATACTGCAAAACAACAATAATTACGAAGAGCTAATAGTGTGATTCCTAATAGTGTTGTCCAGTTCCTCTCTCTTAGCTTGTGCGGTGATTGGAAAGGGTACATGAACATGTATGTCTTTCAATCTCATGAAATGTTGTATTATGAGTCCAGCAAATTAGTGCAAAGCGAGTTATTTAATTTGCTATTTTTACGTACAAGTTTTCTTTGAGAAATTAGTTTAATACCTATTTTGGACTTCATCCGTAAGTGTCTAGCCTACTAATTGCTCCGTCTTCGATTATAGCTTAAGAAAACTTTCGATTATTTACTTACGTATTTAAAAGGTCAATTTTTATTTAAGTCAAATTGACCCCCTCTTAGACACTAGTTGGGACCTCGAAAATACTTGGAGAGGTGGATGCCATGTCATAAATGTTGTATGAAGGATTTATATTTACTTGAATGTATTTTATTGTTGAAGTATTACTATGTAGCGTCTAACAAATGTAATACAAGGTACTTGACTTCGAGAGACGAAAAAATACTGCAAAACAACAATAATTACGAAGAGCTAATAGTGTGATTCCTAATAGTGTTGTCAGTTCCTCTCTCTTAGCTTGTGCGGTGATTGGAAAGGGTACATGAACATGTATGTCTTTCAATCTCATGAAATGTTGTATTATGAGTCCAGCAAATTAGTGCAAACGGTTATTTAATTTGCTATTTTTTACGTACAAGTTTTCTTTGAGAAATTAGTTTAATACCTATTTTGGACTTCATACGTAAGTGTCTAGCCTACTAATTGCTCCGTCTTCGATTATAGCTTAAGAAAACTTTCGATTATTTACTTACGTATTTAAAAGGTCAATTTTTATTTAAGTCAAATTGACCCCCTCTTAGACTCTAGTTGGGACCTCGAAAATACTTGGAGAGGTGGATGCCATGTCATAAATGTTGTATGAAGGATTTATATTTACTTGAATGTATTTTATTGTTGAAGTATTACTATGTAGCGTCTAACAAATGTAATACAAGGTACTTGACTTCGAGAGGCGAAAAAATACTGCAAAACAACAATAATTACGAAGAGCTAATAGTGTGATTCCTAATAGTGTTGTCCAGTTCCTCTCTCTTAGCTTGTGCGGTGATTGGAAAGGGTACATGAACATGTATGTCTTTCAATCTCATGAAATGTTGTATTATGAGTCCAGCAAATTAGTGCAAAGCAGTTATTTAATTTGCTATTTTTTACGTACAAGTTTTCTTTGAGAAATTAGTTTAATACCTATTTTGGACTTCATACGTAAGTGTCTAGCCTACTAATTGCTCCGTCTTCGATTATAGCTTAAGAAAACTTTCGATTATTTACTTACGTATTTAAAAGGTCAATTTTTATTTAAGTCAAATTGACCCCCTCTTAGACACTAGTTGGGACCTCGAAATACTTGGAGAGGTGGATGCCATGTCATAAATGTTGTATGAAGGATTTATATTTCTTGAATGTATTTTATTGTTGAAGTATTACTATGTAGCGTCTAACAAATGTAATACAAGGTACTTGACTTCGAGAGGCGAAAAAATACTGCAAAACAACAATAATTACGAAGAGCTAATAGTGTGATTCCTAATAGTGTTGTCCAGTTCCTCTCTCTTAGCTTGTGCGGTGATTGGAAAGGGTACATGAACATGTATGTCTTTCAATCTCATGAAATGTTGTATTATGAGTCCGAGCAAATTAGTGCAAACGGTTATTTAATTTGCTATTTTTTACGTACAAGTTTTCTTTGAGAAATTAGTTTAATACCTATTTTGGACTTCATCCGTAAGTGTCTAGCCTACTAATTGCTCCGTCTTCGATTATAGCTTAAGAAAACTTTCGATTATTTACTTACGTATTTAAAAGGTCAATTTTTATTTAAGTCAAATTGACCCCCTCTTAGACTCTAGTTGGGACCTCAAAATACTTGGAGAGGTGGATGCCATGTCATAAATGTTGTATGAAGGATTTATATTTCTTGAATGTATTTTATTGTTGAAGTATTACTATGTAGCGTCTAACAAATGTAATACAAGGTACTTGACTTCGAGAGACGAAAAATACTGCAAAACAACAATAATTACGAAGAGCTAATAGTGTGATTCCTAATAGTGTTGTCCAGTTCCTCTCTCTTAGCTTGTGCGGTGATTGGAAAGGGTACATGAACATGTATGTCTTTCAATCTCATGAAATGTTGTATTATGAGTCCGGCAAATTAGTGCAAACGGTTATTTAATTTGCTATTTTTTACGTACAAGTTTTCTTTGAGAAATTAGTTTAATACCTATTTTGGACTTCATCCCGTAAGTGTCTAGCCTACTAATTGCTCCGTCTTCGATTATAGCTTAAGAAAACTTTCGATTATTTACTACGTATTTAAAAGGTCAATTTTTATTTAAGTCAAATTGACCCCCTCTTAGACACTAGTTGGGACCTCGAAAATACTTGGAGAGGTGGATGCCATGTCATAAATGTTGTATGAAGGATTTATATTTACTTGAATGTATTTTATTGTTGAAGTATTACTATGTAGCGTCTAACAAATGTAATACAAGGTACTTGACTTCGAGAGGCGAAAAAATACTTGCAAAACAACAATAATTACGAAGAGCTAATAGTGTGATTCCTAATAGTGTTGTCCAGTTCCTCTCTCTTAGCTTGTGCGGTGATTGGAAAGGGTACATGAACATGTATGTCTTTCAATCTCATGAAATGTTGTATTATGAGTCCGGCAAATTAGTGCAAACGGTTATTTAATTTGCTATTTTTACGTACAAGTTTTCTTTGAGAAATTAGTTTAATACCTATTTTGGACTTCATACTGTAAGTGTCTAGCCTACTAATTGCTCCGTCTTCGATTATAGCTTAAGAAAACTTTCGATTATTTACTTACGTATTTAAAAGGTCAATTTTTATTTAAGTCAAATTGACCCCCTCTTAGACACTAGTTGGGACCTCGAAATACTTGGAGAGGTGGATGCCATGTCATAAATGTTGTATGAAGGATTTATATTTCTTGAATGTATTTTATTGTTGAAGTATTACTATGTAGCGTCTAACAAATGTAATACAAGGTACTTGACTTTCGAGAGGCGAAAAAATACTGCAAAACAACAATAATTACGAAGAGCTAATAGTGTGATTCCTAATAGTGTTGTCAGTTCCTCTCTCTTAGCTTGTGCGGTGATTGGAAAGGGTACATGAACATGTATGTCTTTCAATCTCATGAAATGTTGTATTATGAGTCCAGCAAATTAGTGCAAACGAGTTATTTAATTTGCTATTTTTTACGTACAAGTTTTCTTTGAGAAATTAGTTTAATACCTATTTTGGACTTCATCTGTAAGTGTCTAGCCTACTAATTGCTCCGTCTTCGATTATAGCTTAAGAAAACTTTCGATTATTTACTTACGTATTTAAAAGGTCAATTTTTATTTAAGTCAAATTGACCCCCTCTTAGACTCTAGTTGGGACCTCGAAAATACTTGGAGAGGTGGATGCCATGTCATAAATGTTGTATGAAGGATTTATATTTCTTGAATGTATTTTATTGTTGAAGTATTACTATGTAGCGTCTAACAAATGTAATACAAGGTACTTGACTTCGAGAGACGAAAAATACTGCAAAACAACAATAATTACGAAGAGCTAATAGTGTGATTCCTAATAGTGTTGTCCAGTTCCTCTCTCTTAGCTTGTGCGGTGATTGGAAAGGGTACATGAACATGTATGTCTTTCAATCTCATGAAATGTTGTATTATGAGTCCGGCAAATTAGTGCAAACGGTTATTTAATTTGCTATTTTTTACGTACAAGTTTTCTTTGAGAAATTAGTTTAATACCTATTTTGGACTTCATCTGTAAGTGTCTAGCCTACTAATTGCTCCGTCTTCTGATTATAGCTTAAGAAAACTTTCGATTATTTACTTCTGTATTTAAAAGGTCAATTTTTATTTAAGTCAAATTGACCCCCTCTTAGACACTAGTTGGGACCTCGAAAATACTTGGAGAGGTGGATGCCATGTCATAAATGTTGTATGAAGGATTTATATTTCTTGAATGTATTTTATTGTTGAAGTATTACTATGTAGCGTCTAACAAATGTAATACAAGGTACTTGACTTCGAGAGGCGAAAAAATACTGCAAAACAACAATAATTACGAAGAGCTAATAGTGTGATTCCTAATAGTGTTGTCCAGTTCCTCTCTCTTAGCTTGTGCAGTGATTGGAAAGGGTACATGAACATGTATGTCTTTCAATCTCATGAAATGTTGTATTATGAGTCCAGCAAATTAGTGCAAACAGTTATTTAATTTGCTATTTTTCTGTAAATGTTTTCTTTGAGAAATTAGTTTAATACCTATTTTGGACTTCATCTGTAAGTGTCTAGCCTACTAATTGCTCCGTCTTCTGATTATAGCTTAAGAAAACTTTCGATTATTTACTTCTGTATTTAAAAGGTCAATTTTTATTTAAGTCAAATTGACCCCCTCTTAGACTCTAGTTGGGACCTCGAAATACTTGGAGAGGTGGATGCCATGTCATAAATGTTGTATGAAGGATTTATATTTACTGAATGTATTTTATTGTTGAAGTATTACTATGTAGCGTCTAACAAATGTAATACAAGGTACTTGACTTCGAGAGACGAAAAAATGCTGCAAAACAACAATAATTACGAAGAGCTAATAGTGTGATTCCTAATAGTGTTGTCCGAGTTCCTCTCTCTTAGCTTGTGCGGTGATTGGAAAGGGTACATGAACATGTATGTCTTTCAATCTCATGAAATGTTGTATTATGAGTCCGGCAAATTAGTGCAAACGAGTTATTTAATTTGCTATTTTTTACGTACAAGTTTTCTTTGAGAAATTAGTTTAATACCTATTTTGGACTTCATCTGTAAGTGTCTAGCCTACTAATTGCTCAGTCTTCGATTATAGCTTAAGAAAACTTTCGATTATTTACTTACGTATTTAAAAGGTCAATTTTTATTTAAGTCAAATTGACCCCCTCTTAGACTCTAGTTGGGACCTCGAAAATACTTGGAGAGGTGGATGCCATGTCATAAATGTTGTATGAAGGATTTATATTTCTTGAATGTATTTTATTGTTGAAGTATTACTATGTAGCGTCTAACAAATGTAATACAAGGTACTTGACTTCGAGAGGCGAAAAAATACTTGCAAAACAACAATAATTACGAAGAGCTAATAGTGTGATTCCTAATAGTGTTGTCAGTTCCTCTCTCTTAGCTTGTGCGGTGATTGGAAAGGGTACATGAACATGTATGTCTTTCAATCTCATGAAATGTTGTATTATGAGTCCGGCAAATTAGTGCAAACGAGTTATTTAATTTGCTATTTTTTTACGTACAAGTTTTCTTTGAGAAATTAGTTTAATACCTATTTTGGACTTCATCTGTAAGTGTCTAGCCTACTAATTGCTCCGTCTTCGATTATAGCTTAAGAAAACTTTCGATTATTTACTTACGTATTTAAAAGGTCAATTTTTATTTAAGTCAAATTGAACCCCCTCTTAGACTCTAGTTGGGACCTCAAAATACTTGGAGAGGTGGATGCCTTGTCATAAATGTTGTATGAAGGATTTATATTTCTTGAATGTATTTTATTGTTGAAGTATTACTATGTAGCGTCTAACAAATGTAATACAAGGTACTTGACTTCGAGAGGCGAAAAAATACTGCAAAAACAACAATAATTACGAAGAGCTAATAGTGTGATTCCTAATAGTGTTGTCCAGTTCCTCTCTCTTAGCTTGTGCGGTGATTAGAAAGGGTACATGAACATGTATGTCTTTCAATCTCATGAAATGTTGTATTATGAGTCCGGCAAATTAGTGCAAACGGTTATTTAATTTGCTATTTTTTACGTACAAGTTTTCTTTGAGAAATTAGTTTAATACCTATTTTGGACTTCATCTGTAAGTGTCTAGCCTACTAATTGCTCCGTCTTCGATTATAGCTTAAGAAAACTTTCGATTATTTACTTACGTATTTAAAAGGTCAATTTTTATTTAAGTCAAATTGACCCCCTCTTAGACACTAGTTGGGACCTCGAAATACTTGGAGAGGTGGATGCCATGTCATAAATGTTGTATGAAGGATTTATATTTCTTGAATGTATTTTATTGTTGAAGTATTACTATGTAGCGTCTAACAAATGTAATACAAGGTACTTGACTTCGAGAGGCGAAAAATACTGCAAAACAACAATAATTACGAAGAGCTAATAGTGTGATTCCTAATAGTGTTGTCCAGTTCCTCTCTCTTAGCTTGTGCGGTGATTAGAAAGGGTACATGAACATGTATGTCTTTCAATCTCATGAAATGTTGTATTATGAGTCCAGCAAATTAGTGCAAACGAGTTATTTAATTTGCTATTTTTTACGTACAAGTTTTCTTTGAGAAATTAGTTTAATACCTATTTTGGACTTCATCTGTAAGTGTCTAGCCTACTAATTGCTCAGTCTTCGATTATAGCTTAAGAAAACTTTCGATTATTTACTTACGTATTTAAAAGGTCAATTTTTATTTAAGTCAAATTGACCCCCTCTTAGACACTAGTTGGGACCTCGAAAATACTTGGAGAGGTGGATGCCATGTCATAAATGTTGTATGAAGGATTTATATTTCTTGAATGTATTTTATTGTTGAAGTATTACTATGTAGCGTCTAACAAATGTAATACAAGGTACTTGACTTCGAGAGACGAAAAAATGCTGCAAAACAACAATAATTACGAAGAGCTAATAGTGTGATTCCTAATAGTGTTGTCAGTTCCTCTCTCTTAGCTTGTGCGGTGATTGGAAAGGGTACATGAACATGTATGTCTTTCAATCTCATGAAATGTTGTATTATGAGTCCAGCAAATTAGTGCAAACAGTTATTTAATTTGCTATTTTTCTGTACAAGTTTTCTTTGAGAAATTAGTTTAATACCTATTTTGGACTTCATCTGTAAGTGTCTAGCCTACTAATTGCTCAGTCTTCGATTATAGCTTAAGAAAACTTTCGATTATTTACTTACGTATTTAAAAGGTCAATTTTTATTTAAGTCAAATTGACCCCCTCTTAGACACTAGTTGGGACCTCGAAATACTTGGAGAGGTGGATGCCATGTCATAAATGTTGTATGAAGGATTTATATTTCTTGAATGTATTTTATTGTTGAAGTATTACTATGTAGCGTCTAACAAATGTAATACAAGGTACTTGACTTCGAGAGGCGAAAAAATGCTTGCAAAACAACAATAATTACGAAGAGCTAATAGTGTGATTCCTAATAGTGTTGTCCAGTTCCTCTCTCTTAGCTTGTGCGGTGATTGGAAAGGGTACATGAACATGTATGTCTTTCAATCTCATGAAATGTTGTATTATGAGTCCGGCAAATTAGTGCAAAGCGGTTATTTAATTTGCTATTTTTTACGTACAAGTTTTCTTTGAGAAATTAGTTTAATACCTATTTTGGACTTCATCTGTAAGTGTCTAGCCTACTAATTGCTCCGTCTTCTGATTATAGCTTAAGAAAACTTTCGATTATTTACTTCTGTATTTAAAAGGTCAATTTTTATTTAAGTCAAATTGACCCCCTCTTAGACACTAGTTGGGACCTCGAAAATACTTGGAGAGGTGGATGCCATGTCATAAATGTTGTATGAAGGATTTATATTTCTTGAATGTATTTTATTGTTGAAGTATTACTATGTAGCGTCTAACAAATGTAATACAAGGTACTTGACTTCGAGAGGCGAAAAAATACTTGCAAAACAACAATAATTACGAAGAGCTAATAGTGTGATTCCTAATAGTGTTGTCAGTTCCTCTCTCTTAGCTTGTGCGGTGATTGGAAAGGGTACATGAACATGTATGTCTTTCAATCTCATGAAATGTTGTATTATGAGTCCGGCAAATTAGTGCAAACGGTTATTTAATTTGCTATTTTTTTACGTACAAGTTTTCTTTGAGAAATTAGTTTAATACCTATTTTGGACTTCATACTGTAAGTGTCTAGCCTACTAATTGCTCAGTCTTCGATTATAGCTTAAGAAAACTTTCGATTATTTACTTACGTATTTAAAAGGTCAATTTTTATTTAAGTCAAATTGAACCCCCTCTTAGACTCTAGTTGGGACCTCAAAATACTTGGAGAGGTGGATGCCTTGTCATAAATGTTGTATGAAGGATTTATATTTCTTGAATGTATTTTATTGTTGAAGTATTACTATGTAGCGTCTAACAAATGTAATACAAGGTACTTGACTTCGAGAGGCGAAAAAATACTGCAAAACAACAATAATTACGAAGAGCTAATAGTGTGATTCCTAATAGTGTTGTCAGTTCCTCTCTCTTAGCTTGTGCGGTGATTGGAAAGGGTACATGAACATGTATGTCTTTCAATCTCATGAAATGTTGTATTATGAGTCCAGCAAATTAGTGCAAAGCGGTTATTTAATTTGCTATTTTTACGTACGAGTTTTCTTTGAGAAATTAGTTTAATACCTATTTTGGACTTCATCACGTAAGTGTCTAGCCTACTAATTGCTCAGTCTTCGATTATAGCTTAAGAAAACTTTCGATTATTTACTTACGTATTTAAAAGGTCAATTTTTATTTAAGTCAAATTGACCCCCTCTTAGACACTAGTTGGGACCTCGAAATACT
Organism: Rauvolfia tetraphylla; assembly: GCA_030512225.1. Lineage (NCBI taxonomy): Eukaryota > Viridiplantae > Streptophyta > Magnoliopsida > Gentianales > Apocynaceae > Rauvolfia > Rauvolfia tetraphylla. The sequence continues at coordinate 1,940,971 of JAJQKT010000063.1, read as the reverse complement.
TGGAGAGGTGGATGCCATGTCATAAATGTTGTATGAAGGATTTATATTTCTTGAATGTATTTTATTGTTGAAGTATTACTATGTAGCGTCTAACAAATGTAATACAAGGTACTTGACTTCGAGAGGGCGAAAAAATGCTTGCAAAACAACAATAATTACGAAGAGCTAATAGTGTGATTCCTAATAGTGTTGTCCAGTTCCTCTCTCTTAGCTTGTGCGGTGATTGGAAAGGGTACATGAACATGTATGTCTTTCAATCTCATGAAATGTTGTATTATGAGTCCGGCAAATTAGTGCAAAGCGGTTATTTAATTTGCTATTTTTTACGTACAAGTTTTCTTTGAGAAATTAGTTTAATACCTATTTTGGACTTCATCTGTAAGTGTCTAGCCTACTAATTGCTCCGTCTTCGATTATAGCTTAAGAAAACTTTCGATTATTTACTTACGTATTTAAAAGGTCAATTTTTATTTAAGTCAAATTGACCCCCTCTTAGACACTAGTTGGGACCTCGAAATACTTGGAGAGGTGGATGCCATGTCATAAATGTTGTATGAAGGATTTATATTTCTTGAATGTATTTTATTGTTGAAGTATTACTATGTAGCGTCTAACAAATGTAATACAAGGTACTTGACTTCGAGAGACTGAAAAAATACTTGCAAAAACAACAATAATTACGAAGAGCTAATAGTGTGATTCCTAATAGTGTTGTCCAGTTCCTCTCTCTTAGCTTGTGCGGTGATTGGAAAGGGTACATGAACATGTATGTCTTTCAATCTCATGAAATGTTGTATTATGAGTCCGGCAAATTAGTGCAAACAGTTATTTAATTTGCTATTTTTTACGTACAAGTTTTCTTTGAGAAATTAGTTTAATACCTATTTTGGACTTCATACGTAAGTGTCTAGCCTACTAATTGCTCAGTCTTCGATTATAGCTTAAGAAAACTTTCGATTATTTACTTACGTATTTAAAAGGTCAATTTTTATTTAAGTCAAATTGACCCCCTCTTAGACACTAGTTGGGACCTCGAAATACTTGGAGAGGTGGATGCCATGTCATAAATGTTGTATGAAGGATTTATATTTCTTGAATGTATTTTATTGTTGAAGTATTACTATGTAGCGTCTAACAAATGTAATACAAGGTACTTGACTTCGAGAGGCGAAAAAATGCTTGCAAAAACAACAATAATTACGAAGAGCTAATAGTGTGATTCCTAATAGTGTTGTCCAGTTCCTCTCTCTTAGCTTGTGCGGTGATTGGAAAGGGTACATGAACATGTATGTCTTTCAATCTCATGAAATGTTGTATTATGAGTCCGGCAAATTAGTGCAAACGGTTATTTAATTTGCTATTTTTTACGTACAAGTTTTCTTTGAGAAATTAGTTTAATACCTATTTTGGACTTCATCTGTAAGTGTCTAGCCTACTAATTGCTCAGTCTTCGATTATAGCTTAAGAAAACTTTCGATTATTTACTTACGTATTTAAAAGGTCAATTTTTATTTAAGTCAAATTGACCCCCTCTTAGACACTAGTTGGGACCTCGAAATACTTGGAGAGGTGGATGCCATGTCATAAATGTTGTATGAAGGATTTATATTTCTTGAATGTATTTTATTGTTGAAGTATTACTATGTAGCGTCTAACAAATGTAATACAAGGTACTTGACTTCGAGAGGCTGAAAAAATACTGCAAAACAACAATAATTACGAAGAGCTAATAGTGTGATTCCTAATAGTGTTGTCCAGTTCCTCTCTCTTAGCTTGTGCGGTGATTGGAAAGGGTACATGAACATGTATGTCTTTCAATCTCATGAAATGTTGTATTATGAGTCCGGCAAATTAGTGCAAGCGGTTATTTAATTTGCTATTTTTTACGTACAAATGTTTTCTTTGAGAAATTAGTTTAATACCTATTTTGGACTTCATCTGTAAGTGTCTAGCCTACTAATTGCTCAGTCTTCGATTATAGCTTAAGAAAACTTTCGATTATTTACTTACGTATTTAAAAGGTCAATTTTTATTTAAGTCAAATTGACCCCCTCTTAGACTCTAGTTGGGACCTCAAAATACTTGGAGAGGTGGATGCCTTGTCATAAATGTTGTATGAAGGATTTATATTTCTTGAATGTATTTTATTGTTGAAGTATTACTATGTAGCGTCTAACAAATGTAATACAAGGTACTTGACTTCGAGAGGCGAAAAAATACTTGCAAAACAACAATAATTACGAAGAGCTAATAGTGTGATTCCTAATAGTGTTGTCCAGTTCCTCTCTCTTAGCTTGTGCGGTGATTGGAAAGGGTACATGAACATGTATGTCTTTCAATCTCATGAAATGTTGTATTATGAGTCCAGCAAATTTAGTGCAAACGGTTATTTAATTTGCTATTTTTTACGTACAAGTTTTCTTTGAGAAATTAGTTTAATACCTATTTTGGACTTCATCTGTAAGTGTCTAGCCTACTAATTGCTCCGTCTTCGATTATAGCTTAAGAAAACTTTCGATTATTTACTTACGTATTTAAAAGGTCAATTTTTATTTAAGTCAAATTGAACCCCCTCTTAGACTCTAGTTGGGACCTCAAAATACTTGGAGAGGTGGATGCCTTGTCATAAATGTTGTATGAAGGATTTATATTTCTTGAATGTATTTTATTGTTGAAGTATTACTATGTAGCGTCTAACAAATGTAATACAAGGTACTTGACTTCGAGAGACTGAAAAATACTTGCAAAACAACAATAATTACGAAGAGCTAATAGTGTGATTCCTAATAGTGTTGTCCAGTTCCTCTCTCTTAGCTTGTGCGGTGATTAGAAAGGGTACATGAACATGTATGTCTTTCAATCTCATGAAATGTTGTATTATGAGTCCAGCAAATTAGTGCAAAGCGGTTATTTAATTTGCTATTTTTTACGTACGAGTTTTCTTTGAGAAATTTAGTTTAATACCTATTTTGGACTTCATCTGTAAGTGTCTAGCCTACTAATTGCTCAGTCTTCGATTATAGCTTAAGAAAACTTTCGATTATTTACTTACGTATTTAAAAGGTCAATTTTTATTTAAGTCAAATTGACCCCCTCTTAGACACTAGTTGGGACCTCGAAATACTTGGAGAGGTGGATGCCATGTCATAAATGTTGTATGAAGGATTTATATTTCTTGAATGTATTTTATTGTTGAAGTATTACTATGTAGCGTCTAACAAATGTAATACAAGGTACTTGACTTGAGAGGCGAAAAAATGCTTGCAAAACAACAATAATTACGAAGAGCTAATAGTGTGATTCCTAATAGTGTTGTCCAGTTCCTCTCTCTTAGCTTGTGCGGTGATTGGAAAGGGTACATGAACATGTATGTCTTTCAATCTCATGAAATGTTGTATTATGAGTCCGGCAAATTAGTGCAAAGCGGTTATTTAATTTGCTATTTTTTACGTACAAGTTTTCTTTGAGAAATTAGTTTAATACCTATTTTGGACTTCATCATGTAAGTGTCTAGCCTACTAATTGCTCCGTCTTCGATTATAGCTTAAGAAAACTTTCGATTATTTACTTACGTATTTAAAAGGTCAATTTTTATTTAAGTCAAATTGACCCCCTCTTAGACACTAGTTGGGACCTCGAAATACTTGGAGAGGTGGATGCCATGTCATAAATGTTGTATGAAAGGATTTATATTTCTTGAATGTATTTTATTGTTGAAGTATTACTATGTAGCGTCTAACAAATGTAATACAAGGTACTTGACTTGAGAGGCTGAAAAATACTTGCAAAACAACAATAATTACGAAGAGCTAATAGTGTGATTCCTAATAGTGTTGTCCAGTTCCTCTCTCTTAGCTTGTGCGGTGATTGGAAAGGGTACATGAACATGTATGTCTTTCAATCTCATGAAATGTTGTATTATGAGTCCAGACAAATTTAGTGCAAAGCGGTTATTTAATTTGCTATTTTTACGTACAAGTTTTCTTTGAGAAATTAGTTTAATACCTATTTTGGACTTCATACGTAAGTGTCTAGCCTACTAATTGCTCCGTCTTCGATTATAGCTTAAGAAAACTTTCGATTATTTACTTACGTATTTAAAAGGTCAATTTTTATTTAAGTCAAATTGAACCCCCTCTTAGACTTTAGTTGGGACCTCAAAATACTTGGAGAGGTGGATGCCATGTCATAAATGTTGTATGAAGGATTTATATTTCTTGAATGTATTTTATTGTTGAAGTATTACTATGTAGCGTCTAACAAATGTAATACAAGGTACTTGACTTGAGAGTCGAAAAATACTGCAAAACAACAATAATTACGAAGAGCTAATAGTGTGATTCCTAATAGTGTTGTCCAGTTCCTCTCTCTTAGCTTGTGCGGTGATTGGAAAGGGTACATGAACATGTATGTCTTTCAATCTCATGAAATGTTGTATTATGAGTCCAGCAAATTAGTGCAAAGCGGTTATTTAATTTGCTATTTTTTATGTACGAGTTTTCTTTGAGAAATTAGTTTAATACCTATTTTGGACTTCATACTGTAAGTGTCTAGCCTACTAATTGCTCCGTCTTCGATTATAGCTTAAGAAAACTTTCGATTATTTACTTACGTATTTAAAAGGTCAATTTTTATTTAAGTCAAATTGACCCCCTCTTAGACTACTAGTTGGGACCTCGAAATACTTGGAGAGGTGGATGCCATGTCATAAATGTTGTATGAAGGATTTATATTTCTTGAATGTATTTTATTGTTGAAGTATTACTATGTAGCGTCTAACAAATGTAATACAAGGTACTTGACTTGAGAGGCTGAAAAAATACTTGCAAAACAACAATAATTACGAAGAGCTAATAGTGTGATTCCTAATAGTGTTGTCCAGTTCCTCTCTCTTAGCTTGTGCGGTGATTGGAAAGGGTACATGAACATGTATGTCTTTCAATCTCATGAAATGTTGTATTATGAGTCCGACAAATTAGTGCAAGCGGTTATTTAATTTGCTATTTTTTACGTACAAGTTTTTCTTTGAGAAATTAGTTTAATACCTATTTTGGACTTCATCTGTAAGTGTCTAGCCTACTAATTGCTCAGTCTTCGATTATAGCTTAAGAAAACTTTCGATTATTTACTTACGTATTTAAAAGGTCAATTTTTATTTAAGTCAAATTGACCCCCTCTTAGACACTAGTTGGGACCTCGAAATACTTGGAGAGGTGGATGCCATGTCATAAATGTTGTATGAAGGATTTATATTTCTTGAATGTATTTTATTGTTGAAGTATTACTATGTAGCGTCTAACAAATGTAATACAAGGTACTTGACTTCGAGAGGCGAAAAAATACTGCAAAAACAACAATAATTACGAAGAGCTAATAGTGTGATTCCTAATAGTGTTGTCCAGTTCCTCTCTCTTAGCTTGTGCGGTGATTGGAAAGGGTACATGAACATGTATGTCTTTCAATCTCATGAAATGTTGTATTATGAGTCCAGACAAATTAGTGCAAAGCGAGTTATTTAATTTGCTATTTTTTACGTAAATGTTTTCTTTGAGAAATTAGTTTAATACTTATTTTGGACTTCATACGTAAGCGTCTAGCCTACTAATTGCTCAGTCTTCGATTATAGCTTAAGAAAACTTTCGATTATTTACTTACGTATTTAAAAGGTCAATTTTTATTTAAGTCAAATTGACCCCCTCTTAGACTCTAGTTGGGACCTCAAAATTCTTGGAGAGGTGAATGCCATGTCATAAATGTTGTATGAAGGATTTATATTTACTGAATGTATTTTATTGTTGAAGTATTACTATGTAGCGTCTAACAAATGTAATACAAGGTACTTGACTTCGAGAGGCGAAAAAATACTACAAAACAACAATAATTACGAAGAGCTAATAGTGTGATTCCTAATAGTGTTGTCCAGTTCCTCTCTCTTAGCTTGTGCGGTGATTAGAAAGGGTACATGAACATGTATGTCTTTCAATCTCATGAAATGTTGTATTATGAGTCCAACAAATTAGTGCAAAGCGGTTATTTAATTTGCTATTTTTTACATACGAGTTTTCTTTGAGAAATTAGTTTAATACCTATTTTGGACTTCATACTGTAAGTGTCTAGCCTACTAATTGCTCAGTCTTCGATTATAGCTTAAGAAAACTTTCGATTATTTACTTACAGTATTTAAAAGGTCAATTTTTATTTAAGTCAAATTGACCCCCTCTTAGACTACTAGTTGGGACCTCGAAATACTTGGAGAGGTGGATGCCATGTCATAAATGTTGTATGAAGGATTTATATTTCTTGAATGTATTTTATTGTTGAAGTATTACTATGTAGCGTCTAACAAATGTAATACAAGGTACTTGACTTCGAGAGCTGAAAAAATACTGCAAAAACAACAATAATTACGAAGAGCTAATAGTGTGATTCCTAATAGTGTTGTCCGGTTCCTCTCTCTTAGCTTGTGCGGTGATTGGAAAGGGTACATGAACATGTATGTCTTTCAATCTCATGAAATGTTGTATTATGAGTCCGGCAAATTAGTGCAAGCGGTTATTTAATTTGCTATTTTTTACGTACAAGTTTTCTTTGAGAAAATTAGTTTAATACCTATTTTGGACTTCATACTGTAAGTGTCTAGCCTACTAATTGCTCAGTCTTCGATTATAGCTTAAGAAAACTTTCGATTATTTACTTACGTATTTAAAAGGTCAATTTTTATTTAAGTCAAATTGACCCCCTCTTAGACTACTAGTTGGGACCTCGAAAATACTTGGAGAGGTGGATGCCATGTCATAAATGTTGTATGAAGGATTTATATTTCTTGAATGTATTTTATTGTTGAAGTATTACTATGTAGCGTCTAACAAATGTAATACAAGGTACTTGACTTCGAGAGGCGAAAAAATACTGCAAAACAACAATAATTACGAAGAGCTAATAGTGTGATTCCTAATAGTGTTGTCCAGTTCCTCTCTCTTAGCTTGTGCGGTGATTGGAAAGGGTACATGAACATGTATGTCTTTCAATCTCATGAAATGTTGTATTATGAGTCCAGACAAATTAGTGCAAAGCGGTTATTTAATTTGCTATTTTTTACGTAAATGTTTTCTTTGAGAAATTAGTTTAATACTTATTTTGGACTTCATACTGTAAGTGTCTAGCCTACTAATTGCTCAGTCTTCGATTATAGCTTAAGAAAACTTTCGATTATTTACTTACGTATTTAAAAGGTCAATTTTTATTTAAGTCAAATTGACCCCCTCTTAGACTCTAGTTGGGACCTCAAAATTCTTGGAGAGGTGGATGCCATGTCATAAATGTTGTATGAAGGATTTATATTTCTTGAATGTATTTTATTGTTGAAGTATTACTATGTAGCGTCTAACAAATGTAATACAAGGTACTTGACTTCGAGAGGTGAAAAAATACTACAAAACAACAATAATTACGAAGAGCTAATAGTGTGATTCCTAATAGTGTTGTCCAGTTCCTCTCTCTTAGCTTGTGCGGTGATTGGAAAGGGTACATGAACATGTATGTCTTTCAATCTCATGAAATGTTGTATTATGAGTCCAGCAAATTAGTGCAAAGCGATTATTTAATTTGCTATTTTTTACATACGAGTTTTCTTTGAGAAAATTAGTTTAATACCTATTTTGGACTTCATCCGTAAGTGTCTAGCCTACTAATTGCTCAGTCTTCGATTATAGCTTAAGAAAACTTTCGATTATTTACTTACGTATTTAAAAGGTCAATTTTTATTTAAGTCAAATTGACCCCCTCTTAGACACTAGTTGGGACCTCGAAAATACTTGGAGAGGTGGATGCCATGTCATAAATGTTGTATGAAGGATTTATATTTACTTGAATGTATTTTATTGTTGAAGTATTACTATGTAGCGTCTAACAAATGTAATACAAGGTACTTGACTTCGAGAGACGAAAAAATACTGCAAAACAACAATAATTACGAAGAGCTAATAGTGATTCTAGTGTGATTCCTAATAGTGTTGTCCAGTTCCTCTCTCTTAGCTTGTGCGGTGATTGGAAAGGGTACATGAACATGTATGTCTTTCAATCTCATGAAATGTTGTATTATGAGTCCAGCAAATTAGTGCAAAGCGATTATTTAATTTGCTATTTTTTACGTAAATGTTTTCTTTGAGAAATTAGTTTAATACTTATTTTGGACTTCATCTGTAAGTGTCTAGCCTACTAATTGCTCAGTCTTCGATTATAGCTTAAGAAAACTTTCGATTATTTACTTACGTATTTAAAAGGTCAATTTTTATTTAAGTCAAATTGACCCCCTCTTAGACTACTAGTTGGGACCTCGAAAATACTTGGAGAGGTGGATGCCATGTCATAAATGTTGTATGAAGGATTTATATTTCTTGAATGTATTTTATTGTTGAAGTATTACTATGTAGCGTCTAACAAATGTAATACAAGGTACTTGACTTCGAGAGCTGAAAAATACTGCAAAAACAACAATAATTACGAAGAGCTAATAGTGTGATTCCTAATAGTGTTGTCCGGTTCCTCTCTCTTAGCTTGTGCGGTGATTGGAAAGGGTACATGAACATGTATGTCTTTCAATCTCATGAAATGTTGTATTATGAGTCCGGCAAATTAGTGCAAAGCGATTATTTAATTTGCTATTTTTTACGTAAATGTTTTCTTTGAGAAATTAGTTTAATACTTATTTTGGACTTCATACGTAAGCGTCTAGCCTACTAATTGCTCCGTCTTCGATTATAGCTTAAGAAAACTTTCGATTATTTACTACGTATTTAAAAGGTCAATTTTTATTTAAGTCAAATTGACCCCCTCTTAGACTCTAGTTGGGACCTCAAAATTCTTGGAGAGGTGAATGCCATGTCATAAATGTTGTATGAAGGATTTATATTTACTGAATGTATTTTATTGTTGAAGTATTACTATGTAGCGTCTAACAAATGTAATACAAGGTACTTGACTTGAGAGGTGAAAAATACTACAAAACAACAATAATTCGAAGAGCTAATAGTGTGATTCCTAATAGTGTTGTCCGAGTTCCTCTCTCTTAGCTTGTGCGGTGATTAGAAAGGGTACATGAACATGTATGTCTTTCAATCTCATGAAATGTTGTATTATGAGTCCAGACAAATTAGTGCAAGCGAGTTATTTAATTTGCTATTTTTACATACGAGTTTTCTTTGAGAAATTAGTTTAATACCTATTTTGGACTTCATACGTAAGTGTCTAGCCTACTAATTGCTCAGTCTTCGATTATAGCTTAAGAAAACTTTCGATTATTTACTTACGTATTTAAAAGGTCAATTTTTATTTAAGCCAAATTGACCCCCTCTTAGACTACTAGTTGGGAGGGACCTCGAAAATACTTGGAGAGGTGGATGCCATGTCATAAATGTTGTATGAAGGATTTATATTTACTGAATGTATTTTATTGTTGAAGTATTACTATGTAGCGTCTAACAAATGTAATACAAGTTACTTGACTTCGAGAGACTGAAAAATACTGCAAAACAACAATAATTTTGAAGAGCTAATAGTGTGATTCCTAATAGTGTTGTCCAGTTCCTCTCTCTTAGCTTGTGCAGTGATTGGAAAGGGTACATGAACATGTATGTCTTTCAATCTCATGAAATGTTGTATTATGAGTCCAGCAAATTAGTGCAAACGAGTTATTTAATTTGCTATTTTTTTACATGCAAGTTTTCTTTGAGAAATTAGTTTAATACCTATTTTGGACTTCATCTGTAAGTGTCTAGCCTACTAATTGCTCCGTCTTCTGATTATAGCTTAAGAAAACTTTCGATTATTTACTTCTGTATTTAAAAGGTCAATTTTTATTTAAGTCAAATTGACCCCCTCTTAGACACTAGTTGGGACCTCGAAATACTTGGAGAGGTGGATGCCATGTCATAAATGTTGTATGAAGGATTTATATTTACTGAATGTATTTTATTGTTGAAGTATTACTATGTAGCGTCTAACAAATGTAATACAAGGTACTTGACTTGAGAGGTGAAAAAATACTGCAAAACAACAATAATTCTGAAGAGCTAATAGTGTGATTCCTAATAGTATTGTCCAGTTCCTCTCTCTTAGCTTGTGCAGTGATTGGAAAGGGTACATGAACATGTATGTCTTTCAATCTCATGAAATGTTGTATTATGAGTCCAGCAAATTAGTGCAAACAGTTATTTAATTTGCTATTTTTCTGTAAATGTTTTCTTTGAGAAATTAGTTTAATACTTATTTTGGACTTCATCTGTAAGCGTCTAGCCTACTAATTGCTCCGTCTTCTGATTATAGCTTAAGAAAACTTTCGATTATTTACTTCTGTATTTAAAAGGTCAATTTTTATTTAAGTCAAATTGACCCCCTCTTAGACACTAGTTGGGACCTCGAAATACTTGGAGAGGTGGATGCCATGTCATAAATGTTGTATGAAGGATTTATATTTACTGAATGTATTTTATTGATGAAGTATTACTATGTAGCGTCTAACAAATGTAATACAAGGTACTTGACTTCGAGAGACGAAAAATACTTGCAAAACAACAATAATTACGAAGAGCTAATAGTGTGATTCCTAATAGTGTTGTCAGTTCCTCTCTCTTAGCTTGTGCGGTGATTGGAAAGGGTACATGAACATGTATGTCTTTCAATCTCATGAAATGTTGTATTATGAGTCCAACAAATTAGTGCAAAGCGATTTATTTAATTTGCTATTTTTTACGTACTGAGTTTTCTTTGAGAAATTAGTTTAATACCTATTTTGGACTTCATACTGTAGCGTCTAGCCTACTAATTGCTCCGTCTTCTGATTATAGCTTAAGAAAACTTTCGATTATTTACTTCTGTATTTAAAAGGTCAATTTTTATTTAAGTCAAATTGACCCCCTCTTAGACTCTAGTTGGGACCTCAAAATTCTTGGAGAGGTGAATGCCATGTCATAAATGTTGTATGAAGGATTTATATTTACTGAATGTATTTTATTGTTGAAGTATTACTATGTAGCGTCTAACAAATGTAATACAAGGTACTTGACTTCGAGAGACTGAAAAATACTACAAAACAACAATAATTCTGAAGAGCTAATAGTGTGATTCCTAATAGTGTTGTCCAGTTCCTCTCTCTTAGCTTGTGCAGTGATTGGAAAGGGTACATGAACATGTATGTCTTTCAATCTCATGAAATGTTGTATTATGAGTCCAGCAAATTAGTGCAAACGAGTTATTTAATTTGCTATTTTTTACATACGAGTTTTCTTTGAGAAATTAGTTTAATACCTATTTTGGACTTCATCCGTAAGTGTCTAGCCTACTAATTGCTCAGTCTTCGATTATAGCTTAAGAAAACTTTCGATTATTTACTTACGTATTTAAAAGGTCAATTTTTATTTAAGTCAAATTGACCCCCTCTTAGACACTAGTTGGGACCTCGAAAATACTTGGAGAGGTGGATGCCATGTCATAAATGTTGTATGAAGGATTTATATTTCTTGAATGTATTTTATTGTTGAAGTATTACTATGTAGCGTCTAACAAATGTAATACAAGGTACTTGACTTCGAGAGGCGAAAAATGCTGCAAAACAACAATAATTCGAAGAGCTAATAGTGTGATTCCTAATAGTGTTGTCCAGTTCCTCTCTCTTAGCTTGTGCAGTGATTGGAAAGGGTACATGAACATGTATGTCTTTCAATCTCATGAAATGTTGTATTATGAGTCCAGCAAATTAGTGCAAACAGTTATTTAATTTGCTATTTTTCTGTAAATGTTTTCTTTGAGAAATTAGTTTAATACTTATTTTGGACTTCATCACGTAAGTGTCTAGCCTACTAATTGCTCCGTCTTCGATTATAGCTTAAGAAAACTTTCGATTATTTACTTCTGTATTTAAAAGGTCAATTTTTATTTAAGTCAAATTGACCCCCTCTTAGACTCTAGTTGGGACCTCAAAATTCTTGGAGAGGTGAATGCCTTGTCATAAATGTTGTATGAAGGATTTATATTTACTGAATGTATTTTATTGTTGAAGTATTACTATGTAGCGTCTAACAAATGTAATACAAGGTACTTGACTTCGAGAGGCGAAAAAATGCTGCAAAACAACAATAATTACGAAGAGCTAAGAGTGTGATTCCTAATAGTGTTGTCCGAGTTCCTCTCTCTTAGCTTGTGCAGTGATTGGAAAGGGTACATGAACATGTATGTCTTTCAATCTCATGAAATGTTGTATTATGAGTCCAGCAAATTAGTGCAAACAGTTATTTAATTTGCTATTTTTCTGTAAATGTTTTCTTTGAGAAATTAGTTTAATACTTATTTTGGACTTCATCTGTAAGCGTCTAGCCTACTAATTGCTCCGTCTTCTTATTATAGCTTAAGAAAACTTTCGATTATTTACTTCTGTATATAAAAGGTCAATTTTTATTTAAGTCAAATTGACCCCCTCTTAGACTCTAGTTGGGACCTCAAAATTCTTGGAGAGGTGAATGCCTTGTCATAAATGTTGTATGAAGGATTTATATTTACTGAATGTATTTTATTGTTGAAGTATTACTATGTAGCATCTAACAAATGTAATACAAGGTACTTGACTTCGAGAGACTGAAAAATACTGCAAAACAACAATAATTCTGAAGAGCTAATAGTGTGATTCCTAATAGTGTTGTCCAGTTCCTCTCTCTTAGCTTGTGCAGTGATTGGAAAGGGTACATGAACATGTATGTCTTTCAATCTCATGAAATGTTGTATTATGAGTCCAGCAAATTAGTGCAAACGGTTATTTAATTTGCTATTTTTTACGTACAAATGTTTTCTTTGAGAAATTAGTTTAATACCTATTTTGGACTTCATCCGTAAGTGTCTAGCCTACTAATTGCTCCGTCTTCGATTATAGCTTAAGAAAACTTTCGATTATTTACTTACGTATTTAAAAGGTCAATTTTTATTTAAGTCAAATTGAACCCCCTCTTAGACACTAGTTGGGACCTCAAAATACTTGGAGAGGTGGATGCCATGTCATAAATGTTGTATGAAGGATTTATATTTCTTGAATGTATTTTATTGTTGAAGTATTACTATGTAGCGTCTAACAAATGTAATACAAGGTACTTGACTTCGAGAGGCGAAAAATACTGCAAAACAACAATAATTACGAAGAGCTAATAGTGTGATTCCTAATAGTGTTGTCCAGTTCCTCTCTCTTAGCTTGTGCAGTAATTGGAAAGGGTACATGAACATGTATGTCTTTCAATCTCATGAAATGTTGTATTATGAGTCCAGCAAATTAGTGCAAACAGTTATTTAATTTGCTATTTTTCTGTAAATATTTTCTTTGAGAAATTAGTTTAATACTTATTTTGGACTTCATCACGTAAGTGTCTAGCCTACTAATTGCTCCGTCTTCGATTATAGCTTAAGAAAACTTTCGATTATTTATACGTATTTAAAAGGTCAATATTTATTTAAGTCAAATTGACCCCCTCTTAGACTCTAGTTGGGACCTCAAAATTCATGGAGAGGTGAATGCCTTGTCATAAATGTTGTATGAAGGATTTATATTTACTGAATGTATTTTATTGTTGAAGTATTACTATGTAGCATCTAACAAATGTAATACAAGGTACTTGACTTCGAGAGACTGAAAAATACTGCAAAACAACAATAATTCTGAAGAGCTAATAGTGTGATTCCTAATAGTGTTGTCCAGTTCCTCTCTCTTAGCTTGTGCAGTGATTGGAAAGGGTACATGAACATGTATGTCTTTCAATCTCATGAAATGTTGTATTATGAGTCCAGACAAATTAGTGCAAACAGATTATTTAATTTGCTATTTTTACGTACATGTTTTCTTTGAGAAATTAGTTTAATACCTATTTTGGACTTCATACTGTAAGTGTCTAGCCTACTAATTGCTCCGTCTTCGATTATAGCTTAAGAAAACTTTCGATTATTTACTACGTATTTAAAAGGTCAATTTTTATTTAAGTCAAATTGACCCCCTCTTAGACTCTAGTTGGGACCTCAAAATACTTGGAGAGGTGGATGCCTTGTCATAAATGTTGTATGAAGGATTTATATTTGCTGAATGTATTTTATTGTTGAAGTATTACTATGTAGCGTCTAACAAATGTAATACAAGGTACTTGACTTGAGAGACTGAAAAATACTGCAAAACAACAATAATTACGAAGAGCTAATAGTGTGATTCCTAATAGTGTTGTCCAGTTCCTCTCTCTTAGCTTGTGCAGTGATTGGAAAGGGTACATGAACATGTATGTCTTTCAATCTCATGAAATGTTGTATTATGAGTCCAGCAAATTAGTGCAAACAGTTATTTAATTTGCTATTTTTTACGTACAAGTTTTCTTTGAGAAATTAGTTTAATACCTATTTTGGACTTCATACTGTAAGTGTCTAGCCTACTAATTGCTCAGTCTTCGATTATAGCTTAAGAAAACTTTCGATTATTTACTTCTGTATTTAAAAGGTCAATTTTTATTTAAGTCAAATTGAACCCCTCTTAGACTCTAGTTGGGACCTCAAAATACTTGGAGAGGTGGATGCCTTGTCATAAATGTTGTATGAAGGATTTATATTTACTGAATGTATTTTATTGTTGAAGTATTACTATGTAGCGTCTAACAAATGTAATACAAGGTACTTGACTTCGAGAGACTGAAAAATACTGCAAAACAACAATAATTCTGAAGAGCTTATAGTGTGATTCCTAATAGTGTTGTCCAGTTCCTCTCTCTTAGCTTGTGCAGTGATTAGAAAGGGTACATGAACATGTATGTCTTTCAATCTCATGAAATGTTGTATTATGAGTCCAGCAAATTAGTGCAAACAGTTATTTAATTTGCTATTTTTCTGTACGAGTTTTCTTTGAGAAATTAGTTTAATACCTATTTTGGACTTCATCTGTAAGTGTCTAGCCTACTAATTGCTCCGTCTTCTGATTATAGCTTAAGAAAACTTTCGATTATTTACTTCTGTATTTAAATGGTCAATTTTTATTTAAGTCAAATTGAACCCCTCTTAGACTCTAGTTGGGACCTCAAAATACTTGGAGAGGTGGATGCCTTGTCATAAATGTTGTATGAAGGATTTATATTTGCTGAATGTATTTTATTGTTGAAGTATTACTATAAAGCGTCTAACAAATGTAATACAAGGTACTTGACTTCGAGAGACTGAAAAATACTGCAAAACAACAATAATTCTGAAGAGCTAATAGTGTGATTCCTAATAGTGTTGTCCAGTTCCTCTCTCTTAGCTTGTGCAGTGATTGGAAAGGGTACATGAACATGTATGTCTTTCAATCTCATGAAATGTTGTATTATGAGTCCAGCAAATTAGTGCAAACGAGTTATTTAATTTGCTATTTTTTCATGTACAAGTTTTCTTTGAGAAATTAGTTTAATACCTATTTTGGACTTCATCTGTAAGTGTCTAGCCTACTAATTCCTCCGTCTTCTGATTATAGCTTAAGAAAACTTTCGATTATTTACTTCTGTATTTAAAAGGTCAATTTTTATTTAAGTCAAATTGAACCCCTCTTAGACTCTAGTTGGGACCTCAAAATACTTGGAGAGGTGGATGCCTTGTCATAAATGTTGTATGAAGGATTTATATTTGCTGAATGTATTTTATTGTTGAAGTATTACTATGAAGCGTCTAACAAATGTAATACAAGGTACTTGACTTCGAGAGACTGAAAAATACTGCAAAACAACAATAATTCTGAAGAGCTAATAGTGTGATTCCTAATAGTGTTGTCCAGTTCCTCTCTCTTAGCTTGTGCAGTGATTAGAAAGGGTACATGAACATGTATGTCTTTCAATCTCATGAAATGTTGTATTATGAGTCCAGCAAATTAGTGCAAACAGTTATTTAATTTGCTATTTTTCTGTACGAGTTTTCTTTGAGAAATTAGTTTAATACCTATTTTGGACTTCATCTGTAAGTGTCTAGCCTACTAATTGCTGCGTCTTCTAATTATAGCTTAAGAAAACTTTCGATTATTTACTTCTGTATTTAAAAGGTCAATTTTTATTTAAGTCAAATTGAACCCCTCTTAGACTCTAGTTGGGACCTCAAAATACTTGGAGAGGTGGATGCCTTGTCATAAATGTTGTATGAAGGATTTATATTTACTGAATGTATTTTATTGTTGAAGTATTACTATGTAGCGTCTAACAAATGTAATACAAGGTACTTGACTTCGAGAGACTGAAAAATACTGCAAAACAACAATAATTCTGAAGAGCTAATAGTGTGATTCCTAATAGTGTTGTCCAGTTCCTCTCTCTTAGCTTGTGCGAGTGATTGGAAAGGGTACATGAACATGTATGTCTTTCAATCTCATGAAATGTTGTATTATGAGTCCAGACAAATTAGTGCAAACGAGTTATTTAATTTGCTATTTTTTACGTACAAGTTTTCTTTGAGAAATTAGTTTAATACCTATTTTGGACTACATCACGTAAGTGTCTAGCCTACTAATTGCTCCGTCTTCGATTATAGCTTAAGAAAACTTTCGATTATTTACTTACGTATTTAAAAGGTCAATTTTTATTTAAGTCAAATTGACCCCTCTTAGACTCTAGTTGGGACCTCAAAATACTTGGAGAGGTGGATGCCTTGTCATAAATGTTGTATGAAGGATTTATATTTACTGAATGTATTTTATTGTTGAAGTATTACTATGTAGCGTCTAACA
Organism: Rauvolfia tetraphylla; assembly: GCA_030512225.1. Lineage (NCBI taxonomy): Eukaryota > Viridiplantae > Streptophyta > Magnoliopsida > Gentianales > Apocynaceae > Rauvolfia > Rauvolfia tetraphylla. The sequence continues at coordinate 1,924,224 of JAJQKT010000063.1, read as the reverse complement.
AATGTAATACAAGGTACTTGACTTCGAGAGACTGAAAAATACTGCAAAACAACAATAATTCTGAAGAGCTTATAGTGTGATTCCTAATAGTGTTGTCCAGTTCCTCTCTCTTAGCTTGTGCAGTGATTAGAAAGGGTACATGAACATGTATGTCTTTCAATCTCATGAAATGTTGTATTATGAGTCCAGCAAATTAGTGCAAATAGTTATTTAATTTGCTATTTTTCTGTACGAGTTTTCTTTGAGAAATTAGTTTAATACCTATTTTGGACTTCATCTGTAAGTGTCTAGCCTACTAATTGCTTCGTCTTCTAATTATAGCTTAAGAAAACTTTCGATTATTTACTTCTGTATTTAAAAGGTCAATTTTTATTTAAGCCAAATTGACCCCCTTTTAGACACTAGTTGGGACCTCGAAATACTTGGAGAGGTGGATGCCATGTCATAAATGTTGTATGAAGGATTTATATTTACTGAATGTATTTTATTGTTGAAGTATTACTATGTAGCGTCTAACAAATGTAATACAAGTTACTTGACTTCGAGAGACTAAAAAATACTGCAAAACAACAATAATTCTGAAGAGCTAATAGTGCGATTCCTAATAGTGTTGTCCAGTTCCTCTCTCTTAGCTTGTGCAGTGATTGGAAAGGGTACATGAACATGTATGTCTTTCAATCTCATGAAATGTTGTATTATGAGTCCAGCAAATTAGTGCAAACAGTTATTTAATTTGCTATTTTTTACATACCCGAGTTTTCTTTGAGAAATTAGTTTAATACCTATTTTGGACTTCATCTGTAAGTGTCTAGCCTACTAATTCCTCCGTCTTCTGATTATAGCTTAAGAAAACTTTCGATTATTTACTTCTGTATTTAAAAGGTCAATTTTTATTTAAGTCAAATTGAACCCCTCTTAGACTCTAGTTGGGACCTCAAAATACTTGGAGAGGTGGATGCCTTGTCATAAATGTTGTATGAAGGATTTATATTTACTGAATGTATTTTATTGTTGAAGTATTACTATGTAGCGTCTAACAAATCTAATACAAGGTACTTGACTTCGAGAGACTGAAAAATACTGCAAAACAACAATAATTCTGAAGAGCTAATAGTGTGATTCCTAATAGTGTTGTCCAGTTCCTCTCTCTTAGCTTGTGCAGTGATTAGAAAGGGTACATGAACATGTATGTCTTTCAATCTCATGAAATGTTGTATTATGAGTCCGAGCAAATTAGTGCAAAGCGAGTTATTTAATTTGCTATTTTTTACATACGAGTTTTCTTTGAGAAATTAGTTTAATACCTATTTTGGACTTCATCCGTAAGTGTCTAGCCTACTAATTGCTCCGTCTTCGATTATAGCTTAAGAAAACTTTCGATTATTTACTTACGTATTTAAAAGGTCAATTTTTTATTTAAGTCAAATTGAACCCCCTCTTAGACTCTAGTTGGGACCTCAAAATACTTGGAGAGGTGGATGCCTTGTCATAAATGTTGTATGAAGGATTTATATTTGCTGAATGTATTTTATTGTTGAAGTATTACTATGTAGCGTCTAACAAATGTAATACAAGGTACTTGACTTCGAGAGACTGAAAAATACTGCAAAACAACAATAATTCTGAAGAGCTTATAGTGTGATTCCTAATAGTGTTGTCCAGTTCCTCTCTCTTAGCTTGTGCAGTGATTAGAAAGGGTACATGAACATGTATGTCTTTCAATCTCATGAAATGTTGTATTATGAGTCCAGACAAATTAGTGCAAACAATTATTTAATTTGCTATTTTTTTACATACGAGTTTTCTTTGAGAAATTAGTTTAATACCTATTTTGGACTTCATCTGTAAGTGTCTAGCCTACTAATTGCTCCGTCTTCTGATTATAGCTTAAGAAAACTTTCGATTATTTACTTCTGTATTTAAAAGGTCAATTTTTATTTAAGTCAAATTGAACCCCTCTTAGACTCTAGTTGGGACCTCGAAAATACTTGGAGAGGTGGATGCCTTGTCATAAATGTTGTATGAAGGATTTATATTTCTTGAATGTATTTTATTGTTGAAGTATTACTATGTAGCGTCTAACAAATGTAATACAAGGTACTTGACTTCGAGAGACGAAAAAATACTGCAAAACAACAATAATTACGAAGAGCTAATAGTGTGATTCCTAATAGTGTTGTCCGATTCCTCTCTCTTAGCTTGTGCAGTGATTGGAAAGGGTACATGAACATGTATGTCTTTCAATCTCATGAAATGTTGTATTATGAGTCCAGCAAATTAGTGCAAAGCAGGTTATTTAATTTGCTATTTTTTACATATCGAGTTTTCTTTGAGAAATTAGTTTAATACCTATTTTGGACTTCATACTATAAGTGTCTAGCCTACTAATTGCTCCGTCTTCTGATTATAGCTTAAGAAAACTTTCGATTATTTACTTCTGTATTTAAATGGTCAATTTTTATTTAAGTCAAATTGAACCCCTCTTAGACTCTAGTTGGGACCTCAAAATACTTGGAGAGGTGGATGCCTTGTCATAAATGTTGTATGAAGGATTTATATTTGCTGAATGTATTTTATTGTTGAAGTATTACTATGTAGCGTCTAACAAATGTAATACAAGGTACTTGACTTCGAGAGACTGAAAAATACTGCAAAACAACAATAATTCTGAAGAGCTAATAGTGTGATTCCTAATAGTGTTGTCCAGTTCCTCTCTCTTAGCTTGTGCAGTGATTGGAAAGGGTACATGAACATGTATGTCTTTCAATCTCATGAAATGTTGTATTATGAGTCCAGCAAATTAGTGCAAACAGTTATTTAATTTGCTATTTTTCTGTACAAGTTTTCTTTGAGAAATTAGTTTAATACCTATTTTGGACTTCATCACGTAAGTGTCTAGCCTACTAATTGCTCCGTCTTCCGATTATAGCTTAAGAAAACTTTCGATTATTTACTTACGTATTTAAAAGGTCAATTTTTATTTAAGTCAAATTGACCCCCTCTTAGACTCTAGTTGGGACCTCAAAATACTTGGAGAGGTGGATGCCTTGTCATAAATGTTGTATGAAGGATTTATATTTACTGAATGTATTTTATTGTTGAAGTATTACTATGTAGCGTCTAACAAATGTAATACAAGGTACTTGACTTCGAGAGACTGAAAAATACTGCAAAACAACAATAATTCTGAAGAGCTAATAGTGTGATTCCTAATAGTGTTGTCCAGTTCCTCTCTCTTAGCTTGTGCAGTGATTAGAAAGGGTACATGAACATGTATGTCTTTCAATCTCATGAAATGTTGTATTATGAGTCCAGCAAATTAGTGCAAACAGTTATTTAATTTGCTATTTTTCTGTAAATGTTTTCTTTGAGAAATTAGTTTAATACCTATTTTGGACTTCATCTGTAAGTGTCTAGCCTACTAATTGCTTTGCGTCTTCTAATTATAGCTTAAGAAAACTTTCGATTATTTACTTACGTATTTAAAAAGGTCAATTTTTATTTAAGCCAAATTGACCCCCTCTTAGACACTAGTTGGGACCTCGAAATACTTGGAGAGGTGGATGCCATGTCATAAATGTTGTATGAAGGATTTATATTTACTGAATGTATTTTATTGTTGAAGTATTACTATGTAGCGTCTAACAAATGTAATACAAGTTACTTGACTTCGAGAGACTAAAAAATACTTGCAAAACAACAATAATTACGAAGAGCTAATAGTGCGATTCCTAATAGTGTTGTCCGGTTCCTCTCTCTTAGCTTGTGCAGTGATTGGAAAGGGTACATGAACATGTATGTCTTTCAATCTCATGAAATGTTGTATTATGAGTCCAGCAAATTAGTGCAAACGAGTTATTTAATTTGCTATTTTTACGTCACGAGTTTTCTTTGAGAAATTAGTTTAATACCTATTTTGGACTTCATCCAGTAAGTGTCTAGCCTACTAATTCCTCCGTCTTCGATTATAGCTTAAGAAAACTTTCGATTATTTACTACGTATTTAAAAGGTCAATTTTTTATTTAAGTCAAATTGAACCCCTCTTAGACTCTAGTTGGGACCTCAAAATACTTGGAGAGGTGGATGCCTTGTCATAAATGTTGTATGAAGGATTTATATTTACTGAATGTATTTTATTGTTGAAGTATTACTATGTAGCGTCTAACAAATGTAATACAAGGTACTTGACTTCGAGAGACTGAAAATACTTGCAAAAACAACAATAATTACGAAGAGCTTATAGTGTGATTCCTAATAGTGTTGTCCAGTTCCTCTCTCTTAGCTTGTGCAGTGATTAGAAAGGGTACATGAACATGTATGTCTTTCAATCTCATGAAATGTTGTATTATGAGTCCAGCAAATTAGTGCAAACAGTTTTTTAATTTGCTATTTTTTTACATACGAGTTTTCTTTGAGAAATTAGTTTAATACCTATTTTGGACTTCATCTGTAAGTGTCTAGCCTACTAATTGCTTCGTCTTCTAATTATAGCTTAAGAAAACTTTCGATTATTTACTTCTGTATTTAAAAGGTCAATTTTTATTTAAGTCAAATTGACCCCCTCTTAGACACTAGTTGGGACCTCGAAATACTTGGAGAGGTGGATGCCATGTCATAAATGTTTTATGAAGGATTTATATTTCTTGAATGTATTTTATTGTTGAAGTATTACTATGTAGCGTCTAACAAATGTAATACAAGGTACTTGACTTCGAGAGACTGAAAAATACTGCAAAACAACAATAATTCTGAAGAGCTAATAGTGTGATTCCTAATAGTGTTGTCCAGTTCCTCTCTCTTAGCTTGTGCAGTGATTAGAAAGGGTACATGAACATGTATGTCTTTCAATCTCATGAAATGTTGTATTATGAGTCCAGCAAATTAGTGCAAACAGTTATTTAATTTGCTATTTTTCTGTACGAGTTTTCTTTGAGAAATTAGTTTAATACCTATTTTGGACTTCATCTGTAAGTGTCTAGCCTACTAATTGCTTCGTCTTCTAATTATAGCTTAAGAAAACTTTCGATTATTTACTTCTGTATTTAAAAGGTCAATTTTTATTTAAGTCAAATTGACCCCCTCTTAGACACTAGTTGGGACCTCGAAATACTTGGAGAGGTGGATGCCATGTCATAAATGTTTTATGAAGGATTTATATTTACTGAATGTATTTTATTGTTGAAGTATTACTATGTAGCGTCTAACAAATGTAATACAAGTTACTTGACTTCGAGAGACTGAAAAATACTGCAAAACAACAATAATTCTGAAGAGCTAATAGTGTGATTCCTAATAGTGTTGTCCAGTTCCTCTCTCTTAGCTTGTGCAGTGATTGGAAAGGGTACATGAACATGTATGTCTTTCAATCTCATGAAATGTTGTATTATGAGTCCAGCAAATTAGTGCAAACAGTTATTTAATTTGCTATTTTTCTGCACGAGTTTTCTTTGAGAAATTAGTTTAATACCTATTTTGGACTTCATCTGTAAGTGTCTAGCCTACTAATTGCTTCGTCTTCTAATTATAGCTTAAGAAAACTTTCGATTATTTACTTCTGTATTTAAAAGGTCAATTTTTATTTAAGCCAAATTGACCCCCTCTTACACACTAGTTGGGACCTCGAAATACTTGGAGAGGTGGATGCCATGTCATAAATGTTGTATGAAGGATTTATATTTACTGAATGTATTTTATTGTTGAAGTATTACTATGTAGCGTCTAACAAATGTAATACAAGTTACTTGACTTCGAGAGACTGAAAAATACTGCAAAACAACAATAATTCTGAAGAGCTAATAGTGTGATTCCTAATAGTGTTGTCCAGTTCCTCTCTCTTAGCTTGTGCAGTGATTGGAAAGGGTACATGAACATGTATGTCTTTCAATCTCATGAAATGTTGTATTATGAGTCCAAAGCAAATTAGTGCAAACGAGTTATTTAATTTGCTATTTTTTACGTACGAGTTTTCTTTGAGAAATTAGTTTAATACCTATTTTGGACTTCATCCTGTAAGTTGTCTAGCCTACTAATTGCTCCGTCTTCTGATTATAGCTTAAGAAAACTTTCGATTATTTACTTCTGTATTTAAAAGGTCAATTTTTATTTAAGCCAAATTGACCCCCTCTTAGACACTAGTTGGGACCTCGAAATACTTGGAGAGGTGGATGCCATGTCATAAATGTTGTATGAAGGATTTATATTTACTGAATGTATTTTATTGTTGAAGTATTACTATGTAGCGTCTAACAAATGTAATACAAGTTACTTGACTTCGAGAGACTGAAAAATACTGCAAAACAACAATAATTCTGAAGAGCTAATAGTGTGATTCCTAATAGTGTTGTCCAGTTCCTCTCTCTTAGCTTGTGCAGTGATTGGAAAGGGTACATGAACATGTATGTCTTTCAATCTCATGAAATGTTGTATTATGAGTCCAGCAAATTAGTGCAAACAGTTATTTAATTTGCTATTTTTCTGTACGAGTTTTCTTTGAGAAATTAGTTTAATACCTATTTTGGACTTTATCTGTAAGTGTCTAGCCTACTAATTGCTCCGTCTTCTAATTATAGCTTAAGAAAACTTTCGATTATTTACTTCTGTATTTAAAAGGTCAATTTTTATTTAAGTCAAATTGACCCCCTCTTAGACACTAGTTGGGACCTCGAAATACTTGGAGAGGTGGATGCCATGTCATAAATGTTTTATGAAGGATTTATATTTACTGAATGTATTTTATTGTTGAAGTATTACTATGTAGCGTCTAACAAATGTAATACAAGGTACTTGACTTCGAGAGACTGAAAAATACTGCAAAACAACAATAATTCTGAAGAGCTAATAGTGTGATTCCTAATAGTGTTGTCCAGTTCCTCTCTCTTAGCTTGTGCAGTGATTGGAAAGGGTACATGAACATGTATGTCTTTCAATCTCATGAAATGTTGTATTATGAGTCCAGCAAATTAGTGCAAACAGTTATTTAATTTGCTATTTTTCTGTACGAGTTTTCTTTGAGAAATTAGTTTAATACCTATTTTGGACTTCATCTGTAAGTGTCTAGCCTACTAATTGCTCCGTCTTCTGATTATAGCTTAAGAAAACTTTCCATTATTTACTTCTGTATTTAAAAGGTCAATTTTTATTTAAGTCAAATTGAACCCCTCTTAAACTCTAGTTGGGACCTCAAAATACTTGGAGAGGTTCATGCCTTGTCATAAATGTTGTATGAAGGATTTAAATTTACTGAATGTATTTTATTTTTGAAGTATTACTATGTAGCGTCTAACAAATGTAATACAAGGTACTTGACTTCGAGAGATTGAAAAATACTGCAAAACAACAATAATTCTGAAGAGCTAATAGTGTGATTCCTAATAGTGTTGTCCAGTTCCTCTCTCTTAGCTTGTGCAGTGATTGGAAAGGGTACATGAACATGTATGTCTTTCAATCTCATGAAATGTTGTATTATGAGTCCAGCAAATTAGTGCAAACAGTTATTTAATTTGCTATTTTTCTGTACGAGTTTTCTTTGAGAAATTAGATTAATACCTATTTTGGACTTCATCTGTAAGTGTCTAGCCTACTAATTGCTCCGTCTTCTGATTATAGCTTAAGAAAACTTTCGATTATTTACTTCTGTATTTAAAAGGTCAATTTTTATTTAAGTCAAATTGACCCCCTCTTAGACACTAGTTGGGACCTCGAAATACTTGGAGAGGTGGATGCCATGTCATAAATGTTGTATGAAGGATTTATATTTACTGAATGTATTTTATTGTTGAAGTATTACTATGTAGCGTCTAACAAATGTAATACAAGGTACTTGACTTCGAGAGATTGAAAAATACTGCAAAACAACAATAATTCTGAAGAGCTAATAGTGTGATTCCTAATAGTGTTGTCCAGTTCCTCTCTCTTAGCTTGTGCAGTGATTGGAAAGGGTACATGAACATGTATGTCTTTCAATCTCATGAAATGTTGTATTATGAGTCCAGCAAATTAGTGCAAACAGTTATTTAATTTGCTATTTTTTCTTTACCGATTTTCTTTGAGAAATTAGTTTAATACCTATTTTGGACTTCATCCGTAAGTGTCTAGCCTACTAATTGCTCCGTCTTCGATTATAGCTTAAGAAAACTTTCCATTATTTACTACGTATTTAAAAGGTCAATTTTTATTTAAGTCAAATTGAACCCCTCTTAGACTCTAGTTGGGACCTCAAAATACTTGGAGAGGTTGATGCCTTGTCATAAATGTTGTATGAAGGATTTAAATTTACTGAATGTATTTTATTTTTGAAGTATTACTATGTAGCGTCTAACAAATGTAATACAAGGTACTTGACTTCGAGAGATTGAAAAATACTGCAAAACAACAATAATTCTGAAGAGCTAATAGTGTGATTCCTAATAGTGTTGTCCAGTTCCTCTCTCTTAGCTTGTGCAGTGATTAGAAAGGGTACATGAACATGTATGTCTTTCAATCTCATGAAATGTTGTATTATGAGTCCAGAAAATTAGTGCAAACAGTTATTTAATTTGCTATTTTTCTGTACGAGTTTTCTTTGAGAAATTAGATTAATACCTATTTTTGGACTTCATCCGTAAGTGTCTAGCCTACTAATTGCTCCGTCTTCTGATTATAGCTTAAGAAAACTTTCGATTATTTACTTCTGTATTTAAAAGGTCAATTTTTATTTAAGCCAAATTGACCCCCTCTTAGACACTAGTTGGGACCTCGAAATACTTGGAGAGGTGGATGCCATGTCATAAATGTTGTATGAAGGATTTATATTTACTGAATGTATTTTATTGTTGAAGTATTACTATGTAGCGTCTAACAAATGTAATACAAGGTACTTGACTTCGAGAGACTGAAAAATACTGCAAAACAACAATAATTCTGAAGAGCTAATAGTGTGATTCCTAATAGTGTTGTCCAGTTCCTCTCTCTTAGCTTGTGCAGTGATTGGAAAGGGTACATGAACATGTATGTCTTTCAATCTCATGAAATGTTGTATTATGAGTCCAGCAAATTAGTGCAAACAGTTATTTAATTTGCTATTTTTCTGTACAAGTTTTCTTTGAGAAATTAGATTAATACCTATTTTGGACTTCATCTGTAAGTGTCTAGCCTACTAATTGCTCCGTCTTCTGATTATAGCTTAAGAAAACTTTCGATTATTTACTTCTGTATTTAAAAGGTCAATTTTTATTTAAGTCAAATTGACCCCCTCTTAGACACTAGTTGGGACCTCGAAATACTTGGAGAGGTGGATGCCATGTCATAAATGTTGTATGAAGGATTTATATTTACTGAATGTATTTTATTGTTGAAGTATTACTATGTAGCGTCTAACAAATGTAATACAAGGTACTTGACTTCGAGAGACTGAAAAATACTGCAAAACAACAATAATTCTGAAGAGCTAATAGTGTGATTCCTAATAGTGTTGTCCAGTTCCTCTCTCTTAGCTTGTGCAGTGATTGGAAAGGGTACATGAACATGTATGTCTTTCAATCTCATGAAATGTTGTATTATGAGTCCAGCAAATTAGTGCAAACAGTTATTTAATTTGCTATTTTTCTGTACGAGTTTTCTTTGAGAAATTAGTTTAATACCTATTTTGGACTTCAACTATAAGTGTCTAGCCTACTAATTGCTCCGTCTTCTGATTATAGCTTAAGAAAACTTTCGATTATTTACTTCTGTATTTAAAAGGTCAATTTTTATTTAAGTCAAATTGAACCCCTCTTAGACTCTAGTTGGGAACTCAAAATACTTGGAGAGGTGGATGCCTTGTCATAAATGTTGTATGAAGGATTTATATTTACTGAATGTATTTTATTGTTGAAGTATTACTATGTAGCGTCTAACAAATGTAATACAAGGTACTTGACTTCGAGAGACTGAAAAATACTGCAAAACAACAATAATTCTGAAGAGCTTATAGTGTGATTCCTAATAGTGTTGTCCAGTTCCTCTCTCTTAGCTTGTGCAGTGATTAGAAAGGGTACATGAACATGTATGTCTTTCAATCTCATGAAATGTTGTATTATGAGTCCAGCAAATTAGTGCAAACAGTTATTTAATTTGCTATTTTTCTGTACGAGTTTTCTTTGAGAAATTAGTTTAATACCTATTTTTGACTTCATCTGTAAGTGTCTAGCCTACTAATTGCTTCGTCTTCTAATTATAGCTTAAGAAAACTTTCGATTATTTACTTCTGTATTTAAAAGGTCAATTTTTATTTAAGCCAAATTGACCCCCTTTTAGACTCTAGTTGGGACCTCAAAATACTTGGAGAGGTGGATGCCTTGTCATAAATGTTGTATGAAGGATTTATATTTACTGAATGTATTTTATTGTTGAAGTATTACTATGTAGCGTCTAACAAATGTAATACAAGGTACTTGACTTTGAGAGACTGAAAAATACTGCAAAACAACAATAATTCTGAAGAGCTTATAGTGTGATTCCTAATAGTGTTGTCCAGTTCCTCTCTCTTAGCTTGTGCAGTGATTGGAAAGGGTACATGAACATGTATGTCTTTCAATCTCATGAAATGTTGTATTATGAGTCCAGCAAATTAGTGCAAACAGTTATTTAATTTGCTATTTTTCTGTACGAGTTTTCTTTGAGAAATTAGTTTAATACCTATTTTGGACTTCAACTATAAGTGTCTAGCCTACTAATTGCTCCGTCTTCTGATTATAGCTTAAGAAAACTTTCGATTATTTACTTCTGTATTTAAAAGGTCAATTTTTATTTAAGTCAAATTGAACCCCTCTTAGACTCTAGTTGGGACCTCAAAATACTTGGAGAGGTGGATGCCTTGTCATAAATGTTGTATGAAGGATTTATATTTACTGAATGTATTTTATTGTTGAAGTATTACTATGTAGCGTCTAACAAATGTAATACAAGGTACTTGACTTCGAGAGACTGAAAAATACAGCAAAACAACAATAATTCTGAAGAGCTTATAGTGTGATTCCTAATAGTGTTGTCCAGTTCCTCTCTCTTAGCTTGTGCAGTGATTGGAAAGGGTACATGAACATGTATGTCTTTCAATCTCATGAAATGTTGTATTATGAGTCCAGCAAATTAGTGCAAACAGTTATTTAATTTGCTATTTTTCTGTACAAGTTTTCTTTGAGAAATTAGATTAATACCTATTTTGGACTTCATCTGTAAGTGTCTAGCCTACTAATTGCTCCGTCTTCTGATTATAGCTTAAGAAAACTTTCGATTATTTACTTCTGTATTTAAAAGGTCAATTTTTATTTAAGTCAAATTGACCCCCTCTTAGACACTAGTTGGGACCTCGAAATACTTGGAGAGGTGGATGCCATGTCATAAATGTTGTATGAAGGATTTATATTTACTGAATGTATTTTATTGTTGAAGTATTACTACGTAGCGTCTAACAAATGTAATACAAGGTACTTGACTTCGAGAAACTGAAAAATACTGCAAAACAACAATAATTCTGAAGAGCTAATAGTGTGATTCCTAATAGTGTTGTCCAGTTCCTCTCTCTTAGCTTGTGCAGTGATTGGAAAGGGTACATGAACATGTATGTCTTTCAATCTCATGAAATGTTGTATTATGAGTCCAGCAAATTAGTGCAAACAGTTATTTAATTTGCTATTTTTCTGTACAAGTTTTCTTTGAGAAATTAGATTAATACCTATTTTGGACTTCATCTGTAAGTGTCTAGCCTACTAATTGCTCCGTCTTCTGATTATAGCTTAAGAAAACTTTCGATTATTTACTTCTGTATTTAAAAGGTCAATTTTTATTTAAGTCAAATTGACCCCCTCTTAGACACTAGTTGGGACCTCGAAATACTTGGAGAGGTGGATGCCATGTCATAAATGTTGTATGAAGGATTTATATTTACTGAATGTATTTTATTGTTGAAGTATTACTATGTAGCGTCTAACAAATGTAATACAAGGTACTTGACTTCGAGAGATCGAAAAATACTGCAAAACAACAATAATTCGAAGAGCTAATAGTGTGATTCCTAATAGTGTTGTCCAGTTCCTCTCTCTTAGCTTGTGCGAGTGATTGGAAAGGGTACATGAACATGTATGTCTTTCAATCTCATGAAATGTTGTATTATGAGTCCCGACAAATTAGTGCAAACGGTTATTTAATTTGCTATTTTTCTGTAAATGTTTTCTTTGAGAAATTAGTTTAATACCTATTTTGGACTTCATCTGTAAGTGTCTAGCCTACTAATTGCTCCGTCTTCTGATTATAGCTTAAGAAAACTTTCGATTATTTACTTCTGTATTTAAAAGGTCAATTTTTATTTAAGTCAAATTGACCCCCTCTTAGACTCTAGTTGGGACCTCGAAAATACTTGGAGAGGTGGATGCCATGTCATAAATGTTGTATGAAGGATTTATATTTACTTGAATGTATTTTATTGTTGAAGTATTACTATGTAGCGTCTAACAAATGTAATACAAGGTACTTGACTTCGAGAGGCGAAAAATACTGCAAAACAACAATAATTTCGAAGAGCTAATAGTGTGATTCCTAATAGTGTTGTCCAGTTCCTCTCTCTTAGCTTGTGCAGTGATTGGAAAGGGTACATGAACATGTATGTCTTTCAATCTCATGAAATGTTGTATTATGAGTCCAGCAAATTAGTGCAAACAGTTATTTAATTTGCTATTTTTCTGTACAAGTTTTCTTTGAGAAATTAGATTAATACCTATTTTGGACTTCATCTGTAAGCGTCTAGCCTACTAATTGCTCCGTCTTCTGATTATAGCTTAAGAAAACTTTCGATTATTTACTTCTGTATTTAAAAGGTCAATTTTTATTTAAGCCAAATTGACCCCTCTTAGACACTAGTTGGGACCTCGAAATACTTGGAGAGGTGGATGCCATGTCATAAATGTTGTATGAAGGATTTATATTTACTGAATGTATTTTATTGTTGAAGTATTACTATGTAGCGTCTAACAAATGTAATACAAGGTACTTGACTTCGAGAGACTGAAAAATACTGCAAAACAACAATAATTCTGAAGAGCTTATAGTGTGATTCCTAATAGTGTTGTCCAGTTCCTCTCTCTTAGCTTGTGCAGTGATTAGAAAGGGTACATGAACATGTATGTCTTTCAATCTCATGAAATGTTGTATTATGAGTCCAGACAAATTAGTGCAAACGAGTTATTTAATTTGCTATTTTTTACATATGAGTTTTCTTTGAGAAATTAGTTTAATACCTATTTTTGGACTTCATCTGTAAGTGTCTAGCCTACTAATTGCTTCGTCTTCTAATTATAGCTTAAGAAAACTTTCGATTATTTACTTCTGTATTTAAAAGGTCAATTTTTATTTAAGCCAAATTGACCCCCTCTTAGACACTAGTTGGGACCTCGAAATACTTGGAGAGGTGGATGCCATGTCATAAATGTTGTATGAAGGATTTATATTTACTGAATGTATTTTATTGTTGAAGTATTACTATGTAGCGTCTAACAAATGTAATACAAGGTACTTGACTTCGAGAGACTCGAAAAATACTTGCAAAACAACAATAATTCTGAAGAGCTAATAGTGTGATTCCTAATAGTGTTGTCCAGCTTCCTCTCTTTTAGCTTGTGCGAGTGATTGGAAAGGGTACATGAACATGTATGTCTTTCAATCTCATGAAATGTTGTATTATGAGTCCAAAGCAAATTAGTGCAAACGAGTTATTTAATTTGCTATTTTTTTACATACGAGTTTTCTTTGAGAAATTAGTTTAATACCTATTTTGGACTTCAACTATAAGTGTCTAGCCTACTAATTGCTCCGTCTTCGATTATAGCTTAAGAAAACTTTCGATTATTTACTTACGTATTTAAAAGGTCAATTTTTATTTAAGTCAAATTGAACCCCTCTTAGACTCTAGTTGGGACCTCAAAATACTTGGAGAGGTGGATGCCTTGTCATAAATGTTGTATGAAGGATTTATATTTACTGAATGTATTTTATTGTTGAAGTATTACTATGTAGCGTCTAACAAATGTAATACAAGGTACTTGACTTCGAGAGACTGAAAAATACTGCAAAACAACAATAATTCTGAAGAGCTAATAGTGTGATTCCTAATAGTGTTGTCCAGTTCCTCTCTCTTAGCTTGTGCGATGATTGGAAAGGGTACATGAACATGTATGTCTTTCAATCTCATGAAATGTTGTATTATGAGTCCAAAGCAAATTAGTGCAAACAGTTATTTAATTTGCTATTTTTCACGTACAAGTTTTCTTTGAGAAATTAGATTAATACCTATTTTGGACTTCATCCGTAAGTGTCTAGCCTACTAATTGCTCTCAGTCTTCGATTATAGCTTAAGAAAACTTTCGATTATTTACTTCACGTATTTAAAAGGTCAATTTTTATTTAAGTCAAATTGACCCCCTCTTAGACACTAGTTGGGACCTCGAAATACTTGGAGAGGTGGATGCCATGTCATAAATGTTGTATGAAGGATTTATATTTACTGAATGTATTTTATTGTTGAAGTATTACTATGTAGCGTCTAACAAATGTAATACAAGGTACTTGACTTCGAGAGACTGAAAAATACTGCAAAACAACAATAATTCTGAAGAGCTAATAGTGTGATTCCTAATAGTGTTGTCCAGTTCCTCTCTCTTAGCTTGTGCAGTGATTGGAAAGGGTACATGAACATGTATGTCTTTCAATCTCATGAAATGTTGTATTATGAGTCCAGCAAATTAGTGCAAACAGTTATTTAATTTGCTATTTTTCTGTAAATGTTTTCTTTGAGAAATTAGTTTAATACCTCTTTTGGACTTCATCTGTAAGTGTCTAGCCTACTAATTGCTCCGTCTTCTGATTATAGCTTAAGAAAACTTTCGATTATTTACTTCTGTATTTAAAAGGTCAATTTTTATTTAAGTCAAATTGACCCCCTCTTAGACTCTAGTTGGGACCTCAAAATTCTTGGAGAGGTGAATGCCTTGTCATAAATGTTGTATGAAGGATTTATATTTACTGAATGTATTTTATTGTTGAAGTATTACTATGTAGCATCTAACAAATGTAATACAAGGTACTTGACTTCGAGAGACTGAAAAATACTGCAAAACAACAATAATTCTGAAGAGCTAATAGTGTGATTCCTAATAGTGTTGTCTAGTTCCTCTCTCTTAGCTTGTGCAGTGATTGGAAAGGGTACATGAACATGTATGTCTTTCAATCTCATGAAATGTTGTATTATGAGTCCAGCAAATTAGTGCAAACAGTTATTTAATTTGCTATTTTTCTGTACGAGTTTTCTTTGAGAAATTAGTTTAATACCTATTTTGGACTTCATCTGTAAGTGTCTAGCCTACTAATTGCTCCGTCTTCTGATTATAGCTTAAGAAAACTTTCGATTATTTACTTCTGTATTTAAAAGGTCAATTTTTATTTAAGTCAAATTGAACCCCTCTTAGACTCTAGTTGGGACCTCAAAATACTTGGAGAGGTGGATGCCTTGTCATAAATGTTGTATGAAGGGTTTATATTTACTGAATGTATTTTATTGTTGAAGTATTACTTTGTAGCGTCTAACAAATGTAATACAAGGTACTTGACTTCGAGAGACTGAAAAATACTGCAAAACAACAATAATTCTGAAGAGCTAATAGTGTGATTCCTAATAGTGTTGTCCAGTTCCTCTCTCTTAGCTTGTGCAGTGATTGGAAAGGGTACATGAACATGTATGTCTTTCAATCTCATGAAATGTTGTATTATGAGTCCAGCAAATTAGTGCAAACAGTTATTTAATTTGCTATTTTTCTGTACGAGTTTTCTTTGAGAAATTAGTTTAATACCTATTTTGGACTTCATCTGTAAGTGTCTAGCCTACTAATTGCTCCGTCTTCTGATTATAGCTTAAGAAAACTTTCGATTATTTACTTCTGTATTTAAAAGGTCAATTTTTATTTAAGTCAAATTGAAACATTTTATTACAGGTAACATTACAACAAAAACATTATTATTTGAACATTCATCACACGAAATACTCAAAATAGGTAGCCATCCAGCAGTAACAACTCGTGATCTTCAGATAGCAGCACTTTCAGGAGAAAATTTCCCTTTTCTTGTTTGCTGGATTGCTTTCGCAGCTGGAAATGGAGGTGGAATCGTTTGTTCAAGAACAAAGAAGTTCTCTGGATCAACTCTACCTTTAACAATTGCCAGACGTTTGAAATTGTCTTTCTTGAAATACTTGACTCCCCAGCTCCTAGCTTCTGCGTAAGTACCTCCATAAACATCGTTTACTCCTAAGTCGAAATCTCGGAAATTCGAAAACGCACCCCTTGGATTTTTTAACACATGAGGAGTCATGTATCTGTAAAACCTTCTTATCCAGTGAACCTGCTTTTTTGCTGTTTCCATATCGTCCTCGTCCCATTCCATCATGTACTCGATATCGTACAAAATGCCTTTTCTGAATGGGAACGGTGTTGCATCTTCAGGTATTGCGTTCATTATCCCACCATGAGGAAACATGACCATGGAGAAATTCTCATTCTCCGAACAATTTCTCCATATCTCATTTATCGCTTTACGACTCAAAGGTTCTGTGACAAAGTCAGATTTAGATTTGAAATGAGTCCTGAAGATCGGTATTGGTTTTCTATCTCTAAGAGCTTCTTCGGGTGTTCCTTTTGGATAGTAGAAGTACATGGCAGCATCAATCCAACTCATTTCTCTGTAATCTTCTTCTGTCAACTTGAGTTCAGGGAAGCTTGCATTCAAGGTCTCAAAGAGCTCTTCAGCTGTTCCCAGGAACACTGAGCTGAATCTGACTTTGGTTGTCCCGTTCCTTTTTGATATTTCGATCCTCATTCGTAAACTTTCGTTCATGCTGGAGCAGGCTAATTGGGATTTCTCAATCAGGTCTATGCCCCCTTCCTCCAAGCTCCTAGATGTGTTGAAAGCGGTGACAATCCGTGGGATAGCTACAAGCTGAACTTTCCAGGCCACAACGATCCCGAAACTCGCAGCACCTCCTCCTCTAATGGCCCAAAACAGATCTTCTCCCATTGATTTTCTGTCAAGAATTTGACCATTAACGTCAACAAGGAGAGCATCAACCACATTATCAGCAGCTAATCCATATTTTCTTGTCAAATAACCAATTCCACCACCACTGATGAGCCCGCTAACTCCAACAGATGGACAAATTCCACCTGTAAAGCCGTAGTCTTGCGTTTTATTATTTATCCAGTAATAGACTTGGCCGTTGGTGGCTCCGCCCTGAATCCATGCAGTTTTGTTTCCACTTCCAACATCAACAGTGACTAATGTGAGGTTTACAAGATCAACAAGGATAAATGGAACACAATAAGGCGAAGTATAGGACATGCCCTCGTAGTCATGGCCGCCACTTCGGACTCTAACTTGTACTCCAATTTTTTTGGCGCACAAAATTGATGTTTGGACATGAGAGTAATTTAGTGGAGTGATTATGGCAAGTGGTTTTGGGTTCGAATGGTTCAGAAGTCTTAGGTTTTGAATAGTATATTCGTAGATTGGTTCGTAGGAGGGATCGCTTGGGAAATGCAAGATAGTATCATTGGAAATACATTTACGGAGACTATCAGGGACAGATTGAGAATAAGACGGCAATACTAGAAGAAAGTAGCAAATCAGACAAAGAAATATTGAAACTTTTGACGCCATCGTTTTTTGTTAACAGAAGAAAGCAACGAAAGACTGGAAGAAGAAGAAGATGAAAGAAGATGAGATGGTACTCACTTGAATGGCAAATGCATTATTCTTGTGCATTTTTATAGGCAATGAAGGCTCCAATTATCCAAATGTTCGTATGACGATTAGGATTATGGCTTTAAGAAAATAAAAAGTAGAAACACAACAAGAAAATAATAATTTTAATGCATGTTTTGCTTAATGCCACGACTGCTATCTGCTATTGTTTATTGTTCAAGTTAGAATTTTTTTTCCCCCTGAATTATATGGCAGTTACAGCACAAGAAATTTTGTGCATTGCAGTTCGGTCTTATTTTTGAAACTATTGATTCTGTATTGCAGAAATAAGCTTCTGAAATATATATTCTAAAAGAAATTAGGACTCATTAAAAAAGATAAGCTTCTGAAATATATATATTATTACCTGAGAACTGTTTTGCTCTTGTTTTCCAACATTGAATATGTCTAAAATTGTTGTGTTTGTGTTTGTTTTAGCAGGTTTCTAACTCTGCGAGCACAGATTGTTTCTTTTTTCCAGCATGTATGACTCAACTTGCTAGGATAAACGACTCTTCTCTAACTCAGAGGCATATATTGCTTGATGCATAACCCATGAGAATTTGGAGTCTAAATCTGATTTGCAAACTTGTTGCACTCTGTTCTAAACTAGTAATTCAAGTAAAGATATCAACTTTATCAATATTGTGTACTTCAGCATCTCGGCGCGAGAACTGCAAAAAGCTCTCTATTTCTTCTTTCTCTTTTAAAAGAAGTCTCTCCAGCCTCTGCATCCTCTGCATCGGCAGCTTCCTACCGCCCGTATTGCTGGTCTTCACCGGACTTTGGATCTCGGTCGAATAATTTCTTTTTATTTGTTCTTCGCCACTATATTTTTTTTGTTTTGCCTACAATGCGTTATAGTCTTCTGTTCGAGTTTTGTTCCTCAAGATCTTCAATTCTTACCCCGAATCAGATTTGGACCTTCTCTCTGTTTTTCATCTCATTTTTAAGTGATTTTTAAGACTGGTATTACGTCCGAAATCATATAAATCTCTGTTCAAGTGATGATATAGAGATGGATTTTCGTGTAGTTGGTGCTCGAGGGTGGAAGAGACCGTACAAAGAAAGAAGATCGTAATGTGTTCTATCTTATTTTATTTTTTGTTTATGTTATTTACTTAGAGTTAAAGGGTTATAATATTCTCTAGTACCATGGCTTATGGATATGCGAGAACAAAGTTTATTTAATTATTAATGGTAATAAAAGTTGGATTGAATTTAGAAATTCAAGTGACAGCCGTGGTGATGTATTATAAAACAGATTTTAAACGTAGTAGTTATACTATCAAAAAGGGAAAAAAAAAAGAATGTAGCAGTTGCGGTGAACCGTACGTAGTTGTTGAATTAATTGTTTTCTTCTCTATGTCTCCATATTAGGGGGGAAGAAGTCTGTCATTATTGGAAATGCAAATGCAATGGACACAATATCAAAGATGACTATCATCTTCTGCTTAATTTCTACACTCAAAAGTGAATGATGTGATCCTCCGTCGAGCGCTCAAGTCTTTTAACTTGTACTTTGAGAAATTAAAAATTAAATCTTAATAAGTTGAAAAAGTATGAATGATGTGATGCTCCTTGTCGATGAAATAATTGAGCCATAAAGTCTTTAACTCCGAGTGTAAGAAATTAAAAATTAAATCTTAATAAGTTTAAAAAGTGTAAATGATATGATTTTCTCTTTTCGATTTTCATTTAACATCTTTAGAACAAACATTCAAAACTGGATTTTTACAATAAATTTTTCTGTATAAGAACTTTACTAATTGACCGAACAAAGCGTCAATTTATTTCCCCAAAAACGTTCTTTTCCTTTTCTTCTTCGTGATGTGTTGGCCAAACTGAGACTCAAACATAATCTTTAAAGTTCCATAGACGGCTTTAGCCACATTTTTGCAGCACATCTAGAAAATGCTGTTAAGGTTACAATCTTCTCATTTTAATAATTAATAAAATATGTATGAGTAATTTAATAAAATTTGTTGAGTATTTTGAAAAGACAATCATATCAAGACACCAAAATACAAAATTCAAGACACGTACTGTTAAAAATAAGAATTGAAGAATTCAATCCAATGCTGAGAACTGAAACAAAGAAGAATGACTGATAATGTCAATCAATTGATGAACTCAACAAGCAGAACTTGATCAACAAAAAAAAGCTGAGCTCGATAGAGCTATAGAGCAGGAAAAATTAGAAAGAGAAATATTGCATTAGAAGAAAATTGTGAATTGAATTCTCTAAGTCTGTACAAGGCTGGCAAGGTTTATTTATACAAATCAAACACTCCTTCTTTACACTACATAAATAACCGACTTATACATAAACTTGGTCCATGTCAGTAAACTCATTAACCGACTCCAGAAAACATATCCAATTGGCTAATTCATTTTGCTTAGCTGGCAAATAGCTGTGGTGTTTGTTCTGTTCTTGGCATCTCAGCTTCATCATCTGAATGTAGCTCAATTCAGCTCAGTTCAGCTCCAACAGCTTGCATTACGTGTGCATATAGCTCAATACAGCTCAATGCAGCTCAATGCCTGCATGCATGTATTTCATTCATCAATCTGCATCAAACTGCTACTGCATTGCTGCTTAGCATCAATATCCTCTGTAATCTTCAATACCCCCGCAATATGGACTGGGATATATATTCTGCAAACCAAGACTAGCAAGCAAATGAGAGAACTGAGGGAAAGGCAAAGCCTTGGAGAAGATCTCAGCCAGTTGAAGAGCAAAAGAAATTGGAAGAGGTTTAACCAGTCCAGATTGATATTTTTCTCGAGTAAATTGACAATCAAGCTCAATGTGTT
Organism: Rauvolfia tetraphylla; assembly: GCA_030512225.1. Taxonomy (NCBI): domain Eukaryota; kingdom Viridiplantae; phylum Streptophyta; class Magnoliopsida; order Gentianales; family Apocynaceae; genus Rauvolfia; species Rauvolfia tetraphylla. The sequence continues at coordinate 1,903,613 of JAJQKT010000063.1, read as the reverse complement.
TAGTTCTTTCATGAAACACATGATTTTCCACAATATGAACAGCTGCCTGATTATCACAATAAAGTGGAACAACACAAGAAAAAGGAACATGAAGATCTTGTAGAATGTAAGATAGCCATTGCAACTCACAAACTGCATGAGCCAAGGCTTCTGGACACCGTGGATTGCTTCTTAGATTTCCAAGAAATCAATGCACCTCCTAAAAAGAAACAGAAACCAGTAACAGACCTCCTGGTCTCTATGCAGCCTGCCCAATCAGAATCTGCAAATACCTTTAACTGTAAATCAGATACTGCTGGGAAAAATAAACCTTGGCCTGGAGCTTTCTTCAAATATCTCAAGACTCTATGTGCAGCCTTTAAATGATTCATAGTAGGCTTGTCAAGAAATTTACTTAGTTGTTGAACCACAACACAAATATCAGGCCGTGTGATAGTTAGGTATAACAGCTTTCCAATAAGGCTCCTGTAAGTAGTGTGTTTAGACAAACTAGCTGAATCATTATGCTCTAATTTAACATGAGCTTCCATTGGAGTAGCTACTGGTTTACTACCCAAGAATCCAAATTCTGCTAACACATCCAGAGTGTACTTCCTCTGAGACAAATTCAACCCTTTGCTACTTCTGGCCACTTCCAATCCCAAAAAAATATTTCAATTCTCCCAAGTCTTTGATTTTGAATTGAGCATGCAGAAAATCTTTGACACCTCTAATGGCATCTAAATCATTGCTGGTAAGTACAATATCATCCACATAAACCAGTAATGCAAAAAAGACTGTCATCTGCTTTCACAAACAAAGAGTAATCACTCTTAGACTGAGTAAAACCAAGACTAAGCAATGCTGAAGTTAGTTTGGCATTCCACTGTCTACTAGCTTGTTTAAGTCCATAGAGTGATTTGTTTAGCTTGCATACCACTGATTTATTTCCAGCATCAAAACCAGGGGAAAGAACCATATAAACTTCTTCTTCAAGATCACCATGTAAGAATGCATTATTGACATCACATTGATGTAAAAACCAACCATTCGCCACTGCAACAGATAGCACTGTTCTGATAGTAGTCATTTTCGCCACTGGTGAAAATGTCTCAATATAATCCACACCTAACTGCTGAGTATAACCCTTAGCTACCAACCTGGCCTTGTGCCTTTCCACAGTACCATTAGAATGAAATTTAGTTTTGTATACCCACTTACAACCTATAGGATGTTTTCCAGGGGGTAAAGAAACCAGAGACCATGTATTTGTACTTTCAAGGGCTTCAATCTCCTTTCTCATTGCTTCCTGCCAAACTGGAATTTTTGCTGCTTCCTCAGAACATTTGGGTTCAATATTCAATGAAACATTCAATGCAAAGGATTTGTAAGCAGGAGATAGCAAATCATAAGAAAGGACTTTAGCAAGAGTATGTGGTGTAGTAAGAATTGTATTGCAGACAAAATCTTTAAGATAGGTTGGTGCAGTTTTAGATCTTTGAGATCTTCTGAGAACAGGATTATCAACTGAAGATGCTGGAAGTCTAATGTTATCAGAAGTTATATCAACATCTATTGGTATTGAAGTTGTGAATTCTTGAGAGGAAGTGGAAAAAGGAACAGAAGGGCTTACAGAATTAGTGGTATCTGAATTAGAATTTCCAGAAGATTGATCAATGAAAGGAAAGGCATCTTTATAGAAAGTAACATTTCTAGACACAAAGATAGACCTTGAAGTCCAGTCTAGAAGTATATAGCCCTTGCTGGTAGAAGAATAACCTAATAAGACAGCTTTTTTGGATCTGGGATCAAATTTCAATCTGCCTTGTTCCAGAGTGGAAGCAAAAGCTAAACAACCAAAAACTCTAAGATTGATAAATGAAGGATCTCTACCATAAAGAATGGAAAAAGGTGTTTTAGTGTGTAATATGGGTGTAGGAATTCTGTTTATTAGATAAACAGCATGCTGGACACAAAATTCCCAGTAAGAGATAGGAAGGTTAGACTGTAATTTTAAAGTTCTACCAACATTCAAAATATGCTGATGCTTTCTTTCAACTAATCCATTCTGCTGTGGTGTTTCAACACATGAAGTCTGATGAATAATGCAAAGGATTTGAAAAAAGATAGGCATATGAATTTCAGAACCATTGTCTGTTCTGATTATTTGAACAGGCTTGAAGAATTGGGTTGAAACAAAAGTGCAGAAATCCTGAACAAGTTTTCTAACTTCTGATTTATCTCTCATCAAAAAAATCCAGGTATAACGGCTGAAATCATCAACAATGCTCAAGAAATATTTATGTCTGTATACAGTTTCATGCTTATAAGGACCCCAAATATCCATGTGAAGAATTTCAAAACATCTGGATGTAGTAGATTCTTTCAAAGGAAAAGAGAGTTTCTTTTGTTTTGCTAAAGGACAGACAGTACATTTGCAATTACTTGGTATAGAAACATCAGGCAAAAGATCTTTCAGTAATTGGAACCTCTGATCAGAAGGATGTCCTAATCTAAAATGCCAATTGACATTTTTGGCAGAAACAGAACTGGAATGAAAAACAGCAGAAGAATTAGAAGTAAAAGCATCAGAAACTTGATTTGGTGGAAAAGAGTCAGGAAGTTGATGTCTTGTAACATCAGAAGTGGCTTCAAAATGATATAAACCATTGCAGCATTCAGCTAAACCAATCTTCTTCAGGGTGATATTGTCCTGTATAAGACAACCAGCAGAATGAAAAAGAATATTGCAATGATTCTGTTGAATCAACTTATCAATTGGATTAGATTGTACTTGAAGGAAGGAACATAAAGAACATCAAGTAACTGTAATTTGTCAGAAAGAATAACATGGCCTTTATGAGTAACAGATAGTGTTTGGTTATTTGGCAGTTTGACAAACACATTCTGGATAGGAGTCAAAGAAGTAAAAAATGTCAAAGAACATACTATATGATCTGTAGCTCCTGAATCCAAAATCCAATGCTTTGTGGTTCCACAAGAAATTATACCTGTGTAATTCAATGGCTGATCAAAATTAGCTGACAGAACAGTTGCCTGATTGACTCCATGTGATTGACTAGGACCAACTTCTGCACTTTGCAACTGTATATTCTTAAGCATATGCATCAGACTAGCATACTGCTCCTGAGTAATTCCTGCAGTTGAAAATTCTGCAACTTCTGCATTATTCATACCACTGGTTTGATTAACAACAACATTCTTTCTTGGAGAAATACCAACACCATATCTTCTAGTATCTGCATTTACACCACTATTGAAACCTCCTTCTCTGATCCTGAACTTAAAATTTGGAGGATATCCATGCTTCTTGTAACATTTATCCACTGTATGTCCTGACTTACCACAAAATGTACATATAACACTTTTCTGGCCAAAATTCCTTCTGTTATTTCCTACTACAACATTCACCTCATAATAAGAATTTCCACCAGAACGAGAATGAGCATTCTCTTTGTTCACAAATGCAGTTTGCATTTCCTGGTTGATTGGTTTACCCATAGGCTGAGACAACATCACTTGCACTTCTTGACTTTGATTAGAATTGTAATTCAGCTGTCTTTCATGTTTAATAGCCATAGAGAACACTTGGCTGACCAGAGGTAAAGGTTCCATAACAAGAACTTGTGATTTGATACTATTAAATTGATCATTCAAGCCTTTCAAGAATCTAATCACACACTCTGTATCATAATATTCTCTCATTTGTTTAATTGCTCCACACTTACAGCTAGGCTCACAAATGCACTTAGGTAATGGTCTTAAAATTGACAATTCATCCCAAAGAATCTTCAAATGAGTATAGTATTCATTTACGGTTTTATTTCCTTGTCTCACATTGTGGATGTCTTCTATACGATCAGATAGGTGATAAGAATCACCACTAGAGTATCTATCATACAGATCATCCCAAACCTCTTTTGCAGTATCTAACCACATCACACTTTGTGCTATAACTGTGTCCATAGAATTCACAAGCCAATAGAGCACAATTGTATTTACCTGCTTCCACAAAGTGAAATTCCTTGAACTCCTCGGTTGTGGCTCAATTGAACCATCAACAAAGCCTAGTTTATTCTTGGAGATCAGTACCATCTTCATTGCACGACTCCAAGAATGATAATTCTTTTCTGTAAGTACAGGTTGTACCAGTGGTTGAGTTGTATTCTCATTGGGATTGAGATACATAGGATTAGTTGGAATTGGCTCAACATGTGCCGCCATTGTTGTCCCAGCAAACTTTCACGAGTAAAACATAAAATGTTCAAGAAGAACAACAACTGATCAATTGCAATCAGCAACAAACTGAATGCGATTAACAAAAAGAAGGAAATTTAGCAACAGAGGCAAAAGTTATGCTCTGATACCATGTTAAAAATAAGAATTGATGAATTCAATCCAATGCTGAGAACTGAAACAAAGAAGAATGACTGATAATGTCAATCAATTGATGAACTCAACAAGCAGAACTTGATCAACAAAAAAAAGCTGAGCTCGATAGAGCTATAGAGCAGGAAAAATTAGAAAGAGAAATATTGCATTGGAAGAAAATTGTGAATTGAATTCTCTAAGTCTGTACAAGGCTGGCAAGGTTTATTTATACAAATCAAACACTCCTTCTTTACACTACATAAATAACCGACTTATACATAAACTTGGTCCATGTCAGCAAACTCATTAACCGACTCCAGAAAACATATCCAATTGGCTAATTCATTTTGCTTAGCTGGCAAATAGCTGTGGTGTTTGTTCTGTTCTTGGTATCTCAATTTCATCATCTGAATGTAGCTCAATTCAGCTCAGTTCAGCTCCAACAACTTGCATTACGTGTGCATATAGCTCAATACATCTTAATGCAGCTCAATGCCTGCATGCATGTATTTCATTCATCAATATGCTTCAAACTGCTGTTGCATTGCTGCTTAGCATCAATATCCTCTGTCAAGCTGCTGCTGCATTGCTGCTTAGCATCAATATCCTCTGTAATCTTCAATACGTACTTTAAAAGGGTATATCTTTTAGAATTCTTTCAAGAATACGTTAGATATAACAAGTTTCTCAAATGTTTCTCAAAACTGCATCTAAAAGAATTTCAAAATGTGACAAAGTGCTTTTGACTCTGATCAAATCTATTACTGAGCTATCAGTCCAAAACATTTAATTGACTAACTGTTCCAAAATTTTAGAATCTCAGGTCGAGTTAGGTTAACAATGAAAATTGACTATACCGTTGACATTGTGTTAGCATAACTTCTTAGTTTGCCAAAATAAGTTTTTCAAACATGCTAGTTTTACTTTTTCAAGACTTGATATTTCCATATTCTTTGAGAAAGGATGATTTTTGAAAAAGTGATTTTTTTTTGGAAAAATGTTGATTGAAGCATCATATGACTATACTATCTTTCTTCTGTTCAAAGGGCTTTATATACATAAGCCTTTCCGCTCAAGTTTTCTCAAGAGATTGAAGATAGATAGAAGTATTCTATCAAAAGTTGTGAAGTACAAAGTGCGAGTTGAACAAGTGTGCACACTCTAAAGAGGCAAGCAGAAGTTGCAATCTTTACCTTCATCTCTTTAATAGAGTCAAGTATCGTTAAGCTTGAGTGTGAGTGAAACGAGGAGGTTTCACTTGTGAGATAGTTGCATGAACTAGCAGTGAGATAATTGTGAGATCTATTTAAAAATAGTACGTACAATTTGACAATTTTAGAGAGTGAAATATAGAGTTGTATGATTTGGTCTTCACCGTTAAAGAGATTGAGTTAACAAAAATGCTTGAGATGGAATTTCCAAAGAGTGGACATAAGCATGTTATTGAACCACTATAAAAGTTCTCATTTCCAATTTATTTTTTGCTTTGCTTTGCTTTGAATATTTGCTCAATTTATCTTGTGTATATTTTCATTCTAACAAACATCTCTTGTACAATAACGATCTAGTTCAAAGTACATATCCATATTATAGAAAGTTGTGCTGACACTATGTTCTATTCGTGACATTAACTTTACATAGGACAAACTATTTTTTGAGCAAAAATTAATTTGATAACTTTATTAGAAAAATACTTTTGATCTCTTTTGGACTATGCAATAATTAATTAGGCTACTTGAGCATGTATGTTCTTCAATCTCATGGAAATTTGTACTCTAAGTCTAGTAAATTATTGCAGACAGTTATTTATGCCACTATCTTTTTGTGCAAGTTTACTTTCAGAAATTGGCTTGATACTTAGTTTAGACTTCAACTTTTAGTGTCTACTTTGCTAATAGTTTTGTCTTCTAATTCTAACTAAAAAAATCTTTTGATTATTTATTTTTGTATTTAAAAGGTCAAATTTTATTAAAGTCCAATTCACCCCCCTGTTGACACTTCTTGGATTCTACAAATGGTATCAAAGCTAGTGTCTTTTGTCCAATGGTTCCAAAACCTAAAGAGGTTCGACAGCTAGTACGTTCGATGTTGCTAGTTATGATACCATTTGTGGCTCAAACTATTTCTATTGAAAAATTAAGATGAGATGTCTTATGTTGTCCATAGGAATAGAATGCTAGAAAGTTATCAATCATAGGAATAGAAAGCTAGAAAGTTATCAATAGTCCTATCATTCCAACAAATATTGTTGAGGATGTAAAGTTGTCAAGCTAAAGTTTGAATAATCTGAAGTTGACAAGAAAAACATTCAAATCAATGCCAAAACATTGAATATTCTTTACTATGCCCTTGATGTGAATTAATATAACAAGATCTCTACTTGCAAATCGGCTTAAAAGCTTGGGATAAATTTGAGGTTACTTATAAAGAAACTAATCAGATTAAAGAATATATGATAAATATATTATGGTGATACCACCAAATGTTCACTATGAAACTTGATGAAATTGGAACTGGAATGAACAACAAGTTCACTGTCATTGCAAATTCATTAAAGGCTCTACGCAAAGAACTAACAGAGGAACAAATGGTTAAAACAATTCTCAGATCTCAAATTGAAAAATGGGAAGTTAAATTCACCGTTCTCTCTGAAACTAAAAATCTAACTCAATACGAATATGTTGAACTCATTTGATCTTTATTGACCCATTATGACTCCTCAAAAAAGCTCCACGAATAAAACGAAGAAAAGAGGAGGCATTGCCCTGGAAGTCTCATCTAGTGATGATGTGAAATGGAAGAAGAAGACATGGCTTTATTAGCTAAAAAATTTAGAAGCTTTTACAAGAAGAATGGTAAGAACCTCAAAAAGATGATCAAGAAAATTTGTCCCCCAAAGATGGAAGCTCAACCCAAGAAAGAGGGAACTGATGTACTATGCTTCGAGTGTAAGAAACTTGGACACATCAAAATAAATAGTAGCAAAGTAAAGAAAAGGCAAAGAAGGAGAAAAACTAGAAGGCTATGGTAGCCGGAACATGGTGTAGCAGCGAGGCCTTAAGCTCCACAAGTGAAGAGGATGAAGATAATACTGAAAAAGTCAACATCTATTTGATGGCTCTAGAAACTGGTGAATACATCAATAGTAAGGACAAAGATAAAAAGGAACAAATCAGTCTGACAAAGGACAAGAGATATATTCTTTTGACATTTTTGCTTATGAGGAACTTGAAGATGCTTATAATAAGTTTACAAATAGTACAAAAACCTCTCAAAGAAACGTGTGCAATTCAAAAAGAATTTCAAGTCATTGAAATCTAAAAAAGAGGTACTACAATTTGAAAATTATGAAGCTAGTTTTTTTTTTTTGAAATTTCTAAGGGAAGTTCTCCTAGATCTTCTAAAAATATATCAAGTTTACTACTTGGTCAAACTTGTAAAGAGGTAGATTAAGCATTTTCTAAGTTGAGAACTTTGAGAAAAGAGATGGTTATTTCAAACGATTTAAACACTCAAATTTAAAAGAAAATGACATCTTGCAAAAGAAAGTTGAAACCTTGACAAAAGATTTGACAAAGTTTATAAAAGGAAAAGAAAACATTTCTCAAGGTAGTCCTTCTAGATCTTCTGAAATTTCTCAAGTTGAAACCTTGCAAAAGAACAGAGTTAGATGGAGCTAGCTTGTTTGAAATTTCTCAAGGTAGTCCTCCTAGATCTTTTGAAAATATTTCGAGTTTACTACTTGGTCAAACTTGTAAAGAGTTAGATTAAGCATTTTCTAAGTGGAGAACTCCAAGAAAAGAGTTGGTTATTTGAAATGATTTAAACACTCAAATTTAAAATAAAATGACATCTTGTAAAAGAAAGGTGAAACCTTGACAAAAGATTTGACAAAGTATACAAAAAGAATGCTTCTCATAAACAAAAGATTTTCAAATGAAAAATCGGGACTAGGTTATAATCCTTTTTCACCATTGAGGGAGTATTCATCTCACTTTATAAAAGAAGTATCATCAAGTTGCTCACGTATGACTTGCTTTGTTTGTGGTCAAGAAAAACACAAAGCCAAATCTTGCAGAATCAAAATTTATCATGCAAAATATGATCAAGTGGCAAAGAATTCTCAAGCTAATGCACTTTCTAACTAGAAAGGATCCAATTTAGGTTAGATGCCTAAAAAGAGGTGATATGTGTTATAGGTGTGCTTCAAAAGTAAGCTGGTCAAGAATGGATGGTACATACACAGCGGTTTGATATTTCATATTTGTGCATAATATAAAGATCATTTTTAACTCAACTTTCTACTGAATTTTGGTGTTTCAAATATCATTTACACTCCCTTTATCTCTTACTTGTTTTAAATGATTTTATTGAAGATTTAGAGTACAATGAATCAATGAAGGAGATTCTACATACTTATAATGAAGAAAAAAGAAGAATGCAAAACAGAGCAGCAAAATAGTGCAGCAGGACAGAATAATTCAAGTGGGATTTTGATCTCCTTAGAGATTTCAAATGCAGATGTGATCTTCTATACAATTACAGAGAAGATTCTGAAGTTTCCATAATGGTAACATTTATTTCAATCGGAATTCGTTTGGTCACCCTACATATGGTGCAAATTCAGTATTTCTGGATTTGGTTCCAGTTTTGATACATTGTGGTGTAATTACCATAACTGGAGTTCTAGATGTCCAATGGAGGTGATTCAAAGATCTGTAGAAACTTAAGCGTATCCGCTACAATGTACATGAAGATAAGAAACGGTACAGTTTTGGCAGAAGCAGAATTTTCTGCAATTGTTGCTCTCTTTTTGGGAGGTATATATATACCCTTTTAGGGCATTTGAAGGGGCACCATCTAGGGTTCCAGAGAGGAGAAAAACAGAGAGAAAACATCCCAAAATCTCTCCCAAAATCGTCAATCTTTGTAAGAGAAAATCAAGAAAAAAGATCAAATCTTTGAAGAAGGAGAATATCAATCTTGAAGATTCAAGCTCAAGAACACAAGTTTTCACAACCAAGTTGGAGAACTCCAAGCCTTGAAAAAGGGAAGATTTGAGCCATGAAAATGAGCAATTCTTACTCTTTCTTTATTTCTTTATGTTCTTTGAATTGTAATATGTTGATGAGCTAAATTCTTGAATACTTGGATGGTTATGAACCCTAGTTATTATCTATGTGAATGATTGGTTTTCTTGGTTGATTGAATTCCGAATTCTTGTGGATTTTTTGTGGGTTTGATTGTTTGAATTGATTCAGCTATTAATTGATTCATAATCTGGATTTTTTCACTTGAAATTGAGAAAGGAAGGGTGAAATAGACCATACACAAACAATGGGGATGATTTAGGTGACTAGAGATAGGAACCTCAACATCTTCTTGGTAATTAGAGAAATCTAATTTGGAGGGCTGATTGCTTGAATTAATTCTGTTGTTGACTGACTCATAATCTGGATTTTTCACTTGGAATTGAGAAAGGAACGGTGAAATAGACCATACACAAACAATGGGGATGATTTAGGTCACTAAAGATAGGAACCTCAACATCTTCTTGGAAATTAGAGAAATCTAATTGGAAATTCACTAATGTAAATGCATTTTTAGGTTGAATTGGTTAGGAAAAGATTTCAACCAATTAATCTAAAAGTAGAGGACTTTCATCTAGAGATATAGTGAGTTCTAATCTAGGAATTTCATCAAACATAAGAAGGGAAATTTATTAACCAAGGGACTTTTCTATCACATAGGTAATTCTAGTGGGATTTTCCATTCAAGTATTACTCTCTCAATTGAAATTTTCTCTTGAAAACTAAAATTTAGATAAACTGAATTTTTCTGTTTAAGTTAGATTTTCATTCCTAATAGTTTGTTTCTATCATATCCACAAGCAAATTTAATAGGCTAGACAATAGAGTGAAAAGTGAGTAACGATATTTGATCATCCCCGTGGATACGACATTTGAAGTACTTGCCATTATTCTAATCTAAAAGATAGGTGTGCTTGCCTAGTGTTTGTGTGCAAATTGTTTGAGATTTTGATAAAAGTTATGTATCAGCATAGACAACAAAACACAACACGGTTATGGATAATGAGGTACAATCTATTCCTTCAACCTCTACATATTGTGATGATGATGTTGATGATCCTAGTGAATTTCTTGTGGATATGTATAGTGAGTTCCAAAAGGTTTCAAAAAGAAACAAAGAACTGAGATTCAAAATTGGTGAATCATTGAAGGAAAATTAAAAGTTATTTTTTGAAAAGAAAAAACTCATTGAATCCACGATTGCTTGAACATTGAAAAAGAAGTTTTAAATGCTTCCTTACAAAACATGTCTCTTGAGAACAAATCTCTTTGTGCTAAAAGTTCTTCTCTAGAAAAAATGATTGTTGATTATGATTTCTTGAAAAAGAAAGTTGATGATCTCACCTTATGTGTTGAAGAGTTTACAAATGGTTGAGACAATGTTGAAAAATTACTTGGGTCTCAAAGATCTTCATTTGTAAAAAATGATATTGGAAACAATCATGTGAATAGTGTTTCAAAATACAAAATTTAATTTTTCAAAGCTACATCTACCTCTATGCCTCATGCATGTTGTACTTATTGTGGTAGAAATGGTCACAAGGCCACTAGATGCAGCAAGATCTCACTTGCACTTACTGTTTTCAATTGACATCGATCACTCACAACACCCTTCTACTCCATGAGGTGGTTTGAACAGAATCTTGTCAAGCGCACTTCAACATCTGTTGAACCTTAGTTTCCAGCACTTGAATAGAAAACAACACGCTCTAATACATGAGCAGTATAACATGAAGATAAAGTGTGTTGGTGAAATTTGTTAGGATATTAATTCTATAACATGAGTTCGAAGAACAACTCTCTCTCCAGATAAAGCATGGGAGCTGAGAGAATAAGAAATCTGTGTGAGATTATGAGTTGTTCAAGCTGAGAGTTCTTCTTTGGCTTTGCCTTGAAGCTCTCTTTATAATTGCTTGAGAGTCTTGAGCTTCTTTTTCTCCAAGATTGATCTCCCAAGGATATAGCAAGAAATCCCTAGAAAGTAGGATAGTAATCTCCTTCATATTTGGTGTTGATAGATTTTCAAGAGATCCTCCATATCTTATGATCTTTAAGAGATATCAAATATCTTCTACTTGCTATAATGGAGTTTTGCTCAAATAATGACAACTTCTTAAATAGAATTCTTGATGCCATAAAGGTCTTCTCGAAAAATAATATCTCATCAAATCCTAGCACCAAGAAACTTGTCATAATTGCCATAATTGGCTTGCTCCATGTTCTAACAATTTTCCCCTTTCGCATTGTATAGAAATGTGTGTCATGAAAATTCAACGGAAGTGGTTGGACAACACACATTCAACAACTTTAGATCATTATGTTGAACTAGAGCACAATATTGCATTTTTCCCAACAATAGTTCAGTAGGAATAATAATGCAGAAATTTCCAAAAAATATAGCAAAAATATGGCTATTGCAGTTATCCAAATGTTAGCCAGAATAGTAAGACTGTTTGGCAAAGTAAATAAAATTGCTCAGCAATAAAAATTGCAAGTAAAAAGCTTCTAGTAGTAACTTCAATAGAAATTCAGAAACTACTCCCCCTTTTTGTAGGCTCCCCTTCTCGCACTTCCATCATATCCATGACCTCTCCCTTTTTGCAAGAAACAAGGCTAAAAAATCACCTCTGCTGGAGAAACAGTTTAAGAGATTCTTGGAGACGAAGTTGAGATATGGGGACTTCAAAAGATGGTGTTGAAGCTCTCAAGCTCTGGTGGTGAAAGTCTGACATTAAGTTATACACTATATCGCTTGTTCTTGAAGAGCTTGAGTATCATCACAGATAGGTGTTGAAGGGACTTGCCACGAGAGGAACTTGTAACAACTCTGGTGGACCTCCTTCTAGCACTTGTTGTACTCAGGGAGTTTGGCATAGAGGCCTCAGTCTTTGGCTTCGTCAGGGGCATTTTGAATGTATTGATGTCATCGACAATAACATCCTTATTGAAAGCTTGAATACCACGAGAAGAAGAAAGATAATCAGTAAGGCGACAGGGAAAAGGATGGTTTGTTGTATTTACAGTGTTGATTCTAACAAGCTTAATAATAGAGTTAAACATGACAGAACAAATGTTAAATAGTTTTTATGTGCCAATCAAATACAACAACATTATTCTGTCTCTCAACACAACTGAGATATTAGTAGCTGGCATCCAATTTGTGTAGGACAACTTGCACAGAGCAAAATACTTCCCTGTTAGAGAGGAGGACATCAACTGGTTCTCTTCAAGCCATTGCTGAACTGTATCTCCTGTGAATTCTCTGTAAACTGCTGTCATATCAAAGTCACCATCTATTCCACCGCCTTCAATTCCTGGATGGTGATCAGCTCCAAGAACACCAGCCAACAGTGTAAGAGAGGACACTACAACACCTCTGACATAGACTGCATGATAGAATGAACTTCCTAGGTCATCTACACCCTTGTCAAGGTTGATATAGAATTCATGTACCATGTTGAGGATGTAGGACTCAGTAAAATTAGTTGAATCATACAACGTGACCCTTTTTAACAGATCTACCAATATAAGTTCTCAAAATTGAAGTTCGAACATAGGAGTAATTTAGTGGAGTGATTATAGCAAGTGGTTTTGGGTTCGAATGGTTCAGAAGTCATAGGTTTTGAATAGTATATTCATAGATTGGCTCGTAGGAAGGATCGCATGGGAAATATAAAATAATATAATTCAAAATACACTTACGGAGACTATCGAGGACATATTGAGAATAACACGACTATACTAGAAGAAAGTAGCCAATCAAACAAAGAAATATTGAAACTTTTGACACCATTGTTTTTTATTAATAGAAGATTGCAACAAAAGACTAGAAGAAGAAGAAGATGAAAGGAGATGAGATGGTACTCACTTGAACATCAAATGCATTATTCTTGTGCCTTTTTATAGGCAATGAATGCTCCAATTATCCATATGTTCATGATGATGATTAAGATATGGGTTTAAGAAAATAAAAAGTAGAAACACAACAAGAAACCAATAATTTTAACTACATGTTATGCTTAATGCCATGACTGCTATTTGATATTGTTTCTTGTTCATGCTATAATTTTTTTTTTCTTCCTTGATTCATATTGTAGTTATAGCACAAGAAATTTTGTACATTGCATTCAGTCTTATTCTATTTATTTTGTATTCTAGAAATAAACTGCATGGTTAAGTTTATGAATTTTTTTTGTTTGTTAAATTATGTGTGTTTAAGTCGATTCTACACAGTTTAACATAACACAAATAAACAGAAAATAAAGTTTGACACAGCGAAATTGGTGGTGCAGTTTGGCTCAACAACCTACGTCTGTGGGGGCATATCCAAAAAAGCAATCCACTAAACTTTATATTTCAAAAGTACAAGAACACACACTCAATAACCTCTATTGATTCTCCTAGTGGACTTGGCAAAACACACTTTTCTAAAACTACCTCAACAACCAAAAGTCCAACAACCACAGTGTTGCCTTCACGATTGGAAACGCACGAATCACAACTCCTGCCTACACGAGTGTTGAAATTTCAACTAACCACAACTCGCTTTTGTTGAATTCTCCTCAAGAAGAGGTGTCGAACTCCTTTCGATAGGATGCGGTAAAATCTCACTTGCATTTACTGCTCTCAACTGATCTCAATCATCGCAATGTCCTTCAAAGAAAAAAAACTCTCTTAAGTATATTGCATGAATCGTTCAAGCTTTTCCTTGAAGCTCATATATATAATATGCTAAAGAGTCTTGAGCTTCCTTCTCCAAGATTGATATCCCAGGAATATAGCAAGAAATTCCAAGACAATAGGATATCAATCTTCTTGATATTTGGTATAGAAAGATTTTTATAGGATTCTCCAAATCCAAGAAGCTTTGTGAGATACCAAATATCTTCTTCTTGTCATAATGGAGTTTTGCTTAAATAATGACAACTTCTAAACTAGAATTTTTTATTCCATAAAGATCTTCTTGGCAAATAATATCTCATCAAATCATAATGCCAAGAGACTTTCCATACATGCTTGCTCCACGTCGTAACATAAGCAACTGAAATAATATTCTTAAAGAAATTAGGACACATTAGAAAAGATAAACATGAACAAAGAAGCTACGTAAGAACTATTATTGTTATGTTTTTCTCCTCTTTACTTCTGTGAATTAATTCCTTGGGCGTACTACCAAATGTTTTGCTCTTGTTTTCCAACATTGAATATTAATCATTCTAAAAGTAATGTTGAATATGTCTAAAATTGTTGTGCTTGTGTTTGTTTTATCAGGTGTCTAACTCTGAGAGCTTAGATTGTTTCTTTTTTTCAGCAAGTATGTGCTCAAATTGTTGAAGTTCCTCCTACATGGAAACTATTCAGAACTCATCTGTCAAGGCCTCTTATACATTTTTCCATTCCAGTGTTGAAGTAGCATGCAAACATGACCATCTCTTTGTAATTGATCTTTGATTTTTCTCTAGTTTTTCTTGATTCATCCAAGCCTCCAATGACCAAATCTATAGGATGATTCTTTTTAATTATTGAGGATGACTTCCTGTGTTGATTTTCTTCTTCAGTTGTTTTTGAATCTATTGTAGAATCAATTGCTTCATCTGGTTTCCTATTTATCTCCATATTAAAAGACTCCTGAGGTTTGACAGGATTTGACTCTTCTTGATATGCTTTGACTGTCTTATCATTATTTGTTGTAGTAGCATTCTCAACCACCACATTGATAGTCTCAATGAAAACTCCACTTTTCTTATTGAGTTGAAGTGATTTGAAGTGATTTGACATTCTGTTGTACCGGCTGTTGAAGTTGCTTACGTTCTTGTTGTAGTGAATTGTTCTGCTTTGCAGTTTCTGATTTTCTTCTTTTAACCTCCTCTTGATCTCGACAATTTCCAGCCATTTTGTATACATCAGCTCATATTCACTTCTTAATTTTCCATACGAAACTTCATCATCATTTGTTACTGAATCCTCATCATCAATTTCACTTCTGCCAAACTGCAATTCTGCACTTGAATGGAATGCAACAAAATTGCTCATGTGATTTGCTTTATCTTCATCTTCCCTGCTGCTGCTATTGGATTCCTTGTCATCATCACTCTATGTCTTGTTGTATGATCTGTTCTTTTTAAAGTTGTTTGCACACTCATTTTGACTTTAACTAATTCCTCCACATTCCCAACATCTAATACTGTCGTTGTCACCTTTTTAGTCAAAGTCCTTTGCATCACCACTCTTTTTGTCCTCATCTCCTCTTTTGGTACCCTTGTTGAACTTTCGTTCATTAAGTTTTCTATTTTCTTTCTTCAGCAGCTTGCCAAACTTCCTTGTCAACAAGACAATGTTATCAATATCAAAATTCATGTGAGCTTCTTCCTAGCTTTCTTTAGCTTTTAGTGCAACACTTTTTTTTTATGTTAAGTGTTGAGATGCATTTCAGAAGTCTGTAAGGATCCCACAAATTCATCCAACATCAACTCTGATATATTTCTAACTTCTTCAATGGCAGCAACTTTGGCAGTAAATTTTGGTGGCAAGGATCTCAAAGTTTTGCGCACTAATTCTTCATAATATTTTTCGCCAATTTGAAATACTTGATTTGCAATATCTCTCAATTTGCTACTGAAGATGGGAATAGTTTCATCTTCTGTCGTTCTTAATTCCTAAAATTGAGACGTCAACATCTGTAACTTTGGCATTCTGACATGGCTTGTTTCTTCATAGACAGTTTGCAGCACCCTTCATGCCTCTTTTGCAGATTGACAAGTTGAGATTAATTTGAATTTCTTTGCATCAACAATTGTGAAGATGGCATTGTGAGCCTTAGCATTTGTTGCATTCATCCTGTAATCAACATCTGTCCAATCCTCCATGTATTTGTGAGCCTTAGCATTTTTGAACTACAATCCATGCATTCTCATCCATAGTATGAATAAAGATTCTCAGTTGTGCTTTCCAGTATGTATAATTTGCTCCATCCATTAGTGGTGGCCTTGTTATAGATCCTGCTTCTTTTTCCATAGTTGTACAACCTATCTTCACACGATCTAACCTGCTAATTAAATAGCAAAACAACAACAATTGGTGACCTACTCTGATACTAATTGTATGGTTAGGTTTATGCAAATCTTTCACATTTTTCAAACTCCGTGTGTTGATGTCTATTCTGCATAGTTTAACACAACACACACAAATAGAAAAGTAAAGTTTGACACAACAAAATTGGTAAAGTAGTTCGGCTCAATAGCCTACGTCTGAGGGGCCACGCCCAGAAAAGCAATCCACTAACTTTATATTTCAAAAGTACAGGAACATGCTCTCAATCTCCTCTAGTGAATCCCCCAGTGGACTTGGCAAAACATCCTTTTGCCAAAGCTGCCTTCTTCTTATGCTCTTTCTTCTTCTTAAGAATCGTTTCCTCAACTTGGTTTCCACTTCCCCCATGCCTTGGGACTTCACCTTGAACTCTGAAACATTAAATTTATTCCCGCTTCCCAAAGTCACCATATTCACATGCTCTCTCAGATGGGCTATGTATTGCTACGTAGACTTCCTATTTGCCTTTTCGAGATGAGCTTTGCCAATTGGTCTATTTGATTCTCCAAGCTATGTATTGAGACCTCTTGGTTCTTTAGAGATGCTTCAATTCCTTGAAAGCGCATCTCCTGAGTTTAAAACTGGGTTTCGATAGCCGCTAAAAATTTTTTCATTAAATCTTCAAGGCAAGACTTCACCTGTTGTTGAGGAGATGGAGGAGGTTGGGTTAGTGAATTTGATGAAGCTTGGAAGTCAGGAGGATGTATCAATCTTTGTTACCCTTGATTGTTCCATGAGAAGATGGATGATTGCACCAACTCGGGTTATAAGTATTGCTATAAGGATTGTTGGTTGCTTTCCTCATCCCCATTGGCGATATATTGGAATTTCTCATGGTTTAGCACTCATGGTTTGGATGACCATCTCTGCGAAAGTCACAAGCTGTCATCACTTGGTAGGTTTGAGGTGGCAGACTCAAGCTCTCGATCTTCTTGTTTAGGGTATCAAACTTAGCCTCCAAAGCCGTCATCATATCTACATTATGTACTCTATTAGTCTTGACTTTCAGTCTAGGATTTCCCCATCGATAGTTGTTCATAGCAATATTTTCAATGAGTCTTATTACTCTTTTGGTGTATTCAAACTTGTGGTCCTTCTCGAAGACGCGTCAATGAGTTTCTTAGAAGAGAAGTTTAACCCACTAAGGAATGTTTGCATTTGATGCCCCAAATATAAACCATGGTATGGACATTTTCTGAAAGAGCTCCTTCTATCTCTCCCATGAATCATATAGAATTTCACTCTCCATTTGTAGAAATGAGAAGATGTCATTTCTTAGTTTTTTCGTCCTTGCTGGAGAGAAGTATTTAGTGAGAAACTTCTCGGCGAGATCATTCCATGTAGTAATGGATCCCATTGGAAGTAATTTCAAACATGATTTAGCTCATCCCTCAATGAGAATGGAAATAGCTCAAGGCAGATGGTGTCTTTAAAAGTCCCGTTGATCATGAATGTATCATATATCTCTAAGAAATTGGAATATTAAGCATTCCGGTCTTCGTCCGAAAAACCATTGAATTGCACAAATTATTGAACCATTTGGTAATATTTGACTTGATGTCAAAATTATTAGCTTCAAATCTTGGTTAGCCAATGCTTGACTTTTCCTCTGATAAAGAAGGTCGTGCATATTCTCCCATAGTCCTTTGCCATTACAACAATTTCCATTATGCTCCATGTTGTTCTCTTGTTGAGAATTTTTACCTTCAATTTCAACTCCTTCAAGTATTACTTGTAGATTTACACCCCTCGTGTCCCTAAGGAAAGTTTACTCAACCTCATTTTTAAGTTTGACCAATTCCTGGGGATTACTCGGGGTCATAAACCAAAAGTTCGCACTTTCACCACAAATACAAGTAAAAGTTCAACCAAAGGAATTCTCACTAAAATAGAACAAACACACAAAAACATAAGCAAAACACTTCAATTCAACTATAACAAACAAAATTACAAACAAGAAAATCAATGCTAACGCTAGATGAAAGTCCTCTATCCTTAGTTGAAATCCCTTTCAAATTAATTTAACCTAAGAATGCATTTAGATTAGTGAATTTACAATCAGATTTTTCTAATTACAAAGAAGACGTTGAGGTCCCTATCTCTAGTCACCTAAATCAACCTCAATATTTGTGTTACGCCAATTTCACCATTCCTTTCTCAATTCCAAGTGAAAATTGAACTCATGAATCAACGAACATTTAAGATGATTGAAGCAATCAA
This sequence comes from Rauvolfia tetraphylla, assembly GCA_030512225.1. Taxonomy (NCBI): domain Eukaryota; kingdom Viridiplantae; phylum Streptophyta; class Magnoliopsida; order Gentianales; family Apocynaceae; genus Rauvolfia; species Rauvolfia tetraphylla. The sequence continues at coordinate 1,884,843 of JAJQKT010000063.1, read as the reverse complement.
ATTCACATACGATACATAAGAAATTAGATCTCAATCAACCAAGGAAATAAATTCACTTACAAAGATAATAACTAGGACTCATAACCATCCAAGTATTCAAATGTTTAGCTCATCATATTACATATCAAAGAACATAAAGCAACAAAGAAAGATAAAGAATTGCTCATTCTCATGTCTTCAAATCTTCTCTTCTTCAATGCTTGGAGTTCTTCAACTTGGTTGTGGATAGATGAGTTCTTGAGCTTAAATCTTCAAGATTACTCTCCTTTTTTGGCTCTCCAAAACCTAGCCTAGGCTTCCTCAAAAATGTGTTACAGACACATATATACTTCCCCAAAAATGAAGAGACAGTGCAGAAAAATTTGCTTTAGCCCAAGCGGCGCCACCAGGTCTCTTGCAAGCAGCACTGCCTGAAGTAGTCCAGGGGGCACTGTTTCAATCATCTTTTCTACAGCAATTCAGCCTTTTTATCTTTTTTCTAAAGAAAAACATGATTGGGACAATTGTTTGAATTCTAGGTAAATTTAGAGTATTAAATCAGATGATCTACTCTTACTGTGTTCATAAATGGTAAGAAGAAAGAAAAGATAGGACCTAGTTAGCTCTATGAAGTTTCCATTGCCACTGGGTGCTCCTTTCGAGTTTTGACCCAAGAAGACTGTTCTGCGCTGGGTAGTACCCATAACTTTAACTAGGAACTCGGCATTATAGGACCGAGTCTTATTTTTGGTCCATTTTCAAGAAATAGTGCCACCTACTACGTCTGCTTGCACAAAGACTCCTAAATCCATGATGAGCCTTTTCTTCCGTCTCTCTTCTCTAATCCTCGATCCAACTTGTGTTCCCCAGGCGCTATGAAATGGGGGGTCTTTCCTTCTCCTATCGTATGTTATCGGCTTGGCATTTTGGAGGACGCATGCATGTAGGAAGGCCGACAACTGCACAAGCTAAAAGACTGCAAACTTATGGATTGAACTGAAGGGAACTAAGATTATTAACTTAGCTAGCTTTTCAGGATCTTAGCTTTCCATAGAAGTTAGAATCACTGCAATTGGATGTCTACAACTCAAGACATAATCATTTAACCAAACACTGTCAAAACTAAAACTTGGATTGACATGAATTTTATCATTTTGGAAACTTTAAAATGTTCTCTACAATTGTCAAGAATGCCATCTCTTCATTTGAAAATTTCACTTGAAAATGCACTATTCTACTTAGGGAGACTGTTTATCTTCTTTCTTCATTCTAAGTATGTAGAATCTTCTTACTTGCTTCATTATACCCTAAATCTTTAATAAACTCACCTAAAGCAAGTGAAGAAATGAAGGGCGTATATATGGTGATTGAAACACCAAATTCAACAAAAATTCAAGGTTAGAATAATCATTAAATAGTGCATAAATATGAATATCAAACTTACCATCCTATTCTCCATGCTCCGTAGCAGAGAAAGACCCAACAGTGTGAGATGTGCCGCTAACGGCAGCTCTGTTCTTCTTAGTAGCAAAAGAAATGTGTTGAAACCCCTCGGTACTCCAGTTTTGTAACATCTGCTCCGAATAATTTGGAGAAATCCACTTTGGAGATTTTTGCTTAGCTTGAGCCTTGGATAGCTGATCGGAAAGTCGCTTACGATACTTCTTATCTCAATTCTCCTGTATTCAATCGTTGTGCCCTAGAAGCCACAGAAAATGACTTTGCAAAATCATTCGATAGAAAAACATCTGTTACATAGTTACGATTAAAATTATATTAAAACAAATATTAACAATATAAAAAATATGAAATTTATACAGGTTTTTCCTTACACTGAATAAGTTGAACAATAGGTTTTTCACATATGTGGGAATATATCTGAATCTAGCATAAGGCGCAATGTCGTGGCGCTAAAATTTTCATGATATCTCTCTAAACGCCACTACTGACGGGGAGAAACTATTTGATTGCGACAAACGTAAAATTATAAGTGCAGATTTTTAGTACATAGATAATAGGGAAAATTTTAAAACATTTAAATGGAAAATTGTACATGAAATTTTCTCTGTATACTAAAGATCTCTGCTCTTGAGAATATTGAGGTACTAATCTTTTTCCCTAATGACAAAGAGACATTGACAAATTTCTTAGTGTTCTAATTAGTTTTAATGTGAACACACTAAGGGAAGAAAAGGTAATTTGTGCATGGGAGATAGGTAATTTGACTATAATTAACTTTTTACCATTAGATACCAATATCTAATTTTAAAACATAACAAGGATGTGACATTCAACTTGGAACATGGATACTGAGGAATCATTTAACAAGCAAAAAAAGTGAACATAAAGGAAAACTTCAAAGAATAATTAGAACTTGCAAATAAGGATCAGAATTCATAAGATAAACATAACTAATGAAGATGATTGCATATCTAGTTAAGAATCATTGTCATTGACTCAATGGTCTCTATTTTTTCTCAAATTAAAAAAAAAAGAAAAAAAGCCTATATACAAATAAAGTGAAAAGAACCTTGTTGCTGGCACATATACAAGACCCACCAGTTCAAATACACAACATTTTATCAAAGAGCCACAATGCCAAATTCAGGTAAACAATTTGAAGTTCACTCAAAATTTGAACCCAAAAGGCATGAACCGCAGAAGATATTAAACACCAGAACCACATTTAACCTCTATATGTTATGAAAAGAAGCATTCTTAAACATAGCTTCAACTTTTATCAGAAAACTTAAAGGGTGTAAAATAAATAAAAAAATCTCATTCCAGTTTCTTTAGCCCCTTTACTATATCTTACATGAAGCGTATAAGAAATTTGAAAATTATACTCTTCAGTCCAAAGCAAATAGAAATTATACACCAGAAATTCTTCACCAATTATAAGTGACGATTTGTAGTACACAAAGATGAGAGACAAAAATTCAGAAACAGATAATACCTACCTGTCACCATCAAGCACAATAATGCGGGTATCCAAGAGCTTATCTCTTGGTATAGATGTAGTTGTAAAAGGTATTGATGCAGTGATAGTGAACCACGTAACAGCGAACCCTGAGTCAGAGATGGAGTATGATCACGTCCAATCTGAGACTTCTCTGGTAGTGATCGTCCCATAGACATAATCAAAACACACATAAAAATAACAAGACTTAAATGAAATCAAAACAAATTATTCATCAAATTATAATTTTCTTCATCAGATAATAAATCATTATTCACATCCTTATTCGTGGAAAAATAAGTTTCCAAATCAGCTTCTTCATCATCCACATCCTTGTCCTCTTGTTCTACAAATTCCTGAACATCCATATCCTTCAACCAATTCACGTGGTAGTCTACCAATCATCTCATTATCAATGGTTACAGTAATAGCCATTGTCGTTGATTCCTTCTTGATATAGTCTATCAACTGCCAGTGCATCAATCATGTTGTGAGCCTTCGATTTATAGAAAGTTATCCAATCAGACTTGTTCTTTTTAGTTTCTGATTAGGATGCATAAGATATTTGTTTGGCTTGCTGAACTAACACAAATGGGTGATATTTTGGGTACTTCCTCTTGCAATTAATATCTACAATTTTAAACTGTGAATGTACTTTGACTCCCCTGTTAATAGTTAGATCAAACCAATCACACTTGAACAAGACAACCTTCTAACAAGGAGTCCTTAGGAATTGCACTTCAGTAATCCTTTTCAAGTTTCCACAATAGTCAGTCATATTTCTATTGTCTTCTTCTCCACTTCTAACGCAAACTCCATCATTGACAATTTTCTTTCCAATTCTGTAATTGTGCGTGCGCAATCTAAAATCATTTATGAAATACCTATGAAGGGACTTCACCTGCCTTGAAGCTCCCAAATCTATGCTTTTAAGATTTTTGTTAGTCACATGATTTTCAGGTTGTTGGATTTATAACAAAACTCGTCATACGTCCTAATCTATTGTAGAAGGTTATAAAAATACACATAAAATTATTCAAGCTAAAAGAATTACATAAGTCCTAAACCATGCCGAAAACTCATCCTTCAATCTCTTGTCAATTTCCTTCTCCGTTATATGTGATGCAACATATTGTAATTTGCCTTCAATTTCCTATAACATAAACATAAATTATGAGTCTCTATGAATTAAAGTAACACATGAATTTGCAAATAGTTTCATAATGCAAACATACGTGATAAATGCTTGCCGCTCCTCGCAATTGGGAAAATATAATATGTGGCAGCCTAAAATTTCTACGGCATTAGATGTCTACTTTGACTTTGCCTAAGCAAACTCCCTAAAATATTGCATATTGACAAATTATTGTCATGCAAGTTTGTTTTTGTAACACCTTCATCATTTCGAGCCATTGCTATATGTCTTGTATGTACGTGTGGCTCAAAATAATAGGAGAAAAATGTCAATGCTTCTTCATTTAAGCAAGCATGGCAAATAGATCCTTCAATCCCTGTCTTATTCTTTACCTTTGTTTTTTAATGATTAAGAACCTATAACATCAACAATCAACTTACATACATAATATTAGGTGTAACCTATGTCTTGTATGTATGTGTAGCTCAAAATATTCATGATATGTTGATGCTTCTTCAATTAAGTAAGCATTTCAAATGGATCTTTCAACCCTTGCCTTATTCTTTACCTTAGTTTTTAAATGATTAAGAACCTACAACATCAACAATGAACTTACATACATTATATCAGGCATCATCTATGTCTTATATGTATGTGTGGCTCAAAATGTTCATGATATGTTGATGCTTCTTCAATTAAGTAAGCATTTCAAATAGATCCTTCAACCCTTGTCTTATTTTTAACCTTAGTTTTTAAATGATATAAGAACCTACAGCATCAACAATCAATTTACATACATTATATTAGGCATCAAGTAAAGCATATGACTTGTACATTATTATTGCAAACATTTACTTTTGAATGGATATATCCATCACTACTAAATAGGGTTAGCCATCCTTACTTCATAAGGCAAGTATACCAATAGATGGTCTGTCACGACAAATAACACTGACGAAAAAATAAGTGTAGGAATATTGTTCTCCCATTCCTTCGTGTGAAATACTAATAGTTTAGGGGCACACAAGTCATAGTAGAAAAGACTTAATTCCGTTAAAACACTTAAAATTGACATGGGAAAGAATTCCTTGAATACAACTGGAAGTAATCTCTCAATGAACACCTAATAGTCATGAGTTTTCATTCCCTACATCTTTAGTCCCTTCAAGTCAACACATCTTCCCAAATTAGAAGCATATCTATCCAGTAGTAGAACACCCTTCACCCATTCTAGTACAAGCCTCTTTTGCTTGGGCTTTAGCAAATATTTTGCCTTTAAAAAGGAAACATTCCTTTTACTGAAACTAATAACATGTAAATCAATTCTATCGCAATATGCCTTATCATTATGATGAGTCTTTACTTGCCTTTTGATTTATCCTTTACATCCATCACGTTGTTAAATATTTTTCTCATTAAGCATGAGATCTAATTTATGCCAAATCAGATTATTTATCCAATACGAGAAATCCCAAGAGATGCTCTTTTTAGCCTAATTGTGGACTTTTTATCCTTCATACATGGGTGATTTGTGGAGAAGAGTCGGCGGTGAAAATTAAACCAAGATTGCTTCTACCCATTCAGTAGTTAAAATAATTTTGTTTGCTCCATGCAATAAAGACATGCCAATATTCAAGCTGAAACTCCATCCACTTAGTATACCACATGTAGGGAAGTCACTAATAGTCCATAGAAGTGCCACTCGCATTTGAAAATTTTGTTTCTTGAAAATGTCATGTCGGGACTTAACTAGGCCATAATTGTTGTAATTCATGTACCAAAGTTTGTAGATAAACGTCAAATAATTGTTTCAAATTCTTTAGACCTGACACAATTACTATGAGGAAAATTATTGGATCTTTCATATGCATCCAAAGAGGCAACTTGTACGAGGTAACACTGACGGATGAACTAGAATATTGCGTTCCCAATAACCCGAAGGGTGAAAACCCATCTATGCACAATGCCAGACAAATATTTTGAACTTCCTTGGCAAATTTAATATGAGTTCGATCGAAGTGGTACCAAGCTTTACTATCTCCTGGATGGCTCATATCTCTCCATTCCTATTCATTGTTTGCATGCCACCTTATGTGTTTAGTGATTGTTTTATACGCAAAGAGTCTCTAAAGTCTCTGTGTCAATGGAAGGTACTACATCTTTTGGAAATGAACATCCTTCCTTTGTTTATTCTTCCCAACTTTCTTCTTCGGCAATCCTTCCTATCAATATCATCATTCCAGTAAAGCATACAAGCATTCGGACAAACAACTATCTTCTGAACCTACGAACCAAATCACTCTACCATTTTCTTTGTTTGATATAAGTTATCCAGAAGCCCATTATTGTTCCATAAAACCTTCTTCATCAGTTGCACTACCTGATTGAAGCATCTCTTTGAAATATTGTTCTAAAATTTAATATTCAACAACCAAGACGCAACTGATAGCACTGAGTTGTTTGAGCAACCCTCCTATATAGAAGTGTTATCAGCATCCAACATATCATAATATCACTTAGCTTCTACCTTAGAAGGTTCCTAAAGATTGACCGATGATGGAGGTTTCTTCATGGGAAAGCCACCACCAGCTGCATCAATTACCATCCGTTGCAATTAATTAACAGATGATGACCTGACTGAGTTATTTGTTGGTGTAGACATAGACTGCACCAGAGTAATAGCCTCGCAATCACTTGTCCAACGATAATAATTTGGGACAAAACCAAATAATTACTAGTGCATCTCCACTGCATTGGTAGATAAGTGAGCTTTATTCTTACATTTTGCACATGGACATCTTAACCATGACATCTGTCCTTCGATGAACAATAGGCAATATAATCCTTTACCCCCTGTTATTACTCAACGGTAATACCCTTGATCCCTTGCACGTGTCTCCTATACATCCAACTACGGTCACCCATCTACATTAAGAAACATTAAGCATTACACATTCACGAGTAAGTTTAAGTCTAGGTAGACCGACCCATTATTGGAAAGTAAGGTGCTCCCTCATGAAGTGGTAGAAATCTATCATCTGGAAAAGGGAACATTAATGGTAAGCCAATATAGACTCAAACTTCATCATGTTTGGGAGAGAAAGAAGTTAGGTGATCGTCTACATGTTCCCCTGACCAAGGGGATGAGTAAGCTTCACAACATGAGATCGCTCATTGGTACATAGTTTTCTTTTATTTTGATTTCTATTTTGTGTGGTTTGTTTTTGTTTGTGTGGTGGGGCTTGTTGTGTGATGTTCTTGTGGTATTTTCATATCAGTTCGGTAAATCGTTGGTATTATGGTGTCATGTTGTTGTTCGGTGATAAAGGGATAGAAGGAGGATTTGACTTTTCATTTTATTATGTTTCTCTAGAAAGATTTTTTGTACTTCATGCTATACTTTCATGGTTGGATGTAGAATTGTTTTCTTAAAAAAATAATAAAAAAAACCTTAACAGTGTTACTAGTGGTTACTATATTAGTGGATAGGTTTTGTGCATGTTGGGCTTCTAGGGCATTATGATTTCCTGATGTGAATTCCTTGGCCAATAATTCGAAATTCACCCCCATAATTGTTGAGTATTTTCATTGGTTGGGAACAGACATAACCCCATGGATTCTTAATCGCATTACGAGACGTGGGATGATTAATTAATCTTTGTGATATGTATTTGTGATGACTTTTAGATTGATCATGTACACATGCTTGAAATTTTTCACAAGGATTAATGCTCTCTCTATTTTATCCTACTTCGCAATGCTTCAAAATACTCTTTATTTCTTGTAGTTATTATTCAAATCCCTTAGTTGTTTTGTAGCCAAATGTTTTGGGGTCAAACAATGTCTAATTGTGGGGGAGTTTGATATATCATATTTATTCTTTATGTAATGATTATTTTGACCATGAATGTTTGTTTTCAATCACGATTGATGCTCCTTTCATTTCTTCCCTTAGTGTAGGTTAGTTTATTGAAGATTTGGAGTACAATGAAGCAAGGAAGAATATTCTACATACTTAAAATGAAGAAAGAAGATAAGAAGTTTCCCCATGTAGAATAGGGCATTTTCAAGTAGAATTTTGACTTCGTTAAAGTTTCAAATGAAGAAGTTGACTTCTTCAGAATTGTAGAGAACATTAAAAAGTTTCTAAAATGGTAAAATTCATGTCAATCCAAACTCATTCGTCCCACTTAAATATGGTTTAACATTAGTGTTTTTGGATAAGTTTCAGGTTTGACACTATCTGATAAAATGATCATATTTGGAGCTACAAACATCTGATTGTGTTGATTCAAACTTCTGTTGAAGTATAAAATTGGTATCTACAAAATACTCCAAGAAAGATCATCAGGTTTTGTGCTCTTAATTCATCTACAAGTCAAGCAATTGTCCTCGGTCACATTTTACTTTAGAAAAGGGGATAAAAAAGGCTGAATTACTCCAAAAAAACTGCATTAAAATGGTGCCGCCTGTACCACTTCAGGTGGCGTTGCTTACAAGAGACTACTTGGCACCACCTAGACCACCCTAGGTGGCATAGCTAGGCCCGAAACAAGTTTTTCTACACTTTTTCTCTCTATTTTGGGATGAGTATATATATGTCTATAGCACATTTTTTGAGAAAATCTAGCTAGGGTTTTAGAGAGACAAAAAAAGTAGAGTTTTGAGAGAAAAACCCAATCCCAAATCTTCACTTTTTGGTAGAGAAATCAAAAGAGAAGCCGAAATCTTTGAAGAAAGAGCAGAGTAATCATGAAGACTCTAGCACAAGAACTCACCTCTCCTGAACCAAGATGAAGAACTTGAAGCATTGAAGAAGAGAAGATTCGAAGACATGAGAATGAGCAAACATAAGTAGGGAAGAATAATCAACCAAGGGATTTTTCTATCACATAGGTAATTCTACGGGGATTTTCCATTCAAGTATTATTTTTCCGATTGAATTTCCTCTTGCAAGCATGATTCGTTAAGGCAATTTTAATTAGTTAAGTTAGATTTTTATTCCTATTGTAATTTATTTTAATCATTTTCATAGTTGAGTTGGTAGGCTAAACAATAAAGCAAAATTGAGTAATGTTATTTGATCTCCCAAGGATATGACATTCAATTTACTTGCCATTATCCCAATAATAACGATGGATGCACTTGTCTTGTCCTTGTGAGCTAATATTTGGAGATTGTAATAGAACTGTGTATAAAGGCAGTGAATACATCAAAGTTCAATTAATTTACACCTTTTCAACTAGTTCTTAAATATTTTCTACAAAAATAATATTTGGTATTTTTGGTGTTGAAATTACAGCAGAAAGAAAAAAGGAGATGACTTTCGTTGTGTGGAGTTGTTTGAGAAGCTTCACACTTTTCATAGAGGGCCGAGCAAGGGAAATTGTGAGTGAGAAATCACGAAAAACTTTAGTAACAATCAACTGTGTTTTACATTTATAAACCAGCTATTACATTTATTAATATTTCTATAGATTTTTTAGTTTCTATTTGTACAGGATAATATTCAGGCAATCAAGGAATATTACTCTCAACAAGAGTCTGAAGTTTCTGTGAATTCTCGTCGACCACTCGATGACAAGTCACTATTCTTGGAGGATGAGGGATTTCAAGAAAAACTGTGTTTATGGATTGGGCTCTGAGGGATCCAAGGTCAAACAGAGGTTGGATCATACTTTTAGTTTTGAGTGATCGACTACTTCCTCGTCGTATGATGTCAGCCGTAGCAGAAGAAGTTGGATGATGAGAGAAAGATGCAACAAAAGGTTTAGAAGAAGTTGTGACAAAAGGTTCAAGGCATGACAAATTACTTATCATTTTTATCACAAACTATGAATCTATCTTCGCCTTCGTCACTTGGTAGTGATGACGTTACCGATGATAGTGATGATGATTATGACTACACTGTTGATCTACTAGATCACCATTCTCCTTCCCAGGGCACCGCAAATCTACCACCGCCATATCCTATGGCTCAAGCTCCAACTCCAACATCTGTTGTGGCAACTAGTGAATATTTTCGAACTTTATTTTGTAAATCTATTATTTTGATTTGATATTTGGTATATTGCAAATTTTTTATTTATCTATTTAATTTTTAAGAGTGGCACTTCCAACATTTTTAGAGCTTTTCATATTCAAATTTTAAAGGGCAATTTTATATGTTTATTTAAAATATATTTTTTAAAATTTTAAAAAAGTTTACGACGGATTAGTAATAGAAAAATAAAAAACATAAAAATACAAAATAAATCGGTTGATAAAGCCATCTTAAATTAGAGGCATCTTTACGATGGACTTTTTTAAAATTTTAAATTTAAAGTATTCATCACTAATTTCTAGCTAATTAGCATTAGTGAAAGATTTGCAACAGAAATAAAATATAAACATATTAAGGAAATAACTATTCATCACTTAGCAATGAATTAGTGACGACTATTTATTTTCTTAATATCTTTATATTTAAATTACGTCGCAAATTAGTTCGCATTGTAGCATTGACCAGTTTTTTCTCCTGACACCAATCTATCGCTAATTGCGACAGAAAATTTTTTGCAGTTAGTGACAGCTAGTTTAGGGATGTCACTAATCGATTGCTAACTTTAGCTAGCAATCCGCTGCTAATCCCATGTTTCCTTATTGCGGCGGCTGATTAACTAAATGAAGATTCATTGATTGATACGATATTATTGAGCAGATTTTGTACAATTGGGCATATCTTGTGGGATTGAATGTGATGCTGTATTCGAATTTAATTAAGAACGAAGAAGAGAGCTTTGTGCGATTTTATAGCTAGGACTTATAGGTGTGATTTTTCTTCAATCCATTGGTATGTTTCTTCTAGAAACATGGAGATAGAAAATTAACCGACATGAAAAACATGTTTACTGCATGAAAATATAAATATGTGGAACAAATATAGAGAACATAGCAGTGAGTAGACGGAAAACATTCTTATTTGGAACATATAACACAGGCAATACTCAAACAGGTCGATATCCAATAACACTTATGAGCTGCAAATAGCAGAAGTTACAGGGCAAATGTTCTCCTCGTTGCTCGTGGGATTACTTTAAGGGGTGGAATGGTTTGTTCGAAAGCAAAGAAATTCTCTGGATCAACTCTACCTTTAACAATCGCCAAACGCTCGAAATTATTCTTGAAGTATTTATCTCCCCATCTCCTAGCTTCTTCATATGTAGCTCCATGAGCAGCATTTACTCCTAAATCGAAATCCCGGAAATTCAAATAAGCACCCCTGGGATTTTTTGATACATAAGGGGTCACCCGCTCGTATAACCCTCTTATCCACTGAATGTTCTTTCCTGCTGTTTCGATATCGTCCTCTTCCCATGTCACCATGTACCCGATACCGTACAAAATCCCTTTCCTGAAGGGGAATGGCGTATGGTCTTCCGGTATTTCACTCATTCTCCCACCGTGAGGAAACATGACTAGCTCGAAGTTTTCATTTTCTGAACACCATCCCCATAACTTATTCAGCACAGCAGTGCTCAGTGGTTCCATGACGAAGTCTGATTTGGATTTGAAATGAGCCTTGAATGTTCGTATGGGTTTTCTATCTCTAAGAGCTTCTCTGGGTTCTTCTTCTGGATAATAGAAGTACATGGCAGCATCAATCCAACTCATCTCCTTGTATTCTTCTTTTGTTAAACAAAGTTCAGGTAAGCTTGCCTCCAACGTCTCAAGGAGCTTATCAGCGGTTCCTTGGAACACAGAGCTGAATGTGACTTTAGTGATTCCGTTCTTCGTTGATATCTGAATCCTCATTCGCAGATTTTCGTTCATGCTCCAGCATGCTAATTGTGATTTCTGAATCAGGTCCACGGCCCCTTGTTCCAAAGTCCTAGAGGCGTTGAAAACAGTGACAATCCGGGGAACAGATACGAGCTGAACTTTCCAGGCCACTATGACTCCGAAACTTGCACCGCCTCCTCCTCTGATGGCCCAAAACAGATCTCCTCCCATCAATTCTCTGTCGAGAATTTGGCCATTAACATCAACAAGTAGAGCATCAACCACATTGTCAGCGGCTAATCCGTATTTTCTTGTCAGATAACCAATTCCACCGCCACTGATGTGCCCACCAACTCCAACTGATGGACAAATACCTCCTGGAAAGCCATAATCTTGTGTTTTGTCATATATCCAGTAATAAAGTTGGCCAAGTGTTGCTCCTCCCTGAACCCATGCTGTTTTCTTTTCGCTTTCCATGTCAACACTGACTGATGTCAGGTTTACAAGATCAACTAGGAGAAATGGAACAGAATAAAGGGAAGTATAGGACATGCCCTCATAGTCATGGCCGCCGCTTCGGACTCTAACTTGTAATCCAAAATTTTTGGCGCATAAAATCGCCTTTTGGACATGGGAGTAATTGAATGGAGTGATTATGGCCAGTGGTTTGGGGTTGGAAAGGTTCAAAAGTCTTAGGTTCTGGATAGTATATTCCAAGATTGGTTTATAGGAAGGATCTGTTGGGAAATGCAAGATACTATCATCAGAAATACATTCACGGAGACTATTACAGATGGATTTAGACTGGAGACTGCTACGGATATATTGAGGATAAAATGACAACATTAGAAGAAAGGGAATCAAAGAAACAAACAATAAAACTTTTGGTTGCATAACAATTTGTAAAACAATAGCGCAAGCAGAACTTAGAGACGGTGAAAGGATTTCCGGCTAGCTGGAATGCCAAATGCACGATCTTTTCCCTTTTTATAGGGATTGAAGAACCCAAATTTCTGTACGAAATGTTGACAATTAGGATTATGACTTTTTTCAGATAGTATCACTTCAAAATGGGAAAAAGTGAAAAGAGAGAGCATTGCATATTTTCGTGTTGTGTTCATATTAAGTATATTGGGTCAATTCTAAATTGCTTAAAATCAATTATTTATAGTGTTTTTAAAATCAATTGTCATTTTTAACTTTATTTTTAATTTAAATTTAAATAAGATTAAAAATTATATTTTCGAAAAGCTGTTAATTTTTAAAACATCTTTTATTTATTGAATCGATTAAATATTATTTTAATTTTAAAAACTTTCGTAAATATTTCATCTTCAATAATTTAAAAATAGATTTAGTAATCTAGAATATATGGACCCATACTGAACATGGAAGCAACCGAAGAAATCTGAATGTAATTACCAATGTCCACTTACGACAGAAGGGATCTCATCGAATTGAAATTTTGCAATTAACTGTGTCCACTGATGTTGTTATCATTGTTCTTTTATTTATCTTTGCATCTGTCAATTTTTTTTTTCCTGAATAAAAGCTTAACTTTCCATTTCTTCAGAAGAAAGAGACAAAGGCAAGTCAGTGCCTCTTCTATCATAGAGGAGAGAAGGGCGAATTTGGGAGTGGGGTATACAACCAGATTTAGCATAATTTTTAGTCCACTGTGCAATGTTATGAGCCGTGGTATTACGTGTTTAATTTTCCACAATTGCCAATTCCCCAGGATATCTCTGCCACTTTGTATCAAGTATTTTCCGGTCCATTCCATTGCATTTTCTTGACCACATTGAAGCAATCACCTTCCACAATAATTTTAAAATATCCTCACCTTCCACAAAATATCCTTTCTGCTTAGCTATCCTAAGTGTTATAAGAGCCGCAATAGCTTCAGCCACGAACATCTCCCATTAGATCTTGTTTCACATGAATCTCCAAAATTTCCCCTTTGTCATCTCTGATAACAGCAGCACTAATAGCATCTCCTTTCATATTTAATGATGCATCAAAATTATACTTAAGCCATCTGATTGGTGGGTGGACCAGTTTTGTGGCAACTGTGGCGAGTCTATTGATATCGGAATGACTCTTCCCAATCTGGCATAGGTTCACCATGCTTTACTTTATTCCTTATCCACCATAAATGTTCCGTCGCCACAGCTGCGAAATTTAGAATCTTTGATTTTTTCTCCAGAGTGATAGGAAATTTGTTGCTTTGGTTCAGTAGCTCTCTGATCTATTCTCTGATATCCCAATTCTTGAAAGTAACCATGCGCAATTGCCATCTTGAATTTAGCCATAATGCCACAATTAAAGGGACGATTCATAATGACGTGTTCCATAGTCTGCTCTCCATCACCACAGAGCAGACAAATTAATATCTGTCAATTTACTTCAGTAAAGGGTGCACAAATCCATGTGGTTGAACGTTAAGGTAATGAAATTGAAGTCCATAAATTTTTCACAAGACTCAAGTTTAAGCTCTAGCCAATAACAACCTCTAACGCTACGTTTGATACACTGGAATGAAATAAAATGGAATGTTTTTTCACCTAAAATATCTTTCTATCCGAAATGGATTTGGAATCTTCTTTTCAATTCATTGTCTAGAAGAAAAAACTAGAATGGAATGATGATTTTTTTATGTGTTGATAATATTATTATTCAATATTAGAATCGAATAAAATAAAATTTCAGATGAAACAACTTAAATGTCCTACTAGTATATTATGTCAATGAAATCAAATTATACCCAAAAAAAGCTAAATTAAATATTCATTTATAAAATCTCATTTGATTAAAATTCACACAAAAAATTTAAAAAATCAATTATTTTAAGTATTGAAACATAATTTAGTTATAAAAACAATTCTTAATTTAAATCAAATTAAAAGAATATTACTAAGAGAAATAAAATAAAATTCAAGATTATGCTTTTTCTTGATCAAATGTTCTAACGATATAATAGTCCTAAGAATCTTTTTAGGATTCTTCTCCTGGAATGGCCTTTCCTTAGTTGTTGGTGTTGAAAGGTCTTTCTCAGCTCTTCCTAGAATCAGCTTTCCTGTGGAAAGACTATTCCTACTTAAAATTTACATACTAAACACTAGAAAGGACTGAGAAGTTAAAAAAATTATTTCATTCCTGTGTATCAAGCGTACCATAAGACTTAAAATTTGATTTGAAAGCGTCAAATATCTCTAGTCACATTCATGCTTCATATCAACTTGAAAACTTGAACTGGAAAGAGTTAGACATCTCTTCAAAACAGACAAAAAAAAGAGGAAGAAAAACGGAAGAGTTAGACATTGTCAAAACATAAAGTATATCATGTTCTCCTTTGTTCAAAATATATGGGCTTTTGGTCTAGGATTCCCCCATTGGTAATTGTTCATTGCAATATTTTCAATAAGGTCTTGTAACTCTTCCGGTGTCTTCAAATTTGTAGTTCCTCCCGAAGAAGCATCAATGAGTTTTTTGGAAGGGAAATTTAACCCACTATGGAATGTTTGCCTTTACAGCCCCAAATCTAGACCATGATGTGGGCATTTTCTCAATAGCTCCTTCCATCTCTCCCAAGAATCATATAAGCTCTCACTCTCCATTTGTTGAAAAGAGAAGATGTCATTCCTTAGCTTGGCTGTCCTTGCCGGAGGGAAGTATTTAGCTAGAAACTTATCGGCAAGATCGTTCCATGTAGTAATAGAGACCGGTGGAAGTGACTTCAACCATGACTTGGCTCGATCACTCAATCAAAATAGAAATAGCCGAAGGCGGATGGCATCTTCGTAAGCCCCGTTAATCTTGAAAGTATCACATATTTCCAAGAAATTAGCAATGTGAGCATTTAGGTCTTCGTCCGGCAAACCATCGAATTGCACCAATTGTTGAACTATTTGGATAATATTTGGCTTGATCTCAAAATTATTTGCTTCAACTCTTGGTCGAGCAATGCTTGACTCCGTTCCTAACAAAGAAGGTCGTGCATAATCTCCCATAGTTCTTTGTCTTGCATTTCCATTGTGTGCCATATTGTTCACTTGTTCAATATTTTCACCTTCAATTTCCCTCAAGCACTACTTCAAGATTGATACCCCTTGGATCCCAATGAAAAATCTGTTCAGCTTGGGAATTAGGTTGAGCCAATTCCTCCAAATCACTTGAGATCATAAACCAAAACAAATTCACACCTTCACCACAAAACAAAGTAAATGTTTAATGCAAGCAATTTTTGTTTTTCTTCTCTAAAATAGAAAAAAAAAATAGAATAACAACTTAAACAAAACAAAAACAGAGAAACACAAACTAAGTGCTTCAATTCACCAATAACTAACAAAACTACAAACAAGAAAATTAATGCTAACACTAGTTTACAACTTCACCACAAGTATAAACAAAATTTCAGCCCTAGGAATTATCACTAAAACAGAACAAATGAAAAGAGAAAAAAAAACACAAGCTAAAAACTTCAATTCACCAATAACTAACAAAATTACAAACAAGAAAATAAATGCTAATACTAGTAACAAGTATTGCAAAAATAACAACAAAAATGACTAAATCAATAGAGTTTGAGCTTTCCTAATATTGACTAATTAGATCCCCGGCAACGGCGCCAAAAACTTGTTGTTTTGTTTTGCATGCCCTTATACTTAATTTTATCACAATCTCTAACAATTGCACACAAACAGTAGGCAAGTGCACCTATCGTTATGATTAGTACAATGGCAAGTAATCTAAATGTCGTATCCACGGGGATGATCAAATATCATTACTCACTTTTCACTCTATTGTCTAGCCTATCAAATTTGCTTGTGGATATGATAGAAACAAACTATTAGGAATGAAAATCTAACTTAAACATAAAAATTCAGTTTATCTAAATTTTAGTTTGCAAGAGAAATTTTCAATTGAGAGAGTAATACTTGAATGAAAAATCCCCCTAGAATTACCTATGTGATTGAAAAGTCCCTTGGTTAATGAATTCCCCTTCTTATGTTTGATGAAATTCCTAAATTAGAACTCACTCTATCTCTAGATGAAAGTCCCTTGCTCTTAGATTAATTGGTTGAAATCTCTTCCTAACCAATCCAATCTAAAAATGCATTTACATTAATGAATTTCCAATTAGATTTCTCTAATAACCAAGAAGATGTTGAGGTTCCTACCTCTAGTCACCTAAATCATCCACATTGTTTGTGTTTGGTTTATTTCACCCTTCCTTTCTCAATTCCAAGTGAAAAATCCAGATTATGAGTCAATCAACAACTGAATTAATTCAAACAATCAATCCTCCAAATTAGATTTCTCTAATTACCAAGAGGATGTTGAGGTTTCAATCTCTAGTCACTTAAATTATCCCCATTGTTTGTATATGATCTATTTCACCCTTCCTTTCTCAATTCCAAGTGAAAAAATCCCGATTATGAATCAATTAATAGCTGAGTGAATTCAACCAATCAAACCCACAAACAATCCACAAGAATTTGGAATTCAATTAACCAAGAAAACCAATGATTCACATAGATAATAACTAGGGTTCATAACCATCCAAGTATTCAAGAATTTAGCTCATTAACATATTACAATTCAAAGAACATAAAGAAACAAAGAAAGAGTAAGAATTTCTCATTTTCATGGATCAAATCTTCTCTTCTTCAAGAAAAGTTGTGTTCTTGAGTTGGAATCTTCAAGATTGATGTTCTCCTTCTTCAAAGATTTGATCTTCTCTCTTGAGTTCTCTTGCAAAGATTGATGATTTTGGGAGAGGTTTTGGGATGTCTTCTCTCTGTTTTTCTCCTCTCTGTAACCCTAGACGGCCGCCCCTTCAAATGCCCTAAAAGGGTATATATATACCTCCCAAAAAGAGAGCAACAATTGCAGAAAATTCTGTTTCTGCCAAAAAGGTACCGTTTCAATTATTGGTGATTCAGAGCCTTAAATCTGACGATATAGGTTTTCTTGTCTACATGGAAGTTGTAGCTGATACTCTTACATTTCTACAGAGCTTTGAAGAACCTCCATTGGACATCTAGAACTCCAGATATGTTAATTATACCACAATGTATCAAAACTGAAACCAAATCCAGAAATACTGACTTTGCACCATACGTAGGGTGACCAAACGAATTCAGATTGATATAAATGTTACTGAATACCTAAGAGGGGGGGTGAATTAGGTATTTGGCTAATTTTCGCAAATTCAAATCTTTTATATGTATAGATCACTTACAGATGATATGAATAAGAGAGAAACAAATTATGACAAAGCAGTATAAGAAATGTAAACAAATGAACACAAACAATTTATAGTGGTTCGATCCTCAAGATCTACCTCCACTACCTTAAGTATACACTTAAGGATTTCAATAACTCTACTATGTGCTCAAGTTCACAGATTACAAGAGAGGCTCACCACACTTTGGTTTTACACATACAACCTCTTCTAGTAATTTTTACAAACAAGGCTCACCAACCTATGGTTTTATATCTCAAACAACCTTGAATCACAACTTCAAGGATCACCCTTATCTAAAGGGTTTTATGTTATCAAGATAACCTTGCAAGAGCTAGTGGATCAACACAATTGAATAAGTAAAGAAGAGTGTGTAGTTGTTACCACTTGTTGGTAGAATTTACACAAAGTTGTACCTTCACACTTTGATGTCTTTGGATTAATCAATTGAATGCACAAGACATAAGAGAGCTTGAGAAATGTTTGTAATAGACTTTAGAAAGCTTATAATATTCAAGGATTCATTTCTTACAAAAGATTGCACGTTTATAGCTTTTATAGAATTTGAAAATCATTTGAAACAGCTATAAAACGGCTAGTTAATGGCTACTTTCAGGAAATTCGGACGACCGAATTCTGCGTCCGAATTTTTCGGACGACCAAATTTTTCCTGCTGCATCCGAATCTTCTTCCGAATTTCTCTAGAAGAACAGTGACCATGCTGAAGGCCAAAATTCGGACGACCGAATTTTTTTTGGCTGCGTCCGAATCTTCTTGCGAATTTCTCTGGAAGAATAGTAGCAAACTTTTGCTACAAAATTCGGACGACCAAATTTCATGGAATTGTGTTCAAACTTTGTAAAATCATTTGAAATCAATCTTCCAAGTATTTGAAATACATTTGATATATATAGATAACTTATTTAGACAAATATAAGTTTGAAAACCACAATCAAACTCATTTGATCACTTAAAGTTTACTTAAAAACTTTTAGAACAAAAAACCGCATTTGCTATAGATTCATTCAAAGTCCTTTTAAACTTAAGAAACCAATATTATGCTCTCTTATGCATTCAATAGACTCCAAGACATACAAGTGTAGAGTTCACATAGATATTACCTATCATCATACCTACTCTACACTTCAAGTCTTCAATGCCTTGAGTTTATCTTTGAATACACCTCAAAAGACTCATAGCTTAATGGGGTTATTCTTTGCTCTTCCTCTTGAAGGCAATGAGACTTCAAACGTCTTTCTTCACAAATCCTATCACACAATATAAACATATTTGTTCTCATCAATATTTGTCATGAATCAAAATTACATGATTTGCCCTTAGGGCTTACAATCTCCCCCTTTTTGATGATGACAAACTTTGATACAATATGTGATGGATTTAAACAATGTAGTACAAAGAAGTATTGATGTCAATGATAAATAATAACCAATTTAGCACATTGACATACAAAAGGCTCAATATGAACCTATGACCCAACCAACCTCCATGTGCCTCCTTCCTTCCAACAATTAGGATAGAAAATATAGCATTTAAGAATTTAGAAAAAAAATTCTAAGAGAGGTTTTAAGGTTGTAAAAGTTTAACAATGTTCCCTCTTAGATTGTGCTCATTTTCAACCAATTTGGACTAGGATTATTATGCATCCGAATTTTTGACATATCAAGTCCAAACTTTAAAATAGGATAAATGAAAGCTCCAAATTTTGTAAATAAGCTTTCCTAAGGTTGTTCAAACATATTAGAAGAGATTACAACATATTTGAATCAATTTGAACAACAAATGAGCACATTTTGGTAACACAATATGGATGCATCCGAATTTTATATCATGCATCCGAATTTTGAATCCCTTGCGTCCGAATTTTGAATCTCATGTCCAAACTGCAACAGATTCAATATAATTGAAATTGTGAAATGATATAAAGGTTTCATAAGATTGTTCAAACGTAGTGGAATAGACTAATACATATTTGAATCAATTTGAACAACAAAATAATACATTTTGAATACATCCAATTCTTAAAACCTTGCATCCGAATTGTAATGCATAAAAAAATTCATATTGATGCAACATTCAGTAGTATTAAAGATTAAGTTCACATAAGATCTAAGTTCACATAAGATTAAGCCACATAAGATCAAGTTTTCACATGTATTGCATCATATTGCATCATATTTTCTCCCCCTTTTGTCATTATCAAATAAAAGGGATCAATGAAAATGAGATGTTCAAGTTAGCATATAAAAGAAGCTCTCATCATTGGGATTTCATCATTGAGCTTCACTATTACAAAAACAATATTTAACAAGTTCAGAATAGAAAATGCAGCAAAATGCTTAGAAAACTGAACAAAATACAGTAAAGAGATTAGAAGAGAAGGCTTAGTCTTGTGATGATGAGGTTGATGGGGAGGCTCGGCTCACTCCTATCTTGACTGCCAAGTGCTTGACTCTTCCTTGACTGAAAGAGATTGTTGCTGGGGATACAATTGCAGCTTGAGCTACCTGGCTTCCTGCCACTGGTAGATCTTTATGAGCCTGTTCTTGTTCTTTTACTTCTGCTGTGGTCTTATCATTTCCACCCTGATCATCCTCTTCATTACTGCTATCCTCATTATCTTCTTTCTCTGCTTCTTTATTTCTTTCCTCCTCCTTTCCATCTTGAGTCTTAAAGGTTCCTTCACCACTTTGAGTGTTTCTCATAAGGATATTTTCAATGTGTTTTACTCTGTTTTCCAGTCCATCCAATTTTCCAAGAACCATTGGAGCAAATGACTCAAAGAACTTATACATTTTCTCCATTTCCTTGACATGATTGTTCAAGGCTTCTTGGAATGTCTTGGATATAATGTTGTCCCCTCTAGATACTTCTTTACTACTAGACCTAATTCAAGTTTCTTCTTCAAATAATCTCCTTTTTGTTGGAGGTTGCTCCCCCTCACTTGAGGTGTCATGCTTTCTTTTTGTTTTCATTTCCCTAGGAAGGGTTTCCTCTTCATCCTCTTCTTCTTCTTCCTCTTCACTTTCTATAATTTCCTCTCTTTCTATTCTTTTCGGAGGAGTTTCTATTTTTGTCCTCCATACATTATCCTCATCATGAACTAATTGCATTCTCTTAAGAGTTTCATTTGTATAAATTTCACCACTCTTAAAGGCTTGCCCTCTTCCAGGAATTTTGATCTTAAAATGCTTGAAGATTCTGGTTAATAATCTTCCAAATGGGAATGCCTTGGTTACTGTTTTTCTGGCTGCAATCATATGTTTCAAGGCTATATACCCAAAATTCATTCTTCTATTCTCATGCAGGGCTAACATGATTACCATATGCATATTTCCAACTGATGACTTGTGTCCAAAATTAGGAACAATCATTGTGGTCACCATGTGATGTAAAACTCTACCTCTAGCATCCGAATTCTTAATTTTCCTTTCCTTTATGGCCCTAAACTATCTTCCATTTGTAAATGCATTTTCAAATCTAACATGTGTGAAGAGTTCACGATCATAGCAATGCATGGATGCTGAATAATATCTAGCTCCCTCGTCACTTACTCCACAAATTCTATTTTTCAATCCTTCATTGAATTCAATGTCCATTTGTGATACTCTAGATGAATACCATTGTATCACATTATCCCCTATCATCTCAATTCTATCCTCTTTCAAATTTGCATAGAATTCATATATCAAAGTAGGATAAAATTCCTCATTAATGAAGAGCAAACTACTCCAACCAATATCATTGAAATGAGATAGGACAATATCCATATTTGACAGTTTATCAATATCCACCTTATATCCAGGAATGATTTTTCTACTATTCTTATTCCATTCATCAAATTCATATGTAGATTTGATAGAGATAAACCTGTCAACTCCAGATTGTGTTTGAGGAATGCGAATCCTTCGTGGTTGATTGAGGATTGGGTCTCCATCTCCTTCCTTAGCCTTTCCTTTTCCTTTCTCAACATTGGGCTTCTTTGTTCTCACCATGATGTTTTTTCTTGAGAAGGATTTGTTTTCTGTATGAAATTAGGGTTTAGAAGTTTAAAAATGAAGAAAAATCGGGATGAGAGTGTGGGATTTTGAAGGGATTTATATTCGGATGTGAATGGGTATGAGAGATTTTAAAAAAGATGTGAAATTCGGAAGTAGTAGTGTTGAAGAGATTGTTTCAACTTCATTTAAAGAGTCTCGTCCGTAAAATTCGGTCGACCGATTTTTCAGGTCTGCGTCCGAATTTTTGAGCGAAAGTTTCTGTTTCTTCAGTTCAGAAAATTTGGTCGATCGAATTTTCTGACATGCGTCCGAATTCTTGATCAAAAGTCTCTGTTTCTCAACACTCAGAAAATTCGGTCGACCGAATCTTCTGCAGTGCATCCGAATTTTGAATCAAAAATTTCCTGCATTCATCATGACTTCAATACACACATTAGTCATTGAACCTTGATATTCCTAAGAGTCTTCTTAGGTGATTGAACCTTTCCTCAGCCAAAGGCTTTGTAAATATGTCAGCAATTTGATCATTTGTATTTATATATTCTAAGCATATATCTTTCTTAATCACATGGTCACGAATGAAATGATGTTTTATCTCTATATGCTTAGTCCTAGAATGTTGAATGGGATTTATGCTCAAGTTAATAGCACTAGTATTATCACATAATATGGGCACACAATTGAATTTAAGACCATAATCAAGTAAAGTATTCTGCATCTATAACAATTGTGCACAACAACTTCCTGCAACTATGTATTCAGCTTCTGCAGTTGATAAAGACACACAAGCTTGCTTTTTACTAAACCAAGATACAAGACAACTACCAAGAAATTGACAATGCCCACTTGTGCTTTTACGTTCAACTTTACAACCAGCATAATCCGCATCAGAATATCCAATAAGTTCAAAAGATGAAGTTTTTGAAAACCAAAGGCCATAATCATGAGTATCAATCAAGTAACGAAAAATTCGTTTAACAGAAATTAGATGAGATTCTTTAGGACATGATTGGAATCTAGCACACAAGCATACAACAAACATAATATCTGGTCTACTAGCTGTGAGATAGAGTAAACTTCCTATCATACCTCTATATAATTTCTCATCAATATTTTTACCTTTCTCATCTTTGTCAAGTTTAGTTGATGAACTCATTGGAGTACTTATTCCTTTTGCTTGATCCATTCCAAACCTTTTCAATAGCTCCTTAGTATATTTTGCATGGTTGATGAAGACTCCATCCTTGGTTTGCTTAATTTGTAGTCCAGGGAAGAAACTTAGTTCTCCCATCATGCTCATCTCAAATTCATTTTGCATAGTTTTAGCAAACTCTTCACAAAGAGTAGTATTAGTAGAACCAAAAATGATATCATCAACATAGATTTGTACAAGCAAAATATCATTTTTAGAAGATGTTTTAATAAAAAGAGTTGTGTCTACTTTTCCTTTAGTAAAACCTTTTGAGAGAAGAAAACCACTTAATCTTTGATACCAAGATCTTGGAGCTTGTTTCAGTCCATATAGAGCTTTAGTTAATTTGAAAACATGATTGGGAAATTTTTCATGAATAAATCCAGGAGGTTGTTCTACATAAACTTCTTCTTCAATAAAACCATTTAGAAAAGCACTTTTGACATCCATTTGAAATAGTTTAAAGTATTTAAAACAAGCAAATGCCAAGAGTATTCTGATAGACTCTAATCTGGCCACTGGAACAAAAGTTTCATCATAATCAATACCTTCTTCTTGATTGAAGCCTTGAGCAACAAGTCTAGCTTTATTTCTAACTACTTCTCCTAGTTCATTTAACTTATTTCTAAATATCCATTTTGTACCAATAACAGAATGATCATGAGGTCTAGGAACAAGAGACCAAACTTTATTTCTTTCAAATTGATTTAGCTCTTCTTCCATAGCAATAATCCAGAAATTATCACACAATGCATCATCAATATTTTTTGGTTCAATATGAGATAAAAGAGCAAAGTTATCAATAAAGTACCGCCTTGTTTTTACCCCTTGGGAGACATCACCAATGATTTGCTCCTTAGGATGACCTTTTGCATATGTGATATCCTTTGGAAGTTCTTGATCATTGCTTGATTGACCATCTTGTTCTTGCTCCATTATTTCTTCTTCTTTGGCATGATCTTCCATTGTGGGTGCTTGGTGTTGAGTATGATTTTCAACCATTGATGTGCCTGTATCATCTTCATTTCCTCTTTGAAGATAAATGTTAGATTCATCAAAGGTTACATGAATAGTTTCTTCAACACACAATGTTCTTTTATTATAGACTCTATATGCCTTTTTTATTTGATGAATAACCAAGAAAAATTCCTTCATCTAATTTTCTATCAAACTTACCAAGATAGTTGCTAGTGTTTAAAATGAAGCATTTACAACCAAAAACTTTGAAATAGACAATTGATGGAGTTTTGTCAAATAAAAGTTCAAAAGGTATTTTTCTTATAAAAGGTCTTAGTAAAACTCTGTTCATGATATAACAAGCTGTATTATGACTTCAGCCCAAAAATACTTTGGTAATGAGTTTTCACAAAGCATTGATCTAGCCATTTCTTGTAAGGTTCTGTTTTTTCCTTTCAACAACACCATTTTGTTGAGGTGTTTTGGCAGCTGAAAAAATTGTGAATAATACCATATTCATCACAAAATTTTGTAAAGTCTTGGTTACAAAATTCTCTTCCATTATCACTTCTAATAGAAATCAGTTTGCAATCAAGAGAGGTTTGAACCTTTTTGAAGAGTTTTGAAAATTCATAAAATGTTTCATCTTTTTTGTGCTAAGAAGATTACCCATGTAAATCTTGAAAAATCATCAACAATCACATAAGCATAGCTTTTACCACCAAGACTAGTAGTCCTCATAGGTCCAAATAAATCCATATGAATTAGTTGAAGAGGTTTTGAGGTAGAAACCATTTTCTTTGGTTTAAAAGATGTTTTTGATTGTTTTCCATATTGACAAGCATCACAGAGGCGAGTTTTATCAAAATGCAATTTAGGTAATCCTCTCACCAGCTCTTGTGTAGAAAGTTTGTTTAATAAATCCATGCTTACATGTCCTAATCTTCTATGCCATAAAAATCCATCATTGTCATGAATGGCAAGACATTTAATATCATTTGTAATAAGCTCATCAAGATACAACACATATACATTACCAACTCTTTTAGCAACAAAGATAGTTTTGTTACTTGCATTGTCAAGAATAGTACAAGTATCACATTTAAACTCTACTTTGCATCCATTATCACATAATTGACTAATACTTCGTAAATTATACTTTAAATCTTCTATAAGTAATACTTTCTTGATAAGAGGGAAAGAACCTTTACCAATGTTACATATTCCAAGTATTTTCCCTTTCTTCTTATCTCCAAATGTGACAAAACCTTCACTTGTAGTTTGAAGTTTACTAACAAGTGATGCATTTCCAGTCATATGCCATGAGCATCCACTGTCAAGGAACCATTTTGTGGCACTTGATCTTGAGGCAAATTGTACCTATACCAAATTTGAAAGGGTGATTTTTGGTACCCAAATTTTCTTGGGTCCAAGGGGGTTAGTAAAAGTTTCTTTGACTTTCCAAATGGTTTTAACACCACTTTCTATTTTTCTTTTAATAAAACATCTAGACACCTTGTGTCCATGTTTACCACAATAAGTGCAGCAAATATGTGATCTAGAATGATAAGATTCTTTAGCAAAAGATTTTTTCTATTTTGGAGCAGAATAATCATGAGTAAAACCAAGACCATGTTTTATAAATGAAGATCTTTGATAGCCAAGTAATTTATTCAAAATTTCCCTTCCATTTGTAAATCTCTCAATGCATAAAGTTAGATCATTAACTTTCCTTTTTAGAAGCTCATGGTCTTTTATCATTGATTCAAGAGAAATAATTCTAGTGCAAAGCTTTTTGTTTTCAAAAGATATGTTTTGTATAGTTGTATTCAAAACTTCCTTTTCAATAGTAATGCAACTAATGGTTTCAAGAAGTTTTCCATTTTCAACACATAATTTTGAATTTTCATTAGATAAATCATTTATTTTGAGTTTCATTTCTTTATTTCTTTTTGAAGCCTTTTTTAATTCTTCATATAACTCAATAATTAGATCACTGGAATCAATATCATCATCATACATATTTGAAATAGAGGGTGAAGATTGTACCTCATCATCAATGGCCATAAAGCATATGTTGGCCTTTCCTTCACTTTCATTCCCACTTTCTTGTTGATCCCATGTTCCAGCTAATCCTTTTCCTTTCTTGACAGATTTCTTTTTGTTTTTGCTTTCTCTTTCTTTTTCCAAAGCTTTAGGACAGTCAACAACAAGATTCTCTGTGCTTTTACATTCAAAACATTGAGGTTTGTAGGATGAGGATTGTCCACTCTTCTTGACTGGTTTTCTTCCTTTCTTGAGAAACTCCTTTTTGTAGAATCATTTAAACTTCCTTACTGCCATTGCAATCTCTTCTTCTCCACTGTTTCCTCCTTCTTCTTCTTCACTTGAAGACTGTTCTTGTTCACTCAAGTGATTTGAAGACTTGAGTACAACTCCTTTTCTTCCCTTTTCTTCATCCTCCTTGTCATTTAGCCGTTTCATCTTCATTTCATGAGTCAGTAGAGATCCAATGAGCTCTTCAAGTGGAAGAGTCTTCAAATCCTTGGATTCCTCAATGGCAAGTGTTTTAGGCTGCCAGGATTTTGGTAGAGCATCTAAAATCTTTCTGTTTTGCTCTCCCATAGTATAGCTTTTACCATAAGCTTTTAAGCCATTGAAAATGTTAGTAAATCTTGTAAACATATCACTAATATTTTCACCTTGTTTCATGGTAAACAGTTCATAATCTCTAACTAGCATGGCAAGTTTAGATTCTTTAACTTGATTAGTACCTTCATGTGTAATTTGAAGTAATCTCCACATGTCATGAGCAGAATCACATCCACTAACTCTATTGTATTCAATAACATCTAAAGCACAACTTAATATATTCATGGCTTGATAATTTAAAGTCATTTTCTTAGAATCATGCTCATCAAATTCATCAGCGGACTTGGGTACTGAGGTTATTCCATCAGCACTCATTTTCATTGGGACATAAGGACCTTTCTCAATTATGTTCCACAAATCAAAATTAATAGAACAAATATAAATTTTAACTCTAGATTTCCAGAAAGTGTAATTTGTTCCATTAAACAAAGGTGGTCTATTTGTGGAAGATCCTTCTAGGTAAGGCAGGTTTGACATATTAGCCATAGGATCTTGGTCTTCTAGGTTGTTAAACCACACACAGAAGTTCTATCTCTAATACCAATTGAAATACCTAAGAGGGGGGGGGGGTGAATTAGGTATTTGGCTAATTTTCGCAAATTCAAATCTTTTATATGTATAGATCACTTACAGATGATATGAATAAGAGAGAAACAAATTATGACAAAGCAGTATAAGAAATGTAAACAAATGAACCCAAACAATTTATAGTGGTTCGATCCTCAAGATCTACCTCCACTACCTTAAGTATACACTTAAGGATTTCAATAACTCTACTATGTGCTCAAGTTCACAGATTACAAGAGAGGCTCACCACACTTTGGTTTTACACATACAACCTCTTCTAGTAATTTTTACAAACAAGGCTCACCAACCTATGGTTTTATAGCTCAAACAACCTTGAATCACAACTTCAAGGATCACCCTTATCTAAAGGGTTTTATGTTATCAAGATATCCTTGCAAGAGCTAGTAGAGCAACACAATTGAATAAGTAAAGAAGAGTGTGTAGTTGTTACCACTTGTTGGTAGAATTTACACAAAGTTGTACATTCACACTTTGATGTCTTTGGATTGATCAATTGAATGCACAAGACATAAGAGAGCTTGATAAATGTTTGTAATAGACTTTAGAAAGCTTAGAATATTCAAGGATTCATTTCTTACAAAAGATTGCACGTTTATAACTTTTATAGAATTTGAAAATCAGTTGAAACAGCTATAAAACGGCTAGTTAATGGCTACTTTCAGGAAATTCGGACGACCAAATTCTGCGTCCGAATTTTTCGGACGACCAAATTTTTCCTGCTGCGTCCGAATCTTCTTGCGAATTTCTCTGGAAGAATAGTAGCAAACTTTTGCTACAAAATTCGGACGACCAAATTTCATGGAATTGTGTTCAAACTTTGTAAAATCATTTGAAATCAATCTTCCAAGTATTTGAAATACATTTGATATATATAGATAACTTATTTAGACAAATATAAGTTTGAAAACCACAATCAAACTCATTTGATCACTTAAAGTTTACTTAAAAACTTTTAGAACAAAAAACCGCATTTGCTATAGATTCATTCAAAGTCCTTTTAAACTTAAGAAACCAATATTATGCTCTCTTATGCATTCAATAGACTCCAAGACATACAAGTGTAGAGTTCACATAGATATTACCTATCATCATACCTACTCTACACTTCAAGTCTTCAATGCCTTGAGTTTATCTTTGAATACACCTCAAAAGACTCATAGCTTAATGGGTTTATTCTTTGCTCTTCCTCTTGAAGGCAATGAGACTTCAAACGTCTTTCTTCACAAATCCTATCACACAATATAAACATATTAGTTCTCATCAATATTTGTCATGAATCAAAATTACATGATTTGCCCTTAGGGCTTACAGTTACCATTATGGAAACTTCAGAATCTCTTCTGTAATTGTCCTGAATATCACATCTGCATGTGAAATCGCTAAGGAGGTCAAAATCCCACTTCAATTATTCTGTCCTACTACAGTATTTTGCTGCTCTGTTTTGCATTCTTCTTTTTTCTTCATTATAAGTATGTAGAATCTCCTTCATTGCTTCATTGTACTCCAAATCTTCAATAAAATCATTTAAAACAAATAAGAGATAAAGGGAGTGTGAATGATATTTGAAACACCAAAATTCAGTAGAAATTTGAGTTCAAAATGATCATTATATTATGCACATATATGTAATATCAAACTCCCCCACACTTAGACATTGCTTGTCCCCAAGCAATACTACAAAACAACTAAGAAATTTGAACAATAAACCACAAGAAATAAAGATTGTTCTAAATCATTTCAAAGGAGTGCAATACAGAGAAAGCATTACTTGTTGAAAAATCTTGAGCAATCTACACAATCAATCTAAAAGTCATCCCAAATACCATCACAAAGATTAAACAATCACCCCCTTATTTTCTAAAGCAGGTAGGAATCCGTGTGTATGTGTATGTCCAACCAATGCAAATGCTCAACAATTATAGAAGTGAATTTCATATTATTGGCGAAGGAATTCTCATCAAGATAGTATTATACCCCATAAGCCCGGCATTCACAAAATCTCTCCACTAATACGGTAACCAAAGTTTAACCTCGATTAGGTAGGACTTTCATGCTTGTAACTTTAGGCTTAGGGAAAGTTTAAGGTGCCAAACGAAAGGTAAGGAGTTCAAAGTCAAAGAAATGAGAGCTAAAGAGAAAGGAATGGGACATAAAACAAAAGTAATAACCCTTTTTAGCCCCAAGCAATATCACCATTCCCATACATCTAACCACAAACTCCCATCCTCAACAAGCTCTCCTCTCCCTACATTCAACAAACTTGCACCAAATCATAATTCAAACCACAACTTTTTCCTTCACCATCTATCTTTGTCAACCACAAGTTTATACCTCAATGATAGCAAAATTCACAATAATATTGAAAACATATAATTCTTGAAGGCATCAATAAATGTACTAAGCCTTCAAAGTAGTAAACATATATAACTTTTTTTTTCTTCTTTTTTTTCTTCCTTTTTTTTGATTGAGGTATATTTCAATTTCCCTATCAAATAAATAAATTCATCTCCCTTTTTTCTTTGAATAACTCAACCCATAAAGCCATTTTTTCTATCATCTTCCCCTCCACCTTTTTTTTTTCAATTTTCACAATACTCTTTGCCGACTTAAGGGAAAAAAATGCATTTAGCTCTCGCAAAGAAGGGTTAAATATAAAGAGTGAAGTTTAAAACTTGAAAGAAGGAAAAATTAAGAATATAGATTAGAAAATTTATGCACAAAGGCTTCAAGAAGGGTACTACGGATAAAATAAAAAGGGATGGCTAGAAAAGCTCAATCGGGACAAAGAAGGCCTATTATCATCATTTCAAGATCACACTAAGGTTACTTACTCATTTCACCTCGAGCAAGTGGATGCGAGTTCTAGAAAAAAAGTTATATTGAATTCGAAGGCCAATAACACAAGATTCAAATCAATAATCATCAAAACAAAAGCTAAGAGGAAATGTGCTTAAAAGATAAATTCCATACAAGAAAAGAACACAAGGGGTGGTTACTTAATCTAAGTTTTAAGGTACTAGTTATGACCTTTAGAATGCTTGTATAACTACCCTTTGAGAAAAGATTAACATGCAAGTCTTGAAAATATTTTGAAGATTCAAAAAATAAAAACAATAAAATTCATCCAAAATTCATGAAAATAAACTATACTAAAGCCAACTCCCCCACACTTAAGGCAACATTGTCCCCAATGTTGGGACAAAGATACACAAAAGACTAGAAATAGAAATTTAAAGATTGCACTCCAAACAACAAAACACAAAAACAATTAACAAAATGGTTATTTCGTACAAGAAGGCTGGGCGAACCCATATGAGCAGCAAGCTGCACCTTCTATATACTACACAATAAGAATAAATGAGAGAAAGTTGGAAACCAAGACAAAATTAAAATTTAAGCATAAAACATAGGAAGAAAATAAAGAAAGAGAATGAGAAAAAGAGAAAAAAAAACTCCCCTGATATAGCATTCATACACCACTTGCTCCACCACTGGGTTCGGGGCCAGCTCCTCTCTCCTCTTTTTCTTTTTTTTACACCTGCGAATAGTGCTGCAAACGGCGCTGTTTCACCCTTTTTTTTAACCAAGACTACAAACATGCAACCACAAATTCAACAACCAATTTTAACAAAATAATAACTCATGAACATAAAAATTACACCAAACAACACACAACAGAAAATTTCCACAACTCAAAACAATTAAAACTTGATACTCAAAACCAAACTTGAAACTCAAAATTATGTACAGAGGAATAGAAAGAGTTGCAAATCACTTATCTTCCAGATAATGGAGGATTAAAGAACTTTTTCAAGTCCCTTAGGATCCCCTCCATGATAGAGTTTGAGGCGATGACCGTTAACTTTAAGTGTTCCTTTATCTGCATGTGAAACCTCCACTACACCATAAGGGTCCTTGTTTACTACAAACGGTCCTGACCATCGAGATTTGAGCTTTCCGGGAAAGAGCCTCAACCTAGAATTGAACAATAATACTTGATCTCCTTCCGTAAATTCTCGATTTGGCAACACATGTTTGTCGTGCCATTGCTTCACCTTCTCCTTGTAGATTCGTGAATTATCATAGGCTTCTCTCCTCCATTCAACAAGTTCGTTGATTTGGAGCATTCTTTGCTTTCCTACAATGTTAAGATCAAAGTTAACCAACTTGATAGCCCAATATGCTTTATGCTCAACCTCCACTGGCAAATGACAAGATTTCCCATAAACCAATCTATATGGCGTAGACCCGATGGGAGTCTTGTATGCTGTCCAATATGCCCACAAAGCATCATCAAGCTTAACACTCCAATCCTTTCTAGTATGCTCAACAATCTTTTCCAAAATTCTTTTGATTTCTCTATTAACAACTTCTACTTGACCACTAGTTTGAGGGTGATACGGGGTCGCCATCTTGTGAGTAACACCTAATCGATGTAATACTTTCTCAAGTTGTTGGTTACAAAAGTGAGTTCCCCTATCACTTATTATAGTTCTAGGAATGCCCCCAAAGCGAGTAAACAATTTCTTCAAGAACTTAACAACCACTCTAGCATCATTTGTGGGCAAAGCTTGGGCTTCAACCCATCTAGAGACATAATCAACTGCGACCAAAATATATGTATTACCAAAAGAGTTTTGAAAAGGACCCATGAAATCAATACCCCAACAGTCAAATACTTCACAAACTTGAAATGTAGAGAGAGGCATTTCATGTCTTTTTGAGATATTACCTGTCCGTTGGCAATTATCACACTTTTCAACATACCTTTGGGCATCCTTAAACAAAGTCGGCCAATAAAATCCCGACTCTAGTACCTTTCTGGCTGTCCCATTAGCTTGATAATGACCACCGGCCGGACCTTTATGGTAATGCTCCAAGATATCCATATTCTCGGGATATGTTACACATCTCCTTATGATTTGATCTGCACAAATTCGAAACAAATATGGATCCTCCCAAAGATAGTACTTTAACTCCGAAAAGAATTTCTTCTTTTGTTGAGGAGTCAAGTTCTTTGGTAAGATCTGACCTACAATATAGGTAACACAATCTGCAAACCAAGGAGTGTGATCACTGTGACCCACAACCGAGTATAACCTCTCGTCATGGAGTGTATCATTGATGTCTTCCTCATTCAATCTCTCCAAATGTGCGTTCTCCAATCGTGATAGATGATCGGCAGCAAGATTTTCTGCTCCCTTTTTGTCCCTTATCTCCAAATCAAATTACTACAACAAAAGTACCCACCGAATTAGTCTAGGCTTTGCAACATTTTTGTTAAGAAGATATTTGAGTGCCGAATGGTCAGTATAAACAATGACTTTAGGCATAATGAGATAAGAACGGAATTTTTCGAAAGCAAAAACTATAGCAAGCAGCTCCTTCTCAGTTGTAGTGTAATTCTGCTTCCGTTAAGGTCTTGCTTGCATAGTATATTGGTTGAAAATACCTTTCTCTCCTTTGTCCAAGTACTGCTCCTACTGCAAAATCACTTGCATCTCACATTAGTTCAAAGGGAAGGGACCAATCGGGGGCAACCAAGATAGGATACTCAATTAGTTTTTGTTTCAACAAATTAAAAGCAAAGAAGCAATTCTCATCAAACACAAAGGCCACATCTTTTTCAAGTAAATTTGTGAGAGGTTTGGAAATTTTAGAAAAATCCTTTATAAACCTTCTATAGAAACCAGCATGACCAAGAAAACTTCTAATTGCCTTTACCGAAGTTGGTGGTGGTAATTTCTCTATGGTTTCTATCTTGGCTTTATCAACCTCTATGCCCTTGCTAGAAATCTTATGCCCCAAAACAATACCTTCTTTAACCATAAAATGACATTTCTCCCAATTCAAAACTAAATTGGTTTCTTCACATCTTTGTAAAACCTTTTCAAGATTTTTCAAACAAAGTTCAAAGGAATCACCAAAGACAGAGAAATCATCCATAGACTTCCATAATATCATCCACTAGACCTTCAAAAATAGCTAACATGAATCTTTGAAAAGTAGCAGGAGCATTACAAAGATCAAATGGCATACGACGGTAAGCAAAAGTACCATAAGGACAAGTAAAAGTAGTTTTCTCTTGATCTTCCGGGGTTATTGGAATTTGAAAATACCCCGAAAAACTATCAAGAAAACAATAATACCTATGACCCGCAAGTCTCTCAAGCATTTGATCAATGAAAGGCAGTGGAAAATGATCCTTCCGAGTGGCATCATTGAGCTTCCGGTAATCGATGCATACCCTCCATCCCGTCACGGTCCTCATGGGAATCAACTCGTTTTTCTCATTGGGTACCACAGTCATCCCTCCTTTCTTGGGGACTACTTGGATGGGACTTACCCATGGACTATCCGAGATAGGATAAATAAGACCGGCATCAAGAAGCTTGATTACCTCTGCTTTTACCACTTCCTTCATGTTTGGATTTAACCTTCTTTGGGGTTGCACCACTGGCTTGAAGTCTTTTTCCATCAATATTTTGTGGGTGCAAAATGAAGGACTAATACCATCGATGTCGGAGATTTTCCATGCCATTGCCTTTTTATGCTTCTTTAATACTTTGATTAGCTCTTGTTTCTGCTCTTTTTGCAAATTGTTTGCAATGATCACCGAAAGTTTAGAATTATCTGCAAGAAAAACATACTCTAAATGATCCGGTAACTTCTTCAGCTCCAACTCCGGGGATGACATTCTACTCCCTTTTTCCCTTTCAATCTTCTCAAACATCATCCCTTTTGTTGTGAATGGGGATGACTCCAAATGTGCTATAATTTCACCAACTTCATGCTGCCCCTCCTTTATTTCTTCACCTTGAAATATAGATATTTCCAAATGGCCATCAATCAATAATTCCTGCACATAATCGGAGACAATGTTACCAATAACATCTATCCTATAACAACAATCATCATGATCAAAAGAATGTTTCATAGCCTCGGGAACTTTAAAAATAACCTCTTCTTCTCCTACCCTAAGGGTCAATTTTCCTTCACATACATCTATATTAGCCTTAGCGGTAGCTAGAAAAGGTCCCCCTAAAATTAATGGCACATCAATATCCTCATTCATATCAAGTATCACAAAATAAACAGGAAATATGAATTTATCAACTTTCACAAGCACATCTTCAATAATTCCCCTAGGATACTTTACTGATCTATCTGCCAATTGAATTCTCATCCTAGTAGGTTTAGGTTCACCCAACCCCAACTTCTTAAACATGTCATATGGCAATAAATTAATGATATCTCCTAAATCTGCTAATGCTCTACCAGTTGACAAACTACCAATAGTGCAAGGGATAGTGAAACTCCCTGGATCTTTTAGCTTTTGCAGTAACTTGTCTTTGTTCTGAAGAATGGCTGAACATTCCTCGTTCAATGTCATCATTGAGAACTATTCTAGCTTTCTTTTCTTGGAAAGGATCTCCTTTAAGAATTTAGCATATCTTGGCATCTGCGAAAGAGCTTCAACAAATGGTAAGTTGATATGCAATTTCTTAAAGAGTTCGAGAAATTTACCAAATTGTTCGTCCTTTTTCTCTTGTTGAAGTCGGGCGGGATATGGAATTTTTGGCTTGTATTCTGGAATTTCCTTTTTCTTTTGTGATTCTTTCTTCTCAATCCTTTCTCCATCATCAACATGCAATGGTTCTTCCATCTTCTCTTGGATGGCTTTAGCATGTTCTCTTGGATTCTGCTCGGTATTGCTTGGGAGCATTCCAACTTTCCTTTCCGAAACAAGCTTCGCCAATTGGCCTATTTGATTTTCCAAGTTGTGAATAGAAGCCTCTTGGTTCCTTAGTGATGCTTCTTGAATTTGGAACCGATTTTCAGTTGCCGCAATAAACTTTGTCATTAATTCCTCAAGGCTAGACTTCACCGGTGGTTGAGGAGGTGGAGGAGGTTGATGTTCATAAGGAATAGATGGTTAGGATCGAGAGCTTGATGAAGATTGGAAACCTGGAGGATGTAGCAGTCTTTGTTGCCCTTGATTACTCCATGAAAAGTTTGGATGATTCCTCCACCATGGATTATAAGTATTGCTACAAGGATTGTTGGGCTGCCTCCTTTCTCCAAGATAGTCCACATGCTCCGATGAAGATGTATTAGAAGTTTCCATGATTTGGAATTCATGATTTGGATGACCACCTCTGCAAAAGTCACAAGCCATCATCACTTGGGAGATTGGAGGTGACCGACTCAAGCTTTCGATCTTCTTGTTTAGGGCATCAAACTTAGCCTCCATAGCCATCATCATATCTACATTGTGTACTCCACTAGCCTTGGCTTTCTGTCTAGGATTCCCCATTGGTAATTGTTCATTGCAATATTTTCAATAAGGTCTTGTAACTCTTCCAGTGTCTTCAAATTTGTAGTTCCTCCCGAAGAAGAATCAATGAGTTGTTTGGAAGGGAAATTTAACCCACTATGGAATGTTTGCATTTGCAGCCCCAAATCTAGACCATGATGTGGGCATTTTCTCAATAGCTCCTTCCATCTCTCCCAAGAATCATATAAGCTCTCACTCTCCATTTGTTGAAAAGAGAAGATGTCATTCCTTAGCTTGGCTGTCCTTGCCGGAGGGAAGTATTTAGCTAGAAACTTCTCGGCAAGATCGTTCCATGTAGTAATAGAGCCCGGTGGAAGTGACTTCAACCATGACTTGGCTCGATCTCTCAATAAAAATGGAAATAGCTGAAGGCGGATGGCATCTTCGGAAGCCCCGTTACTCTTGAAAGTATCTCATATTTCCAAGAAATTTGCAATGTGAGCATTTGAGTCTTCGTCCGGCAAACCATCAAATTGCACTAATTGTTGAACCATTTGGATAATATTTGGCTTGATCTCAAAATTATTTGCTTCAAAATGAAATGAGAAAAAAAACACAAGCTAAACACTTCAATTCACCAATAACTAACAAAATTTCTAACAAGAAAATAAATGCTAATACTAGTAACAAGTATTACAAAAATAACAACAAAAATGACTAAATCAATAGAGTTTGAGCTTTCCTAATATTGACTAATTAGATCCCCGACAACGGCGCCAAAAACTTGTTGTTTTGTTTTGCATGCCCTTATACTTAATTTTATCACAATCTCTAACAATTACACACAAACAATAGGCAAGTGCACCTATCGTTATGATTAGTAAAATGGCAAGTAATTTAAATGTCGTATCCACGGGGATGATCAAATATCATTACTCAATTTTCACTCTATTGTCTAGCCTATCAAATTTGCTTGTGGATATGATAGAAACAAACTATTAGGAATGAAAATCTAACTTAAACAGAAAAATTCAGTTTATCTAAATTTTAGTTTGCAAGAGAAATTTTCAATTGAGAGAGTAATACTTGAATGGAAAATCCCCCTAGAATTACCTATGTGATTGAAAAGTCCCTTGGTTAATGAATTTCCCTTCTTATGTTTGATGAAATTCCTAAATTAGAACTCACTCTATCTCTAGATGAAAGTCCCATACTCTTAGATTAATTGGTTGAAATCTCTTCCTAACCAATTCAATCTAAAAATGCATTTACACTAATGAATTTCCAATTAGATTTCTCTAATAACCAAGAAGATGTTGAGGTTCCAACCTCTAGTCACCTAAATCATCCACATTGTTTGGGTTGGTTTATTTCACCCTTCCTTTCTCAATTCCAAGTGAAAAATTCAGATTATGAGTCAATCAACAACTGAATTAATTCAAGCAATCAATCCTCCAAATTAGATTTCACTAATTACCAAGAAGATGTTGAGGTTTCAATCTCTAGTCACTTAAATCATCCCCATTGTTTGTATATGGTCTATTTCACCCTTCCTTTCTCAATTCCAAGTGAAAAAATCCAGATTATGAATCAATTAATAGCTGAGTCAATTCAGCCAATCAAACCCACAAACAATCCACAAGAATTCGGAATTCAATTAACCAAGAAAACAAATCATTCACATAGATAATAACTAGGGTTCATAACCATCCAAGTATTCAAGAATTTAGCTCATTAACATATTACAATTCAAAGAACATAAAGAAACAAAGAAAGAGTAAGAATTTCTCATTTTCATGGCTCAAATCTTCTCTTCTTCAAGGCTTGGAATTCTCCAACTTGGTTGTGAAAAGTTGTGTTCTTGAGCTGGAATCTTTAAGATTGATGTTATCCTTCTTCAAAGATTTGATCTTCTCTCTTGAGTTCTCTTGCAAAGATTGACGATTTTGGGAGAGGTTTTGGGATGTTTTCTCTCTTTCTTTCTCCTCTCTGGAACCCTAGACGGCCGCCCCTTCAAATGCCCTAAAAGGGTTTATATATACCTCCCAAAAAGAGAGCAACAATTGCAGAAAATTCTGTTTCTGCCAAAACGGTACCGTTTCAATTATTGGTGATTCATATCCTTACATCGGACGATCTAGATTCTCTTGTCTTCATGGAAGTTGTATCTGATACTCTTAAGTTTCTACAGAGCTTTGAATCACTTCCATTGGACATCTATAACTCCAAATATGGTAATTACACCACAATGTATCAAAACTGGAACCAAATCCAGAAATACTGACTTTGCACCATATGTAGGGTGACCAACGAATTCCGATTGATATAAATGTTACCATTATGGAAACTTCAGAATCGCCTCTGTAATTGTCTAGAAGATCACATCTGCATTTGAAATCTCTAAGGAGGTCAAAATCCCACTTGAATTATTCTGTCCTGCTACACTATTTTGCTTCTCTGTTTTGCATTCTTCTTTTTCTTCATTATAAGTATGTAGAATCTCCTTCATTGCTTCATTGTACTCTAAATCTTCAATAAAATCATTTAAAACAAATAAGAGATAAAGGGAGTGTGAATGATATTTAAAACA
This sequence comes from Rauvolfia tetraphylla, assembly GCA_030512225.1. Lineage (NCBI taxonomy): Eukaryota > Viridiplantae > Streptophyta > Magnoliopsida > Gentianales > Apocynaceae > Rauvolfia > Rauvolfia tetraphylla. Next base: position 1,846,486 of record JAJQKT010000063.1, on the reverse strand, counting down.
CCAAAATTCAGTAGAAATTTGAGTTCAAAATGATCATTATATTATGCACATATATGTAATATCAGAGGATAAATGACAACATTAGAAGAAAGGGAATCAAAGAAACAAACAATAAAACTTTTGGTAGCATAACAATTTGTAAAACAATAGCGCAAGCAGAACTTAGAGACGGTGAAAGGATTTCCGGCTAGCTGGAATGCCAAATGCACTATCTTTTCCCTTTTTATAGGGATTGAAGAACCCAAATTTCTGTACGAAATGTTGACAATTAGGCATTTTTCAGATAGTATCACTTCAAAATGGGAAAAAGTGAAAAGAGAGAGCATTGCATATTCTCGTGTTGTGTTCATATACAGAATGAAACAATAAATGTATAGGTATAACCGGATTAAGTATATTGGGTCAATTATAAATTGCTTAAAATCAATTATTTATAGTGTTTTTAAAATCAATTGTTATTTTTAACTATTTATTTATTTTTAATTTAAATTTAAATAAGTTTAAAATTGCTATTTTCGAAAAGCTGGTAATTTTTAAAACATCCTTTATTTATTGAAGCGATTAAATATTATTTTAATTTTAAAAACTTTGGTAAATAATGAAGATAATGCAAATGCAGTGAAGCAGAATGCAGATTGTAGTATTGCAGAAGACAATGCTGCAGAAGGCAATGCAACTATAGTGAAGCAGACTAATGCAGCAAACAATGCAAATGCAGTAAAGCAGAATGCAGATTGTAGTGAAGTACATGAAGTACAGTGAAGACCAGAGAAGATAATGCAGTAAAGATCAGCATAGAAAACTGATGCATCTGATGTGGCATTTTAGCTCAGAATTAGTTAGTTTAATTATGTGCAAGTAATGCGTTGTATAGCTTTATTAATTTGTGTACAAAATGCGTTGTCTAAGTCGGTTCTATTCCATCAGTGTATATAACACAATTTGTACAGACTGTTTCAGCAATTCAAATCAAATTTTACTTCCTCATCTTCAAGTCAGCTCTGCACTTTTCTTCTAATAATTCTCTCACTATGTCAGTGAGAATTTCTTCCAGTTTTTGATCTTGCAGAGCTGTAAGATGAATTTCAACTTGGTATCAGAGCAAGCATTTTGGTTTTGCTGATTACGTTCTCAATTCGAACAGCAAAGCTTCTGTTTTTTTTATTCTTCTTCCTTGCAATTCTGAGTTTGTTCAACCGAACTTTAGACATGGCAGCTAATGTGGAGAATTTACCAACAAATCCTTTATACTTGAATCCTAATGACAGTTCAAGCCAGCCACTGGTTCAACCATTTCTTACAGAGGCAAATTACCACACTTGGAGTAGAGCAATGCGAATGACGTTGATTTCAAAGAACAAAGTCGGTTTTATTGACGATTCCATTGAACCACCAGCTAGAGGTACTCGAAATTTTACTTTGTGGCAGCAAGTAAACACCACTGTTTTGTATTGGCTGATTAGTTCTATGCATTCTACTATTGCTCAAAGTGTGATGTGGTTAGACACTGCTAAGGAAGTATGGGAGGATTTGTATGAACGTTATTCTGGTGGTGACTTGCATCATTTATCTGATCTTATTGAAGAAATTCAAAATGTGAAGCAAGGAACTAAAACTGTGAATGAGTATTATATTCAATTGAGAATACTCTGGGATGAACTTTATGCTTTGAGACCTCTGCCTTCATGTGTTTGTCAGCCTACCTGTAGTTGTGGTGCAATTAAGAAAATAAGGGAGTATTATGATGCAGAATGTGTTATTCGATTTCTGAAAGGTCTTAATGAACAATTTGACAGTCTAAAATCACAAGTGTTGGTTATGACACCACTGCCTTTGATCAATCATGTGTTTTCTATGGCAATCAAGCATGAGAGACAACTTAATTACTCATCTAGTCAAAATCCAGAGGTGCAAGTAATGTTAACAAAGCCTTTAGATGTGAATCGTACTAAAGATGGAAATGGAAAGAAAATGCTACAAAATCCAGGCTTATCAACTGAAGGATTCCAGTGCTCCAGCAATGCTGTGTCTGGTAATAACAGGAGAAATTTTGGCCAAAAATCTCTGCAGTGTAGTTTTTGTGGGAAGTCTGGCCATACAGTGGATAGGTGCTATAGAAAACATGGTTTTCCACCTAATTTTAAATTTAGATCAAGAGAAGGTGGGTACAATACTGGTTTTGGTGCTGGAGGCAGAAATCAGGCGAATTATGTGATGATGAATGAAAATAACAATGTATCAAGTGTTGCAGATCTTAATGCAGGTATAACACAGGAACAATATCATAGTCTGATGCAAATGTTACAGAACATGAAGGTCCAAAATGTTGGTCACTCAACAGAACATTCACCAGTTGCAGGACAGGTTACTGCACTCATAGCAAAATTTGATAAAGCAGCATATACAGGTAAACGTTTTACAGAAACTTCCAGGCATTGGATTTTGGATTCTGGTGCTACAGATCATATAGTTTGTTCTTTGACATTCTTTAATTCTTTTGCACCTGTTCATGACATTTCTGTTAAATTGCCCAATTCCAATTCTGTTATTGTTACTCATAAAGGCCAAGTGAACTTGTCTGAACATTTGGTACTGCATGAGGTCCTATATGTTCCTTCTTTTCAATACAACTTAATTTCAGTGCATAAGCTCATTCAACAAAACTTGTGCAATCTTGTTTTTCATCCCCATGGTTGTTTGTTACAGGACATTGCAACCTTGAGGAAGATTGGATCAGCTAAGTGTTGCAATGGTCTTTACTATCTAGAAGGATGTTCTTCTGGTTTATCTTCTTCAACTGTTTCTGGCAATATTGCTAATTCCTGTAATCCTTCATCTTCTGTTTTTCCTTATTGTTCTCAGAATACTTCTTGTTCTAACAAAGGACACATTTGGCACTATAGACTAGGACATCCTTCTCTTCAAAGGATGCATATTCTCAAGGACATTTGGCCTGATATTGTGCTTCCTTATGATTCAAATTGTTCAGTTTGCCCTCTTGCTAAACAAAAGAAACTTTCCTTTCCTTTGAGAGACTCTACTACTTCAAGTTGTTTTGAATTAGTTCATATGGACATTTGGGGGCCTTATAAACAATCCACTATATATAAACAGAAATATTTTTTGACTATAGTGGATGATTACAGCAGATTTGTTTGGATTTTTTTAATGAAAGACAAAACAGAAGTCAGAAAACTTGTTCAAGACTTTTGTACATTTGCTGAAGTACAGTTTGCCAAACCAATTCAGATTATCAGAACTGATAATGGTTCTGAATTTAATATGCCTTTATTCTTTCAGTCCAAAGGCATTATACATCAAACTTCTTGTGTTGAAACACCACAACAAAATGGGATAGTGGAAAGAAAACATCAACACATCTTGAATGTTGGAAGAGCTCTCAAACTTCAATCTAATCTTCCTTTATCTTATTGGGGGTTTTTGTGTTCAACATGCTGTTTATCTGATCAATAGACTTCCTACCCATGTTTTACATCACAAAACTCCTTATTTCATGTTGTATGGTAGAGATCCTTCTTTCACAAACCTTAGAGTTTTTGGTTGCTTATCTTATGCTTCTACTCTAGAACAGGGTAGAACCAAATTTGATCCTAGAGCAAAGAAATCTGTGTTGCTAGGGATTTCACAAACCAGTAAAGGATATATATTACTGGACTTATTCACTAAAGTTGTCTTTATTTCTAGAAATGTTGTCTTTTATGAGAACATTTTTCCTTTCCAATCTTTTCCTGCTTCCACATCTGATGTCTCTGATCAATCAAAGTCAACAAGTAATTCTTATTTTCCCATTACTGGTTTTTTTCCAGTCACTAATTTTGATACAACCACTGCTAGTACTTCAGACAATGTAACACTTGTTGATCCAATGTTAACTTCTTCTCTTGATTCTACTTTTAGTTCTGTTCATTGTCCAATCACAACAACTACTCCTCGCAGATCAACTAGACCAAAAACCAGGCCTGCTTATCTTAGTGATTACATTTGTAATCAATTTTTCTCTTCTCCACATTCTTTGGCCAATGTCATGTGTTATGATTTACTAGCACCATCTTACAAATCTTTTGCCTTGAATATTTCTGTTAATGCTGAACCTAAATGTTATGAGGAAGCTGTTAGACATTCAGTTTGGAAAGAAGCTATGCAAAAGGAGATTGCAGCCTTAGAACAGACCAAAACCTGGGATTTAGTTCCTTTGCCATTTGGTAAACGTCCTATAGGCTGTAAATGGGTGTACAAAGTGAAATATAATTCAGATGATACTGTGGAAAGGTATAAAGCAAGACTGGTAGCTAAGGGGTATACTCAGCAGCTTGGAATTGACTATCTAGAAACGTTTTCCCCAGTAGCAAAGATGACCACCATTAGAACAGTGTTGGCTATAGCAGTAGCTAAAGGGTGGCATTTACATCAATGTGATGTGAACAATGCTTTCCTACATGGAGCTCTTGAAGAGGAAGTTTATATGGTACCTCCACCAGGTTTTGCAAGTGCAGATAAATCGTTGGTGTGCAAATTAAATAAATCACTTTATGGGTTGAAACAGGCTAGCAGACAGTGGAATGCTACTCTCACTCAAGCCTTGTTATCTCTTGGATTCCATCAGTCCAAGAGTGATTACTCATTGTTTACCAAAGTGACTGCATCTACTTTTATTGCTCTTTTAGTTTATGTTGATGATGTAGTCTTAGCAAGCAATAGTTTGGATGCCATTGATGCAGTCAAATCTTTTCTGCATGCTCAATTTAAAATAAAGGATTTGGGCACTTTGAGGTATTTTCTGGGATTGGAGGTAGCTCGCAGTAACACTGGGTTGGTCTTATCTCAAAGGAAGTATACTCTTGATCTTTTAATAGAGTTTGGATTTCTTGGTTGTAAACCAGTCAACACACCAATGGAGACAAATGCTAAATTTGAACATGCAGATTCCATGCTTTTACCACATCATGCTACTTACAGGAGTCTAGTTGGCAAATTACTCTATTTGACCATTACTAGGCCTGATATCAGTTATGCAGTCCAGCAATTGAGCCAATTTCTGGATCAACCAACAGAAAATCATATGAAGGCAGCACATAGGATTCTGCGATACTTGAAGAGAGCACCTGGACAGGGTTTGTGTTTTCCCACAGAATCTGATTTGAATATTAAGGCCTTTGCAGATGCTGATTGGGCAGGTTGTGTTGAGACAAGGAGGTCAGTTACAGGGTTATGCATTTTTTTGGGGAATGCTCTAATTTCCTGGAAAGCTAAGAAGCAGTCCACAGTTTCCAGGAGTTCTGCAGAAGCAGAATACAGGGCCTTAGCTACTGCAACTTGTGAACTTCAGTGGTTATCTTATCTTCTTCAAGATTTGCAATTGCCTCTTACTTCTGCCATTCCATTATATTGTGACAATCAAGCTGCCATTCACATTGTGGAAAATCCTGTGTTTCATGAGAGGACTAAACATATTGAGTTGGATTGTCATTTTGTTAGAGATAAATTTCAAGCTGGTTTGGTCAAGCCATTGCCTATTACCTCTTCTTTACAACTAGCTGATTTGTTTACAAAGGCATTGGCTGCCCCTCGGTTCTTTTCTTTGTTAAGCAATCTTGGTGTGTTTGATCTTTTTGCCCCTACCAGCTTGAGGGGGGCTAATGAAGATAATGCAAATGCAGTGAAGCAGAATGCAGATTGTAGTATTGCAGAAGACAATGCTGCAGAAGGCAATGCAACTATAGTGAAGCAGACTAATGCAGCAAACAATGCAAATGCAGTAAAGCAGAATGCAGATTGTAGTGAAGTACATGAAGTACAGTGAAGACCAGAGAAGATAATGCAGTAAAGATCAGCATAGAAAACTGATGCATCTGATGTGGCATTTTAGCTCAGAATTAGTTAGTTTAATTATGTGCAAGTAATGCGTTGTATAGCTTTATTAATTTGTGTACAAAATGCGTTGTCTAAGTCGGTTCTATTCCATCAGTGTATATAACACAATTTGTACAGACTGTTTCAGCAATTCAAATCAAATTTTACTTCTTCATCTTCAAGTCAGCTCTGCACTTTTCTTCTAATAATTCTCTCACTATGTCAGTGAGAATTTCTTCCACTTTTTGATTTTGCAGAGCTGTAAGATGAATTTCAACAGTAAATACTTCATCTTCAATAATTTAAAAATAGATTTAGTAATCTAGAATATATGGACCCATACTGAAAATGGAAGCAACCGAAGAAATCTGAACGAAATTGCAATTTTGTAATTACCAATGTCCACCTACAACCGAAGGGATCTCATCGAATTGAAATTTTGTAATTAACTGTGTCCACTGATGTTGTTATCATTGTTCTTTTATTTATCTTTGCATCTGCCAAATTTTTTTTTCCTGAATAAAAGCTTAACTTTCAATTTCTTCAGAAGAAAGAGACAAAGGCAAGTCAGTGCGTCTAGGAGAGAAGGGGGAATTTGGGAGTGGGGTATACAACCAGATTTAGCATTAATTTTTAGTCCACTGTGCAATCTTATGAGCCATGGTATTACGTGTTTAATTTTCCACAATTGCCAATTCCCCAGGATATCTCTGCCACTTTGTATCAAGTATTTTCCGGTCCATTCCATTGCATTTTCTTGACCACATTGAAGCAATCACCCTCCACAATAATTTTAAAATATCCTCACCTTCCATTAGATCTTGTTTCACATCTCCCATTAGATCTTGTTTCACATGAATTTCCAAAATTTCCCCTTTGTCATCTCTGATAACAGCAGCATTAATAGCATCTCCTTTCGTATTTAATGATGCATCAAAATTATACTTAAGCCATCTGATTGGTGGGGAACCAGTTTTGTGGCAACTGTGTGTGGGCTTTGTTAAATTTTCTGCGCAAAGCAGCTTCCCAATAATCCTTGGCTAGTCTATTGATCGATCGGAATGACTCTTCCCAATCTGGCATAGGTTCACCATGCTTTACTTTATTCCTTATCCACCATAAATGTTCCATCCCCACAGCTGCGAAATTTAGAATCTTTGACTTTTTATCCAGAGTGATAGGAAATTTGTTGCTTTGGTTCAGTAGCTCTCTGATCTATTCCCTGATATCCCAATTCTTGAAAGTAACCATGCGCAATTGCCATCTTGAATTTAGCCATAATGCCACAATTAAAGGGACAATTCATAAAGTCGTGTTCCATAGTCTGCTCTCCATCACCACAGAGCAGCAAATTAATATCTGTCAATTGACTTCAGTAAAGGGTGCACAAATCCATGTGGTTGAACCTTAAGGTAATGAAATTGAAGTCCATAAATTTTTCACAAGACTCAAATTTAAGCTCTACCCAATAACAACCTCTAACGCTACATTTGATTCACTGGAATGAAATGGAATGCCTTTTCACCTAAAATATCTTTCTACCCGGAATGGATTTGGATTCTTCTTTCCAATCCATTGTCTAGAAGAAAAAGCTAGAATGGAATGATGATTTCTTTCCTGTGGTGATATTATTATTATTCAATATTAGAATAGAATAAAATTTCAGAAGAAACTACTTAAATGCCCTACTAGTATATTTTTTCAATGAAATCAAATTATACCCAAAAAGCTAAATTAAATATTCATTTATAAAATCTCATTTAATTAAATTCACACAAAAAAATTTTAAAAATCAATTATTTTAAGAATTGAAACATAATTTAGTTATCAAGACAATTCTTAATTTAAATCAAATTAAAAGAATACTACTAAGAGATATAAAATAAAATTCAAGATTATGCTTTTTCTTGATCAAATTTTCTAACGATATAATAGTCCTAAGAATCTTTTTAGGATTCTTCTCCTGGAATGGCCTTTCATTAGTTGTTAGTGTTGAAAGGTCTTTCTCAGCTCTTCCTAGATTCAGCTTTCCTGTGAAAAGACTATTCCTACTTAAAATTTATATACCAAACACTAGAAAGGACTAAGAAGTTAAAAAAAAATCATTTCATTCATGTGTATTAAACATACCATAAGACTTAAAATTTGATTTGAAAGCGTCAAATATCTCTAGTCACATTCGTGCTTCATATCAACTTGAAAACTTGAACTTGAAAGAGTTAGACATCTCTTCAAAAGAGACAAAAAAAAAAAGGAAGAAAAAGGGAAGAGTTAGACATTGTCAAAACATAAAATATATCATGTTCTCCTTTGTTCAAAATATATGGGCTCTTTTAGTTCTCAAACTGCACCATTTGCTAAGTTTAAGAATTATTTTTTTGTAACTATCATTATCTATAAATATAGTTACCTAATTCTTTGTTGTATTAATACATATTAAATTAAATTAGTTAAGAATATGATAAGAAAATTATTCCTTACTTTTTTTAATTTTGATTTGTGCGTAAATGGGCGAAAGGTTCAATATTTTGAAACATGGGAAAACATTTGGATTGTATTTTGAAATGAAAACTTTTTTACTTTTTTTAATTCAGTGGAGCACACGGTTGACTTTTAAAAGAGATAATTATTGTGGGATCCATGACAGAAAAAAAGGAAAAAAAAGAGTAAACTAGCATTTGGACTAATGGTTGGTGTAAAGACAGAAAGTATAAAAGAAGGGATGTAAATAAAATGTACATATCTCATTTATGTTATTCAGTTGAGGCATAACTGTAGACAAAAAATAAATGTGGAGGGAGCGCTCTGGCCCTGCACATTAGGATTTCTCCCTTTCCCAAATTGGAGGGACTTAGAGAGAGACAAGGCTTTAAAAATGGAGGAAGTAAATTAATGACAAGATTGAACCCATTTTTCTAATATTAAAAATTAATTAAGGGAGAAAAACATAGATAGAAGAGTAATTTAAATAAATTTTATCTCCGCTCCCCTCTCCCTCCTTTTTCCCTTCAACAACACAGGAAGAAGGTAATACCTAGGTGAGTATTTGTCCTCTTCCCTCTCCCCTTTCGCAAATCAAACTAAGCCTAAGTTACAATCCAACTGGGGAAGCAAATGGTTTGGTAGGAAACATGGAATTATTTAAAATTTCGAGTAACAACCATAGCAGATGTAGAAATTGTCAAACATGATTTTAGAAATTGGACTTTAGCTGTTATGATTGGATAAACTCACAATTAAGTCATTATAATTTTATGTTCTTGGCAATTTTTCTTAGTTTGGTGGTTTTGAATAATAAAATGTCAAAAGTTGCTAATATATATTCCATTCATTTATACGAAATAGTCCTTGATGATCTTGTAATTGTATTAATAATTTTTTGACTTTTTTATTTATGCGTATTTTATATATTTCTTAAAATAATACTTGGAAAGCATGCATCAAATGAGTAAATAATTTTCTGTACTAATAAAGTCAAATATGAAAAAATATTAAAACTGAAAATAAAAGGGGTAGTATTATTAACATTCCCCATTTAGCTTTCCACACTCTCCTATCTTTTTTTTTTCTTAATGTATATGAGTGAGAAGACTTTAATGTCCATTCCTATTTTCTTATAATAAAGTGTGAGATGAATTTTAGAGTCAATTTTAGTATTAAGGTCTTTTCAATTATAAAAGAAGGTTAAAAGGAGAGAACGAATATTGTTGTATTTTGTGCCATTATATACAATTCTATCACAATCTCCAACAATTAGTACACAAATACAAGGCAAGCGCGCGTATCGTTATAATTGGTATAATAGTAAGTAAACTAAATATTGTATCATCGGGGATGATCAAATATCATTATTCATTTTTCCTCTATTGTTTAGTGAAAGACCTAACAATGGGGTGAATTAGGTCTTTGACTAATTTTTTAAAACTTTTTCCTTTTTAAGAAAATTGGTTTGGAAGATGTTTGAAATCTAACTCTCAACAAGTTGTACAAGTAAACACAATAAGACTCCAAATTGAAAGAGAGAGGAAAAGTGGCAACATAAGCAATTTATAGTGGTTCGATTACACCAGATCTAATCCACTACCTTGAACCCTAAACCAGGATTTCAACCAGATTCAACTATAACAAAAGTTGATCAAAATACAAGAGAGGCTCACCCAATAAGGGTTTTACTCTACAACCTCTTTTCACTTACAATGATCAAGGTTTACCCTTTCAAAATCAAGATAACCTTGAATAAAACAAATAGATGAAGTAAGAGATAAGAGGGTTGCCAACAACTTAATAGATTATGACAAATTTAGCACGCCTTCTCCTTTTTGCCTAAGGAATCTTGATTTTAAACTTTATAGCCCAAGACAAAGCAGAGCTTTTTGATAAAGAATGATTGGGATGAGTAAGGTTTACAAAGATATACCTATTAAGCAATTGTAAACCTACAATAAGGTCTTCAAAGCCTTCAATTCTTAGGACAAGCTCTTCATGTTATAACTCTTTGAGCACAATTTGAGTTGTTCTTAGCACTTTATCTTCAAGGCAATGAGACTTCTTGGCTTCCACAATCAAATAATCCTATCACACAATAAATATTCAAGTTAGCTCATATCAATGTTTGTCATGATCAAAACTCTAAGATTTGCCCTTAGGGCTTACATTTAGTATACCAATTCAATTATGAAAAAGAATAAAATAAACTAAGGAATTAAAATATAACTTAACTAATTAGAATTACCTTAACTAATCTTGCTTGCAATGGGTAATTCAATTAAGAAAATAATATGTGGATAGGAAATCCCCCAAGAATTACCTATGTGATGGAAAAATCCGTTGATTAATTATTCTTCCCCTCTTATGTTTGATGGATTTCTTATATTATGACTCACTCAATCTTGAGATGAGAATCTTCTATCCTTAAATTATTTAATTGAAATATCTTTCTCACTAACCTAAGAATGCATTTAGAAAAATTAATTTCCAATTAGATTTCTCTAATTACCAAGAGGATGTTGATTTCCCCATCTTAAGTCACCTAAATCACCCCCATTGTTTTTGCTACAATCTATTTCACCTTTCCTTTCCAAGTCCAAGTGAAAAATCCAATTCATGGATCAATTAACAATCAAGTTCATTCAAGCAATCAAATCTACGAGCAATACACAGGGAATTTGAGCTCAATCAACCAAGAAAATAATTTATTTACATAGATAATAACTAGGATTGATAACCATCCAAGTATTCAAATGTATATCATAGATCAAAGAACATAAACCAACGAAGAAAGAAAAACAATGTCTCATTCTCATGTCCTCAAATCTTCTCTTTTCAATGCTAGGAGTTCTTCAACCTGATTTTTCCTCTCCAAACTCTCTGTTTTTCTTGGACCGTCCAACCCTAGCCAGCCGCCCTAAAATTCCCTTAGGAACTATTATATCTCTAGCGAAATGGAGAGAGAAAAAGCAGAAAAATCTGCTTCCACAAAGCAGCGCTGCTTGGGTGGTCCAGGTAGTGCCGCTTGGTCTCTTACAAGTAGTGTCACTTGGAGTAGTCTAGGCGGCATCGCTTCAGTCCAATTTTTTCTATAGTAATTCAGCCTTTTCAGCCCCTTTTCTAAAGTAAAATGTGACTGAGATTGTTTCTTGAATTCTAGGCCAATTTAGAGCATAAAATTGGATGATCTAGGTGTTGGTATCTTCATTAAAGTTGTAGATCCTTATCTTAAATTTTCACATAATTTGAATCATAGCAATCAGATGTCTATAGCTCAAGATACGATCATTTTACAAGACACAATCAAACCAAAACTTCATCTAGTGACACGGAGTTTACACTGCACTTAGGGAGGACAATGTGTATTTTGAAGATGACAAAGGACAAAGTAGAGAGCATTACTTCTTGGAAAAATTTCTAGCGTTTTTACACTATCAATGTAAAAGTCATCCCAAAAACCAATCACGAGTAAGAATCCGTGTATGTGGGTGAGTGTGTTCTCGACCAATGCAAACGCTCAACAATTATGGGGGTGAATTTCAAAATATTGGCCAAGAAATTCGCGCCAAGAAAGCATAATGCCCCATAAGCCCGATATATCACAAAACCTCTCCACTAATATAGTAGCCAAATTTCAACCTAGATTAGGTAGGAAATTCAAACTTGTAACTTTAGGCTAAGAGAAAGTTAAGGGTGCCAAATGAAAGATAAGAAGTTCAAAGTCAAAGAAATGAGAGCTAAAGAGAAAGGAATAAGACACAAAATAAAAGTAATAACCCTTATCAGTTGCAAAGGAATATCATTATTCTCATGCATCCAAACACAAACTCTTATCCCCTTCAAAATCCCTTTCTTTAAAAACAACAAGCTCGCACAAACTATGGTTCAACCCACAACTTCTCTATCATCACTCATGTAAAACCATAAATTTTTCTTTTACTAAATAAAATTTTCAAGTTATTTTACGATAACTATAAATTGCTAAAAATCTATTTTACACATTTTTAAAATGAAGATATATATATATATATATATATATATATATATATATATATACACATTATAAGTTTTAGGGTAAATCTATAATTATAAAAAAATTTAAAGACTGATTTTGCAAATTATTTATTAAAAAAACAAAGGATCAGCCGTGTGGCTAATCCTCATTTTCCATTTTCCCCCATTTCCCCTTCTCTATACTCTCTTCTCTCTTCCATATCTCCCTCTTCAATTTTTAAGCAATTCCTCACCAATTCTTCACATACAAATTAAATTCTTTAAACCCAAGTTTATAACTACACTAAAAGTCTTCAAATCAAGGTAAAATCTTCAATTTTTCTCATTACGGTTGAGTTTAATTATTTTTAGAAATTAATGTAGCATTAAATTTATATAAATTTTAGTAAACTATTGGATGCTCCGATTTTGTTCAATTTTTGAAAGAAGCTTCTTGTTATCATATTGTACTTGCAGAAATATTTTCGTTAATGTGTAAGCATGTTTGATATATTTGTTGAATTTGTGAAAAACCTGGACAGATTTACTTATTTTTGTGAATTTTTTTTTTGATTAAATATTGAGTATTTCAAGGTTTATTATACTATTATAATGCAAAAGGAGTGTGAGATACGTAAATGGAATAATTTTCATAAATTGATATATTAGGAATAAAATGGAATAATTAGAATTTTGTGGACAATGGTGGATTTTATCAAAATTAATCATTTTAATATTTTTATTCCCTTGAAAAATGGTTAGTTCCTATTTTAAAACAATTTTATCAAATTCAATAATTTTTGTTCTAATTAATATTAATCATTCATTCATTCATGTATTATATATATGTCAATATTTTAGCATTTTAGAGTAACATTAAATTTGTTTGTTATTACGTAATTATATGTTAGGTCATGAGATTGCCGATGTAGAACCAAGGGTGGAGTAGCATAGGTTTATACTTTTTGCTTGAGGTGAGATTTCTAACTTACTTGTGGAGGTTAAGGACCACAAAATCTAATTATTTTAAGATATGTTATTTTAATATATTTTTTATTTATTTATTTTACACTAAGTAAAATATTTATTTTGCCGTGTCTCGACTTTGTGAATATATGTTGTGAAAACTTTGAATTCTTATTTTGTCGTGGCTTAGCTTTGTGAATAAATGCATTGTTAATCTTGAATTGTTATTTTCCAGTGGCTCGACTTTTATAAATAAATGTGTTGTTAGCTTAAATTGTTATTTTGTCGCGGCTCGACTTTTGTGAATAAACGTGTTGTTAACTTTAAATTATTATTCTTCTGTGGCTCGACTTTTTTGAAAATATATAGTACTAATATAAGTTCTTGTTTTGCCATAGCACGGCTTGTATATTTATATAATATACTAAACCCTTAAAATTGATTGGTTGTTGATGAGTTGTAAATGTGAATTATATGTAAACTCCGCCGTTGAGATATGAATCGACTCCCCTGCAGGGTGAGATTATTGATTTGTGTGGAGAGTCCCTTTGCGCCATGTGTGAGAAGGCCATTGGGAGGTGTTGTGCGGAGAGTTCCTTTGTGCCACGTGTGAGATGGCCATTGGAAGGGCGGTGGAAGTTTTTATGCGCTTGTATGGACTCTTAAGAGTCGTGTGAATTGTGTTTGTTGATTTTGCCGTTATTTTTCAAAATGATATTATTACTCGAAAGTACTTATATATAAATATATCCTATTTCGCGTGATTTCTAAATCAGACTATCTTATTGTACTAAACAAAGTTATTCTCATAAAAAGTCGATGATAACTTATATATATTTTAAAAGTATTATAAACTCAATACAGTGCATTTACTCTCAAACTGTACAGCTACATAGAAATTTCAATGGGCTTCGTAGCTTACTATTCTCTCATCATATTTTAGGTTTTTTATAGTTGAATTGAGAGTATAGTTCTTCTTCTACATCGCACCTGACAGTTGAGTCCTCAGCTGCAGCTAATATTGGAGAGGCATCTATCATTTGTAACCATTTTTGGTCTGTCAGTTCAATGTAATATTTCAAATAGTATTAATTTAATTAGTATGTATACAGAGATATCTTAATCTTTCAAAAATAATTATGTTTTGTATAAATCATTTTATATAAATATTTTGTTGTAGAACGGCCGGTGCTTCTTATATTATTTTTGGCTATTATTTGTTTAGAAATTATTAGAATTTATACTTGTATCATTGTTGTGTTTTGTTTGCATGCCCTTATACTCAATTTTATTACAATCTATAACAATTTGCACACAAAAACAAGGCAAGTGCACATATCGTTATGAGTAGTACAATGGCAAGTGAATTTAAATGTCGTATCCACGGGGATGGTTAAATATCATTACTGACTTTCGTCTCTATTGTTTAGCCTAACAAATTCATTTGTGAAAATGGTTTGAATAACTACTAAGAAAAGAAATCTAACTTATCTAATTAAACCAACTAAAATCTTGCTTGCAAGAGATAATCAATAGAGAAAACAATACTTGGATGGAAAATCCCCTAGAATTACCTATGTGATAGAAAAGTCCCTTGGTAGATTTGTTTCCCCTTCTAATACTTGGTGAAATTCCAGTGATAGAACTCACTCTATCTCTAGATGAGAATCCTCTACCCTTAGATTAATTAGTTGAAATCTCTTTCTAACTAATTTAACCTAAGAATGCATTTGAATTGGTGAATTTCCAATTAGATTTCTCTAATTGCCAAGAAGGGGTCAATTTCTTGTGTTGGATGAAATTCCTATATTAGGGCTCTCTCTATCTCTAGATGAGAATCCTCTACCCTTGGATTAATTAGTTGAAATCTCTTTCTAACCAATTCAACCCAAGAATGCATTAAGGTTTGTGAATTTCCAATTAGATTTCTCTAATTACCAAGAAAATGTTTAGGTTTCTATCTCTAGTCACCTAAATCATCCCCATTGTTTGTGTATGGCCTATTTCACCCTTCCTTTCTCAATTCCAAGTGAAAATTTCCAGATTATGAATCAATTATCAATCACTCTTCCTTTCTCAATTCCAAATGACAAATTCCAGATTTTGAATCAATTTTCAATCACCCTTCCTTTCTCAATTCCAAGTGACAAAAAATTCCATCAATTATCCACCAAATCAATTCAACCATTAAAAACCACAAACAATCCACAAGAAATTCGAACTCAATCAACCAAGGAAACAATTCATTCACATAGATAAAAACTAGGGCTCATAACCATCCAAGTATTCAACAATTTAGTTCATCAACATATTAAAACTCAATGAATATAAAGCAATAAAGGAAGAGTAAGAATTGCTCATTTTCATGGTTGAAATCTTCTCTTCCTAAAGCTTGAAATTCGTCACTGTAGCAATGGAGAAAATTGCAGCTTTTCCATGAATCTTCAAGGTTGATGTTCTCCTTCTTCAAGTAGTCAATCTTCTCTCTTGATTTCTCTTGCAAGATTGATAGATTGGAGGAAGAATTTGGTGTGTTTTCTTGGTGTTTTGCAGCCTCCTTCTTCCACTCCAGCCGTCTGTCTTCTTGCCCTAAAATGGGGTATTTATATCCCCTTAAAAAGAGAGAGAAAAGCGGCTGAAAACCCTCTTCAAATCGGTGCAAACGGCGCCGCTTGGATCACACCAAACGGCGCCGCTTGCTCCCAGTTTTGGTGCAAGTTTCTGCTGCACCACTGTGACACTATTTTGATTTCTAGGTGAATTCATAGCATGAAATCGGATGATTGTGATCTTGATGTCTTCATGAAAGTTATAGATATTGGGCATATATTCCCACAGAGCTTTGAATCACCTCTATTGGAAATCTATACAGCAAGATATGATCGTTATACCAAGATGTGTCAAAACTGGAACATAATGCAGGATAGTTGACTTTGAAGCATAAGCAGGGCAGCCAAATGAACTCGGATTTTCATATATATTACCATTCTGAAAACTTCAGAATGTCCTATATAATTGTATAGAAGACCACTTTCCAATTTTAAATCTCTATAGAGGTCAAAATCCTACTTTAAAATTATTTACCAGATTATTTTTCCTCTGCATTTCTCTGTTTTCTCTTCATTGTACATAATCTCCTTATTTGCTTCATTTAATTCCAAATCTTCAGTAATCTCTCCTAAAGCAAATAAGCGATAAAATGAGTGTAAATTGTGATTAAAACACCAAAATTTAACAGAATTTAAGCTCAAAAATGATTATTATATGAAGCACAAATATGGAATATCAATCATATAGTAGTATCACAGGTTGCATTGCACCTCTGGAACAGGAAAGTGATGATTCACTCCTAGGTAAGGCCCGCTCACGAGTGGGTCATTACAATTTTGGTATCAGAGCTTAGGTTATAGATTATGTAGACTCTTTAGTTACATGCGTCATTCATGTTTTGAGAGTGAGCCCCAGTTTCGTACGCAACTAAGGATGTCACGTGGTGAGAGAGGACGGAGAGGTTGCACTAATACGTGGTAGGGGGTCACTCTCGCGGAAATGTACATGGTAGAGGGTCATGGCCATGGTACCCAACCTCATTCTCCCCCTGTTTAGGAGGCATTTGACCGAGGGAATGGTGTAGCACGATGTGCACGTAGGGTAAATAGTGTAGCTCCACTTATAAATGTTTTAGTTCCTCCAACCCAACCAAATACTGAGCAGACTCATCGTTCTCCCGATGAGGTTGCTTCAGCGGCTACTGCCCTACAACCACCAGTTACGGTTCAACAGTTCCCACCTATTGAGGTAGAAGACATACAAGTTAATATTTCTGATCCTATAACTTGAATTGCATTAGGTTTAATGTTAGAGCAGCAGAACAGAGCACTTTAGATGGATTGTTAGGAAGACCAATCACTACACCTACACAAGTCACTAATGGATAGGCACTTTCTGAAGGAAGATCCTCCAAAACTCTACGGGATCGAGAGGCCTACAATGCTTATAGAGCACATATTTGAGGCCATGGATGTCATATATGATCGTCGAGTCAAACTTACAATTTACAGACTTTATGCAGATGCCTGAGATTCATGGGATACTAGGAAACGTGATCTACCTCAGCCTGTGATTTGGGATAATTGACAGAAGAGTTGAAGAAAAAGTATTTCTTTGAGGCAAATTTGTCTGCTATGACCCGAAAACTTCATAATCTGAGATATGATAGTATGACAGTACAATAGTATGAGCAAGTTTTTCAGAGTTAGCAAGGATGCTGCCACACTGAATTCCAGATGAGGAGAGAAGATGCATTGACTTTTATAATGGACTATCAATGGATATTAGGCATCAACTATCTAATATTTCTTATGACGGGTTCTCTGATTTGGTAAGTAAAGCACTTAAGATGGAGGCTGACATATTTGAAACAGGAGGATAAGAGTCACATTCTAAGAGGATTAGGACTGATTTTAGGACATAAATTGTGCAGAAACAGAGCAATCCGTTTGGCAGTTCAAGTCAGAGAGAAGTTAGTTCATCAAGAGAATTCTCCAGTCAAAGGCCGTTCTTATTAGATAGACAAAGTGGATATTCGGGATTTATTATTCAGAGTACAACTATATTTCCACAGAGATAGCTAGTTAAAATAGCAAATATCAGTAATACTGGCGCACTTCGAGCTAGTGGATTATGTTTCAAGTGAGGGAGACCCGGACATATAGCAGCTAATTGTCGTGAGGGTGGTATTGTGTGCTACATATGCCGCCAGGCAGGACATACAGCTAGGGATTGCCCTTAGTAGTGAGCCTTGTTATATGACTAGGAATTACTAGAACCGCACTGTTATATGACGTCAATGTTATTAATGCGTATAATATATTGATTCAGAATGAGGATTTTTTAATAGAAGTCTATAGATTCAAAATGATAAAGTTTGCATGAGAAATATAAAAGTTTGAACTAGTAACAAGTACACTTGAAGTGTACATTTATTATCAGTATGAATTATACACCTGAAGTGTAATCCCAAAGAGATAGCAATGGATATTTGCTTATAAAATGTGAACTATAAAGGTGAATATTTGCTGTGATTTAGGCGTATGATTCTTTGTAGGACCTGCCATTGATTACAAAAAAATATATTTCTATTGATGAATTTAATAGTGCATGATAGCGTTTAATATGAGTTTATCTTGTTATCATTTAATAATGGTACTTATATTTAAAGTCTCTGATGGACTTGATATGCCTGAAGCATATAAGTGGACTATTCTTGTAGAACATAACGAGATTATCGTAGTGAATCTTATTGAAAGAATGATCAAGTATGTGCATGTATGAGTAAATCCATACGTAGCGATATTTGCTATATGTGTTTCTCTGTTAGAAGATATTCTTATTGCATAATTTTTTGATTGAAATGGTGTTCTCCATATTACGGGGAGAATACCATCAATTAAAAAAAGGTATATTTATGACTTTCATTATCTTGATCTATGCACAAGTATTATTGAACTGAAAGTTCAAAATATTATTTATTTGCATAAAATTGCAAATCGATTGTTTGACTGACTTATGTAGGGTTAATCAATACGATATTCTAGCTATAGATATTTCTATTTGGGTAGATGTCCCAACATGACAAATATATGAATTCTATAGCCATGTGATTTTGATGCATGCTTGAAGTATGATTGGTCTCTTGATTTTGAAAAAAAAAATCCTCAAAAGAGAAGAGGATTTGATGAGCAAGATATTCTCCCTGAAGAATTTAGAAAAGCTAGAATTGTGATCAAAGTTTCAAAAAATCAACATTTTGTTTTGATAGAACATCCTGAAGATGCTTCATATAGACATAGCACGTGAATGTTCATTGGATTATTATACGTGATAAAGATTCTTTATATCTATCATAACTCTGTAATTTAGTGCATTAGTACACTTGTCTACGTGCAAGTAGATATCTATTTTAGTTCTTTGCTACTCTAATGAATTTTGAGATTGCATTAAGCTTGCCCTTTGATATCTCCTTAAGATAGTTTATCTCAAATATTAAGAAAATCCAACTCCTATTGAGATGGATATACAAGGTATAAGTTACCCATATGATTCATACAAACCATGTTATTTACGGACAAGTGCTGATTATAATAGCCACATCTTTGACTAATGTTAAAGAAATAGATATGCACAACATGTAAACGTTGCATATTTTATTACTAGCAATGTGATGAATTAAAGATTTTTCCTTTTCCATATCTCGAACATGCTTATGTAGTAGCAATATCGAGAAAAAGTTTTTCAGAAGTATTTTGATTATATCTTCTGAAACTAAATGAGTCATTAATCAAATATTTTTACACTTGACCAAACACTTTTATGTTATTACCAAGAGTGAATGCCATTATAACTTATAATATATTTATGAAAGAGATTTTGTTTGCGACTAGTAGAAATGTACTTCTTTCTTACACTGTAAGAATGACTTATTAAATTTTCAATGTATAGATACTCACAAGCAGTGAGAAAATAATGAGAAAGGAAAGGGGAAGTAATAATTTCAAGATGTTATAGATGCGATATAAGAAGATTTTTTGTCACGTACTTGTAGTACGTCAAACATCTTGTAAATCTCTATTAAGTATCGATTTAAAAGGCTTTACTTCCCACATCTTGTAAATCTCTAGTAAGTATCGATTTAAAAGGCTTTACTTCCCTAAATTATACTATTGATAGTAATGATGCTTGTATCAATAGTATTTGTTAGCCCTAAGGGCAAATCATGTAGTTTTGATTAATGACAAATATTGACGAGGACTAAAATGCTTGTATATTATGTGATAGGTTCTGTAAACTAAGAAGTATGAAGTCTCATTGCTTTGAAGCAAAAGTTCAAGAACAACTTCAGTTAAGCAATGTGATTGAGGTTTGAAGAATGTTGTTCTTGGAAGATCTAAAGGCATTGAAGACTTGAAGTGTAGAGTGTTTATACTAAGTAGGTAAATTTCTATGTAAACTCTACACTTGCATGTCTTGGTCATTATTGAATGCATAAGAGAGCATAAAATGAATCTTATGATCTTAAAAGGATTTGAATGAAGTTTTTATTGAATGTGATGTTGCATCCTAAAAATTGTTTAAGTAAACTTTATATGATCAAAGGAATTTGATTTTTTGTTTTTCAAACTTATATATGGTTAAATAAGTTTTCTATACATATCAAATATTTTTCAAACTCATTGAAGTTTAATCTCAAATGATTTTACAAAGTTTGAACTTGCTTCCAAAAAATTCGGTCTTCCGAATTTTGTAGCAAAAGTTTGCTACTGCTCTTCCAGAGAAATTCGGAAGAAGATTCGGACTCATGAAGAAAAATTCGGTCGTCCGAATTTTGACCTTCAGCATGGTCACTAATCTTTCAGAAAAAATTGGAAGAAGATTCGGACGCAGGAAAAAAATTCGGTCGTCCAAATTTTGGCCTTCAGCATGGTCACTGTTTCTCCAGAGAAATTCAGACAAAGATTCGGACGCAACAAAAAAATTCGGTCGTCAAATTTTTGTGAAACTAGCCGTTACTAGCTGTTTTATGAACGTTTTAATTGATTTTCAAATTCTATAAAAGCTATAAACGTGCAATATTTTGTAAGTCTTGAGATCTTGAAAATTCTAAGCATTCAAAAGCCTTTAGCAAACATTTCTTAAGCTCTCTTATGTCTTGTGCATTCAGTTGATCAATCCAAAGACATCAAAGTGTGAAGGTGCAACTTTGTATAATATCTACCATCAAGTGGTAACATCTACACACTCTCATTTATTTATCATATGGTGTTGTTCTACTAGCTCTAGCAAGGTTATCTTGATAACATAAACTCCTTTAGATAAGGGTGATCCTTCAAAGTGTGATTCAAGGTTGTTTGAGATATAAAACCATTGTGTTTTGGTGAACCTTGTATTGTAAAAGTTACTAGAAGAGGTTGTGAGTGTAAAACCATAGTGTGGTGAGCCTCTCTTGTAATTTGTAAATCTGAGAAAAATTAATAGATTGTTGAAATCCTTAAGTGAGAGTTTAAGGTAGTGGATGTAGATCTTGAGGATCGAACCACTATAAATTGTTTGAGTTCTTTGTTATTGCTTTCTTCATTGCTTTGCTATAAATTGTCTCAGATTAGCTTATATAATTTGTTCTTGGTCTAAACGCATAAAAGGTATAAGTTTGCAAAAATTATCCAAATACCTAATTCACCCCCCTCTTAGGTATTTCAGTATTGATATGACACATGTGTGTATAGCTAATTATTTTGAATATCTAGAGAGAGTTTTTGCATTGTGAATGTTGATAACTTTTTTTGAACTATTGAATTATTTCTTTTCTATTTTATATTATTTTATAATTATTTTTGGAAAGTTTTCATGCTATATATTTTTATTCTACTACTTCTATATTATTTGGTTTTGTTTTGGTTCAAGAATGGTGAAGATACAATTTGTCTGAACAACATTGGTAGTTCATTTTGACAAATTTGAAATATATGTCCAAAGTAAAATGGTAGTATGAAGTTCTTGAAGAACATGTTAATCAAGAACTCTAAAAGAGTTAATTGATTAAAAACTCTAGAAGAGCCACCAAATCTTCGCCATTATGGTCAATTTTTGTAATACATCATTCTCTATATAGTCTAGTGAAAATTTTTTAGCCTTGATGATATTCTTATTATATCTAAATATTGGATGAATGGACTTTTGAGACCTATGCATTACTATTATGACCTAGAATAAATGTCAATTCTAAATACTACCATTACTCGGTTCTAGTTTAAATTGCATAAGATTTATGAAATTGAGATGCAACATTAAATAAACTTGAAGTTTATTACTTTAAATAATTTATTAGTTAGAATGACCGGTTGGACCATATGAGATCATTAGAATATGAAGATTGATTAGGAATTTGTAAAAATATTATG
Source organism: Rauvolfia tetraphylla (assembly GCA_030512225.1). Classification (NCBI taxonomy): domain Eukaryota; kingdom Viridiplantae; phylum Streptophyta; class Magnoliopsida; order Gentianales; family Apocynaceae; genus Rauvolfia; species Rauvolfia tetraphylla. The sequence continues at coordinate 1,824,212 of JAJQKT010000063.1, read as the reverse complement.
GAATTAGAAGTTTCCTAATATGACAAATTTCTATGTGCTATTTGTTTTGAATTATTTGAATGTTACTAGTATTACTTGTGGTTGAATTAATTATTTTGGGATGATTATAGAGAAATGATTACTTGATGCATCAATAGAATAGTCCTTTGTATATCATTGATTTTTGCAACCATTAGTTTTCAATTCATTGAGAATGAACTTATATTTTACATTCTCCTAATGACACAATTTGTCCTAATAATAGTAGTTGGATTGAGATAAATGTTGAACATACTACAGAAAGTTTATTACTGTGATGTTTTAGTACTTATTTCATATTTTGCTAAAGCATTGTAAGTTTTCCTTATAGTAGTTGATTTGTGGTCAGAAACCAAATATTTCACATGTAAGATCTAGAAATGTGCTATGCATATTGCTCCACCACAAGGTAATAAGATGGGTCCTCAAAGAGATTATCTAATATGTTGGATTGAATCTCAAGGGGAAGATTCATATTTTGTTAATTTTGAATATGTTGTTCCAACATAAAAAGGAGAAAACAGGAGGCTAGATAAAGCTATTAGTTTGTGTCTCATCTTGATCTTCTATTTTGATCCCCATAAAAGATATGTTGAACCAGAAATTCAAAGGATAATTTATATTGCCAGGTATAGAACTGACCAACATTCCACAAAAAATAATTCTCATATTATATTTGATGTCTCTGAAGGACAATGTACCGCTGCCAATAAATTTGAGACACAATTAGAATATGGTAGATAAGTCGGTTCCAAAGATACAAACATCTCATATTATGAAAGGAGTAGAGACTTAAGATTATCATATACGTTAAGTCGATGAGATGTAAATTCGAGCAAAATTTCTCCCAAATATGACTGATATATTATTTCCTAAAAAAATTTAGGTACCTAAAAACTGTGACAATAATGAGTCTCAACATGATTGGGAACTACTAGAAACGCACAAGCATATGATGTCAACGTTATTAATTTCATAATATATTGATTTAGAATGCGAATTTTTGAATCGAAGTTTGCAAACTCGAAATGATCAAGTTTGGACAAGAAATATGAAAAGTTTGAACAAGTCACGAGTACACTTGAAGTGTACATGTATTCCCAATAGGAATTATACACCTGAAGTGTAATTTCAAAGAGAAAGTAATGAATATTTTCTTATAAAATACGAACTATAAAAGTGAATATTTGCTATGACTTATGGCTTATGATTCTTCGTAAGACCTGTCACTAATTACGAAGAAATATATTTCTAGTGATGGATATAATATTGCAGGATAACACTTAATATGTGTTTATCTTTGTTATCATTTGATAATGGTACTTATATTTGAATTCTTTGATGGACTTGATATGCTTGCAGCATATAAGTGGATTATTGATATAGAACATAATGCGATTATCCTAATGAATTCTTATTACAAGAATGATTAAGTATGTCCATGAATGAGTAAATCTATATGTAGCTATACATGCTATATGTGTTTCTCTGTCAGAAAATATCCTTATTGCATAATTTGTTGATTGAAATGGTGTTCTCCACATTAGGGGGAGAATATCATCAATCAAAAAAAATATATCATTTATGACTTTAATTATCTTGATTTACACACAAACATTAATGGACTAAAAGTTCAAAATATTGGTTATTTCCATAGAATTGTAAATCGATTGTTATATATGAATTCCTATTTGGATAGATGTCTCAGCAATACAATATGAATTCTATAGCCATATGATTTTGATACACACTTGAAGCGTGGTTGATCTCTTGATTTTGAAAACAGAATCTTCAAAAGAGAAAAGGGTTTAATGATTAAGATATTTTTCTTGTAGAATTTTAGAAAATCAAGTATTGTGATCAAAGTTTTGAAAAATCAAAATTTTGTTTTGATTGAACATCTTGAAGATGTTTCATATGGACATAGAATATCAATGATTATTGTGTTATTATACATGATAAAGATCCTTTATATCTATCATAGTATAGTGAAGAACTCTTTAGTCTTGAAGTACTATAACTCTGTAATTTAATGCATGAGTACACTTGTCTACGTGCAAGTAGATATCTATTCTAGTTCTTCTCTTCCCAATGAATTTTGAGATGTCGTTAAACTTGCCCTTTGATATCTCCTTGAGATTGTTTATCTTGAATATTGAGAAAATCCAACTCTTGTTGAGATAGTTATACAAGCTATAAGTTACCTATATGATCCATACAAGTCATTTCATTTATAGACATGCATTGATTATAACAGCCACGTCTTCAACTTATGTTGAAGAAATAGAGATTCATGATGTTGGTCGAGATATGTGTGATCATTAATGTTTTATTATATTCAAAATAAATATGTATCCTCTAAGAAAGAATTTCAACTTTATTGTTAGATGGTAATAAAGTTTGGAATACATCAAAGGAGATATGATAAAGTGTATTTTCATTAGATTCTTTTTTATAATGAACTCTATAAGAGATCTGATATTGATGTGCACTAAATTCAATCATTTAATAAATTATCAAATTAATTTATTAAGACCTTATCGACAACAACATTTGATTGGAAAGCATCAGTTAAGAAACATCAAAAGATTATCTCATGAGAGGGAGTAATAATGACATAAAGAAAAGTGTACTCTTTTTCTTTCACTAGAGTTTTTTTCCCCACTGGGTTTTTATGCAGTAAGTTTTTAACGAGTCATATTCTTTATGTAATGAACATTCAAGGGGAAGTATTATGAATATATCAATTATATGGATGTCCATTATCCCAAGTATTGATCCATGTTTAAAGTTATACAATATGAAAGGCTAGGGGTACCAACCAAAATTGTAACATCCGTCATTTATACACTAATAACCCCATTACCTCCATTATCATTGAGAACATAGGAGATCATGGGATCTAAGTTATAGAGAAGGCTCCTAATGACCTATGATAGAAAAGTTCACTTCGAACTCTATAAAAAGAATCTTGTGGAGTTGCTTGTAAAATGATAAATGGTGAAAAGCTCTCAATAAAATTCTAATTTTTACATTTCTTGTGTTCTCTCTTTCTCTCTTTTGCTATAGTTCAAAGTCTTCTTTATTGTATTTTTATAGTTAGTTTTTGTGTCTATTGCAACTGAATTTTACAACATTGAATGAATTGTTTTTCTTTTGCCTTAAAAAATAATTAAAAACACAATAATCTGATGTTGGAGTTCTTTGAATGTGCTTGTCTTTTTGCTTTTTAAAAATTTTTCAATGCGCACCTTATTTTGATAAAAGTGCCCTATCACGTTCATTGAGTTGTGCACTTTGAGAGATTCTCATTTTAGTCTACACTGATTTTCACTCAAAATCAGTTCATATATATGTTACTTTCTTCTGTAAGACTTTTGGCATATTTTGAAAATGAAGCAAGTGTGTATAAGTTCTCTTTAATTTATTAGTGAATATTGTAGCTTGAATAATGTGAAGCATGAATAAGGTTTGATAATTTTAGATATTTTTGAGAGAATTACTGTTGTTACATACATTACAAGAAAATACAAAATTAGCGACAGACATATTCGTTGCTAATCTCTGTTAGCGACGAAAAGTTTCCTAGCTAAACACACTGTCGCTAATTGCGACGACAACACTATTACAGATTTGTGATAGAAAAAAGGCTTATTGAATACTAAATTACTTTGATTCACTTATCCTAAACCCTAATTTATGACAAAGTATTAAGCACTACCATTTTTGAATTGACCTTTACTTATAGTCCAAAATATCTAACTATATATGTCTATTTCTACATATATATGTCTATTTCTATTACTATACATATATGTTATATTTTACTTATGTTATGCTTATATATGTGTTATTAATATATTATACTTATATTTTGCATGGTTTATTACATGTGTGCTACATAGGAATAATCTTACTTAGTGTTGTGTTTTGTTGTCTTTGTCTTATACTCAATTTTATTATAATCTTCAACAATTTGCACACAAACACAAGGCAAGTACACCTATCGTCATGATTAGTATAATGGAAAGCAATTTAAATTATCGTATCCACGGGGATGGTTAAATATCATTACTCACTTTCTACTCTATTGTTTAGCCTAACAAATTTGTTTGTGAAAATGGTTTGAATAACTACTAGGAAAAGAAATCTAACTTAACTAGTAAAACCAACTTAAATATTGCTTGCAGGAGAGAATTCAATAAAGAAAACAATACTTGGATGGAAAACCCCCTAAAATTACCTATGTGATAGAAAAGTTCCGTGGTTGATTTGTTTCCCCTTCTTGTATTTGGTGAAATTCTAATGATAGAACTCGCTCTATCTCCAGATGAAAGTTCTCTACCCTTAGATTAATTAGTTGAAATCTCTTTATAACTAATTTAACCTAAGAGTGCATTTAAATTGGTAAATTTCCAATTATATTTCTCTAATTTGCCAAAAAGATATCCCTTTCTTGTGTTTGGTGAAATTCCTATATTAGGGCTCTATCTATCTCTAGATAAGAGTCCTCTACCCTTGGATTAATTAGTTGAAATCTCTTTCTAGCCAATTCAACCCAAGAATGCATTAAGGTTTGTGAATTTCCAATAAGATTTCTCTAATTACCAATAAAATATTTAGGTTTCTATCTCTAGTCAGTTAAATCATCCCCATTGTTTGTGTATGGTCTATTTCACCCTTCCTTTCTCAATTCCAGGTGAAAATTTCCAGATTATGAATCGATTATCAATCACCCTTCATTTCTCAATTCCAAGTGAAAAAATTCCAGATTATACATCAATTATCCACCAAATCAATTCAACCATTCAAACCCGCATACAATCCACAAGAAATCTGAATTCAATCAACCAAGGGAAACAATTCATTCACATAGATAAAATCTAGGGTTCATACCCATCCAAGTATTCAAAAGTTTTGTTCATGAACATATTACAACTCAAAGAATATAAACCAATAAAGAAAGAGTAAGAATTGCTCATTTTCATGGAGTAAAATCTTCTCTTCTTCAAAGTTGAAATTCGTCACTGTAGCATTGAGAAAATTACAGCTTTTTCCATGAATCTTCAAGGTGGATGTCCTCCTTCTTCAAGAATTCAATCTTCTCTCCTGATTTCTCTTGCAAAGATGAGGATTTGAGATGGGATTTGAGTGAGTTTTTGCTGTGTTTTTGCTGTTTTCTCCTCACTCCAGTCGTCTGCCTTTTCTTGCCCAAATTGGGCATACATATCTAGTCCAAAAGAAAGAGAAAAGTAGCAGAAAAACCACTTCAGATCGGTACAAAAGGTGCCACTTGAATCACACCAAACGAGGCCACTTGCCCTAGTTTTGGTGCTAGCTTCTACTGCGCGACTGTGACACTGTTTTGACTTCTAGGTGAATTCATAGCATTCAATCGGCTGTTATAGATCTTTATTCTTCATGAAAGTTTTAGATCATGATCTTAGCTTTCCAAAATGTGTTATGAGCGTTCTACCAAAATGTGTCAAAAGTAGAACACAATGCAAGACAGTTGACTTTGAAGCATAAGCAGGGCAGACAAACGAACTCAGATTGCCATAAATTTTACTATTCTAAAAAATTAAGAATGTCCTCTATAATTATCTAGAAGACCACTTTGCATTTGAAATCTTCAAAGAGGTAAATTTCACTGCAACTTTCTCTACCAGGCAGTTTTTCCTCTGCATTTCTCTGTTTTTTTCTTCATTGTACATAATCTCCTTATTTGCTTTATTTAATTCCAAATCTTCAATAATCTCTCCTAAAGCAAATAAGAGATAAATGGAGTATAAATATTGATTAAAACACCAAAATTTAACATAAATTTAAGGTCAAAATGATAATTATATAGAGTAGAAATATGGAATATCAAACTCCCCCACACTTACACATTACTTGTCCGCAAGCAATACTACAAAACAATTGAGAAATTTGAACAATAATCCACAAGAAGTAAAAAGTGTTTTGAAGCATTACAAAGGAACGAAAAATAGAGAGAAAATTGCATCTTGAGAAATCTTGAGCAATCTACATAATCAATCTAAATGTCATCCTATGTATCCATCACAAAGATTAAACAATCACCCCCTTGTCTTGCAATGCAAGCAAGAATCCGTGTGTGTTTTGTTTCAAGCCAATACAAATGCTCAACAATTATAAGAGTGAATTTGATGTTATTGGCCAAGGAATTCTCATCAAGAAAGAATAATATTCCATAAGCCCAGCATCCACAAAACCTCTCCACTAATATGTTAACCAAAATTTAACCTCGATTAGGTAAAACTTTCAAGCTTACAACTTTAGGCTCGGGGAAAGTTTAAGGTGCCAAACGAAAGGTAAGGAGTTCAAAGTCAAAGAAATGAGAGCTAAAGAGAAAGGAATGAGACAAAAAACAAAAGTAATAACCCTTATTAGCCACAAGATATATCATCATTCCCATATATTCAGCTACAAACTCCCATTCTCTACAAGCTCCCTCACCTTTGATTCAACCACTTCCACATATTAAGCTTCAACCCACAACCTTTCCATCATCACCATCTTTGTTAACCCATAAATTTAACCTCAATCGTGACAAAATTCACAATAATAATAATGAAAACATATATACATATTGTAGGCATCAAGAAATGTAAGAAGCCTTCTCAATAGTAGACAAATATATAACAATTTTTTTCTTTTTTTCTTTTTTTTTTGATTGAGATTCAATCCAATTCCCGCTCATATAAGGTCATATCACCACTCTTTTCTTTTCTTTTTCTTTTTTTTCATAAAGCCTATTTTTTCCTATGATCTTCCATTCCACCCATTGTTCAAATTTCTACAATGCTCTTTGCTAACTTAAGGGTAAAAATGCATTTAGCTCTCTCAAAGAAGGGGTAAATATAAAGAGTGTAATTTAAACTTTGAAAGAAGAAAAAATCTAGAATATAGATTGAAATATTTATGCTCAAAGCTTTCAAGAAAGGGTACTACGGTTAAAATAAAGAGCAGTGGCTAGAAAGGCTCAATCGGGACAAAGAAGTCATATTACCATCATTTCAAGATCAAACTAACGTTACTTACTCATTTCGCCTCAAGGCAAGTGAATGCAGGTTCTAGGGTAAAAGTTATGTTGAATTCTAAGACCAATAACACAAGATTCAACTCCATAATCATCACAACAAAAGCAAAGTGGAAATGTGCTTAAATGATAAATTCTATACAAGCAAGGAATACAAGGGGTGCTTACTTAATCTAAGTTTAAGGTACTAGTAATGACCTTTAGAATGATTGTATACCTACTCTTTGAGAAAAGATAAAACATGCAAGTTTTAAAATACCTTGAAGATTCTAAAAATAAAAACAAGAAAATTCAACCAAAATCATGAAAATAGTCTATACTACTAAAGCCAACTCTCCCACACTTAAAACAACATTGTCCGCAATGTTGGGAGGGAGATAAACAAAATACTACATAAATAAAAATCTAGTCAACTGAATCCAACAAAATGAAAGTGGAATTAAAAAATAATGACGACAAATAACACAAACTACACAAGAACGCCACACCAAACAACCAAATACAAAAATGGTGAAAAGAAAGAACTCCCCTTTATTGATAGATCGCCGACTCCACCACTCGAAGAAGCATTGCATGAGATTCAGCGATGTCGGCACATTGATGGTCCAAAATTTGTTATTTCTCAAGGATTTGTTGTTTAGGTTATATCGAGTTCCTCGAGTTGTAGTTTTCTTCGGCATGCTTTCTTTTTCAAAATCAACCGTTAAGAGGAACTAGTCTACCAATGTGAAAATAAAAATGCCACAAAGAATGTTACAAGTAATACGCACAAAAAAGGTGAAAAGTGCAAATTGGCTCAACAAGAAAAACAATTATCACTAAAATTTAAAACAAAGGCTAATTAACTCTTAACCATGCTAAGTAACAAAATTAAATAAACTAACCACTAAATTAGAGAAAGAAAATCTATAGTAAGCTAATGGAATGCAAAGCTATAAAGAAAATAACAAATTTAACATGTAAGTATCATTGTGGCATTTCATCAAACACAAGGTATGCATAGAAGAAAGCAAGAAGGAACCGACAAAAATGAGAAAGAAAGAAAAAAAATTTTTTGGAACAGTAAAATTTTGGAACAGTAAAACGAGATGAATAGCAACCCCCGCGATGAACAATAACCCCACAGTGAACAGTGTAACAGCGCTGTTTGGAGCACATAAAGCGGCGCTGTTTCAATCCAGTTCTGCTACAGTGAAAGACAATGAATAGTACCTTTTTTTTTTTCCAAACTCAACTACAAATTCAACAACAAAAGTTAACAAAATAATTCATTACAAACATACAAATCACACCAAACAACATATTGTAAAACTCTTCACAATTGAAGGCAATAAAAATTTTCAAACTCAAAACCACATGAAAGAAAATTATGTACAAGTGAGAAGAGCAAAGACAGTGAAAATCATTTATCCCCCGGGTCATATGAGTGTGGAGGCAATCTTCTCTTCTTTATAACGCCAACATGATAAAGTTTAAGTCTAAGTTTACTTACCATTAATGTCCCCTTTATTGCATGATAGCTTTTCACAATTTCACACAGAAGTATTTTACTTACCAAAGACGGGGAAGTCCATTTAGACTTAAACTTACTCGTGGAAAGTCTCCATTGAGAGTCGTTCAATAACACTTGATCTCTCGACTTGAAAATCTGATTTTGGTTATTCCACCTTTTGGGCTGTACCACCGGTTTGAAGTCTTCTTCCATTAATATTTTGTGGGTGCAAAACGAATGACTAATACCCTTGAGCATTGGGAGTTTTGGATTGTCCACAAGGAAAGCATAATCCAAGTGACTCGGTATCGTCTTTAATTCCAACTCCGTAGGATCTTCAATGGAGGAGTTCATTCTACTTTCCTTTTCCATTCAATCTTTTCAAACTCCGTCTCTTTGTTGATAAGTGGCGATGACTCCACATGTACTATGATTTCATCAATCTCACATCGCCTCTTCTTTGCTTCTCCACCTTGACCTATGGTGATCTCCAAAGTTTCTTCATAGTTTCTCTTTTGTCCTTCCTTCTTTTCAATTGCTTCTTGTTCATCTTCAACATGCACTTTTTCATCCATCTTCCCTTCTCCTATTTCCTGCACGTTAGGCTGTGAGACATTCAACTCCATCCCACTCGTCAAACTAGTAGCTTCAACCCACTCCCTAGAATTTGGATCGATATTGTTTGCGGGAGTCCCAACTTGTCTTTCTGAAACTAGCTTTACCAAGTTCTCAAGGGTGGCCTCTTGGTTCCTTAAGGATGCTTCAATTCTTTGGTTACGGGCTTTTTGAGTTTGAACTTGGTTTTCGGTATTCGCTATGAATTTTGTCATCAACTCTTCAAGGCTAGATTTCACCGATTGTTGAGGAGGAGGAGAAGGTTGGTATTGGTAAGGACAGAGTACTTGTGGTTGGGAACTTGATTAAGTTTGGAAGCTAGGAGAATGTATTTGTGTTTGGTGGCCTTGATTGCTCCATAAGAAATTTGGATAGTTGTGCCACCCCGGATTATAACCATTGTTGTAGGAATTGTAGGATTGGTTTCTTTCTCCAAGATAGTTCCCTTGCTCCATTGACCATGCATTGGAAGTTCCCATGTTTTGGCACTCATAGGTTGGATAACCAACTCCATAAAAGTTATAAGACATTATAACTTGAGAGGGTTGTGGTGACAAATCATGATTCAAAAAGCTCATTCCTTAAGTATAATACAAATAAAATTCAACACAAAAAAAATGCAAACTAAAAATTCAACCAAGGATTTCTCACAAAAACAAGACAAACACACAAAAACACAAAATAAACACTTCAATTCCCCAACAACTAACAAAATTAAAAACAAGGAAAAAAATGCTAACTCAAGTAACAAAAATAGAGAATCACAAACTAACACTTCAATTCACTAATAACTAAAAAAATTACAAACAAGGACAAAAATGCTAACACAAGTAACAAAAATAGAGAATCACAAACTAACACTTCAACTCACTAATAACTAACAAAATTACAAACAACAAAATGAATACTAACACTAGTAACAAGTAAAATGACTATATCAATAGAGTACAATCTTTCCTAATTTTAACCAATTATCCCCTGCAACCCCACCAAAAACTTGTTGTGTTTTGTTGTCTATGCCTTATACTCAATTTTATCATAATCTTCAACAATTTGCACAAACACAAGGAAAGCGCACCTATTGTCATGATTAGTATAATGCAAGCAATTTAAATTATCGTATCCACAGGGATGGTTAAGTATCATTACTCACTTTCTACTCTATTGTTTGGCCTAACAAATTTGTTTGTGAAAATGATTTGAATAACTACTAGGAAAAGAAATCTAACTTAACTAGTTAAACCAACTTAAATATTGCTTGTAGGAGAGAATTCAATAGAGAAAACAATACTTGGATGGAAAACCCCCTAGAATTACCTATGTGATAGAAAAGTTTCGTGGTTGATTTGTTTCCCCTTCTCGTATTTGGTGAAATTCTTATGATAGAACTCACTCTATCTCTACATGAAAGTTCTCTACCCTTAGATTAATTAGTTGAAATCTCTTTCTAACTAATTTAACCTAAGAGTCCATTTAAATTGGTAAATTTCCAATTATATTTCTCTAATTTGCCAAGAAGATATCCCTTTCTTGTGTTTGGTGAAATTCCTGTATTAGGGCTCTCTCTATCTCTAGATAAGAGTCCTCTACCCTTGGATTAATTAGTGGAAATCTCTTTCTAACCAATTCAACCCAAGAATGCATTAAGGTTTTTGAATTTCTAATAAGATTTCTCTAATTACCAAGAAAATGTTTAGGTTTCTATATCTAGTCACCTAAATCATCCCCATTGTTTGTGTATGATCTATTTCACCCTTCCTTTCTCAATTCCAAGTGAAAATTTCCAGATTATGAATCAATTATCAATCACCCTTCCTTTCTCAATTCCAAGTGAAAAAATTCCAGATTATACATCAATTATCCACCAAATCAATTCAACCATTCAAACCCACATACAATCCACAAGAAATCTGAATTCAATCAACCAAGAGAAACAATTCATTCACATAGATAAAATCTAGGGTTCATACCCATCCAAGTATTCAAAAGTTTTGTTCATGAACATATTACAACTCAAAGAATATAAACCAATAAAGAAAGAGTAAGAATTGCTCATTTTCATGGAGTAAAATCTTCTCTTCTTCAAGGTTGAAATTCGTCACTGTAGCGTTGAGAAAATTACAGCTTTTTCCATGAATCTTCAAGGTGGATATCCTCCTTCTTCAAGTATTCAATCTTCTCTCTTGATTTCTCTTGCAAAGATGAAGATTTGAGATGGGAATTGAGTGAGTTTTTGGTGTGTTTTTGTTGTTTTCTCCTCACTCCAGCTGTCTGCCTTTTCTTGCCCAAATTGGGTATATATATCCAGTCCAAAAGAGAGAGAAAAACAGCAGAAAAACCACTTCAGATCAGCACAAATGGTGCCGCTTGCCCCAGTTTTGGTGCAAGCTTCTGCTGCGCAACTGTGACACTGTTTTGACTTCTAGGTGAATTCATAGCATTGAATCGGCTGATCTAGATCTTTATTCTTCGTGAAAGTTGTAGATCTGATCTTAGCTTTCCACAGAGCTTTGAATAACCTCACTTGGATATCTAGAACGCATGATATGAGCGTTCTACCAAAATGTGTCAAAACTGGAACACAATGCAGGACAATTGACTTTGAAGCATAAGCAGGGCAGACAAACGATCTCCGATTGCCATAAATTTTACTATTCTGAAAAATTCAGAATGTCCTCTATAATTGTCTAGAAGACCACTTTTGCATTTGAAATCTTCATAGAGGTAAAATTTCACTGTAACTTTCTCTACTAGGCAGTTTTCCACTGTATTTCTCTGTTTTTTTTCTTCATTGTACATAATCTCCTTATTTGCTTCATTTAATTCCAAATCTTCAATAACCTCTCCTAAAGAAAATAAGAGATAAAGGGAGTATAAATGTTGATTAAAACACCAAAATTTAACATAAATTTAAACTCAAAATGATAATTATATAGATTACAAATATGGAATATCACTTAGTAATTCATATCTATTTTTCAATATAATTTATTTTATTTCGATTCATATTTTTCATGTCAATTAGAGAAATAATATTACCGAACTATGTAAAAATTAAAAAAATACCATAATTTAGAAAACATTATTCCGTCACTAATCCTTTGCGAATTAGCGAGGGATTAGCAACGAAAATGAAAAAAAAATTAGAAAATTTGGGAGGAAGTAGCGACCGAAGAGTGATTTCTTTAAAAAAAAATCAATTTTACTTTTTACTAGATTCTCCATCGCTAATCCGTCGTAAATTTGTGAGTGATTAGCGATGGCTACTTAATTGTTTTTATTTTCTTACACATTTTCGTAGCTAATCCTTTGCGAATTTGCATCGAATTAGCAACGGTCTCTTAGTCTTTTTAATTGGAATATGGATTTTTATTTTTTACCCATTTTAATAGCTAATCCTTTGCAAATTTGTAACAGGTTAGCAACAACCTCTTAATTTTTAAATTAGAATATATATTTTTTTTTATTTTTTTCACATTTCCTTCGCTAATTTGTTGCAAATTTGCAATGGATTAACTACATCTTAATTCTTAAATTATAAAAAAATTTAAAAAGTCCGTCGCTAATCCCTCTCAAATTTACAATGGATTAGAGACGGCCTATTAATTTTACATTAGAAAAAAATTTAAAAAAAATCAATTGCTAATCCCTCGCAAATTTGGGAGGGATTAGTGACGGATTTGTTTTTTTGATAAAAAATATGGTACTGGTAGCTTTTTCCTTGCTAAGTTGACACAAAATTGGCGGCGGAATTTTCCTAGCGTGTTTTCATGTAGTGGTACTGAATTTCAGGCGTGACAATTAGATAAATAAGTGTAAACGAATAACTGCGTTTTTAGCCAGCACCCATTACACATCTTCAATTTTCACAATCCATGACAACCCTAATCCTCTTCTTCCTCAAAGAATTCCTAGAATCTACCCGATTATATTACCTATAATTTACTTCCTGAAAAATTCGTCTTAATTGAGGCATACCGCATACAGCAGCTAGCATTTCACATGTTTTACCAGAGGTTGGTGGAGAAACTCATTCTAAGACTATACACCCCATACATCCTTCAACTTGTCCATGGAATACCTTCTTAAGTTGTGGTGTACTTGTCCCGTAATTCAATTCTTGTTCATCGAAGCAAATGATGGAGATTTAGATTGAAAAATATGTTTACTGCGAGCAATTGGAGAGAAGATATTAACGAAACCAGATAGGCACATGTCCAATAACACTGGACCAAATTAAAGGAAAACGTTCTTATTTGAAACATTTCATCACACATAAAACACAAGTAGGTGGAAGTCCAACAACAGTGAAGCAAAGTACAAGTAAAACATTCTTATTCCAAACATTCATCACACAAGACTCCAGTGACACTCATGAGCTTCAGATGGCAGCAGTTGTAGAATATGATTTCTCATTTCTTGTCTGCTGAACTGCTTTTGGAGCTTCAATTAGTGGTGGAACTGTTTGTTCCAAAGCAAAGAAATTCTCCGGATCAACCCTACCTTTAACGATTGCCAGACGTTTGAAGTTCTCTTGCTTGAAATACTTGACTCCCCACCTCCTAGCTTCTGCATAAGTACCTCCATAAACATCATTTATTCCTAAATCAAAATCTCGGAAATTCGAATAAGCACCCCTTGGATTTTTTGACACATAAGGAGTCATGTATCTGTATAACCTTCTTATCCAGTGAATCTGCTTTTTTGCTGTTTCCATGTCGTCTTTGTCCCATTCCATCGTGTACTCCATGTCGTACAAAATACCTTTTCTGAAAGGGAATGGTGTTGCATTTTCAGATATTTCATTCATTTTCCCACCATGAGGAAACATGACTAGCTGGAAGTTTGTATTCTCTGAACACTTACTCCATAAATTGTTTATCACAGCACTACTCAGCGGTTCCGTAACGAAGTCGGATTTATATTTAAAATGACTCTTGAATCTCGGTATTGGTTTTCTGTCTCTAAGAGCTTCTTTGGGTGTTCCTTTTGGATAATAGAAGTACATGGCAGCATCAATCCAACTCATCTCCTTGTAATCTTCTTCTGTCAACTTAAGTTCAGGGAAGCTTTCCTCCAAGGTCTTAAGGAGCTCTTCAGCTGTTCCCAGGAAGACTGAGCTGAATCTAACTTTGGTTGTTCCGTCCTTCTTTGACATTTCGATCCTCATTCGTAGACTTTCGTTCATGCTGGAGCAGGCTAATTGCGATTTCTCAATCAGGTCTATGGCCCCTTCATTGAAGCTCCTAGATGTGTTGAAAGCGGTGACAATTCGTGGGATAGCCACAAGCTGAACTTTCCAGGCCACAACGATCCCGAAACTCGCTGCACCTCCTCCTCTGATGGCCCAAAACAGATCTTCTCCCATTGATTTTTTGTCAAGAATTTGACCATTAGCATTAACGATTAGAGCATCAATAACATTATCAGCAGCTAATCCATATTTTCTAGTCAAATAACCAATTCCACCACCGCTGATGAGCCCGCTAACTCCAACAGATGGACAAATTCCACCTGTAAAGCCATAGTCTTGTGTTTTATTATTTATCCAGTAATAGACTTGGCCGTTTGTGGCTCCGCCCTGAATCCATGCAGTTTTGTTTTCACTTTCGACATCAACAGTGACTGATGTGAGGTTTACAAGATCAACGAGGATAAATGGAACACAATAAGGAGAAGTGTAGGACATGCCCTCATAGTCATGGCCGCCACTTCGGACTCTAACTTGTACTCCAAATTTTCTGGCGCATACAATTGAAGTTTGGACATGGAAGTAATTTAGTGGAGTGATTATGGCCAGTGGTTTTGGGTTTGAGTGGTTCAGAAGTCTTAGATTTGAAATGGTATATTCATAGATTGGTTCGTAGGTGGGATCGGTAGGGAAATGCAAGATAGTATCGTTGGAAATACATTCACGCAGACTATCACCGATAGATTGAGAAAAAGATGGTGATGCTAAAAGAAAGTAGGAAGTCATACAAACAAAGATCGAAGCTTTTGAGACCATTATTTTTAGTTAACTCAAGAGAGCAAGAGAAAACTAAGAAGCAAGAAGATCACTAAGGGAATTAGAGAACGGTATTCTCTTGAATTCCAAATGCACTACTTCTTGCGCTATTTTATAGGCATTCAGGAGCCTAATCATCCCAACTTTTATATTTAGAATTAGGATTACGGCTTTAAAAGAAAATATGTGAGTTCAAGCTTCTAAGCCTAAGCAATATAAAATAAGAGGAAAACAATAATTTTAACCCCACGTTCTGCTTATGCGTTGACAATAATTTCATTTTTCTTTTCCTTAAGTTACAATCGTTCAATCATCAATAGTATGGATCTACCTGTGTTAATATACGCAACGAAACAGCTAGATTGCGTAGAATGTTAACATGAAGTGCATGAAGAATAATAAATCTATACGTAGTTTAGAAGGAACCGAAGAAACTTATTAATTCTAGATTGCAGCAACAAATATAAATTTTTAATAAAATGCAAAGAATCATTCAAGAAAAAAAATCAGCAGAAGCTGCAAAAGATACATCAACCGGGGTGTCCGTAACCAAACGACAGTACTTCCAGAACCAGCCAAACCTTTCTTTGCCAGCCAAGAACTGTTGAGAAAAGATAATGCGTAAACACAGAAGCTACCAAAGAAATTTCGCATAAATTGCATCTTTCTTTCTGAATGTCCAAATTTGTTGTTGTTGTGGTTGTTGTTATTATTTTTTCTCTATTTACTTCTATCTATTCGTTGGGTTATTATTTTTTTCTCTATTTACTTCTATCTATTCCTTGGGTTCTCTGCAAAATATTTTGCTAGATATAGAATGTCAATCTTTCAAAAAAAAATATTTTTTTCAAAATTTTCACCAATGACTTCTTTAGTTTCTATATAACGAGAAAACAATGACAGCATTGGTCATGGGAAATTTCGCTTTAGCATGCTTGTTGTGTTTTACCTCTATTTGGTCAAGTGTCTAACTGAAGGGCAAAAGAGTAACTTCACATAAGCATAGTGGCCTCAATTATTTCTCCTTGGCTGCAAGTATGCCTAATTTGGTAGGAGAAAGGACTCTTTTATCCATCCATTGAGTTGGGTTGATTAATCTGCAATGCGCAATTTGTGACCTAGGTTTTGCTGACCGATATTGCAAGTGGGTGTGATCTGAACAGTTGCAATTAGTGATCTAGGCTTGATTATTCCCCAGTATGGTGTACAAACTGTCTGACTGTTGCAGTCCAAATCCCTTCAATTGATTTAGACCATTTTTCGCACCATTGTGTTGATTGAACGGAAAATGGCGAGGGAAACAAACCCGTGGTTGTGGGGATATCCTGAACTCTTTGCTCTCATGTATCTTGAACTATAAAATGCATTTACTACATCACAATAGTAATATCAGTAAAGATACCGACTTTACTCAGTATCCTATACCTCTCTGGCACCTGGGGTGCAGAATTTTTTTTTTCCAGTCTCTTAGAGAAGGCCACCTTTGATGGTGTTTCCCCATAGATATTTACCTATTTATTGTCGAAAATTGGGCTCGGGTCTAACTTCACCCTCAAAAGGTACCTCAAAGTGGGGAGGACTACCCAAGCCTTATAAGTAATTAATTGTTATATTAAGAAGTTAATGTGAGATCTCAATCATCTCTCTCAAGCCCAAGACTAGACATCTGGAGCGTAAAGTCTGAAAATAAGCAGGTGACCCTATATCGCTCCGAAACTATGTTAAAAAATGGGCTTAGACCTAACTCCACTCCCCAAAAAGTACCTCAAAGGAGGGAGGACAACCCAAGCCATATAAATGATTAATTATTATATTAAAAAATTAATTGTTATATTGAAGTAACTTTTGGAGTGGAGTTAAGCCCAAACTCGTTTTTCAACTTGGTATCAGAGCGATGTTGAGTCACCCGCTTCTTTTCAAACTTCGTGCTCCAAATGTTTAGTCTTGGGCTTGAGGGGGATGTGTTCAGATCCCCCATTGGCTTATTAATATAACAATTAAACACTTATATGTCCCATTTGAGGTACCTTTTAAGGGTGAAGTTAGGTCCACGCCCAGTCTTCAACATTAATTAAAATCTAAAAGAAAGAGATACGAAAGTAGAAGGGGCGTAAAGCCTTACCTCTAAATAACATATGAATACAAATCCATTCTAGAATCCAAAGATCAAGGTGAATATGAGAAAAGAATAATTAGGACAAAGTAAACAGGAAGCCAAAAGAAAACCTAAGAATTACTGCAAAACTAAGAAACATCTCTGGAGCCTAAAATACAGAGCCCCATGATATGTGGAGGAAGAGTAGAAAGAGTGGGGAACTCAGCCAATTGCTTTCTATGACAGCTGAGATTTGCCAGTGGATCCGCAACTTTGTTCGCTTCTCTATGCACATGAAATAAAAAATAACACCCTTGGCATCGTTGATTACTAAAAGTAAGGTAGTATTAATTTGGATATGATAAAATACTCGTCAAATTTATTTCTTCATTCAAAAACTCTATTATAATGGTTTATTTTCTTTCTCTCATGCTTGTAGGTCTTTTGGCTCACACAGCTCTTTCTCTTCAAGATCAGTTTTTTTTTTTTTTAACTTGTTTTGTTACCTAACCATTTTGAGCCTCTATTTTATAGTTTATGACTAATCCAATTTGTTCAATGATCGACAAGCTCTCAATATAAGTTTCTCCATACACAAGGTTTAAATTTGAAATATTATTTAAGGAACACTAAACTTCTTCTAGTTATTCATCACTTGTTGGTGCTCTTAATGATCAGATGGAATAGCTAAGAAGAATCCCTTTCAATGTATCTTTTGCTATTGTTGTAGACATTCCTTAATTCAATTGCTTTTGTCGTGAAGTAATTTGGGCAAAGCATTTTTTTTCTAATTAGATGTATCTGTAAAACCGATCTGAATTGGAAATGCAGTAGGACCTTAATCATGTGGCTAGTCAAAAAGGAAAAAAAAAATGTAACCTTTTCTTTTCGATTTTCAAACTACTATCTTCAAGAAAAACAAGCAAAATTGCTTCACTGAAATATTATTTTCTTATCCTCCTATAAGAATTTTCCCCAATAAACCAAACTATATGTGAATTTATTTCAAAAAAGGAAAAAAAAAACATATGCATCAAGAGAATTTTCCTCCTTATGACATGATGCTATTTGGGATAAAAAGACAAAAAAGCATAAAGAGAAACAAGGCATCAACTTTCAGAAATGGGTTGAGGTTTAGTATGTCCACTATATGGTATATAGTTTATCTTTACACTTTTATAGTGTCGCAAACTTTTACAATTGTCTTAGAATGGATAAATGTTGTCTCTTGTTAAAAAATTTCTAGCCTTTTTTAAAACCTTGATTTTTATGGTTAACCTTGCTTTTTTTAGAAAACATGGTGGTATTTACCCCCTTGAGGTAGCCTCGTTTTTTTCTTCTTTTTTTTGTGGAATTCGTACAATATTACATTTATAGTGTCGCAAACTTTTACAAATGTCTTAGAATGGATAAACGTTGTGTCTTGTTGAAAATTTTCTAGCCTTTTTTAAAACCTTGATTTTTATGGTTAACCTTGCTTTCTTTAGAAAACATGGTGGTATTTACGGCCATTTTTAGGGTGCTGCACGGGCCTTTTTCCAGCACGTGCAGCACCCAATCTGGTCCGTTAGATCATATTTCTGACGGACCAGATTTTTTTCCCCTAAATGTATTTTTTTATTTTGAAAAATTATTTGTTTATTAGAAAAATTTATAACCGTCAGATCCGATCTGAGATCTGATCCGACGGCCTTGCTTCAGTGCAGCACTTATGGCAGATCTGATCCGACGGTCTTGCTTCAGTGCAGCACTTACGGACAAGCCGTACCTTCTGCACTGTAGCAAAGCCCGGTATTTACCCCTTGAGGGAGCCTCGTTTTTTTCTTTTTTTTTTCCGTGGAATTCGTGCAATATTATCGAGTTCCTCACCAGCATTAACTTAGAAATTTGGCAAACTAGTGGATTTAATAGCTCCTTTGATGCTGTCTCTAGTTATTCGAAATTTTAAAGAAAGATACAGTATATGCTTTCCATTTCACTATATGAGCAACAATGTGGCTAATATTTTTATCCCAAAATATCCCAAGGCAAATTAAAATATTCCTTCAATTGTACGCCTAACTAACTAACAGAACAATACATTAAGGAGCTTCATTGAAAATTTCATAGGCTATTAAAGTAATAGCACAACAATCTTTTTCAGGATAAATTTTACAGAAGTAATTTGATTCTTAATCTTGTTCAAAGCCACAACGTGACTAATATAGTGGAACGGAAGGAATAGTAGGTTACTATACCTATGATATTTATGGTGAATTGGTATACCCGTTTTCAATTATTTTCTAGTGGGAAAAAAACTTGCATTGTCATATGAGTTAAATCATTCCAATGTTTACCCCTGTTGACCTATAATCATAAATACTCACATTGATTAGCTAACGTGATTTGAGTAACAAACATGTGGGGTTAATCTATTAATTCAACGGCCATTGGGTAATAGTATAATAAATGAAGCAGAAATTGAGTTATTCTTGATCATGAAATTGTATCAGAGAAAAGAAAGTATAAGACAGTGTAAATGAAAAATATTTTCTTTTCTGCCTTCCTCATTCGGTTGTTGAGTTCAAATAGAATAGATAACTGGCTTCTAATTTAACAATTAACAGTCTAAGTGTGTATTAGCTATTTTTCCTAATTAATTTGGTAGTTAAATGATGTGTTGTACTCATGGTTATGTTTTGATGTTTATGAGATGATAATTTGATGACGATGTACATGTTTTGATGGACTAATCACGCTCTCTTCGTTTTTCTTTATTTTAGGAATGGCTACACAAAAAATTTTGAAGTAAAAAGGATCAAAGAGAAGAGTACAAACATTTGGAATCAACAATAGATGGTTTAGGGCTTGAGGCAAGGAGACTTTGAGAGAAAAACCCCAAAATCCTGGCTTCAAATCTTGTGATGATTTGAAGAAGAAGGTGAAATCTTGGAAGGAAGGAGAGACCCACCAAGAAAATTGAAACTCATGGTCCATTTTCTGAGGCAAAAATTGGAAGATTTTAAGAGAGGAAGTAATGATTGAAGACATGAGAATGAGAAATATTTTTTCTCCATTTCTTGTTTGATTTCGTTCTTATAACTATGATTATGAGCTAAATTATCATGTACTTGGACATGTTTGAACCCTATATTTTAATCTGCATGAAGAACTGATCTCTTTGTTAATTGAAAACTCTATTTTATATGTGTTGTTTGTGGGTTTTGATTGCTTGAATTGATTATGATAACTAATTATTTCATGTGTCGTTTTTTCACTTCATATTGAGAAAGGAAGAGTGCAAATGGAACAACTACAGACAATGGGATGGATTGACCAACTGAAGAGAGCCATAGCATCCTTTTGATAATCAGAGAAATTTAATAAGAAATTCAATAATCTAAGGGAATTCTTAAGGTATTGGTTAGGAAGATATTCCAACTAATTCACCTAGGAATAAGAGACTCATAACTACATATAGAGTGAGGTCTAATTTAGAAATTTCATCAAACATGATAAAGGGTGTCAATTAATCAAGGGCTTTTCATTCACATATGTAAATCTATGATGATTCTCATTGAAATACACTCATCTCCTTTGAAATTTTCATAACAACATAGAGTGGTTGGAGAAATTTGGAGTTGAATAGTTATAATTCTTAGTTTATCTATCTCATCTCTCAGTTGCTTTGGTAGATTAAACAGAAGCACTAATGTGAGTAGTACTATGTGGCTACCCATGTGGATTCGACACTTATTCATAGGGGTGTTCATTCGGTGAAACGGTTCGGTTTCGATGTGATAATTCTGTTTTCGGATCGGTTTTATTATTTTTTTAGAAAATCAAACCGAACCAAATTATTGGTTGAAACCGAACCGAACCGAACCAAATAATGAATTTCGGTTCAGTTCGGTTCGGTTCGGGTTGAACAAAACCGAAATTCGTAGAGAAAACAAAAACAGTTCCTTACAAATTCGAATTGAAAAAGATAACTATATATGAAATAAATAATCATTAACAGTTCCTTAGAAATAAAGCTCATCACATGTTCATTGAAATGAGGATACAAGAATTAAAATAAAATAGTGCAAATTTAACACCCCTGGAACTGTCCAATATGTTTTCCTTTGAACTGCACATATCCGGTCCCTTCCTTCTTCTCCTGTAAAGTGTAAACCAATACCAGAAAATGAAATCAAAGGCAGAACCAAAAAATCAACCAAAATGCAATTGAATCAAAGTGCAACAATAAAATCACGGGAAAGGCAATAGTCTAGGAACATTAGTTATAGCGAAAGCTTTTTGCTATTAGTGTGCATTAGTATAGCAGTTTACTGCCATTTTGGGATTTTATGATCAGCTCCCGAACTCTGATACTGATTCGGTGCAAGGCCGCAAGAGAAAGAACGAAAAGGTTTGGATAGATAGAAGATGAGCAACTTCTCTTTCTGTCTAAAGCCAGCAAGAAAAGAATTTCGAAGACATGAAACCAGGTACAGAAGCTAATTAAATTTTATGGTTTCTCTGCCTCATAATGAAGCAGATTGATGGAGCAATTCTAGCCAATTCCATTAATTTCGTACCAAAGAAAAAGAATTCAAATCCTGAAAAACATCAAACAGCTAGCTAGAAACAGAAACATGCATAAAACTATAAAGCAATCACGCCTTGATCAATTTCATCAAAACAGTAAAAGAACAAGGCTAGTTTAAAGAGGAAAAGTAATTTGCTCCACACAATAAAGCTAAAAACAGTTAGAAACAATTAAAAAGCCCCATCAATTAAAGAACCCAAGCAATCAGTTCCTTCATGCCATTGTCATAACTCAACCTCACACTAAAAGTATCACAATGAAAGAATCCCACCTCTTTAAGTACGGGATTGGTGGTGCCTCGGGGGTGTGCAGCGGTGGTGCAAAAGCAGAGTATGGAGAAGACCGGCTGACGGGGAGAGTGATTGGAGTGGTCGCCTGGTCGGTGGCTAGATGGAGAGTGGAGACGGCAAGAAGAGATTCAAGAAAATGTTCTGAAATCCCTAATTCTGCTTACTTCTTTGGTGAATGAACGCATTCTACTAATGCGTTCAAAATCCTTTTTTTTAGATAGACATTCAATGCATTATAGATATGAGTTTCTTTTTTATAATTCATTTTTTCGGTTCAGTTATCGTTTTGATATTATGAACCGAAAACCAACCTGAATTTCTTGGAAATTTGGCAATCCGAACTGAAACGTTCCGAATTAATAAAAAATCAAACCGAATTAACAAATTCGGTTCGGATTTTGTATTCAAACCGGATAGTGAACACCCCTACTTATTCGAGTTAACATTTGTTAACAAATTCGGTTCAGGTTTTTGGTTCAAACCGGATAGTGAACACCCCTACTTATTCGAGTTAACATTTGTTTGCTCATTTTCTATACTACTAAGACAATAGGTACACCTACTAGCCGTGGTGGTTGGAGTTTTATTTGCTAGAAATTATGGTATTTTATGCATTGCTTTGGGGTAAAAAACCAAAAAGCAAGCTGAAAGAGAGGCGTGTATTTACGTCTACATTACTGTTATATTGTATAGTATTTGGAAATAAAAATTTATGGGTGAAATTAGATAGAGTTTGAGATTTTCTACCTTAAACTTATAAAATTAAATACTTTTAAGAAATACAGTAATACACAAAATGAAAAATTTGCATATATTTAAGAATGATAATTAATTATTCCTTTAATAGTAATTAATTATTCATGAGAAGTGACTTCAAGTCTTTGATGCTATATTGTGGCAATGGGTCTCTATTTCAATATTGAAGAGAGTAATTATTCATTGAATTAAGATTCAAATGATCAATTATTCAATTAAAAGTGAATAATTTTTAATTTAAGAATGAATAATTATTCATCTAATCTTTGCATGCGTTGTCATCCCTACTCACAGTAGTTGCAAACAAAACCATCCTACTCAATTCTTTATGATAGAGTAAATAATTATTCATCATTTGTCGAATGGTTATCAAGAAGTAAATAATTATTCATGGTAGAGTGAATAATTATTTAAACTATAGCGAATAATTATTCAATACGCGTCGATTACTTGTTGATAACAAACTAAATAGAATAATAATGGATATTTATTCATAAAAAATTCAATTGATATTTATATATAAAAAATATTCAACATACGCTTGTATAATTACTTGTTTTAGATTTAGTTGAGAAACTATTCACAATATATGAAATAAATTATTCATTGAAGCTAACCAGTACATAAAAGTTTCAGCAAAATAAGTATTTTACTATCAAAAATACATCTTTCCAAGTTAAATAGAGGAGATAAAGAAAAGCTAATACTTAATATAATAGTATTCATCTAAAAATTATAGTAGATTTTTTGTCTTCACAATTCAGATCAAACAAACCACCACTCTTCTAAACAGTTCACACTTCATATCATGAACTCCATGTACAATGCATATAACTGTACTGGGTGAATCTATGAAGATTGACTGATTGATCTTTCACACAACGTCCTCCATGTACAGTGATGCTGGCCTTGATTACGGAAAAACGATAGCGAAAATAAGATAGAGAAGAGAGGAGGAGAGAGATAAAGAGTAAATTTGATAGAGATTCAAGAGAGGCAATAGATGACAGATAAAGTGAGTCAATCTTTGATAGAGATTCAAGAGAGGAGATAGATGAGAAAGAGAGTGAGAGGAGCAATCAGAATGGAAAAGGGAGAGAGAAAGGGGAGAAGAAAAATATATATTGTCCTATTCATGAAAATATAGATTTAGGTGGGAGTTCAAAAAAAATTTACTCCAAAATATCCTCGATCTTTCTTGGCCATTTAGATTAAATGATTTGGATCTAATGGCTGCTAGGATTCTTCCGCATGTGCTGAAAAGGCCTCCAACATACTAGTTGAATCGAGCCTCGCCAAAGCAGTTGTTAGTGATAGTTATCCAAACGTTAAAATAGAAGTGATAGTTGCTTAAGTGAAGAAGAAGAAAGGGCGAGGGAAAAAAAATTTTCCAAATATGCTAGCAATTTGATGATAAACAAAAAATAAAGTGCATACCATGCGTCTTCCTTCGGTTCAAGATTTTTCCAGATCTGCTAGTAATTTAATTAATAGCGAATACTCAACTTATTCTTGATTTATTATTATTAGAGTTTATTCCAACATACTCCCTTGAAGTTTGGGGGTAAGGGCACTTTAGTCTTCGATCTTAAGAAATAAGAATTTTACCCCAAAGGCCGTTAGTCAATGGTGGAAAGTTAACCAACCATTAGAATAAACGTAAACTACCAAAATTATCCCTAAATTATAGTTAGAATTTATTATGAAATGCAACCTTGAAGTTTGAAATTAAACCACTTTAGTCGACGTTCTTATAAAATAAACAATTTACTCTCACTCGTTAATATCCGTTTGCTAGGGCTGTTAAGAGGATAATGTCAACTTCATGATATCTTGTTTTGCTTACGTTGTACTCCCTCTATCCACAAAAATATGTTCACTTTTTCTTTTTCATCTTAAATTATAGGCTTATTTCTTTTTATAAAATGTAGTTAATTTGTTGATTTTCTTGTACAGTCCTAGTTATTTGTGTATGAATATCAACAAACCTTTCCTTTTTCCAAAGGATATTAAAACTTGCACCATCTTATAATATTAAATCAAATGCATGACACAATAATCATAGTATTGGAAAATACAAAGAGTGGCAGTTTAGAAAAGGATTAATTACCATGAGTAAAAGTTACCTTAGTACTAATGAATGACATATGAAAGAAATATAAAGTAAAAATTTTTAACTTAACTATATTCACTAGAAGAAAATATGCAATCAGTGACGAAAATTTTCATTACCGAATTTTTGACGATTTAGCAAGGAAAAAGCTACCGATAGTGAAAGTTGATGAAGAATAGTGATTCGTCACTAATTACTTGCTAATTTGTGAGGACCTAGTGATAGATGGATAGTTTCAAAATTAAAATAATTTTTTCTTTTTCCTAGCTAATCCATCCCTACATTAGCGACGGATAAGCGATGACCAATAAATTTTAAATTAATTTTGTGAGGGATTAGCGATGGAAAAATAAATTATTTGAGTATAGTTTTTTATTTTTACTATTATGTCGTCACTATTAGTTAGGGATTAGCGACAGACTATAATTTAAAAAATACAAATAAAATTTTTCCTTTTTTCTACTCATTTGCTAAGGATTAGTGACGGAAAGTTAATTTTTAAAATTGAAATATAATTTTTTATTTTTTCTATATTGTCCTCACTGTTCCCTAGATAATTTGAGAGGCTCGGGCTAATCAAGAACCTCCAAAGTCTATTGCACCAGAATATTGGGAGCCGATATTGTAAAACTGAAGAATTGAGGGGTTGCACCACATTTCTTCCACTGCTAAGTCAAATAGAGTTGCTGCTAGTGACACATCTAACACTGGTGGGTCTATCTCCTTTACAGAGCATGAGAATAGGATGATAAATTTAATTATTTTAAACTTTTTCAACTAGTTTTTAAATATTTTCTACAGAAATAAAATTTGGCATATTTGATTTTAAAATTATAGCTGAAAGAAAATGGAGATGACTTTCGTTATGTGAACTTATTTGAGAAGCTTCACACTTTCCAAAAGGGCCAAAGTAGGGCAAGTTTGTCAGTGAAAAATCATGACAAACTTTGGTACGAACCAACAATCTTTTACAAATTAGAGTTTTTATTTTCTATTTCTACAGAATAATATTCAGGCAATCAAAGTACGTTATTCTCAGCCAGAGTCCAAAAGTTCTGTGACTTCTCATCAACCACTTGATGAGAAGTCACTATTCTTGGTGGTTGGGAGGACTTCAAGAAAAATAGTGTCTTTGGATTAGACTATGAGGGATCAGAGATCAGACGAAGGTTGAATCATTCTTCTACTTCTGAGTGAGCAACTACTTGCTCATCATACGATGTTTGCCATCTACATAAGATGTTGGATGATGAGAGAAAGATGAGGCAAATGGTTGAGGAAAAGTTGTGACAAAAGGTTCAGAGCATGACAAATTAACTATCGTTTGCCTCTGCCTCCGTTGCTGGGCAGTGATGATGATACTGATGATGAATACACAGTTGAACTGGCAGATCAACGTCCTCTGCCCCGGGACCCCACAGATTCACCAACACCACCGCCACCTCCTTCAGCTTCAGCTCAAGCATCTACCATGAAAGCTAATTGATATATTATAATTTTATTTTGTATATATATGATTTTGATTTGATATTTAATATATTACAGATATTTGATTTATTGGTTTGTATTTGTAAGAGCAGCAATTTTATTGCTTATTTATTCAAATACAATATCTTTAGATGTTTTAGTATTCTTATTTTACATGGAATCTGTATATAATTGTTTAAAATATATTTAAAAAAATTTTCGACGGATTAACGACGAAATTTGTTTTAAAATTAAAAAATACAAAAAATCTATTGCTAAGGCCATCACAAATTAGCGACCACTTTTCGACAAAAATTAAACACTCATTGCTAATCCCTTGCAAATTCGTGATGAATTAGCGACAAAAAATATAAATTTTGATATATAAAAAAACAAAGATTCCGTACCTAATCCCTCAGAAATTAGTGACAGAACTAAAGTTATAAATATGTTAGGAAAAGAAAAATTTGTCGCTAATACCTCATTAATTAGAGTCTGATATTCTAAATTTGTACTCTATATAATTATCATTTTGAGCTTAAATTTATGTTAAATTTTGGTGTTTTAATCACCATTTACACTCCCTTTTTCTCTTATTTGCTTTAGGAGAGATTATTGAAGATTTGAAATTAAATGAAGCAAATAAGGATATTTTGTACAATGAAGAAAAAATAGAGAAATGCAGAGAAAAAACTGCCTGGTAGAGAAAGTTCCAGTGGATTTTTTACCTACATGAAGATTTCAAATCCAAAAGTGATCTTCTAGACAATTATTGAGGACATTCTGAAGTTATCTGAATGGTAAAATGTATGGAAATCCGAGTTCATTTGGCTGCCTGCTTATACATCAAAGTCAATTGTCCTGCATTGTGTTCCAGTTTTGACATATCTTGGTAGAACGATCATATCCTGAGTTATAGATGTCTAAAGCTATGTGGAAAGATGAAATCAATATCTACAACTTTCATGAAGACACCAAGACCCATATCAGCCGATTTCATGCTCTGAATTCACCTAGAATTCAAAACTATTTTGAGAGAACTAAAAGCTTCTTGAGTCAATCGAATGCTTGAACATTGAAAAAAGAAGTTTTACATGTTTTCTTACAAAACATGTCCCTAGAAAACAAGACTCTTTGTGAAAATATTTTGACACTTGAAAAAAAGCTTGTTGATAATGAAACTTTGAAAAAGAAGGTTGATGACCTTACTTCATGTGTTGAAAAATTTACAAAAGGAAGTGGCAATCTTGATAAACTTCTCGGTAGAACGATCATATCTTGAGTTATATATGTCTAATTGAGGTGATTCAAAGCTCTGTGGAAAGACAAAATCAATATCTACAACTTTCATGAAGACACCAAGACCTAGATCAGCCGATTTCATGCTCTGAATTCACCTAGAAGTGAAAACAGTGTCACAGTCGCGCAGCAGAAGCTTGCACCAAAACTGGGAGCAAGCGGCGCCGTTTGCACCAATCTGAAGTGGGTTTTCTGCTGCTTTTCTCTCTCTTTTGGACAGGATATATATGCCCCTTTTAGGGAAAAAATAGTAGAAGGCTGGAGTGGGAAGAAAAGGCTGCAAAACACCAAGAAAACACACCAAATTCTTCTTCCAATCCATCAATCTTGCAAGAGAAATCAAGAGAGAAGATTGAATCCTTGAAGAAGGAGAATGTTGTGTTTTATTGTCTATGCCTTTATACATAATTTTATTCCAATCTTCAACAATTTGCATACAAACACTAGGCAAGCGCACCTATCATTTAGATTAGTATAATGGCAAGTACTTCAAATATCGTATCCACGGGGATGGTCAATTACCATTACTCACTTTTCACTCTATTGTTTAGCCTAATAAATTTTTGTTTATGAAAATGGTTTGAATAACTACTAAGAAAAGAAATATAACTCAACTAATTAAAATAGCCCAACTAATCTTTCTTGCAAGAGAGAATTCAATAGAGAAAACAATACTTGAATGGTTAATCCCCCTAGAATTACCTATGTGATAGAAAAGTCCCTTGGTTGATTTGTTTCCCCTTCTAATACTTGGTGAAATTCCAATGATAGAACTCACTCTATCTCTAGATAAAAGTTCTCTACCCTTAGATTAATTAGTTGAAATCTCTTTCTAACTAATTTAACCTAAGAGTGCATTTGAATTGGTGAATTTCCAATTAGATTTCTCTAATTATCAAGAAGGTGTCTCTTTCTTGTGTTTGATAAAATTCCTATATTAGAGCTCTCTCTATCTCTAGATGAGAGTCCTCTACCCTTAGATTAATTAGTTGAAATCTCTTTCTAACTAATTCAACCTAAGAATGCATTTGGATTAATGAATTTTCAATTAGATTTCTCTAATTATCAAGAAGATATTGAGGTTTCTATCTATAGTCACCTAAATAATCCCCATTGTATGTGTATGGTCTATTTCACCCTTCCTTTCTCAATTCCAAGTGAAAATTTCCAGATTTTGAATCAATTATCAATCACCCTTCATTTCTCAATTCCAAGTGACAAAATTCCAGATTTTTTATCAATTTCAATCACCCTTCTTTTCTCAATTCCAAGTGACAAAATTTCATCAATTATCCACCAAATCAACTCAAACATTCAAACCCACAAACAATCCACAAGAAATTCGAATTCAATCAACCAAGGGAAACAATTCATTCACATAAATAAAATCTAGGGTTCATACCCATTCAAGTATTCAAAAGTTTAGTTCCTCAACATATTACAATTTAAAGAACACAAAGCAATAAAGAGAGAGGAAGAATTGCTCATTTTCATGGTGGAAATCTCCTCTTCATAAATCTTGAAAATCGTCACTGTGATGTTGAGGAAGTTGCAAGTTTTTCCATGAATCTTCAAGGTGGATGTTCTCCTTCTTCAAAGATTCAATCTTCTCTCTTGATTTCTCTTGCAAGATTGATGATTTGGGAGGGATTCGGGTGTGTTTTCTTGGTGTTTTTCTGCAGATTTCTCCCCTCCCAACCGTCTGTCATTTGTGCCCTAGAAGGGGTATTTAAATCCCCCTCAAAAGAGAGAGAAAAGAAGCTGAAAATCCACCTCAGATCGGTGCAAACGGCGCCGCTTGGATCACACCAAACGGCTCCGCTTGCTCCCAGTTTTGGGGCAAGCCTCTGCTGCGTGATTGTGACACTATTTTGACTTCTAGGTAAATTCAGAGCCTGAAATATGCTGATATGGGTCTTGGTATCTTCATGAAAGTTGTATATAGTGATCTTATATTTCCACAAAGATTTGAATCACCTTAATTGGACATCAATAACGCTAGATATGATCGTTATAACAATTTGTGTCAAAACTGGGACACAATGCAGGACAATTGAATTTAAAGCATACGCAGGGTAGGCAAATGAACTCGGATTGCCATAAATTTTATCATTCTAAAAACGTCAGAATGTCCTCTAAAATTATCTAGAAGATAACTTTAGAATTTGAAATATTTATAGAGGACAAAATCCAATTTGAAAATTATCTACCACACTATTTTTCCTCTGCATTTCTCTGTTTTCTCTTCATTGTACATAATCTCCTTATTTGCTTCATTTAATTCCAAATCTTCAATAATCTCTCCTAAAGCAAATAACAGATAAAAGGAGTGTAAATGGTGATTAAAACACCAAAATTCAATAGAATTTAAGCTCAAAAAGGATTATTATATGAAGCACAAATATAGAATATCAGAGAACATCCACCTTGAAGATTCATGGAAAAAGCTGCAATTTTCTCCATGCTAAAGTGACGAATTTCAACCTTGAAGAAGAGAAGATTTTACTCCATAAAAATGAACCCTAGATTTTATCTATGTGAATTAATTGTTTCCCTTGGTTGATTGAACTCAAATTTCTTGTGGATTGTTTGTGGGTTTGAATGGTTGAATTGATTTGGTGGATAATTCATGTATAATCTCGAATTTTGTCACTTGGAATTGAGAAAGGAAGGGTGATTGATAATTGATTCATAATCTGGAAATTTTCACTTGGAATTGAGAAAGGAAGGGTGAAATAGACCATACACAAACAATGGGGATGATTTAGGTGACTAGAGATAGAAACCTAAACATTTTCTTGGTAATTAGAGAAATCTAATTGGAAATTCACAAACCTTAATGCATTCTTGGGTTGAATTGGTTAGAAAGAGATTTCAACTAATTAATCTAAGAATAGAAGAATTTCATCTAGAGATAGAGTGAGTTTTAATTGAGGAATTTCATCAAACATAAGAAGGGCAATTCATCAACCTAGGGACTTTTCTATCACATAGGTAATTCTAGGGGATTAACCATCCAAGTATTGTTTTCTCTATTGAATTCTCTCATGCAAGTAAGATTTAAGTTGGTTTAACTAGTTAAGTTAGATTTCTTTTCCTAGTAGTTATTCAAACCATTTCCACAAACAAATTTGTTAGGCTAAACAATCGAATAGAAAGTGAGTAATGATATTTAACCATCCCCGTGGATACTATAATTTAAATTACTTGCCATTATACTAATCATGACGATAGGTGCACTTGCCTTGTATTTGTGTACAAATTGTTGAAGATTATGATAAAATTGAGTATAAGGCATAGACAACCAAATACAACAAAGACAGGTTTGGAACGGAAATAAAATATTAACATATTAAGAAACTATGTCCATCGCAAAGTCTGTCACTAATTTGCGAGGCATTAGCGTCAGATTTTTATTTTCTTAAATTTAATTTTTATTTTTTCCCTTCACAAATTAGTCACTAAATAGTTTGCTTGAACCTTTGACTAATATTTTCTTCCGACGCAAATGCATCCCTAAATTGTGACGGAAGTATGTTTCCGTTGCAATTAGCAACAGCTAGTGTAGCGACGGAATGTTCCGTCGCTAATTTGTCACTATGTTTCTTGTAGTGATTTAAAAACTTCCGTAAGAATAATGGGGTAAACTACCTATTCTCTAAGAATATAGAATAAAGTGATTTTACTTCGAACTTTATAGAGGAATTTTGCAGTAAATGGCAACTATAATTATGTGTATGTTTGGCATTTTACATTTATTATAACGGTGGTTAATTTCCCACCGTTGACTAACAGACTTTAGGGGTAAAGTGCCTATTTTTAAAGATTAATGACAAAATCTGCATGATTGATCATTAGTGTGAAATACAGAATGGCAAAAAGTAAAATCATATGCTTTTTAGAGATGAACACAGGGTTGATCATTAGTGGTGCCAAAATCCATTGTACTCCCTCTATAAAAATAGAATATTCAATTTTGACTTAACATAAAAACTAAGGAGATTTATTTGTCCATAAGTAATTTACCCTAATATCATTTTTTAATATTTTATTAAAAAGGCTGAAATAAGTAAGTGGGGGTAAATTAGGTTTTCGGCAAATTTTCAAAAGTTTTTCCTTTTTGAAAACATTGTTTAAGATGACTCAAACTCCAAGTATTTATGAAACCTTGAGAGAAAGCAGTTGAAAGGTAGATAGCATTTTAAGAGAGATAAATAAATAAACATGTAAAGCAAAAAGCATAAAGAACACAACCAATTTATAGTGGTTCAATCTCTTCAAATCTACATCCACTACCTTGAGCCCACGCTCAAGGATTTCAACCAACTCAACTATAATATTAATCTACACAAATTCACAAGAGGTTCACCCAGTAAGGGTTTTACACCACAACCTATTTTTCAAATCAAGAAACAAGGCTCGCCCTATCCAAAAGGATTTTATATCTTCAAGGAAACCTTGAATAACCAACTATATGACAGAATGAAGAAAGAGTTTACCAACAAATTGGTTGATAAAGAAAATTGCTAACACTACTTCACCTTTTTTGCTTTGGAATCTTAAATAGTTGGATGTAGCACAAGACAGAAGAAGACGTTTTGATGTTATAAAGATATTGGAGTATAAAGCTTCTTAAAGTGTTCAAATTTTATTAAGAATCTAAAGTTTATGGCTTTTATAAGGTTTAAAATTCAATTGTAACATTCAAATAACGTCTAGTAATCGCTACTAATAGTACAATTTGGTCGACCGAATTTCGACCTTTGCGAACAAATTTGTTGTTTGAACTTACTATGTACTAGGTTGCGAGGATAAGTTTGGTTGACCAAATTTGGACCCATGCATCTGAATATCACTAGAAATTCAGCAGCCAAGACACATTTTAGACTTCCGAATTTAACAAAGCTCATGATGATCCTATGACCCAAACAACCTCCATATACCTCCTTCCTTCCAACAAGATAGAGGATATAACATTTAAACATCAAGAGTACTTCTAAGACAATTTTTAAAAGCTAGAAAATAGTTAACAAAGCTCCCCCTTAGATTGTGCTTATTTGTCAACAAGTTTGGACTTGAAATGTTATAAGTCTAAATTTTGAATTTTCAAGTCCAAATTACAAAATACATAAGGTAATGGCTATATTTTTGGAAAATAAGCTTTCCTAAGGTTGATCTATCATGGTACGAAAGTTTAAATTAGTTTTTTAATAGTTTAAACAAAGAAAATTTTGTTGTATTTGAATTTGGACTGCGTTTGAATTTCAAGCCTGAATTTTGGCTAGAATTTTTCAAAAAATAAACCACATAGGTGCAAGAGACTATATATGACCACATTGGCACTCTATTAATCTTAGTACAACCACAATGAACATCATTTTGGAATCAACCAGAATAATAAACCATAACTGCAAAACAAGCATATTTCATCGTATCACAATACATTTTGCCACCAACCATACACTTTTCTCCCCCTTTTGTCATCAATGAAATTTGGGGTCTTCAAAGTGAGGCAAAGTCGAAAAGGAAGCTCTCAACACAATTGTATCATCATGAGCTTCAACCAAACTTACATAGACTAGAAACATACATAGAAATATGAAAGTATAGAAATATGAAGATACATGAGTTATACTAAGTATATGAACTAGAGATTAATCAAAAAGCTGCTAAAGAAAGTTCATAATGAGAATGATAACTCATGGTCTTCGCTCAATTTGTTGGTGGTGATGGCCATGTTGCCTTTAAACTCTATACGAAGTGGACCCTCGCTTGCTTGTTTCTATCAAGCAAATGTGTACTTCATGGCGATAGATAGTGAGATACAACCCACTCCTTCCACCTCTATTTCTTGTGATGATTATGTTGATGATCCTAGCTATGTTCTTGTTGAGATGTATGGGGAGTTAAAGAAAGTTTCAAAAAAGAAATAAAGAAATGAGATTTAAGATTAATGAGTTATTGAATAAAAAAGTCAAAACTATTTTGAGAGAACAAAAAGCTTCTTGAGTCAATTGAATGCTTGAATATTGGAAAAAGAAGTTTTACATGTTTTCTTACAAAACATGTCCCTAGAAAACAAGACTCTTTGTGAAAAGATTTTGACTCTTGAAAACAAGCTTGTTGATAATGAAACTTTGAAAAAGAAGGTTGATGACCTTACTTCATGTGTTGAAAAATTTACAAAAGGAAGGGACAATCTTGATAAACTTCTTGGAGCTCAAAGATCCATTCTCGTCAAAAATGGTCTTGGTTACAACTGTGTAAACAGTGTGCCTAAATATAAAAACTTTTTTGTTAGAGCTACTTCTACTCCCATGCCTCATACTTGGTGTACTTATTGTGGAAGACATGGGCATAAGACCACTAGATGTTGTGTGAAAATAAAAGTGGAAAATGGTGTTAAAACCATTTGGAGAGTAAAATGAATCATTACTAACCCCCATGGACACAAGAAAATATGGGTACCAAAGTTTACTTCGTCTCCTTTAGTGTAGGTACACTTCCCTCCAAGATCAAGTGCAAGTAAATGGTTTCTTGATAGTGATTGCTCAAGACATATGATGGGACATGCCTCTCTTATAAGTGAGGACAAAGCTATAAATGAAGGCTTTGTTACATTTGGTGAAAAATAGAAAGAAAGAATCCTTGGTGTAGGTAACATTAGTAAAGTTCTTCCCCTCTTATCAAACAAGTTTTTTTTGTTGATGACTTGAAATATAACTTGTTTACTATTAGTAAATTGTGTGACAATGGATGCAAAGTTGAATTTAAATTTGATACATTTACCTTTCTTGATAGTTTGAGGTAAAACTATTTTTGTTGCAAATAGAGTTAGAAATGTATATGTGTTATATCTTGATGATCTTGATATTAAATGCCTTGTTGTTTATGATATTGATGGTTACTGGTGGCATAGAAGATTAGGACATTTGAGCATGGACTTGTTGAACAAACTTTCCTCACAAGATTTGGTTAGAGGATTGTCTAAAATGCACTTTGACAAAAACAGTCTTTGTGATGCATGTCAATATGGAAAATAAACAAAAACATCTTTCAAACCCAAGAAATTGGTTTCTACTTCAAAAACTCTTGTACTTGTTCATATGAATTTCTTATTATTGATGACTTTTCAAGATTCACTTAGTTACTTTTTTTATCACAAAAGGATGAAGCACTTCATAAATTTGTAAGACTTTTCAAAAAGGTTCAAACCTCTATTGAATGCAAATTAATTTCTACTAGAGAGTTTTACAATCAAGATTTTACAAAACTTTCTTATAAGAATGGAATTGTTGAAAATTTTTTGGCTGCCAAAACATCCCAACAAAATGGGGTTTTTGAAAGGAAAAATCAAACTTTGCTTGAAATGGCTAGGTCTATGCTTTGTAAAAATTCTTTACCAAAATATTTTTGGGTCAAAATCATAAACATTGCTTGTTATGTTATAATTAGAGTTCTTTGAGACCATTTTTAAGAAAAATACATTTTGAACTTCTATTTGGCAGAACTCACTCAATTGCCTATTTTAAAGTGTTTAGTTATTCAGCAAACAAAAAGCCTTATAGAGTTTACAATAAAAGAACTTTACGTGTTGTGGAAACCATACATGTGAGCTTTGATGAATCTAATATTTACCTGGGAAGAAGAGATGATGATGATCTAGGTACTTCAATGAATGATAATCAAAGTCAATGAAGAAGAGACAATTGAGCAAAAACAAGATGACCAACCTAGTGGTGACCTAGAGCTTTCGAAGGCCCTAAGATATACAAGAGGCCACCCTAAAGAGTATATCATTGGTGATGTCTCTCATGGTGTTAAACAAGGCGGTATTTTATCGACAAATTTGCCCTTTTATCTCACATTGATGATGCTTAATATGATGATTTTTGGATTATTGCTATCCAAGATGAACTAAATCATTTTGAGAGAAACAAAGTTTGGATTCTTATCCCAAGACCACATGATCACCTCGCTATTGGTATAAAACGGGTTTTTAAAAATAAACTAAATGAATCCAAAGAAGTGGTTAGAAATAAGGCTAGACTTGTTGCCCAAAGATTCAATCAAGAAGTGGGAATTGACTATTATGAAACTTGTGCTCCTGTAGTTTGAATTGAATATATAAGAATTCTTTTGGCATTTGCATTCTTTAAAGGTTTTAAGTTTTTTCAAATAGATATCAAAAGTGCATATCTAAATGGTTTTATTGATGAAGAAGTTTATGTGGAGCAAACCCTCCCATTTTTGCTCATAAAAAATTTCCTAACCATATTTTCAAACTATCCAAAGATTTATATGGTCTGAAACAAGCTACTAGAGCTTGGTATGAAAGATTAAGTTTACTTTCAAAAGAAATTTTAAGGGGAAAGGTTGTCACAACTCTCTTTATAGAAACCTCTTGCAACAATGATCTCTTACTTGTACAATTTTATGTAGATGATATCATATTTAGTTCTACTAATGTTTCTCTTTGTGTAGAGTTTGCCAAGTTAATGCAAAGGGAAATCAAAATGAGCATGATGGGAGAAATCAGCTTCTTTCTTGGCCTACAAATCAGGCAAACCAAGGAAGTAACCTTCATAAATCAAGCTAAATATACCAAGGAGCTATTGAAGAGATTTGGAATGGACTAACCAAAAGGTATTAGCACACCTATAAGTTCATCAACCAAACATGACAAAGATGAGAAAGGTAAAAATGTTGATGAAAGGTATATAGAGGTATGATTGGAAGTTTGTTTTATCTTACCACAGGTAGACCAGATATTATGTTTGTCGTGTACTTATGTGTTAGATTTCAATCTTGTCCAAAAGAGTCTCATTTGATTACCGTTAAATGTATTCTTTGGTATCTCACTAATGCACATGATTATGGCCTTTGGTTTATAAAATCATCTTCCTTTGATCTTATTGCTTATTCGGATGGCAAATATGCCGGATGCAAAGTCGAGGGTAAGAGTACAAGTGGTCATTGTCAATTTTTTAATAGTTGTCTTGTGTCTTAGTATAGCAAGAAATAAGCTTGTGTGTCATTGTCTACCTCTGAGGCCGAATATATTGATGTCGATAGTTGTTGCACTCAAATGTGTACTTATCTTATGTGATGATACTAGTGTCATTAATTTGAGCATAAATCTCATTCAACATTCTTGAATATTCTTTGCTTGCTTGATCCTTGTCCAACTTGCTTGAACCTTCTTGAGTCTTCTAAAATTTCCTTGAATCTTCTAGAGAGTTATGGATGAATCTCTCAACACTTCCCCTCATCCATTACTCTCTCTTCTTCGTGTAGTTATCCTGAGCTCTCTTCGAAATTCTTCAAACTTTGCATTGTTAAGACTCTTGGTGAAGATATCCGCTATCTGTTCTTCAGTCTTCACATATTTCATATTGATATCTCACAAAGCACTTTTTCACGGACAAAGTGATAGTAAACTTCTACATGCTTTGTTCTCACATGGAATACTGGATTTTCAGCAAGTTGAATTGCTGATTGGTCGTCACAGCATAACGTCATTGCATCATCCGTTAATTGATGAAGATCCTTTAGCAGTTGTAATAACCACGTACATTCTTGAGCGGCCATTGCTACACTGTAGGTTGTCTCTTGCTACACCATGAGATTACTCCTGATCCAAGGTTAAACATGTATCCAGTAGTTGATCGACGAGTGTCATGGTCACCAGCATAATCAGCATCACAGTATCCCGTCATCTTACTTACATCTGTCTTCCTATAGAATAAATCATAATTCATAGTTCCTTTTACGTACCTTAGTATTCGTCTTATTACTTTTGTATAAATCGACTTACTACTCCGACAACATATGAAATATCAGGCCTTGTCAATGTTAGATAAATTAAACTTCCCACGAGCTGCCGGTACATTGTCACGTTATCGAGCTCTTTCCCTTCTATTGAGCTTAGTCGAGCATTCACCTCCATCAGTGTTGATATTGGCTTGCAATCAATCATTTCATATTTTTGCAGAAGATCCTTGGCATACTTCTCTTGACATAGGAATATCCCGTTATTTCCTCGATCTATTTCCAAGCCAAGGAAATGTTTTAGCTCCCCAAACTCCTTCATCTGAAATCGTACCACGAGATTTGACCTTATCTGTCTGATCTCTTCTTGATGATCTCCATTATGGCTAGCTTTCCTTCTCGACTTTTGATGAACAATCTTGAATCTGCTGGTGCCACCGAATATCCATTATATATTAAAAACTCTGCTATTTTTTCGTACCACGCTCTAGGTGCTTGTTTTAATTGTAGAGTGCCTTCTTCAACTTGCATACATACTCTGGGTGTGCCTTACTCTCGAACCCTCTTGGTTGCTGATATTCCATATTTGTGCTTCATATAATAATCTTTTTTGAGCTTAAATTCTGTATAATTTTGGTGTTTTAATCATCATTTACACTCCTTTTATCTCTTATTTGCTTTAGGAGAGATTATTGAAGATTTGAAATTAAATGAAGCAAATAAGGAGATTATGTACAATGAAGATAAAAACAGAGAAATGCAGAGGAAAACAGTCTGGTAGATACTTTTCAAGTGGGATTTTCACCTCTATATAGATTTCAAATAAAAATTTATCTTCTAAAAATTTATAGAGGAAATTCTGACGTTTTCATAATGTTAAAATTTATTGAAATCTAAGTTCATTTGCCTGCCCTGCTTATGCTTCGAAGTCAACTGTCCTGCATTATATTCCAGTTTTGACACATTTTGGTATGACGATCGTATCTTGCGTTATAGATGTCTAATTGAGGTGATTCAAAGTTATCTGGAAAGATAATATCATGATCTACAACTTTCATGAAGACATCAAGACCTAGCTTAACCGATTTCATGCTCTGAATTCACCTAGAAATCAAAATAGTCACAGTCGCGCAGTAGAGGCTTGCCCCAAAACTGGGAGCAAGCGGCACTGTTTGGTGTGATCCAAGCGGCACTGTTTGGTGTGATCCAAGTGGCGCTGTTTGCACCAATATGAAGGGGTTTTCAGCTACTTTTCTCTCTCTTTTGAGGGGGATTTAAATACCCCTTCTAGGGCACAAATACCAGACGACTGGGAGTGGGAGAAATCTGCAAAAAACACCAAGAAAACACACCCAAATCCATCCCAAATCTTCATCTTTGCAAGAGAAATCAAGAGAGAAGATTGAATCTTTGAAGAAGGAGAACATCCACCTTGAAGATTCATGGAAAAAGCTGCAATTTTCTCCATTGCTACACCAACAAATTTAAAGCTTTAGGAAGAGAAAATTTCAACCATGAAAATGAGCAATTCTTACTCTTTCTTTATTGCTTTATGTTCTTGGAATTGTAATATGTTAAGGAACTAAACTTTTGAATACTTGGATGGTATGAACCCTAGATTTTATCTATGTGAATGAATTATTTCCCTTGGTTGATTGAATGCAAATTTCTTGTGGATTGTTTGTGGGTTTGAATGATTGAATTGATTTGGTGGATAATTGATGAAATTTTGTCACTTAGAATTGAGAAAGGAAGGGTGATTAAAAATTGATTCAAAATCTGAAAATTTGTCACTTGGAATTGAGAAAGGAAGAGTGATAGATAATTGATTCAAAATCTGGAAATTTTTACTTGGAATTGAGAAAGGAAGGGTGAAATAGACTACACACACAAACAATGGGGATTATTTAGGTAACTAGAGATAAAAACCTCAATATCTTCTTGATAATTAGAGAAATCTAATTGGAAATTCACTAATCCAAATGCATTCTATGGTTGAATTAGTTAGAAAGAGATTTCAACTAATTAATCTAAGGGTAGATGACTCTCATCTAGAGATAGAGAGAGCTCTAATATAGGAATTTCATCAAACACAAGAGGAGGAGGCGCTGCAAGTTTCGGAGTCATAGTGGCCTGGAAAGTGCAGCTTGTCTCTCTTCCCCGGACTGTCACTGTTTTCAATGCCTCTAGGAGTTTCGATCAAGGGGCCGTGAACCTGATTCAGCAATCTCAATTAGCAAGCTGGAGCATGAACGAAAATCTACGAATGAAGCTTCAGATATCAACGAAGAATGGAACCACTAAAGTCACATTCAGCTCAGTGTTCCAAGGAACCGCTGATGAGTTCCTTGAGACGTTGGAGGCAAGGTTACCTGAGCTTTGTTTAACAGAAGAAGAATACAAGGAGATGTGTTGGATTGATGCTGCCATGTACTTCTATTATCCAGAAGGAGAACCCAGAGAAGCTCTTAGAAATAGAAAACCCATACCAAAATTCAAGACTCATTTCAAATCTAAATCAAACTTTGTCATGGAACCCCGGAGCACCGCTGTGCTGAATAAATTATGGGGATGGTGTTCAGAAAATGAAAACTTCCAGCTAGTCATGTTTTCTCACGGTGGACGAATGAGTGAAATACCAGAAGATCAAACGCCATTCCCCTTCAGGAGAGGGATATTGTACGATATCGAGTACATGATGATATGGGAAGAGGACGATATCGAAACAGAAAGAAAGAACATTCAGTGGATAAGAGGGTTATATGAACGCATGACCCCTTATGTATCGAAAAATCCGAGCGGTGCATATTCGAATTTCAGGGATTTCGATTTAGGAGTAAATGATGCTCATGGAGCTACACATGAAGAAGCTAGGAGATGGGGAGATAAATATTTCAAGAATAATTTCGAGCGTTTGGCGATTGTTAAAGGTAGAGTTGATCCAGAGAATTTCTTTGCTTTGGAACAAACCATTCCACCCCTCAAAGTAATCCCGCGAGCAACAGAGGAGAACTTTTGCTCTGCAACTTCTGCTACTTGCAGCTCATAAGTGTTATTGGATATCGGCTGTTTGAGTGTTGCCTGTGATAAATGTTCCAAATAAGAATGTTTTCAGTCTACTTGCTGCTATCTTCTCTATATTTGTTGGACATATTTATATTTTCATGCAATAAACATGTTTTCCATGTCGGTTAATT
Organism: Rauvolfia tetraphylla; assembly: GCA_030512225.1. Lineage (NCBI taxonomy): Eukaryota > Viridiplantae > Streptophyta > Magnoliopsida > Gentianales > Apocynaceae > Rauvolfia > Rauvolfia tetraphylla. The sequence goes on along the minus strand of JAJQKT010000063.1, from coordinate 1,783,456 downwards.
TTTTATCTTCATGTTTCTAGAAGAAACATAGCGATGGATTGAAGAAAAATCACACCTATAAATCCTAAATATATTGATGATAGGTAATTATTTTTTAAAAGTAAATTCAGCAGATAAAAAAATCCGACGAAGAAGCCGACTCAAACAGCCTATAAACACTACAAGAAAATAAGCTATTAGCGACGTAATAATTAAAATTCTAATGGAAATATTTTTGCAATTGTCCAATCCCTAATCCGTAGCTAATTAGCGACGGAAAAATTAAAATTTTAATGGAAATATTCTTGCAATTGTCCAATCCCTAATCCGTAGTTAATCCGTCTCTACTTAGCTACGGATCTACGGATTAGCGACGGAATAATTAAAATTTCAATGGAAATACTTTTGCAATTGTCCAATCCCTATTCCGTAGCTAATTTGTTGCTAATTAACGACGAATTAGCGATGAAAAATTAAAATTTTAATGGAAAACTTTTGCAATTGTCTAATCCCTATTCCGTAGCTATATTTCACAAGTGTTTTAAATCTGTGAATGATCGCTGCTTCTTCATTATATTATGTTTATGTATCATAAATAGTTATTCTAATTAAATATACAATGTGCTATTAATCTCGTATGTATGTAATTCATAAAATTAACATGTATGTATAGCATATATCATTCATATGTCAGGAAAAAATATGTTGTAATACGTATATGATATATTAGTGTAATATAACATATTATATTTTTTTTGATGAATTATATGATTCATTAGTGTAATGTAACATATATAAGTTTCAAATCGATTTCTAAATCAAATATTTTTTTGATAAATTTTATGATCAGTTTCTAATTAATTTTTAAATTAAAAATTTTTAGTTTTTTAATATATTAAGAAATCAGTTTCTATAGTTAATTAGTGACTGACAGGTAATTTTAATATTAAAAATGAATTTTTTAATTTTTAATTTTTGTCTGTCGCTAATCTCTTACTAATTAGCAACGGATAGGTAATTTTAATATTAAAAATAATTTTTTTAAATTCTCAATTTTCTCCTGAATGCGTTCTTGTCGCCTCCAATTATGTAGTCCGTTCTAAGACAGAGACATGAAAATATATAGCGGGAAAACATGGCGGAAAAATTTTGAGCTCAATTCACACTTTCCTTTGAAAACGCTGAGAGCTCTCGCAGTCTTTCAGTCACCACTGTCTCTCATCTTTTTTGTTTCTCTCTCCCACTTCCGCTTTCTACTAATTTTTCCCCTTGCTTTCACTGTCTCCGAACTTCGGATGGAAGTGATATATCAACCGAAGATTGAAGCTAATAATCAAATGGGCACGAGAAGCAAGTTGAAATCACAAGGCAATTTCCAAGTCGATTGGCTTTCTTCTGCTTCTCTCCAGAGAGCCACCTCGTTCGTCAGAGAAATTCAATCTAGGGCATGAACAGCTCTCTTCATTCTTGTCTCTTGCTGGTATGAAGGCTCTAAATTTTCAATTGCTTGCATTATCTCACTATTCTAATATTTAATTAGCCCTATTCTTACTCGATCTTTCATGGCTTCTGATCTTATGACTTGGCTTTTGAACTTTCATTATGTGTTCCAGAGATGGCAATCTTTAGTTAAAGTGGCAATTGTTTGAGAAAAGGGAGGGGAAAGCTTTTAGGATTGGAAACTCTGAATATGCTCAGGGCTGGGGCTACAACCACTAATCGAGATGGTTGCCCACTGATAGCGGAGATTCTATGGTGACGTTGGATCAAGTTCCAGCTATGAAAAAATGTCATCTTCATGTGTGGAGGAAACTTGTTTCTACTGTTTTTTCCCGAGGCTCTCTGCAGGTGATCCTTCGGCCCCTTTAAGTAGGATTGGCGTGTGAGAGGGACTGAATAAGAAGATACGCACGAGGGCGGCAAACTGAAACAGGAGGAAACGAAGTGTTAAGTTCGGCTTCAGAAAACGTTTAAATCGGCGACCACGATTTGCATTGGGGGGTGCAGATGAGGTAGGTGGAGGCCGCAGGTAATTCCCTTTAATTAGGATTTGCTTGTAAGTGAGTGTGTAAGAAGACAGAGACGGCGGGGGTGATTTACAGGGAGTGGGAGGAACAGGTCTTAGTGGTCCTTAGAGAGAAGGAGGAGGTACTGTACGACGAGGAGGAGGTGGAGATGCAGAGATCAGAGCCGGAAACAGGATCAGTCTGTTGACTTTTGGCTTTAGAATCAATCCCACATCGGATGTTTTGGGATTTAAGGGGGAGTTTGAGAGTTATAAATAAACTCCTCCTCCCCCTATTAGTTCCATCCCAAAATTTTTGTATCTTCTCACACAATAATAAGCGAAGTGCTGCTGAGTGGTCTTTCGGAGACTCAGGTAAATTTTGCTTTGAACTCAGTTATCAAATTTTTCAGGGTGTGTTCTTTCCTTATCACTCTCTTTTTATTCCGCATTTAATTGTTATTGTTGTTTCTTTCCGATTATAGTATTCAATATTATTTGTCGGGTATATTTGTAGTGTTTTGTATTTTTCAATTCACTAGAAGTTTGTTTTTAGAGGGAATTATTACTCGAAATTCCCAACAAGTGGTATCGAGTCGAAGGTTCGTCCCCTGGCTTGTTTGTAGTCTGAGGGATTGTAGCTTTAATTATCTAAGAAAATTTTGTCTAAGGAGGTTGGTATTTAAGCGGTCCACTTGTGACCCTCCAATCTTTCCCTGGAAATTTTCTTGGAATAATTTTTTGATACAATACTCAGATATTTTTCTCGAAATATTGAATACTATATTTTATTTTTGTAATGGCACATATTAGAAATGTAGTACCTGAGACATCAGTTTCCTCTTCATCATGGTCGAGGATTCCGATGTCTAATTTGAAATTAGCAGTAGAAATATTTGATGGTACTGGCCATTTCGGTATGTGGCAAGGGGAAGTTTTGGACTCCCTTTTCCAGCAGGGTCTTGACATTGCCATTGCAGAAAATAAACCGGAAGATGTTGAAGATAAGGATTGGAATATTATGAATCGGTTGGCGTGCGGAACAATTCGATCATGCCTGTCCAGGGAGCAGAAGTATGCTTTCAAAAATGAGACTTCTGCGTACAAATTATGGAAGGCGTTGGAGGACAAATTTCTGAAGAAAAGTGGTCGAATAAGCTCCTTATGAAGAAAAGGCTGTTCCGATTTGATTACCGACCGAGTACAACTATGAATGAATACATCACCATGTTTAATCAATTAGTAGCAGACTTGTTGAATTTAGATGTGAAATTTGAGGATAAAGATTTGGCTTTGATGTTGTTATCATCCCTTCCCGATGAATTTGAACATTTGGAAACTACGTTACTTTCATGGGAAGGAAAATGTGTCGTTAGATCTTTGTTTGTTACTGCTTTGTATAGTCATGAATTGAGAAAGCAGGATAAGATGAAAACCAAATCAACGGCGTCAGAAGAAGCATTGGTGGCAAGAGGTCGTCAGCAAAACCAGTCAAAGGGGAGAAGAGGAAGGTCCAAGTCAAAAGGTCGAGTTTGTTGCCAAAGATGAGTGTGCTTTCATCATGAGAAAGGACACTCGGAAGAAAAAACTGTCCCAAAGCTCGAAGAAGAAAGGGAAGACTCGCGAAGATGCAAATGTTGCGGAATGCAAAAGTGACGCGAATCGAGATATCTCTTTAGTGGTTTTGCCTTTAGCATCATCACATCCGAGATGAGTGGATATTAGATTCGAGTTGCACCTATCATATGTGTCCCTATTCGGGAATGGTTCTTTGAATTTCAGGAACTCGATGGTGGAGTTGTTTACATGGGCAACGATAATCCATGTAAGACAACCGGGATAGGGTCAATCAAGCTGAGGAATCATGATGGAACTATCAGAATTTTGCGGGATGTGCGGTATGTGCCAAAGTTGAAGAAGAATCTAATCTCATTGGGGGCTTTAGAATCAAAAGGCCTAGTTGTGACGATGCGAGATGGAGTTCTTAAAGCAACTTCGAGAGCACTCAGTGATGTTGAAAGGCGTGAGGAAGAATAATCTGTATTATTACCAAGGTAGATACAGTGGTGGGGGACGATAGCAGCGACAGCAACTTCAAGTAGCAAGAAGGATGTCGAAGCAACGAAAGGCTGTGGCATATGCGGTTGGGGACATGCTTTGGGTGAAAAATCCTTGCAAATTCTTGCCAAGCGAGGGATCTGTTGAAAGGTACAAAGACTTGCAAACTTCAATTTTGTGAGCATTGTGTTCTTGGAAAACAACGAAAAGTGAAATTTAGCATTTGCAATCCATAATACCAAGGGTATTCGGATTATGTGCACTCGGGGATGTGTGGGGACTCGCCAAGACTTCGTCAATCGGTGGTAGGCATTATTTTGTTACTTTCGTTGATGATTTTTCCGAGAAGAGTTTGGGTGTTTACTATGAAGAACAAGGATGATGTGCTTGAAATTTTCCTTAAGTGGAAAGTTGAAGTTGAAAACCCGAGACAGGAAGAAAGATCAAGGTTCTCCGAGCAGGACAACGGTGGAGAATACAAGAGCGATCCATTCTCGAAGGTATGCCAAGATTGTGGCATAAGGCGGCACTTCACGGTCAGAAAAAACACCGCAGACGAATGGGGTGTCGGAGCGTATGAACGAGGACATCTGGTGGAGAAAGTTCGTTGTATCTTTGTCTAATCTTGGGGCTAGGCGAGAAAAATTTTAGGTGAGGCTATAACATATGCTCAACATCTCGTCAATCGTTTGCCATCATCTGCTATAGATGGAAAAACTCCTTTAGAGGTATGGTCTGGAAAACCTGCTACTGATTATGATACTTTGCGTGTTTTTGGTTCTACTGCATATTATCATGTGAATGAATCAAAGTTGGATCCACGAGCAAAGAAGGCTCTATTTATGGGTTTCAATGCTGGAGTTAAAGGATACCGTTTGTGGTGTCTAGAGGCAAAGAAAACAATAGTCAGTAGGGATGTTACTTTTGATGAATCTGCCATGATAAAAAATGTAGATGCAGGAGGAGTTGTTGATGACACTTCGCAGCAGGTGGAGTGTATTTCGAAGCAGGTGGAGTTTGAGCAAACAGTGGTGATCCCAGCAAATAGCACCACTAGTGACTCTCCGAGGGCAGAAGAAGAGTTACATGAGGAAGAGGTTTCGACCCAAGAACCTCTACAGCAATCGGAGCCAATTGCCGTTAGAAGAGCAAGACGAGAGATTCAAAAACCTGCTCGTTTTACTGACATGGTAGCTTATGCACTTCCAGTCGTCGATGATGTTCCATCCACTTACCCAGAAGCCATCCGAAGTTCAGAAAGTGCTAGATGGGCGGGTGCAATGGAAGAAGAATTGCAATCTCTCGAGAAGAACAAGACGTGGAAGCTGACGCAACTACCGAAGGGCAAGAAGGCTATTGGATGCAAATGGGTATTTGCAAAGAAAGAAGGATTTCCTGATAAAGATGAGATTCGCTACAAGGCAAGATTGGTGGCTAAAGGCTACGCTCAGAAGGAGGGAATTGATTATAATGAGGTATTTTCTCCAGTTGTTAAACATTCCTCCATTAGAATTTTGTTGGCCTTAGTAGCGCAGTTGAATTTGGAGCTAGCTCAACTTGATGTGAAGACCGCGTTCCTGCACGGTGATTTGAAGGAGGAAATCTATATGACTCAGCCAGATGGATACAAGGTTGCTGGTAAGGAGAATTGGGTTTGCAAACTAAGTAAATCGTTGTACGGACTGAAACAATCTCCGAGGCAATGGTACAAGCGATTTGACAGGTTTATGAAGGGTCAGAAGTACACAAGGAGCAAATACGATCATTGTGTATATTTGCGCAGGCTTCAAGATGGTTCCTACATCTACTTACTCTTATATGTTGATGATATGCTTATAGCAGCAAAGAGCCAATTTGAGATTAACAGATTGAAGGCTCAGTTGAGTAAGGAGTTCGAGATGAAAGATTTGGGAGAAGCCAAGAAGATTCTCGGCATGGAGATAAACAGGGACAGAGAGAGAGGCAAGCTTTGGCTGACACAGAAGCAGTATTTGAAGAAGGTATTACAACGTTTTGGTATGCATGAAAATACAAAACCTGTAAGTACCCCACTTGCTCCTCATTTGAAACTTAGTAGCCAGTTATCTCCAACAACAGATGAAGAGCGGGAATACATGGCCAGAGTCCCGTATGCAAATGCAGTTGGAAGCTTGATGTATGCAATGGTGTGTACGAGACCAGATATTTCACAAGCTGTTAGTGTTGTGAGCAGGTACATGCATGATCCAGGCAAGGGTCATTGGCTAGCTGTGAAATGGATTCTACGGTATCTTCAAAATACCGCAGATATTGGATTGGAATTTGAGCGAGATGAATCACTTAGTCATTGTATAGTTGGATATTATGATTCTGATTTTGCAGGTGATTTGGATAAGCGGCGATCTACAACTGGCTATTTGTTCACTTTAGCAAAAGCACCAGTTAGTTGGAAGTCTACCTTGCAGTCAACGGTGGCTTTGTCTACAACAGAGGCAGAGTATATGGCGATTACAGAGGCTGTGAAGGAAGCAATTTGGCTTCATGGGTTGCTTAAAGATTTGGGAGTTGGTCAGAAACAACTTGAGGTTTATTCTGACAGTCAGAGTGCTATTCACTTAGCAAAGAATCAAGTCTTTCATGCACGGACGAAGCACATTGATGTTCGCTATCATTTTGTACGGGAAATTCTCGAAGAAGAGGAGATTCTTTTCCGGAAGATTCATACTACGGAGAATCCTGCAGATATGTTGACCAAGGTGGTTACAAAGGCCAAGTTTGAACACTGTTTAGACTTGGTTAATATCCTGCACGTTTGAGTTAGCGCCTCACGGCGCAAAATTTGGAAGCACCACGATGACTGTTTTTATTTTTTGTTTGATTGAGAAGCTTTGTATTTGGTAGGATTAGAAGTTAAGCCAAGGTGGAGATTTGTTGACTTTTGGCTTTAGAATCAATCCCACATCGGATGTTTTGGGATTTAAGGGGGAGTTTGAGAGTTATAAATAAACTCCTCCTCCCCCTATTAGTTCCATCCCAAAATTTTTGTATCTTCTCCCACAATAATAAAAGCGGGCTGCTTGAGTGGTGCTCGGAGACTAGGCAAATTTTGCCGAACTCCGTTATCAAATTTTTCGGGTGTGTTCTTTCCTTATCACTCTCTTTTTATTCCGCATTTAATTGTTATTGTTGTTTCTTTCCGATTATAGTATTCAATATTATTTGTCGGGTATATTTGTAGTGTTTTGTATTTTTCAATTCACTAGAAGTTTGTTTTAGAGGGAATTATTACCCGAAATTCCCAACACAGTCCTTGTCCATAGTACATTCCAGTGTGAAAAGATGGAAGTCGAGTGGGAGGCGGAGGGGGAGATTTTTTTTGTGAATTGGGGCCTTTTCTCTTTGCTGCTTGTTTATCGTTGGAAATTGCAAGCCGGTCGTGGCTTGGGCAATTGCGCAACTTCCACTTGTTGAAACTAAACCTAGTCTCAAGCAATTGGTAAACGCCCTCCTTATTGATGTTACCAAAGTGATGTCTTTAGTAACTAAAATGGTAGTAGTTTTAAATATCTGCAGGCTCGTTTTCTGCTGCAAAGTTGAATCCTTTTGCTACTTATAACTCTGATGCTCCTGCTCCTGGAGGGGATATTATCTTTACAGATGATGTAAGCTTTGAGGTATTCTTGGATCATCTTCAAAGATTGGCTGTGCAATAGAGTCCTTGTTTTATTATCCTAAGAGGTTAGCATTACACAAGGTAGAATAAATTCTGTAAATCTTACTTCAGGATTCATTGTACAGTGACAGATGGTGATTGGACTTTATGAAATTTTCCATTGATTTAGCTATTAACAAATTTTTGTACTGTTTTACAAGGTTTTTTATGGTGAATTATGATTAAATATGAGCTTCTTTTGGAGTCAACAATTCTGGAGTTATGAGTTTGAATAGGAAACTGAATCATGGCTATCTGCACAGAATTACAACCTCTGTTTTTTCTTCTAGTTTTGGGTATTATGAGTTTGAATAGGAAACTGAATCATGGCTATCTGCAAATGATTACAACCTCTGTTTTTTCTTCTAGTTTTGGGTAACATTTTGTACTGATGAACATTAGAAATAACAATAAATAGACCTATCATGGTAAATAATTTCTGCACTTTTTTCTGAAAATAATGGATGCTTTGTTTCTACATGTGTCTTTCTCTTTGCTGACAAGAGCGTGGCCTATCATTCGGATTGCTTTCTAGATAGTGTGCTTGACATTTTAGATTGCATTATTGAGCAGGTAAAAAAATCAGTAGCTGAGATGTCTGAAATGGCCATCTTATAGCTGGCTTTTGAAGCGCATGATGGTCAAAGAAGACGCAGTGGGGAGGCTTTCATTATTCATCCAATTGCAGTTGCTCAAATTCTTGGAGAAGTTGTGAGTTCTCTGAGTTCAAGTAAATTCATATTGGAGGAAAAAATTGTTTGATACAGAGCGTGAAACTTCCTTGTATTGGCATTAATTTTTGTTGTCTACAAATATTGCAGGAATTGGATTGGGAATCTTTTGCTGCTGGTTCAACTCTGCCACCGCCCTTAGCTCCAACTCCGCCATGTGCCGTGAAGCTTAATTAAAATATTATAATTTTATTTTGTAAATGTATGACTTTATTTAATATTTGATATTTTATAAATCTTTTATTTATTGATTTATATTTGTAAGAGTATTGCTTTTATATTTGTTCACGTACACCAGTTTATGAGGTTTTAATTTTTAAATTTTTACAAGAAAATCATATATAATTATTTAAAATTTTTTAAAATTAAATAATTAGTGAGGTATTAGTGACGAAATATTAAAATTTAAATACTTTAGAAATTAAAAAATTCATCGTTAATTTTTACAAATTTGTGACGGATTAGCGACGAAAAATTTAAATTAAAATAAAAAAATTAAATTCGGTCTCTAATTTCTCGTAAATTAATGACGGATTTTGTGACGCACTAGTAAAAAATACAAATTAGAATATTAGAAAATCATTGCTAATTTGTCGCTACTTTGTGAGGAATTAGCAACGAAATTTCAAAATTTTTTATTTTTAATTTAAAATTTTCGTCGCTAATTCATTGCAAAATCCGTCGCTAATAAGTTAGCCAAAAAGCGTCCACCAATAATTTTTTCTGATGCAAATCCGTCACTAATTACGAGTGAAATACATTTCCATCTCAATTAACGACGATCTTTTTAGTGACAGAAATTTTGGTCACTAATCCATTGCTAAGATCAATTAGCGACGGATTTTTCTATCGCTAACGCCGCATTTTCTTGTAGTGAAATAGGTCGTCCTCACTCATCTCATTCTATCCAAATTCTCGCATCCTCTCACATATCATTTTGTCGTCCCGTCTCCTTACCATAGTAGTTCTTCAATCGTTCCTATGGAAGTTCAGCCATCTTCTCCCCCAAAGCTCTCTTGTTCGTTCTCTTAATTAAATTATAATAGAGCATCACATTCAATCCCGCAACATATGCCCAATTACACAAAATCTGCTTCAATCATATCTCATCAATAAAAAAAGCTTCATTTACTTAATCACTCGCATGCATATCTTCTGTGTGTTAGCTTGTAATGTGAGGAGGAAAAATCCTTTTAGTTTTTATGTTTAGATTAAAATGTTGAAAATATGTTCTCATGTGTTTATGTTCTTATGTGCTTATTCTAGTTCTTTATTTCTTCTATGTTGTTTTTACTCTTACACAACATTTAGTACGCTGAAATAAAACGAAATAGAATGCCTTTCAACCTAGAATCTGTGATATCCCAAAGATTTCACATGGATTACGTAGACGAATTGTGATATGTATATGAGCATGGGCTAAGTATCCATTGTCAATTTGGAATATCTATTTTTACATTGTGAGGATGGTTGTCAAATAGTTGGTCGTAGGTGCTGCTAGATCTATGAGTAGTGCGTTTGAGCTTGTAGGAATGAGATGTAACATTATGATATTAGAGTGGTTATTAGACGTGTGAGAACTAAGTGCTACACCGTATGCAGTGCGAGCCATCTCTAGAGGCTTACACTCCTGGCAGAGAAGCTAGAGGTCTTAAGGAGGGTGAATGTGATACCCCAAAGATCCCACATGGATTGCTTAGAAAAATTGTGATTTATGTATGAACATGGGCTAAGCATCTATAGTCAACTTGAGATATCTATTTTAGCATAGTAAGGATGGTTGCCAAATAGTTAGTCGTGGGTACTGCTAAACCCATGAGTCATGCGCTAGGCCCCGTGAGCATAAGGTGTGATAGAATCCCTTTTCACCTAGAATGGGTTTGAAATCTACTTTCCATTCCATTATCTAGAAGAAAAAGTCATAATAGAATGATGATTTTTTTCTATGTTCGGAAACACTATTATTCAATATCGAAATAGAAATAAAATTTCCATAACAAATTACTTAAATACTTTACTAGTATATTGTGTCAATAAAATCAAATTATACCTAACAAGAAAAAGGCTAAATTAAATATTCATTTATAAAATATCATTTAAAAAAATATACTAAAATTTCAAAAAGGTTAAATATTTGAAGTATTGAAACATAATTTAGTTATTAAGACAACTTTTATTTTAGATCAAAGTAAATTAAATAATACTAAGAAAAAAACCAAAATTCAAGGTTAAATTATACCTTGTTTTAATCGAATGTTATGAGGGTATAATAGTCATAAATATATTTTAGGGGTTGTCTACAGGGCAATTTTACTGATGCAGCACAATTTTTTACAATTTTAACTTATTATCAATTTTACTTAAAAAAAGGTTAGTTAGCTTGGGCTCCCCTGAGCTGGTATCGGTTGCATCAGAAGCTAGCACAAACCCCAGAAGGGAACGCCCAAGTTGGTTGCCCCACCCATTCCCATTTTGTTTTCTTTTTGTTTTTGTTTCATCTTTTAAATATAATACTAATTTATTTTTAATAAATATTATTTTATTAAATTTTTAAAATTTTTGTTACTAATTTTAAATTTTTTTTAAAATTTTGTATTAATATTTAAAATTATAATTTAATAACAATGATTAAAAATAAATTTAATATTTGATTACAATTAATTACAATTTTGAAGTTCCTATTTTTCTCTTTAAATTTTTTAAATTTAAATAGGCAATGGAATTCAATTGGAATTTGGTATCATTATCCTATTTCAATTAGTTACAATCATTGAAAACCAATTGAATAGTTGGTTATAATTAATAATAATATTCTACATTCTCCCTATTGTCTCTTACTTTGAAGATTTAAATAGGTGAGTGAATTAAATCCTTTTCCGTTCACAACTAGTTTTGTATTACTATATTATTACACCTATATAAGAGAGCTTTTCAGTCCAAAGGTAGAATAGACAAGAAGCAAACTTGGGATTACAGCTCTTTGAAAACCCTTTGAGCAACCATTTCTTTCATTTCTATCATCTGAATTCTCTCTTTTCTCAAAACCCACACAGTCCACTCTCATGCAAACTTATTTTTTTTTCTTATTCCACCATTTTCACTTTAAATCTTTCACTTTTCATGTTCTAAGCCCTAGATTAAGCTTGAAACTCACCCTCTTTCAAAGAGAGCCAATGTTGCTAAGGGAAAAGGCAAAGCCAAGATGGTTGATGATGGGCTCATAATTAACGAACTAAGATGGGTTCATGTTCCTCAAACCACCTTAGAAGTGGATAGATTCATATCAACAAGGGCTGCCATGTAATTTAAAGAATGGAGCAAGAGAAATAGGAAGATTATTCTTCGACACAAGGTTGATTTCGACAAGCTCTCCAATATGAGTAACGTTCTATCTCTATTTGGTGAAATTGGATGGAGTAGTTTGCTAGTGGTAAATGAAGAATATTATCCTACTCTTGTGTATGATTTTTATGCAAATCTTAAGGAGGAAAGGGTTGAACATGTGGGGGACATTGTAGTTCAATGGTATTCTTCTAGAGTATCTCAAGTTGATTTTGAATTTAATAATGCTCTTGTCAATAAGATTTGTGAGTAGATAATAATTGGGATAGATATTAATCCATGGGTCAACATTGTTATTTCATGAATTGTATACAAATGAGAGGTTTGAAGAAACATTCACCAATAGTAGGAGATTTAGATCTATAAAAGAAAGGAAAATAAAGGCATTGATGCTAGACGATGAGCGTTACATTATATGATAACTACCATGATTATTCCCAATTTTAGACATAAATCTTCCATTGGTAATATGCATGTTGTGATAATGCTTTCTCTACATGAAAATAGAAGACTGAACTTTGACTATATGGCTTTGAAATATATGATGGGAGCAAGAAGAACAGCAAATAAGGCCTTGCCTAATGGAAGGTTGCTTACAAAGCTTTTCAAGCACTTCCAAGTCCAACTTCCCAGAAGAAGACAAGCCATTAAAGTGGAGAAATTTACACCAATGAGTCTCTCAAGAGGATGCAACTATCTCTTGATGAGGATGGTGTATGGATAACAAGAAGAAAACTCCTCTAAGAAATGAGAAGGTTGAAGAATATGAGAATATTGAAGAGGAAGAGGAGGATAAAGAAGAAGAAGATGAAGAAGAGGCCCCAGCAAGGGAGAAGAAAACAAAGAAAAGGCATGACTTATCAAGTGATGGAGAGCAACGTCCCTCAAAGAGGAGATTGTTTGAAAAAGTATCTACTCCTCAATCACATCACAATGTTGGAGAAGTGCCTAGTGGTGAAGAGGTTACTAGAGGAGATACCATTGCGGATAAGGTATTCCAAGAATCCTTGAACAGCCACATCAAGAAAATGGAGAAAATGTACAAATTCTTTGAATCTTTTGCTCCAATGGTTCTTGGGAAATTAGATGGATTAGATACTATAGTGAGAACATAGAGGAGTTATTAATGAAAAATGCTCAAAGTGGTGAAGGAACTCATGTGTAATTGTTTCACACTATATGCCATATCTTATCTCCAGAAGCTCATCTTATGGGTTGGGAGGTCTCACGGCCCTTGTCCTCTATGAATGACTAGGTATCCTTTCCATATGAGTGATTCAACGACAAGAACTGCCAGTGTAATCAAACCAAGATTGTTTCAACCCATTCAGTAGTTGAAACAATTTTGTTTGCTCTATGCAATAACGACATGCCAATCTTCCCATCGTACTCTGTTAGCCCTAAGGGAAAATCATATTAGTTTTGAATAATGACAAATATTGATGAGGACTAATGTGATTGTATGTTGAGTGATAGGATTGATAATTTGAGAAGCATGAAGTCTTATTGCCTTGGACTCACAATGCAAGAACAACTCTACTATGCCAATGGTGATTGAAGATTGAAGAGTATGCTCAAAATGAGTGAAAGGTATTGAAGACTTAGAGTGTAGAGTTATCATGTTAAATAGGTATATTTTTCTGTAAACTCTATACTTGTATGCATTGGATTCATTTGAATGCATGAGAGAGTATAAAACTTGTTTTGAAATGATTTTAAATGAACTTTGTGTTTTTGGAATCTGAAATGATCTTAAAAAGATTTTGTGTAATCAAAATGTTTTTGGTAAAGGTTTTTGTGTCTAAATGTGTTTGAATGATGTGTCCATTCATGCAAAACATTTTCAATGTTATTAACATTGATTTGAACAAGTTTTGACAAAGTTTAATAAGTTTGGATGCAAGTTTGGTCGTTGTTGTGTTGTTTTGCATGCCCTTATACTTAATTTTATCACAATCTCTAACAATTGCACACAAACACTAGGCAAGTGCACCTATCGTTATGATTAGTACAATGGCAAGTAATTTAAATGTCGTATCCACGGGGATGATCAAATATCATTACTCACTTTTCACTCTATTGTCTAGCCTATCAAATTTGCTTGTGGATATGATAGAAACAAACTATTAGGAATGAAAATCTAACTTAAGCAGAAAAATTCAGTTTATCTAAATTTTAGTTTGCAAGAGAAAATTTCAATTGAGAGAGTAATACTTGAATGGAAAATCCCCCTAGAATTACCTATGTGATTGAAAAGTTCCTTGTTTAATGAATTCCCCTTCTTATGTTTGATGAAATTCCTAAATTAGAACTCACTCTATCTCTAGATGAAAGTCCCCTACTCTTAGATTAATTGGTTGAAATCTCTTCATAACCAATTCAACCTAAAAATGCATTTACATTAATGAATTTCCAATTAGATTTCTCTAACAACCAAGAAGATGTTAAGGTTCCTACCTCTAGTCATCTAAATCATCCCCATTGTTTGTGTTTGGTTTATTTCACCCTTCCTTTCTCAATTCCAAGTGAAAAATCCAGATTATGAGTCAATCAACAACTGAATTAATTCAAGCAATCAATCCTCCAAATTAGATTTCTCTAATTACCAAGAAGATGTTGAGGTTTCTATCTCTAGTCACCTAAATCATCCCCATTGTTTGTATATGGTCTATTTCACCCTTCCTTTCTCAATTCCAAGTGAAAAAATCCAGATTATGAATCAATTAATAGCTGAGTCAATTCAACCAATCAAACCCACAAACAATCCACAAGAATTCGAAATTCAATTAACCAAGAAAACCAATCATTCACATAGATAATAACTAGGGTTCATAACTATCCAAATATTCAAGAATTTAGCTCATTAACATATTACAATTCAAAGAACATAAAGCAACAAAGAAAGAGTAAGAATTTCTCATTTTCATGGCTCAAATCTTCTCTTCTTCAAGGCTTGGAGTTCTCCAACTTGGTTGTTGAAAGACCTAAGAGGGGGGGTGAATTAGGTCTTTGGCTAATTATCGAAATCTTTTCACCTTTTTGCAAATCCTTTGTCTTAATAAAGCTCTTCTTTAAATTCACAAACTTCAAGTTATATGTGATTTGATGATTAATACAAGATTATCAAACTATAAGACCATAATCAATCAATCAACAACTAAGCATAAATAATAATCACAAGTACGTAAACAAGTAAAGCAATAAGAAAATGAACATACGATTTATAGTGGTTCGATCTCTCCAAGATCTACATCCACTACCTTGAGTCCACACTCAAGGATTTCAACCAATCCACTATATGCTCAAATTCAATAATTACATAAGAGGCTCACCACACAATGGTTTTACACTCACAACCTCTTTTAGTAATTATACAAACAAGGTTCACCCTTCCACAAGGGTTTTATATCCAAAGACAACCTAAAGACTAATCTAATCAAAGGCTCACCCACACAATGGGTTTTACACCACAACCTTGATTAATCTAGTCTATGGCTCACCCTAACACAAAAGGGTTTTATGTCTAAAGATAACCTTGCAATGAGCTAGTAGAAAAACATAATTAAATGAGGAATAAATGAGTTTGAATATTACCAACGCTTCTTGGTAGATAAATACAATTGCTAGCACCACTTCACCTTTGCCTTTGAAATCTTGAATGTACACCTTTGAGCACAAGGCAATTTGAGAGCTTTTCAAATTCATTTGATGTAAAATAAGTTAGAGCATGTAAGATTTGTTAAGTTCAAAGTTCTACTAAAAAATCTGGATTTTATGGCTTTTATAGAATTCAAAAATCAGTTTAAACAGCCATAAAACGGCTAGTAACGGCTATTTTCAGAAAATACTGTTCATGTGAATAGTGGGACTGTTCACGCACTATTCATGCACCGGTCACAAAAATTCGGACGACCGAATTTTCCAGCTTCGTCCGAATTTCTCTGGAAAAACCGTCGGCACTGTTCATGTGAACAGTAATCACTGTTCATGCACTATTCACAAAATTCGGACGACCGAATTTTTCTCCGTGCGTCCGAATCTTCTCCCGAATTTCTCTGGAAGAATAGTAGGTACTGTTCACGTTGCAGAAAAATTTCGGATGACCTAATTTGCATCCGAATTTTTCAAACTTTGTCAAAACATGTTTAAATCAATTCAAACAAGTTGAAAAACATTCTAGCCTCAAAGATAAGTCATTAAAGATCTTTTATGTGCAAAAACCATTTATGAAAACTTAATAATTTAGGTAAGTTGAAAACCATTGAAACCATTTAAATCAAGTTTTGTGCTCTCAATTGCAACTCATAGATTCCAAGGCTTAAGAGTGTAGGGTTTACAAAGTTTATCTATTAAGCACATGCAACCTACACTTCATGTCTTCAAAGCCTTCATTAATCTTGAACAAACTCTTCAATCTCTAATCACTTTGACATATTTGAGTTGTTCATGCATTGCTAGCTCCAAGGCAATGAGACTTGCTTCCTTCTCAATCCAAAAATCCTATCACAACATACAAGCATATTAGTCATCAGCAATATTTGTCATTAATCAAAACTACATGATTTGCCCTTAGGGCTAACAATCTCCCCCTTTTTGATGATGACAAACTTTGATGCAAAATGTGATGGATTTAAACAATGCAGTACAAAGAAGTATTAATGTCAATGATAGAAAATAATCAATTTAGCATATTGACATTACAAAAGGCTCAATATGAGCCTATGACCCAACCAACCTCCATTTGCCTCCTTCCTTCCAACAACATATAGAAGATATAGCATTTAAAGTATTTAGAAAACTTCTAAGAGAGGTTTTAAAGGTCAGAAAAGATTAACATTACTCCCCCTTAGATTGTGCTCATTTTTCAACAAGTTTGGACTTGAGATGCTATACATCCGAATTTTGACATATCAAGTCCGAATTGTAAAATAAGTGAAATGAAAGCTTCAATTTTTGAAAATAAGCTTTCCTAAGGTTGTTCAAACATAGTGGAAGAGATTAAAACAAGTTTGAATCAATTTGAACAACAATAGAGCACATTTTGGCAACAAAATATGGATGCATCCGAATTTCAGAACATGCATCCGAATTTTTAAACCTTGCATCCGAATTTTTTTGATCTTAAGTCCAAACTGCAATAAATTCAATATAATGAATGTTTGAAGTGAAATAAAGTGTTCCTAAGGTTGTTCAAACATAATGGAAGAGATTAAAACATATTTGGATCAATTTGAACAACAAAAGAGCACATTTTGACAACACAATATGGATGCATCCGAATTTTAGAACATGCATCCGAATTTTTAAACTCATGCATCCGAATTTTGACATTCCAAGTCCAAATTGCAATAAACTCAATATAATGAAAGTTTAATGTGAAATAAATCTTTCCAAAGGTTGTTCAAACATAATGGAAGAGAATAAAACATATTTGAATCAATTTGAACAACAAAGAAGCACTTTTTGGCAACAAATATGCATGCATCCGAATTTCTGAAACATGCATCCGAATTTTTGGTCTGCATCCGAATTTCAAGTCCAAATTTTTGAAAACAAGTTGAAAAGGTGATTTTGCATTTTCAAATGAACTATAGAAGTACTCAAATATGTATAGCTACAATAGCACTTTCAGTTTATCTTTGCAAAACTACAAAGCTCATGTATTTAATTGTTTTCATGATGTAATGTAAAGTCATAGGTCAAGTCAAGAACCAAGTTCAAGATTTCAATCTCAACTTAACCATATTCCAAAATCTAAGAAAACAACTAAAACCTCACAAATTATAACACTTTCAATTTAAATTCAAATGCAGAAATGCAGTCAAATATTTTCACATTACTCATTACATATTGCACATCAACATATACACAACACACAACACATTTACAGACAAGCACATAGCACAATTTGTAGTCATTCTTTCTCCCCCTTGATATATGCATGGATTTTCAGAAAAATTCACACATTTTTTCTTCATGCTTGAGGAATTCCACTGCTATTTCTCATTTTCACACATTTTGTCATCACATTTCTTCTCCCCTTTTTGTCATCAATCAAAGATGGGGTTAATGAAAGTGAGACTGCATGTATCACATATAAGCGGTATATGGACTAAACCTCATTTGACAATTTAGTAATATATTAGCCAATTCTCATAAACTGTATATTGGCAATATTCAGCAATTCTCTAGTCAAATAATTATTATCCTAATAGCAATAAGCATTATGTAGTATCTTCAATAATAATACAATAAGCAATATATTATCAACTTCTTCTCCCCCTTTTTTAGTAGCAATTAAACTTGGGGTGAGTGTATTTGGACAACAAAAGTGAAAAAAGAAGCTCTTATCACAAAGATTTCACATATTGAGCTTCAAAACATTATAATGACTAAAAAAGGCACAAGTAAATTTCAATGTTAAAGCATAACGTGTGCATCAAGGAATAAACTAAAATAAGCATCAAAATAGAGTTTAGGGATAGAAAGGCTTAGTCTTGGATGCGCTTCATGGTCTTCACTTCCAAATTTGTTTATTATGATGGCCATGTCTCCCTTGAGCTCTATATGATGGGGTCCTTCATTTGTTGTGCTTTGGAAAGTTACCAATTGAGAGGATCTTTGGATCTTCTTCCTTTGAACCACATTTTCCTCCTCCATTGGCTGAAGGAAATTGGTGATGGATTTGTGATTTTACTTTGTTAAACTCCCTTCACCTCCTTCTTCTTGCTTGTTCTATTGAGCTTTACTCTTTTTGTTCTTCATTCTCATGCTCTTCTTTTTTATTGGGATGCTTCACTGCCTTTTCCTTAATCTTTTGTATTCTTATTGCTGCCATCTCCACTCATATTATCTTCTTGATCTTCTTCATTTTCCTCTTTACTGTCCTCTTTCTCATCTTCTTTCTTTTCTTCTTCTTTGGATTTATAGGAACTTGCATCATTTAAAACCACTTGAGAAATCTTTCTCAAGTCTTCTTCCATACTCTTGACTCTAGCTTATAAACCATCAAATTTGCCAAGAATTATCAGAGCAAAAAGACTTGAAGAATGTGTCCATCTTCTTCATTTCCTCTATATGGTTGTCCAATATTTCTTGAAACACCTTGGCAACTATGGTATCACCTTTAGTGAGATTTTCATCTTCAACTTCTTTTCCTTCAATAGAGAGTACCTCTTCAAATAGTCTTCTTTTGTGGAAGGTTGCTCCCCCTCACTAGATGACTCATCCCTCATTTTAGGTTTCCTTTCTCCAGCAAGGATTTCCTTTTTATCCTCTTCTTCTTGTTCATTTTCTTCTTCCTTCTCTTCATTATCACTAACATCTCTTCTATCACCCCTTAGAGGAGTTTCTCTTCTAGTCCTTCATACATTATCATCATCAAGTGTCCAAGGAATTCCCTTTAGTGAGTTGTTGGTGTAGACTTCTTCACTCTTTATTGGTAGAGCGCTAGAAGACAATTGCACTTGGAGATACTTGAAAATTCCTGTTAATAACCTTGTGGCTTGGATTTGTCTTATGGTTCCTTTTTGTCCAATCATCAAATTCAATAGCAGCCTCCATTGTGACAAATCTATCTAGGCATGACATGCTTTGAGGAACATAAACCTTCTTTGGTTCATTGATCGCTGGTCCTCCTTCTCTTTCTTTTGCTTTTCCCTTTCCTTTTCCCATGCTAGGCTTCTTTGTCCTCACTTGGAGCTACAACACTTGAATACACTCATTAGTTATTGAATTTTGAAATTTGTAAGCTTCTTCTAAGATTGGTTAACCTTTCTTCGGCTAATGGCATAGTAAGAATATCATTAATTTGTTCATTAGTGCAAATATGCTTTAAACAAATATTACCCTTAGTAGAATGATCTCTAATGAGATGAAGTTTCATCTCTATATGCTTTGTCCTAGTTTGTTGAATAATATGATTGTCAAATTTGTTGCATTAGTATTATCACATAACATAGCCACATATTTGAAACATAGATCATAATCACTTAGAGTATCAATAAGGTAATAGTGAATGTTTTTAATAGCAATCAAATGAAACTCTTTATGACAAGATGAAATCTAGCACACAAACACATTGCAAGCATAATATTGGCTCTACTTGCAGTCAAATAGAGTTGACTACTCCTATGAAACCATTTTATTCTTGTCATGCATAGTTGATAAACTTATGAAAGTGCTTATACCTTAACATGATTCATGAAAGTGCCATTCTTGGTTTGCTTGATTTGTAGGCCAAGAAAGAAATTGAGTTTTCCTATCATGCTCATTTCTAATTTACTTTGCATCAACTTGGAAAACACATCACAAAGTGAAGTATTAGAAGCACCAAAAGTTGTATCATATATTTGGACAAGTTATAGATCATTGTTGCATGAGGAATTTATAAAGAGGGTAGTTTCGGTTTTCTTTTTGAAAATCCTTTTGACAGATGGAAACTACTCAATCTTTCACACTAAATTTTAGGAGCTAGTTTTAAACCATTCAAAACTTAGGATAGTTTGAAAATATGGTTAGGAAACTTTTCATGAGCAAAACCGGGTGATTGTTCCATATAAACAACTTCCTCAATAGAACCATTTAGAAAAGCACTTTTGACATTCATTTGAAATAACTTAAAACAAGTACAAGTCAAAAGCATTCTTATGGACTCAAGTCTAGCATTCGGAACAAAGGTTTCATATCATAATCAATTTCCTCTTCTTGATTGAATCCTTAGGCAACAAGTCTAACCTTGTTTCTAACAACTTCTCCGGATTCAATAAGTTTATTTCTAAAAACCATTTAGTTCCAATAATAGAATAATCATGAGATTTAGGAATATCCAAAATATTGTATCTTTCAAATTTATTTAATTCCTCTTGCATAGCAATAATCCAAAAATCATCACACAAGGCATCATCAATACTTTTAGGCTCATATGAAATAAAAGAATAAAGTTATTGATAAAATACCGCCTTATTTTTACTCCTTGGGAGATATCACCAATGATTTGCTCCTTAGGGTGGCCTTTGTGGATATCATAAGTTCTTTGAAAGCTCTTGGTCACCACTAGGTTGGTCATCTTGATTTTGTTCTATCATTTCTTCCTCATTGGTATGATTCTCCAAAGTTGGTGCTTGAAGATGAGCTTGATATTCATTCATAGATGTACCTACATCATCTTCATCTTTTCTTTCCCAAGTGAATGTAAGATTCATCAAAAATAAACATGAATGGTTTCCTCATCATATAAGATTCTTTTCATTATAAACTCTATAGGCCTTTTTTTTGTTAGAAGAATAGTTAAGAGATATATCTACATCCAATTTTCTATCAAATTTAAATAAGTTTTCACAAGTATTCAGAATAAGACATTTATAACCAAAACATTTAAAATATGCAGCTTGAGGAGTTATATAAAAGAGAAATTCCAAAGATTTTTTTCTTCAAAATGATCTTAAAAGAATTCTATTTATCATAGCATGTGAGGTTTAAGGCTTTGGCCCAAAAAATATTTTTTGAAGAAGAATTTTCACAAAGCATAGACCTAGCCAATTTTTTTTGCAAAGTTCAAAATTTTCTTTCAATAACACCATTTTATTGTGGAGCTTTTGCAGTTGAAACAATTATATGAAATTCAATTTTCAAAGCAAATTTTGTAAAGACTTTGTTGTAAAAATTCTCCCATTGTCACTTGTGAAACACTTCTCCAATTTTCAAGGGAGGTTTGAACCTTTTTGAATAATTTTACAAACTTATGAAACACTTAATCTTTTTGAACAATGAATAATGCTAAAATGAATATTTAGAAATCATCAACTACTAGTAAGGCATACTTCAAGTCATCAATACTAGAGTTCCATATAAGTCCAAAACAATCCATTTGAAGAAGCTCAAGATGTTTTGAGGTCTAAAATCATTTTCATGGGTTTGAAAGATTCTTTTGTTTGTTTTCCATATGGACAAGTATCTCAAAGACAATTTTCTCAAAACACATTTTTAGCAATCCTCTAACTAAATCTTGATAGAAAAGTTTGTTCAACAAATCCATGTTCACATGACCAAATCTTTTATGCCAAGAAAATCATTATCATAAGCAGCAAGACATTCAAGCTTATCAAGATAAAAACACATATTCAAAAATTTGTAAGTGATTGATGAAAATCACAAAATATCATTTTGTCATATAAGTTCGGGCGATCGAACTTATGGTCTACATCCAAACTTCATGTCCAAACATTTTGTAAAGTTTCATAAATATGTTTTTGGCCAAGCATATGCATAGATATTTAATCATAGCTATATTAATCATTTTATCATGACATATAATCAATTTCAAGAACATATCTACCATGAATTCAATCTCATATCATCAATGTTACCTAATCAACTTCATAAAAGCAATTGACAAGTTATGGTTGGCAAATTTTCAAAGCTAAACAAAATGGATTCTCAACTGAAACTTTGCATGTTAGAATTTTAACTTCTTATTCATTGTCACACAATTGACTAATGCTAATCAAGTTATAGTTCAAATCAACAATAAGCCACATTTGTTTAAAAAGAGGAACATTTACCAACATTGGTTACTCCAAGAATTCTTCCTTTCTTCTTGTTTCAAAAATAAATCCTTCATCGGTTGCTTTGACCTTGATTATGAATGAGATGTTGTCTGTTATTCTTTAAGCCAACATCATCAATATACCCCTTTAGTAGTGCTTGAGTTTGAATTGAAGCGTACCTGCAATAAGGAGAAGAAGTATCCTTTGGTACCCATACTTTCTTGGGTCCATGGGGGTTAGTAATAATTCCTTTAACTCTCCAAATAGTTTTAAAACCATTTTCTATTTTTCTTTTAACGAAGCACCTAATGGCTTTGTGTCCATGTTTTCCACAATATGTACAACAAGTATGAGGCATTGAACTAGAAGTAGCTTTAACAAAGAAATTTTTTATATTTAGGCACATTGTTTACATAATTATAGCCAAGACCATTTTTTAAAAAAGAGGAGATCTTTGAGCTCCAAGAATTTTATCAAGATTGTCCCTTCCTTTTGTAAATTTTTTCTATACATAATGTAAGCTCATCAACCTTCTTTTTTCAAAGTCTCATAATCAACAAGCATTCTTTCAAGAGACAAAATCTTTTCACAAAGAATCTTATTTTCAAGGGACATGTTTTGTAAAGAGACATTTAAAACTTCTTTTTCAATATTCAAACAATCAATAGATTCAAGAAGCTTTTTTGTTTTCACAATATAATTTTGAATTTTCATTCAATAAATCATTAATTTTGGTTTTCATTTCCTTATTCCTTTTTGAAGCCTTCTTTAATTCTCCATACATCTCAACAAGTAATTTATTAGAATCATCAATATCATCAACATCATCATCACAATAAGTAGAGATAGAAGGAGTGGATTGTACCTCATCATTTATTGAAATAAAACACATATTGGCTCTTTCCTCGTGTGTTGCTTGTAGAAGTCTCCACATATCGTGAGCGGTGTCACATTCACTCACTCTATTGTATTCATTCACATCCAATGCACAACTCAAGATGTTCATTGCTTGGTAGTTTAAGGTTATCTTTCTTGAGTCGTTCTCATCAAGTTCCTCCATAGACTTTTGTTCCCTTGTAATTCCATCAGCTTTTATTCTCATAGGAACATAGGGACCTTTCTCAATGATACTCCACAAATCAAAGTTAATAGAACAAATAAAAATTCTAATTCTAGATTTCCAAAATGTAAAATTAGAACCATCAAACAAAGGAGGTCTATTTGTAGAGGAATCTTCCATATAAGGCAAATTTGATAAACTAGCCATAGAATCTTTAATTCTAGGTTGTTAAACCTTAAAAAGAAGACCTTGCTCTGATACCAATTGAAAGACCTAAGAGGGGGGTGAATTAGGTCTTTGGCTAATTATCGAAATCTTTTCACCTTTTTGCAAATCCTTTGTCTTAATAAAGCTCTTCTTTAAATTCACAAACTTCAAGTTATATGTGATTTGATGATTAATACAAGATTATCAAACTATAAGACCATAATCAATCAATCAACAACTAAGCATAAATAATAATCACAAGTACGTAAACAAGTAAAGCAATAAGAAAATGAACATACGATTTATAGTGGTTCGATCTCTCCAAGATCTACATCCACTACCTTGAGTCCACACTCAAGGATTTCAACCAATCCACTATATGCTCAAATTCAATAATTACATAAGAGGCTCACCACACAATGGTTTTACACTCACAACCTCTTTTAGTAATTATACAAACAAGGTTCACCCTTCCACAAGGGTTTTATATCCAAAGACAACCTAAAGACTAATCTAATCAAAGGCTCACCCACACAATGGGTTTTACACCACAACCTTGATTAATCTAGTCTATGGCTCACCCTAACACAAAAGGGTTTTATGTCTAAAGATAACCTTGCAATGAGCTAGTAGAAAAACATAATTAAATGAGGAATAAATGAGTTTGAATATTACCAACGCTTCTTGGTAGATAAATACAATTGCTAGCACCACTTCACCTTTGCCTTTGGAATCTTGAATGTACACCTTTGAGCACAAGGTAATTTGAGAGCTTTTCAATTTGATTTGATGTAAAATAAGTTAGAGCATGTAAGATTTGTTAAGTTCAAAGTTCTACTAAAAAATCTGGATTTTATGGCTTTTATAGAATTCAAAAATCAGTTTAAACAGCCATAAAACGGCTAGTAACGGCTATTTTCAGAAAATACTGTTCATGTGAATAGTGGGACTGTTCACGCACTGTTCATGTGAATAGTGGTACTGTTCACGCACTATTCATGCACCGGTCACAAAAATTCAGACGACCGAATTTTCCAGCTTCGTCCGAATCTTCGTCCGAATTTCTCTGGAAAAACCGTCGGCACTGTTCATGTTCACAGTGCAAAAAAATTTCGGATGACCTAATTTGCATCCGAATTTTTCAAACTTTGTCAAAACATGTTTAAATCAATTCAAACAAGTTGAAAAACATTCTAGCCTCAAAGATAAGTCATTAAAGATCTTTTATGTGCAAAAACCATTTATGAAAACTTGATAATTTAGGTAAGTTGAAAACCATTGAAACCATTTAAATCAAGTTTTGTGCTCTCAATTGCAACTCATAGATTCCAAGGCTTAAGAGTGTAGGGTTTACAAAGTTTACCTATTAAGCACATGCAACCTACACTTCATGTCTTCAAAGCCTTCATTAATCTTGAACAAACTCTTCAATCTCTAATCACTTTGACATATTTGAGTTGTTCATGCATTGCTAGCTCCAAGGCAATGAGACTTGCTTCCTTCTCAATCCAAAAATCCTATCACAACATACAAGCATATTAGTCATCATCAATATTTGTCATTAATCAAAACTACATGATTTGCCCTTAGGGCTAACAGTTGTGAAAAGTTGTGTTCTTGAGCTGGAATCTTCAAGATTGATGTCCTCCTTCTTCAAAGATTTGATCTTCTCTCTTGAGTTCTCTTGCAAAGATTGACGATTTTGGGAGAGGTTTTGGGATGTTTTCTCTCTGTTTTTCTCCTCTCTGGAACCCTAGACGGCCGCCCCTTCAAATGCCCTAAAAGGGTATATATACCTCCCAAAAAGAGAGCAACAATTGCAGAAAATTCTGTTTCTGCCAAAACGGTACCGTTTCAATTATTGGTGATTCAGAGCCTTAAATTGGACGATATGGATTTTTTTGTCTTCATGACCGTTGTAGCCGATACTGTTAAGTTTCTACAGAGCTTTGAATCACCTCCATTGGACATCTAGAACTCTAGATATGGTAATTATACCACAATGTATCAAAACTGGAACCAAATCCAGAAATACTGACTTTGTACCATATGTAGGGTGACCAAACGAATTCCGATTTATATAAATGTTACCATTATGAAACTTCAGAATCTCCTCTCTAATTGTCTTGAAGATCACATCTGCATTTGAAGTCTCTAAGGAGGTCAAAATCCCACTTGAATTATTCTGTCCTGCTGCACTATTTTGCTGCTCTGTTTTGCATTCTTCTTTTTTCTTCATTATAAGTATGTAGAATCTTCTTCATTGCTTCATTGTACTCCAAATCTTCAATAAAATCATTTAAAACAAATAAGAGATAAAGGGAGTGTGAATGATATTTGAAACACCAAAATTCAGTAGAAATTTGAGTTGAAAATGATCATTATATTATGCACAAATATGAAATATCAAACTCCCCTACACTTAGACATTGCTTGTCCCCAAGCAATACTACACAACAACTAAGAAATTTGAACAATAATCCACAAGAAATAAAGAGTGTTCTGAAGCATTTCAGAGGAGTGCACTACAGAGAAAGCATTACTTGTTGAGAAATCTTGAGCAATCTACACAATCAATCTAAAAGTCATCCCAAATACCATCACAAAGATTAAACAATCACCCCCTTATTTTCTAAAGCAGGTAGGAATCTATGTGTATGTGTGTGTCCAACCAATGCAAATGCTAAGCAATTATAGAAGTGAATTTCATATTATTGGCGAAGGAATTCTCATCAAGAAAGTATAATACCCCATAAGCCCGGCATTCACAAAATCTCTCCACTAATACGGTAACTAAAGTTTAACCTCGATTAGGTAGAACTTTCATGCTTGTAACTTTAGGCTTAAGGAAAGTTTAAGGTGCCAAACGAAAGGTAAGGAGTTCAAAGTCAAAGAAATAAGAGCTAAAGAGAAAGGAATGGGACATAAAACAAAAGTAATAACCCTTTTTAGCCCCAAGCAATATCACCATTCCCATACATCTAACCACAAACTCCCATCCTCAACAAGCTCTCCTCTCCCTACATTCAACAAATTTGCACCAAATCATAATTCAAACCACAACTTTTTCCTTCACCATCTATCTTTGTCAACCACAAGTTTATACCTCAATGATAGCAAAATTCACAATAATATTGAAAACATATAATTCTTGAAGGCATCAATAAATGTACTAAGCCTTCAAAGTAGTAAATATATATAACTTTTTTTTTTCTTCTTTTTTTCTTTTTTTTCTTCTTTTTTTTGAGGTATATTTCAATTCCCTTTTTTCTTTGAATAACTCAACCCATAAAGCCATTTTTTCTATCATCTTCCCCTCCACCTTTTTTTTTTCAATTCCCACAATACTCTTTGCCGACTTAAGTGAGTTCCCCTATCACTTATTATAGCTCTAGGAATGCCAAAGTGAGTAAACAATTTCTTCAAGAACTTAACAACCACTCTAGCATCATTTGTGGGCAAAGCTTGGGCTTCAACCCATCAAGAGACATAATCAACTGCGACCAAAATATATGTATTACCAAAAGAGTTTGGAAAAGGACCCATGAAATCAATACCCCAACAGTCAAATACTTCACAAACTTGAAATGTAGAGAGAGGCATTTCATGTCTTTTTGAGATATTACCTGTCCGTTGGCAATTATCACACTTTTCAACATACCTTTGGGCATCCTTAAACAAAGTCGGCCAATAGAATCCCGACTCTAGTACCTTTCTGGCTGTCCCATTAGCTTGATAATGACCACCGGCCGGACCTTTATGGCAATGCTCCAAGATATCCATATTCTTGGGGTATGTTACACATCTCCTTATGATTTGATCTGCACAAATTCGAAACAAATATGGATCCTCCCAAAGATAGTACTTTAACTCCGAAAAGAATTTCTTCTTTTGTTGATGAGTCAAGTTCTTTGGTAAGATCCGACCTACAATATAGTTAGCATAATCTGCAAACCAAGAAGTGTGATCACTGTGACCTACAACCGAGTATAACCTCTCGTCAGGGAATGTATCATTGATGTCTTCCTCATTCAATCTCTCCAAATGTGAGTTCTCCAACCGTGATAGATGATCAGCAGCAAGATTTTCTGCTCCCTTTTTGTCCCTTATCTCCAAATCAAATTCTTGCAACAAAAGTACCCACCGAATTAGTCTAGGCTTTGCATCATGTTTGTTAAGAAGATATTTGAGTGCCGAATGGTCAGTATAAACAATGACTTTAGACAAAATGAGATAAGGACGGAATTTTTCGAAAGCAAAAACTATAGCAAGAAGCTCCTTCTCAGTTGTAGTGTAATTCTCTTGTGCTTGCGTTAAGGTCTTGCTTGCATAGTATATTGGTTGAAAATACCTTTCTCTCCTTTGTCCAAGTACTGCTCCTACTGCAAAATCACTTGCATCGCACATTAGTTCAAAGGGAAGGGACCAATCGGGGGCAACCAAGATAGGAGACTCAATTAGTTTTTGTTTCAACAAATTGAAAGCAAAGAAGCAATTCTCATCAAACACAAATGCCACATCTTTTTCAAGTAAATTTGTGAGAGGTTTGGAAATTTTAGAAAAATCCTTTATAAACCTTCTATAGAAACCAGCGTGACCAAGAAAACTTCTAATTGCCTTCACCAAAGTTGGTGGTGGTAATTTCTCTATAGTTTCTATCTTGGCTTTATCAACCTCTATGCCCTTGCTAGAAATTTTATGCCCCAAAATAATACCTTTTTTAACCATAAAATGACATTTCTCCCAATTCAAAACTAAATTGGTTTCTTCACATCTTTGTAAAACCTTTTCAAGATTTTTCAAACAAAGTTCAAAGGAATCACCAAAGACAGAGAAATCATCCATAAAGACTTCCATAATATCCTCTACTAGACCTTCAAAAATAGCTAAAATGAATCTTTGGAAAGTAGCAGGAGCATTACAAAGACCAAATGGCATACTACGGTAAGCAAATGTACCATAAGGACAAGTAAAAGTAGTTTTCTCTTGATCTTTCGGGGCTATTGAAATTTGAAAATACCCCCGAAAAACCATCAAGAAAACAATAATACCTATGACCCGCAAGTCTCTCAAGAATTTGATCAATGAAAGGCAGTGGAAAATGATCATTCCGAGTGGCATCATTGAGCTTCCGGTAATCGATGCATACCCTCTATCCCGTCACGGTCCTCATGGGAATCAACTCGTTTTTCTCATTGGGTACTACAGTCATCCCTCCTTTCTTGGGGACTACTTGGACGGGACTAACCCATGGACTATCCGAGATATGATAAATAAGACCGGCATCAAGAAGTTTGATTACCTCTGCTTTTACCACTTCCTTCATGTTTGGATTTAACCTTCTTTGGGGTTGCACCACTGGCTTGAAGTCTTCTTCCATCAATATTTTGTGGAATGAAGGACTAATATCATTGATGTCGGAGATTTTCCATGCCATTGCCTTTTTTTGCTTCTTTAATACTTTGATGAGCTCTTGTTTCTGCTCTTTTTGCAAATTGTTTGCAATGATCACCAGAAGTTTAGAATTATCTGCAAGAAAAACATACTCCAAATGATCCGGTAACTTCTTCAGCTCCAACTCCGGGGGATCTTCAATGGAATATTTCATTCTACTACCTTTTTCCCTTTCAATCTTCTCAAACATCATCCCTTTTGTTGTGAATGGGGATGACTCCAAATGTGCTATAATTTCGTCAACTTCATGTTGCCCCTCCTTTATTTCTTCACCTTGAAAGAGAGATATTTCCAAAGGGTCATCAATCAATAATTCCTGCGCATAATCGGAGACAATGTTACCAATAACATCTATCCTATAACAACAATCATCATGATCAAAAGAATGTTTCATAGCCTCGAGAACTTTAAAAATAACCTCTTCTTCTCCTACCCTAAGGGTCAATTTTCCTTCACATACATCTATATTAGCCTTAGCGGTAGCTAGAAATGGTCTCCCTAAAATTAATGGCACATCAATATCCTCATTCATATCAAGTATCACAAAATCAATAGGAAATATGGATTTATCAACTTTCGCAAACACATCTTCAATAATTCCCCTAGGATACTTAATCGATCTATCTGCCAATTGAATGCTCATCCTAGTGGGTTTAGGTTCACCCAACCCCAACTTTTTAAACATGTCATATGTCAACAAATTAATGTTAGCTCCTAAATCTGCTAATGCTCTACCAATTGACAAACTACCAATAGTGCAAGGGATAGTGAAACTCCCTGGATCCTTTAACTTTTGCGGTAACTTGTCTTTGTTCTAAAGAATGGCTGAACATTTCTCGTTCAATGTCACCATTGAGAACTCTTCTAGCTTTCTTTTCTTGGAAAGGATCTCCTTTAAGAATTTAGCATATCTTGGCATCTGCGAAAGAGCTTCAACAAACGGTAAGTTGATATGCAATTGCTTAAAGAGTTCGAGCGGGATATGGAATTTTTGGCTTGTATTCTGGAATTTCCTTTTTCTTTTGTGATTCTTTCTTCTCAATCCTTTCTTCATCATCAACATGCAATGGTTCTTCGATCTTCTCTTTTTCTCTTTCTTGCTCCTCTTGCTTTGGAACCTCCAATTCCTTCCCACTCCTCAAAATGATGGCATTAGCATGTTCTCTTGGATTCGGCTCGGTATTGCTTGGGAGCATTCCAACCTGCCTTTCCGAAACAAGCTTCTCCAATTGGCCTATTTGATTTTCCAAGTTGTGAATAGAGCCTCTTGGTTCCTTAGGGATGCTTCTTGAATTTGGAACCGATTTTCAGTTGCCGCAATAAACTTTGCCATTAATTCCTCAAGGCTAGACTTCACCGGTGGTTGAGAAGGTGGAGGAGGTTGATGTTCGTAAGGAAGAGATGGTTGGGGTCGAGAGCTTGATGAAGATTGGAAACTGGGAGGATGTAGCGGCCTTTGTTGCCCTTGATTACTCCATGAAAAGTTTGGATGATTCCGCCACCCCGGATTATAAGTATTGCTATAAGGATTGTTAGGCTGCCTTCCTCCTCCAAGATAGTCCACATGCTCCGATGACGATGTATTAGAAGTTCCCATGATTTGGCATTCATGATTTGGATGACCACTTCCGCAAAAGTCACAAGCCTTCAACTCTTGGGATATTGGAGGTGATCGACTCAAGCTTTCGATCTTCTTGTTTAGGGCATCAAACTTAGCCTCCAAAGCCATCATCATATCTACATTGTGTACTCCACTAGCCTTGGCTTTCGGTCTAGGATTCCCCCATTGGTAATTGTTCATTGCAATATTTTCAATAAGGTCTTGTAACTCTTCCGGTGTCTTCAAATTTGTAGTTCCTCCCGAAGAAGCATCAATGAGTTGTTTGGAAGGGAAATTTAACCCACTATGGAATGTTTGCATTTGCAGCCCCAAATCTAGACCATGATGTGGGCATTTTCTCAATAGCTCCTTCCATCTCTCCCAAGAATCATATAAGCTCTCACTCTCCATTTGTTGAAAAGAGAAGATGTCATTCCTTAGCTTGGCTGTCCTTGCCGGAGGGAAGTATTTAGCTAGAAATTTCTCGGCAAGATCGTTCCATGTAGTAATAGAGCCCGGTGGAAGTGACTTCAACCATGACTTGGCTCGATCCCTCAATGAAAATGGAAATAGCCGAAGGCGGATGGCATCTTCGGAAGCCCCGTTAATCTTGAAAGTATCACATATTTCCAAGAAGTTGGCAATGTGAGCATTTGGGTCTTCGTCCGGCAAACCATCGAATTGCACCAATTGTTGAACCATTTGGATAATATTTGGCTTGATCTCAAAATTGTTTGCTTCAACTCTTGGCCGAGCGATGCTTGACTCCGTTCCCAACAAAGAAGGTCGTGCATAATCTCCCATAGTTCTTTGTCTTGCATTCGCATTGTGTGCCATATTGTTCAATTGTTCAATATTTTCACCTTCAACTTCAACTCCCTCAAGCACTACTTCAAGATTGACACCCCTTGGATCCCAATAAAAAATATGTTCAGCTTGGGAATTAGGTTGAGCCAATTCCTCCAAATCACTTGAGATCATAAACCAAAACAAATTCACACCTTCACCACAAATAAAAGAAACGTTTAATGCAAGAATTTTTTTTGTTTTTCTTCACTAAAACAGAATAACAACTTAAACAAAACAAAAACAGAGAAACACAAACTAAGTGCTTCAATTCACCAATAACTAACAAAACTACAAAGAAGAAAATAAATGCTAACACTAGTTTACAACTTCACCACAAGTATAAACAAAATTTCAGCCCAAGGAATTATCACTAAAACAGAACAAATGAAAAGAAAAAAAAACATACAAGCTAAGCACTTCAATTCACCAATAACTAACAAAATTACAAACAAGAAAATAAATGCTAATACTAGTAACAAGTATTACAAAAATAACAAAAAAAATGACTAAATCAATAGAGTTTGAGCTTTCCTAATATTGACCAATTAGTCCCCGGCAACGGCGCCAAAAACTTGTTGTGTTGTTTAGCATGCCCTTATACTTAATTTTATCACAATCTCTAACAATTGCACACAAACACTAGGCAAGTGCACCTATCGTTATGATTAGTACAATGGCAAGTAATTTAAATTTCGTATCCACGGGGATGATCAAATATCATTACTCACTTTTCACTCTATTGTCTAGCCTATCAAATTTGCTTGTGGATATGATAGAAACAAACTATTAGGAATGAAAATCTAACTTAAACAGAAAAATTCAGTTTATCTAAATTTTAGTTTGCAAGAGAAAATTTCAATTGAGAGAGTAATACTTGAATGGAAAATCCCCCTAGAATTACCTATGTGATTGAAAAGTTCCTTGGTTAATGAATTCCCCTTCTTATGTTTGATGAAATTCCTAAATTAGAACTCACTCTATCTCTAGATGAAAGTCCCCTACTCTTAGATTAATTGGTTGAAATCTCTTCCTAACCAATTCAACCTAAAAATGCATTTACATTAATGAATTTCCAATTAGATTTCTCTAATAACCAAGAAGATGTTGAGGATCCTACCTCTAGTCACCTAAATCATCCCCATTGTTTGTGTTTGGTTTATTTCACCCTTCCTTTCTCAATTCCAAGTGAAAAATCCAGATTATGAGTCAATCAAAACTGAATTAATTCAAGCAATCAATCCTCCAAATTAGATTTCTCTAATTACCAAGAAGATGTTGAGGTTTCTTTCTCTAGTCACCTAAATCATCCCCATTGTTTGTATATGGTCTATTTCACCCTTCCTTTCTCAATTCCAAGTGAAAAAATCCAGATTATGAATCAATTAACAGCTGAGTCAATTCAACCAATCAAACCCACAAACAATCCACAAGAATTCGGAATTCAATTAACCAAGAAAACCAATCATTCACATAGATAATAACTAGGGTTCATAACCATCCAAATATTCAAGAATTTAGCTCATTAACATATTACAATTCAAAGAACATAAAGCAACAAAGAAAGAGTAAGAATTTCTCATTTTCATGGCTCAAATCTTCTCTTCTTCAAGGCTTGGAGTTCTCCAACTTGGTTGTGAAAAGTTGTGTTCTTGAGCTGGAATCTTCAAGATTGATGTTCTCCTTCTTCAAAGATTTGGGAGAGTATTTGGGATGTTTTCTCTCTGTTTTTCTCCTCTCTGGAACCCTAGACGGCTGCCCCTTCAAATGCCCAAAAAGGGTATATATATACCTCCCAAAAAGAGAGCAACAATTGCAGAAAATTCTGTTTCTGCCAAAACGGTACCGTTTCAATTATTGGTGATTCAGAGCCTTAAATCGGATGATATATATTTTCTTGTCTTCATGAGGGTTGTAGCAGATACTCTCAAGTTTCTACAGAGCTTTGAAGCACCTCCATTGGACATCTATAACTCTAGATATGGTAATTACACCACAATGTATCAAAACTGGAACCAAATCCAGAAATACTGATTTTGCACCATATGTAAGGTGACCAAACGAATTCCGATTGATATAAATGTTACCATTATGGAAACTTAAGAATCTCCTCTCTAATTGTCTTGAAGATCACATCTGCATTTGAAATATCTAAGGAGGTCAAAATCCCACTTGAATTATTCTGTCCTGCTGCACTTTTTGCTGCTCTGTTTTGCATTCCTCTTTTTTCTTCATTATAAGTATGTAGAATCTTCTTCATTGCTTAATTGTACTCCAAATCTTCAATAAAATCATTTAAAACAAATAAGAGATAAAGGGAGTGTGAATGATATTTGAAACACCAAAATTCAGTAGAAATTTGAGTTGAAAATGATCATTATATTATGCACAAATATGTAATATCAGTCGTCCAATTTTTGGAAATGGTTACTGTGCTTCCAGAGAATTTCGGACGTATGGAGAAAAGTTCGGACGTCCAAACTTTCTCTAATAAGCATGGTTACTGTTTTTCCAGAGAATTTCGGACGCAAGTTCGGACGCATAAGGAAAAGTTCGAACGTCCGAACTTTTCCAGACAGCTTGGCACAATAAAATTCGGACGCAAGTTCAGACGCATAGTAGAAAGTTTGGACGTCCGACCTTTACTGTTACTATCCGTTACTAGCCGTTTTATAGCTGTTGCATTTGATTTTTCACATCTACAAAAGCTATAAACTTCAGAATTTTTGTAACCTTGAATCTTTATGCACTCCAAGCATTCCAAATGCTTTTAGCAAACTTTAAAGCTCTCTTATCTTGTGCATTCAATTGATTATTCCAAAGGCATCAAAGTGTGAAGGTGCAACATTGTGTAAACATCTACCAACAAGTGGTAACATCTACACACTCTTCTTTAATTTTCAAATTGTGTTGTTCTACTAGCTCTAGCATGGTTATCTTGATAACATAAAATCCTTTAGATAAGGGTGATCCTTGAAAGTGTGATTCAAGGTTATTTGAGATATAAAACCATTGTGTTTGGTGAGCCTTGTATTCTAAAAGGTACTAGAAGAGGTTGTGAGTGTAAAACCATTGTATGGTGAGCCTCTTATGTAATTGTGAACTTGAGCATATAGTAGATTGTTTGAAATCCTTAAGTGTGAGGTTAAGGTAGTGGACGTAGATCTTGAGGATCGAACCACTATAAATTGCTTGAGTTCTTTGCTATTACTTTTTCATTGCTTTGCTATAAATTCTCTATTTTGCTTATATAATATGTTCTTGGTCTAAACGCATAAAAGCTTGAATTTAGTGAAAATTTAGCCAAATATCTAATTCACCCCCCTCTTAGGTATTTCAATTGGTATCAGAGCATGAACTTCTCTGTGTGGTTTTACAACCTAGAAGACAAAGATCATATGGCTAATATGTCAAACCTACCTTACTGATATTACATATTTGTGCATAATATAATGATCATTTTCAACTCAAATTTCTACTGAATTTTGGTGTTTCAAATATCATTCACACTCCCTTTATCTCTTATTTGTTTTAAATGATTTTATTGAAGATTTGGAGTACAATGAAGCAATGGAATAACCTCAGAACCCAAGTCCACTGATGAATTTGATGAGCATGATTCTAAGAAATTGACTTTAAATTATCAGACCATGAATATGTTAAGTTGTGCTTTAGATGTTAATGAATACAATAGAGTTAGTGGATGTGATTCTGCTCATAACATGTGGAGATTACTCCAAATTACACATAAAGGTACTAATCAAGTTAAAGAATCTAAACTTGCCATGCTTGTTAGAGATTATGAACTATTTACCATGGAACAAGGTGAATATGTCAGTGATATGTTTACAAGATTTACTAACATTTTTAATGACTTGAAAGCTTATGGTAAAAGCTATACTATGGGAGAGCAAAACAGGAAGATTTTAGATGCTCTACCAAAATCTTGGCAGCCTAAAACACTTGCTATTGAGGAATCCAAGGATTTGAATACTCTTCCACTTGAAGAGCTCATTGGATCTCTACTAACCCATGAAATGAAGATGAAACGGTTAAATGACAAGGAGGATGAAGAAAAGGGAAGAAAAGGAGTAGTACTCAAGTCCTCAAATCACTTGAGTGAACAAGAACAGTCTTCAAGTGAAGAAGAAGGAGGAAACAGTGGAGAAGAAGAGATTGAAATGGCAGTGAGAAAGTTCAAAAGATTCTACGAAAAGGAATTCCTCAAGAAAGGAAGAAAACCAGTCAAAAAGAGTGGACAATCCTCATCCTACAAACCTCAATGCTTTGAATGCAAGAGCACAGAGCATCTTGTTGCTGATTGTCCTAAAGCATTGGAAAAGGAAAGAGACAGTAAAAACAGAAAGAAATCTGTGCAGAAAGGAAAAGGATTAGCAGGAACTTGGGATCAACAAGAAAGCGAGGATGATAGTCAAGGAAAGGCCAACATATGCTTTATGGCCATTGATGATGAGGTACAATCTTCACCTTCCATTTCAAATGTATGTGATGATGATATTGATTCTAGTGATCTGATTGTAGAGCTATATGAAGAATTGAAAAAGACTTCAAAAAGAAATAAAGAAATGAGACTCAAAATCAATGATTTATCTAATAAGAATTCAAAATCTTGTGTTGAAAATGGAAAACTTCTTGAAACCATTAGTTGTCTTACCATTGAAAAAGAAGTTTTGAATACAACCATACAAAACATATCTTTTGAAAACAAAAAGCTTTGTACAAGAATTATTTCTCTTGAATTAATGATAAAGGATCATGAGCTATTAAAAAGGAAAGTTAATGATCTAACTTTATTCATTGAGAGATTTACAAATGGAAGAGAAAATTTAAATAAATTACTTGGTTATCAAAGATCTTCATTTGTAAAACATGGTCTTGGCTTTACACATGATTGTTTTGCTCCAAAACAGAAAAAGTCTTTTGTTAAAGAATCTTCTCATTTTAGGTCACATATTTGTTGCACATATTGTGGCAAGCATGGAAACAAGGTTTCTAGATGTTTTATAAAAAGAAAGATAGAAAATGGTTAAGACCATTTGGAAAGTCAAAGGAACTATTACTAACCCACTTGGACCCAAGAAGCTATGGGTACCAAAATCACTCTTTCTAATTTGGTGTAGGTACACAATTTGCCTCAAGATCAAGTGCCACAAAATGATTTCTTGACAGTGGCTGCTCAAGGCATATGACTGGAAATGCATCACTTGTGAGTGAGCTTCAAACTACAAGTGAAGGTTTTGTCACATTTGGAGATAAGAAGAAAGGGAAAATACTTGGAATAGGTAACATTGGTAAAGGTTCCTTCCCTCTTATCAAGCAAGTTTTACTTATTAAAGGTCTAAAGTATAATTTACTTAGTATCAGTCAATTATGTGACAATGGATGCAAAGTAGAGTTTAAATGTGATACTTGTACTATTCTTGACAGTGCAAATAACAAAACTATCTTTGTTGCTAAAAGATTTGGTAATGTATATGTGCTGTATCTTGATGAGCTTATTACTAATGATATTAAATGTCTTGCCATTCATGACAATAATGGATTTTTATGGCATAGAAGATTAGGACATGTGAGCATGGATTTATTGAACAAACTTTCTACACAAGGGCTAGTTAGAGGATTACCAAAAATGCATTTTGATAAAACTAGTCTTTGTGATGCTTGTCAATATGGAAAACAATCAAAAACATCTTTTAAACCAAAGAAAATGGTTTCCACTTCAAAACCTCTTGAACTAGTTCATATGAATTTATTTGGACCAATGAGAACCACTAGTCTTGGAGGTAAAAGATATGCATATGTGATTGTAGATTATTTTTCAAGATTTACTTGGGTGCTCTTCTTAGCTCAAAAGGATGAAACATTTTATGAATTTGTAAAACTTTTCAAAAAGGTCCAAACATCTCTTGAGTATAAACTGATTTCTATTAGAAATGACAATGGAAGAGAATTTTGCAATCAAGACTTTACAAAATTTTGTGATGAAAATTGTATTACTCACAATTTCTCAGCTGCTAAAACACCTCAACAAAATGGGGTTGTTGAAAGGAAAAATAGAACTTTACAAGAGATGGCTAGATCAATGCTTTGTGAAAATTCCTTACCAAAATACCTTTGGGCTGAAGCTATAAATATTGCTTGCTATGTAATGAATAGAGTTTTATTAAGGCATTTTATAAGAAAAACACCTTTTGAACTTCTATTTAATAAAACTCCTTCAATTGTTTATTTTAAAGTGTTTGGTTGTAAATGTTTTATTTTAAATACTAGTGATAATCTGGGAAAATTTGATAGAAAATCAGATGAAGGAGTATTTCTTGGATATTTATCAAATAACAAAAGAGCATTATGTGTTGAAGAAACCATACATGTAACTTTTGATGAATCTAACATTTACCTTCAAAGAACAAATGAAGATGATGCGGGTTCCTAAATGATTGAAAATCAAACTCATCATCAAGTACCCACATTGGAAGAACATGCCAAAGAAGAAGAATTAATGGAACAAGAACAAGATGCTCAACCAAGCAATGATCAAGAGTTACCAAATGATCTAACATATGCAAGAGGCCATCCTAAGGAGCAAATCATTGGTGATGTCTCCCAAGGAGTTAAAACAAGGCGGTAATTTATCGATAATTTTGCCATTTTATCTCATATTGAACCTAAAAATATTGATGATGCATTGAGTGACGATTTTTGGATTGTTGCTATGCAAGAAGAGTTAAACCAGTTTGAAAGAAATAAAGTTTGGACTCTTGTTCCTAGACCTAGTAATCATTCAATTATTGGTACAAAATGGGTTTTTAGGAATAAGTTAAATGAACTAGGAGAAGTTGTTAGAAATAAAGCTAGACTTGTTGCTCAAGGCTTCAACCAAGAAGAAGTGATTGACTATGATGAAACATTTGCTCCAGTAGCCAGATTGGAATCCATAAGAATACTTTTGGCATTTTCTTGTTTTAAAGGATTTAAACTATTTCAAATGGATGTCAAAAGTGTATTTCTAAATGGTTTTATTGAAGAAGAAGTTTATGTAGAACAACCTCCAGGTTTTATTCATGAAAAATTTCCAAATCATGTTTTTAAGTTAACCAAAGGTCTATATGGATTGAAACAAAACCCAAGAGTTTGGTATGAAAGATTAAGTGGATTTCTTCTTTCAAAAGGTTTTGCAAAAGGAAAAGTGGACACAACTCTTTTTATAAAAACATATACTAACAATGATATTTTACTTGTGCAAATTTATGTTGATGATATTATCTTTGGTGCTACTAACACATTTCTCTGTGAAGAATTTGCCAAATCTATGCAAAATGAGTTTGAAATGAGCATGATGGGAGAATTGAATTTCTATCTTGGACTGCAAATTAAGCAAACTAAGGATGGAGTCTTCATTAATCAAGCAAAGTATACCAAGGAGCTTTGAAAAAGATTTGAAATGGATCAAGCAAAAGGAATAGGTACTCCAATGAGTTCATCAACTAAACTTGACAAAGATGAAAAAGGTAAAAATGTTGATGAGAAATCCTATAGAGGTATGATTGGAAGCTTGCTCTATCTCGCAGCAAGTAGGCCAGATATTATGTTTGCTGTGTGCTTGTGTGCTAGATTTCAATCTTGTCCTAAAGAATCTCATCTAATTTCTGTCAAACGTATTTTTCGTTATTTGATTGATACATATGACTATAGTCTTTGGTTTTCAAAATCTTCATCTTTTGAACTTATTGGATATTCGGATGCTGACTATGCTGGGTGAAAAGTTGAATGTAAAAGTACAAGTGGTCATTGTCAATTTCATGGTAGTTGTCTTGTGTCTTGGTATAGTAAAAAGCAAGCTTGTGCGTCATTATCCACTATTGAAGCTGAATACATAACTGCTGGTAGTTGTTGTGCTCAATTATTGTGGATGCAACATATCTTACTTGATTATGATCTTAAATTCAATTGTGTGCCTATACTATGTAATAATACTAGTGCTATTAATTTGAGCATAAATCCTATTCAACATTCTAGGACAAAACATATACAAATTAAGCATCATTTTATTCGTGATCATGTTGCTAAAAGGACATATGCTTAGAGTATATAAATACAAATAATCAAATTGCTGATATATTCACAAAGCCTTTGGCTGAGGAAATGTTTAATTATTTAAGAAGGCTTTTAGGAATTGCAAAATTCAATTACTAACATGTTTTTTTAAGTGTGACAAAAGCAGGAAAAATTTGGTTGCATTGAGTGAAAATGAAACGTCCAAACTTTAACAGAAAAATTCTGGACAGAAAAGTTCGGACGCATGTTCGGACGCATGACAGAAAATTCGGACGTCCGAACTTTCTGAAACTGGAGACCAAAAAGTTTGGTCATCAGAACTTTGCGGTTACAGCAGTTTTTAAGAAACCGACTAGCCGTTATTCACATAATTTAAACATCCAAACTCTCTCCTTTTCAAAATTTCTCTCTACCCACTCGCGTCCAAACATAAATACCTCTGTGATTTCACCATTTTCACATCAAAACACTTGGTTTTTTGAATTCCTAACCCTAGATATCTCTCAAAACTCACTGCTTTTCTGTTAGAAAATCAAAATGGCGAGAACAAAAGGAGCCAATGTTGAAAAAAGAAAGGGAAAGGCAAAGGTCAGTGAAGGAGGACGAACTCACCATGAACCAAGAAGAATTAGGGTTCCTCAATCATCCTCGGGTGCAGACAAGTTCATCTCAAGTAAAGCTACATCAGAATTTAAAGATTGGAACAAGAAATCAAGGAAAATCATCCCTGGAAACAGAGTTGATTTTGAAAAGCTCACCAATATGGGTAATGTCCTATCTTTATTTGGTGATATTGGATGGAGTAGTCTGTTGAATATTGGTGAAGAATATTATCCTTCTCTTGTGTATGAATTCTATGCAAATCTGAGAGAAGAAAGAATAGAATATGAAGGAGAAAATGTTAATCAATGGTATTCATCTAGAGTATCTCAAATAGATTTTGAATTCGATGATGCATTGTTGAATAGAATCTGTGAAGCAAGTGATGTTGGTGCAAAATATTATTCCGTGGGACAACATTGCTATGAAAGAGAGTTGTTCACTAATTCTAGATTTGAAGAGGCTTTTACAAATGGTAGAGAATTTGGAACAGTTAAAGAAAGATAAATTAAGGCCTTGGATGCAAGGGGAAGATTTATGCATCATATGATAACTACCATGATTGTCCCTAACTTTGGACGCAAAACTTTTGTGGGACATATCCCTATGGTAATTATGCTGGCTTTGCATGAACATAGAAGATTAAACTTTGGATACATGGCATTAAAGCATATGTTTGGGGCTAGAAAGACTGATAACAAGGCTTTATCATATGGAAGACTTTTGACCAGAATTTTCAAATATTTTCGAGTCAAACTTCCTGCTAGAGGACAGAATTTTAAAAGAGGTTAGATTTACACAAATGACTCTCTCAAGAGAATACAATTGACCTTGGATGATGAGGGAATATGGAGAACTAGAAGAGAGTACCCTCCAAAGAGAGTTGAAGCAGAGGAAAGTCAGGAAACTGAAGAAGAAGAAGAAGAAGATGATGGGTCAGAAACATGGGCAAGAGAAATGAAGAGTAAAATAAGACATGATTCAACAAGTTAGGGGGAGCAAACTCCCTCCAAAAGAAGACTCTTTGAAGAAGAGCCAGCTTCACAATCACATCCTATTGCTGGAGAAGGAACAAGTGCTGAAATTCAAGAAGCGCTAAACAACCACATGAAAGAAATAGAGAAAATGTATAAATTCTTTGAAACATTTGCTCCTATGGTGCTTTGAAAACTGGATAGTTTGGATAATAGAGTCAAGCACATTGAGGAAATATTGACAAGAAATCCACAAAGTGGTGAAGGGCCTTCTAGAACACAAGAGAAAAAGGATGATGAGCATGATGAAGATAGCAAGAAAAGTGAAGAAGACAGTGACAGTGATGATGAAGATGATGATGGTGATCAAGGGAATGGCAATGAGCAGGTCATGGAGTCTTAAGGAGGAGATCAAGGATTGCAGCAAACTGGAGTCAGTCAAGAAGGAAGTCAAATTGCAAGAGCTGAAATAGTGACTCCATCTGATCCAGCATTTGGCCATGGAAGAGTCAAACATGTTGCTGTCAAGAAGAAACTAAGAAAAGACTCTCCATCAACATCCAAAGACTAAGCACATATTCACTCTTATCTTCATTTACTGTCTTTACTTTTTATGAATATTTACTAGTTGTTTTTTGTTCTTTCTCTATTTTTGAACTTTAACTTTCTGCACTTTATCATTTATTTTTTTGCCATGTAATAGTTTCCTTTTATTAAGCTCAATGATGAAACCTTAGAGTTGAGAGCTTCCTTTAGTAATTGTCAGTCTCATTTTCATTTTTCCCATCTTTGATTTATGACAAAAGGGGAAGAAGAATTGTGAGATGACAAAATGTGTGAAGATGTGAAATAACTGTGGATTTTCTCATGCATGAAAAGAAAATCGTGTGAATTTTCTGAAAATGCATGCAGATGTCAAGGGGGAGAAAGTATGTTGACTGCATGATGTGCTATGTGCTATGTATGTGTGCTATAGGATGATGTACTATAAAAATATTTGGCTGCATTTGAAATTTAAAATAAATATGTTATACTGTGTGAGGTTTTGATTATGCACATTTAAATACTTCTATAGTTTGTTTTTAAATGCAAAATCATCTTTTCAAAAGTTTGGATGCATCCAAACTCTCCTGTCAAACAAGGCTTTTCTGTTGATTCAAATAGGTTGAAAACTGTTTAAATCTATCCTATCATATTTGAACAATCTTAGGAAAACTTATTTTCAAAATCTCAGCCTTCATCCCATATGTTTTAAAGTTCGGACTTGGAGTTTTTGAAAGTGCGGATGCATAACACAAAAGTTCGGATGCATGTTTCAAAAATTCGGATGCATCCATATTTTGTTGTCAAAAAGTGCTCTATTGTTGTTCAAATTGATTCAAACTTGTTTTAATCTCTTCCACTATGTTTGAACAACCTTAGGAAAGCTTGTTTTCAAAAATTGAAGCTTTCATTTCACTTATTTTACAATTCGGACTTGATATGTCAAAATTCGGATGCATAGCATCTCAAGTCCAAACTTGTTGAAAAATGAGTACAATCTAAGAGGAAGCAATGTTAATCTTTTCTGACCTTTAAAACCTCTCTTATAAGTTTTCTAAATTCTTAAATGTTATATCTTCTATCCTAGTTGTTGGAAGGAAGGAGGCAAATAGAGGTTGGTTGGGTCATAAGGGCAAATCATATTAGTTTTGAATAATAACAAATATTGATGAGGACTAATGTGATTGTATGTTGAGTGATAGGATTGATAATTTGAGAAGCATGAAGTCTTATTGCCTTGGAGTCACAATGCAAGAACAACCCATAGAAGGGTTGTTCTCATTTGAAAATTTTGTTTCTTTAAAATGTCATGTATCTGGACTCCAATGGACCTTAATTGTTGTAATTTATCTACTAAATTTTACGTTTCAAGTTCTTCGGCCCTAGTACGATTATTGTATGGAAGATCTTTCATGCACATCCAAGGAGGCAAGTTGTACGGGGTAACAATGGCGGGCCAACTAGAATATTACTTTCTTGACATCTCAAAGGGTAAAAACCCACTGGTGCACCAAGCAAGATGAGCATTTCGAACTTTCTTGGCAAATTTATGCTGGGTCCGATCAAAATGGTACCAAGTTTCACCATCTCTTTGATGGCTCATAACTCCCTGTTCCGACAGACTCTCCACATGCGTCCTTATGTGTTCAGTAGCCACTTTAGATGAAAAGAGTCTCTAGACGTAATACATCATTTTGAAACATCCTTCCATTATTTATTCTTTTTAATTTTCTTCTTTGGCATATATCAGGCATGACCAAGGAATTTGCAATCAATT
Organism: Rauvolfia tetraphylla; assembly: GCA_030512225.1. Taxonomy (NCBI): domain Eukaryota; kingdom Viridiplantae; phylum Streptophyta; class Magnoliopsida; order Gentianales; family Apocynaceae; genus Rauvolfia; species Rauvolfia tetraphylla. Next base: position 1,739,966 of record JAJQKT010000063.1, on the reverse strand, counting down.
CTATCTATATCATACTTCCAGTAAAGCACACAACTATTTGGACAAACATCTATCTTCTGAATAGGCAAACCAAGTCCAAAAACTATCTTCTTTGTTTGATTTAAGTCATGGGGAAGGATGTTATTTCTTGGTAAGACCTCCTTCATTTGTTGCATCACCTGATCAAAGTGTCTCTCTAAAATATTGTTCTCTAATTTATTATTTAACAATTGAGACATAGCCAATAACATCTAGTGGTTCATGCATCCTTCCCAAACAAGAGTGTCAATAGCTTCCAACATGTCAAAAAATCTCTTAACTTCTGAATTTGGGGGTTCCTCGACATCAACAGATGATTGAGGTTCAATTGGAAAGTCTCCACCAACTACATCAATTACCATCTGTTGGAATCGATTAACTGACGCTGACCTGACAAAGCTACCAATTAGTGTGGACGTAGGCTGCACCAGAGTGAGACCCTTCCCATGACTTGTTCAACGATAATAATTACGGACAAAGCCAAATCTGTACAAATGCATATCCTCTACATTGGAGATAGGTGAGTGTTGTGTTTTGTTGTCTATTGACTTTATACTAAATTTTTATTACAATCTCTAACAATTTGCACACAAACACTAGGCAAGTGCACCTAATGTTATGAGTAGTACAATGGCAAGTAAATTCAAATGTCGTATCTATGGGGTGGTTAAATATCATTAGTCACTTTCCACAATATTGTTTAGCCTAATAAGTTTGTTTATGAAAATGATCAGAATAACTACTAGGAAAAGAAATCTAACATAACTAATTAAACCAACTTAACCAATCTTGCTTGCAAGAGAGAATTCAATAGAGAAAACAATACTTGGGTGGAAAATCCCCCTATAATTACCTATGTGATAGAAAGTCCCTTGGTTGATGAATTGCCCTTCTTATGTTTGATGAAATTCCTTAATTAGAACTCACTCTATCTCTAGATGAAAGTTCTCCATTCTTAAATTAATTATTTAAAATCTCTTTCTAACCAATTTAATCCAAGGATGCATTAAGATTTGTGAATTTCCAATTAGATTTCTCTAATTACCAAGAAGATGTTGAGGTTTCTATCTCTAGTCACCTAAATCATCCCCATTGTTTGTGTATGGTCTATTTCACCATTCCTTTCTCAATTCCAAGTGAAAAAATCTAGATTTGAATCAATCATCCACCCAATCAATTCAACCAATCAAACCCACAAACACTCCACAAGAAATTCCAAATTTTGAATTAATCATCCACCCAATCAATTCAACCAATCAAACCCACAAACAATCCATAAGAAATTCAAACTCAATCAACCAAGAAAACAATTCATTCACATAGATAAAAACTAGGGTTCATAACCATCCAAGTATTCAAGAATTTAGTTCTTCAACATATTACAAATCAAAGAACATAAAGCATCAAAGAAAGAGGAAGAATTGCTCATTTTCATGGTTGAAATCTCCTCTTCTTCAAGGCTTGAAATTCGTCACTATGATGATGAGAAAATTGTAGCTTTTGTCTTGAATCTTCAAGGTGGATGTTCTCCTTCTTCAAAGATTCAATCTTCTCTCTTGATTTCTCTTGCAAAGATGAAGATTTGAAATGGGATTTGAATGAGTTTTTGTGTGTTTTTTCTGTCTTTTTTCCCACTCCAGCCGTCTACTTATTTTTTCCCTAAAAGGGTATTTATATCCAGCCCAAAAGAGATAGAAAAGCAGCACAAAAACAGGCTCAGATCGACACAAACAGCGCACCTTGGTCTGGACTAAATGGCACCGCTTGCTCCCAGTTTTGGTGCAGTGTTCTGTTGCACAACTGTGACAGTAGTTTTGATTTCTAGGTGAATTTAGAGCATGCAATCGGCTGATATTGGTCTTAATGTCTTCATGAAAGTTGTATATCTTGATCTTCTATTTTCACATAGCTTTGATTCACCTAAATTGAACATCTATAATGCAAGATATGATCATTCTACCAAAATGTGTCAAAACTAAAACACAATGCAGGACAGTTGATTTTGCAGCATAAGTAGGGCAGTCAAATGAACTCAGATTGACATAAATTTTACCATTCTAAAAACTTCAGAATATCCTATATAAATGTATAGAAGATCACTTTTGCATTTGAAATCTCTATAGAGGATAAAATCCCATTTGAAAATTTCTATTAGGTTATTTTGCTTTGCATTTCTCTGTTTTTCTTCATTGTGTAAAATCTCCTTCTTTGCCTCATTCAATTCCAAATCTTCAATAAACTCACCTAAAGCAAATAAGAGATAAAAGGAGTGTAAATGGTGATTAAAACACCAAAATTTAATAAAAATTGAAGCTAAAAAATGATCGTTATATGAAGCACAAATATGGAATATCAGTTAGCTTTGTTCTTGCACTTACATAGGGACATAGTAGCCATGATGTCTGTCCTTTCGACAAACAATGGGCAATAAAACCCTTTAATCCTTGTTCGTACTCAATTATAATCTCCTTGATCCTTTGCACGTGTCTCCTATACATCTACGGTCATCTATCTACATTAAGAAACATTACACATTATACATTTTAAAAATAAATTAGACCATTATTATTAAGGGTATAGGGTTTGGTGTTTAAAATCTTTCCAATTAAGACATTCTTAAAAAAATTTTGGCAGAGTATTCCCTACAAAAAGGACATTTTTAGGTATAAAGGCCACTCCCAATGCCACCACAATTAACAACATATCACAATATTTTCGGTTAAAGAGGCAAGGAATTTGTTGTTGGGATATAAAAGATAATTGTCCAAATGAAAGGAAGGAAAAAGTGCAGAATCATTATCTATCAGTAAATGTCATCAATTGTGATGCACAACTTGCTAGCATGTAATACCTAAAAATTAAAAATTAAAGACATGTTAAAGAAGGTTGGAGCAAGAATCAAAGCTCACAACACCAACATAATGAAATAGCTCAACAAATTTACTGTGTAGAAAATTTTTCACGAAGGTTCTGTTAACATTGTTGTATATAGAAACCTGAGCCTTGGCATATACAGCGCACAAAAAAAAAGAAAATCGTGGAAGAAAACATTGAAAAAATAAAATCTATCGCAAAACTGTAACAAAATTAGTAATAGATTAGTGATGAAAGCAGACTAAAAGTAAAAATTAAAAAATTTAATACATGTCCACTAATTTATGAAGAATTAGCAATGGCCCACTGAAAAAAATAAAAAGACATATTATCTTTAAAGTTAAGCTTTTCCAGCGCAAAAAAATAAGTGGAAATTCAAAAACTTTTAAATCCGTTGTTAAACCTTCATAAATTTGGGAGGAATTTGTGACAAATTCTTACAAAAATTAAATGATATATTTTAATTTGAAAAGTACTTATTGGTCACTAATCTCTCGCAAATAATGCTCTCTCTCTCTTTTCTTTCGACAATTTGCCCAAATACTTATTTACGGATTACAATAGATGATAAATTCATTAATTTTGCCCATTTATTAAAGGTGACACAACATACTTACCTCAGTGAAGTTCGAACAAATGATTTTGATCTGACCAAAAACACTCCATCATGTTATGATTAATTGCTCATGAAAGGAAAACAACACACTCCCTCACAAACAGCTCATCAATCAAACCATAAGATTTTGTCGTAGGAAAAACCATCTCACCTAATATAGATTAGTTTCAAGTCCCAATAAATCTAAAATCCTGTGATGTCCAGTTGGATTAAAAATAAAAATTTGACCAATTCATAGAAGGAATGTTGTTGATAATGTTCAGTATATTTGCAAGTTTTTTAACAGTTTTAATGTGGGAAACAGTAGTGAGTTTGATGGTCACATGGCTTAGTTCAATGAGTTCTATATCCTGCTAAAGATTGGTAAGGAAGTTTAATAAGCTTAGGATGACACAAATTTATCTTAACAGAATGAGAAAAATTCAATTAAGACCTTCGAACTTCAATCAGTACATCGAAACTGTTAGCCCTAAGGGCAAATCATGTAGTTTTGATTAATGACAAATATTGATGAGGACTAATATGCATGTCATTTGTGTGATAGGATTGTTGGATTAAGAAGTATGAAGTCTCATTGCCTTGGAGCTAGCAATGCATGAACAACTCAAATATGTCAAAGTGATTAGAGATTGAAGAGTTTGTTCAAGATTAATGAAGGCTTTGAAGACATGAAGTGTAGGTTGCATGTGCTTAATAGGTAAACTTTGTAAACCCTACACTCTTAAGCCTTGGAATCTATGAGTTGCAATTGAGAGCACAAAACTTGATTTAAATGGTTTCAATGGTTTTCAACTTACCTAAATTATCAAGTTTTCATAAATGGTTTTTGCACATAAAAGATCTTTAATGACTTATCTTTGAGGCTAGAATATTTTTCAACTTGTTTGAATTGATTTAAACATGTTTTGACAAAGTTTGAAAAATTCGGATGCAAATTAGGTCATCCGAAATTTTTCTGCACTGTGAACAGTAATACTATTCACGTGAACAGTGCGTGAACAGTACCACTATTCACATGAACATTATTTTCTGAAAATAGCCGTTACTAGCCGTTTTATGGCTGTTTAAACTGATTTTTGAATTCTATAAAAGCCATAAAATCCAGATTTTTTAGTAGAACTTTGAACTTAACAAATCTTACATGCTCTAACTTATTTTACATCAAATCAAATTGAAAAGCTCTCAAATTGCCTTGTGCTCAAAGGTGTACATTCAAGATTCCAAAGGCAAAGGTGAAGTGGTGCTAGCAATTGTATTTATCTACCAAGAAGCGTTGGTAATATTCAAACTCATTTATTCCTCATTTAATTATGTTTTTCTACTAGCTCATTGCAAGGTTATCTTTAGACATAAAACCCTTTTGTGTTAGGGTGAGCCATAGACTAGATTAATCAAGGTTGTGGTGTAAAACCCATTGTGTGGGTGAGCCTTTGATTAGATTAGTCTTTAGGTTGTCTTTGGATATAAAACCCTTGTGGAAGGGTGAACCTTGTTTGTATAATTACTAAAAGAGGTTGTGAGTGTAAAACCATTGTGTGGTGAGCCTCTTATGTAATTATTGAATTTGAGCATATAGTGGATTGGTTGAAATCCTTGAGTGTGGACTCAAGGTAGTGGATGTAGATCTTGGAGAGATCGAACCACTATAAATCGTATGTTCATTTTCTTATTGCTTTACTTGTTTACGTACTTGTGATTATTATTTATGCTTAGTTGTTGATTGATTGATTATGGTCTTATAGTTTGATAATCTTGTATTAATCATCAAATCACATATAACTTGAAGTTTGTGAATTTAAAGAAGAGCTTTATTAAGACAAAGGATTTGCAAAAAGGTGAAAAGATTTCGATAATTAGCCAAAGACCTAATTCACCCCCCCTCTTAGGTCTTTCAATTGGTATCAGAGCAAGGTCTTCTTTTTAAGGTTTAACAACCTAGAAGTAAAGATTCTATGGCTAGTTTATCAAATTTGCCTTATATGGAAGGTTCCTCTACAAATAGACCTCCTTTGTTTGATGGTTCTAATTTTACATTTTGGAAATCTAGAATTAGAATTTTTATTTGTTCTATTAACTTTGATTTGTGGAGTATCATTGAGAAAGGTCCCTATGTTCCTATGAGAATAAAAGCTGATGGAATTACAAGGGAACAAAAGTCTATGGAGGAACTTGATGAGAACGACTCAAGAAAGATAACCTTAAACTACCAAGCAATGAACATCTTGAGTTGTGCATTGGATGTGAATGAATACAATAGAGTGAGTGAATGTGACACCGCTCACGATATGTGGAGACTTCTACAAGCAACACACGAGGAAAGAGCCAATATGTGTTTTATTTCAATAAATGATGAGGTACAATCCACTCCTTCTATCTCTACTTATTGTGATGATGATGTTGATGATATTGATGATTCTAATAAATTACTTGTTGAGATGTATGGAGAATTAAAGAAGGCTTCAAAAAGGAATAAGGAAATGAAAACCAAAATTAATGATTTATTGAATGAAAATTCAAAATTATATTGTGAAAACAAAAAGCTTCTTGAATCTATTGATTGTTTGAATATTGAAAAAGAAGTTTTAAATGTCTCTTTACAAAACATGTCCCTTGAAAATAAGATTCGTTGTGAAAAGATTTTGTCTCTTGAAAGAATGCTTGTTGATTATGAGACTTTGAAAAAGAAGGTTGATGAGCTTACATTATGTATAGAAAAATTTACAAAAGGAAGGGACAATCTTGATAAAATTCTTGGAGCTCAAAGATCTCCTCTTTTTAAAAATGGTCTTGGCTATAATTATGTAAACAATGTGCCTAAATATAAAAATTTCTTTGTTAAAGCTACTTCTAGTTCAATGCCTCATACTTGTTGTACATATTGTGGAAAACATGGACACAAAGCCATTAGGTGCTTCGTTAAAAGAAAAATAGAAAATGGTTTTAAAACTATTTGGAGAGTTAAAGGAATTATTACTAACCCCCATGGACCCAAGAAAGTATGGGTACCAAAGGATACTTCTTCTCCTTATTGCAGGTACGCTTCAATTCAAACTCAAGCACTACTAAAGGGGTATATTGATGATGTTGGCTTAAAGAATAACAGACAACATCTCATTCATAATCAAGGTCAAAGCAACCGATGAAGGATTTATTTTTGAAACAAGAAGAAAGGAAGAATTCTTGGAGTAACCAATGTTGGTAAATGTTCCTCTTTTTAAACAAATGTGGCTTATTGTTGATTTGAACTATAACTTGATTAGCATTAGTCAATTGTGTGACAATGAATAAGAAGTTAAAATTCTAACATGCAAAGTTTCAGTTGAGAATCCATTTTGTTTAGCTTTGAAAATTTGCCAACCATAACTTGTCAATTGCTTTTATGAAGTTGATTAGGTAACATTGATGATATGAGATTGAATTCATGGTAGATATGTTCTTGAAATTGATTATATGTCATGATAAAATGATTAATATAGCTATGATTAAATATCATGTGAACAGTACCACTATTCACATGAACAGTATTTTCTGAAAATAGCCGTTTTATGGCTGTTTAAACTGATTTTTGAATTCTATAAAAGCCATAAAATCCAGATTTTTTAGTAGAACTTCGAACTTAACAAATCTTACATGCTCTAACTTATTTTACATCAAATCAAATTGAAAAGCTCTCAAATTGCCTTGTGCTCAAAGGTGTACATTCAAGATTCCAAAGGCAAAGTGTAAAGGTGCAATATTGTGTAAACTCTACCTACAAGTGGTAACATCTACACATTCTTATCTCCTTATTAAATTGTGTTATTTTCTATTAGCTCATTTGCAAGGTTATCTTGTGACATAAAACCCTTTTGTGTTAGGGTGAGCCATAGACTAGATTAATCAAGGTTGTAGTGTAAAACCCGTGTGAGGGTAAGCCTTGGATTAGATTAGTCTTGAGGTTGTCTTTAGATATAAAACCCTTGTGGAAGGGTGAACATTGTTTGTATAATTACTAGAAGAGGTTGTGAGTGTAAAACCATAGTGTGGTTAGCCTCTTATGTAATTGTTGAACTTGAGCTTATAGTGGATTGGTTGAAATCCTTGAGTGTGGACTCAAGGTAGTGGATGTAGATCTTGGAGAGATCGAACCACTATAAATCGTGTGTTCATTTTCTTATAGCTTTATTTATTTACATGCTCATGTTATTACTTATTGATTGTTGTTGATTGATTGGTTGTAGTTTGATGATATTATCTTAACCATCACATCACATATAAACTTGAAGCTTGTGGAATTAAAGAATAGCTTTTATTAAGGCAAAGGATTTGTAAAAAGGGAAAAGATTTCGACAATTAGCCTAAGACCTAATTCACCCCCCCCTCTTAGGTCTTACAGAAACTTTAGATAGAAACCCATTAACAAGAAATTTCAGCAACAGATGTTGATAAAGTTTCAAATCTTGAACTCCAAAACTGAAGTTACAGAAAGGGCCTCATTTTCTAGTCTTCTTTCCCCATCAAAGCCAGGAGGAATGATTTGTAGTGGCCAGAGGTTTCCTCAGGTCTTTCTCAGCCCTTGTAACTATCACACGAGTGATCGCATCTTCATCAGTCCCAGACTTGTTTATTGCATTTCGGAGCACCTGGAAAATTTTCAGTAGGTTAATCACGATTTCCGTGATACGTGAAACCAACGAAAAAATGAAAAAGAAAGGTATTTAATTAGCTTTTTATTTCATGGACTCCCTAGACCTTCCCACCCCCCACAACAACCCCCGACCCCCTTTTTTCTTTCCTCTAACCTTAAGACGAAAGAAAAGATAGATGAGGACAATTTCAATGCAATTAACAAGAAAAAAATCGAATAAAGAAAAAATGCTTAATTTGTAGCTAAACCCTTGCTGCATTTCATTTAACCAAATATTGCACATAATATATGGATTGAGAAACATTACAGCACCTTTTCATAGTACTTCTGAGGATCATTAATGCACCTAATGGCTGTAAGCAGTAGCTCCAAGTACTTATTTTCCGGATCTTCCTTCAAATGCTGAAAATTTTGCACATCAAAATATAAAAGATCATATACTTACTATCAACTTAATCGAAATATATAATTCAGCTTATACAGAGCAGTCTCAGCAGTACCTTGGTGATTGCAGTTCCATGGTTATCCTTGTATTGGTTTAGAGCAGCCACTATCTGAGCATTGCTCCTTGTAGTTAAAATTCTGATGACTTCTTCTTGATCGAAAGCCTTATCTTTCATGATACCCTCAAGAATCTCAGCTTCAGATTTTGCTAATTTGACATTAATATCCCTACCAGCAAACTTATATGGGCCTGCCAATGCTACCAAAAACTGAAACAAAGCCAAGAACAACCCCTAAAGTCATTAATCCTTTAATGCTCCAGTTACCTTAATTTCCTTCATTACAAATTCTTTGAGATATATAAAAACACATCATCAAGAGAAGAAAGTGTTGGGAATTTCGGGTAATAATTTCCTCTAAAACAAAATTATAGTGAATTGAAAAATACAAAATACTACGAATATACCCGAAAAATATTATTGAATACTATAATCGAAAAATAATAGCAATAAATAAATGTGGAATAAAAGAGATAAGGGAAGAATACACCCGGAAAAATTTGATAACGAAGTTCGGCAAAAATTTTGCCTAGTCTCTGAGCACCACTCAAGTAGCCCACTTTTATTTATAGTGGGAGAAGAGTACAAAGTTTGGGGATAGAACTAATAGGAGGAGGAGGAGTTTATTTATAACTCTCAACCTCCCCCCTCAAATCCTAACCCACCAACGTGGGATCTAAATTAAGCCAAAAAAGTCAACAATTTTGGCCAACAATTTCGGCCAACAATCAACAAATCTCCACCTTGGCTTAATTTCAAATCTCACCAAATACAAATCTTTTCAAACAAAACAAAAATAAAAACAGTCATCATGGTGCTTCCAAATTTGCGCCGTTAGGCGCCAACTCAAATATGCAAAATATTAACCAAGTTTAAACAATGTTCAAACTTGGCCCTTTTAACCACCTTGGTCAACATATCTGCAGGATTCTCCACCGTGTGAATCTTCTGGAGAAGTATCTCCTCTTCTTCCAGAATTTCTCGTACAAAGTGATAGCGAACATCAATGTGCTTTGCCCGTGCATGAAAGACTTGATTATTTGCTAAGTGAATAGCACTCTGACTGTCAGAATAAACCTCAAGTTGTTTATGACCAACTCCCAAGTCTTTAAACAACCCATGAAGCCAAATTGCTTCATTCACAGCCTCTATAATTGCCATATACTCTGCCTCTGTTGTAGACAAAGCTACTGTTGACTGCAAGGTAGACTTCCAACTAATTGGCGTTTTTGCTAACATGAACAAATAACCAGTCGTAGATCGTCGCTTATCCAAATCACCTGCATAATCAGAATCACAATATCTAACTACACAAAGACAAAGTGATTCATCCTGCTCAAATTCCAATCCAACATCTGCGGTATTTTGAAGATACCGTAGAATTCATTTCACAGCTAGCCAATGACCCCTTCCTGGATCATGCATGTAGCTGCTCACAACACTAACAGCTTGTGAAATATCTGGTCTCGTACATACCATTGCATACATCAAGCTTCCAACTGCATTTGCATATGAGACTTTCGCCATGTATTCTCGCTCTTCATCTGTTGTTGGAGATAACCGGCTACTAAGTTTCAAATGAGGAGCAAGTGGGATACTTACAGATTTTGTATCTTCATGCATACCAAAACGTTGTAATACCTTCTTCAAATATTGCTTCTGTGTCAGCCAAAGCTTGCCTCTTTCTCTATCCCTGTTTATCTCCATACCGAGAATCTTCTTGCCTTCCCCCAAATCCTTCATCTCGAACTCTTTACTCAGCTGAGCCTTCAACTTGTCAATCTCAACTTGACTCTTTGCTGCTATCAACATATCATCAATATATAACAGTATGTAAATGTAAGAACCATCTTGAAGCTTGCGTAAATACACATAATGATCGTATTTACTCCTTATGTACTTCTGACCCTTCATAAACCTGTCAAATTGCTTATGCCACAATCTTGGCATAACTTCAGGAATGGATCACTCTTGTATTCTCCACCATTTTTTATTCGAAGAACCTTAATCTTCCACCCTGTCTGGTTTTCAACTTCAGCTTTCCATTTAAGGAAAACTCCAAGCACATCATCCTTGTTTTTCATAGTAAACACCCAAACTCTTCTGGAAAAATCATCAACAAAAGTGACAAAATAATGCCTACCACTGATTGACGGAGTCTTGGCAGATCCTCATACATCTGAGTGCACATAATTCAGAATGCCCTTGGTATTGTGGATTGCAGTACCAAATTTCACTCTTTGTTGTTTTCCTAAAACACAATGCTCACAAAATTCTAATCTTAAAAACATTTGGCAGAGTATTCCCAACAAAAAAAGGACATTTTTCAGGTATAAAGGCCACTCCCAATGCCACCACAATTAACAATTAACAACATATCACAATATTTTATTTAAAAGAGGCAAGGAATTTGTTGTTGGGATATAAAACATAATTGTCCAATTGAAAGGAAGGAAAAAGTGCTGAATCATTATCTATCAGTAAATGTTATCAATTGTGATGCACAACTTGCTAGTATGTAATACCTAAAAATTAAAAATTAAAGACATGTTAAAGAAGGTTGGAGCAAGAATCAAGGACCGCTAAGTACGAAATAAAGCTCACAACACCAACATAATGAAATAGCTCAACAAATTTACTGTGTAGATAATTTTTCACAAAGGTTCTGTTAACATTGTTGTATCTAGAAACCTGAGCCTTGGCATATACAAGGTCGCCACGATGTCTTGTATTCAAGATTAGACATACAATAGCGAATGCAAAGCCACGTACACTTGATTAACGCTAATATTTGCCCGAAAAGTTGTAACTAGCCAAATCATCTAGAGATATATACAAGAATTTTGCCAAATGAATGCAGATACTAATTTCTCCTACACAAAGGAAGGAAAACCTTTCAGGCTGCTCAAATTGCCTTTTGCTGATTTTCCTTTTATGAGTTAACATATTTCTACGTTCAATTTGACTAGAAAGGTTCTGAGTATTTTTTTAATGGGGTAAGGCAAAAGATTCTTATTACTTGTTTGACTAGCTGTAAATTTTCTGGGCGTACTGCTAGCTGTTCAAACCTTGGATTTCAAAAAAAATAAAAAAATTCAAATGTATTATAGGTGATGCTTGACAAAGCATCGTACTATACATCAGAATGAAATCTTGCTCTAGAGGTCCAGAAGATAGTTTAAAAAACTGCCCCTTTTCTTAGCTATGCATGTAGTTACATCAAATCAATGTATTATGCAAATAAACTGGATATATGTACAAGACAAGATCCCAATATTTACATTACTAAGTCTAGCATTTTCAAAGCATAATTTACTCAAAGTGACCTGTTAGCAGGTGTATTTCTAGATGTTCATACAACACTTTTTACCTCACGTAAAATTGGTGCATAAAAGGCCTAGAAACACACTTTTTATTTTCCGAAAGTTGTTTTTACTTTTGCAGTCAATTGACGCAACATGGTTATGTGTTTCATTTAATAGGAACACATTCTCAAGCTGCATTCTACTGGTGAACGCATACCTAACACAAGTGAACGCATAACGTTGATAAGTTCAGAGGTCTTTTCAATTTTTTTTTTCCCTTTCTTCATGAGTTTGAAAATTATTAATCAGTTGCTAATCTTTTACAAATTAACAATGGATTAGCGATAATTCTAAAAAAATAAAAATATATATTTTAATTTAAAAATAGGAGATTTCGTCATTGATCCCTTGCGAATTTGCAAGGATTTAGTGACGGTTGCTAAAAAACAAAATATATATTTAATTTTGAAAAATATTTTGTTTCTGATTCTTGACAACTTTGTGAGGAATTAATGATAGCGGGCTATGGAAGATTTAAAAAATATATTTTTTAATTTAATAATTAGGTATCTGTTGCTAATTCTTTGTGAATTTACGAGGAATTAGCTAAGACAATGTTCAGAAAAATTAATAATTTACATATTAAATCACTATTACTTAATAAATGTTACTATAATATTATATGTGAAAATACTACTTGTAATCAATAAGTACTTAAACCAATTTTCCATATTCTTAAACCAATTTTCCATATAATCAAATAAAATCTATCGCAAAACTGTAGCAAAATTAGTAACAGATTAGCGACGAAAGCAGACTAAAAGTAAAAATTTAAAAAAATTAATACATGTCCGCTAATTAAGAAGAATTAGCAATGGCCGGCTGAAAAAAATAAAAAAACATATTATTTTTAAACTTATGCTTTTCCCGCGCAAAAAAATAAGTGGAAATTCAAAACTTTTAAATTCGTTGCTAAACCTTCGTAAATTTGGAAGGAATTTGTGACAAATTCTTACTAAAAAATAAATAATATATTTTATTTTAAAAAGTGGTTGTTGGTCACTAATCTCTCGTAAATTAGCGAGGGATTAACAACGACTTTTTATATATAAATCAATATATATATATATATATATATATATATATATATATGTGTGTGTGTGTGTGTGTGTGTGTGTGTGTGTGTGTTGTAACTTAAAATTTTGATTTTTCATTGCTAGTCCTTCTCAAATTTATGAGGGATTAACGATAATAATTAAGAAAATAAAAATATATATTTTAATTTAATAAATAATAAATCTGTTGCTAATCCTTCATAAAAATAAAAGGGGTTAGTGAGGACTATTTAGTGAAAAATAAAAAATATATTTTAATTTTAAAAATTAGTTTTCTATCACTAATTCCTTACAAATTTGTGAGGGATTAGTGATAGAATAATTACTTTATAAATTAAATTTTTTTTATTTTCTCAAGCATCAATCACTAACCTATTACAAATTTATGACGGATTAGTAACAGCTATTTAGAGTAAATTAAATATATATATTTTTTAATTTAAATATTAATTTTATGTTACTAATCCTTCGCAAATTTACTACATAATAGATTAGTTTCATAATGATACTCTCTCTCTTTCTTTTTCTTTTTTTTTTTTTGCTCTCTTTTTTTTTTCTTTCGATAATTTGCCCAAATAGTTATTTACGGATTACAAAGATGATAAATTCCTTAATTTTGCCCATTTATTAAGGGTGACACAACATACTTACACTCCATCATGTTATGATTAATTGCTCATGAAAAGAAACAAAAACAACACACTCCCTCACAAACAGCTCATCGGTCAAACCATAAGATTTTGTCCTAGGAAAAACCATCTCACCTAATAAAGATTAGTTTCAAGTCCCAATAAATCTGAAATCTTGCCATGTCCAATTGGATTAAAACTAAAAATTTCACCAATTCTTAAAAGGAATGTTGTCGATAATGTTCAGTATATTTGCAAGTTTTTCAACAGCTTTAATGTGGGAAACAGTAGTGAGCTTGATGGTCACATGGCTTAGTTCAATGAGTTGTATATCCTGATAAAGAATGGTAAGGAAGTTTAATAAGCTTAGGATGACACAAATTTCTCTTAACAGAATGAGAAAAATTCAATTAAGACCTTCGAACTTCAATCAGTACATCGACAAAATAGCAACAGAAACTTTAGATAGAAATCCATAAACAAGAAATTTCAGCAACAGACGTTTGATAAATCTTCAAATCTTGAACTCCAAAACTCAAGTTACGGAAAGGGCCTCATTTTCTAGTCTTCTTTCCCCATCAAAGCCAGGAGGAGTGATTTGTAGTGGCCAGAGGTTTCCTTGGAGATTGCATGCTCAAGAGTGACGCTGTTTCTCCTGTAATACACCTCCTTGATGTCCCTCAGGTCTTTCTCAGCCCTTGTAACTATCACACGAGTGATAGCATCTTCATCAGTCCCAGACTTGTTTATTGCATTTCGGAGCACCTGGAAATTTTTTCAGTAGGCTAATCACGATTTCCGTGATACGTGAAACCAAGGAAAAAATGAAAAAGAAAAGTATTTAATTAGCTTTTTATTTCATGGACTCCCTAGACCTTCCCCACCACCCGACCCCTGTTTTCTTTCCTCTAACCTTAAGAAGAAAGAAAAGATAGATGAGGACAATTTCATTGCAATTAACAAGAAAAAAATAGAATAAAGAAAAAATGCTTAATTTGTAGCAAAACCCTTGCTGAATTTTCATTTCACCAAATATTGCACATAACATTTGGATTGAGAAACATTACATCACCTTTTCATAGTACTTCTGAGGATCATTAATGCACCTAATGGCTGTAAGCAGTAGCTCCAAGTACTTATTTTCCGGATCTTCCTTCAAATGCTGAAAATTTTGCACAACAAAATATAAAAGATCATAGACTTACTATCAACTTAATCGAAATATATAATTCAGTTTATACAGAGCAGTCTCAGCAGTACCTTGGTGATTGCAGTTCCATGGTTATCCTTGTATTGGTTTAGAGCAGCCACTATCTGAGCATTACTCCTTGTAGTTAAAATTCTGATGACTTCTTCATGATCGAAAGCCTTATCTTTCATGATACCCTCAAGAATCTCAGCTTCAGATTTTGCTAATTTGACATTAATATCCCCACCAGCAAACTTATATGGGCCTGCCAATGCTACCAAAAACTGAAACAAAGCCAAGAACAACGCCTAAAGTCTTTAGTCCTTTAATGCTCCAGTTACCTTAATTTCCTTCATCACAAATTCTTTGAGATCTATAAAAACACCATCATCAAGAGAAGAAAGTATGCGTTAACAAGTCACATGCCTGGCGAACAACACCGTTGGTGTGCTGAGCAAGATCCTCTTCGAGGGAATGCTTGTAACGATTCTGATAGGCACGCTTCACAGCTAAAAACTCTTCCGGATTATAAATGCAGGCGAATTCGACAACCACACTGTAGTCAGATTCCTTAATAGCAACATTTAGTAGCACTGCATCGCGATCCTCTGGGTCTAATATCCATCTGTATATGGCTTTCTATGTTTGTGCAAGGAAAAGGAACTTTATCAATATAATAGTGGCTAATGAAACATTGTGAATATTGCTGGAGCGGCTAACTGTAGGCTCATTTGGATTTGTTTCAACTCCAAGTAATTGCTAAATCAACTTCAAATTTTTTATCAATGGCAAGAAATAAAGAATATAGGATCTTAGGAAATGCTACACATGTTTACCAAAAGGAAAAATAGACAAGTCTTTTCTTAGGAGATTCTTTGGTGAACTGGATCCCTGCATAAAATTGACGGCCGGATTTAACCTAAATAAAACTAGCCCACAAATGTCTAATGGGGGCCCATGTAGTTCTCTAACGGGTTTTCTTTTTCCTTCTCTGGTTCAGAAAAATATTAAAATGATCTGGCCCTCCGCCAAAAGACGCTTGGGAGGGAATCCAGATTTTCTGTTCCCCTCTTTGTCCCAATTCGCTATTCCGTCATAATCAAATTGTCACATTTCAATTATTTTTTAAAAAAATATAAAAATTGTAAAAAAAATAAAACTCATGAAAGTTTATTAAAAATGCGATATAAAATAAAATAGGAAGTGAAACAAATAATACTAACTTCATTTTTCAATAATATCGGGATAGAGAGTGAAGACCAGTTTCTAAATCTTCAATAATGCTTGTGTGGGGAAAAAGGGAAAACAATTATTGAAAATAACCAAAAGAATAATTTGGAGACCCAAAAGAGTGAAAGTAGATATAGTAAACCTCAAGATGACCGGAGAGCTCCGCTTCAAGGCGCTTCACAAGATCTTCTTTATACTGTTCCTCGTAGGCTTGCTTGATCAGCTTCCTCTGGACCCAATTTCTGTGCCCAAGTACCGATATAATGGCCTTCTCATTTGTTCCAAACCCTAAACAGTTTCACGCACCAGTCATGTGTTCATTGGTACATTGGAACAAGAAAGCGTAATCAGAAACCACCCTCAAACAATTTCTTCCTTTTTTTAATAAATCCAGCGGTTTTACGATAGGAAAATAATGGATTGGTCATTGCGTCAGAAAAAGGGGAGAAATGAAACAATAAAAGGTCTAATAATTTGTGTGATTGTGGAATTAACTTGGCAGACAAAATCATCACATCGCTCACTGCTCTGGTCAGTGGTATTTTCACATGTAATTTACACTGCTCTTCGCGGATATCTCTTAATAATATTTTTTCTTGTGTTCTCAAAAAAAAAAAATAGAGGGGAGAAAAATCATCTTGGTCAAAGAAAAAATAAACAATTGTAGATTATTTATTGGTTTATGTCGGATTACCTTGACAAGCCTTCTTGATGGCTTTAGCATCAGCAACAGGGGAGGGATGCTCAGGGAAGACGAGTGTAGCCATAGCTGCACTCTTCTTAGTTCTGATCGATTGATTCTTCTAGTTGTATTATGCGTCTCTTCTGAGGAAAATCGGGTTGCCTCTGCTGCAATTTATAGTAGAAAGTTCATCACTGCACATGGAAACGGTGAACTCCGGATTTTTTTTATTACACTATCTAATAGTTTAATATTAATTAAATTACAGTATATGTAATATTACTATTAAATTACAAAGAAATAATCGTTCTAAATAATCATATTATTTTATAAGATATAATTTAATTAGCATATTAAAAAAAATTTAAAAAATGTATTAAAATATTTAAAATCTAAATGATATTACAGTTCATGTATCTTAAATTCTTCCCCTATCCTCTTTTTCATTGTTATAATGTTACTAATTCGCATCTTTTGCCCGAATCTCTACTCTATCATCTTCCCAATGCTATAATATTTCCATGTATACCCTCCATCTCATTTTTATTAACCTTCTTTCTATATTTAGATTTTTTAAATATTTAACAATTTTCACAAAAAGAAAAGTAAAATATCAATAAGTTATTATTTTTATCATATATATTACTTTTATATATTTAAACTAGATATGAAATATTTAATAATTTATACATTTTTAAATTTTTATTATATTATATTATTTTTATAATGTAATATAATTTTCGTATAAAAATTCATACCTAATTAAACATTTTCAATAGAAATAAGACAAATAGAGTAGTGTTTTTATTATATAAAAAATAAAAAATTATAAAACTCTTGTAGTAGATATGGGAGAAACCCCAAAGACAACGAAATTACAAGACAACATGTAGCACTTTTAGAAGGGCTGAGGATTCTGAGTGGAAATCAGTGTGACAAAAATGAGAATCTCTCAAAGTGCACAATTCAATGAACATGACAGGGCACTTCTATCAAAATAAGGTGCGGATTGACAGAGTTTAAAAATTCGGTTGTGAAAATATAAGATGGGCACATTCAAAAGGCTCCAACATCAGATTATCTGCTTTTTTTTAAGGCGAAAGAAAAAGATTCCTTCAAAATATTTTTATTTATTTATGTTGTTTCTTGAGTTAAATGTATTTTATCATCTCAACCTATCAAAGCGATTGAGAAGGCCAACCTTGGTCAAGAGGTACTCTTATGACTGCCTGTTAGATGCCGAACTCTTTCCCGGAACTTCATTTGCACCTCGAGAATTCCAACAAGCACACAATGTAAGTATAAAGAGGGGAATTAATCCCAAAACATTTTTGATGCCTTAGTCAATAAAGAATTCATTTTTCTTAACCAATGAAAAGCAAGATGATCGTTCAAACAAAAAAGCATGCATATAAATAATGGTCGTATCTTTGTCGGTTGTGCCAAGTACTTGTGAAGAAGACATGCCTTATTTTGATGACCAAATCCTTATGGTAATAGATCCCCTGTTGGGCCTTAATATATGGATAAGCTTATTGCATTCTTATCTTGAGAACCTGGACCAGTGATTTAGCCCAACACCTATCATCTGCACCTCCTCAAACCCGGTATAGTTAACATCATTCGAAGTGCTGTATCAAGCAATTGCTACAGTACTAACAAAAAGGGCTCCAGCTCGCAAATTTGTTCAAACGGGCGGGCTTAGATTTAATAAGTGTAAGCCTATTTTAATACAGGCTTTTGTAGTCTGTTCTGTTTAACCTGAGACTAACTCATATTTTTAAATTCTTTTTTTAAAATTATATTATTCAAAATGATATCATTTTGTCTTTTTTTTTTAATTATTTTACGTTAAAATTTGATAAAATTTATATGTGAAAAAAAAAACATTAGCCCTTGAGCTAATCATAGTAGGCTACAGACTATGAATTTTTTAGGCTGCTCTGTCCCGTTTAAAGAGCCGGACAGCGAGAGGTCAACCAGACACCATTGAATAGCTATACCCAATGGGCATTACATAATAATAATGAGACATGCCTTTTGAGGCAAATGCATGTACATACACAGTCTTTCGAGATCTTTCACTCTACTTTTTACCGCATCATCGTCTTTAAGTCATCTAGGTTGAGAAGGAAATAGGAAACCACCATCTCGGTGTTTCGACTTGCATTTCTTTTTTAGTTTATAGTCCCCGGATTCTTCACACCAGTTTTGTTGTCATGGAGTCTGGGTCATCACCAAGTCCCCTCACTTTTGACACGTAACAATCCTACTTCTCATCCCTTAGTTATTTCTTCCGTAGAAATTTGGAATTTATTATTCGTTTTAGATGAAGTGCCTATTACTTTTTTGCTATAAGATCCCAATGCCTTACCTAGATACTTATCTCCTATTTATAAGTTTGCTTACTATGGTCCTTGTTAAGAAACTCAACCAGTTACACCTTTGGCTACGCAAATCTATCCGGTGACTTTGGATAAACACATTTCAAAAGCTTACTTCAGATACCATATTTCCAAAGAGGGATATTTATTTATTAATGAAAGACCTAAAAAGAGGTGAATTAGATCTTTAGTTAATTTTCAAAATATTTTTTCCTTTTCGAAATATTTGAATAAGAGAAGACAAACTTCAAAAATTTATGAGTCCTTGAAAAGTAGATGAAGGCATTCCCCATCATATGTCTTGAAGATCCACTATCAAGAAACCACTTAATAGCTCTTGATGTTGCAGGGAGATGTGCCTACACCAAATGAGAATAAATGACTTTTGGTACCCACATTTTCTTGCAAGGGGATTAGTGATAGTTCCCTTAATTCATCAAATAGTTTTAACACAATTGTCTACTTTTCTTTTTCACATAACATATAGTGTCCTTGTGCCCATGTCTTCCACAATAAGTTCAGCATGTATGAGGCATGGAAGTAGAAGTAACTCTAACAAAGAAGTTTTTGTACTTAGAAGCATTGTTTACATGATTGTAACCAAGGCCATTTTTTTTGCAAATGAAGATCTTTGAGATCCAAGAAATTGTCAAGTTTGTCCCTTCTATTTGTAAATTTTTCAATACATAAAGTAAGGTTATCAATCTTTTTTTTCAAAGTTTCATAATCAACAATCATTTTCTCAAGTGAGGAAATCTTAGCACAAAGAATTTTATTCTCAAGAGAAATATTTTCCAAAGAAATATTTAAAGCCTCTTTTTCAATATTCAAGCATTCAATAGACTTAAGAAATTTTTTGCTTTCACAAAATAGTTTTGAATATTCATTCAAAAACTCATCAAATTGAAATCTCATTTCTTTGTCTCTTTTTGAAACTTTTTTTAATTCACTGCATGTCAACAAGTAGTTCATTAGGGTCATAAATATCGTCATCACAATGAGTAAAGATAGAGGGAGTAGGTCGTACTTCATCATTCATTGCCATGAAGCACATATTAACTCTTTCTTCATTTTCATCTTCACTTTCTTCAGGCATGTTGATCCCAAGTGCCAACAAGTCCTTTTCCTTTTTTGAGTGATTTCTTCTTCTTGACCTTGGCTTCTCTTACTTTGTCGAAGGCCTTTGGGGCAATTGGCAACAAGATACTTGGTACTCTTGCATTTATAGCACCGTGGTTTGAAATAAAGATGATGATTGTCCACATTTCTGGAAATGTCTTTTACCCTGCTCGAGAAATCCCTTCTTGTAAATTTCTTGAAGTTCTTAACTACCATTGCCATCTCATCATCTTCACCATCTTCTTCCTTATCACTTGATGATTCTTCTTGTTCACTAGAATTGTCATTGGCTTTGAGTACAACTCTTTTTCTTCCCTTTTCTTCATCTTCTAGATCATTTAATCCTTTTATCTTCATTTCATGTGTAAGGAATGATCTTATGAGATCTTCTAGGGGAAGAGTCTTCAAGTCCTTAGGTTATTCAATAGCAAGAGTCTATGGTTGCCAAGACGTTGGTAGAGCATCCAATATCTTCCTATTTTACTAACCAACAGAATAATTATTTCCATAGGATTTTAGACCATTTGAGATGTTGGTGAATCTTGTAAACATGTCGTTAATGTTCTCTTCCTGCTTCATTGTGAATAATTCATGATCTCTCACAAGTGTAGCTAGCTTTGATTCCTTCACTTGGTTTGTCCTTCCATGTGTTACTTGAAGAAGCTTCCATATATCATGAGTGGTGTCCCGTCCACTAAACTAGTTGTATTCATTCACATCTAAGGCACAACTTAGAGTGTTCATTTCTTAAAAATTCAACGTCATCTTATTTGAGTCACTTTCATCGTATTCTTCAATTAACTTTGGTTCCCTTGTGACTCCATTGGCTCTTAACTTCAATGGGATGTAAGGACTTTTTTCAATAATGGTCCACAATTCAAAGTTAATAGAATAAATGTATATCTTAATTCCAGGTTTCCAAAGCGTATAATTTGTTCCACCAAACAAAGGAGGTCTATTTGTGGAAGATCCTTCCAAATAAGGTAGGTTTGAAATATTAGCAATAAGATCTTAATTTCTGGGTTGTTAAATCACAAAAAGAAGCCATTACTCTAATATCAATTGAAAGATCTTAGGGGGAGTGATTGAGGTCTTTGGCTAATTTTTAAAATCTTTTTCATTTTGAAAACATGTTTAAGATGACTCAAACTGCAAGTATTTATGAGACCTTCAGAGAAAGTAATTGAAGAGTAGATATCACTTTAATAATAACATCAAACACACAAGAGGTTCACCCAACAAACGTTTTACACCACAACCTCTTTTTCAAGTGAAGAATCAAGGTTCACCCTATCCAAAAGGGTTTTATATCTTCAAGACAACCTTGAATAACAAATAGATGAGAGAATGAGGAACGAGTTTACCAAGAAATTGGTAGATAATAACAAATGTTAGCACCACTTCACCTTTTTATCTTTGAAGTCTTGAATAGTTACATGTAACACAACACAAAAGAAGACTTGTTGATGTTCTAAAGGTATTGGAGTATAAAGCTTCTAAAAGTGTTCAAAAGTTATCAAAAATATAAATTTTATGACTTTTATGAGGTTTAAAATTTAATTGCAAAGTTCAAATAACAGCTACTAACAGTGCAATTTGGTCGATTGAATTTGGACCTATGTCCAAACTTACTAGGTACTAGGTTGCCAAGATAAATTCGGTCAACCAAATTTGGACCTCTGAGTCTGAGTTGGTCGTCCAAATTTCACTGAAAATTAAGCAACCAAAATACAATTCCAACGTCTGGATTGAAGTCTGAATTTTTTCAAACTGTGCCAAATCATTTGAAATTCAACTATGAGTTTGAAATCATTTTTGATTGAAAGATAAGTCAGTTAAGAAATTTTGAGGTACAACCCGTTATAAAACACTTGGTATTTCAAGATTAATGGAAGTCTTTTAAAGCATAAAACCAAGTTAGAAAAAGATTTTGTGCTACCACATGCATTGCATAGATTCCAAAAGTGTAGGGTTTACAAGATATACCTATTAAGCAAAAGCAAACCTACACTAAAGTGTCTTCAAAGCCTTAAACTTGTTAGACATACTCTACATTCTTTAACCACTTGAACTCGTTTGAGTTGTTCTTAGCACTATAACTTTAAGGCGATGAGACCACTTAACTTCTTTAACCAAGAATCCCATCACATAATTAATATACAAGTTAGATATCATCAAATTTTGTCATTAATCAAAACAACATAATTTGACCTTAGGGTTAACAGAGGTTATTAGTTTGTCAATTTTACGAAGGATATTAAATTTCAAATGCCAAAGTTGGTTCGATACATATAGGTGATGATGATCAAGATCAAGAATCACATTTTGATGTTAAGGGTGTTAGTTCAAATATTTTAGAGAGGAAAAGGAAAATTGTATGCTTGCGAATTTGAAAATTTCAGGCTATTTATGCTTATTTCTGTGCATGCATTTGTTGAAGTTTCGTGTGATATGATGAATACAAAATAGGATATTTTGTTTGGTCATTATAAGATGTTTCTATCTTTGCTACTAATTTCCTTCTGGATTTTGTTGTGACCAAATTCATATGTAATGTTTTTGGCAATCCAGATACATACAGTACTTCCTCCGTCTCATTTCTATTGGTTTTTTTTTAAGGCAGAATGATTTCTTTGCATATATGATAATACAACAAAACTAATTATATAAATTTATGATTCTATGCATTCATGTAATGCATAGGTTAATAGAGCAAACTATGCAAACAGGTGTGCAGGTACATTTGACAAACACCTAACAAAGTGAATAGAAGCTTGTCCGGTCTAAATAAGATTTCAATGGCACATATAATATATATGGCCTAAGCTAGATAAATCATTATAGGCAAATTGATGTGATTGGTCTTCAATGTTTTTTCATTTATTAAGTTTAGTCCCATTTTTTTATTTTAAAATTTTTTGTCCCTAATCTATTTTCGAGAGAACATTTAAGGATTCGCAGCCACTTCAATTCCTGTTTTTTGCCGACTCCTGTCACGTGGCTTGCACATGTGGTTCCAAACAGAGGTAAAAGTAAAATTATGCAATCTTTTAACCTTAAAAAGTAAAAAAAAAAAAAAAGATTAAAATGAAATACACACTTGTGAGATGAGTAGATTACAATGCATTCTTCACAGCTATAATGCATTCCTTCTATCCAATTTCTCCCGAAACAAACTAGAGGTTTTGTTACCAAATTGAAAAAAATTGAATTAGTTAATTACCCACAACAATTCTTGGCATTGGAAGAAGATTGAACAATTGTCAACGCACCAGTAGCTGAAAAGGGCAGCATCGGAGATGTATTTGCAAGAAGCAATAGACAAAGAGCCAGATTACGGTGAGTGCAAAACTTTTCCTTCTTTTAGCTTTAAAATCTGGGAACAGAAGATTTTGTTGGATACTTTTTGTTGTGTTATCTGTTCAACCTTTGGGGAATTAATAGTAGTTTAGTTAATTTTCATGATTTTCTTTATTTTTCTTGTTTTCGCTTTTCGAATTTTCAAGACTTTTTAAGATTTTCACTTTTAATCCTTCTTTGGAGAACATCTATGCAAGAAATCCAAGCATCATAACTAGGACCTTAAACTTAGGTTAAGGAAGCACCAATCATATTCATTACTTGAATGGAATTCGTCTTATAAGCACATTCTCCTTTGCTTTTGTTTTAATGACTACGGGGTTGAATCTTGTATTATTAGCCTTAGAGTTCAATGAATTTTTATGACCCAGAACTTGCATTCACTTGCCTTGAGGCGAAATGAGTAACCTTATTTTGATCTTGAAATAATAGTAATAAGCCTTCTTTGTCCCAATTGAGCCTTTCTTTCCTTCCCTTTTTATTTTATCCATAACACCTTATTTGAAGCCTTAATACATGAATTTTTTAATTTTTATTTTCTATTTTCCTTCTTATAAATTTTAAGCTCCACACTTTCTATGATCGGGAATTGTAATATATCCCTTTCATTTTTTTAGGTATTTACCTACATTTCCTTTTCATTAAAAGAAATAGCTCAGAAGAAAAAGAATATATATATATATATATATATATATATATATATATATATATATATATATATATATAATTTTATCATTATTATTGTGAATTTTGTCATGATGAAGGCATATACTTGTGGGTTGAAAATTTTGTTGATAATTGGGAAATTGTAGGTTGAATCATGATTTGTGTGGGCTTGTTGATTTAAAAGTGAAGGGATTTTAAGAAAGATGTGAGGATGTGATTGGATGAAGGGGAATGGTGACATTCCTTCGCAGTTAAATGGTTGTTACCTTTTGTTTGATGTATGTATAATAAAAATATGTAAATATACTAATTATATATTGATCACAATAATCCGCGCAAATCCATAAAAAATATAGGATGTCATGTTAGAAACCTTAATTATATAATCTACAAAACCTAATATTAAATTCTAAGTTTGAAACTGATTTTGAATTGGCAACTATATTGAAACAAAGTTGAAACCACATTAGGTTTTTTAAACTGATTAGAAACTAATTTAAAACCATTCTAACGTATAAGGTTTAAAAATCAATATGAAACAGATATTTTTAAACCGATTAGAAATTGATTGGAACCAAATTTTGAAATAATAAAATCGGTTTCTGTTTGAAACCAATTTTTAAACACTTCAAAAATAAAAAAGAATTCATTTTGAAACCAATAATATTTGAAACCGATTGAAAATCTAATTTTGAAACATATTATAACCGATTTAAAATTAGAAACTTATTATAAAATTCATCAAAAAATAAAAAATATTTGGTTCAGAAACTAATTTAAAACCAATATCTTCATCCATAAAAAATTTAATATTGCTACCAATTTTATTTGAAATTAATTAAAAACTAAAATTTCAAACTAATTTTAATCGGTTTCTAATTAAAATTTTTGAAATCGTAAAATTCATAAAATTTTTTTTGAAACCTATTAAAACTGATTTGAAACCATTCCCCTAGTGGTTTTAAATCGGTTTCTAATGATTTTTGCAATTTCAAAGTTTGGTTTCAAAATTTGGTGTTTTCTTTTGGTGGAAACTGATATTTTTTTGTTTCAAATTTATGTTTCAAATCAGTTTCAAAATAAATTCTTTTTTATGTTTGAAGAGGTTTTTAAATCAGTTTTGAATCCATTTCTAAATTAATCGCTTTCAAATCAGTTTCCAAATGAATTCATTTTTATGTTTGAAGAGGTGTTTCAAATCAATTTCTAAACCAATTGGTTTGAAATCAGTTTCTAATAAAAAACTGATTATATTTTGTTTCAAACTGGTTTTTAAATGAATTATTTCTTATGATTGAAGAGGTGTTTAATAATTAGTTTCTAATTTGAAATTAATTTTTTATTTGAAAAATCATTCTCAATTCAGTTTCTAATCAATTTCATAATGAATTTTTTATGCTTGAAAAGGTATTTAAAATCGGTTTCTAAATTAATCAATTTCAAATTGGTTTCAAATTAGAAAATCAATTTTAAATCGGGTTCTAAATAAATTCTTTTTTATATTTGAAGAGCTGCTTAATAATCAGTTTCTAATAAGAAATTAATTTTTTTATTACAAAATTCATCCTCAAAACAGTTTCATATCGGTTTCAAATTTATTTTTTTATATTTGAAAAGGTACTTAAAATCAGTTTCTAAATCAATCCGTTTGAAATCGATTTCTAATTAGAAACTGATTATACTGGGTTGCAAAGGAAATTTGTTTCTAAATGCATTCTTTTTTTTTTGTGTGAAATGGTGTTTAAAATTGATTTCTAATTTGCAACAAGTTTTTTTCAATTTCAAAATTTGTTTTCAAATTAGTTTCTAAATGAATTCTTTTTTATTTGAGGAATGTGAGGAATGGCCACAACAGAATGAGGAATGGGAGGATGCATCCTCTCTGTGTCCTTTGTAACCCAATATATTTAAGAACTCTAATAGATGGAAAGGACAGAGATTTGACTTTATAGGATTTTGATTATTGCTTGAGATCTGTGAAGATTACGAATTTAATGAGAAAGATGTTAATACTAGCAGAAAAGCTGTAAAAGCTTGCCAAAGATTGGGTGATTGAATTCAAAATCTAGGGTGACAAAACCCTAAGGGATACTCCATGTGGATGAGAGAAATGCATATGGTTTGACATAAAGTGCGTATCGATTCACATATTTTTTACTTTTTATTATAATATATTATTTTTATAATATAATTTAAATATTTACATAAAACTCTATACCTAATTAAACAATATCAAGAGAAATGAAAAGGGAGTATGTGCTTTTTCAAACAGTGGCAAGAATGACTTTCATTAGTAGAGTTGTTTGGGTTTGTGTGTGTGTGTGATAATAGTAGACTTTGCTAGTCTGTGTGTGTGTGTGAGAGAGAGAGAGGGAGAGAGAGAGAAGACTTTTAAGGTGTTATGCACAAACTACTATTAATCATTTAGCACAAATTTGTGTACCTGATTTTGACGTTTACATATTGTTTGTTAGAAGAATTTGAATATGGATAAGAAGATAGCAAACTCTTTGGGTTTTAATGCATTACGCTCAAACTACTACAAATTTGTCATTTAGCACTTGTTCATTATTTTGATGTATACATATCGTTTGTTGGAAGACTTCGAATATGGATAAAGAAGATAGCAAAATGTATGGTGTCTAGTGTTTCCCATTCAGACATCATGATACCATTTTCTACAAATTTCGTTTTCATTATTGTTAGCATTTATAATAGTTGTATTACAGGTGTCATGACAGATTGCAAGGCACCGTAAATGGTGAATGTCTAAATATGCGAAAATTAATAATTTGATAAATTTTATAAATGGTGATTAATATTTTTCATATTTGACTTTATTAATACGGAAAATTATTTACTCATTTGTTTCAAGCATTCCAAGTATAATTTTAGTACTTTGTCCATTTTATTATAAGTGTGATTGTATAAATTTTCCCACACATTAAGATAATAGTTAAAGTGACTATTTTTGTCCTTAATTAAATTTTCTCTCTCCTTGTGGGAAACTATAACACAAGAAAGTCAAAATTTTATATAATGATACTTATTTTGCAATAAAATAAAATTTTTACAATGACACTTAT
Source organism: Rauvolfia tetraphylla (assembly GCA_030512225.1). Taxonomy (NCBI): domain Eukaryota; kingdom Viridiplantae; phylum Streptophyta; class Magnoliopsida; order Gentianales; family Apocynaceae; genus Rauvolfia; species Rauvolfia tetraphylla. The sequence continues at coordinate 1,712,563 of JAJQKT010000063.1, read as the reverse complement.
TATAAAACGGAGGAAGTAAATATATAAAGTACATGTAAATATACGAAATGCAACTCTTTCTTTCTTATACGTCCAAAGCTGTCATCCTAATTTTTTAGAGTTTTTAATTTTTTTAATTAGTCTTAAATATTTTGATTGGTTATGATCATTTTCAATCTATTAAGATAACTTTAAACTAGCTTATATATTAATATTAAATTTAAATTCCGTATACTAAGTTACTTTGTAAAAGTATGAAACTTTAATCATTACTTTAAAATTTTTGATTGGTTAGGATCATTTTCAACCCATTAAAATAATTTTAAAATACTTATATATTAACTTGAATTTTAAATTCTTTATTTTCTTAAGAAATTAAATTTCGTATTTTTAGTTATTTTGTTGTAAAACTTTAATTATTAATAGTTGTCAACAAACATGATTTTTATTTTTATTATTTTTATTTAACTCAATCTTTAAATTTAAACTAAATTCATTAAAGCTAAACTCCTATTGTCTATCCATTTCTTCCACACACAATGCATATCATCATTACTCTCTTTCGTACATTATTTTCTATTTTTCAGATTGAACTCTTTTACTCGATGTCTAATATGTGTTTTATTTTGTAATATAAAATTTGATGATTTTTTGGTTGTATTTTATTAGTGCATCGTAAGCATTCAAATGAATCTTATTTATTTATTTGATTACACTAAAATGTGTTTAAACTTTGAATCAAAGTTACTGCCTACATGATAGCTTTTGAACTTGGATTTTAGATATGCTTCATATTATTCATAGCATGAAGAATATGAATAGAAGTAAAATAAATTATATTGAATAATATATATCAATTACTGAGTAGTATTATTCCTATGTAATACACATGTAATAACACATGCATTTCTAATAGTATATATAGTATATTAATAACGCATACATATAAGATCATATTTATAAATATAACATACATGTGTAGCATATATGTGCAGAAATAGACACATATAATCATAAATAGAAGAAATGATAATTAATATATATTTAGATAATTTAGACTATAAGTAAATATCAATTAAAAAAAATAGTTTTTAATAAATTAAGATTTATAATAAGTGAAGTTAGATTAAATTAGTATTTAGGAAGACTTTTTTTATTTTTACTAAGAAGGTCGTTGCTAATTTTTATTTTTATTTTTAGGGAGAGATTAAAAATTGTATTTTAAATATTTAAAAATACTATTCCGTCGCAAATCCGTCGCTAAGTTGCTACGGATTTGCGACGAAAAAAATTATGAATTTAAAAATTTATTTTAAATATTTAAAAATACTATTCCGTCGCAAATCCGTCGCAATTTAGCGACGGATTTGCGACGAATAGGAATAAAAAATAAAAAAATCTATATTAATTTATAAAGTAGCGACGGACAATCCGTCGCTAATCCCGTATTTTCTTGTTGTGTTTGCCCATAAATCAAAATTGAAAAAGTAAGGAACAAATTTTTTACTATATTTTTAATTAATTTACTTCATTTGCATTCATATGAGAGGAGATGAGGTAATTATATGGTAATTAAAAAAATTCTTAAACTCAACAAAAGGGTGCAGGTTGAGATTTAAAAAAGGCCATATATTTTGAACAAAGAAGCACATTAGATACTTTATGTTTTGAAAATTTCTAACTCTTTCCCTTTTTTATTTTTTCTCTTTTTTGTCTCTTTTGAAGAGGTGTAACTCTTTCTAGTTCAAGTTTTCAAGTTGATCTGAAGCACGAATTTAAATATTTGAGATATTTGGAGCTTCCAAATCAAATTTGAAGTCACAGAGCTTATTATTGGGTAGAGCTTAAAATGGATTTCTATTTCATTTCCTTAAGGTTCAACCACCCTCTTTACGGAAGTCAATTGACATTGCAACAACATAAGTGGACATTGTTAATTATAAAATTGCAATGCGTTGAGATTTCTTCGGTTGCTTCCATATTTCCGATTACTAAATCCTCTTTTAAATTTGAATTTAAAATAATATTTAATCATTTTAATAAATAAAGGAATGTTTTAAAAATCACTAGCTTTCCAAAAATAGCATTTCTTGACTTATTTCAATTAAGATTAAAAATGAATAAATAGTTGAGAATATATGAAAAATAGCATTTGGCTTTAAAAATAGTATAAGTAGATTATTTTAAATAATTTAGGACTTACCCTATATATTTGGTCCGCTTGTACCTTACATTTATTGTTTCATTCTGTATATGAACACGAGAATATGCAATGCTCTCTCTTTTCTCTTCTTCCCATTTTGACGTGATACTATCTGCGAAAAGTCATAATCCTAATGGTCAACATTTCATTTCATACAGAAATTTGGGTTCTTCAATCCCTATAAAAAGGCAAAAGATAGAGCATTTGGCATTCAAGCTATCCGGATCAAAAGTTCTATTTGCTCTCTTGTTTTACGAGCTGATATGTTATCAAAATTTTCATTTGTTATTTTTTTTATTCCTTTTCTTCTGATGTTGCCATTTTATATTCAATATATCCTTAACGGTTTCCAGTCTAAATCTCTCCGTAATAGCCTTCGTGAATGTATTTCTGACGGCAGTATCTTGCATTTCCCAACAGATCCTTCCTATGAACCAATCCTGGAATATACTCTGCAGAACCTAAGACTTTTGAACCATTCCTACCCCAAACCACTGGCCATAATCACTCCATTAAATTACTCCCATGTCCAAAAGGCAATTTTATGCGCCAAAAAATTTGGATTACAAGTTAGAGTCCGAAGCGGCGGCCATGACTATGAGGGCATGTCCTATACTTCCCGTTATTCTGCTCCATTTCTCCTAGTTGATCTTGTAAACCTGACATCAGTCACTGTTGACATGGAAAGCGAAAAGAAAACGGCATGGGTTCAGGGAGGAGCAACACTTGGCCAACTTTATTACTGGATATATAACAAAACACAAGATTATGGCTTTCCAGGAGGAATTTGTCCATCAGTTGGAGTTGGTGGGCTCATTAGTGGCGGTGGAATTGGTTATCTGACAAGAAAATACGGATTAGCCGCTGACAATGTGGTTGATGCTCTACTTGTTAATGTTAATGGCCAAATTCTCGACAGAGAATTGATGGGAGAAGATTTGTTTTGGGCAATTAGAGGAGGAGGCGCTGCAAGTTTCGGAGTCATAGTGGCCTGGAAAGTGCAGCTTGTATCTGTTCCCCGGATTGTCACTGTTTTCAACGCCTCTAGGAGTTTCGAGCAAGGGGCCGTGAACCTGATTCAGCAATCTCAATTAGCATGCTGGGACATGAACGAAAATCTACGAATGAGGCTTCAGATATCAACGAAGAATGGAACCACTAAAGTCACATTCAGCTCAGTGTTCCAAGGAACCGCTGATGAGCTCCTTGAGACGTTCGAGGCAAGCTTACCTGAGCTTCGTTTAACAAAAGAAGAATACAAGGAGATGTGTTGGATTGATGCTGCCATGTACTTCTATTATCCAGAAGGAGAACCCAGAGAAGCACTTAGAGATAGAAAACCCATACAAAAATTCAAGACTCATTTCAAATCTAAATCAGACTTTGTCATGGAACCCCTGAGCACCGCTGTGCTGAATAAATTATGGGGATGGTGTTCAGAAAATGAAAACTTCCAGCTAGTCATGTTTTCTCACGGTGGAAGAATGAGTGAAATTCCAGCAGATCAAACGCCATTCCCCTTCAGGAAAGGGATTTTGTACGATATCGAGTACACGATGACATGGGCAGAGGACGATATCGAAACAGAAAGAAAGAACATTCAGTGGATAAGAGGGTTATACGAACGCATGACCCCTTATGTATCAAAAAAACCAAGGGGTGCTTATTCGAATTTCCGAGATTTCGATTTAGGAGTAAATGATGCTCATGGAGCTACATATGAAGAAGCTAGGAGATGGGGAGATAAATATTTCAAGAATAATTTCGAACGTTTGGCGATTGTTAAAGGAAGAGTTGATCCAGAGAATTTCTTTGCTTTGGAACAAACCATTCCACCCCTCAAAGTAATCCCGCGAGCAACAGAGGAGAACTTTTGCTCTGCAAATTCTGCTACTTGCAGGTCATAAGTGTTATTGGATATCGGCCTGTTTGAGTATTGCCTGTGATAAATATTCCAAATAAGAATGTTTTCAGTCTACTTGCAGCTATGTTCGCTATATTTGTTGGACATATTTATATTTTCATGCAATAAACATGTTTTCCATGTCAGTTAATTTTTTATCTTCATGTTTCTAGAAGAAACATACCAATGGATTCAAGAAAAATCACACCTATAAATCCTAGCTATATGATGATAGGTAATTATTTTTTAATATAAATTCAGCAGATGAAAAAATCCGACGAAGAAGCCGACTCAAACAGCCTATAAATAGGCCTTCCGCACTCATCTCATTCTGTCCAAATTCTCGCATCCTCTCACTTATCATTCTGCCGTCCCGTCTCTTTATCATAGTTGTTCTTCAATCGTTCCTATGGAAGTTCAGCCATCCTCTCACCCAAAGCTCTCTTCTTCGTTCTTAATTAAATTATAATAGAGCATCATATTGAGTGGTGTCTCAAACTTTGGGAACCAACTCCCTCTTTTATGCCTAATATTCCTCCATCTTTTACTCCCTAAAATACTCCACATGTTTCCTCATTTTATGCCTTATATTCCTCCATCTTTTGCCTTATATTCCTCCATCTTTTGCCTTATATTCCTCAATCTTTTACTCAATAAAATGCTCCACATGTTTCCTCATTTTATGCCTTATATTCCTCCATCTTTTACTCCCTAAAATGCTCAACATATTTCCTCATTTTTTGCCACAAATTAGGGAAAGAAAAATGACTTCATTATTGGGTCTTGCAAAGAGCTCTTTATGTGGCTATAAAAGGGAGTCTTCTAATTGAGCTCATAGCAACCATTCTCTCCCCAAAGGCTGAAATTTTTTTCTCCACCTATATTCATTATATCATCAAATTATAGGGTTGAGTTTATGAGATTTATTTCTCTCTTATAAGTCTTCATTGATAATTGTTGTTGAAGATTTTTTCTCTTGTACTTATCCAATTATTATAGTGGATATTTCTTGGCTTGCCGTAGGCAGTGGGTTTTCTCCCGTATTGGGTTTCGCACTTAAAAATCCTGTGTCTCCTTTATTTTCTTGCTCTCCTTATTTTATTTCTCAATATCTATTTTTGTGCTTACGCTACTCACTGATATCATAACACATCACATTCAATCCCGCAACATATGCCCAATTACACAAAATATGCTTCAATCATATCTCATCAATCAAAAAATCTTCATTCACTTAATCACTCACGTGCATATCTTCTGTGTGTTAGGTTGTAATGTGAGGAGGGTAATTTTTCGTTCCTTTTAGTTTTTATGTTTAGATTAATATGTTGAGAATATGTTCTCATGTGTTTATTTCTTCTAAGTTGTTTTTACTCTTACACTACGTTTAGTACACTGACATGAAACGAAATGGAATGCCTTTCAACTTAGAATATGTGATATCCCAAAGATCTCACGTGGATTACGTAGACGAATTGTGATCTGTATATGAGCATGGGCTAAGTATCCATTGTTAATTTGGAATATCTAATTTTGCATTGCGACGATGGTTGTCAAATAGTTAGTCGTATATGTTGCTAGATCTATGAGTAGTGCATTTGAGATTGCAGGAACGGGATGTATTATGGTATTAGAGTGGTTACTGAACGTGTGAGAACTAAGTGCTACGCCGTATGCAGTGCTAGCCATCTCTAGAGTCTCACACCCCTAGCAGACAAGCTAGGGCCTTAAGAAGGGTGAATGTGATACCCCAAAGATCTCACATGGATTGCGTATAAAAATTGTGATCTATGCATGAGCATTGACTAAGTATCCATAGTCAATTTAAGATATCTATTTTAACATAGTAAGGATAGTTGCCAAATAGTTGGCCGTACCCATGAGTCATGTGCTTGGCCCCGTGAGCATAGGGTGTGACAAAATCCCTTTTCACCTAGAATGGATTTGAAATCCACTTTCCATTCCATTATATGAAAGTAAGTCATAATGGAACGATAAATATTTTTCTATGTTTGGAAAAATTATTATTCAATATTAAAATAGAAATAAAATTTTCACAACAAATTACTTAAATACCATACTAGTATATTGTGTCAATAATGTCAAATTATACATAACAAGAAAAAGAGTAAATTAAATATTCATTTATAAAATCTCATTTAAAAAATATACTAAAATTTCTAAAAGGTTAAATATTTTAAGTATTGCAGCATAATTTAGTTATTAAGACAACTTTCATTTTAGATCAAAATAAAGTAAATAATACTAAGAAAAAAAACCAAAATTCAAAGTTAAATTATGTCTTGTTTTAATCAAATGTTATGAGGGTATAATAATTATAAAAATAATTTAGGGGGTTGTTGTATACATGACAATTTTACTGATCTAGGACAATTTTTTACAATTTTAACTTATTATCAATTTTACTTATGAGAAAAAAAAAAGGTTAGTTTGGGCTCCCCCAAGCTGGTATCAGTTGCATCAAAAGCTAGCACAAATAACCCCAGAAGTTTGGCGCCCCACCCATTACCCTTTTGTTTTCTTTTTATTTTTGTTTCATTTTTAAAATATAATACTAATTTAGTTTTAATAAATATTATTTTATTAAAATTCTACTAGTGAACGCATAAGAGTGAGGCGTTCTATGGACATATCGGAGGTCTTTTCAAAATTTTTTCACCTTTTGTTCTTAGGTTTGAAAATTATTAATATGTTAGTAATATTTTACAAATTAGTGAGGGATTAACGATAGTTCTATATTTTTTAATTTAAAAAATATGGGGGTTTTGTCATTGATTCCTTGCAAATTTGCAAGAAACTAATGATGGTTGCTAAAAAATAAAAAATATATACTTAATTTTAAAAAAAAAATCTTTGCTGATTCTTGACAACTTTGTGAGGAATTAGTGATGGTTGGTTATGAAAGATTTAAAAAATATATTTTTTAATTTAGGAATTAGGTATCCGTCGCTAATTCTTTGTGAATTTGCAATGGATTAGCTAGGGCAATATTCAGAAAAAATAATAATTTACAATATTAAATAACTATTACTTAATAAATGTTGCTATAATATTTTATGTGAAAATACTACTTGTAATCAATAAGTACTTAATCCAATATTCCATATAATCTATGTTACTTATTTCTTATATAGTAATTAAACCAAAAAACAATGAAGGCTATATATATAAACTATATAAATTATAATATGCTATATTATAATAATATATTCCTTACATAACTACTATATATTCTCTCTGACATATAAATGCTAGTCTTTGATATCTTGCATAAAAGTCATGTACACATGTATACATTTAAATGTTTGAACCCCAGATATATGATCAATATTATATACATAATTTAAATTTAATCAAAATAAAATTTATAATGCGTAGATATAATATAGATTTCCATAGATTTACGTCACCCATGTAACATAGCACAAAAAAAAAAGGTAACCGTGGAAGAAAATATTGAAAAAAATCAAATTCAACGCAAATCTGCAGCAACAGATTAGCGACGAAAGCAGACTAAAAGTAAAAATTAAAAAAATTAATACATATCTGCTAATTTAAGAAGAATTAGTAATGGCCGGCTGAAAAAAAAACAAAAAAACATATTATTTTTAAACTTATGCTTTTCCCCCGCAAAAAATAAGTGGAAATTCAAAACTTTTAAATTTATTGCTAAACCTTCGTAAATTTGGGAGGAATTTTTGAAAAACTCTTACAAAAAATGTCACTAATCTCTCGCAAATTAACGAGAGATTAGCAAGACTTCCTAATATATATTGAAAAAATAAAAATATTTTTTAATTTAATAAATAATAATTTTGTCACTAATTCTTCGTAGAAATAAAGGAGGTGAATGAAGACTATTTAGAGAAAATAAAAAAATATATTTTAATTTAAAAAATAGTTTTCTATCACTAATTCCTTACAAAGTTGTGAGGGATTAGTGATAGAATAATTACTTTATAAATTAAATATTTTTTATTTTCTCAAGTATCAACCACTGATCTCTTACAAATTTATGAAGGATTAATAACAACTATTTAAAATAAAAAAAATATATATTTGGTACATAGTATAGATTAGTTTCATAACGATGCTCCCTCTCTTTTTTTTTCGATAATTTGCCCAAATAGTTATTTACGGATTACAATAGATGATAAATTCCTTAATTTTGCCCATTTATTAACGGTGACACAACATAATTACCTCAATTAAGTTCGAACAAACGATTTTGATCTGACCAAAAACACTCCATCATGTTATGATTAATTGCTCATGAAAAGAAACAATAACGACACCCTCACAAGCAGCTCATCGGTCAAACCATAAGACGTTGTCCTAGGAAAAACCATCTCACCTAATATAGATTAGTTTCAAGTCCCAATAAATCTGATATCTTATCATGTCCAACAGGACTAAAACTAGAAATTTCACCAATTCTTAAAAGGAATGCTGTCGATAATGCTCAGTATATTTGCAAGTTTTTCAACAGCTTTAATGTGAGGAACAGTAGTGAGTTTGATGGTCACATGGCTTAGTTCAATGAGTTCTATATCCTGATAAAGAATGGTAAGGAAGTTTAATAAGCTTAGGATAACACAAATTTCTCTTAACAGAATGAGAAAAATTCAATCAAGACCTTCGAACTTCAATCAGTACATCGACAAAATAGCAACAGAAACTTTAGATAGAAATTCATAAACAAGAAATTTCAGCAACAGACGTCGATAATGTTTCAAATCTTGAACTCCAAAACTGAAGTTACAGAAAGGGCCTCACTTTCTAGTCTTCTTTCCCCATCAAAGCCAGGAGGAATGATTTGTAGTGGCCAGAGGTTTCCTTGGAGATTGCCTGCTCAAGAGTGACGCTGTTTCTCTTGTAATACACCTCCTTGATGTCCCTCAGGTCCTTCTCAGCCCTTGTAACTATCACACGAGTGATCTCATCCTCATCTGTCCCAGACTTGTTTATTGCATTTCGGAGCACCTGGAAAATTTTCAGTAGGTTAATCACGATTTCCGTGATACGTGAAACCAAGGAAAAATGAAAAAGAAAAGTATTTAATTAGCTTTTTTATTTCATGGACTCCCTAGACCTTCCCACCACCAACCCCCTCACCCCCTTTTTTCTTTCCTCTAACCTTAAGAAGAAAGAAAAGATAGATGATGACAATTTCAATGCAATTAACAATAAAAAAATCTAATAAAGAAAAAATGCTTAATTTGTAGAAAAACCCTTGCTGAATTTTCATTTCACCAAATATTGCACATAATATTTGGATTGAGAAACATTACATCACCTTTTCATAGTACTTCTGAGGATCATTAATGCACCTAATCGCTGCAAGCAGTAGCTCCAAGAACTTATTTTCCGGATCTTCCTTCAAATGCTGAAAATTTTGCACAACAAAACATAAAAGATCATATACTTACTATCAACTTGATCGAAATATATTATTCGGCTTATACAGAGCAGTCTCAGCAGTACCTTAGTGATTGCAGTTCCGTGGTTATCCTTGTATTGGTTTAGAGCAGCCACTATCTGAGCATTGCTCCTTGTAGTTAAAATTCTGATGACTTCTTCATGATCAAAAGCCTTATCTTTCATGATACCCTCAAGAATCTCAGCTTCAGATTTTGCTAATTTGACATTAATATCCCCACCAGCATACTTATATGGGCCTGCCAATGCTACCAAAAACTGAAACAAAGCCAAGAACAACCCCTGAAGTCATTAATCCTTCAATGCTCCAGTTACCTTAATTTCCTTCATCACAAATTCTTTGAGATCTATAAAAACACCATCATCAAGAGAAGAAAGTATGCGTTAACAAGTCAGATGCCTGGCGAACAACACCGTTGGTGTGCTCAGCAAGATCCTCTTCGAGGGAATGCTTGTAACGATTCTGATAGGCACGCTTCACAGCTAAAAACTCTTCCGGATTATAAATGCAAGCGAATTCGACAACCACACTGTAGTCAGATTCCTTAATAGCAACATTTAGTAGCACTGCATCGCGATCCTCTGGGTCTAATATCCATCTGTATATGGCTTTCTATGTTTGTCAAGGAAAAAGAACTTTATCAATATAATAGTGGCTAATGAAACATTGTGAATATTGCCGGAGGGGTCTAACTGTAGGCACATTTGGATTTGTTTCAACTCCAAGTAATTGCTAAATCAACTTTAAATGTTTTATCAATGGCAAGAAATAAAGAACATAGGATCTTATGAAATGCTACACATGTTTACCAAATGGAAAAATAGACAAGTCTTTTCTTAGGAGATTCTTTGGTGAACTGGGTTGGATCCCTGCATATAATTGACGGATTTAACCTAATTTTCTGTCCCCATCTTTGTCCCTCTTTATCCCTAAAAATTGTAGAAAAAATAAAACTCGTGAAAGTTTATTATAAATGTGATATAAAATAAAATAGGAAGCAAAACAGATAATACTGACTTCATTTTTCACCCTCGTTCATAGCGAGACATTTAGTTACCTATCCTAAAAAATAATATCGGGATAGAGTGTGAAGACCAGTTTCTAAATCTTCAATAATGCTTGTGTGGGGAAAAAAGGAAAACAATTATTTAAAATAACCCAAAGAATGTCATTCCAGGGAGACTAATTTCGAGACCCAAAAGAGTGAAAGTAGATATAGTAAACCTCAAGATGACCGGAGAGCTCCGCGTCAAGGCGCTTCACAAGATCTTCTTTATACTGTTCCTCGTAGGCTTGCTTGATCAGCTTCCTCTGGACCCAATTTCTGTGCCCAAGTACTGATATAATGGCCTTCTCATTTGTTCCAAACCCTAAACAATTTCACGCATCGGTCATGTGTTCATTGGTACATTGGAACAAGAAAGCGTAATCAGAAACCACCTTTAAACAATTTCTTCCTTTTTTTTTAATAAATCCCGCGCTTTTACGATAGGAAAATAATGGATTGGTCATTGCGTCAGAAAAAGGGGAGAAATGAAACAAGAAAAGGTCTAATAATTTGTGTGATTGTGGAATTAATTTGGCGGACAAAATCATCACATCGCTCACTGCTTTGGTCAGTGGTATTTTCACATGTAATTAACACTGCTCTTCTTTGATATCTCTTAATAATATTTTTTCTTGTTTTCTTAAAAAAAAATAGAGGGAAGTAAAATCATCTTCGCCAAAGAAAAAAAACAATTATAGATTATTTATTGGTTTATATCGGATTACCTTGGCAAGCCTTCTTGATGGCTTCAGCATCAGCAACAGGGGAGGGATGCTCAGGGGAGACTAGAAAGAGTACCCATGTGAATCTAGAAAAATCATCAACAATTACATAAGCAATACCCCTCACGACCAAGACTAGTGGTCCTCATTGGTCCAAATTAATCCATATGAATAAGTTCAAGAGATTTTAGGGGTAGAAACCATTTTCTTGGGTTTAAAAGAAGTTTTTTTTTTTTTTTTTCCATGATTTCTTAGACAAAGGATTTAAAAAAATGTACTTCAAAGCCTTGACAATTTAGAGGTTCATACAAGGGAAATCACTTCGATGAATAAGTTTTTAAGAAATTAGTGAAATCTTAAGACTATTTAGAGGTTCAGAAATGCTTAGATATTTTCAATGAATGTTTAGCAGGTGCAATATTTACAATCTTGTTTATATGAATGTTAATAAATGTTTTATTTTTATTAAGTTTTTTAAAATGATATTTTTTAATATATATTCCTTTTTGAGGTGTTACGTGCAAAATCACGTAGTTCTTTTAATATCTTCTCCAAACTTAATATAAAATATATGGCTTCCTATTCCTCAATATTTAATTACTAGCTAGTTTAAACATGTCGTTTTTATATTTTCATGGCAAAGCCTGTTTTTGTCACTTTTTTCTTTCTTTTTATTTTGAAAGTAATTATGTTATTGTCACATTTAAAAAGTAACAATTAGGTCAATTAAGTTTAATTCATGAATTTTTTTCTTTTTCCTTTTTTCTTATTTATTTTTTCTTTTTTTTATTTGCTTATGGTAGAGGAATATATGCCTCATTTACCTTTAGCATCTCAAGACGGTACTAAAATAAATAAATAAATAACCGACTTGGGTGCATACAAGGGAAGGTTCTGGACTGCAATTAAAAAGAAACCAGGAAAAAATGAAAACGAAAAAAGAAATTGGTTTCTTAAGGAGCATGAGATGCGCCTTGCTGCTTAATTATTGTCTAATTTGAATGCTTTGTCGTCTCACTCTTTTTGGGAATAGATATAAAATACTTTCTCAATTTCAAAATATAGAATATTTTGATCACTCTTTTTGTATAGGTTGAAGAAAAAGAATACAATGTGTATTATTCTAATTATACTTTTAGTTAATTAATTTATTTTTATTTGAATGAGTAAGTTTCAATAGGTTTAGTAAGAACCACCTTTTCGTTCCAAGTCCAAACATATTGGTGTGAGGTATCACTGGACACGTATGTGTTGAATGATATGTTGGTGGAACTTAAAAAAGCTCATACATATGACAATAGCGCTGATATGTTGACAAAGACATTGTCAAGGCAAAAGATGGGGAGATTTCTTAGGTTTGAGCTCCCCTCCTATGTGTCTCAAAAGCCCCAGACTTTAATGGCCCAAAAGCTTTGGCCCATTTTTGAGGATTCCAAACCCTCATTTTCTGGCGAGCGTTTGACTAACCCTCTATACTGATGGGGAGAAATGGAAGGGGAAGAAATAAGCAATTAGAGAGAGAAGAAATGAGAAGATAGGGAAGGAGATGATCAAATGTTTATTGTATTTGTATAGTTAATAGGAAGGAATGGAGGACTAAGCAATTATTTGCATCATTATCCTTTTTTTTATCTAACCTTATTTTTATCTGAGTATAAAATTTTTAAAATAAAGATAATTTAGTCAATATAACATAATTTATTAAAAATTTTATCTTGTTTACCTCCCTTTCCGTTCACTTTTGGATGGAAAGGAGGTTGATGTTTTAATGGTAGAATCAATCCCATCACTTCCCTGCCTCCCCGAATCCTTTTCTTTCTTTTATAGAAAAACTATCCAAAAAAAAAAAGAAAGAAATCACCTCTCTGGATCCTCTCCTTCCTCTTCTTCCATTCTCTCAATCCAGACAGAGGGTACAAGAGTATGAGAGGTTCAGGCTCGCCGTGTGAGAGATTTAGGGAGAAGAAAAGTGCAAAAAAATCTTGGGCATATATTACTAGCCGCGCATTTGTGATCGATCAAAACCTTCGATTGAACTTTTTATTGGTTGTAGAGGAGAGATTGCTCTTCAATTTGAATGGTAGAGATATTTTTTTGATGGTCATTTCCTGGCACACTCTCTCCTTTTCTCATTTCTTTTGTGCATTTGGTGATGTTTCTTCCTTCCTGTTGCTCTGCATTTCATTTATTTGTTTTTGAAACTCTCGCGTAAATCTTCTTGATTTATAGTGAAGGGTGGTGGATGAAAGTGTCCTGTGGTTTTTCTGCTTCAATTTGGAGAGGTATATTTTCCACGTAAATATTTTGGTAACTATTCGGGTTCCTTATATCTTTAAACAAGCTTGGGATATATTTGTTTGATCATTGAACTTTTGTGGTTGCTTGTTGATTCAAATAATATTCTTGGACAGGTTGTTTGTTTCTCCCATTATACCCTCCAAGCACAGACAATGTTACATCTTGAAAACGTTTTATCAAATACTCTCCCAAGTCTTATTTCTATTGACGTTTTTTATAAAAAAAAAATTATTTTGATATACTTTATATTATCAGAATTATATTCTTCAGGATTTAATATTTTTATCATCTTATATTATACATAAAATACTTATTAATTTTTGTATTTCTTATTTTTCTTTCTTCTTATTATATTATAATTCTAATAAAACTGCATGCCAAATTTGGTATTATCAATAAAAATGAGGTTGAGGTAGTATATAATATAATAATTTCAAAGTAATGTGAAATATAATTACATTTTGAAAGTAGTTTAGCAAATACATTATTTCTTCAAAATGTTGGGAAAATATCCGAAAATTAATAATCCACAACGTAAATAATCTTAATATAGATAATCTAAAATGTATCGATTGAACTTCATCTTTATTCTTGTTTTTCTTATTTTCTTTTTAATGAATCCACAAATATCAAAAACTTACAAGCAAAAGAGAACTGAATTCAACAATTGTAGAAAAGCAGTCAACCAAAGCATAAAATAGACGAATAATCACTCATATTTTTGTTCTCAGTTTCAATTTTCTCTTTCAACCAAAGCAAGCAATAAATCCTTATAGTTCCCATTAGCCACTTCTTCAATTTTCTCAGGCAGAGAAACCTGAAACTTCTGATAAAATTCTGCTTTAATATACTTCATATCCACATCTGCCCGCGTGAGTATAACTCTTGTCACTGAATCCTTATTAATCTCATCCACGCTAGTTTTCAGTGATGCATCCAACACCTAAACATCATTAAATTATTTTGTGAATGTGATTTTCTAGTATGACAATATTTTTTTGTGGGAGGAGTGGGGAGGGGGCGGGGGCGGGGGCGGGGGCGGGGCAGAGAGGAGGAAGGGAGGCCAAGCGGGCCAAAACAGCGACCAATGTTACCTGGCTAAAGTAGGCCTGGGGTTTGCACAGGCATTGAATCGCTTGTTTCAAAATGGAGTCACCATCAAGATCCTGATGTTAAAAAAAATAATTAAAATGAATAGAAATGAGAAATTTGCGGGAGAAAAGCATTCAAAATTAAAACCCAAGAAGTCCCTAAGATTTCTTTTTTTTTTTTTTTAAATCTCTTAGATTAATCTCTCTTTTTTTTTTCTCCTTTTTCCTGCAGGAAAAATGTTGAATCATGCTGATCACGGAAACAGCAAATTTGTACAATTACCTCATCCAAGTCCTTGCCACTGAATTCCTTGTAGTGCTTATATATTGCCTTGAGATGGGATTTGCTTCTTGTTGCAAGAATCATGATAATTTTTTCATCTTGAATAAGATCCTTCCTCTCAATACCTTTAATGGCATCATGGAAGATCTTGGCTTCGGATTTTGCGCTTTCTTCATGAACATTTAGGCCTTCATATCGATAAGCACTCACAAGTGCAACCAAAAGCTGTCCAATGCATAAGATTTAACCCTTGAGAAGTAATTTTTGTTTTGACTTTACATTTTGAAAATGGAGTTGATCACAAATGAAAAGGCAGAACTTAGATGCATGTTGTCTTTCCAAATACTATTGAATTATAAGGTAAACCTCTCTCTCACTCCTTTGAAGGGCTCCCCTTTGATGCCAAAGGCTTGTGTACTCTTGACAGGCTTGGTGTCCCTTTTATTCATTGCTTTAGGTTGATTGTCCGTCTATTTTTCATTCTACCCATGTTCTGCACGTTTATTTGGCATGTTTATTCTACTGCTCTAGTTTTTCATAACATCTAGCCTTGTAGTACTGAAAAAAGGTAATTAACCTCCCTCTCTCCAATCATTTGGTGGGACAGGTCCCTCCACAAATAAGATTTGCATGGAATGTAAGATTGGAATCGCGGAAAGTTTGCTTCAATATGGTAGGCCATTCATGAGATAGTATATAATAATAAGAAAAATAGAATAAAAGAAATCGGTACCAGCTGTACATGGAAAGTTAAGTTGAACAACTATTGTATATGAGTTGATTTAACTATACGTTTGCTACACAATAATATAATAGAATAATCTTTTTAAATTTTTTATTTTATTTTAGTATTTGATATAAAAATTTAAATTAGAAAAAAGATTTTTCTATAAGAAAGTTAATTTAGAAAGAAGCGAGAAAGGTCTTTCCACACCAAAACCTGAGAAAAGGCCATTTTAGGGAAAGTATGAATTCTAAAAAAAATTATAACTATTATACCATCGTAATAATTTTTAAAAAAAATATAATTAGCCTTGAATTTTATTTTATTTCTCTTAGTAGTACTTTTTTAAGTTTGATTTAAATTAAAAGTTGTCTTTATAACTAAATTATGCTTCAATATTTAAAATATTTTATATTTTTAAAATTTTTTGTGTGAATTTTATTTACATAAAATTTATTTAGCCTTTTTTTAGATATAATTTATTTTATTGGCACAATATACTAGTACGGCATTTAATTCATTTCTTATGAAAGCAAAAAATTACTATTAGATAACAAAAATTACTATTTATTTTCATCGGAAAGCCAAGAGAGAATTATGTTGATATATATACCTTGCGCTCGGGGCCGTGGAGTTGGGAGGCAATATCTTCCTCACTAGATAGCTCAAAGAGGGAATGGTACGCTTTTCTGGCTCCTAGTAGCTCTTCCGATGATCTTGTACAAGCAACCTCTAAAATAACATTGATTTGTTGAGGTTCTTTTAGCAAAGCTTCCTTAAGCAATCTCTCTCCCAAGGATGCATTGTTCGGAGCACCAAAGCATCCTGGTCAATTAGCCGGTTAGCGGTAAATTGTCTGTGTTTTTCTTGGTATAAGATCAGGCAATATACTATTAGTAGATATTACACAGATAAATAATTAAGTATAGTATAAAATTACACGCTCTATTTACATTGAGAGACTTCAATACTTTCTAATGAGATAAGAGCTCATGAGGTAAGTTGTCTTTGTTAATTACTCGCATTTGAGAACCAAAATAAAGGGATCACACTCAAACTGACTCTTTATAAATAAATATAAAAAAAAGATTATGTAGGGAGTAATGCACATTATTAAATTTAATTATGACTTTTAGTGATAGAGAATGACTTAATAAACACTTAATATTTAAAGTTGCAAACTGATAGACTTTTAAACCCAATTGTCTAATTTTACCAATTTAACCTTCCCATTTCTTATCCTTATTACTACATCTAAACAAATAAATATAGATATTACATATACGATCAACATTATGAGAACCCCTTCATGGTAAAAAAAAGTCCATCGACTAAACCATTTATATATTATATTTAAGTGTAAGCATTTGGTTACAAAAAGAACAATTTCGGGCGGGGGGGGTGAACTCCAACATTCTTTAACGAAAAATATTGGATTGAAGTTAGCCACCTTGAAACGTATGAAATCTTGAAGGAGTTGTCGAATGTGCTTCTCATTCCATCTCTCGAACTGACGTTCATCTTCTTCGAAGAATTCATGGTTGGCTTTTCTATATGACTGTATCTGCTGTGGATGCCACTTAGAGAGTATTGAAATTAACGATTTTTCATCGACTCCAAATCCTGAGGATATTATGTCCAAAATTTATATCTCGCAAGAGAAAATCAGCTGAAGATCAAAATGAGAGAATGTATAAAAGTGAATATGATTAGAAGAATTTTCAAATTCTTCATAAAATTCACTGATCGTGAGAATTTGGAAATTTTTGCCTTATTCCTCTTTCCTTCAAATTTCATTAAAAAGCTTATTTCAAACAGAGAACAAAGTTGAATGGTTAGAAAGAACTTGAATTACAATTGAGCATAAATGTCAGCTTTTGATAGGATTGAAAGATTCAGTAGAATTCCCATACCCTCCAACACACACACACCCAAAAAAATTTTAGAAGAAAGAACAAAAAAACTTTAGATGGTAGATTGGAATAGAACCTGTGAAAGCCTTGGTGAGGGCAGAAATCTCCTCAGGGTGTGCCATTGGGTTATGCTTTTGCCGTTGAAACTTGAACCGTAAGTGTGAGAGGAAAGGTCCTAATCAAATGCGTCTTTTATATCAATCCATGAGGGTACATATGTCATTTAGGCCAAGGATGATAATGGATCTCAGCAAATGAAATGATGACACCTTAGAGCGAAAAATGAAAAGAAGAATGAAACAGACTGGGTTTTCAATATACAATATTTTCAGAAATTATGGCCATGAGTGTAACTAGGGCTGTCAATTTTGCCCGTTTACCCGGATCCGGCCCGGGACCCGACCCGATAACTCCGGGTCCGGAACAATGGTCATACCCATTTATCCGGACCCGGACCCGGACCCGATAATATATCTTCTAATAGAGTCAGGATGCAGGGAGAAGGTATTCGGACTCGATTATCCGATTACCCGATTTAAATTTTTAAATAATAAATATTTTATATATTTAAATTTTTTTATAAATCAGTTAGATGTGTTTGATCAACGGTCAATTATTTATAAATTTATATTAAAAAATTTTTATCGAGTCTACCCGGATCCGGCCCGAGACCCTATAGGGTAGGGGTCAGGGTCCATCTTATTTGGACCGTCGGGTAATCGGGTCAGGGTCCGAAAACCATTAATGTCAATCGGGTCGAGTTAGGAGCGAGGTGTCCGGGACCCATTTGGACCCAGTTGATGATTTCTAAGTGTAACGATGATCGAATATTTGATTTTGTAATTTAAAAAATATTAAAAATGAAAATGATAACGAACAAGAAGAATATAAAATTCACGTATTGAATAATTTAATTAAAGTGATAACTTTTAATATAAAAATAAAAATTTAGACTACTTAATTTAGATCACTTGTAAATTAAAAGCTCCTTTCATTTCTAGCCACTTGGGTTGGCGTTAAGTTTTCAGTCTCGCAGGGGGCTAGTTTTTTGTACATGCCTTTCAAGCCATAATCAATATTGATCACTCTCACATTAAGGACTATTTATAAGAATAATTGTTACGAATAATTCATATTTAGAAAAATAGTTTACTTACTGTCTAAAGTATGCGACAAAACAATCCCTAATATATTTATGAGTGGTTAAAAAAATGATCAATACCACTCGTCTATAAGAGTATCAATTAAGCACGCATTGGTCAGGTGCTCAACTTTTTTAATGGATAAAATTGTCATTACAATTAATTTCTCTCTAAAATTGCTAACAAGACTGGGTTATATATAGTTTTTTTAGCAATGATTTTGAACTGTTTGTTTAAAATAAATTTACAATTGATGATTTTACTAATAATTCATATAAGTCGGATGAAGATTATGATCATTCCAATAGCAACAACAATTATTGTGACAATTTTATTATTAAAAATTGAGCATGTGATCCAAACATGCTTAATTTGTTCGGAGACCAAGACAGTGAGTGGGGATGTTTCTCTTTCCTACCACGGGAACATTTTGTGCCCAAACACTTTTTTATGTGAAATGATATTTTTATTTTCCTTTTAATCTCTTTTACTTTCCTTTAATTTTTTATAATTAAAATGATCTTAATACTAAAAAAAGTTTCAAACTTTCAAACCCATTCAAATATTTTTTATTTTGAAATTTTTTAAATTTCCATAATTAATAACTAAATATATGTATTAAAATATTTTTATTTATTAACATAATAAAAATAAAATTTAAAAAATAAAATAGAATGAAAATATCACTTTTCATAGGTATATATACATTACGTTATACTTGTTAGGAGTTGTCTGATGTCGCCTTAACTCTACATTAGTATGATATTATACGTTTTGGACCATGTCCCCAAGGATTTATTTTTAAAAATCTCCCAAAATATCTCATACTAATGGAGTTATCTTGAATATTATATTTTAAATAACTTTTCCTTCAATTTTTCATGTGGGATTTAGTTTGTAAACTAACAATCCTCCCCTCAAACTAAGCAAGACATCAACTACAGATCTCCATTCGCTATAGATGACTTTCTCACACAGCACTGCATCACTCAATCGAACCATTGGCTCTGATACCACTTGTAAGAGTTGTCTGATGTCGTCCTAACCCCATATTAGTATGATATTATCCGCTTTGGGATAAGCAATACCATATTTGTTTTTTGAAACCTCCCAAAAGGCCTCATACTAATGGAGTTATCTTAAATTTTATATTTTAGATAATTTTTTTTAATTTTTTATGTGAGACTTTATTTGTAACTCAACAATACTATACTCAGACGCGGAGTATCAATACACTATAGGGGTATTACGATAGTACGGCTCCAACTCCAAGTCGTTACTTTTGGAAGCATTGACCCAGAAAAAAATACTTTTGGAAGCATTGAGAAAACAAGGCCAATGAAAAATGTCCCGAACAAATTTCTATTAAGGGTTGCATCGTCTTCAGTTTCACCAGCTTCATTATTCTCTGATTAATATTGCAGCATCATCAGAAATTTCTTTTCAACACGGCGTTTTCTTTTAAACAATGATTTTAGCTTTAAAAAATTAGTCAATTATTGATAAAATGCTAGATTGAACAATAAAAAAATTAACACGAGGTGCGTTGAAGATCAATTACTAAACGAAAGTGGATTCCGATCTCTCTTTCAATGATGTCTGCTTGCTAACTTGTACTACTTCTTA
This sequence comes from Rauvolfia tetraphylla, assembly GCA_030512225.1. NCBI lineage: Eukaryota > Viridiplantae > Streptophyta > Magnoliopsida > Gentianales > Apocynaceae > Rauvolfia > Rauvolfia tetraphylla. The sequence goes on along the minus strand of JAJQKT010000063.1, from coordinate 1,692,170 downwards.
AATTATGCAGCCACATGATGAACGAGATTCCCCAAAGTCGACTTGTAGTGTTTCTTTAAATCCCAATAGAAAAATTCCTCTTTCATTTTTAATTACCCAGAAAAAGGAAATATACCTCAAAATATCAATTAACTATTTATGTTGATCGATTAACTTATTTTTCTTCTTTTTACTCATTAACTTATTACATATATTTTTTATTAGTCCGCCACCCAATATTGTAGGGATTTTTGGTGAAAAATCACTGTTGCAACTCACGTTGCATGTTTTGGATGGGCAAAATTGTTAAGTCCAGCAATTCCTTTCAGAAAATAACGACTAAATCCTTCACAAATCCCTTCCATTAAACCCTAAGTTTGCAACAACCAAATCTCTTGCCTCTGTTCATTCTGTTTCTACAAGGAATGACTAAACTTGACAATTTTACCCCTCTAAAATATGCCACATGAGTTACGCGCGTGATTCTTCATCGGAAACTGCCGCAATAGTGGGTGGCGGACAAATGAAAGATATGCATAATTAGTTCATGGGTAAAAAGAAGTAAAATAAAAGAATATGGGTAGAAAACGATTGGCGTAAATAATTGAGAGGTATTTTGGAAGATTTTTCTTACCAAAAAAATAAGGATTACTCTCGCCGTCCGAAATAATTTAACACAAATAACTCATCACTAATATCTTTAAATTCTTTAATTTAAGATATTTAAGTTTTATTAATATGTGAGTCATACTATTAACCTATTTAATTAATAAAGATATTATAATAATTTTTTATAGTCAAATTACTCCTTCAAATTTATATTAAGGGTGAGCTTGTACAAAATTAGTTTCAAAACGAAACTCAAAATTTTAAGTGTGAAACTCACATCTATTCTTACAAATAATTTAACTTTTACACAATACAAAACAAAAATTTTAAAACTAACCCTTAATATCATATCTTCCAAGTGTTGCATCATCTTCACTAACTTCATTTTTGTCTGATTAGACATCAAGAAATTCTTCTCAATGCCCTTTTTTCTTTTCTTTTTTTTTTGTTTTTAAAAAACATTAGCTTAAAAGAAAAAAGTTAATTATTTGCTAATCTTAGTTTGAGCAATAAACAACTAACATGAGGTGCGTTGAGGATCTTTTGTTGGGATATGACAGATCACATTAATATGGAATGGATCAAATCTTTCTCTGTCAATGTGTTTGCTTTCTGATATGATATTCAAAGGGATTTTAACATTTTTTTTAAAGGGTAGAAAAGTATCAATGAGATTGCCCAAAGTCTACTTGTAGTATTTGTTTAGTGGAGTCAAACTGTCGGTGGAAATAATCTAGTAATATGCATAGGACAAAGGATAAAGATTGGATCAATTTCTTAATAATAAAAAAAAATGATCTCTTGGTAGGCTTAAAAAAAATAAAGATGGAATATATTTTTTAATTAAAAATTGAGCAGATTTTTAGTTTTTAATTTCTCTTAATATTCTTTTTTATTTTTAATACTACTCTATTCTTAAGAAAAAGATCCCTATCATTTTTTTTCTTTTATTATCTGCTGTTGGTGAGGGCATGTGCTCCCATTCAAATCAACGTGGCTCCGCCGCTGATGTAGTCCACCGCGACTTAAATAAAATTATTATGGTGAGTTTACCTAGCACACAATAAGATGTGCGTTCTCACATGATTTCAAACAAAATATCTAGTGCTCATTGAGTCGGGATTTATCAAGTCTGAGTCGGTCCTAATTTAAATTTTAAATTTTTTTATATAATAAATAATATTTTGTAATAATATAATCATATTATTATTATATAAAAATATATATACATATAAAATACATATAAAAATATATATATTTTAAGAATCGAACTGAAATTGAACTGAAGTTATCTCAATTCGAATTCGGTCCAAAAATTATTTGGACTCAATTTTTCAACCCGCATTGGCAATTAAAACTGATCGGACTCGAGCATATCCTACCTAATTAACCGTCCTAATAATATCTAATAAAAATTGTTACATGTCACCCGCATTTACTACAAATAAATAGTTACTTTGTACTTCATTTTATAGTGGGACATATGCGTGTACGAAAAATAATGATTGTCCCTTTAGTTGTCAAATCAATGAGAACCATAAGCCATAAAATATTATTTTTATTTTGCTCAAAAAGCTATAGTCAGTAAAATCATAAACATGAATCATATCTTAATTTTTTTCTTGTTTTATTTTGTACTCTGTACTTTTTTTTGTGGTACAAATTTTATAGAATACGGAAGTATATTATATTCTTTAGTTTGATATTTCTTCTGAATTCATGTTCTTAAACATTAATTTCGATGTAATGTTCAAACTCCTATATGGACAAAAATTAACACTTGAATTGTTGTAAAATTAAATTATTTATCAAGGATTCCATAATTGTTTTAGATATTGATCATATTTGTGAATTATATAATTATGATACAATATTAAGAATAAAAACTTATAGTTAATGTAGTTAAAATTGAAGAAGAAAAGGATGACATGAAGGAAGATTTTAAAAAATAAAAGAATTGACACGGGCATCCCTTCGTATTTTTTTGGTCTTCATTGAGTGTAACTGTCAATGGAAATAGAATTTATTTGGATTGTATATCTTTCAACTAAACATATAATTAGACCTTACTTTTTTTCTCACAAAAAAATTTACTTTCACAGAATCAAAAATAAAATATCTCCCAACTAAAAACAATTCAAATACACCCATAATATAACATTTAAAGGGATATATATTTTTTGTCATCCCGTTATTGACATGTAAGATATTATCTGTTACTTTATATAATTTTTTTAATTTTAGAATTATCTCAATCTCTTAACTTTCATTTTTGTTATATCTATATTGTAATATATGGTGAACTTTAAGCACTGGTTATCTTGAAGATCCCTTTCGTAAACCAAAATCTGGGATATGGCATATCATGGAGAAGTAGTTTAATCAAACGATGATGTGATGCTAAAATCAAATTTGTATAGTTTAATATGAGTTTGATTCTTACTTGTGGCGTTATGTTAAAAGTATTTTGAGTAAGACATTCATTCAAATAAAAGTTAATCTTGCAGGTGCAATCCAAACTGAATACAAATTAGTCTCAATAATTAGCGAGAATATTGAGTTCTCTAAGTAAAAAAAAAAAATTGCATAGGTCAGTGTTCCATAGTTCACCAATTAATTTTTAACACTCCTAGGAAAGCTGGGGACCTGTGATGAAATTCTCTTTTTCCATTTGTTACTAAAGACCCCTTTCCTTTAAAAAAAAAACAAATGATTTTAGGGTTTCCTCTGTATTCGATTTGATGCCGTTGCAAAATTAAGAATAGGATTCCTTTTAGCATGAACAAGTGCCCTTAAGTCCCTCTATTTGGTTTATTTATATTTGAAGTTAAAAAGGCTATATTAGTCAATCTAATAGAAACGCCAATTTGATTAAGGGTATTTTGGGCATTGAATTTTGTGTTATTAGAAACTTCCGTTTAGTTCAACTGACTGACGTTGCAAGGGTGAACTCGTTAGATGTTTCCTTAGTCAATGTGGAAAATTGTAGTTTTACTAAACTTGAAGAGATTATTCATAATTTAAACAAACTTCAGGTGAGGTAAAAGTAATTAACCCTTAAAATTGTTATAATGATTTTAATAAGATATTTATTGTCACATAATTTATAATCGAAGAATATCTCATAAAAATTATTATTGACTTAATAATTTAATCTATTCATGCCTTATTAGTCTCCCATTTCAAAATATAAGGCATTTTGATATTTTTTTATAAATTAAAGAATAAAATTATAAGAGTTCTTTTTTATTTTATTTTTCATGTAATTTAATTTATTTTCTACTAAGATAGAAATGAAAAAATAATTTTAAAAAAAAGTTTTAAAATTTTATTAAAGTAAAACATTTTTAAAAAAATATAAAAATTTATAATTTGAAATAAATACTTACTTTCTATTTGTTATTTTCAAAGTGGGACACATTTGTACTAGAAATGAATATAGTTGGTCTTTACATTTTTCTTTTAATTAATTACAGCCACTTTTGTTAGCAAATCAATGAGAACAATATGCGTATAATATACAAATAAATGATTTAAGTCGTTTTCAAATTAATATTTGTTTTATCTCGTTTCATTTGACCTTCTTACTATAAGTTTTCTTCTTTAATCTATGCAAAAAGTATCACCTCCATGCCCGACTATCTAAGGACAATTCGTAAGGTTTTTCCGTGATGTTTTCTTTAAAATTGTTTAATTAGTTCAATATGATGCTGTTTTATATAATTGTTTAAAAGTAAAACTTTATTAATTACTTAATTGTGCATATAATTTTGAAGTATTTGACTTGACCCCTCAAATTTAATATCAAAGCTCCGCCATTACTGTAGCGTATCACAGTTCGGATTGTAGGAATGAACGGAGAGAAAAGGATAGGGCACAAAACTTTTAGCATATGGATTGATTTTTTGTTAAGGTAAAAAAGGGATTGGAAAGGATATGGACAGACTGCTTTTATTATTAAAACTTCAGTCTCCTTCCTGAACAGTGAACGAAAACGAATGGAAAGAAGATCAACTTAATCTACATTTTTATCTCGATTAATTTACTCTTTTTCAAAGACTTTTATTCACCTAATGACACAGATAAAAATGCAAATAAGAGCATATATATCCCATTTCTTCAATTAATTATCCAAATGACTTAAAGTGCTAATCATCTCCTTCCCTTTCCTCTCCCTCTAACTCCTCCTCTTTCTTTTCTTCTTCTCCTTTTTTTAAACCAAACATACTTAGAGACTAGTTGATTCGAAAAGAGGGTTGCTAATTATATAAATCTAAATTGCTGATTACAGCGTAATTTTTTTTTTTAAAAAAGAAAGACATTTGTAGTCAGGGAAGCGGTTCCCGACAATGCACTGGCGAAGGGTGCTGAGGATGCCCCTGATAGCACCCTTAAGAGTGGCACCCAGCAGCCCTCGCCGGCGTTGTTGGGGGCGACTGGAACTGCCCTCATCCAAATTTTTTTTTTTTTTTTGGGCAGGGGCAGCTCCAGCTGCCATACAACTCCGGTGGGGGCTGCTGGGTGCCTCCCTCCACAGTGCGTTCGAGGGTGACCGAGAGACACCCACGAGGCATAGGCCGCCTCAACAACCCTCGTCGTGCACTACTGACAGCCTCCTTCCCCGATTGCAACTGCATTTGTGTTGTTTTTTATTTTTCTTGGAGAAACACCAGTTCCCCTTCAAATCCATGGGTGGTTTCCTTTTTTGGTTCCCCTTGTATCTCCCCCTTTTTAGGTTCTTTGTGTATGAAAAATTCAATTCAAAATGCGGATCTCTTAGGTTTCTTTGAAATAAAATTAAGTGAAATCGGAGATTTTTTGAAAGAAAATTAAAGTTGAAATCCTCTCATTTTATGTTTCTAGGTAGTATACATTATTTATCATCCAATACAATAAATGCACTAAAGTATTTTAGAAAATTTCACATAATCAAATAGGCCATAAATTTTTAAGTAGAGGTTGAGAAAATTTTAAAATTTAAAGAAAAATATAATAAATAAAAATAATCATATTACGATCATCAATTAAAAATGCTGTAGTAAGCAGATATAGACTTGTTCAATGAATCGAGAGTTATATCTTTTACTCTGCAAGTATTTCAACTAATGCCTGGATTCCTCTCCCGTGAAATATTTAGTCATTTTTACCAAGTTACTCCATCCGTTTCAAAATATATATCTTACTTTTTACTTTTGTTTGTTTTAAAATATAAATCCTCTTTCCACATAAAATTTTCATTTATTACTTTGTTTTCAATTTTACCATTGTCTTCAACTAATTACTTAAATTCTTTTGTTTTTAAAAAATTATTAGTTTTCCAACCAACCACCTATAAATAACAATCCTTAATGTTAAATTTGAATTTGACACACTAACTAAGAATTTTTAAACAGGAGCATTTTAGATATCTATTAAACTTTTTCTATAAATTTACGAAATTCTTAATTTATGTGTAAAAGAAAAATATGTCATATATTTTGAAACGAATGGAGTATCTTTTTAGCAATTATTTCTTCTCCATTTTACCTTTATGATAACATAGTCCGTACATTGGTTAACTATACTTCTAATCACACCAAACTTTTTAGGTCCAATTTATTCTTTCGGTTTTCTCATGCATTAATAAAAACAAACAGGGGTTGGGGATGATGGTCGAACCAGTATGGATGGCAATTTTGCAGCCTAGGTTGCAAACCCGGCCTAACCTAGCCTGGTTAGGTTGGGAATTTCCCGGTTTAGGCTGGGAATGGAGTTGAGGTTGGGGAGAAAACTTCCCCTGCAATTAAGGATGTAAACGAGTCATAATGGGTTCAGAACTCCTTGTCCCGGACCTACACCCAGACCCGCTAACATATAGGCAGTAATGAACCTGACTCAATTACCCAACGGGTCCACAAAGTATTGACCCATATCCCACCATATAAGATATCGGGTCAGGTCTGCGTATACCCGATTATAACAAAGATTAAAAAAAAAGTTACACCATAACTTATTAAACTCATCATCACAAATAAAATTCTAATGTAATATGTTAACTTTTTGAGAAATCAAAACTATAATATTCATAACTTTCAAGATTAACTATTACACAAAAGTTTAAGTAGAATAGAAGAGATTAAAATGTTTACTATTTTACCAAAATCGCAACATTAATCAATATACTAATTCAATAGTCACTTCTTAATTTCATACACAAAACAAGATCAAATTTTAAAGAAAGTCCATGAGAAAATTTGTTAATCTAATATATATATATATATATTTATATATATATATATATATATATATATATATATATATATATAAAATTCCAGATCGATTTATTTTTGTAACTTTAGACATAGAATTACTCTCATCAAGAAGATATATTAGACAATAATTAGTATTACAAAAAAAGTTTCAATACACGCTAGTATAATAAATAAATTATACAAAATATTTATAATATATATATTAATCGAGTCTTAGATCTGTCGGGTCCAGAACATAATGTATCGATCATATTTCAAACACATACCTATTAGATAATACCTTATCAAGTTTAGATAAACGAACATATATCTTTGTTCACACCCGATTTTATCCGAAACCGAGTAAGATTCTTGGTCTCTAACTGCCCGTTGACAGTCCTACTTGCAATCAAGGTGGATGGGGATTGACTGATTCTCGAGTTAGCCCTAGCCCATTGGTCCCTCCTCCTTTATTTTTCTTTTTATAGTCTAAAAGACTCTCTTACTAATAACATAGCATTAAATCCAAATCAATTTTGTAAATTAATTTGTTGCTCTCAATATTGTTAATGAATCATTCGTTTTCCTTTCTTGGCGTTTGCAAAAGTATAAAAGCTTAATTAGTACACTATGTAACAATCCAAATATAATGTAAAACGGTTGAAATGTACTTTTAGTATAAATAATACATTATCAATGATATAAAATTTGAATATACCTTATAATATAAGTTGTGCATATTATTTTAATCATTGTGAATTATTTATATTATAAATGCATTTAAATTATTATGATATATTTTGATTGATGTATGGTGTACAAATTCACCGTAATAAGAAAAAAGAAAAAAGAAATAGTCATATTAAGAGCAAATGAAAACTATTATAGGGGTAATAAAGTCCCTCTAGCAAAAAGTAGATTGCAGTACCCTTTTCAAGGAGGGAAACATGAAAAACACCAACACCACCAACTGAAACTCAACAAACACGGAGAATCGAACTAAACAGAAATGGCTACACTGAGAGTACCTGAAGTTGTTCCTACTCCAACGGAAGATTGTGAGAGACTCAAGAAAGCTTTCCAAGGTTTCAATTCTCAGCAATTTCACGTCTTTTATCCAACTCTTTTTTCTTTATTTAATGGGATTTCTTGTCTCGGTTATCTTTCTTTCATTACATGTATATCTGGCATGTTGTTCCATAAGATTAATGTTGCTTCTGGTTGATAATTCATAGGTTGGGGAACGGATGAGAAGGCAATAATTGAGGTTTTGGGTAGAAGAAATGCCACCCAAAGGAAGAAGATCAGAGAAACGTATCAGCATCTTTACAATAAATCCCTCATTGATGAGCTCCACTCTGAAGTTTCTGGTGATTTTGGGGTACATGATTTTCTGTGCTTTTTCAACTCCTGATTTGGTCAATATAGTCAATACAAAATAGATTCCACCATAGAACTCGAGCATTTTATCACAGTGGATTTAGTTCCCTGTTTGGTTTTCTCCGTTTCCCTCTTCTAATGGTCTTAAAATTGTTCTAATTTTTTTAGCATCCTATTAATGATGAATAAGTCTGAACTATTTTATTAATTCTCTCCAACTTTTTATAATAGTCTATGTTTGTTGTATTAGTTTTTCCCTATATGTACAGTTTGGGTCTCGAAGGTACGATGTTTTAGTTCTAATTACTAATCTTTAACACCATTAGGCATTCTGTTAGCTAAGATTCTTGTCCGTCTACTTTCAAACCAAAAGTCTTAGCTTTTGGCTACCGTAGATTTGGTTCACAGAGGGAGCAGTTCGATTAGTTGGTTGTGCTGCTAGTAGCATTTCATTTGCCTTTTTGCTATCTCGTCTTTGGACTGGGATGGCATCGATCAATACATGGGAATATGTTTTGCTTGCTCTAGCTTAATGGGCCCTTCAGGGCCAAGAGACTTGTTTGCTGGGATAGGTTTGGGATTGATAACCTAAGCCTAGAATGCATCAAATGCCTCCTTAGGTAGTATAGTTTGTCTGAATTGGAATATAAGAAAAGGTGAAAATTGTAGTACACCTGATCTGTGTTCTCGAATCAGCCATAATCTTGATGTGTCGATTGTAAGAGGATGAGAAGTAATATTTGATTATTTTCATCGGCGTTCTAACTCTTAAAGGGCAAATTTTGATGTTAATTTTTGACAGAAAGCTGTGATCTTATGGACATACGATCCTTCTGAAAGAGATGCGAAGCTGGTGAATCAGGCTTTGAGGTCACGGAAGAAAGGAATTAAAGAGCTGCAAGTAATAGTTGAGGTGGCCTGTGCATCATCTCCTCATCATCTTATAGCTGTAAGGCAGGCATATTGCTCAATTTTTAACCAATCACTTGAAGAGGACATCATTTCGAATATTTCAATGCCAGTCCAAAAGGTAATTAAGTCACAGTTAGGAACTGGAGTTAACGTCAAGGGTTCCTTGAATTCATTCTATGACAGTTACATCACCAATGAAAGTCAGAGATGCCATTTCATCTATTCAGCAGTACATTTGGTCAGAGTTGTCATTTGATTTATTGATCAGCAGTGTATTGGTCAAGCCTGTTTTTTATAACTTGTGCTCAAGCTCATTTGAACATTTCTACTTCTATCTGAAATCCGAAGATTTTAGTCCAATGGAGACTTTTAATATTCATGCTGCGCAGAACGTAATCTTTTAAAACCTCTGTTTAGTGTTGTGCATCATTGGTTCATTGCTATACCAATTAATAAGTCCTTTGGCTATTCACAGATCCTAGTTGGTTTAGTGAGTTCTTATAGATATGACAAAGAATTGGTGGATTCTACTGTTGCAAGTTCAGAGGCAGCTATTCTACATGGAGCAATTAAAATGAGACAATTAGATTGTAACGATCTTGTATGGATATTCAGCACTAGGAACTTTTTCCAGCTGAGAGAAACTTTCCAATGTTACAAGCAAAGATATGGAAATTCTATAGATCAGGTTCATCTCCTTAATTATTTCCTTCATTACGCTCGCAAATGTTCTCCTTTGTCTTCTGGACTTACATATTTTCTATGGACAAATTTCTTGTCAGGACATTAAGAACTGTGGCAAAGGCAGTCTGGAATCAATTATGCGAATGGCTACTTGGTGCATAGACTTCCCAGAAAAACACTTTGCTGAGGTAAAATTGAGCACTATAGAACACCTCATTAAATTTTTTTTGCTGCAATTAGCTATTAGCGGCTATTCATTCATGTCTGCTGATGTTGCTAAAAAGATTGATCTGCAGTTTGCGAGTTGACCAACTATTCTTCTTTCTCTTCTGCTTGTCCTCATATCAGGTGATCTGATATGAATATTCTGTTATTTCAAGAACATTGGTTTTGCATAATTTCTATTTAGTTTTATAGTTGTAAATCCCTCATTATCATTTCTATTTCGAACCTAAATCACAGATGTCTAGAAGGCTCTAACAAAGGTGTAAGCGTTTCTGTCTTTATTGTGGCCATTTATTCCATCTGGATAAACTTGATTTCCTTGTCACCCCATCACCTGTAGATGGCATTTCAGAACATTTAAGCAAAGGGCAAAGCAACATCATCTGTAATTTCTGAATGCAAAGCAGTTTCTGCATGATTTATCTAATTACAGGGAGTAAAGAAATAATAAATGCCCCAAGTATCATACCCTCAAGAGTGGCTGCATTATTTTATTATATTCCAAGCGTTTCTTGTTGTTTGCTTTAGATTTCAGGCTTCTGAGAAGAAAAATGATCTATAAAAATTCAGAATGGTCTTTTTCATCGTACATTCCATTCTGTCAATTTGATACCTTAGGTTAACTTCATATATCCTTATGCTTTTGCTGATACTAAGTACCTAACAAGGATAGTTGTTCTGCGGAAAGTTGAAACATTCCATGACTTTCTTCAGATGAAGGGCAAATTCATATTTGTCCTCCTGATATTTCTAAGTCAAAATCATTCTTACCTGTCATTTATTTTCATCTGATTAAAACCATTTCAGGTTATCAAAGATTCTATTGTTGGGCTCGGCACAGATGAGAATTCTCTAACTCGAGCAATAGTAACTCGAGCTGAGATTGATCTGATGAAAGTTAGAGGAGAATATTTCAACATGAACAAAACTAGTCTTGACAATGCTGTCATTGGTGATACATCTGGGGACTACAAAAACTTCTTGATGACTTTGCTTGGGTCAAAAATCTGATTCTTTGTATGCATAGACCTTGTGCTTCTTTCTGTGTGTCTCGTCATATGGCTTATGTGTAAATGATGATATGTCCCATTGTTCATTGCTTTCGAAGAACAAAGACTGCACATATTTCTGTTTCTGTATCACTTGTTAAACTAGTGCAGAACAATTTAATGGAGAATAACTATGGCGTTGAAGGATACTTTATATTTGCTACAAAGGTTTGGATCTCTTATTTTCTATTGTTCTTTTGCCTTTTTTTCCTTTTAATTTTGGAAGTTGTCCAGTATATGCTTTGCCCCCCTTGACGTAAATTTTCTTGGCCCATAAATAGTGTTTGCTTGTTTCATTTTTTTAAAAAATAAAAAAAGCGCAATAGCTTTTGCTAAGGACAGAGTTATACCATCCTTGCATACCATTAACGACTGTACAACAGCTTCTAGCTAACGTAGGAACACATGGCACGAATAGGGGTAAAAATAATTTGAACCACATGCTTGTTGTCTTCAAGTTTTGACGAGGAAATTTCATAACGTCAGCTGAAATAGTAATATCGAATTGAAAAACAGGATTCCCGCATATATAATAAGTGTCACAAAAAGGTCATAAGAAAATTCTGATATTACTAAGTTTGTACCTAATATTGTTTTCATTTACCTTTTTAAGATATGTTTGCGGAATGTTTCAAGATATTTACTCCCTTCGCTTTATAATAAGTTTTCTTCGCTTTATAATAAGTTTTATTGTAAAAGTCTTTACAAGTTTTAAAATAATAAGAAATTACTAACTTTATTGATAAATAAGGAAAAGAAAATTTAATTATATTTAATGACACTTATTTTATAATAAAATAAAATTTTTATAACAACATTTATTAAGAAATAGAAAGTATTTTATTGTAGTGATATATGTATGTGTGACACACTGTAAAAAATGTTATTATATTAGTTATAAAAATAATTATTCTAGTCACCTTTAATACAGATATCGCTAACTCACATGAAAATTCTAGAATAAACAGCATTATTTTGGCATACGACATAAATGTTGCACAAAACATCGTATTAAATTGAAGTAATATAACATTTACAAAAAATATCGTTTTAGTTTATCCTTCTATTTTAAATGCATTGACGAATAATATTGGTGTAAAAATATCACAATAACTTTTTTCTTTTCTTTTTTTACTGAAGATTGTAGAATGTTAGTCCAAGAAACGTAAAACTTAAATTCATAGCAATGCTTAATATAAATATCCATAACTCATATCAAAATGTCGAAATGAACGATAGTATCTCAGCAAATATCGAACGTAGCCTGTAAATGGGTAGATTTTGGTTGGACGCACCAGTCCTTTGACCCGGATCCGTAAGTCTTTATTTGTCCAGATTCAGTCCGTTTACCCACGGATTCGAGACATAATAATTCTATTTGGACCCTATGGATTCCGGATTAGATCTACGTAGATTTGGTACATCATTTTTTTCTTTTTTTTCCTTTTTTATATCTCTCTTTATACCAATTGAAATTTTAAGAAAAAGAGGATGCAAGAGCTCAGAAGGAAGAAATTGGGGATGGGAAAAAAAAAAGAACAACATTTCTCTCCTTTTAAAAATTTACATATATATTAAATATATTAATATAATTTGTAAATGGGGTAATTTGGTCCGGGCATAAGATATCGGACCCAGTCCCATTTATCAATATATTAAATGGACCAGGGTCGCGTTTGGGTCCGAGTAGAAAAATATATATATCCCGGACCCACGTCATTTGTACCAGTCTAGATTGTAGTGTGAATACCAGACCCATTAACGGCCGTAATTGAAAGCGTTAGTGCAAAACGTCATTGTACACTAGCAAATTTTGAGTATGCAAATCATAGACAATAAAAATAGCAACAAAATATGAAATTTATACTCTCTGTGCTTCAAAATACTTATAAAATATTTATACTTTTATTGTCTCAAAACACTTGTGAATTTACTAAATCAGAAGTGCATATAATATTCTCTTTCCATTTCTACCCTTAATTATCTTAAACAATGCATTTGTTACTTTTAAGCATATTACATTTAAAAAATAGGATTACTTAGATCATTGTGCAGTATTCTGCATGAATGCCTTGAATATTTGTTCATGACCTTTGAATTTGAAGAAGATCGTGGAGGAGAAATTATTGCTTCATGATTTTTGCACACAATTTGAGTGCCTTTAGTGGTTTCTTATCCCAAGGGTGAAAACTTGACTTTGCGTCACTCGTGACTAATAACCCTTGATTTGTATTAGGTTAATTCAATTTCTTCAACTAGAGGGCCGGAAAATTTTTAATTAATTATTTAATAGATTTTAATTTAATTTGACTTTGAACTCAATTTATTGGGGCTAATTCCTTTGTGCAATATTTGAACTCTGCTTAACAAGTAAACTTGGACTTCATTTAAAGGGACTTTTTAATATAGTCTAATTTGAATGGCGCAAGAGACTCTATTACTTAAATTTAAATAATCAAGCATATGTTAGGAAATAATTAATAAAATATATAAATATCTATATTAGTCATTTTTTAGAATAGATTTAAACTTTTAAAATATTACACCCAATTGGTTTTGATTTCCTTTCTCTAATAGAGCTTGTGTTTTTTTAAATACTTGTATTGTGAACCAATATATAGAAGAGATTAATAAGTGATTTCAGTCTTGATTATTGAGATCTACATTCTCTCTTTATTTTTTTTATTCTTCAGTTTATATTATTGTTATACTTTTAAACATATTATGTGCCACCTTCGCTTTAATGTTGCATTTTTTGATACTTAAATTTGTACCAGGTTTCAGCACAATTCGCTAAAACACAATTCGCCAAGGCATGATTCAATGAAGCACAATATTCAGAAGTATGACTTTCTTTATTCGATCCTTCGAAATTTTTTGCGCTAAAAGAAATTTTTTGAATCCCTAGAGCTCCTTAAGGTAAAAAACTCTCTTTTTTTTTTCTTAGTTATCATGCCATATATTATTAAACTAAATTTTGTTATTTTGATATCATGGGAAAAACTATTTATCAAGTATTCATGTTGAAATTTATCTTTATATAATGTGTTCTGAAGATACCATTAAGAAGAATAATATAGAATCAAATTAAAATCTTACCAAAGTAATGATTTTCTTTCATATTCATCTTTATGAAGCCTTGAAGGCTTCAAACCTATCAGTAAAAGAACTACTTATTCTTGAGGAAATCTAAAAGAAAGGTACAACCGCAAAAAAATGGTTGTTTACTAAAAGCCATTTTGATTGGATATACTTATGTCTATAAGGTTTCAAACCTATTAGTATGCAAAGTCCTATTATGTTTAGAATTCTTTTTCAATAAAGATTATGTAGAGAATATATTCTCTTTTCTCATGTATGAAATACTCCTTTAGTGGCACTATAGAGAAAAGATTGTAAAATTATTGACCTCATGTCTTCTTGAGGCTAAATAAAAGAATAAGTCATTGATTAAATATTATAAAGCCTATTCCTTGAAGCGAATGTGATTAGAATTTATATTTAATTATATTAAAATTTTTGACAATTACTATTGTGATAGATATAATCCTTATTATCATATGGGTAACAATAATGACTCATTATATTTTTGAAGTTAGATTCTTACTAGAAGTGAGAAAATATAGAGAAGGAAAAGAGAAAAATATAATATCAATACTTTATTGATATAATATTAAAGAACATTTGTTAGATATTTGTCGTGTGCCAAATATATTTTAAATATTTATTAAGTATCGATTGGAAAGTATTGAAGTAAATTTTACATTGAATAGCTATCATGTTATAGATAATGATACTGATGTTGATACGACACATGTGAATTTAGCTAATTTATTTGAATATCTATAAGGAATAACTTAGCATTTTGATTCTTAATGGGATATGTCAATTTATATATGTATTTAAATTCTAGCTCCATGTTTGTTGGCCCTAAGGGTTGGCTAACTTGAGTAATTGATATATGATATGATTTTTGGATTGAAGAAGCAAAGTGACCTCATTGTCTTGGAGTTAAAGTGAAAAGGACATCTCAAATGAGTTTAAAAGCTTGATGATTGAAGAGGATGTCAAGTCATTGAAGGCTTTGAAGATCTAATAGTGTAGGATATTACTTGTTTATATGTATATCTCTGTAAACCTTACACCTTTTACTTTTGGAATCTATGCATTACATGTTGAAGCACAGACCATTTATATCTAGCCTAAACTTTGTTGATTAGTTTAAAAGTGTTTCACAATTCTTTAGAAAAAATAAAGTGTTTGATAACAACTTGTAGCAAAAATTTTTAAAATGATCTATCTTGTGATTCAAATTGATTTGAAATTTGTTGTAATTGATTTCCAAATGATTTTATAAAGTTCGGAAAAGTTTGGACTCCAAGTTGGAAGTAAGAATGCACCTATTGCTACTGAATTTTTAGAAAATTTTGAATTATCAATTCAGACTCAGAGGTCCAAATTCAGTTAACCTAATTGACTTGTACAACATAGTGAACATAGAAGTTCGAATGACAAATTCGGATGCAGTAAGTCCAATTTGGTCGACTAAATGACACTGTTACTAGTTAGTTTTTGAACGTTGTATTTGAAATTTGAGTCATATAAAAGGCTTAAATTTCAGATTTTTGATGACTTTTTGAACTTTAATGAGCATTATATGCTACACTCTTGAGATCTTCAAAATTTAAAGAAAAGCTTTTATTGTTTATGTGCTTCATGTGATCATTCTAAGATTCCAAAGTAAAAGTGAAATGGTGCTAGAATTGTTTATCATCTACCAACTTGTTGGGTAAGATCTTTCTATCTCTCTTCTCTTATTTGTTTATTCAAGTTTGTCTTGAGGACATAAAACCCTTTGGTGAGGGTGAACCTTGTTTGTTGGATTGAAAAAGAGGTTATTGGTGTAAAACCCTTGGTGGGTGAACTTCTTATGTATTTGTGTGATTTGAAAATCTAGTGGATTGGTTGAGATCCTTGAGTGTAGACACTAGGTAATGGATGTAGATATTGAAGGGATCAAACCACTATAAATTATTGTGTCTCATTTTCTTTATCTATTGATTGCATTTAATTGTGCCAACTTCATTTTTCATTTGTGGTTGTTGATATTTATTGCAGTCATATTTAATTGCTCTCCTCCCTTTAACCATTTTCTTACAAACACATTAAATACTTGGAGGTTGTGAATTTCAAAAAGAGATTTCATTAAAGAAAAGATTTTAAAAATTAGACTAAAATCTAATTCACTCCCCTCTTAAATTTTTTAATTAGTATTACAACAGGGATTCTTTTGTGGTTTAACAACCTAGAAGCTAAGATCTTATGGCTAATATTTCAAACCTCCCTTATTTGGAAGGATCTTTTACAAACTGGCCTCCAATTTTTGATGGAACAAATTACACATTTTGGAAATCTAGAATTAATATTTATATTTGTTCCACTAATTTTGATTTGTAGAATATTATTGAGAAAGGTCCATATGTTCCTATGAAGTTGAGAGCCAATGGAATCACAAGAGAATCAAAGACTACTGAAGATTTGATGAAAACGATTCAAAAAGGATGTCCTTGAATTATCAAGCTATGAATATCCTTATTGGTGCATTGGATGTCAATGAATACAATTGGGTGCGTGGATGTGTCATCGCTCATGATATGCACAAGCTTTTTCAAGTAACTCATGAAGGAACAAATCAAGTGAAGGAATCTATACTTGCAATGCTTGCTAGAGATCATGAATTGTTTACTATGAAGCAAGGGGAGAATATTAGTGATATGTTCACAAGATTCACAAATATCTCAAATGGATTGAAGTCCTATGGGAAAACTATTCCCTTGGAGAGCAAAATAGGAAGATCTCGGATGCATTACCCAAATCATGGCAACCAAAGACACTAGCTATTGAGGAATCAAAGGACTTGAAGAATCTTCCTCTTGAAGATATCATAGGATCACTCCCTACTCATGAAATGAAGATCTAAAGATTGAATGATCTAGAAGGTGAAGAAAAGGTAATTGAGAAAATGAGTTGGTCTTGAAGCAAATGATAATTCTAATGAACAAGAGGATTCCTCTAGTGATGAAGAAGAGGATGTTGAAGATGGTGAAATGGCAATGGTGGTGAAGAAATTTAAAAAATTTCACAAAAAAGGGGATTTCTCAAGAAGGGTAAGAGACCTTTCAAGAAAGGTGGTCAATCCACATCCCTATTTAGACCACAATGCTACGAATGTAAAAGTACCAAGCACCTTATATCTGATTGTCCTAAAGCCTTGAAAAAAGACAGGGAAGCCAAGCAAAAGAGGAAGAAGTCATTGAAGAAAGGAAAAGGACTTGTTGGCACTTGGGATCAACATGCCAATGAAGAGAGTCAAGAAGAGAAGGAAGAAAAAGCAACTGTGTACTTTATGGCTATGAGAGATGATGATTATGTTGATGATCCTAGTGATCTATTTGTTGACATGTATGGAGAATTAAAAAAAATTCAAAAGGAAATAATGAAATGAAATTCAAATTAAACGACAATTCACAATTATTTTTGTGAAAAAAAAGCTTCTTGATTCTATTGAATGCTTAAATATTGAAAAAGTAGTTAATGTGTCTTTGTAAAATGTGTCCCTTGAAAACAAAATTCTTTGTGAAAAGATTTTTTTCTTGAAAAAATGCTTGTTGATTTGAAATTTTGAAAAAAAAAAAGGTTGATGATCTTACTTTATATGCTGAAAAGTTTACAAAAGGAAGATACAATATTGACAAACTTCTTAGATCTCAAAGATCTCCTCTTTCAAAAATGGCCTTGGTTACAATTATGTGAATAATGTGCCTAAATATAAAAACTTTGTTAAAACCACTTCTACTTCAATGCCTCACACTTGTTGTACTTATTGTGGAAAACATGGGTACAAAGCCACTAGATGCTTCGTTAAAAGAAAAGTAGAAAATGGCGTTAAAACTATTTAGAGATTCAAATGAATCATCACTAATCCAGTTGGACCCAAGAAAGTATGGATACCAAAAGTCACTTCCCCTCATTTAGTGTAGGTACATTTCTCTCCAAGAACAAGTACCACTAAGTAGTTTTTTGATAGTGGTTGCTCAAGGCACATCATGGGAAATGTCTCACTTATAAGTGAGCTCCAAGCTACAAATGAGGACTTTGTTACCTTTGGAGAAAAGAAGAAAGGAAGAATTCTTGGTGTAGGTAATATTGGTAAATGTTCTTCCCCTCTCGTCAGACTAGTATTACTTATTGGTGACTTAAAATATAACTTGCTTAGTATTAGTTAATTGTGTGACAATGATATTAAAGTTGAATTTAAATGTAATACTTGTACTATTCTTGATAGTGTTAGTGACAAAACTATCTTTGTTGTAAATCGAGTTGGAAATGCGTATGTGCTTTTTCTTGATGAACTTACTTCTAATGTTGTTAAATGTCTTGCGTTTATGATTAATGACGGTTTTTTTTCTGGCATAGAAGACTAAGGATCCCTTTATGTGGTTATGCAATGCTTTGGTTGTTGTAGGTCATTGGGTTGATGTACCCCAAAGAGAGTTGATATGAGGAAAAATCTAGCAACTTTCCTACATATTGTATCTAGGAACAACAAGCATAATGATGAAGTAGAACATCTCCAACATTCTAACGAGACTATTTCTTGCCATGTCAATAAAATGTTGGATTACTTATATGCATTGACATCTTACTATATAAAGCAAGATAATCAATAACGACAAAAACTTTTCTTGGTTCACGGTGAGAATACCCCCCTCCCCCCAAAAAAAAATTTCGTTCATTGCTTAATTCCCTCTCGCTTATCTTTTTCAGTTTCTTAATTGAGGAATGCCTTGCATCACTGAAAAAAATGCTGACATCAATCTAGATGTTGTAGGACTACACTGGGGCCATAGATGTAACACATGTTTCCACCTATGATTCGAGATCCCTTGAGACTAATAGGAATAAGAAGTCTAATATTACAAAAAACATCACAGCAGCAGCATGTGACCACAACTAGAGTTGTAAACGGGTCTGGACCGAACCTAATTACTTGACGAGTCCATAAAGTGTAGACCCATATCCGACCCTATAGAGTATCAGGTTGAGTTCGGGTATACCCGATTACAATATGAATTAAAAAATAAGTTACACCATAACTTATTAAACTCATCATCATAAATAAAATTTTAATGTAAATATGTTATCTCTTTTAGAAATTATAACTATAATATTTATAGCTTCCAAGATTAACTATTACACAAAAATTTAAGTAGAATAGAAGAGACTAAAATATTTACTATTTTACCAAAATAACAACCTTAGTCAATATGCTAACTTATGAGTCACTTCTTAATTTCATACACAAAAGAAGATCAACTTTCAAAGAAAAGTCATGAGGAACAATTATTAATCTCAAAAATATATATAACTTTAGTGTGTGTGTGTATGTATGTGTGATATATATATATATATATATATATACATACATACATATATTTGACATATAACTTATATATTACAGATCAATTTATTTTTGTAACTTTAAACATAGAATTGTTCTCATCAAGAAGAGACATTAGGCAAGAATTAGTATTGCAGAAAGAGTTTCAATACATATTAGTATAATAAATAAATTATACAAAATATTTACAATATATATTAATCGGGTCCTGGATATGTCAGGTCTGAAACATGATATACCAGACCCATACCTATTAGACAAGGCCTTATCGAGTCTGGGTCTACGTCATTGTAAACGGGCATACCTCTTTGTCCATACCTGACCTTATCAGGTCAGAACCAAGTAAGGTCGTGGTCCCTACCCAGCTCGTTCATAGGCTTAACCACAACATGAAGTTCATGTACATTTATGTTGGTGGAGAAGGGATGCCCCTGATTTGAGAGTCCTTTTCGATGCAATAATCAAAGAAGTTGTAGAATTCCTGAGTCCCCCTGAAGGTACCAAAACTTTTTATTAATGTGCAAACATGTTTATTCTAAAGCAAACTTCTATAATACTTGGAAACTGTATAAAAATTAGCTAAAGGTTTAATTAACTTGATAAGGAGATACTATCTTGTTGATACCGGGTTTGTTAATCAACTTCGTTTTCTTGCACCATTTAAGGGCGAGAGATAACATAAGAGTGACTTATCGATGTTCGACATTTTCATTGTGCAGTATAGAGTGAATATGCGGAGTATTTAACAAGCGATATCCAATGTTCAGTGAGAAAATGCCCCTTATAGCATGGGGAGGCAAATTTCAATTATCATCGCATATTGTGTGATTCATAACTTTATTCATATGAATGAAGTAAATAACTCATTTTTCGATGAGTTTGAGAATGATGGTGGAGAGGCACACCAGGAAGAGCCGCTCAGGGCATTGTGGAATTGTACTCCGAGAGTGATCAAACTTCAGAGATTCGATCGCTTCATCCCTGTGGGAAAACTATGCAGCTTGGGGTTTCAATCAGGCATTTGAGAAACCAGATTTGTGCTGTCGAGGATGGTTGCCTGTAGTACTGTGCTTATGTACTTGTTCCTTGCTTTTCATGTTTGGGAATCAAAGAAGACTTTCTGAAATGTGTTTTTAATGTAAAGTGTCTTGTAATGGAACCGTGTGGAAAGTATCTTTTAGGCACATAATGCTATTGTGGAAGTAGTGGGACTTCACAATACCCGTCCCCC
Source organism: Rauvolfia tetraphylla (assembly GCA_030512225.1). Taxonomy (NCBI): domain Eukaryota; kingdom Viridiplantae; phylum Streptophyta; class Magnoliopsida; order Gentianales; family Apocynaceae; genus Rauvolfia; species Rauvolfia tetraphylla. The sequence goes on along the minus strand of JAJQKT010000063.1, from coordinate 1,671,410 downwards.
GAGAAGTCAACCACTGCTAGCTTATTAAAAAAAATCTGTGGTGCATGCGGGTAGGGGTGCTCCACCCGGGACGGGTAAACTAAGAATGGGGGTAAATTGTATGCATCTCAAACCCATAAAGTAGCTTGACCCACGCACGTCTGAATTTTGTGACTTATGCCCATCTGCACTGGAGGGGTTCGGCCAGATGAACCTGAAACATGGATACCCAAGGAAGTCTCGCAATTGGGTTTGCCAGGATGCTAACGAATCAACACACGCACAAGTTGGTGCCAATTATTTGAGACCCTACCCAATCCCTGCCTTAGCTAATTTGAAATTTGCCCTCTCAGTTGCCACCACTCACTATCACCACTCACTGCTGCACCAATCTCTTCATTCTCACTTCTACCTCAGATCTAGAATGGCAGCGATGATCAAATCCAACACCAGATAAAAGGTAAAGATGAGAAAGTGAAAAGATGATGTTGGGGGTAGGTTGAGCAGCCATGGTGGCTCTGCCATTGTAGGAAAGTCAAAAAAAGGAAGAAGGGAAAAGGGAATCGGAGGGTGTGACTAATGGGTGCAAATCTCCATAAGAGGCACATATAGCATTTTTTGGTGAACTGTTCACCTAAGAATTTCCCCCTATGAAAAAGGAACTACATCACTGATATAGGACACACAAGCCAACTAATTTTTATTGAACATCTTTGGCAGATAATTAAACGATAATTCAAGCTCAAATGGTCAAGTTTCATTAAACTCACACTTTCTGATGTTATGGGTTTTTCTAACTTATGCTTGTACGATAGTTAATTTAGATTAAGTAGACTACATATCGTAGTTCAAATCTATCATAAATCATATATAATCTGTTATCCTCTTTGAAATAATAAAACTCCAAGGAAATAAAAAATTTAAACTACCACTTATAATAACTTAATCAACATTAACATGTATCCTTGGATACAAATTAGAAAAATCCATTTTCCACATATGGATAAGACCATTAATCTTGGAGAGGTTTAGGGAGGTGGTGGCTGCACCAACAAAGGCTGCAAGGGTATTAATATCTTTTGCAAGAGTAATTTTATTTTGGTACACTAGTAATGTATTGTCATTTCAATATTTACTTAATTACTAATAATATACATGTGAATGAAATAGTCAACTCAATAAATGGTATAATTTTATTTTGATAATTTTATCCACATATGTATTCTTTATTTGTAGTTGAGAGCAGCTATTATGATGCTAATATGTTATTAACTTATCAAGATAAAACTGGCAATGCAACATCCCGTAACATTCTGTTTTTTCTATAGTGATTAGTGTAACATCATTTTTTACCAAAAAAATGGAATATAACAAAATTGAAATTTGCAAATTTAATTTAGGATGTTGGTGTAAACAGGAAAAGGAGTAGTATTATCCTCGAACATAAAATGTAAAAGTTGTATTAAATAGGGAAAGTGTATAGAAGGAAGTTTGATATTTATTTTTAGTAAATCCACTAACTGCAAAAATGCTTACAAGCAAAAGAAACATCCAAACATGGCTCGCCCAAATGAAAGGCAACCAAAAGTAGAGGTAACCACATGAATTCAGGAACATTTTCAGTTAAAAAATATTCTCAATCTCAATCTTTTCATCTTTTTCGACTAAACCAAGCAAGAGATCCTTATAGTTTCCATTAGCCACTTCATCAATCCTTTTGGTAAGAGAAACTCCAAATTTTCTATGGTATTCTTCTTTGATAAACTTTATATCCACATCTGCTCGAGTGAGAACAACTCTTGTCACAGAATCCTTGGCAGCCTCATCTGCATCAGCATTTAGTGATGCATCCAATACCTGAAGCTGATTAAATTATATCAATTTCAGAGAAATCAACTGCAAGGAAGAAAAAACAAAAGAAAAATGATGTAGGAGGCATCGAGAAAAATAAATAAATGAATAAAAAGATTGGTTAGTTGACATCATGTTACCTTGGAAAAGTAGGTTTCTGGAACACACAAGCACTGAACTGTCTGTTTCAAAATCAAGTCAATCCCAAGATCCTGACAAATGGTGGGGGGGGGGAGGTGTGAAGAATAAACAAAACGGAAAGTGAGATAAAATGAGAGATAATGAGAGAATGAAGTGCATTATTTAGTTCACTAGAAGTTTGAGGCCCTTACTGAGCTAATAAATAAATTTTGTAAGTTAACTAAATCAAAGGCCTGAACGTGTCAAACTTAAATAAGATTTAAGAATGAATTGGGTGTATGTTTAGCCCCTCCTTGACAAAACATTTCAGTTTAGTCCCGTAAAAGTTTCTGAGTTTAACAGTCGCTAATTAATATGAAATAGCTAAGGACAACTCCAAAATAATTTAGAGTTTTTAGATTTTTTTCCTTTTTGCTTAAAGCACCGCGTATCCTTACTTGATAAGAGTAATCTTGATTTGACTCAAATTACGTTCGCAAGTTTCACTCTTATTTGGGAAGACCTGATCAAGATTTCTTTTGAAACAATTATTGTTTTTAGATTACCTCATCCAAGTACTTGCCATTGACTTCCTTATAGCACTTATACATTTCCTTGAGATGCGACTTGCTCCTTGTTACAAGTATCATGATAAGCTCTTCATCATCCTTAAGAAGATCCTTCTTTCCAGCACCTCTAATGGCATCAACAAAGATCTTCGCTTCGGATTTTGCTGTTTCTTCGTGAACATTGGGACCTTCATACCGATAGGCACTAACAAGAGCAACTAAAAGCTGTTCCACGAACACAAGCTTCACTTCAATTGCATCTCAAAATGTAAATTTTGCTGAAAGCCTAAGAGGAATTGTGACAATATACCTTACGCTCAATGCCCTGGATACGGGAGGTGATGTCTTCTTCGACTGAGTGCTCGAAGATGGAATGATATGCCCTTCTTGCTCCGACTAGTTCCTCGGATGATCTCGTGCAAGCAACCTCTATAGCGACATTAATTTGCTGTGGTTCGTTAAACAACGCCTCCTTAAACAAACGAGCATCTCGTTCCCAAGGATGCATTATCCGGAGAACCACAGAGTCCTTAAAAATAAGCCAAAACAACATTGGAGTACGAGGACAACATTTTGCTGATATATTTGTGGCATGATTATGCAAAACATGAACAAAAATATCAAAAGATCAAAACACCATAAACAGTCCATAATCCAAGGTAGGTTAATTAATAAAGACATTACCTTGAAACGGATGAAATCTTGTCGAAGTTTTAGGACATGTTGCTGATCACATCTCTCAAATTGGCGTTCATCTTCTTTGAAGAATTCTTGGCTTGCTTTCCTATAGGATTGTATTTGTTGTGGATTCCATTTTGTCAAAACTGATATCAATGTTTTCTCATCCACTCCCAGGCCTGAGGATTTTGAATATCATATTAGCACTCTTTAACAATATCTATTACGCGTTTGAGCAGTTTAAACCGTGACAAGTCCAATTGTTTGATTGGAAGAGAATCGAATGAAGCGCTGCAATCTATTTTTTTTTTTAAATTATTGACGAATCTAATTAAGCGCCGCAAATGCGATTACAGATAAATGTTTTATATTCTTGTTGTTTTTGAAGGTTTGAGAAGCAAAGTCTTAAAATGGCTTTCTGCACGATTCATCTAGAATCAGAAGTAGAAGGAGGAAATTACAAAACACCAACTCAAAGCTACTTTCGCTGACAAAATGGGTTACGAAATAACATATTCTAAAGAAAACGAAAGAAACTCATAAACTGTTTCATCAATATTGCAATAGATACATATATATATATATATATATATGAAAAAAGCAGAATCAAGAACTTGGGTCATAAGACCTGAAGTTTAGAAGGATGTATCTGCAAAAGAGAATGAAAAAAATAAAAGGAAAAAGAACCTGTGAAAGCCTTGGTAAGAGCTGAGATCTCCATAGGGTATCCCATTTGGCTGCTTTAGTTTGTGTTTGTTGAGTCCTCAATGAATGAGCTTTTATACCCAAGCATTAGGACGACTAAGTGCACTATGTTTTATAGTAGAAAAAAGGTCCCAAACTATAAATCTCAGAAGTGTGAAAACAAGTAATAACAGTTTTTGGCACTTCCGAACTAAATAATGAAACCGTCAGCATATTAATTATATGTCTTTTTCTTGAAGTTATATTAATTGTGTGTGTTTAAAGGGTTATTTATACCTCTGTGTATTTTCAAGTTTTATCTAAAAGTTTCATATAACCCATTTTAGAATGATGTTCTTTCGCTTCGTTTTCTTTGTTCACGAGGACGTTAACTAAAATATATACACATTAAGATGACTGTATTAGAATTGTGAAAGAAAAGAAGAAAGGAAAAAATGTAGGATATACTCAACATAGTAAATCAACTTTAAAATGTTATTAATAATGTAAAAAAGTGCATGTTAGAATTAATCCCAAGATTAATAGTACATCTAACAAAACACAAGCAAATAAAAACACAAAGATTTACGTGGTATAGTTAGGTTTGCATCCACTGGCAAGGTCGGCAGCACTACATGAGAAAGGGACTTAGTGTCAACAAAAAAATAAAAAAAGAAGAAATCCAAGGACGACTTATTTGTTTCACTTAATAAATGATCTTGGACAAAAAAGTCGCCAATAGATCACTAAATGAATGGATATTAGTAATGATAATGAAAGTTATTACAAGCTTTTGGCTATGTTCAGTAATTGAAAAATAAGTATTTTTAAAAAGTTGTACTTAAAATTAAAATAAAATTTTTTAAATAATTTTAATAAGCAAAATTATTTTAAAAAATATCTAGGGTAGCTTCTCAAAAGTAATTTTTTTTAGCTTATTTAAACTAAAATCATAAGTGAATAAGCAATTGAGAACAATTCAAAAACAACTTTTAGCTTAAAAAAACTATAAGCAGTTTATTTTAAGTAATTGAGAACAGACCATTTGTCATAAAAACCTTTCCGTCAACTTGATTTTGAAATACAGAGGTTATAAATGTAACAACATTGAAAATATTGTCATTAAATACCTTATATATAGTGGTAACTTTAATTTTCATCATTAACAACCTTTATGACAAAATATTTTTTGTCACTATTTTATGAAGCTTTTTGGGTACATATTAGTGGCAATTTATTATTATAAATGAATACATCATTATATTTATTGCATCTAAAAGAACTAATTTCGTCGCTCATACTAGGATCAGATCTATGACATTGGTCTTGTGGGGGTGAAGAAGAAAATATTTATATCAATTCTAAACTTACAATTATGACATAATAATATAAACTCTAAACTTACAATTATGATTCCATCCTTATTTGCAACAAAAGTTATAATTAAAAAGTAACAAACTACCAACAAACATTATTAATAAAACAAAGAGACATACTAGAATATGAAACATGAAAGATACTGTTAGCCCTAAGGGCAAATTATGTACTTTTGATTAATGACAAATATTGATGATGACTAAAATGTTTGATTATTGTGTGATAGGTTCTGTAAACTGAGAAGTATGAAGTCTCATTGATTTGAAGCAAAAGTTCAAGAACAACTTCAGTTAAGCAAGTATTTGAAGTTTGAAGAATATTGTTCTAAAAATGATCAAAAAGCATTGAAGACTTGAAGTGTAGAGTACATTTAACTTTTAGGTAAAATCTCTATGTAAACTCTACACTTGCATGCCTTGGTTATCATTGAATGCATAAAAGAGCATAAAAATAATCTTATGATCTTAAAAGGTTTTGAATGAATCTTTTTATAAGATATGTTAGTAAACTTCATATGTTCTTGTTTTTCAAGCTTATATATGGTTAAATAAGTTTTCTATACATATCAAATGTTTTTCAAACTCATTGAAGTTATATCTCAATGATTTTACAAAGTTTGAAAATGCTTCCAAAAAATTCGGTCGTCCGAATTTTGTAGCAAAAGTTTGCTACTATTCTTCCAGAGAAATTCGGAAGAAGATTCGGACGCAGCCAAAAAATTCGGTCGTCCGAATTTTTGGTCTTCAGCATGGTCACTGTTGTTCCAAAAAAAATTCGGACGAAGATTCGGACGCAGCAAAAAATTCGATGGTCCGAATTTTTGTTCTCAGCATGGTTACTATTCATCCAGAGAAATTCGGACGAAGATTCGGACGCAGCCAAGAAATTCGGTCGTCCGAATTTTCTGAAACTAACCGTTTCTAGCCGTTTTATGAACGTTTTAACAGATTTTCAAATTCTATAAAAGCTATAAACATGCAATTTTTTGTAACTCTTGAAATCTTGAAAACTCCAAGCATTCAAAAGCATTTAGCAAACATTTCTTAAGCTCTCTTATGTCTTGTGCATTCAATTGATCAATCCAAAGACATCAAAGTGTGAAGGTGCAAATTTGTGTAATATCTACCATCAAGTGGTAACTTCTACACACTCTTCTTTACTTATTCAATTGTGTTGATCTACTAGCTCTAGCAAGGTTATCTTGATAACATAAAACCCTTTAGATAAGGGTGATCCTTGAAGTTGTGATTCAAGGTTGTTTGAGATATAAAACCATAGGTTGGTGAGCCTTGTTTGTAAAAATTACTAGAAGAGGTTGTATGTGTAAAACCAAAGTGTGGTGAGCCTCTCTTGTAATTTGTAAACCTGAGCAATTAGTAGATTTGTTGAAATCCTTAAGTGTGAGCTTAAGGTAGTGGATGTAGATCTTGAGGATCGAACCACTATAAATTGTTTGAGTTCTTTGCTATTGCTTTCATTACTGTCTTGCTATCAATTATCTCTAATTAGCTCATACAACTTGTTCTTGGTATAAACGCATAAAAGCTTTAAGTTTGCAAAAATTAGCCAAATACCTAATTCACCCCCCCTCTTAGGTATTTCAATTGGTATCAAGAGCTAGAACTTCTGTGTGTGGTTTAACAACCTAGAAGACAAAGATCCTATGGCTAATATGTCAAACCTACCTTACCTAGAAGGATCTTCCACAAATAGACCACCTTTGTTTAATGGAACAAATTACACTTTCTGGAAATATAGAGTTAAAATTTATATTTGTTCTATTAATTTTGATTTGTGGAACATAATTGAGAAAGATCCTTATGTCCCAATGAAAATCAGTGCTGATGGAATAACCTCAGTACCCAAGTCCACTGATGAATTTGATGAGCATGATTCTAAGAAAATGACTTTAAATTATCAAGCCATGAATATATTAAGTTGTGCTTTAGATGTTACGAATACAATAGAGTTAGTGGATGTGATTCTGCTCATGACATGTGGAGATTACTTCAAATTACACATGAAGGAACTAATCAAGTTAAAGAATCTAAACTTGCCATGCTAGTTAGAGATTATGAACTGTTTACCATGAAACAAGGTGAAAATATTAGTGATATGTTTACAAGATTTACTAACATTTTCAATGGCTTAAAAGCTTATGGTAAAAGCTATACTATGGGAGAGCAAAACAGAAAGATTTTAGATGCTCTACCAAAATCCTGGAAGCCTAAAACACTTGCCATTGAGGAATCAAGGATTTGAAGACTCTTCCACTTGAAGAGCTCATTGGATCTCTACTGACTCATGAAATGAAGATGAAACGGCTAAATGACAAGGAGGATGAAGAAAAGGGAAGAAAAGGAGTAGTGCTTAATGCCTCAAACAACTTGAGTGAACAAGAACAATCTTCAAGTGAAGAAGAAGGAGGAAACAGTGGAGAAGAAGAAATTGCAATGGCAGTGAAGAAGTTCAAGAGATTCTACAAAAAGGAATTTCTCAAGAAAGGAAGAAAGTCAGTCAAGAAGAGTGGACAATCTTCATCATATAAACCTCAATGCTTTGAATGCAAGAGTATTGAGCATCTTATTGCTGACTGTCCCAGAGTGTTGGAAAGGGAAAGAGAAAGCAAAAACAGAAAGAAATCTGCCAAGAAAGGAAAAGGACTAGCTGGAACATGGGATCAACAGGAAAGTGAGGATGAAAGTGAAGGAAAGGCCAACATATGCTTCATGGCCATTGATGATGAGGTACAATATTCACCCTCTATTTCAAATGTATATGATGATGATATTGATTCCAGTGATCTTATTGTTGAGTTATATGAAGAATTAAAAAAGGCTTCAAAAAGAAATAAAGAAATGAAACTCAAAATAAATGATTTATCTAATGAGAATTCAAAATTATGTGTTGAAAATGGAAAACTTCTTAAAACCATTAGTTGCATTGCTATTGAAAAAGAAGTTTTGAATACAACTATACAAAACATATCTTTTAAAAACAAAAAGCTTTGCACTAGAATTATTTCTCTTGAATCAATGATAAAAGATCATGAGCTTCTAAAAAGGAAAGTTAATGATCTAACTTTATGCATTGAGAGATTTACAAATGGAAGGAAAAATTTGAATAAATTACTTGGCTATCAAAGACCTTCATTTGTAAAACATTGTCTTGGTTTTACTCATGATTATTCTGCTCCAAAACAGAGAAAATCTTTTGTTAAAGAATCTTATCATTCTAGATCACATATTTGCTGCACTTATTGTGGTAAACATGGACACAAGGTTTCTAGATGTTTTGTCAAAAGAAAAGTAGAAAGTGGTGTTAAAACCATTTGGAAAGTCAAAGAAACTTTTACTAACCCCCTTGGACCCAAGAAAATATGGGTATCAAAAATCACCCTTTCAAATTTGATATAGGTACAATTTGCCTCAAGATCAAGTGCCACAAAATGGTTCCTTGACAGTGGATGCTCAAGGCACATGACTGGAAATGCATCACTTGTTAGTGAACTTCAAACTACAAGTGAAGGTTTTGTCACATTTGGAGATAAGAAGAAAGGGAAAATACTTGGAATAGGTAACATTGGTAAATGTTCTTTCCCTCTTATCAAGAAAGTATTACTTATTGAAGATTTAAAGTATAATTTACTGAGTATTAGTCAATTATGTGATAATGGATGCAAAGTAGAGTTTAAATGTGATACTTGTACTATTCTTGACAATGCAAGTAACAAAACTATCTTTGTTGCTAAAAGAGTTGGTAATGTATATGTGTTGTATCTTGATGAGCTTATTACAAATGATATTAAATGTCTTGCCATTCATGACAATGATGGATTTTTATGGCATAGAAGATTAGGACATGTAAGCATGGATTTATTAAACAAACTTTCTACACAAGAGCTGGTGAGAGGATTACCTAAATTGCATTTTGATAAAACTCGCCTCTGTGATGCTTGTCAATATGGAAAACAATCAAAAACATCTTTTAAACCAAAGAAAATGGTTTCTACCTCAAAACCTCTTGAACTAATTCATATGGATTTATTTGGACCTATGAGGACTACTAGTCTTGGTGGTAAAAGTTATGCGTATATGATTGTTGATGATTTTTCAAGATTTACATGGGTAATCTTCTTAGCACAAAAAGATGAAACATTTTATGAATTTTCAAAACTCTTCAAAAAGGTTCAAACCTCTCTTGATTGCAAACTGATTTCTATTAGAAGTGATAATGGAAGAGAATTTTGTAACCAAGACTTTACAAAATTTTGTGATGAATATGGTATTACTCACAATTTTTCAGCTGCCAAAACACCTCAACAAAATGGTGTTGTTGAAAGGAAAAAACAGAACCTTACAAGAAATGGCTAGATCAATGCTTTGTGAAAACTCATTACCAAAGTATTTTTGAGTGAAAGCAGTTAATACTGACTTGTTATATCATGAAACGAGTTTTACTAAGACCTTTTATAAGAAAAAACACCTTTTGAACTCTTATTTGACAAAACTCCATCAATTGTCTATTTCAAAGTTTTTGATTGTAAATGCTTCATTTTAAACACTAGCAACTATCTTGGTAAGTTTGATAGAAAATCGAGATGAAGGAATTTTTCTTGGTTATTCATCAAATAAAAAAGGCATATAGAGTCTATAATAAAAAGAACATTGTGTGTTGAAGAAACTATTCATGTAACCTTTGATGAATCTAACATTTATCTTCAAAGAGGAAATGAAGATGACACGAGCACATCAATGGTTGAAAATCATACTCAACACCAAGCACCCACAATGGAAGATCATGCCAAAGAAGAAGAAATAATGGAGCAAGAACAAGATGGTCAATCAAGCAATAATCAAGAACTTCCAAAGGATATCACATATGCAAAAGGTCATCCTAAGGAGCAAATCATTGGTGATGTCTCCCAAGGGGTAAAAACAAGGCGGTACTTTATTGATAACTTCGCTCTTTTATCTCATATTGAACCAAAAAATATTGATGATGCATTGTGTGATAATTTCTGGATTATTGCTATGGAAGAAGAGCTAAATCAATTTGAAAGAAATAAAGTTTGGTCTCTTGTTCTTAGACCTCATGATCATTCTGTTATTGGTACAAAATGAGTTTTTAGAAATAAGTTAAATGAACTAGGAGAAGTAGTTAGAAATAAAGCTAGACTTGTTGCTCAAGGTTTCAACCAAGAAGAAGGCATTGACTATGATGAGACCTTTGCTCCAGTAGCCAGATTAGAATCTATAAGAATACTTTTGGCATTTGCTTGCTTTAAAGGCTTTAAACTTTTTCAAATGGATGTTAAAAGTGCTTTTCTAAATGGTTTTATTGAAGAAGAGGTTTATGTAGAACAACCTCCTGGTTTTATCCATGAAAAATTTCCAAATTATGTGTATAAGCTAACCAAAGCTCTATATGGACTAAAACAAGCTCCAAGATCTTGGTATGAAAGATTAAGTGGTTTTCTTCTCTCAAAAGGTTTTACTAAAGGAAAAGTAGACACAACTCTTTTTATTAAAACATCTTCTAAAAATGATATTTTGCTTGTACAAATCTATGTTGATGATATCATTTTTGGTTCTACTAATATTTCTCTTTGTGAAGAGTTTGCTAAAACTATGCAAAATGAATTTGAGATGAGCATGATGGGAGAACTAAGTTTCTTCCTTGGACTACAAATTAAGCAAACCAAGGATGGAGTCTTCATCAATCAAGAAAAATATACTAAGGAGCTATTGAAAAGGTTTGGAATGGATCAAGCAAAAGAAATAAGTACTCCTATGAGTTCATCAACTAAACTTGATAAAGATGAGAAAGATAAAAGTATTGATGAGAAATTATATAGAGGAATGATAGGAAGTTTACTCTATCTCACTGCTAGTAGACCAGATATTATGTTTGTTGTTTGCTTGTGTGCTAGATTCCAATCATATCCTAAAGAATCTCATCTAATTTCTGTCAAACGAATATTTCGTTATTTGATTGATACACATGACTATGGTATTTGGTTTCTAAAACTTCATCTTTTGAACTTATTGGATATTCTGATGTTGACTATGCTGGATGCAAAGTTGAGCGTAAAAGTACAAGTGGTCATTGTCAATTTCTTGGTAGTTATCTAGTGTCTTGGTTTAGTAAAAAGCAGGCTTATGTATCTTTATCCACAGCAGAAGCTGAATACATAGCTGCAGGAAGTTGTTGTGCACAATTATTATGGATGCAGCATACTTTACTTGATTATGGTCTTAAATTTAAGCGTGTGCCTATACTATGTGATAATACTAGTGCTATCAATTTGAGCATTAATCCCATTCAACACTCTAGGACCAAGCATATAGAGATAAAACATCATTTCATTCGTGATCATGTGATTAAGAAAGATATATGCTTAGGACATGTAAATACAAATGATCAAATTGCTGACATATTTACAAAGCCTTTGGCTGAGGAAAGGTTTAATCACCTAAGAAGACTCTTAGGAATTTCAAAATTCAATGACTAATGTGTGTATTAATGTTGTGATGAAAATAGAGATTTATTGATCAAAAATTCGGACGCAGGACAAAAAATTCGGTCGACCGAATTTTCTAAACCAAAGAGACAGAAACCTTCGACCGAAAATTCGGACGCAGACCTAAAATTCGGTCGTCCGAATTTTGCGGATGCATCCCTCTAAATAAAAATCGAACGGTTTCTTCCAAACATTACAACTTTCGAATTTTACATCCTTTCAAAACCTCTCATACCCATTCACGTCCGAATCAAAATCTCTTCAAATCCACACACTCTCATCCCGATTTTCCTTCATTTTTAAACTTCTGAGCCCTAATTTCATACAGAAAACAAATTTTTCTCAAGAGAAAACATCATGGTAAGAACAAAGAAGCCCAATGTTGAGAAAGGAAAAGAAAAGGCTAAGGAAGGAGATGAAGACCCAACCCTCAATCAACCAAGAAGGATTCGCATCCCTCAAACACAATCTGGAGTTGACAGGTTTATCTCTATCAAATCTACTCATGAATTTGATGAATGGAATAAGAATAGTAGAAAGATTATTCCTGGATATAAGGTGGATGCTGATAAACTATCTAGTATGGATATGGTTCTGTCCTGTTTCAATGAACATAAATCATCAGTAGGTAATATGCATATGGTATTAATGTTGGCCTTGCATGAACAGAAGAAATTGAACTTTGGATATATAGCCTTAAGACACATGATTACTGCTAGAAAAACAGTAACCAAGGCATTCCCTTTTGGAAGGCTGTTAACAAAGATCTTTAAGCATTTTAAGATTAAACTTCCAGGAAGAGGACAAGCCTTTAAAAGTGGAGAAATATACACTGATGAATCCCTTAAGAGAATGCAGCTTATCCTTGATGATGATGGAGTATGGAAAACAAAAAGAGGATCCTCTCCAAAAAGATTAGGAAGAAAAGAAAGGACAGAAAGTGTAGAAGAGGAAAAGGAGGAGGATGAAGATGAGGAAGATGAGGAAGAGACCCTTGCAAGAGAAATGAAGACAAAAAGAAAGCATGACACTTCAAGTGAGGGGGAGCAACCACCAACAAAAAGAAGAGTAGTTGAAGAAGAAACTGAAGTTGAGTCAAGTGGTGAAGGAATAACTAGAGGTGACACCATAATAGCCAAAGCATTCCAAGAAGCCTTGAACAATCAAGTCAAGGAAATGGAGAAGATGTATAAGTTCTTTGAATCATTTGCTCCAATGGTTCTAGGAAAATTAGATGGACTAGAGAGTAGAGTGAAACACATTGAGGAAATCCTAATGAGAAATACTCAAAGTGGTGAAGGACCCTCTAGGCCTCAAGATAGAAATGAGGAAGATGATGATAAAGAGGAAGATAAGAAGGACAAAGATGATGACAGTGATGATGGGGATGATCAAGGAGGAAATGATGAGACAATGGCAGAACAAGAAGAAGAAGAAGAACATGTACATGAAGAACCGCAAGAGGCAGGAAGTCATGTAGCTCAAGCTGAAATTGTCCCACCATCACACATTTCATTCAGCCAAGGAAGAGTGAAGCACTTGGCATCAAGAAAGGGATTAGCAGAGCCTCTTCATCAACATCACAAGACTAAGCATCTCTTCCATACTATTTACTGCTTTAAGTTATTTAAATTTTTAGTTATGCATCTAATGTTATAATCTTCTTCAGTATTTTTTTTGCATCTTATGTAATAGTGAAGCTCAATGATGAAATCTCAGTGATGAGAGCTTCCTTTATGTGTTAAATTGTTAATCTCATTTTCATTGACCCCATCTTTGACTGATGACAAAAGGGGGAGAAGAAATGAGGATGACAAAATATGACAAAATGCGTGAAAAACTGATGCATGGGATGAGATAATGAATTTTCTGTATATGAATTTTCTGTATGCATGAATAATGAATTTTCTGTATATGAATTTTCTGTATGCATGTTTTCTGAGTCTTATGTCTCAATCCTATAGATGTTTTCTATGTGTTTTCTGTAAATGAATAACTTGTTCTTGAATTGTTACTCTATGAAAACTCTATGAAAACATTTGAATGCATGAGCTATAACTTGTTGCCAAAAAGTATTCTATTGGTTGTTCAAATTGATCTAAATATGTTTTAATCTCTTCTATTATGTTTGAACAACCTTAGGCATTCATTATATTGAATTTATTACAGTTTGGACTTAAGATTTAAAAATTCGGATGCAAGATCAAAAAATTCGGATGCATGTTCTGAAATTCGGATGCATGCATATTTTGTTGCCAAAATGTGCTCTATTGTTGTTCAAATTGATTCAAACTTGTTTTAATCTCTTCCACTATGTTTAAACAACCTTAGGAAAGCTTATTTTCAAAAATTGAAGCTTTCATTTCACTTATTTTTCAATTCGGACTTGATATGTCAAAATTCAGATGCATAGCATCTCAAGTCCAAACTTGTTGAAAAATGAGCACAATCTAAGGGGGAGCATTGTTAAACTTTTACAACCTTAAAACCTCTCTTAGAACTTTTTCTAAATGCTTAAATGCTATATCTTCTATCCTAATTGTTGGAAGGAAGGAGGTTAATGGAGGTTGGTTGGGTCATAGGCTCATATTGAGCCTTTTGTATGTCAATGTGCTAAATTGGTTATTTTCTATCATTGACATTAATACTTCTATGTACTACATTGTTTTAATATATCACATTTTGCATCAAAGTTTGTCATCATCAAAAAGGGGGAGATTGTTAGCCCTAAGGGCAAATTATGTAGTTTTGATTAATGACAAATATTGATGAGGACTAAAATGTTTGATTATTGTGTGATAGGTTCTGTAAACTGAGAAGTATGAAGTCTCATTGCTTTGAAGCAAAAGTTCTAGAACAACTTCAGTTAAGCAAGTATTTGAAGTTTGAAGAATATTGTTCTAAAGATAATCAAAAAGCATTGAAGACTTGAAGTGTAGAGTACATTTAACTTTTAGGTAAAATCTCTATGTAAACTCTACACTTGCATGTCTTGGTTATCATTGAATGCATAAGAGAGTATAAAAATAATCTTATGATCTTAAAAGGCTTTGAATGAATCTTTTTATAAGATATGTTAGTAAACTTCATATGTTCTTGTTTTTCAAGCTTATATATGGTAAAATAAGTTTTCTATACATATCAAATGTTTTTCAAACTCATTGAAGTTATATCTCAAATGATTTTACAAAGTTTGAAAATGCTTCCAAAAAATTCGGTCGTCCGAATTTTGTAGCAAAAGTTTGCTACTATTCTTCCAGAGAAATTCGGAAGAAGATTCGGACGCAGCCAAAAAATTCGGTCGTCCGAATTTTTGGTCTTCAGCATGGTCACTGTTGTTCCAAAAAAAAATTCGGACGAAGATTCGGACGCAGCAAAAAATTCGGTCGTCCGAATTTTTGTTCTCAGCATGGTTACTATTCATCCGAGAGAAATTGGACGAAGATTCGGACGCAGCCAAGAAATTCGGTCGTCCGAATTTTCTGAAACTAGCCGTTTCTAGCCGTTTTATGAACGTTTTAACAGATTTTCAAATTCTATAAAAGCTATAAACATGCAAATTTTTGTAACTCTTGAAATCTTGAAAACTCCAAGCATTCAAAAGCATTTAGCAAACATTTCTTAAGCTCTCTTATGTCTTGTGCATTCAATTGATCAATCCAAAGACATCAAAGTGTGAAGGTGCAAATTTGTGTAATATCTACCATCAAGTGGTAACTTCTACACACTCTTCTTTACTTATTCAATTGTGTTGATCTACTAGCTCTAGCAAGGTTATCTTGATAACATAAAACCCTTTAGATAAGGGTGATCCTTGAAGTTGTGATTCAAGGTTGTTTGAGATATAAAACCATAGGTTGGTGAGCCTTGTTTGTAAAAATTACTAGAAGAGGTTGTATGTGTAAAACCAAAGTGTGGTGAGCCTCTCTTGTAATTTGTAAACCTGAGCAATTAGTAGATTTGTTGAAATCCTTAAGTGTGAGCTTAAGGTAGTGGATGTAGATCTTGAGGATCGAACCACTATAAATTGTTTGAGTTCTTTGCTATTGCTTTCATTACTGTCTTGCTATCAATTATCTCTAATTAGCTCATACAACTTGTTCTTGGTATAAACGCATAAAAGCTTTAAGTTTGCAAAAATTAGCCAAATACCTAATTCACCCCCCTCTTAGGTATTTCAGATACTTTGTATAATTTTTCAAAATAATATCCAAGAGTACAAAATAAAGGAAGCACATTATATTCTATTAAAATTATACATTATTATTGTTTTGTTCTCTTCTAAATCAAAATCATTTATCATTGAATCAGTATAAGTGACTAAGGCACTAGAAGAAAATCATCTAGTTCATTCTATTTATTTTTTCTCTTTTTAATTTTTCATTATGAACTAGCAGAACTAAATTTCCTTATGGAGAATGAAAATAAAGCAAAGTCAATTAGCCAAGATATTTAGTTCAAGTTTTCAATCAAAGACTAAGGCTAAGGAGGTCCAAAATAGAGTTAAAAAATAAAAATAAAGAAGACGTCAGAGCCCAGCGAATGTAACATCAATTGTTTTGCCTTCGTGCCATAGCTCTTTAGTTTCCCTCATAGTGGTTCCCTTGGGTAGTGTGTTGGGAGTTTTGAAAGCAAGAAACGAGTCCATTTACGAAGGGAAGATTTCCTCTTCTGTGCAAGTTTTGCTCATCAGGTGTTCACATGCTTTGCCTTGTTGCTTATGCTAGCATGTTTTTTTTCTTTAGGTTCTGTTTGGTTAAAGGATTTTAGTGAGAAAAAGGAAAACAAAATCCTTAGAAAAATGAAAACCTGCGTGTTATTTGGTTTACTAAGGAAAATACTATGGAAATGAAAAATGATTTCTAAAAAATCAATTTCCTTGTTTGGTTTATGAGATTTTACGATGGAAATAAAAAATAAGTAATACATTAAGAATTTTCAAATAAAAAATTCTCTTGAAAAAAATTAAAATTATCTTTAAAATTTTTGAAGAAATAACAATTTGAACGGTTAACAATTTAGTAACTTCTAACTAGCAGTCAACTTGCACATTCAAGAGTTGGAAGTAGGATTCTATTCGACAACAAATGAACCAAGTATTTAGTTTTATAATTTAGTTCGTATAATACTCAAATAGTGTTCAAATTCGTTTAATTAATATTTTGAATGTGAAATTTTGTTCAAGCTTGTTTGTTTATTTGTTTGCAAAGTTCAAAGTTCATTAGTGTTAAACTTAAATAGTGTTCAAGTTCGAGTTGTTAGAATGAAATAATAAAAATAAAAATTTTAATATATAAAATTTTAAAATTTGATATAATAAATAATATTATGAAATATATGAAAATAAATTTATATATGTGTTCTCAAACATTCGAATTTATTCAGGAACAAGTTTGTATATATTCGTTTAATAAATAATTATTTTTTTATTTGAATTCGACTCGAATACTAAATAAATGAATAATAATATAATACGAGCTGTGTTTTGTTCCCAAACGTTCCATTCAAAAAATAGTTTGTGGAAAGTCAACATTGATTTTCAAATTTTATTTTTACTTCGATAACCTTTTCCTTAGTGTTTTCTTTTTCCCTGCACTTTTGTATGGAAAAGTATTTTCAGCACTTTCTATTAAAATTTTACTTACTAATTTCCTTTATTTTATTTTTTTAGTGTTTTCCTTCACAACCAATCAAAAGAAAATGTTTTCCTTTCTACAGTAAAATCTTTGAACCAAATAGACCCTTACGGACTCAAACTTTTATCTAAGAGCTAATCATCCACTTTATTTTGTTCTTTTCTTTTTAATTTTTCGTTATGAACTTGAAGAACTATGATGGAGACCGAAAATAAATCAAAGGCCACTAGCCAAGGTATCTAGTTCAAGTGTTCAATCAAAAGGCTAAGGCTACGAGGTCCAAAATAGAGTTAAAAAATAAGAATAAAGAAGGCGTAAAAGCCTGGCTAATGTAAAATCAACTGTTTAGCCATGGGTGCCATGGCGACTTACCATAGCGCCATATAAGTTTCCCTCGGTGGTTACCATGGTAATGTGTGAGTTTTGAAAGCAAGAAACAAGTTCATTTATGAAGGGAAGATTTCCTCTCCTTTGCAAGTTTTGCTCATCAGTTCGTTCACATGCTATGCCTTATTGCTCATGCTAGCAATTTTTGTTTTCCTTTTATGGATTCGGACATTCATCTAAGAGCTAGGTAGTCTTCCTTTTGTATTCCTGTATGTTCAAAGACAAAAGACTATGCTCCTTTTACCCTTGTGAGAGAGTTATCACTACAAGAAAAGACGTTTTTAGTTACACTTGTAACTATTTTAATTTAGGTCTATTGCAACGATTTTTAATTAGCAACAAATTTGGCAAGTGTTGTCTAAGTGGCCGTCACGAAAAGTTTTGGCAACAATTATAAGTGATATAATAAAGTAATTTTAAATTATGTTTGAAAGTGTTACATTATACCTAATTTTACAACGATGGATGATATAGCTAATGGTAATTTTTTATATCAAAATATTTATTTAAATATTCTTTTGTTCCATTTCAAACTATTGCGAAAATAGCTTTTTATTACATATTTGTTGTGATGCTATAGGCTTATTTTTTACAATTGAAACTGTTGCCTTAGGACTCTCTTTATAATAGTGAATAATGTTGCTAATTCTACCATTAATATATTAAAATTCTATTTAGAATACTATCTCTCATCAATTGCAAGTGTAGTTAAATTAAATAGTTATTACAATTTATTTGCGACATTTTAGACTAGTTTTGTTTACCATTGAAGGTGTTGCGTTGGAGTCTTGTTGAAATAGTATTTAATATTTTTAATGTTACATTCAACATATTAAAATTATTTAAATTTGATGCGGCAACGGTGGAAACTATTGCCAAGTTAACATTTTCTTACATTTTATTGTGATGTATTTCCTCTCTATATGAAAGGCCTAGTGTGACAGCACCCACATTTGTAAGCAAAATTTACAAATTTTTTTCCTACCTATATAGAGCATTGAAATGTTTAAAATTCATCCATAAGAATGCTTAATCTATAACTAAATTATTCAACATTATACCATATAAGATAAGGAATCAACTTAAACATCATATAACCCCAAGTCATAAATTTACTCATTTTATGAAATTTCTTTCAAGACAAATTAACCAACAAATCACAAATCCATTAAAGTATACTTAAACACAAAAAGAAAATAGAGAATACAAAGAACTAATATTTAATGTTTTTAATAATAATTAGCATAATAAACTTGACAAGACGTATCCATTCGTAGGCTCCATTGGTGATATCATCTTCACATGCAATTAGTTTGCTAATCATTATCACTTGCAAGCTGCAATGAACGATAGTAATTAAAAAAATCATTCAATAAAATTATTTTGCAAATGAAAAAATATTTTGATAATTCTATTTTTGGTAAAAGTACCAAAAAGTTAGGCCAAGCAACTGATACTCCAATGACATCTCCAATAGTCTTGAAATGCTGATAAGATCTCACAAGTCTCTCATCTCACTTGATTGGGATATTAACATGAACTTCACTCCAACTTTCTCCCAACTCCTCTTCTCCAACATGATTAAAAGGATCTACACTTCGAACAACTTTTGCCACAACTTGTGAATGATTAACTATACTTTTAAGAACTATAGGCTGTCCAACCTTGAATAAAATAAAATGCGTAAGAGGTTTAGTTTCATAAGTCAAATATCACTAAACTTACGTACAAAATATAAAAGAAAATGCATCCTTTTATTTTAGAAAATTATTTTTTACCTTTATTATGTCTAGGAAGAAAAAATTACATTAATGGAAGTAGTCTCGTTCATAAGTGGTGAATCAAATGGGGTTGAATTATTCATAGAACTGTTTTGTTGCATCAACATTCCTTTTAGATGAGCTATTTCAGAAGAAAAGCTTTCCCTTATTTGTCTCATTTCTTCCTGGCATTTGAATAACATGTTACGATTTGTCTTCCTGCTAGGTATTGCACCGTAAACATCAGTTGGGGTGACACCAAGCCCATAAGTGCGTAGCCTTCCAGGTTTCTCTTTACCCATTACCTTAGCAAAAGTATCATCTAGACTAGTTAAATCCATAGACGGATCTTCAAGTTGATCGTTGTATGCCTTCATCTTTTCCTAAATGAACCAACAAAATTAAAGAAAAAGGGATTACATAAGTGCAAAGCTATGGAGAATCACTTGGCATTTCAGTATGCTGTCTTTTGGCTAATGATAATGTTTGCACAAGGGCATGAATGTGACTGGAAATTACCTAGCATAATAGTTTGTCATTGCACACACTAGACCACACTAGAAGCCTAACATCGAATGTATTTTTCGTGCATAAAGAATAAAAAGAGACATCCAAGGAGAAAAAGAAATGAATACAATAAAAAAAATATGATCATAGGGCAACATGAAAAGTTTTTTGTACAAATAAGAATTTTATTATATCATAAAATACAAAAGGTGAAGCTAATGTACTATGTACTTTAAGAAAATTTCAATCCACTTCTAGCTCCATTTGAGGATGTTTTGATTAAATCATTATAATGCTACAAAGATACAGAAAAGACACTTGAGATGAGAAGAAAACTATACGATATTTTCATGCTATTGGTAGAGCTGATAAACCAAAAAATTCAATACTCCTTCTAATAATATTAATGTAAAAAATTTCAAGTCACCATATTCAGTCAAGAAAAACTCAAATTTTATTTCTATGACCAACAAGAGACAAGAACTCAAATATCATCCTTCAAAGCTTCCTGGTAACCAAACCAACCACACATCAATATCTCAAGCCAACCAAGCAAACCATACACCAATACCTCACGCCAACCAAGCAAACCATACACCAATACCTCACGCCAACCAAGCTAACCACACACCAAAATCAAGAATTTAGGAAAGAACAAAAAAGAAAAAAAGAATGGGGAATAGCACATGTCAAACACTTCACGCCTTGTGGGTTCACGGTTTAGTTCTTTTTTCTTATTTTAAAGAAAAGAAATGTTAGCCATTTTTACCCAGATTATGAACATATTTAAATTTTGTAATTTTAAAAGGGTTATAATTTACCTTTTCATATCGAATTTGTACAAAGATCTTCTTCCCTGTGTTTTACATCAATTTCCTATTGCTTTTGCTGATCTTATTTGTGTTGCTTATAGCCTAGAAGAAATTAAGGAGACAATTGAACAACTGTTAATAGTTCAACAAAGAGATCACAATTTTTTTTTTAAAAAAAGTTTAGCCAGAATACTTGTGATTCTTCAGTTTTCCAATAGGTGAGAATATTTCTCCATTGCAATGCAGTTACCCTTTTCGGCCTTTTACTCATTAGCTCACTAACAGTTTTAGTAGGATCGAAATATTTTTTCTGAGCCTTACACTTGAAGCACCGCCATTTGCTACCTAAGGATTGCATTATCCAGTCTTCACATATGGGCGAGATATTAAATTTTTCCTGAAAAGAGTAAAGAAAAAATAGTTCGTAGAAGCAATTGCACTGTATTTACACTAGATTTATTTGAAATCTACAATTACCCGAACAACTTTATACATATCTTCCTTCAATTTTCCCATCTTATTCCAAGATAAGATATCGATTGGAGCATACATTCCATTTCTAGCCATTGTTCCCAAGAAATGGGTTAGCTTGCTTACATTATCTCCGACAGGTTGACCAAGGTCATTTGCTTCGATTTCAATTTTTGTGTCGGGTTGTAAACCCCAAACAGATGTCATGCAAGTCTCTCCTTGCACCCTCTTTTGTGAAGCATTAGTTTCACCTATGAAGAAAAAGATAATTCAAAATCTTAATGATTGAGAGAAACTTACTATTCTCTCACAAAATCAGAACAACATAAATGAAAAATATCCAAATATAGATGTGTAACTTTGACTAAATTCATACCTTGTTGAATGTTCTGTAGTTGAGTAATGTGAATTTCTAATTCACTGTTCGATCCATCCACCAAGTTCCTTGAGGTCTCCTCCTCGTCCTCATTATGTCTTCTATTTCTTGTCATTGGAGCCATGTCTACAGAAAAAAAAACATATTACATATGAATAAAACATCTTGAACAATTAGTTGGTCAATTCTAAGTGGATCAAAATCTACTAAACTATACCAGATTTCAAAGAACATTAATTGAAAACTTAATTTAGGACTCATAATTCAGATTGCCTGTCTTAGTTTTTTCATGTTACTAAATCATTTTCATGAATGTAAACATGACTTGAATGTTTATAGCCAAACCTTGGCTCGAACCCATATAACTACTATTTTTCAAGGCATAATTGCATCATAATAAATATATGCATGTATATCAGGGCGTGCATGTGTAGATTAACCGTCATTAACACATATTGCAATCTTAACAAAGCACCTAAATCGTACAAAATTGAACATATTATAGAAATTTTTCAGAAAAGAAAATAAATCTACAATGGAAGACTAACCTTTCTCGTTTATTAAATCCTTCAGCAATCCAATGTCACCCAAATCTTTCAAAGAAATACCTAATTTCAGCAAATGAGTCTTCTTCTTCCAAGGTAATAACGAAGAAAAAAATCCCTAGATTAGTAATTGCAAATTTAGGAGTGGAGAATGATTGTTTAGGAATAGATTCTACTCTTACCTTTCAGAATCCGCGGAGCTTGTGAGTAACATAGTGCAACTAGATGTCTTCTACCTTATTGCTCTGTTTTTTCATTTCCCCCCTCTTTTCTCATTTTGGAGGCAATGACTCCCGACATAATAAAATGTGTAGAATTTTCTAAATTTTTTACAACAGCCTCAAATAAGAATATTAGCTGAAAATAGTATTTTTTTACTACACATAATTACAATTCATCAAAAAAAATGTTTTTTGAGGGAAATAAAAAAAATACTGCACATTATAGTAACATGGAAAAGTGTAGTTTGTGTTTTTTTTTTTTGAAAGGCAAAAGTGTAGCTATCTCTGGTGGAAAATTAAGAGTTGGGCTTTTTTTTTTTTTTTTGGTTGATCAAACTCAAGTCTGATCTTATTTGAAATATAGGAAGGGTTTAGCTCAACTCAAAATATAGCAATAAAAAATTCAGTAATTTTGGATGCCAATGAAATGGAAGGCTAATTAGTTATTCATCATCAGGAACTTAAAAATATAATTTCAGTGATCAAACTTGACTTAAGTTCACTTCTATTACAAGAACTTGAGCTCCAGTTCAAAAAGCATGGCCTAGTTAAGTTTCTTCTTCTTTTTCCCCCCTTTTTGAGATTTAATGGAAATTGAGATAGAACCCAAGGTTTCGGTAAAATAACTTCAAATGAATAATAAATAGAATTAATATGTTAGTCAATTTTGTTAAATCTAATAATTTCTAATTTATACTCTAAATATATCTGTGAAAGAAAATGTTTTTGTCATGTTCAAGATGAAGCCAATACCAATTTTGGGCAAGTTGCTCTTGCATTTTGTTAAAGACGCAGTGAGTCTGGAGCATGGTTTTTGGTTGATGTTTATTGTGTTCCCTTAAGAGCTGATGAAAATATAAGTTTTCCTTCAAGTCTTGATTGGAGCCATTTTTTTAATTGATATAAATCCTAATTACCATTTGAACACATTTTTGGTTTGATTGACATAGTGCCAAAGGCATTGCTAGAGCTTCACTTGAACACTTGAAGAAATAATTCGTGCGTCATTCAGGATATCATTCATCAATAATTCATCATGATAGAAAACTTTTGAATAATTTAACAGGAAACCTTTAATCAAATTTATCGTGATATCAATAAGAAACATGTATCCCATGAAGAGAACTGAGAAGAATATTACATTATCCTATATCAAATAAAAAATATTACAGATCCTATGAAAAAATTGCTCATGGTACATTTGTTTCAAGGGATTGCATATACTCAGTCACTGTCTAGCAAATCAAAGAATAGAGCTTCAGTATATAACTTCCACCTAAGGAGAATTCCTCAGTAATAGGCAGTGCAGCATGTCACATCTTCTAGAAACACAAGTACACATATAATTAGAATGTGTAATGGTAAAAGTTCATAGAAATATATAGCCAAGTAAGAAAGATGATGAAACTATCAATGCAAGAAACCAGTCACAATCACAATCAGAAGAAAAATCTCATTGACAAGCAAATAAAATTGGTGCTTCCTTACCAGACGATGATAGACTAATGTCATTTTTCTGGAATCCCCATTTCCACGTCAATTATACTGCCATGCACATCCTTTCTAACCCATATAATATCTCCAATACTAGAAGATGATACTAAATCTTCTTTGTTCCTTGTACTATATATATTAACATCCATTATTTCCAAATCATATTCTTCACGAGTAGCTCTTGGTGTTGTCTTCACTACTACGTGCCAACCTTGGTGATCTGGGTCTTCTACATAAAATACTTGTTGTGCTTGTGAAGCAAGGATGAACGGTTCCTTATGAGGCTTAACACTTAAGAGATTTGCCAAGATGAATCCATCATCATCTTTCTTGATTCCTTACCTTCTGAAACCCAATCACAATCAAATAATACCACTTTTCTCCCCCAGTATAATCTAACTGAAGAATGCGCTTTAGAATACCATAGTAGGTCACATCACTGAAAATGGGATTTTTGTCTCTAGTACGTGAAAAACAAGAGGTACTAGCTGTGACAACAATACCACTATTTTGACTCTTTCTTTTTCTCTCACGGTCTTTAGTATGAAATCTAAATCCATTGATTATAATACCCTTGAATTCTTTTCCAACCTCACTTGGACCTCAAGCTATAAGTGTTATGTCATCAGAGATAGATGGATCGCCTTGCATATGTAACTCCAAAACCTACAAATCCATTGATTATGTTCTCATTTTGTTAGAACGATGACATACATATCTAATTAAGTTAGTAGACTTACATGATCTGCAAGCCAAGGTGCAAACAATTCACTATGAATGCGTTCAATGTCATGCATCCCAATATGTGCATATTGTTGTTGGATCTTCAGATGACGTTGACTGTATATTATTTTAATTTAGAATATATAACCAATTTAAAGAAAAAACATCAAAAGAGTTCAAAAGCAATACCTGATGAATAGATC
This sequence comes from Rauvolfia tetraphylla, assembly GCA_030512225.1. Taxonomy (NCBI): domain Eukaryota; kingdom Viridiplantae; phylum Streptophyta; class Magnoliopsida; order Gentianales; family Apocynaceae; genus Rauvolfia; species Rauvolfia tetraphylla. The sequence goes on along the minus strand of JAJQKT010000063.1, from coordinate 1,646,494 downwards.
AAGAGAATCACAATTGAATAAAACATACTGGTGAGCCTTGGCTAGTGTCTCTTCATCTAATACCCTGTTTTGTCCATTACCTAATAGTCGGCCTGAATTATAGAAAACATTTAATTCTCCAACATTATTCCAGGAACTATCTTCATTTCTTCCAACTTTGTTATATTTTGTCTCAACTTCATTAGACAAATAGAGTGAGCAAAATGCCAAACATTCTTCTGCTATATAACCTTCTGCAATGCATCCCTCTGGCCTACTCTTATTTCGAACATAAGACTTAAGCTTTGACAAGTACCTGTGATTTAATGAAAGAGTTAGGAGCCCATTTATTAAACATTATATAATATAATATTAGTTTCCCAAATATAAAAGGCATTCATACCTTTCTATGGGATACATCCATCGATATTGAACTGGGCCACCTATTCTTGCCTCAGTCGCCAAATGAACTGTCAAATGCACCATGACATCAAAAAAAGAAGGGGGGAAAATTCTTTCTAGATGGCAAAGTGTTTATGCAATCTCCTTTTCTAATTTTGCAAGCTCACGAGGTTCAAGGACTTTAGAGTATAACTCTTTGAAGTATCTACAAAATCGTAATAAACTAGACCTTACTGTCTGTGGTAACAATTTCCTAAAAGATAGTGGGAATAGTTGTTGCATGAGGACATGGTTGTCATGACTTTTAAGTCCAGAAACTTTAGGCGGCTTAAGTTGTACACATCTTGAGACATTAGCAGCATAACCATCAGGAACTTTGACTCTTTTTAAAACTCGACAAAGTCTTGTCTTCTCTTTCTTGCTCATAGAGAAGCAAGCAGTAGGTAGATATGATTTGTTTGATGAAGTTTGTTCAGGATGAAGACTTTCCCTTATACCCATGTCTTGTAAGTCAAGACGAGCTTGAAGATGGTCTTTTGAATTATCCAAGCCTAGCAGTGTATTGATAATATTGTCAAATACATTTTTTTCAATATGCATAACATCAAGATTATGACGCAACATGTTATTCTTCCAATAAGGGAGATCAAAGAATATACTTCTTTTCTTCCAATCGAAAGGCAGTTTGGGATTGTTAGTAACTTTCTTCCCAAACTTGGTGGTGTACATCTCCAGCATCTGCATTACCATAGACCCTATTAATTGAGGAAGTGGATTTCTCCGTTCTTGAGTCCCATCAAAAGATTGGACATCCTTCCGAAATGGATGCCTAGGATAAAGAAATCTACGGTGGCCTATGTAGCAAAACTTTTTACTGTGCCTTAACCAGCTGGATGTAGTGTGTTCATGGCAATCTGGACAAGCAAACTCCCCTTTGGTGCTCCAACCAGATAAATTTGCATAGCCAGGAAAGTCACTAATAGTCCATAATAGGGCTGCTCGCATTTGGAAATTTTGTTTTAATGATGCATCATATGTATATGCACCCACCTCCCATAATTCATTAAGCTTTGCTATAGAGGTTGTAGATATATGTCGATATTGTTGCCAGGAGCTGTTGGCCCAGGAATAAGTAAGGATAAAAGAAAATATGGTTCCTTCATGCATATTCCTGGAGGTAAGTTATACGGCATCAAGATAACTGGCCAAGTACTATGTGAAACACTCATAGTTCTAAAGGGATTGAATCCATCTGATGCAAGGCCTAACCTAATATTACGAGCATCTTTGGAAAATTCCGTGTTACAGTAATCAAAGTTTTGCCAAGCTGGTGAATCTGCAGGATGCCTTATTTTACCATCCTTACACGACTCTCTGCATGCCACCTCATCAAAGAGGCAGTTTTGGGTGACATAAAAAGCCTTTGTAGTCTTGGTTTCAAAGGAAAGTGCCAAACAACCTTGCCTGCAATTCCTTTTCTAGATGGATCTTCACCATTAGGATTATTTTCACTTCTTAACCATCTTGGTTCACTACATATGTTGCACCTTGTTTTCCCCTCATTCTCACCCAGTACAGCATACAATCATTTATGCAAGCATCATATTGTTCATAACCAAGGCCTAATCCTTTCACAACCTTCTTCATTTCATAATAAGTTCTAAGTATATGTGCTTCTTCTGGAAAGCACTCACTTAAGAAATCAAGAAGATCTTGAAAAGATTTGTCACTCCATTTGTGTATACATTTCATATAAAGCATTCTAACAATAAAAGACAGCTTTGAGACTTTTTTTGAACCAGGGAATAGTTCTTGCTCTAAGTCTTTTATCATCTTATAAAAAGATTCAGCAGCTTGGTTATGCCTTATAGTTTCATTTTCTTCCTCACCGGCCTTATTACAAGTTGAATCTGATGGCCTAAAGATATCATAGAGCAAGCTTTGTAAGTCATCAGAAGTTCTTGGATCCCTAGGTGATTCAGGTTGTGTTGTTTGTTTGTCTACAGGATGACAAGATGGAAACTCTTCGTGGGCAACCCAGTTAGTATAACCAGCAATGAAACCATCACAAATTAGATGAGTTTTTGCTTCTTCTCTTGTCATGCATATAGCATTCTTGCATTTTTTACATGGACACAAAATTAGACCATCGATTCTCGCATTATCAACTGCAAAATCAAGAAACTTTTCCAGCCCTTCCATATAAGAAGAACTTCTCCTTGATAAATTCATCCAAGTTTTATCCATACTCATTTTTAATGAGATCCAAAATAAATCTACAAATCAAAAAAGAAACATGATATCAAATGACATATCTAGCTAATGGGTCAATATTAAAGAAAAAGAAGGGTTCAAAGCTTTAACCAAGTAAGAGTATCTACTTGTATGCAAAATAAAAAAGAATGCTTATAATGTATTCCATGTACATAGAATTATAAATATTACTAAACAATAAGAAAATCAAAAAAAAAAATTTAAGCCTTAACCAAGTAAGATTATCTACTTCTATGCAAAATAATAAAAAAAAGAATGCTTAGAATATATTTCAGGTACATAGAATTACAAATATTACTAAACAATAAGAAAATAATTTTTTTTATGAACAACTAAAAGGGGAAACAGAGTTTAAACTATGAAGGCTTCCAAAAATGCAGTCACCACATCTAACTAAAAAGCCTGTCAAAATCATCAAGTACCAAAAACCCCAAATTGTTCAAATACTATATAATCTTCATTTGAAAATTGAAGGTCCTTAATATAGCTTGAAAAAAAAATTATCTGAAACTAAACAAGCAATTGAAACCAAAGGTATGGCACATTTTCCCCAAAAACGAAACCCAAAAGGAAAAAGAAAAAGAAAATAACTTGTCTATAGGCTGTTTGATGTTTTTGGGTCATGAAATTAGAAAATAAAAAATAGCCAAAATCACAAAAACATTTTGGTAAAAATATCCCAACAGGGCAAAAAATAGAAAACATTATGGGATAAAAGACAAAAGATAAAAGAAAAAGGATGGAATCTACTAATCATCCTTTGATCAACAATTTTCGAAACTGTCCATAATAATGTAAAGTAGCATATAATGGATTTGTTCATTGTCATATTTATTTAGATTTGTTACAGTCAGTTTAAGCACGTTGCATGAAGTACTCTTGCTCTATTATCAGATCAAAAGCAATGATACTTTGTGCATTTGTAAAGCATGAATCTGGACCTTCTCTCTTACAAACTAATTTTCTTGGAACTTGAGCTTATTATAGCTAACTATATTTTGTTGCTCAAGAGTTTGGGCCGAGATCATGATGCTAATGAATTAAAAATTAAGGTACATCCGTGCAGAAGTTAAGATGACTTTAATCATGTATGACAGTACTTGATGCTCAGGATTTGTGGGTTCAGGTTCAAGGTTCCATCAAGATAAAATGCCATTATTAGAATTTTCAATAATTGTTTGCATTCCCCATGGATTGTGGCATTTTGATTAAGTACAGAATGCAAAAATCATGGATAATATGTATGACATTATATGAAAAGGAGCCAAAGAATAGTAAATTCAAAAAAATCAAATTTACATATAAGCTAACTGGACCTTCCATATGCAATACAACTTCAGTTTCCATCTTCACAATGAAAATTTTAAAACCCATAACTCAATACAGCAAGAGACTTTCAATGAAAATCCTTATAGTATAACTTTTCCTATCCTCTCAGAAACCCAAAATTGGTCTCATACAACCTAAACACCCAAATAATTTAAACACCATGAAAGAACAGACAATAAAATTTAGCAAAATTGCAGGTAGATTCTTAAAATGGTCAGCTTGCGATGACAATCCCAAATTAGCCCAAAAAAGTACAAAATCCAACCTATACAAGACTTTTTAAAACAAAATTAAGAACATAAGCACTCCCCTTGTTGTTTATTGCAGAGTTAAAAACTTCAAGAAGATCACGTCACCAAAATCTATCCTCAAATCATCTAATTTCAGATAGGGGTCTTCTTCTCCCTCTACCTGAAGAAAACTCCATGTCAAAAGATGAAAAATTCCGATAAAATTAGACATGGGGTTGAAGATAATTGTTCTGGAGATAGGTCTTCTCTTACCTTTGGAACTGGCTTGAGATTACCGCGATTGCTATCAATTGAGCATGTGAACTCTTGAGATTAGGAAAGGAGAACAAGAAAGGGAAGGAAGGAAGACAGGCGTGGCCATAGGATGGGGAAAGGAAACAGTCGTTCGGGGAAGGAGCTTTAGAAATCAGGGAAGAAGAAGATGACTTTTTGTTTTTGTTTTTTTTTTTTTTTTGCTAAGTGGAAGAAGAGGATGGGTGCAGTTAAGTTTGGTGAGATTTGCAATAATATTACGTAAGCTATCCTAAAATTTACCAATGCAGGCATTTTTTACTCCCAAATCATCTTTCGGTGCAAAGCACAATTGCAAGAGAAAAAAATTCAGTTTTTTCTTTTGTGGCAAAGACACTTGAAAAAAAATTGAAAATTCTTATCCTAATATTTAGAAGTGTTATTACATTACAATAAGTTTTTTTAAGAGAAATAAATATCCATGTTATTATATACTTCTACTCTTTTATTTTTTTGGGAGGCATTTTCCTTGTCGAAAATGCTGCATCGGTAATTGATAAATGTAGGGAACATAATTTATAATAAAAAATTCACAAAATAACACTTCTAAATTATTGCCAAAATAAAAATATAGTGTGACATTTAACTACAATGGGAAGAACTATAGTTAAAATACATACATATTTTATGTTTTTACAATATTCATAACAAAGTGTTACCTTAATATGTATCTAAAACTCAAGGAATATCCAGAATTCTCTTGAAATAAGAAGCAATTAGAGAGCTCTAGAATTTGCCAAAGTTAGTTAACCAAGATCTATAAATAGGCTAGTGCTTAGGAGATGCAAGTGTGTGCAAGAAAGAGTGAAGAGTGCAAGTAAGTGAGAGGTGCTCCAATGAGTGAGCAAATAAGAGGGGAAAAAAGAGAGAGTGAGAGTTACTTGTGTTAGAGTGTTTAGCAGTGTTTAGTAAGAAATTAAATACACTCCAATTGTGAGTGTTAGGTTGCTTGTAAGTAAGAGTTTAGTAGAGTAATAAATTTTTGTTTGGCAATTCGATTCACTACTTGTGCCACCTTAATTCTCAACAAGTGGTATCAGAGCAGTTTGTTATGGGCCTATCACAATTAAGATAAATACGGTTAGGGACCGTATTCAAGTTTATTGATCAAGAATCACGCTACAAGGAGATTCTGTCGAAATAGACGGTCGGGGACCGTGCTCGACATTGGCTAGCCGATAATCATAGTATGTGGAGACTCTACTCGTGCAAGATTGTGAAGTTGGTTGATCAGGACGAGGAATCATCAACTCATAACGGCGGAGTTCGTTAATACCATCGGGAAACTCAACGATGAAAATTATAGTGAATGGAGTATCCGTCTCAAGTTTTACTTGAGAGGACAAGGCTTATGCGAGATGATCAACGACAACCAGATAATGCCACCTCCACAGGAGAATGCTACGAAGTACAAAAAGTGGGACACGAATGCTAGTAAGGCTTTATCTATCTTAGCCTTAACAGTAGAGAAATGATATTTAGATAAAATTAAAGATGCAAAAACTCCAAAGGAAGTATGGGACACATTAGTAGTGTTTCATGAAGGCGAATGACTCCAAGTTGCAGAGGTTCGAAAATGCGTTAATGACACTCATTCAAGGCGATATGACTGTAAGTCAATTCTTTGACAAAGTTAAAATTTTGTTTGAGAAAATTACAAAATTAGATCCGCTTCATCCTGTCGATGAGACAAGGATGAGAAGGATAATAGTGCAAGGGTTTCATCATGAATTCAATCCAATTATAGAAGCAACACGTGGATGGGCTAAAGAACCAACTCTCAATAAGTTGAAAAATATGTTGGCTGATGAAGAGGCTCTAAACAAACAAAAAGTTAGAGTCTCAAACCAAAATGAGGAGAAAGCACTCTTTATCAGGAGATGAATTTTCAGAGAAAAGAAAAATCCTGAAAAAGGAAAGAATCAAGGCAAACAAAACTCAAGATAAGTACACCCTTGGAAAGGCTCTCAACTAGTTGAAGATTAACCACAAGGAGGCAACAATCAAAGAAATCAGTGATAAGCTAACGTCTGTTACAATTGCTGGATGAAAGGACATTTTGTACGAGATTATTGGCACAATCACGCAAAAAGAAATACTGCTATTTCTAAGAAGACAAATAGCAATGAAGATGAATGGGATTTTCAAGTATCCCTTGCACTAGTAGAAGATCATGCATTGGTCGCAGTAAGTGATAATTTGTTCAATTTTAAAAATAACTAGATAGTAGATTCTAAGTGCTCCAACCATATGACAGGAGATAAGGAAAAGATCCGGAATATGGAAACGTACGATGAAAAACGAGCTGTGGTGACTACAAACAATTCCAAGATGCCAATCACATACGTTGGCAAGGCCAATGTGATACCTCGTTTCAACTCAATTGAAATGGAATTAGAAAATGTATTATATGTGCCAGATATAAAGAAGAATCTTCTCTCAGCATCACAATTAACTTTAGCAGGCAAATTTGTGGTGTTTGGTCCAAAGGATGTGAAGGTGTATCGATAATTGAAGCCAGTAGGACCACCAATTATGGAAGGATGCTAGCTGGAGTCGGTCTACGTAATGTAGGTAAAAATGGCATATGCAGACAAGATAAAAAAAATGAGACTCCAGATTTATGACACGCACGATTGGGACACGTGAGCTATGCCAGATTAAAGGCAATGATGAAGAAAGCAATGCTCAATGGCCTTCCACAATTAGAAGTTCGAGATAACATAGTATATGCCGGATGCCAGTATGGAAAGGCACACCAACTACCATATGAGGAGTCAAAGTTTAGAGCCAAGATACCTTTGGAGTTGGTATACTCAGACGTGTTTGGACCAGTGAAGCAACCATCGGTAAGTGGCTATCGGTATATGATAATATTTATCGATGATTACTCTCAATATGTTTGGATAGATTTTATGAAAGAAAAATCAGAAACATTAGAAAAATTAAAAGCCTTCAAGGAAAAAGTGGAGGATGAGGTAGGTCGACAAATACAGTGCCTTCGTACAGATAATAGCGAAGAATATACCTCGTACGAGTTCACTGAATTTTTAGAAAAGAATAGAATACGATGACAGTTGACATGTCCAAACACCCCATAGCAGAATGGAGTTGCAGAAATGTAGAACAGGTAGTTGGCAGAGACTTGCAGAAGCATGCTACACGCCAAAAATGTGCAAGCACGCTTTTGGGCAGAATGCATGAAGACAGCAGTATATATTACTAACAGGCTGCCACAAGTAAAGCTTGTCTTTACTTCGCCCTATGAGAAGCTTTGGAAGAAGAAACCTTCGGTGTCTCACTTTCGAGTATTCAGATGTGTCTGTTACTTGCTTGTGCCTGATCATTTGAGAAGTAAATTCGACAAGAAAGCTATTCGCTGCATCTTTGTAGGATATGATCCTCGAAGAAAGGGATAGATTTGTTGCAATCCAGACACAAGCAAATTTTATGTATCCAGAGATGTCATGTTCGATGAAGCATTCTCCTGGTGGTCACTCAAGCTTTGAAATTACCAGATTCCAAGAAAATTGAGTAAGAGATCGCAGAAAGATTAGAAGAGCAAGGGGGAGATTCTTCACCATCCAAAGAAGCCAAAGAAGATTTACCAACTGAAGAACAAGCTTCAAGGAAAGCAAAGAATCCATGAAAAATTGGAACACACAAAATAATAGATGATCAGAGGTCAAGTCAATATGAAGTAGAAGAAGATGAAGAAGATGAAGAAGATGAAGCTAGTCCACAACTCTGATGATCAAGCAGACAAAGAAGACCAAACCCCAAGTATGAAAATGCATTAATGGTTGAAGAACCTGACTCATACGAGGAAGCATCTCACAAGAAAGAATGTAGAATAGCAATGAAAGAAGAGATTCATGCACTAAGACAAAATAAGACATGGGACCTAGTGCCAAAACCAAAGGGAGTACAACCTATTTCCTGTACATGGGTATATAAGTTGAAGACAAGAACTGATGGATCAATCGATAGATACAAGGCTCGACTAGTGGCTCGTGGATTCTCACAGAAGTACGGATTGGATTACGACAAAACATTCAGTCCTGTAGCCAAGATCACTACAGTAAGAGTATTAGAGATTTGTGGCAGATGGATGTTAATAATGCTTTCTTACATGGTGAACTTGATCGAGAGATATATATGCACCAGCCAAGAGAGTTTGAGAGTAAGGCACACCCAGAGTATGTATGCAAGTTAAAGAAGGTGCTCTATGGATTAAAACAAGCACTAGAGTGTGATACAGAAAAATAGCAGAGTTTTTAATACATAATAAATATTCGGTGGCACTAGCAAATTCAAGCCAATTCATCAAAAGTCAAGAAAGAAAGCTAGCCATAATACTCGTGTATGTGAATGACCTCATCATCATTAGATATCATCAAGAAGAAATCAGATAGGTTAGGTCAAATCTCTCGGTACGATTTCAGCTGAAGGAGCTTGGAGAGCTAATGCATTTCCTTGGCTTGGATATAGATCGAGAAAATAATGGAATATTCCTATGTCAAGAGAAATATTCCAGAGATCTTCTGCAAAGGTATGGAATGATTGATTGCAAGCTAATATTAGTACCGATGGAGGTGAATGCTCGACTAAGCTTAACAGAAGGGAAAGAGCTCGAGGACGTGACAATGTACTGACAGCTCGTGGGAAGTTTAATTTATCTAACATTGACAAGGCTTGATATTTCATATGCTCTCGGAGTAGTAAGTCGATTTATGCAAAAGCCAAAGAAGCCCCATCTAGAAGCAGTAAGAAGAATACTAAGGTACGTAAAAAGAACTATAGATTATGACTTATTCTATAGGAAGGCAGTCGTAAGTAAGATGAAGGGATACTGTGATATTGATTACACTGGTGACCATGACAGTCATCAATTGACTACTAGATACATGTTTAACATCGTATTGGGAGTAATCTCATGGTGCAGTAAGAGACAACCTACAGTGTCACTATCAAGTACCGAGACTGAATATCATGCTGCAGTAATGGTCACTCAAGAATGTACGTGGTTATTACAACTGCTAAAGGATCTTCATCAATCAACGGATGATGCAGTGACGTTATGCTGTGACAATCAATCAGCAATTCAACTTGCTGAAAATCTAGTATTCCATGCGAGAACAAAGCATGTAGAGGTTCACTATCACTTTGTCCGAGAAAAAGTGCTTTGTGGAGATATTATTATACAATATGTAAGGACTAAAGAGCAGATAGTGGATATCATCACCAAGAGTTTTAACAGTTTAAAGTTTGAAGAATTTCGAAGAGAGCTCAGGATGACTACATGAAGAAGAGAGAGTAATGGATGAGGGGGAGTGTTGAGAGAGTCATCCATAACCCTCTAGAGGATTCAAGCAAATTCTAGAAGATTCAAGAAGGTTCAAGCAAGTTGGAGAATAAGAGAAAAAGTTAGAGTAACAATTTTTTACTTAAGGAATATCTAGAATTCTCTTGAAATAAGAAGCAATTAGAGAGCTCTAGAATTTACCAAAGTTGGTGAACCAAGATCTATAAATAGGCTAGTTCTTAGGAGATGCAAGTGTGTGCAAGAAAGAGTGAAGAGTGCAAGTAAGTGAGATGTGCTCCATTGAGTGAGCAAATAAGAGGGAAAAAAATAGAGTAAGAGTTACTTGTGTTAGAGTGTCTAATGAGAAGTTAAATACACTATAATTGTGAGTATTAGGTGGCTTGTAAGTGAGAGTTTAGTGAAGTAATAAATTTTTGTTTGGCAATTAGAATCACTACTTGTGCCACCTTAATTCTCAACAACCCTTCAAGTAGATGGGACATCAAATGGAATTCAAGGTTTAATCTTAGCTTCTGGTGGAATCTTACGAGATGCAAAAGGCCATTTTTTGTGTAGAAGTGAATATGTTTCAACCACGTATTTGGGTGTTTGTTTTGGTATAAGAAAAGTTGTTTTTTGAAAATTCGCTTGTAGCAGTAGTAAATCCTAAGGGCCACTAACAATGTTACGCAATAGTAATTCCATACTTTGATGGTCATATGATGATTGAAGCATGTTAGTGTGTAACTAAGGTTAAGGATTATTAGCAGGCTTTTGAGTCTAGAGTAGTAGAACCAACAGTGGAGTCAGAAACATAAAAAATAGAGTTGGAACCCCTAAAGATGAAGTACATCAGTTGGAGGACCAGGTGGCGACCCGACCGAACCCTAATGGGTCAACCTGAATCCCCTACGGGTAAGACCTTACACGTGAAAACCCACTTGCATATGCCAGACAATCTAGCCTCTTGTTGTGTGTTGGATACGAGCCCGCGTTTCTTCAAATTCAGAGCTAGTGCTCCACCACCAAACTAAGGCAATGCTTATATCTTTCTCGCCATATACTATATTTATATTATAACTTAATGTTATTATATTTATAATTTATTTATTCTATAGCATAACTATATTCTAATGAAAAATTAAAATACTATAATATGATATCTCTTACTTATATTCTTTTTGAATATATCTTTATATATATATATATATATATATATATATATATATATATATATATATATACATGTTATTACTACACTTTGTTAATATATGTACACATACACATTCATATATATGCTATCACTATATTAGAAATCAATTAATACTTTAATTTATATAATAGTTATTTATTACTATGTATTTTAAATACATAAATGTTTAGTAAAATATGTCAATAAATATATTAATAATTACCATTTATATATATTAACACATAGATTTCTTTATATAAACTAATTAAAAAATTTATGAAAATAAGAAATGTATTGAAACATGTCTTGTACTGATATAACCATATTTGTAGTATATTAATTGAAGATGAGCTCTAAAAGGGTGTGTAAATAACTATATACATATATACATTTATTTCAAAATATAAGGCGTTTAGGTACTTTTTACATAAATTTAAGAAGAGAAAATTAAGAGATATATTTTCTATTACATCCTTAACCAATTTAATTTATTCTCTATTAATATGAAAGATATGTGAGGGAAACTTAAAATTATTTTGTATGTTAGAAATATTCTATATATAATATATACCATAGAATTATATATACTTGTATGACATTAGATAACTTCTATGGTATTAAGTAATACTTGTATAATAATTGAAACAAGTATAGATCAATATATATTAGACATAAGCAATAGAAAATAAATATGTTATATATTTGTTTATTCGAATATATATATATATATATATATATATATATATATATATCTTTATCTAACTACTTTGTTTAAGACAAAATTACTTCTTGGAGGTTGCAATTTTCTTCTTCTAACCATACATAGTAGGCAAAAAATCAACCTCAAAGCAGAAGAAGATAACATGGTCATGGAGGTAGGTAGTTGACTACTCTCAAGAGAAAGTTAGTTGAATAGTAGAATATTAAATTGTTATGTATGCATTAAGTATGGTCATTGTCAATTAGAATGCTATATAACTTGAATGAAGAGGCATATGCCAATTTTGTAGAAAAGGAAGAAGATATGTGTCTCTTTGTTAGCCTTAAGAGCAAACTATGTTATTTTGATTAATGACAAATATTGATAAGTGCAAAGTCCTGAGGAAATAATGTTGGTTAACCTTGACATGGGCTAATCTGCTTAATTGTTGTGTGATAGGATTTTTGAATTGAGAAGAATACAAGTTTCATTGCCTTGAAGCTAAAGTGCAAGAACAACTCAAGGTTACCAAAGTGGTTGAAGATAAAAGAGTTGATTCAAGATAATTGAAGGTATTAAAGACATATAATATATGTGGTCTTATGCTTATTAAGTAAACCTTGTAAACCTTACACTCTTTAGTCTTGGAATCTTCTAGCTAACTCTTGAGGGTACAAAACTTGGTTTTAAACTTTCTGTGGTTTTGAACTTTAGTGAATTACCAAGTTTTCATCAATGGCTTTTGCACTTAAAAGGTCTTTAATGACTTATCTTTGTGGCTAGAATGTTTTTCAACTTGTTTGAATTGATTTGAATATGTTTTGACAAAGTTTGGAAAGTTTAGATGTAGGTTAAAAAATTCGGTAGTTCGAATTTTTCCTACACAGTGAACAGCTACCACTGTTTTTCTTGAAAAGTTTGGACATAGAGGATCAAGTTCGATTGTCCAAAATTCTCAAAAACTAGTCATTACTAGCCTTTTTTGAACATTGGAGATGATTTTTAAACCTTATTAAAACCACAAACTTCAATTTTTTTGTGATGTTCTTGAAACCTTTGAATGCTTTAACATTCTCAAGTCTCCAAACTCTTTAAGCTTTCTATTGTTTTTTGCTACAATGTTGATATTCAAGATTTCGTAGACAAAGAAGGTGAAGTGGTGCTAGCATTGTAATCATCCGCCATGTTTTTGTTGGTAACATCTAAATGTATACTTCATCCATTTAATTTGTTGATTCAAGGTTGTCATGTGATGATGAAGAATAATCAAAGTGGTGAAGAACCCTCTAGACCTCAAGTAAGGATGAAAAGGATGATGAAAGAGATGAGGAAGGAAAGAAGGAAAAAGAGGATGAGGATGATGACAATGATGATGATAATGGAGGTAACTTTGAATTTGTGGCTAGGGAGAGTGAAAGAAATGAAGATGTTCAAGACAAGCCACAAGAAGGTGGAAGCCAAGAAGGAAACTCGATAGAAAGAGCCGAAATCACTTCACCATCCACCATGTCATTAGGCCAAAAAAGCGTTAAGCACTTGTTCAAGAAAAAGGGAACATGGGGATCCTCCCGGTTGGCTACAACCCCAAAGCCAAACTACAACGGCAAGGAGCAAACAAGTGAAGGTCCAATTCACATTGAGCTTACGGGAGACATTGCCATCACAACTAACAAATATGGTGTGAAATCAATGAAGAGAATCTAAGACTAAGCACTCCTTAAAACCTATCTCATTTTACTTATGTATTTAGTCTAGTATATGTATTTTTATGCCATGCTTAGTTCATTTATCTAGAATAGTCCTTGTATTCTCATGATTTAACTTTCCATGTGCCTTTCTGGTCTATGTGATCTTTTGAAGCTCAATGATGATATCCTAGTATTGAGAGCTTATGTTTTTTTGTTTTTCATATATGTTTCACTTTCATCACGCCACATTTGATTGATGACAAAAGAGAGAGAAGAAGTATTGTGAACTGTACTTTGATATTGCTAAATATTATGATGACTAAATGGCATTAGGGTATATTTTAGTTGATTCATTATGGTTGTATATGGCATAATGGTTTATTGTGCTCATTAGCATTTTGGCATTTTTTGAGGATGATGGCTTGAAGTGGTTTTTATGCCTTGAGTTGATTTTTGAGGATATCTAAGCTTAGGTGAAGCATTAGTTGATCAAGATGATTATATATGAGTGTCATAGTTGATCCCCTTGCTTTGATGATTGTGTGATTGATTTTAAGCACTTATATTGATGATTTTATCAAAAATTCAAAATTGAATTTCTGGCGTAGACCATAAATTCAATCGTCCAAACTTTCTGTCAAAAAAGAAGTTTTGTTATTTTTTGCTTAAACTGTCTTGATCTTCCCTAAAACGATTGAGAAGCCTTGGGAAATGAATTCATTATGTTGAATGCTTGTGCTTCTAGGACTTGATTTTTTTCAAAATGTTTGATTTTCACAACTCAAGTCCAAAAATGAGCAGTATCCAAAAGGGAGCATTGAATATTATTCTAACCTCTAAAACCTCCTTTAGAATGTGTTCTAAATGCTTTCATGCTATGTTTTATATTTTGATGGAAGGAAGGAGGATTGTACAGGTTGGTTGGGCCATAGACTCATTCATAAGACATGATTATGTCATTGTGCTAAATTGTTCATCATTCATCTAGGACATTAAAGCTTCATTGTACAATATTGTTTAAATCCATCACATTTTGTATCAAAGTTTATCATCAACAAAAGGGGGAGATTTTAAGCCCTAAGGAAAAATCGTAGAGTTTTGATTATGACAAACATTGATATGACCTAACTTGAATATTTTTTGTGTGATAGGATTATTGGATTGTGGAAGCAAAGAAGCTCATTGCCTTGAAGATAAGATGCTGAGAATAGCTCAAATATGCTCAAATGTCAAAAGTGTACAAAGCATGTTCTAAGGATTGAGGCTTTGAAGACCTTAGTGTAGCTTTAGAATTTTTTAATAGGTATATCCTTGTAAACTTTACGCTTGATTTTCTTTGAAATCTAAATAATTTTCAAGAGAGCTCGAAACTTAGTTCTCAATCTTAAACGATTTATCTTGCAAGTGTTTTACCAAGATCTTAACAACGGCTTTCAAAAGAAAATCTTTTAAAAAGATCCAATTTATAGTCCAAAATGATTTCGAACTTGTTGTGCTTGATTTTTAATCATTTTGACAAAGTTTGAATTGTTTAGACTCCAATTTGGACATTCGATCTAAATTGGCTATTGAATTTCCAGAGAAATTTGGACAAGCATTCGGATGTTTTTATCCAAATTTGGTCGGCCAAATTTATCATGGCAACCTAAAAATAGAAGATTTGAATGATCATTCAAACGCAAGGGTCCATGCTTGGTCAACCGAATTTTACTATTACTAGTCATATTTAAATATTGCTACTGATTTTTAAACCCTGTAAAAGGCATAAACTTCAAATTTTTAGGTAGTTCTTGAGCCTTTAAGAATCTTTACTCTTCCCAATCATTCTTTATCAAAAAGCTCGCTTTTGTCTTATGCTAAAAAGTTAAATTTCAAGATTCCTTAGACAGAAAGGTGAAGGTATGCTTAATTTTTCATCATCTACCAAGTTGTTGGTAAAATTCTTCTCTCTTACTTCATCTATTTTTTTTTTATTCAAGGTTATCTTAAGAATATAAAACTCATTTGAAAGTGTAAACCTTGATTATTGTAAGTGAAAAGAGGTTGTGGAGTAAAACCCTTGTTGGGTGAGCCTCTGTTGTATTTTGATCAACTTTTTTTATATTATAATTTGGTTGAAATCCTTGAGTTAGGATGGTCTTTCAGAAACACATTGAATGAATTCAAGAAGAGGGCATTGATTATGGTAAGATTTTTGCTCCGGTAGGTAGGCTTGAGTCTGTAAGAATGTTTTTGGCATTTGCTTGCTTTGAAAGTTTTAAATTCTTTCAAATGGATCTCAAAAGTTCTTTTATCAATGGATTCATTAAAGAAGTTTTTGTGAAACAATCTCCCAGTTTTGCTCATGAAAAGTTTCTAGATATTTTTTATAAACTTTCAAAAACTTTACATGATTTGAAGCAAGTGCCCCATTCTGGGTGTGAAAGACTTGGTGGCTTTTTCCTTTCAAATGGATCTTCAAGAGGGATGGTTGACAAAACACTTTTTATCAAAACCTCTTCCAAAAATAATCTTTTACTTGTGCAAATTTATGTTGATGATATTATCTTTAGTGCTACTCATATCTCTCTTTGTGATGAGCTTGCTAAGATGATGCAAAATGAATTTAAGATGAGTATGATGGGAGAGCTCAACTTCTTTCTTGGTAGCTTACTTTATTTATCTGCCATTGGGCCTAACACAATGTTTGTCATGTGATTATGCGCTAGATTTCAAGCTTGCCCTAAGAAATCTCATTTTATTTTTGTTAAGCATATTCTTCGTTATCTTGTATATACTTATGATCATGGCTTGTGGTTTTCATAATCATCTTGTTGTGATCTTGTTGCTTATTCAAATGCCTGCTATTCTAGATGCAAAGTCAAGTGTAAAAGTACTAGCGGTCATTGTCAATTTCTTGGTGGTTGGCTTGTTTCTTGGTATAGTAAAACGCAAGCTTATGGTTCATTATCTACTGTCGAGGCCAAATATATCGCTTACCTCTAGTTGTGTTCAAGTGCTTTGGATGAAGCACATTTTACTTGACTTTGTCTTGATTTCAAATGTGTGCCTATTTTGTGTGATAACACTAGTGCTATCAACTTGACTATCAATCCAGTTCAACATTCTTAAACAAAATATATTGATGTTAAATACCACTTTATACATGATCATGTTGCTAAAGGTGATGTGTGTTTGGACTATGTATATACTAATAATCAAATTGGTGATGTTTTTACTAAACCATTTGCTGAGGAAAGGTTTTGTCATCTAAGAAGATGATAGAGAATTTCAAAATTCAGTGACTAATGTGTGCTTTCAAGTACTTTAGAAAACAGAAGGATGCGAGTAATCCCCATCCAAGAGGAGGTTATTTGGAACATGTGAAGTTTCTCTTCCTCAACCTAGGGAGCTTGAGGACTTTGTTGGCGAAGAAATCGCTAGAGGTGACACCATTGTTTCCAAGGTGTTTCAAGAAGCTTTGAATAGTCATGCTAGAGAAATGAAAAAAATGTATAAATTCTTTGAACAATTTACTCCAATGGTACTCAACAAACTTGATAGTTTAAAACAAATGGTACAAAGCATTGAGGAACGCTAGAAGAAAAATTCACATGATAGTTAGGGCACCTCTAAAACAAAAGATGGATATGATGATGGGATGGAAAATGATGAAGTAGGTGAAGAGAAAAATAAGAAAGAAGAAGGAGAAAGAAAAGATGAAGAAAAAGATAAAGATGAAGATGATGATAAAGATGGTGAAAGTGGTAGTAGTGATGGAGACGCTAATGATAATGGTGGCACTAACTTTGAACTAGTAGCTGGAAGTGATGCTATGGATAATGGAAGCAAAGGTAGCGATGAGAATAATGAAGGAGATTGAGGAAAAGAAGAAGAGAAAGGAGAGGGACGAAAGTAAGTTGGGGGAGAAGGAAGCCTAGTTGAAATGGTCGTATTCTCTACTCCCTTGTAGAAAGAGAAAAGGGAAAGTATAAAAGGCAGGCAACTTTAAAAAGGGGAACAAGAAGATCCATGCGGTTGGCTAGTACCTAAAAACGAACCACACCAAAAAGGTGCATGCAAGGGATGTTGATGGCAAGAAGGACTAAGCCTTCAATCCCTTGTATGATTAAATATTCATAGGCTTTATGATGTCTTTTGTTGCTTAACTTATGTTGATTAGTTTAGTTTATGAATGATTATCTGTTGTTTAGTTTAGTTTAGTTTAGGTTGATTAGTTGCTGGTTAGTGTTTCTCGATTACAAATTGCTCACATGATCTTAATTCCTATATGTAATTTCTGAGATTTATGAAATGAACTTACTTTAGTTGACACGCAGTGATGATTATATAGTATTGAGAGCTTCAATTTTTCTAGTTCACTCACTTTGCATACCTTATTTTATTGATGACAAAATTGGGAGTCAGTAGTTTGCACAAAATGTGTATGTGTTGTTTGTATATGTTAGTGCAAAAGAGGGAGGAAGTGTATTGCAACATGCTTTTTTATGGTTTGATTTTATGTAAAGAGGAGTGAGTATTGCAAAATGATGATTGAAATGTGGATTACATGTGAAATACCTAAGAGGGGGGGAGGGTGAATTAGGTATCTGGTTAATTTTTGCAAATACAATCCTTTTATAATTCTAAGCAAAGAAACAGATTGCATATGCTTGGTTCAATTGAAAGGTAATACAAATAATATCCAAGTAGTAGAAAAATGTAAGAACAAAGAACACAAGCAATTTATAATGGTTCGATCTCTTCAAGATCTACGTCCACTACTTAAGTCTACACTTAAGGATTTCAATCAATCTACTATATGCTCAAATTCACAAATTACATAAGAGGCTCACCACACAATGATTTTACACTCACAACCTCTTTTAGTAATTATACAAACAAGGTTCACCTTCCACAAGGGTTTTATATCTAAAGACAACCTAAAGACTAATCTAATCAAAAGCTCACCCACACAATGGGTTTTACACCACAACCTTGATTAATCTAGTCTATGGCTGACTCTTACACAAAAGGGTTTTATGTCACAAGATAAACTTGTAATTAGCTAGTAAAAACACAAATGAGAGAAGAAAAGAGAGTGTGTAAGATGTTACCACTTGTTGGTAGATGTTTACTCAATGTTGCACCTTCACACTTTGATGTCTTTGGAATGATCAATTGAATGCACAAGATGAAAGAGAGCTTTAAAGTTTGCTAAAAGCTTTTGGAATACTTCGAGTTCATAAAGATTCAAGAGTTTCAAAAAATCTGAAGTTTATAGCTTTTATAGATATGAAAAATCAAATGCAATAGCTATAAAACGGCTAGTAACGACTAGTAACAGTGAAGTTCGGACATCCGAACTTTCTGCCATGCGTCTGAACTTGAGTCCTAAGTTTACTGTGCCAAGCTGTCTAGAAAAGTTCAGACATCCGAACTTTTCCTTACGTTCGAACTTTCTGCCATGCGTCCGAACTTGAGTCCGAAGTTTACTGTGCCAAGCTGTCTAGAAAAGTTCAGACATCCAAACTTTTCCTTATGCATCCGAACATTCGTCCGAAATTCTCTGGAAAAATAGTAACCATGCTTATCAGAGAAAGTTTGGACGTCCAAACTTTTCTCCATGCGTCCAAACTTGCGTCCGAAATTCTCTGGAAGCACAATAACCATTTCCAAAGTTTGGACGTCCAATCTTGCATCCAAACTTATCAAACTTAGTCAAATCTTTTGAAAATCATTGTTAATCATATTGAAAATGTTTTACAGTAATGAACACATCATTCAAGCACATTTAAACACAAAAATCGTTACCAAACCATTTTGATCACACAAAATCTTCTTAAGATCATTTAAGATTTCAAAAACAAAATTTATGATCTCTCATGCATTCAAATGAATCCAAGACATAAAAGTGTAGTGTTTACAGAAAGATATACCTATTTAGCTTACTAACTCTACACTCTAAGTCTTCAATGCCTTCAATCATTTTGAACACACTCTACAATCTTCAATCACCTTTGGCATAGTAGAGTTGTTCTTGCATTGTGACTCCAAGCAATAAGACTTCATGCTTCTCAATCCATCCAACCTATCACTCAACATAAACACATTAGTCCTCATCAATATTTGTCATTATTCAAAACTAATATGATTTTCCCTTTAGGGCTAACAATATGGTCTCATATGTTTATTGCAAAAGGGGGAGTAAGTGTATTGCAATGTAGTTTGATATGGTTTGTGATATGAGTTACAAAATATGGTTTGTACGGGAAATGAACAGCTTTATATTGACTCATTTGGATTTTTGGCATGATATTTGAACTTCATAGATTGTGACTTGCTATTAAATGTTTTAGCATCAAGGATTAAACTTTTTCAAATCAGACTTGGTGTAGTCCAATTTGGACTTGATCCAAAATTTCACCAATATCAATCCTCTTGTTGTCCAAACCTTACAAATTATCATTAAAATCCTTCTAACCTTAATTGGACAACTTTGAGAAAGTTCATTCGATCTAAATTTAACCATTATCTAGCAAATTTTATAACTCGGACTTGGAAACTCGTATTTGAACCTAACATTTCTTCAAGTCCAAACTCTTTCTAAATTAAGCTCAATCTAAGGGAGAGCTTTGCCAGCCATTTTTTCTTTAAAAACCTCCTTAGAGATGTTTTTGATGCCTTAATGCTAAATCCTTTAGTATGATAAAAGGAAGGAGGCATAGGTGGTTGGGCTATAGGCTCCTAATGAGCCAAGTCATTGTCACTATACTTATTTGTTTATCTATCTTTGTGACATCTATGCCTTTTTGTGCTACATTATTTTAATCCTTCACATTTTACATCAAAGTTTTTTATCATCAAAAAAGTGGAGATAGTTGGCTCTAAGGACAAATCTTGAAGTTTTGATTAATGACAAATATTGATGTAGGCTAATTTGAGTAATTTTTGGGTGATAGGATTTCGGATTGAAAAAGAAAAATGATGTCATTTCCTTTAACTTAAAGAGAAAAAAGGACACCCTAACTGAAGCCAAAAGCTTGAAGATTGAAGTGGATGTCAAGTATCAAAAGGCTTTGAAGATCCAGTAATGTAAGGTATTAGTTACTCAAAGGTATATCTTGTAAACCCTACACATTTTTCCATTTGGAATCTGTGAATTACACTTTGAAGCACAAATAGCATTGTTCTATCTTAAACTTATTTTTGAGCTTAAATGATTCCATTAACAGCTCTTTAAGTTTTACTCTCTCCATCCCATTTCAATTGATCTTCTTTCTAAATTGGGACATTTCAAAATAATTGACACTTTCTATAAAAAGAAATATTTTAATATATTTTATATTATCAATAAACTACTAACCCCATAAATATTATTTTTATATATTTATATTTAACATAAAGTGCATGCTGACCCACATGTTTATTACTTTTTATTATACTATATTATTTTTATAATATAATTTATACTTTTTCATAAAACTCCATATGCGGTCAAAAACTATCAAATAAAATAGGACAATTGGAGTATATCTTATTATTTAAATGATTTTGAAACTTGATTTGATTGAGTTTGAATTGGTTTTCTAAAATCAAGAAAAGTTTGGATTTTATGTCACCAAGTTTAGATTTTAGAGAATTTTGAATGACTAATTCTAACTAGGATATCCACATTCAGTCGAAAAAATTGGCATGTATAGTAAAATAAATAGAGAAATTTGGACAATTAATTCATATGCAAGAAACCTGATTTGATCAATTGAATTACACTATTCTACTTCAAAAACTAGCCATTACTAGTTGTTTTTGAACGTTGAAATTCAAATTTTAAATAATAAAAAAGTGTGATATGAACTTTAAACGCCATATTCTTGAGAACACTAAAGATTAAAGAAAAGTTCTCATTTGTTAATGTACTTTAAGTGAAAGATCCAAGATTCCAAAGTAAATGTGAAATGGTGTTAGAATTGTTTATTATCTACCATTTTGTTGGGTAATATCTTCCATATTCTCTTCTTGATCTTGATTCTTCAAGGTTGTCTTGAACATGAAATCCGTTTGGTGAGGGTGAGTATTGATTGTTGGATCAAGAGGTTACCCTTGGTAGGTGGCTTCTATTATATTTGCTTGACTTGTTTATCTATTGAATTGGTTAAAATTGCTAAGTATGAGTTCAATGTAGTAGATGTAGATCTCAGAAATATCGAACCAGTATAAATTATTGTGTCTCTTTCACTTTATTTATTGCTTACATTTACTTGTGCCATCTTCATTTGTTCTTTGTAGTTGTTGATATTTATCGCAACCTTATTAATTGTTCTGCTTCATTCAACCACTCTCTTTCAGCCACATAAATACTTGGAGGTTGGGAATTTAGAAAGAAGATTTTATCAAAGCATTTTTTTTTTTGAAAATTAGCCAAAAACCTCATTCATCCCTCTTCAACTTTTCAAGTGGAAATAAAGAGAAACCTAGAATGTAATCCAGATATTGAAATAGCTTCCTTTGCAATACCTTTTAGATAAACCTAAGAGGGGTGTGAATTACGTCTTTGGCTATTTTTCCAAACCGTTTTCCTTTTTGAAAACATAGATTGGAAGAGATTTGAAATCAAATTAATAAGAAGATATTCAACACAATGAATTCCCAAATAGAGAGAGAGATAGAGAGAGAGAGATAGAGAGAGAGAGAGAGGAGAAAGGATTACACAAGCAATTTATAGTTATTTGATCACACAAGATCTACATCACTACCTTGAGCCCCAACTCAAGGATATCGAACAAATTAAACTATAATAATCATTATAGATTAAACAACATATGCTTACCCAACAAGGGTTTTACTCCACAACCTCTTTTCACTTACAACAATCAAGGTTCACCCTTTCAAAAGGGTTTTACATCCTTAAGATAACTGTTGTGTGTTTTCCATGCATTTATGCTTAATTTTATCACAATCTCTAACAATTTGCACACAAACACAAGACAAGTGCACTTATCACTTGATTATTATAATGGCAAGTAATTTAAATATCGTATCCACCGGATGGTCAAATACCATTACTCACTTTCCCCTCTATTGTTTAGCCTATCAAATTTGCTTATGGAGGTGATAGAAATCAATTACTAGGAATAAAAATCTAACTCAACCAATAAAATTCAGTTTATCTAAAATTTGCTTTGCAAGAAAAATTTTCAATTGAGAAAATAATACTTGAACGGAAAATCCCCTTAGAATTACTTATGTGATAGGAAATTCTCTTAGCTAATGAATTTCTCACACTTAGGCATTGCTTGTCCCCAAGCAATACTACAAAACAACTGAGAAATTTAAACAATACCCCTAAGAAATAAAGTGTGTTTTAAAGCATTTCAAAGAAGGACAAAACAAAGAGAGCATTACTTCTTGAGAAAATATTGAGCATGTATACACAATCAATATAAAAATCATTCTAAATACCCATCACTAAGATTAAACAATCACCCTCTCGTCTCGGAATGCAAGTAAAAATCCATGTGTGTGTTCTCCCGACCAATGCAAATGCTCAACAATTATATAGGTGAATGTCATATTATTGGCCAAGTAATTCTCACCAAGAAAGCATAATGCCCTATAAGCCCAGCATTCACAAAACCTCTCCACTAATACAGTAACCAAAGTTCAACCTTGATTAGGTAGGACTTTTAAGCTTGTAACTTTAGGCTAAGGAAAAGTTAAGGGTGCCAAACAAAATTTAAGGACTTCAAAGTAAAAGAAATGAGAGCTAAAAAAAGATGAATGAAACAACAAAAGTAATAAACCTTATTACCCGCAAGGAATATCACCATTCCTATACATCCAACCACAAACTCCCATCCTCGAAAAAAGTCCCCTCACTTTAAATTCAACAAACTTACACCAAATCATAGTTCAACCCACAACTTTTCCTTCATCATCTTTCTTTGTCAAACACAAGTTTATATCTCAATCATGACAAAATTCACAATAATAACAATGAAAACATATATATTCTTCTTAAAGGCATCAAGAAATGTAAGAAGCCTTCAAAGTAATAAACATATGTATATATGTATGTATGTATGTATGCATATAAATATATATATCTTCTTTTTTTCTTCATTTTTTCTTTTTTTCGATTGAGGTATATTTCAATTCTCGATCATATACAGAAATTTCATCTCCTTTTTATTTTAATAACTCAACTCATAAAACCATTTTTCCTATCATCTTCCTTTCAACCCTTTGTTCTAATTTCCATAATACTCTTTGCCGACTTAAGGGTAAAAATGCATTTAGCTCTTGTAAAGAAGCATTAACAAGGAAGATTGGAGTTTAAAATTTGAAACAAGGAAAAATCAAGTGTATAAATTAGAAAATTTATGTAGAAAGACTTCAAGAAGGGTACTACAGATAAAATAAAAAGAGACGGTTAGAAAAGCTCAATGGGAACAAAGAAGGCTTATTACCATAATTTCAAGATCAAACTAAGGTTACTTACTCATTTTGCCTCAAGGCAATTGAACGCAAGTTCTAGCACAAAATTTTATTGAATTCCAAGGCCAATAACACAAGATTCAACCCGTAACCATCACAACAAAAGCAAGGGGAAATGTGCTTAAAAGAAGAATTCCATACAAGTAAAGAATACAAGGGGTGCTTACTTAATCTAAGTTTAAGGAACTAGTTATGACCTTTAGAATTCTTGAATAGCTACTCTCCGAGAAAAGATTAAACATGAAAATCTTGAAATATCTTGAGGATTCCAAAAATAAAAACAAGAAAATTCAATAAAAAATCATGAAAATAAACTATACTACTAAATTCAACTCCCCTATACTTAAGGCAACATTGTCCCCAATATTAGGAAAAAGGTGCACAAAATACTACATAGATAGAAATCACCGCAAGCAACATAAAGAACACAAGAACTCCACACCAAACAACATGATTGTTTCGTATGTGAAGGTGGGCGAACCATATTAATAGCAAGCTACACCTTCTATATACTACACAACAAAAGAAAACTAACGAAAGCTGGAAACAATGATAAAATTAAAATTTAATCATAAAATCATAGTAATAAAATAAATAAATAGAAAAGAGAAGAGAAAAATCCCCTTGTGGTCTCGTTCATACACCGCTTGCTCCATCACTTGGTCTCGGGCTAGCTCTTGGGCCAGTGAGATATGCTTCTCATTGCTGAATTGCTTGCATAAGTTGCTCTTGATTCAAAAGAAACGTTGCTTGAGACTCGGCGATGTTAGCATATTGTTTGTCCAAAAATTACTGTTGATCAAAGATTTGTTGTTGGGCTTGATGAAGTTCCTCCAGCCTTTCTTGGTGAGCTTGATCAGCCATGGAAAGATTGCCCAATTGAATCTGAATTTGCTCAAATGTAGTGCAAATTTTGACTTAAAAATCTATGGTGAAGGATGGGGCGATGGTAGGAATAGTCCGGTACACACTTTCTGGGTCCATAGGTATGTGCTCCATAGAATGGCAGACTTGCCGACGAAAGGTGTCAAATTTGGTGAGCCATTCATATCTCTCATCATCATATCAGTAGTCATAGTTTTGGAGTGTTTTTGCAGCAAGCACTTCAGAAGCCAAAATTGAAATGGCAACCTCACCCCAAAAATCGTTGTGAAAGTACCAAAGAATCTGAGTGATAAGCTTGACGCAACCACCTCATTCATTTGAGTTAGTAAAATAGAAGCTCATGGAATAGGTGATTGATTATGCAATAATGTAAATGTCAAAACATCAAGCCTCATTAAACCCACTCGCCCTAGGAATGACATTAAAACCAAGTAAATAAACAAACCACTAAACGAAGCCTAGGGGATAGAGTATTCGCATCAAACCCATAACTTGAACCAATTCTCCTATAACTAAGACCTAACGCTCACCAAGCTACCGTAAAATTCCACTCTTGGTTGGAAAGTACCTTCTTTTTATGATTGTCCACATGTACCCTGTTAGCCCTAAGGGCAAATCATATTAGTTTTGAATAATGACAAACATTGATAAGGACTAAAATGCTTGTATGTTGAGTGATAGGATTGATTATTTGAGAAGCATGAAGTCTTATTGCCTTGGAGTCACAATGCAAGAACAACTCTACTATGCCAAAGGTGATTGAAGATTGAAGAGTATGTTCAAAAAGAGTGAAGGCATTGAAGACTTAGAGTGTAGAGTTTTTATGTTAAATAGGTATATTTTTCTGTAAACTCTACACTTGTATGCCTTGGTTTCATTTGAATGTATGAGAGAGCATAAAACTTATTTTTGAAATGATCTTAAATGAACTTTGTGTTAACAAGTATGTTTTTGGAATCTAAAATGATCTTAAAAAGATTTTGTGTAATCAAAATGTTTTTAGTAAAGGTTTTTGTATCTAAATGTGTTTAAATGATGTGTCCATTCATGCAAAACGTTTTCAATGTTATTAACATTGATTTGAACAAGTTTTGACAAAGTTTAAAAAGTTTGGATGCAAGTTTAGTCGTCCAAACTTTGGAAATGGTACTGTACTTCCAGAGAATTTCGAACGCAAGTTCGGACACATGGAGAAAAGTTCGGACGTCCGAACTTTTCCAGACAGCTTGGCACAGTAAAATTCAGACGCAAGTTCGGACGCATAACAGAAAGTTTGAACTTCCGAACTTTACTATTACTAGCCGTTACTAGCCGTTTTATGACCGTTTAACTGATTTTTGAATTCTATAAAAGCCATAAACTCCAGATTTTTTAGTAGAACTTTGAACTTCACAAAGCTTACATGCTCTAACTTGTTTTACATCAAATTAAATTGAAAAGCTCTCAAATTGCCTTGTGCTCAAAGGTGTACATTCAAGATTCCAAAGGCAAAGGTGAAGTGGTGCTAGCAATTGTAATTATCCACCAAGAAGTGTTGGTAATATCCAAACTCCATTCTTCATTTTAATTGTGTTTTCTACTAGCTCATTGCAAGGTTATATTGTGACATAAAACCCTTTTGTGTTAGGGTGAGCCATATACTAGATTAATCAAGGTTGTGGTGTAAAACTCGTTTGTGGGTGAGCCTTTGATTAGATTGGTCTTTAGGTTGTTTTTAGATATAAAACCCTTGTGGAAGGGTGAACCTTGTTTGTATAATTACTAAAAGAGGTTGTGAGTGTAAAACCATTGTGTGGTGAGCCTCTTGTGTAATTGCCTAAATTGAGCATATAGTGGATTGGTTGAAATCCTTGAGTGTGGACTCAAGGTAGTGGATGTAGATCTTGGAGAGATCGAACCACTATAAATCGTGTGTTCATTTATTTATAGCTTTACTTGTTTACATACTTATGTTATTATTATTTGTTCTTAGTTGTTGATTGATTGGTTGTGGTTTTATTGTTTGATCATCTTGTCTCAACCATTACATCACATATAAACTTAGAGTTGTGAATTTGAAGGAAAGCTTTTATTAAGGCAAAGGATTTGCAAAAAGGGAAAAGACTTCGATAATTAGCCTAAGACCTAATTCAACCCCCCTCTTAGGTCTTACAATTGTTATCAGAGCAAGGTCTTCTTTTTAAGGTCTAACAACCTAGAAGTAAAGATCATATGGCTTGTTTATCAAATTTGCCTTATATGGAAGGTTCCTCCACTAATAGACCTCCATTGTTTGATGGTTCTAATTATACTTTTGGAAGTCTAGGATTGAGATTTACATTTGTTCTATTAACTATGAATTGTGGAATATTATTGAGAAAGGTCCCTATGTACCATTGAGATTGAAATCCGATGGAGTTACAAGAGAACCAAAGCCCGCGGAGGAGTATGATGAGAGTGATTCAAGGAAGATGACATTAAACTACCAAGCAATGAACATTCTTTGTTGTGCATTGATTGTCAATGAATACAATAGAGTGATGGAATGTGATTCTGCTCATGAAATGTGGAAGCTACTTCAAGTCACTCATGAAGATGAAAGAACAAATGTGTGCTTCATGGCAATGGAAGATGAGGTACAACCTACTCCATCTACCTCTACTTATTATGATGATGATATTGATGATCCTAGTGAATTACTTGTTGAGATGTATGGAGAATTAAAGAAGGCTTCAAAAAGGAATAAGGAAATGAAAACCAAAATTAATGATTTATTGAATGAGAATTAAAAATTGTTTTGTGAAAATAAAAAGTTTCTTGATTCTATTGAATGTTTGAATATTGAAAAAGAAGTTTTAAATGTCTCTTTACAAAACATGTCCCTTGAAAATAAGATTCTTTGTGAAAAGATTTTGTCTCTTGAAAGAATGCTTGTTGATCATGAAACTTTGAAAAAGAAGGTTGATGAACTTACATCATGTATAGAAAAATTTACAAAAGGAAGGGACAATCTTGATAAAATTCTTAGAACTCAAAGATCTCCTCTTGTTAAAAATGGTCTTGGCTATAATTATGTAAACAATGTGCGTAAATATAAAAACTTCTTTGTTAGAGCTACTTCTACTTCCATGCATCATACTTGTTGTACTTATTGTGGAAAACATGGACATAAAGTCACCAAATGTTATGTTAAAAGAAAAGTAGAGAATGGTGTAAAAACCATTTGGAGAGTTAAGGGAATTATTACTAACCCCCACGGACCCAAGAAAGCATAGGTACCAAAGGATACTTCCTCTCCTTTATTGCAGGTACACTTCAATTCAAACTCAAGCACCACTAAGAGATATATTGATGATATTGGCTTAAAGAATAACAGAAAACACCTCATTCATAATCAAGGTCAAAGCAACCGATGAAGGATTTGTTTTTGAGACAAGAAGAAAGGAAAAATTCGTGGAGTATCCAATGTTGGTAAAGGTTCCTCTCTTCTTTTTAAAAAAATGTTGCTTATTGCTGATTTGAACTATAACTTGCTTAGCGTTAGCCAATTGTGTGATAATAAATAAGAAGTTAAATGCCAACATGCAAAGTTTCAGTTGAGAATTCTTTTTTGTTTGAAGATTTGACAACCATGACTTGTCAATTGCTTCTATGAAGTTGATTAGGTAACATTGATAATGTGGAATTGAATTCATTGTTGATATGTTCTTGAAGTTGACTATATGTCATGATAAGATGATTAAAATAGCTATGATTGAATATCTATGCATTTGGTTTGCCAAAATCATCTTCTTAAAACTTTACAAAAAAGTTTGGATGTAGACCATAAGTTCGTTAGCCCGAACTTGTATGACAAAATGATATTTTGTGATTTTGATCAATTACTCACAAAATGTTTCAATGTGTGCTTTATCTTGATAAGCTTGAATGTCTTGTTGCTTATGATAATAATTTTCTTGGCATAGAAGATTTGGTCACGTGAACATGGATTTGTTGAATAAACTTTTCTATCAAGATTTAGTTAGAGGATTGTTAAAAATGTGTTTTGAGAAAATTGTCTTTGAGATACTTGTCCATATAGAAAACAAACAAAAGAATTTTTCAAACCCATGAAAATGCTTGTATACCTCAAAACATCTTGAGCTTGTTCATATGGATTGTTTTGGAGTTATGAGGAACTCTAGTATTGATAACTTGAAGTATGCCTTAGTAGTAGTTGAGGATTTCTCAATATTCACTTTAGCATTATTCTTTGCTCAAAAAGATGAAGTGTTTTATAAGTTTGTAAAATTATTCAAAAAAGTTCAAACCTCCCTTGAGTGCAAATTAATTTCCATTACAAGTGACAATGGGAGAATTTTACAACAAAGTCTTTACAAAATTTGCTTTGAAAATTGAATTTCATATAATTGTTTCAACTGCAAAAAACTCCACAATAAAATGGTGTTATTGAAAGAAAATTTTGAACTTTGCAGAAATTGGCTAGGTCTATGCTTTGTGAAAATTCTTCTTCAAAAATATTTTTGGGCCAAAGCCTTAAACACCACATTCTATGATAAATAGAATTCTTTTAAGATCATTTTGAAGAAAAACATCTTTTGAATTCTCTTTTATAAGACGTCTCAAATTGCATATTTTAAAATGTTTGGTTATAAATGTCTTACTTAAATTTGATAGAAAACCGGATATTGGTATATCGCATTCTTCTAACAAAAAGGCATATAGAGTTTATAATGAAAAGAAACTTATATGATGAGGAAACTGTTAGCCCTAAGGGCAAATTATGTAGTTTTGATTAATGACAAATATTGATGAGGACTAAAATGTTTGATTATTGTGTGATAGGTTCTGTAAATTGAGAAGTATAAAGTCTCATTGCTTTGAAGCAAAAGTTCAAGAACAACTTCATTTAAGCAAGTATTTGAAGTTTGAAGAATGTTGTTCTAAAGATGATCAAAAGGCATTGAAGACTTGAAGTGTAGAGTGCATTTAACTTTTAGGTAAATTTCTATGTAAACTCTACACTTGCATGTCTTGGTTATCATTGAATGCATAAGAGAGCATAAAAATAATCTTATGATTTTAAAAGGCTTTGAATGAATCTTTTTATAAGATATGTTAGTAAACTTCATATGTTCTTGTTTTTCAAGCTTATATATGGTTAAATAAGTTTTCTATACATATCAAATGTTTTTCAAACTCATTGAAGTTATATCTCAAATGATTTTACAAAGTTTAAAAATGCTTTCAAAAAATTCGGTCGTCCGAATTTTGTAGCAAAAATTTGCTACTATTCTTCCAGAGAAATTCGGAAGAAGATTCGGACGCAGCCAAAAAATTCGGTCGTCCGAATTTTTGGCCTTCAGCATGGTCACTGTTCTTCCAGAAAAATTCGGAAGAAGATTCGGACGCAGCAAAAAAATTCGATCGTCCGAATTTTTGTTCTCAGCATGGTTACTATTCATCCTGAGAAATTCGGACGAAGATTCGGACGCAGCCAAGAAATTCGATCATCCGAATTTTCTGAAACTAGCCGTTACTAGCCGTTTTATGAATGTTTTAACAGATTTTCAAATTCTATAAAAGCTATAAACATGCAAATTTTTGTAACTCTTGAAATCTTGAAAACTCCAAGCATTCAAAAGCATTTAGCAAACATTTCTTAAGCTCTCTTATGTCTTGTGCATTCAATTGATCAATCCAAAGACATCAAAGTGTGAAGGTGCAAAATTGTGTAATATCTACCATCAAGTGGTAACTTCTACACATTCTTCTTTACTTATTCAATTGTGTTGATCTACTAGCTCTAGCAAGGTTATCTTGATAACATAAAACCCTTTAGGTAAGGGTGATCCTTGAAAGTGTGATTCAAGGTTGTTTAAGATATAAAACCATTGTTTGTGGTGAGCCTTGTATTGTAGACATTACTAAAAGAGGTTGTGAGTGTAAAACCATAGTTTGGTGAACCTCTCTTGTAATTTGTAAACCTGAGCAATTAGTAGATTTGTTGAAATCCTTAAGTGTGAGCTTAAGGTAGTGGACGTAGATCTTGAGGATCGAACCACTATAAATTGTTTGAGTTCCTTGCTATTGCTTTCATCACTACATTGCTATCAATTATCTATAATTAGCTTACATAACCTGTTCTTGGTCTAAACGCATAAAAGGTTTAAGTTTGCGAAAATTAGCCAAATACCTAATTCACCCCCCTCTTAGGTATTTCAGAAACCATTCATGTTTGTTTTGATTAATCTTACATTTATTTGAAAAGCAAAGATGAAGATGATGTAGGTACATCAATGAATAACTATCAAACCCATCTTCAAGCACCAACTTTGGAGGATCATACCAATGAGGAAGAGATGATTAAGCAAGAACAAGATAACCAATCTAGTGGTGACCAAAAGCTCTCAAAGAACTTAAGATATCCAAGAGGCCACCCTAAGTAGCAAATCATTGGTGATATCTCCCAAGGAGTACAAATAAGGCGGTACTTTGTTAATAACTTTATTCTTTTATCGCATATGAGCCTAAAAGTATTGATGATGCAATGTGTGATGATTTTTGGATTATTGCTATGCAAGAGGAATTAAATAAATTTGAAAGATACATAATTTTTGATATTCCTAAATCTCATGATCATTCTATTATTGGAACTAAATGGTTTTAGAAATAAACTTATTGAATCCGAAGAATTTGTTAGAAACAAGGCTAGACTTGTTCCCTAAGGATTCAATCAAGAAGAGGGAATTGATTATGATGTAACCTTTGTTCCGAATGTAGACTTGAGTCCATAAGAATGCTTTTGACTTGTACTTGCTTTAAAAGTTTTAAGTTATTTCAAATGAATGTCAAAAGTGCTTTTCTAAATGGTTTTATTGAGGAAGTGGTTTATGTGGAACAATCACCCAGTTTTGCTCATGAAAAGTTTCCTAACCATATTTTCAAACTATCCTAAGTTTTGTATGGTTTAAAACCAGCTTCTAGAATTTAGTGTGAAAGATTGAGTAGTTTCCTTCTTTCAAAAGGATTTTCAAGAGAAAAACTGAAACTACCCTTTTTATAAAATCCTCATGCAACAATGATCTATAACTTGTCCAAATATATGATACAATTTTTGGTGCTTCTAATACTTTACTTTGTGATGTGTTTTCCAAGTTGATGCATAGTAAATTTGAAATGAGCATGCTAGGAAAACTCAATTTCTTTCTTGGCCTACAAATCAAGCAAACCAAGAATGGCACTTTCATGAATCATTTTAAGGTATAAGCACTTTCATAAGTTTATCAACTATGCATGACAAGAATAAAATGGTTTCATAGGAGTAGTCAACTCTATTTGACTGCAAGTAGAGCCAATATTATGTTTGAAATGTGTTTGTGTGCTAGATTTCATCTTGTCATAAAGAGTTTCATTTGATTGCTATTAAACACATTCACTATTACCTTATTGATACTCTAAGTGATTATGATCTATGTTTCAAATATGTGGTGTTATGTGATAATACTAATGCAACAAATTTGACAATCATATTATTCAACAAACTAGGACAAAGCATATAGAGATCAAACTTCATCTCATTAGAGATCATTCTACTAAGGGTAATATTTGTTTAAAGCACATTTGCACTAATGAAAAAATTAATGATATTCTTACTATGCCATTAGCCGAAGAAAGATTTAACCAATCTTAGAAGAAGCTTAATTTTTTAAAAAAAAAAAAAATTCAATGACTAATGAGTGTATTCAAGTGTTGTAGCTTCAGGTGAGGACAAAGATGTCTAGCATGGGAAAAGGAAAGGGAAAAGCCAAAGAAAGAGAAGGAGGATCAGTGATCAATGAACCAAGGAAGGTTCATGTTTTGCAAAGCATGTCATGGCTGGATAGATTTGTCACAGTGGAGGCTGCTACTGAACTTGATGATTGGGCACAAAGGTACCATAAGATAAATCCAAGGCACAAGGTGGATGTCATCAAACTATTCGAAATGGGTAATATAATCTCATTTTTAAATGATGTGAGCTGGACTAGTTTGCCTATGCTTGATGAATGCTATTACCTTCCTTAGTTTATGAAGTTTATGCAAATATTAAGGAAGAAAGAGTTGAGAAAGTTGGTAATAAAGCTATTCAGTGGTGTTCTTCAAGAATATCACAAGTTGATTTTTGAGATTGATAATGCATTTCTCAATAGAATTTGTGATGTTGAGGATGTTGGGTTTAGACATTATTCTTCCTTGGAACATTGTTTTATAAGCAAGTTATGCTCACATGAAAGGATTGAGAATGCCTGTACAAATGGTAGAAGCCTCAAGACTATAAAGAAGAGAGAGTTGAACATGAGGGGAATAATGTAATTCAATGGTATTCCTCTAAAGTATCTCAAGTGGACTTTGAGTTCAATGATGCCTTGGTGAACAAAATTTGTGGAGTAGATGATAATGAGGCAAGATATTACTCATTGGGACAGCATTGCTTTATTCATGAATTGTTCACAAATGAAAGATTTGAAAAGCCTTATCATATGGTAGACTATTAACAAAAATGTGAGGAGTTTGAGGAAGAAGAAAATGATGAAGAAGAAGAGGATGAAGAGGAAATCCTTGCTGAAAAAGGAAAACTAAAATAAGGCATGAAGTGAGGGGGAGCAACCTTCCACAAAAGAAGACTATTTGAAGAGGTACTATCTATTGAAGGAAAAGAAGTTGAAGATGATAATCTCACTACATGTGATACCATAGTTGCCAAGGTGTTTCAAGAGACATTGAACAACCATGTAGAGAAAGTGAAGAAGATGGACAAATTCTTCAAGTCTTTTGCTCTGATGATTCTTGGAAAATTTGATGGTTTAGAAGCTAAAGTCAAGAATATGGAAGAAGACTTGAGAAAGATTTCTCAAGTGGTTTTAAATGGTGCAAGTTCCTATAAAGCCAAAGAAGAAGAAAAGAGATGGCAGCAATAAGAATGATAGTAATGATAGAAAAAATTGAGATGACTATCAATTTATTGAGAAAGAAGAATACAAAAGATGAAGGAAAAGGCAGTGAAGCATCCCAAAAGAAGAAGAGCATGAGAATGAAGAACAAAGGGGTAAAGCTCAAGAGAACAAGCAAGAAGAAGGAGGTGAAGGGAGTTTAACAAAGTCAAATCACAAATCCATCACAAATTTCCTTCAGCCAAGGGAGGAAGAAAATGTGGTTCAAAGAAAGAAGATCCAAGATCCTCTCGATTGGTAGCTTTCCAAAGCAGAACTACACAAGCAAGAAATCAACAAATGAAGGACCCTATCATATAGAGATCAAGGGTGACATGACCATCATAACAAACAAATTTGGAAGTGAAGACCATGAAGCGTATCCAAAGACTAAGCCTTTCTATCCCTAAACTCTATTTTGTTGCTTATTTTAGATTATGACTTAATGCACATGTTATGCTTTAACATTGAAATTTACTTGTATCTTCTAGTCATTATAATGTTTTGAAGCTCAATATGTGAAATCTTTGTGATAAGAGCTTCTTTTGTTTCACTTTTGTTATCCAAGTATTCTCACCTCAAGTTTAATTGCTGCTAAAAAAGGGGGAGAAGAATTTGATTTATCATTGTTGAAATGCTACATAATGATTATTGCTGTTAGGATGATAATTATTTGACTAGACATATACTGTTTATGAGAGTTGGTCAATATATTGCTTAATTGCTAAATGAGAGTTGATCAACATACTGCTTATATGTGATACATGTTGTCTCATTTTCATTAAACCCTGTCTTTGGTTGATGACAAAAGGGGGAGAAGAATGTGATGACAAATGTGTGAAAATGTGAAATAGCAGTGGCAAGCGGGAGAAAGAATGTTGACTGCAAAATATGCTATGTGCTTGTTGTATTGTAATGTGCTTGCTGTAAATGTGCTATGTATGAGTGCTATAGGTTGAAATGTAAACTAAAGGTGTATTGTGCAAATACATGGTTGCATTTGAAATTTAAATTGAAAATGATTGTTTTCTGAGATTTTGAAAATGGTTGAGCTGAGATTGTGAAATTTTTCATCATGGTTCTTGACTTGACCTGTGACTTTATGTTACATCATGAAAACAATTAAATACATGAGTTTTGTGGTTTTGCAAAGCTAAATTGAGTGTTATTGTTGCTATACATATTTGAGTACTTCTATAGTTCATTTAAGAATGCAAAATCACCTTTTCAAACTTGCTATCAAAGGTTTAGACTTGAAGTTTGGATGCAAACCAAAAGTTCGGATGCATCCAAACTTTCTTGCCAAAAATATTTTTCTATTGTTCAAATTGTTTGAAAACTGTCTTAATCCTTCCTATCATATTTGAACAATCTTAGAAAAGCTTATTTTCAAAAATAGAAGTTGTTATCTCACATATTTTACAGTTTGGAATTGAAAGCTAAAAATTCGGATGCATGATTTAAAAATTTGGATGCATGTTTCAGAAATTCGTATGCATGCATATTTTGTTGCCAAAACATGTTCTTTTGTTGTTCAAATTGATCCAAATATGTTTTAATCTCTTCCATTATGTTTGAACAACCTTAGGAACACTTTATTTCACTTCAAACATTCATTATATTGAATTTATTGCAGTTTGGACTTAAGATCAAAAAATTTGGATGCAAGGTTTAAAAATTCGGATGCATGTTCTGAAATTCGGATGCATCAATATTTTGTTGCCAAAATGTTTTCTTTTGTTGTTCAAATTGATTCAAACATGTTTCAATCTCTTCTACTATGTTTGAACAATCTTAGGAAAGCTTATTTTCAAATATTGAAGCTTTCATTTCACTTATTTTATAGTTCGGACTTGATATGTCAAAATTCGGATGCATAATATCTCAAGTCCAAACTTGTTGAAAAATGAGCACAATCTAAGGGAGAGCATTGTTAAACTTTTACAACCTTTAAAACCTCTCTTAGAAGTTTTCTTAATGCTTAAATGCTATATCTTCTATCCTAGTTGTTGGAAGGAAGGAGGCAAATGGAGATTGGTTGGGTCATAGGCTCATATTGAGACTTTTGCATGTCAATGTGCTAAATTGGCTATTATCCATCATTGACATAAATGCTTCTTTGTACTACATCGTTTAAATTCATCACATTTTGCATCAAAGTTTGTCATCATCAAAAAGGGGGAGATTGTTAGCCCTAAGGGCAAATCATATTAGTTTTGAATAATGACAAACATTGATAAGGACTAAAATGCTTGTATGTTGAGTGATAGGATTGATTATTTGAGAAGCATGAAGTCTTATTGCCTTGGAGTCACAATGCAAGAACAACTATACCATGCCAAAGGTGATTGAAGATTGAAGAGTATGTTCAAAAAGAGTGAAGGCATTGAAGACTTAGAGTGTAGAGTTTTTATGTTAAATAGGTATATTTTTCTGTAAACTCTACACTTGTATGCCTTGGTTTCATTTGAATGCATGAGAGAGTATACAACTTGTTTGTGAAATGATCTTAAATGAACTTTGTGTTAACAAGTATGTTTTTGGAATCTAAAATGATCTTAAAAAGATTTTGTGTAATCAAAATATTTTTGGTAAAGGTTTTTGTATCTAAATGTGTTTAAATGATGTGTCCATTCATGCAAAACGTTTTCAATGTTATTAACATTGATTTGAACAAGTTTTGACAAAGTTTAAAAAGTTTGGATGCAAGTTTTGTCGTCCAAACTTTGGAAATGGTACTGTGCTTCCAGAGAATTTTGGATGCAAGTTCGAACGCATGGAGAGAAGTTCGGACGTCCAAACTTTCTCTGATAAGCATGGCACTGTTTTTCTAGAGAATTTCGGACGCAAGTTCGGATGCATAAGGAAAAGTTCGGACGTCTGAACTTTTCCAGATAGTTTGGCACAATAAAATTTGGACGTAAGTTCGAACGCATAACAGAAAGTTTGGACGTCCGAAATTTACTGTTACTATCCGTTACTAGCCATTTTACTACCGTTTTAACTGATTTTTGAATTCTATAAAAGTCATAAACTCCAGATTTTTAGTAGAACTTTGAACTTAACAAATCTTACATGCTCTAACTTGTTTTACATCAAATTAAATTGAAAAGCTCTCAAATTGCCTTGTGCTCAAAGGTGTACATTCAAGATTCCAAAGGCAAAGGTGAAGTGGTGCTAGCAATTGTAATTATCCACCAAGAAGTGTTGGTAATATCCAAACTCCATTCTTCATTTTAATTGTGTTTTCTACTAGCTCATTGCAAGGTTATCTTGTGACATAAAACCCTTTTGTGTTAGGGTGAGCCATAGACTAGATTAATCAAGGTTGTGGTGTAAAACCCGTTTGTGGGTGAGCCTTTGATTAGATTGGTCTTTAGGTTGTCTTTAGATATAAAACCCTTGTGGAAGGGTGAACCTTGTTTGTATAATTACTAAAAGAGGTTGTGAGTGTAAAACCATTGTGTGGTGAGCCTCTTGTATAATTGCCTAAATTGAGCATATAGTGGATTGGTTGAAATCCTTGAGTGTGGACTCAAGGTAGTGGATGTAGATCTTGGAGAGATCGAACCACTATAAATCGTGTGTTCATTATTTATAGCTTTACTTGTTTACATACTTATGTTATTATTATTTGTTCTTAGTTGTTGATTGATTGGTTGTGGTTTTATTGTTTGATCATCTTATCTCAACCATTACATCACATATAAACTTAGAGTTTGTGAATTTGAAGGAAAGCTTTTATTAAGGCAAAGGATTTGCAAAAAGGGAAAAGATTTCGATAATTAGCCTAAGACCTAATTCACCCCCCTCTTAGGTCTTACATACCCAATTCCCTTTATCGCATATGTGGAGAATTTCAGCTAAAATTGGACGTGTGAGGACAATTGGTTGACCCTCCTTAACCTGTGTATGAATAACCTTGCCAAATTTGTCATCTTTATCTCTAATATTGGCAGAAAATTCTTTGACAAGGCCAGGATAGTAAGTTCTAGAAAGGTTAAGGATAGGCCCCCATCCAATGGCTCAAAATAGACCGGAAATATTGAACATCTCATCCACCTTAGCGAAAACAGTATGTTCAATGATCATGGAGTTATGTTGACGCAAGACATACCATTCCCGATGTTGATCATCGGTGAAACGAGTAGGGTGAAGGTATGGAAGATTTGGTGGAGGTGCTTGGGGTGATGGTGATGAAGGTCCGGTTCTCGAAGAGGAAGCAACATCCCTTGTGCGTTTAGGCTTTTTAGGAGAGGCGGTGGTTTTCCTAGGCTTGCTCTATTTTCCATAATCAACCATAAGAAAAATGCTCTACCATAACACACGAAAAAGAGAAAATTTTCAAATGTACTAAACAAGTAAAACAAGTTACTACTAAAATTAAAAACAAAGCCTAATAAACTAATTGTAATTGTAAGCACTCTATGTGACGAAATTAAATAAACTAATTACTATATTAAAGAAAATAAAATTAAAGTAAGCTAATGAAAGGTAAAATAGTAAAGAAAGTCACAAATTTAACAAGTAAAGTTCACTTTTGCATTTCATCAAACACATGGAGGCATAGAATAATGTAGAAAAGAGGCATAAAAATTTCTCAAGATTCTAGCAAACAACAACACAAATCAACTAAACGATCACAATTTAGGCCATTAAACATCAACATCATAATAAATAAACAAGAGAAAGCAAGAATTCAAGACAAAGATTTAGAGAACTAACCAGGCCTAGGATGAGGTCTTGAACGCCCGTGCACTTTGAAGCTCCAAAATTGACCCAAGGAAGAGAGTCTTCAAAAATAGAAGCTAAAAGATGGTTTTCTTTAGTGGGAATTTGAGGTAATTTGGGAGATGAAATTTGGGGTGATAGATAGGAAGTGAGAAAGCTGAGAGAAATAGAGAGAGGAAAGAGAGAAAACGAGAGAAGCTGCAGCTTGTCGGTTTTAAATTTTTTAGTGCTGCTATAGTGAAGTAACGCCGCTTGGTCTAGTCCAAACGGTGCCATTTCAATCCTGTCTTGCAGAGCCTGGATTGAAACCAAGGTGGCATCGATTGGTCCAAGCCAAACGGTGCCATTTAGGCCTTTTTTTTTAAGGCAATCAAACAATAAAAACACTCAACCAAAAATTAAACAATCAAGTCTAACGAAATAATAACTTACGAATATAAAAATCACACCAAACAACACATAGCATAAAAATCCACAATTAAAAACAATTAAAGCTTGAAACTCAACACCAAATTAAATAAAGTTATGTACAAATGGAAAAAAAAGTATTTAAGATCACTTATCCTCCAAATCATGGAGGATTAAAGAAAAATTTTCAAGCTCTCTAGCATCTCCTCCACGATAGTGCTTGAGACAGTGTCCGTTAACTTTGAAAATTTATTTTTTAGATGTTCAACATCCACCACACCATACGGGTAAACTTTGTTTACCACAAACGGTCCCGACCATTGCGATTTGAGCTTCTCGAGAAAGGGATTCAATTGAGAGTTAATCAATAGTACTTGATCTCTTTCCTTAAACTCTCGGTTTGGTAACACATGCTTGTCATGCCATTGCTTCCATTTTTCTTTGTAGATTCGCGAATTCTCAAAGGTATCTATCCTCCATTCATTAAGTTCATTGATTTGGAGCATTC
The DNA here is from genome assembly GCA_030512225.1 of Rauvolfia tetraphylla. Taxonomy (NCBI): domain Eukaryota; kingdom Viridiplantae; phylum Streptophyta; class Magnoliopsida; order Gentianales; family Apocynaceae; genus Rauvolfia; species Rauvolfia tetraphylla. The sequence continues at coordinate 1,607,124 of JAJQKT010000063.1, read as the reverse complement.
ATTTCTTCACTACAAGGTTAACTAACTTAATAGCCCAATATGCTTATGCTCAGCCTCAACCGGCAATTGACAAGGCTTCCCATAAACCAATATATATGGAGTAGACATGATGGGAGTCTTGTATGCTGTCCTATATGCCCACAAAGCATCATCATGGTTAACAGTCCAATCCTTTCTTGTATTCTTAACAATATTTTTCAAAATTCTTTTGATTTCTCTATTAACAACTTCTATTTGACCACCAGTTGGAGGGTGATAAGGAGCCGCCATCTTGTGAGTAACACTTAATCAAAGCAAGACTTTCTCAAGTTGTTGGTTACAAATTTTGGTTCTCTTATTATAGCTCTAAGAATGCCAAAGCGAGTAAACAATTTTTTCAACTGTGACCAAAATATATGTATTCCCAAAAGAGTTTGGAAAAGGATCCATGAAATCAATACCCCAACAATCAAATACTTCACAAACTTGAAATGTACAGATATTACTTCTCCGTTGGAAATTATCACACTATTCTACATACCTTGGGATCCTTAAATAAAGTCGGAAAATAGAACCCCAACTCTAGTACCTTTCTAGGTATCTCATTAGCTTGATAATGACCACTAACCAGACCTTTATGGCAATGCTCCAAGATGTCCATATTCTCAGGTATGCTACACATCTCCTTATGATTTTTTCTACACAAATTCTAAACAAATATGGATCCTTCCAAAGATAGTACTTTAACCCCCAAATAGAATTTCTTCTTTTGTTGATGAGTTAAGTTCTTTGGTAAGATTTGAACCACTATATAACTAACTTAATTTATAAACCAAGGAGTGTGATCACTGTTACCTACAATCATATAGATGATCATTTATGTCTTCCTTATTCAGTCACTCCAAGTTCTCCAACCTTGGTAGATAATCAGTGACAAGATTTTTTGTTCCCTTTTTGTCCCTTATCTCCAAATCAAATTCCTGCAATAAAAGTACCCACCTAATTATTATAAGCTTTGCATCATGTTTGTTAAGAAGATATTTGAGTGTCGAATGGTCCGCATAAACAATGACTTTAGACAAAATGAGATAAGGATGAAATTTTTTGAAAGAAAAAACTATAGCAAGTAGCTCCTTATCAGTTGTGGTATAATTCTCTTGTGCTCCCATTAAGATCTTTCTTGCATAGTATATAAGTTTAAAATGCCTTTCTCACCTTTGTCCAAGTACTATCCCTAAGGTTTTTGAGGATCTTCAATTGGTTTTCTTCTGTGTTCAAATTGATAGCCAAGTTGAGATACTGGGGCAACGCGATGTCGTTTGGCATGTCTCCAAGATTCTATTTTTTGGCATTTCTTTAGTTTTCACTTGCATTGATTTTTTTTTTTTTTTTTCAACTAGGGGGTTCTAAGTCGGTTTGTCCTCCTAGGGTTTTTAGTTGGATTGAAAGGTGGGGCCTTTGTTCTATGTGATTGAGGTACTAGTTTCTTTGTTATTCAAAGAAGACTAATTGTTACTAATCTTCATGACCTCTACGACCTTACTATCCCTAAGGTTTTTGTGTACAAATTGCATAGCCAAATGAAGAAACTAGGACCAAGCAGTGTCATTTGTCATGTTTTCAGCATTCTACATTTTGACTTTTCTTTGGTTTTTTTCACTTGTTTTTTCTGGAATTTTTGGATATTTCGAGATGTAATTAAATCGGGTTTAAGCCCCAAAACATTTTGATTAGGTCTCTTTAATTGTTTTAGGATTTTACATGCATAAATACTCTCATTAGAGAGAAGAAACCCAGACATTATATTTTAATTTTGGACATTGAGAATAGATTAGAGAAGAGCCTCTCTTGTCTTCTCTATTTCTTGGCTTATCAAGGGTTTGGATGCACCCTTGTGGTGCCATATTAAACTAGGCAATTTTATTTCTTTTAAAAGCCACCTGTGATGGTAGGGGGTTTGGCAGAGAGCCCTACTAGTTTATTAATATTGGAAAAATGTCAGAGAAATAAGTAAAAGGAGAAAAACCACCATATACAAGATAAACAGTTAAGAGCAAGATAAAAGAAATATGACATCCTATATAGCTACTAAGACCATAAACTTGGCACTTCTTGCATGTCATGACGAAAAAGTCCTCGGGCTACTAGAGGTAGTTGACAATGATCATAGATATATCAAGTTTCAGCATCAATGAACCCTTCATTGGCCAGGGCATCCGTAACCCAGACTTCATGATATGCTTATCAAACTTGGGTTCCTGAATCTTGTTATTCAATGGTTCTAGTGGATCAACAAAACTTTCTCTCTCAACTTTGGGGTTCTTCATTGCTTTGTTTTCCTAGGGTTTTAGTTTAATTGAAAGAAGAAGCTTGCATTGCATGTGATTATGCAAAGTAGAATAATTGTTGCAATTCTTCTTGGCCTCTAAGACCTTTGTTTCTGTAGGTTTCTGAGGGTCTTCAACTATTTCTCTATTGTTTTCAAACAGGATAGCCAAGGTGAGAAATGGTACAAAGTAGTGCCTTTTGGCATGTTTTCAGCGTTCTATGTTTTGACTTTACCTTAGTCTTCACTTATTTTTGCCCAACATTTGCATATCTTGAGATGTAATTAAATTGGTTTAAACCCCAAAACACTTTGGTCAGGTCTCTTTAATTGTTTACTTTATTCATGTATGAATACTCTCATTAGAGAGAAGAAACTCAGACATCATATTTTGAGTCTTAAGTTTAGAGGATAGCCTCTCTTGTCTTCTCCATTTCTTGGCTTATCAAGGGTTTTGATCCACCCTTATGGTGTCATATCAAACAAGGGTTCTGGTGGATCTATTCAACTTTCTCTTTGAACTAGAGGGCTCTAAGTTGCTTTGTTCTCCTAGGATTTTAAGTTGGATTGAAAGGTGGGTCTTTTTTTATATGTGATTGGGGTTCTAGCCTCTTTCTTATCTAAGGTAGACTAGTCATTGCTATTCATCTTGGCCTCCATTCCTGATGCAAACCTAATACCACATGTACCAAAACAAATATCTAAACAGAAAAACCATATTTGCAACAAAAAAAAATGTCCAGTTACACACACATTCTCCAAGTTCCATCTTTCTTTGGTGCTTGAAGAACTAGTACAACACATGGGCTCATACATTCTATTACGGGTCCTTTTGCCAAGAGTTTCTCCACTTGCCTTTGAAGTTCCTTAGTCTCGTTGGGATTACTTCAATAGGCCAACTTGATTGGAAATGAAGCTCCGGTAACTAGGTCAATTTGATGGTCAATTCCCCTAATTGGTGGTAATTCACTTGGTAGTTCTTTAGGGAATACATCTTCAAATTCCTGCAAGAGAGAAATAACACAACTAGGAGTAGAATTATGTATGTCAACAATAGAGAAATAAGGCTCCCTATACATGAGTAAGATCATAGGCTTAAGATTTACAAGTGCACTCTTGATCTCTCTTTGTTTTATGTAGAAGCTCTCCTTTCTATCTCTTAAATCTATTACATTTGAATAAGAATTTATCTCTTCTCTTTTTCTTTTCTTCCATTTTGGACTTTTGCAACTTGTCACCCTTTAGTTATTGAATTTATGGGCTACTGGTTAATCTCCAATCTAGTCAGCACTTGTTCAGCCTTGTCTCCCTTGTTTGTTGATTGAATTTGATTGCCTTTAGGAATTGTTGGAGTGGGTTTGGTGCTGTTAGAGTTGGGCAAATTCCTTGCTACATTTTTTGACTTCTTCTGCGCTTCTTGGGATTGAAATTCCTCCATCTTTATTTGGAGTAATTTCTGCTTAATGTACACTTCATGTGGAGTAAGTGGTAGTAAGGTGACCTTTCTCCCATCTTTAACAAAGGTGTACCTATTATTGTATCCATCATGAGTAGCCTAATGCAAGCCCTACTCCAAAATTAATATTAGGTACATTATGAAACATGAATAGGTATATTGACTCAAGGGTCAATATAAATTCAAGCTCAAAATTGCATGAAAAATATTGGGGGACTAAATTCCAACAAAAGGTGTTGGGTCTTGTTGATTCTAGAGTAAGGTTTGCATTAGTTTAGTATAAGAGCTCAACTTTTCCACTAGGCCAATTTCTTTTTCATGTGTTCTTGTGTTTCTTTATTTCTTATTCTTGTGTTTCTTGTGTAAAAAAAAAAAAGGATTCTGCCTTTTTTGAAATCTTTGGCATTCTTGCTGGCCTTTGCATCAAAGTTGTTTCTGTGCTTCCTTCCTGAAAGTAATTCGAACCATAGGAATCTAATAAAACATCGATTTGAATTTCTGGTTTTGTGTTCTTAAATTCTTGTTGTATTTCTTGTGCTCTTACATTCTTCTTGTTTTCTTGTCTTTGTTTCTTCGAGAAGCTCTTGAAGAACCCCAAGAAGGAAGAGCGGTAGAAAAAGGCAAGAGTGGTGAGTTCATCTTGATAAAAGCCATTAGAGAGTATTAAACAAGAGAGTGATTGTTCATAGCAACAAGGAAAACACATAAGGGAGTGAATATATCTTTTTCTTGCAGGTATTCTGTGATGTATAAGAGATTATCTTCTCTTGATAAATGGAGGGTTGAAAGGGAGGAATATTGTGGATATAGAAGTGATGAATATTATGAGGAGATTAGGATATGGGAGTATGAAAAGGGAGAGAGTAGAGTCAGTGAAGAAAGGTTGCATTTAACTCCTTTCCATGGAAAATTTCATCCAGAACCTTACTTGGAACGGGAAAGGAGTGTGGACATGGCTTACAACACTATAGCTTGATTGAAAAAGAGAAGCTAACTTTGGCTAAGTGAACCTTTACTCACTTTGCCATTACATGGCGGAAAATGCTAAAGGAATCTAGAAAGCAAAGGGGAAGAAATCCATTAAATCATGCGGTGAGTTAAAGGAGTTAATGAGGTTGGACTTTGGTCTCAAGTATCTCAAATGCTTAAAATGAATAGAGCAAAGAGAGAAGACCATGAGTGACAACAGAGCTTCTAAAGTACTTGGAAAGGAAAACAAGATGGGGTCTATAGAATCTCAAGAGGACAATGAAGTTATTGAATATCAACCAAAGAAGGATAAATGAATTATATGTGAAGCTTTTAATGGTGAAAAATCCAAGTATGAGATTAGTCCTACTTTAATCGAGGAAGGGAAAATTGAAGAGTGGATAAAAGAAAAGAGAGAAAGTAAGAACAGTGAGAGTGCAAAAGAAAGGAGAGAATGTGAACTCGAAGAAAATGAGAGTGATTATGAGAGTGAAGAAAATGAATGCACAAGAGAAATTGTGAGCTATGAAAGACATGAGAGGAAAGAACAAAAGAGCATGAGTGAACTTGAGAAAGAAAGAGAGTATGATAGTGCTTTCATTCTAAAGCCATCAAAGAACTCATTCTCAAGTGAGGAGGTAAGCTTATTTCTAACAAACTAACTCATTTTCTTTCTAGTTTTTATTCACTTGTGCAGGATTTCAGAGCTTCAAGCAACAAGAAGGAAAGAAAGCTTGACATGGAAATCATCCAAAAATCAATTTGCTGCTTCCCTAGTCTTCTAGTTCATGCTTTGTGTTTTTCTTTAAGGAGGATAAGTTATTCTTATTTTCTTGTTACTTTCATTTGAATAATCTTGTGACTTTGGTTTACTTGCTCAACTTGTGGCTCACTTGATTCTGAAATTCATGTGCTAAAGTTCTTGATTAGTAGTAGAAGTTTTCTTGAGTTAAATGATTCTAAATGGGGATTGCTTGTTAAGAATGATCTTGTAATATACAACATTAGAAGACCGCTAGACTATATGCATGAATTCTTGTTGAACTATTCTTGTGAAGAAGCGTTGGACTTACCATGTTTTGAGAAGAATGAACTTTTGTTATGGTCTTTCAATTGGAGAGAATCATTCTTCCATTAACTATTTCCATTATGAGTTTGATATTGGTTTTGGTTTCTTAAGGCATATCCCTATGCTTTTTTATCATGATTTTGTTTATACAACGCTTTGGGAACTTTTTTTTTACCCTTTAAAGAGGTGTTTAAAATGCATATAACTTATGAAGTTTGCTATGTGATTGATATGTTGGAATTTGCCTCCTGCATACTTCATGACTTTAAATGTATACATGTGCTTGAAGAAAATTCTTGTTTCCTATTTCCATTTAAAGAACCACTTCTTGAATCCATTCGTTCACTCCATTTTAATAAGATGACTTATGTGGTGAAGGGAACATAATTTTTATATAGGTTACCTTTGTTGAAATGTTGTGAAAAGCCTTGGTTGGAGACCACGCAAACTATTCACTTTATGTGTGCTAAAATGATTCATTTTTCTATGAGATTCTATGCTAAAAAGGTTGCATAATGCTTAAACCCAACTCAGAGTTTGTCATTGGAAATTAAATATGTTAGCCTAGTTGTTTTATTTCCCTTGACAATAAAGTTTTTGAACTCCATCAAGTTTAAAATCCCTTATGACCAATAAAGCTATACTTATTCGTGTTACTTCTTATTTTCCATGCCTAAGGATTATTTGAGTTGATGCACTTCCCTTCCCGTATATGGATCTATTGTCACGAATCTTGTCTACATTGGTTCCTTTAGGGCACATTACGTGCCTTAATGATGTAGGGTATGATTCGAGGATGAATCTTTTTGAAGAGAGAGAGAACGATAGAGATTAAGTTTCAAAGAACAAAGAAGATGGCATTCCAAGAATTCCTCAAGGGCCTATAACTCGTTCAAGATCCCTGGAAGTTGAGGCAAGCCATGATTAACTACATTCAAGGAAAAAAAGACAAATTGGACATGTAACTTGAAGAAAAGATGACTCAAGACTTCAAAGAATCCAAAGAACAACACTTATTGATCATTCAAGATGACATGAAGGCTGATCATGGAAGCATGGAAAAGGAGGGCATTCTTGGAAAAGGAAGTTGCAATCAAGAAAGGTTGGAATAAAGCTAAAGGGAGATTTTCTAATCCTACTACGAAATCCAAGGCATTTAAATCCTTCATGTTGATTTGGGAATTCCTAATCCATTTTGGAGATCTAACTTTTATTACACTCACACTTATTTAGGGTTTTTCTTAAACACTTATTTTGTAACACCCCACTCGCTGATTAGGGTTTTAGAGAACATCGAGCCGAGAACTAGGCTTCCGAACCTTAGAATTGAGGACTAGAAGGTCCCAAGCTGAGATTGAGGATTGTACAAGGGTTAGTGATGAGTAATAGGGCTTAGAGAACCTAAGTCATAGTGAAATATTTATTAGAATTTAAACTGGTCGTATAACCTAAGGTAAAAACAAAAAAAGTCAACCCACACGATAAAATTTAAAAAATAAATTGACAATTCAAGTTAATAAATAGATTTCAAGGAAAACAATAAGCTTATAAGACTTGAAAGAAGGTTCTTGAAGAATTAGAGTACCAAAAGTGCCCTTAGAAATGTTAAAGGGTATTATAGTAAAAGAAGGGCAAAATGGTCATTTTACACCCTAATGTGATTTTTTGTCTTTTGACCCTCATTAATCTGAGATTTTTCCAGATTCTTCTTCTTAAAACAATCCACTATGCGCTAGAATATCACACTCAATAAGAATGCAATCATAATCATTTTCTATCTCACAGGATGGCCAAAGCATGTGCTTCTTTCTTTCACTAGTTTAACCAATATCACACTCAAGGATTATGCTATCTTGCATCCCACATGTTAACCTACACAAACCAGAGATTTCATGCACCTTTCTCTCCATTTCAGCCAGCCATACTCAGCCTAGAATGCAAGATAAACTCTATTCTACATATTTCACACAATCTCACTTTTGGACAATCTCTCTTTGCTAGCTCTTGTTTCTTCAACCTCCCTTCTGCTGAAGAAGAGCTTCTTAGGCTAGAAGAAGTACTACACTACGGAATTTTTCTAGAATAGATGGACAACAGCTATAGCTTGACAGAACCAGCAAGGACTATAGACAGTGAATCTACTCTGACTATGAGTGAGTTCGAAAACTAAGACTTACCTATTTCTGATGCCAAATATTGAGAAACAAATGCAGTGTTTTGCAGGAAAACCTTTTTTATACTATCCTAGTATGAAAAGTCATTAAATTGAAAACCTTCCTATTTTGGAAAAACTTCCTATTTATGGAAAGTTTCTAAGTTTGGAAAGATTCGGCATGATTGATTAGCAAGTTTCATTATTTATTTATGCATTACTTGCATTGGAAAAGCATGGGAGTTTAATTTTATTAGGGTTGCTATTTGTAGAAACTTCTATTCCTTTTTTAAAGGAATATGTTGGAACTTTATTCCAGAACTCGGTAAGTTTCATAAAATGTTTAACTAATCAAAATGGCATTGGGAAATGAATCATGTACATGAGCATAGTAGAAAATTGCATACAACTGTTTGAAATTAAAGGCAGGTGGTTAAATTTTGACTAATTGGTCAAACTACAAGCTGAGTAGGGAAATATGGCTATTTGGGGCCTATATATCGAAAATCCTGTTCGACCTGCAGTGTTTATGTATGAAAAGCCCAACGACACTAGTTAGTGGGTGCTCTGGCAAACATCCAGCGACACTCCCCTAACGGGAGTGTGGACGACAAAATGATTTCATTAGAAATCAGAAACCACATAGCACGAGCGCACTGTGCGAGGCTACTCACCAATACGAGGGTATCTTCATCACCGGTATGAGGTTTATTCTAGACTCTGTGAGTAGTACCACGATACCAATGAGCGTTGGTGACCAGGGAATGGATTGGTCTGACTGGAAGCCACGTAAGTTTCACGTATAATGCCAGCCACATAAGGTTCACGTATAATGCCTATGTGTTTGATTCTTGATATGGCAATAAGGCCAGGAGATTGGCTTGAACCCAGGTTGGAGGTCTGAGGGTTGAGCTGGTAGGTGCCCCATCGCTCTAATCTTCTAGGACTGTTGTGAGCGGTTGATGTGCACAATGATTAGGTGTTGTGGTAGGTTATGACTCAGAATTCTAGGTAGCTCCTAACGAACCTGTGACGTAGGTCGTAGTGGGCCAAGACAGGGAGATTGCAGAATTGGTCAGTGGGTATTTTGGTATGATTTAGGGAGCTAGGGTAGATCTTTGCGCACACCCCAGTCCTTTCAACTGATTCCTTTCGGCCGAGATCTAACTTTTATACTGTGGATCTGTTACTTTTTTTTTTACTACCTGGATGTAGTTATGATCTTGGACATCTATTTTGAATATATCTATCTAGTTCGACTATGATAGCAGGCCATAGGTTTAGTACTATTAAACTCTTTGTATTTTTTTACTTGGGGTAGTATATCTATTCCATAGTTTTGGGCTAGCTGCCACTTATTTTTGTTTAGTTGTGTCTTTTGGATGCTAGCACGTAACCATTGTGTAGATGATTGGCCAAACTATATATATATATATATATATATATATATATATATATATATGGCTTACTTACTCATATCATATTTCTCATACATGTTTATATTACAATTTTGGTCCACCCTTCCGTCAGAGAATCATAAAAGCAATTTAACTCTTTGGTATTGAATATGCATGCTTACATAGTTTCAGGCTTAACCCTCATAGCGATATGCCACCACGAACTTGTTCTGGTGCTCATGACATAGTGCACAATATAGAGGGCTCACGTAGGGAGCGATCTGGAATAGTTAGGAATGACAACCTACCTCTTTCATAGGGTACTACAGGGGCGACAAAGCAGTTTATGCTTGGGATGACTGAGCTATTAGAGACTGCATTGTGAAATCGTTGACTTGAGAGAATGCCTACCTTTGAAGCTAATTAATCTCTAGAGAGATTCCTTAAGTTTCGATCTCTAGAGGTTTTTGGTGAAGTTGAGTAGGAGGTAAAGGCTGAACTTTTCTTGGAATAGTTAAATGACATTTATGATACCCTTCAATACAATGATGCAAAAAAGGTAACATTTGCCGCATTTCATTTAACAAGAGTTGCACGTGACTAGTAGATGAGGATGTTTGAGACTCGAGCTCAAAAATTTGAGTCGTGGACATGAAATATTTTCAAAATGAATTCAAGAACGAATATATCCCACAATGGATCCAGGAAAAGTGGAAAGATAAATTATAGCTACTTAGGCAAAGAGATATAATAGTGGCACAATATGTGGCTAAGTTCAACTGACAAGTTAAGTTTTGTTTGAGGTTTATTGACACAAATGAGCATAAGACTCGACAATTTATCAAGGGCCTATGGAGTAGTTTACAGAAAACACTAGCTCCATTACCACCTATGACCATAGCAGCAGTCGTAGAATAGCTACTCAGACTGAGTTGGCTGACTTAGCCATCAAGCACTCAAGAAGTAGTGGAAACCAATCAGGACTACCATTTAAGCGATTAGGTAAAAAATAAGAATGCGAAAAGGCCTCGTGAAGGGCCTGAGCTAATAGGAAAAATCAATAGCCTACAATTTGAAATGAAGCTCCGATGCATGAGTATTGTGGTCGTAGGGGCCATACCATCATGGACTGTCATAAAAATCAAGTTGTATGCTACCAATGTGGAAAAGCAAAGCACAAGAGGAATGAGTGCCCAGAGCCGCAAGTACAATAACAGTAACTGACAAGGATTGTAGAAGAGCCTAGAAGGGTGGGACGATCACCTAGCGACCCTAGGACATCTGAACTAGAAGGGAAGAAGCCCATGTTAAGGGCAAGAGTATATGCACTAGAGAATCAGCTGGCGAATCATGAGGCAGACGTTCTGGGAGGTATTCTTTATATCCTTTCGTATAAAGATAAAGTGCTTATAGATCCCAGAGCATCGCATTCATTTGTGAGTATGCATTTTGCATCGCACTTTTTGGCACCTTCAAATGAATTGACTTACCAAATAATAGTTAGTACCCCAACGGGTGTAAGTAAAGTGGCATAAGAAGTTTGCCCGAAGTGCAAAATTAGTGTAGGGAATGAAAACTTACCTATAAACTTGACAATCCTACCTTTCAAAGGCTACGATATGATACTAGGGATGGATTGGTTGGCTAGATATTATGCTCAGGTGGGTTGCCGCCAGAAGATAGTATATTTTCTTCGGCCAAGTTAAGAAGAGTTAAAATTCCTAGGGCAAGGAATAAAGATGGACAAATACTTATTGTCAAGAATAAAAGCTAGAATGTGGAAAGAATGACAAGAAACTTTGCGTATCTCTTAAACTAACCCTGTGAAAAGATAACACTAGAAACTGTATAGGTGGTATGAGATTTCACTGATGTGGGCCCACTAGAATTAATGACTCTATCACCAAAAAGAGAAATAGAGTTTAGCATTGAGTTAGCCCCTAGAGCAGAGTTGGTATCACGAACCCCTTATCAAATGGCTCAGAAAGAGTTAGAAAAGTTAAATAGCCAACTGCAGAAATTGTTACAACAATGATTTATCTGACCAAATGTTCCCCTTGGGGAGCCCCAGTCCTATTTGTAAAGAAAAACGATGGAACCTTGAGTATGTGTATAGATTACAAGGGATTAAATAATATCATCATGAAGAAAAAATATCCATTACTACTGATAGATGAACTTTTTGATCATCTGAGAGGCGTAGGGTGCTACTCTAAATTGGACTTAGGATAGGGATACTATCAAGTGAGGATTCGAGAGCAAGATATCCCTAAGACCCCTTCAACACCAGGTATGGACACAACAAGTTTGTAATGATGCCTTTTGGTTTGACAAATGCCCCTGCCACATTTATGGATTTGATGCATTGGATTTTCCAACCATACCTTGACCAGTTCGTGGTGTTTTTTATAGATGTTATTTTGATATCTCCCCTACCCATGAAGAGCACAAAAAGTATTTAAGGATAGTCCTACAATTTTGAAAAGAGCATAAGTTGTTTTGCCAGGTTTAGTAAGTTTGAATTCTAGAAGGATAAAGTGACATTCTATTGTGAATCAAGAAGGATTATATGTAGGTTCGGCAAAAGTTGAAGCAGTAACACATTGGGAACCACCAAAGATGCCAACAGAAGTACGAAGCTTTTTGGGGAATGGCTAGTTGTTACGAAGATCCATTAAGGACTTCTTGAAGATCTTAGGACCATTGATTCGATTGACTCGAAAAGCAACTGAGTTCAAATGGATAAATAAATGTGAAGTAAGTTTTCGGGAGTTAAAGCGACGACTAACATCGGTACCAATTCTAATATTGCCTGATCCAAGTAAAGTGATGCTTTGTATATTGATGCTTCAAAAGATGGTTTAGGAGCAGTGTTAGTGCAAGAAGGTTGAGCATTGGTGTATAAATCTTGGAAGTTGAAAGATCATGAATTGAATTATCTAACGCATGATTTGGATTTAGCAGCAATTATGGTTGCATTAAAGAAGTGGCAACATTATCTTTATGGGTCAAAGTATGAGATTTTCATAGATCATAAAAGTGGTTGGAATCACTGGAAGAGTATTAATGCCCAATTATCTACCTTCCAAGTATGGAAAATGAGGTTATGGATACACTGAATAGAAAGGCAAGGTTGGCAAGTATTGCACTAAACCTTACATTGTACCAAGAAATTAAAGAGGCTCAAAGGAATAATGAGGAGTTTAGGGAGTTCAGAAATAGTGTGGAGAGTAAAAATTTATTTGACTTCTAGGCATTAGAAGATAGAAGCTTGGCTTTTCATGGAGGAATATGTGTGCCTGAGGAAAAATAATTAAAAATGAAGGTACTTGGAGAGGCCCATAAGAGCAAGTACGCTATACATCTTGGGGAGAACAAAATGTACCAAGACTTGAAGCAGAAATATTGGTGAAGCGGAATGAAGCGAGACACTGCAGAGTATGTGTCAGCTTGTTTCACGTGTCAGAGAATAAAAGCTGAACATCATAAGATCACAGGATTATTGCAGCCACTACTGATACCTAATTGGAAGTGGGATCATGTGACGATGGATTTTATGGTGGGATTACCATGAACAAAGGGACATATGAAGCCATATGGATAATATTGGATAGGTTAACAAAGGCCGCACATTTCATAGCAATCAGCATGAGTTACCCTTTGGATAAATTGGCTCAATTATATGTGAACGAGATTGTCAGAATACATAGAGTGCCTATGGATATTGTTTCGGATTGAGACCCAAGCTTTACCTCACGCTTTTGGCCAAAATTTCAAGCAGATTTGGGAAAAAATTTGAGTTTTAGCACATCCATACATTCTCAAACTGATGGATGGTCTAAGCAAACTATTCAAACTTTGGAAGATATGCTATCGATGGATTGATAACCCATCGTGGGCTGAATTTTCATACAATAATAGTTTTCATTCATCTATTGGAATGGCACCATTCGAGGTATTATATGGGAAGAAATGTAGAGTTCCTCTTATTGGGGATGAAATAGGAATATGAGCTCATTGGAAAATGAATAATTTGGGATAGAAAGTGGAAGAAATGCAAAAGCAAGTAAAGATCATCAAAGATAGATTGAAAGTGGCCAAGGATAGGCAAAAGAGTTTGATGATAATTGGAGAAGAGATTTGGAATTTGATGTTGGAGATAAAATATTCTTAATAGTCCACATTGAGAAAAATATGGATACCCGAGGCAAGGAAAATTAAGTCCAAGATACCTTGGACCTTTTGAGATTATTATAAGAGTAGGAAGTGTCGCGTATCGGTTATCCCCCTGAAGAACTGACTGATATTCATAATGTATTCCATGTCTCATAGTTGAAGAAGTATCATCCAATGTCTGAGCATGTCTTGAATGATGAGCTATTAGAGCTAAAGGCTAACTTGACATATGAATAAATTGTGGAAAGAATGTAAAGGAGCTTAGAGGAAAACAAATTTCAATATGCAAAGTGATCTGAAGACACCATGGGATTGAGGAGCTCACTTAGGAAATGGAAGAGTCAAATGCAGAAAGTATCTAGGGATACTAGAATTTTGAGGATGAAATTCCTTTTAAGGAAGGAAGAATATAACACTTCACCCGCTAATTAGGGTTTTAGAGAATATCGGGCCGAGAATTAGGCTTTCAAACCTTATAATTGAGGATTAGAAGACCCCAAACTGAGATTGAGGATTGTGCAACAGTTACGATCAGTTATAGGGCTTAGAGAACCTAAGTCATAGAGAAAATTTTATTAAAATTTAAACTGGTCATATAACTGGGCATAAAAAAGTCAACCAACACGACAAAATTAAAAAGATAAATCGATAATTCAAGTTAATAAATAGATTTCAAGGAAAAAATAAGCTTAGAAGACTTAGAAATGTTAAAGGGTATTATAGTAAAGGAAAGACGAAATGGTCATTTTACACCCTAATGCGACTTTCCAATTGTTGCCCCTCATTAATCTAAAATTATTTAGATTCTTCTCCTTTAAACCATCCACTATGATCTAGAATGTCATGCAAGCTAATTAAAATCAAAATAAGAAAGCAAACATAATCATTTTCTAGCTCACAAGATGGCCAATGTGTGTGTTCTCTCTTTCTCTAGTTTAACCAATATCACACTCAAGGATTATGCTATCTTGCACCCCACATGCTAAACTGAACAAACCATAGATTTCACACACCTCTATCTCCATTTTTGCCAACCATACTCAGCCCAAAATGCAAGACAAACTCTATTCTATCTATTTCACACAATCTCACTTCTAGACACTCTTTCTTTTCTATCTCTTGTTTCTTCAACCACCCTTCAACTGAAGAAAAGCTTCTTAGGCTATAAGAAGAGCTGCATTGTTGAATTTTTCGTGAAGATGTAGACAGCAGCTACAGCTTGAGAGAACCAGCAAGGACTATAGACAGTAAATCTACTCCGACTATAGGTGAGTTTAAAAACTTAGACTTACCTTTTTCTAATGCCAAATATAAAAAAAATGCATTGTTTTGCATGAGAGACCATTTTTATACTGCTTTAGTCTAAAAAGTCATTAAACGAAATACCTTCATATTTTGGAAACACTTTCTAGTTATGAAAAGATTCTATTTTTGGAAATGAGGGGTTCCTAAATAATGCCTACGGGTTCGGTCCCTAATCTGGCAACGAGGCCAGGAGATTGGCTCAAACCCAGGTTGGAAGTTTTAGGGTTAAGCTGGCAGGTGCCCCATCGTTCTAATCCTCTAGGACTATTGTGAGCAATTGATGTGCATAATAATTAGGTGTTCTGGCATGTTATGACTCGGGATTCCAAGTAGCTCCCAGAAATGTCAAACTGTAAAAAGAAACATAGAGTTATATAGGTTATTCTATCATGTACCAGGATGATATCCCTGGCAGGAGACAGGATAATCTTTCCATTCTCTTCTATGTTTGAAAGAAATTTAAAAAAATGGTTTTTTAATATTTTACAATTTCCTACATACACATAAAGCATTTTCAAGAACACAGACACACTCAGACTCACTGAGTTTTCTGAATTACACTCATATATTTTCAGATGGCCTAGAACTAGAGGCGAATCAGTACTACATTTTGATTGGAACCGTCAAGTGATCATGGAGATCCCTGTGCTTTGTCATCTATTTTCTATTTTGGTATCTCTTGATTCTCCCAAGATTTTTTGTTATATACTTAGACCATGTTGGGTTTAGATTTGTTGTGATTTCTTATATGTGTAGGTGCATAATTTAAACCTTCTATTGTGTTTATTTACATTTTTTATAAATACTATTATAACTCTGGGCAATTATGTAAGGCCAGAATCTATCAATGAGAGCGATGTAGATACCCTACTTAGACACAGTAGACCGTAGTGGCGGGGTTAGGTGTGCCACATTTTCTTTTGTTAAAGTCCAAATTAATTGGGGATAGTTTTTTTAAATTTAGGGATATCTATTTGGGTTTTTAATTAAGGTTTCCTAATCTAACTTGGAGAAGGGATTTCCAAGACTTTGTACTCTATTTAAAGGTCCAATTTTTGTCAAAATAAGGGCAAGAATTCAGAATTTTCATGTGAAATGTTAGAGAGAGTTTTCTCTTCAATTCTAAGGTTCATCTTCAACTAATTTGACTTACCAAATAAATTGCTTGAGTTTTTTTGTGGTGTCACCTTTTAGATATTGGTTTTTGTTTGAAAAACAACAATGGTCAATATAATATTCGAGCTTAAACTTGTGAGAAAAATCTGGAGGGACAAAATTCCAACAAAGATGTTGGGTCTTGTTGATTCTAGAGTAAGGTTTGCATCAGTTTGGTATCAGAGCTCAGCTTTTCCACCAGGTTACTATCATTTTTGTGTTTTCTTGTGTTCTTTTATTTCTTGTTCTTGTGTTTCTTGTGTAAAAAAAAAAGATTCTACATTTTTTGAAATCTTTTGTGTTCATGTTGTCCTTTGCATCAATGTTGTGTTGTTTGCTTCTTCTAGAAAGAAATGCTAACCATAGGAATCTAGCATAACCTTGGATTGAATTTATGGTTTTGTGTCCTTAAATTCATGTTGTATTTCTTGTGCTCTTACATTCTTCTTGTTTTCTTGTCTTCGTTTCTTCCGAAAGCTCCAATTCTTTAAAACTTCAGCAATCTTGTTTAAGCAATCACAACTAAAGGAATTTTTTTGTGTTCTTGATAAAAGAAAGGTTAGAACTGAACAAAAGAAGAAGAAGAAGAAGAGAATGACCAAAACAGAAAAAGAAAATAAAGAAAGAAATTCAAGACAAAAGTTTGATTCTTGAATTCTAGAACTTGTTTGATAGATTAAACCTGAATTCCTGAATCAAGATTGGTGAAAACCTGAAGTTCTTGTACAGCCTTGATTTGCTATCAACACCTTGAATATGAACTTGTTTCGCTCTTTAAAACTAAACTTTTCTGAAATTCTTGGAGTTTCATGGAAATAATCTTGCATTCTTGATCTTCAAACTAAGTTTCTTGTTCCTAATCTTAACAAATACCTTGTTTGCTTCTTGATCTTGATCTTTGGCTTCTTTTTCTTTGGTTCTTGAGTTGTTAATCAAACTAGAATCAATAGCATTAAGGCTGATTGTTGCCTGCATTCTAAGTATTTGTTTGGAATAAGTTGCTAGAAGTTCCTAAAGAACCCCAAGAAGGAAGAGAGGTAGAAAAAGGCAAGAGTGGTGAGTTCATCTTGATAAAAGCCATAAAGAGTATTAAACAAGAGAGTAAGTGTTCATATCATCAGAGAAAACGTGTAAGGGAGTGAATAAAAGGTTCTACTTTATTGCATTAATCTCTTTTTCTTGCAGGTATTCTGTGATGTATTAGAGATTTTCTTCTCTTAAAAAATGGAGGGTTGAAAGAGAGGAAGATTATGGATATGAAAGTGATGAATATTATGAGGAGAATTGTTATGTGAATTCATGGTGCGATAAAGGAATGGTGAGTAATTTGTATAGAGAAGATTATAATGATGGATGTAGGTGGAAAGATGGTGATAAAAGGAGTGGAAAAAAAGAGTAGGATATGGGAGATATGAAAAGTAAGAGAAAAATGTTAGTGGTGAAAGGTTGCATTTACTTTGACTTTTATTTGGTTTTCACTTGTTTTTGCTGTAACTTTTGGATATTTTGAGATGTTATTAAATTGGTTTAAAATCCAAAACACTT
The DNA here is from genome assembly GCA_030512225.1 of Rauvolfia tetraphylla. Taxonomy (NCBI): domain Eukaryota; kingdom Viridiplantae; phylum Streptophyta; class Magnoliopsida; order Gentianales; family Apocynaceae; genus Rauvolfia; species Rauvolfia tetraphylla. The sequence continues at coordinate 1,589,595 of JAJQKT010000063.1, read as the reverse complement.
TGATTTGGTCTCTTTAATTGTTTACTTTTTCATTTATAAATACTCTCATCGAAGAGAAAAATCAAACATCATATTTTGGGCCTAAAGATTGAGTAAAGAGTTGAGAGGAGAGCTTTTCTTGTCTTCTCCAATTCTTAGCTCATCAAGAGTTCAGTTCCACACTTGTGGGATCGTACAAAAGTGGGTTTTTGAATCTTGTTATTCAAGGGTTCCAGTGGATCAATTCAACTTTCTCTCTCAGCTAGGGGGTTCTAAGTTGCATTGTTTGCCTAGGATTTTCAGTTGGATTGAATGGTGGAGTCTTTGTTTTATGTGCTTGGGGTTCTAGTCTATTTGTTGTCCAAAGTAAAATGGTCGTTGCCATTCATCTTGTCCTAAAGGGCCTTAGTTTCCCTAAGGTCTCTGAGGTTCTTCAATTTGTTTTCTTCCTTATCAAATTGGACAGTCAAGTGGAGATAAGGGACAAAGCGTGGTCGTTTGGCATGTCTCTAGGATTCTATGTCTCGACTTTTCTTGGTTGTCACTTGTATTGACTTTTCTTTTGTTTTCGACTAGGGGGTTCTATGTTGGTTTGTTCTCCTAGGGTTTTTAGTTGGATTGAAAGGTGGGGACTTTATCCAAAGAAGACTAGTTATTGCCATTTATCTTGGTCTCTACGACCTTACTTTCCCTAAGGTTTGTGTGCAAATTGCATAGCCAAGAGGAGAAACTGGGACAAGTGGTGTCGTTTTTCATGTCTTTGGCATTCTATGTTTTGACTTTTACACTCAATTTTGCATGGAATTTTAGATATTTTGAGATGTTACTAAATTGGTTTAGGCCTCTAAACACTTTGATTATGTCTCTTTAATTGTTTTAGGCTTACCAAGGGTTTGGATTCCCCTTTGTGTTGCCATATCAAACTAGGGGTTTTTTTAAAGCGACATGTGATGGTGGGGGGTTTGGCAAAGAACCCTACCAATTTATTAATAAGAGAGAAGAGTCAGAGAAATAATTCAAAGGATAAAAAACATTGTATATAAGATAAGCAGTTACATACCGACTAAAGGAAATACGACATCCTAGATAGTTACTGGGACTGCGAAGCCGACATTCATGATGCACTTATCAAACTAGGGTTGTTCAAGAGTTGTAGTGGATCAACTTAACTTTCTGTCTAAACTAGGGGACTTTTAGTTGCTATGTTCTGCTAGGGTTTTAGTTTAATTGAAAGATGAAGCCTTCGTTTTATGTGATTGGGGTTCTAGTCTCTTTGTTATCTAAAGCAGACTAATTGTTTCTATTCTTCTTGGGCACTATGGACTTCTTTTCTCTATGGTTATTGAGGGTCTTCGATTGCTTTTCTATAGTGTTCAAATTGGATAGCCATGGGGAGAAATTGGAACAAAGTGGTGACGTTTGGTATATTTTCAGCATTCTATGTTTTGGATATTTTGAGATGTCATTAAATTGGTTTAAACTCCAAAAGACTTTGGTTAGGTCCCTTTAATTGCTTGTGTGCTTCATGTATAAATACTCTCATTAGGGAGAAGAAACTCGAACAATGTATTTCGAGTCTTCTCCATTTCTGAGCTTATCAAGGGTTTGGATCCACCCTTATCATGTCATATCAAACTGGGGTTTACTCAAGGGTTCCAATGGATCAATTCAAATTTCTCTCTCAGCTAGGGGGTTCTAAGTTTCTCTGTTCTCCTAGGATTTTCTATTGGATTAAAAGGAGGAGCCTTTGTTGTATGTGATTAGGGTTCTAGTCTCTTTGTTATCAAAAGTTGACTAGTCATTGCTATTCATCTTGGCCTTTAGGGCCTTAGTTTCCCTAAAGTTTTTTGAGGATCTTCAATTGATTTTTTCTATGTTCAAATTGGACTGCCAAGTGGAGATACTGGGACACAACGGGGTCATTTGGCATGTCTCAAAGATTCTACTTTTTGACTTTACTTTGGTTTACACTTGTATTAACTTTTCTTTTATTTTCAACACGGACGTTCTAGGTTGGTTTGTTCTCCTAGGGTTGGATTGAAAGGTGGGGAATTTGTTGTATGTGATTGTGGTACTAGTCCCTTAGTTATCCAAAGAAGACTAGTTGTTCCTATTCTTCTTAGACTCTACAACCCAACTTTTCCTTGTGTGTATCTTCTACTGGTTTTCCTTTGTCCGCAAATTTCATACCCTAGAGGAGAAACCTGGACGGAGCAGTTTCATTTGTCATGTTTTCGACATTCTATGGTTTGACTTTTCATTTGTTTTTTACTGTTGATTTTGTTGCAATTTTTTTTTAGATGTAATTAAATGGGTTTAAGCTCCAAAATACTATGATGAGGTCCTTTTAATTGTTTTAGGGTTTTACAAATATAAAAACCCAGACATTATATTTTGAATCTTGAAGATTTAGTGAAGAATTCAAAGAAGATTCTCTCTTGTCTTCTCCATTTCCTGGCTCATCAAGGACATGTAATCAACCTATGGGTCGTACCAAACTAGGGTTTTTTTTTTAAAGCCACCTTTGATGGTAGGGAATTTGGCAAAGACCCCTACCAGTTTATTAATAAGGGAAAAGAATATGAGAAACATGTAAAAGGAGAAAAATCACCATATACAAGATAATCAATGAGCCCTTGACTGGCAAAGGCATCCGGAACCTAAACTTCGTGATATGCTTAGCAAACTTGGGTTCTTGAATCTTGTTATTCAAGGGTTCCAATGGATCAATTCAACCTTGTTTAGAGGTTTCTTAGTTGCTTTGTTTGCCTAGGATTTTTAGCTGGATTGAAAGATGGAGCCTTTGTTATATGTGATTGGGGGGTTCTAATCTCTTTGTTATCCAAAGTAGACTAGTCGTTGCTATTCATCTTGGCCTCTAGGCTTTAGTTTCCTTTGGGTTTTTGAAGGTCTTCAATTAGTTTTCTTCTGCATTCAAATTGGATAGCCAAGCAGATCTACTGGGGCAAAGCGGGGTGATTTGGCATGTGTCCAGGATTCTATGTATTGACCTTTCTTTGATTTTCACTTTCATTGACCTTTTTTTTCAACTAAGGGGTTCTAAGTTATCTAAGAAGACTAATTGTTGCTATTCTTCTTGGTTTCTACGACTTTACTTTCCCTAAGGTTTTTGAGTGTCTTCAATTGGTTTTCCTTTGTGTGCAATCTGCATAGCCATGGGTGTAACTAGGATCAAGTGATGTCATTTGTCATGTTTTCAGGATTCTACATTTTGACTTTTCGCTGGAAATTTTTCACTTGAATTTCTAGAATTTCTAGACATTTTGAGATATAGTTAAATTTTTTTGAGCTCCAAAATACTTTGATTAGGTCTCTTTTATTGTTTTAGCGTTTTACATGTATAAATACTCTCATTAGAGAGAAGAAACCTAGACATTATATTTTCAATCTGGAAGATTGAGTAAATAATTCAGAGAAGAGCCTCCCTTGTCATCTCCATTTCGCGGGTTATAAAGGGTTTCAATTCACCCTTCTGGTGCCATATCAAACTATGTTTTTTTAAACACCTTTTATTGTAGGTGTTTAGACAGAGACCCCTACCAGTTTGTTAATAAGGGAAATATGTAAAAGGAGAAAAATCACCATATACAAGATAAGCAATTAAGAACAAGCTAAAAGCTTTACGACAACCTAGATAGCTATTAAGACCATAAATCCGGAACACCTTACTAATCGAGAAGAAAAGGTCCTCAGGCAGCCTGAGACACTTCATCCTAATCATAGATGTAGGAAGTTCTAGCATCAATGAACCCTTGATTGGCCAAGGCGTTCGTAACCTAGATTCCTTGATATGCTTATCAAATTTGGGTTCCTAAATCTTGTTATTCAAGGGTTGTAGTAGATCAACTTAACTTTCTCTCACAACTAGGGGGTTCTTAGTTGCCTTGTCCCCCTAGGGTTTTAGTTAAACTGAAAAATGTAGCCTTTGTTGTATGTGATTGGGGTTCTTGTCTCTTTATTGTCCAAAGTAGACTAATTGTTGCTTTTCTTCTTGGCCTCTGAAGCCTGGGTCTTCAGTTAGTTTTCTATTGTGTTCAAACTGGATAGCCAAGGATAGAAACTGGGACATAGCGGTGTCGTTTGGCATGATTTCAGCATTCTATGTTTTCACTTTTCTTTGGTTTCCACTTGCTTTTGTCTCAACTTTTGGATATTTTGAGATGTAATTAAATTGGTTTAAGCTCCAACACACTTTTGTTTGGTCTCTTTAATTGTTTACTTTTTTCATGTATATATACTCTTATTAGAGAAAAGAAACTTAGACCTCATATTTTTAGTCTGAAGATTGAGTATAGAGTTGATTGGATACCTCTCTTGTCTTCTCCATTTATTGGCTTATCAAGGGTTTGGATCCACCCTTGTGGGTCATATCAAACTAGGGTTCTAGAATCTTGTTATTCAAGGGTTCTTGCTTCATTCTCCAGGGATTTTCTATTGGATTAAAAGATGGAGCCTTTGTTGTATATGATTAGGGTTCTAGTCTCTTTGTTAATCAAAGTAGACTAGTCGTTACTATTCATCTTGGGTTCTAAGGCCTTAGTTTCCCTAAGGTTTTTGAGGATTTTCAATCGGTTTTCTTCTTTGTTCAAATTGGATAGCCAAGTGGAGCTACTGGGACAAAACGGGGTTGTTTGGCATGTCTCCAGGATTCTATGTTTTGACTTTTCTTTGTTTTTCACTTGTATTGACTTTTCTTTTTTTTCAACTAGAGCTTCTAAGTTGGTTTGTTCTCCTAGGGTTTTAGTTGGGTTGAAAAATGGGGAATTTCTTGTATGTGACCAAGGTACTAGTCTCTTTGATATCCAGAGAATACTAATTGTTGCTATTCTTCTTGGTCTCTCCGGCATTACATTCCCTAAAGTTTTTGTGGTTCTTCAATTGGTTTTCTTTTGTGTGAATTGCATAGGAAAGTGGAGAACTAGGAGAAGGGTGTCATTTGTCATGTTTTCAGTATTCTATATTTTGACTTTTCTTTGGCTTTCACACTTAATTTTGCTGGGAATTTTAGATATTTTAAGATGTAATTAAATTGGTTTAGGCCCCAGAACAGTTTGATTAGGTCTCTTTAATTGTTTTAGGGTTTTACATGTATAAATACTCTCACTAGAGAGAAGAAACCTAGACCTTATATTTTAAATTTTGAAGATTGAGCAAGGACTTCAGAGGAGAGCCTCTCTTGTTTTCTCCATTTATTGGCTTATCAAGGGTTTGGATTCATCCTTTCATTGTCATATCAAGCTAGGCTTTTTTTTAAAGCGGCCTGCAATGGGGGGTTAGCAGAGACCCCTACCAGTTTATTAATAAGGTAAAAGATTAAAAGAAATAAGTCAACATTTCATGCATAAAGATAAAAAAAATACATGTAATTTAAAGAATTTACCTTCTTTCACATAAATTCCAAATAATTTTTCCTAAATTTAAACTTCAGTATATAAGAAGTTACACTACAAGAAAATACGGGATTAGCGACGGACAAATCCGTCGCTAATCACAATTTGCGACGGATTTGCGACGGACATTTCCCTCGCTAAATAGAGCGTCGCTAATTGCGACTGCAGCATTATTCCGTCGCTAATTAGCGATGGATTTGTGACGGAAAAAATTTGCGACGGATTTGCGACGGATACTAATATATTTAAAATTTTAAAATAAAAAATTATTGTTAAATCTATTAAATTTAATTTTAAAAATTATTTTTAAAAAATCAGTCGTAAATCAGTCAGCTAATTATTATTAAAAAATCAGTCATGAAATCAGTCGCTAATTTAAAAAATAAATAATAAAAAAATAAATTATTATTAAAAAAAGTTTCAAATAAAAAAATTTTTAAATATTGTGGATCGGGCTAACCCGACCCGATTTCGCCCAAAGAAATTTTTTAATTTTAAAATTAATAATAAAAAATATAAATTTTTTATTTAAAAATTTTAAAATTAAATTTTTAAAAAATATCATTTGGGCTATCCCGACCAGATTGGGCACAAGTGGATCGGGTTAACCCGATTCAGCTCTAATGGATTTGGTTAGCCCAACCCGAATTTAATTCCCTTGCTTTGTTTTGCTTGAAGTGAGATTCGAACCCTTGTTCTCTCAAAGGTTGTTGATGACTTCTTCCACTAGGCCAATTGACTTCTTGTGATTTATATCATCATATAGTATTTTTATATTATAACATTTTTTATCATATAGTATAATAATAATAATAATATATTATATATTATTATATAATATATTATAATATAAATATATTTATTATTACATACAATTTATAAATTAATATATGATTTTTTTTAATTCTTAATTTTTTTTCGTCACAAATCCGTCGCTAATTAGCAACGGATTTACGACGGAATAGTGATTTTAAATATTTAAAATAAATTTTTAAATTCATAATTTTTACCGTCGCAAATTCGTCGCTAATCAGCGACGGATTTGCGACGGAATAGTGTTTTTAAATATTTAAAATAATTTTTTAATTCATAATTTAGCGACGGATTTGCCACGGAATAGTGTTTTTAAATATTTAAAATATATTTTTTAATCTCTCGATAAAAATAAAAATTAAAAATAGCAACGTCCTTCTTAGTAAAAATAGAAAAAGTCTTCCTAAATACTAATTTAATCTGACTTCACTTATTTTAAATATTAATTTATTAAACACTATATTTTTTGAATAGATATTTACTTATAGTCTAAAGTATCTAAATATATATTAATTATCATTTCTTCTATTGACGTATATCTATGTCTATTTCTGCACATATATGCTACACATGTATGTTATATTGTATTTATGTTATATCCATACATATTATCTTATATGTATGGGTTATTAATATACTATATATATATTACTAGAAATGCATGATTTATTACATGTGTATTACATAGGAATAATACTACTTAGTAATTGATATATATTATTCAATATAATTTATTTTACTTCTATTCATATTCTTCATGCAAAGTAGAAAGTTAATATTACTAAAACAAATAAAAATAATTTTTTTTAATTTAGAAAAAAATAATCCGTAGCTAATCCGTCGCTAATTAGCGACGGATTAGCAACGGAAAAATTTTTAAATTATTCCTGATAATTAAATAATTTTTCCGTCGCTAATTAGTGACGGATTAGCTATGGGAAAATTTTTAAATTATTCCTAATAATTAAATAAATTTTCCCTCGCTAATCCGTCGCTAATTAGCAACGGATTAGCTACGGAAAAAATTTTAAATTATTCCTAATATTTAATTATTTTTCCGTCGCTAATCCGTCACTAATTAGCAACGGATTAGCTACGGAAAAATTGTTAAATAAATTCTAATAAATAAATAATTTTTCCGTCGCTAATCCGTCGCTAATTAGCCACGGATTAGATACAGAAAAATTGTTAAATAAATTCTAATAAATAAATAATTTTTCCGTCGCTAATCCGTCGCTAATTAGCAACGAATTAGCTACGAAAAAATTCTTAAATTATTCTTATTATTTAAATTATTTTTTCGTCGCTAATCCGTCGCTAATTAGCAACGGATTAGCGAGGGAGCTAATTTATAATTAAAAAATTATTTTTAATATATAAATTATTTTTTCGTCGCTAATCCGTCGCTAATTAGCAACGGATTAGCAAGGGAGCTAATTTATAATTAAAAAAATTATTTTTAATATATAAATTATTTTTCCGTCGCTAATTAGCAACGGAGTGTATCCCGCGCTAATCGCCGTCGCTAATTAGCGGCGGACGACCGCCGTCGCTAATTGCCGTCGCTAATAGCGAATTTTTTGTAGTGTTAGAGAGAACTTTAAAAAGTTTTAAGAATAAATAATTTTAAAAGAAAAATTTTTATGCTATATATAATTATATTTAAAATTATATATAATAATTATGCACAACCACAAAAATTTAAGGAAAGGAGGCGCATATCAAGGCTAATCAATGTCAAACTCAATATCTGCTAGTCCAATAATGAGTGCTTTTCCTATCTTTTCTTTCACTTCACTTTTTCTTCCCACAAGTCCCTTGTAACCTCACCTTGATTAAATGAAGGCCCTGTATTATATTAAAAGTAGAACTGTAATCCAGGTTATCGAATATGTTTAGGCTTGACTTAATAACTATAAGTACTCAATTCGAGTCCGATATTTTTGAGTTCAGACTCGAATTCGAACATAATTTTAAGTTCAAAATTTTCAATGAGTCAAATTTTAATACTTATTTCACTTCAAAGTTTGCCAACATGTTTTTGATTATATATTTAAATTAATAAAGTATTTTTATATCATATTTTTGTTTAATAATATTTATATATTTTATATTACAATTAAACATTTTTTATGAATAAAGTTTTAAACCCCATAGTGCCGAACACAAGTCCTAAAGTTTTAACTTTGAATTTGAACTTTTGCAGGATCCGGTCCTGCACACTCTTTTTTGCAAGACATGCAGGATTGGATCTTAGTCGTTAAATCAGATTTGATTCAATGGCTAATAAAATTTGTAAATTTTAAAATTTTTAAAAATATATTTAGAGGTTAAAAAATACTGTTGAATCAAATTTAATCATATTTCGCCGGATCCTTGGCCGAACTTTTGGACTTTCAAGTCTACCTCGAGCTTTAAGAACTTTTTAAAGAATCAATCTCAAGCTTTAAGGCTTGAATCAAGTTGGAGTTTAGATCCTAATCTTATCTAACTATCATGAAACTCGACTTGATTAATTTAGTCCTACTTGACTCGGTACCCCATTGATTCCATACCGATTGATCATCGAAGCACCACACCGTTCAACGTAAAGACGATTTGCACTGCCAGTTATCCAATTATATTTGCGACTCCACAGGCTTTCGCTTTACTGTCTATTTAAAATTGCAATCATGATAAAATCTTAGTTTATTTAATTATTAAGGACTCCCAAACGCACACATTCTTTATTTCTATTTATAGAGAATGGAAGACTTAAGTTTCTACTTTACAACATGACTTATATGCTAATACAATTATCAATCTAATTATTTCTTTTATTTTAAAATATAAAATATTTTAGCCATTAACTCCATTCTAAGAATATTTAACTTTTTACGAATAATTAAGAATTAATTTTTTAATATTATTTTTATCATAAATATAATTTTTTTATTTTTATTATATTAATATAAATAATTAAGAATACAATAAAAAATTATATATTTTCTTCTTTCTTAATCTATACAAAAAAATTAAAAATATTATATTTTAAAACAAAAGAAATATTATAAATGACAATGCTTAACTCAATATAGAATTTTGCACAAAAGTTGAAACTAAACGTAACATTACAAGATGTAGAAAATATGCTTGGGTTTAAATACCTTATAATCTAAAAATTCAGAAATAATCTATAACAGAGAAATTAGTTTTATGGTATATTATAAAAAAAATTTTGAAATATCCAAATACAATAACAAGCTAAGAAGGAAGTTCAGTAATATTCGTTATTCTAGTGTGTGCCCCTCCACGTGCATGGACGCATTGTGCACTTTCCCAGTAATTTCAGCAAAACCATTTTTTTTTTTTTTTTTGGTGAGCGTGTGTTTGGTAGGTGCGGGGTGGTACCTCAGGAATCAAGAAAAGCAACAGAGGGGGGAAATTAATTCCAGAAAAGCTTACTTTTTCTTCCCTCCACCAAAAAGCCTAAGTTATTACGTACCTACAAATAGTTTTTCAATACAATGATTTAACAATTTCAGCTTTTCCATTGGACGCAGTCACTTTTTTCCAATAATAAATTTTGTTTGGAACACGAAATTGATTTATCCACCAACTTAGTATCCCTATAATCTTAGCATTCAAGAAACGCACTGACGAAAGAACTCAGAAAACCAGCCACTCATCCTCACTGTTGAGCAGCACGAGGATACCCTTCCAGGATTGCAAATCTACAGAAATCATAACACACACCATGGAAGAAGTGTTTTCATATGCATCTTTTTCCACTAAAATGGCTTCAAACTCCATGCTTAGAAGACACATACACGGCAGAAGGTGCTAATTTATGCAACCAATATAGTAAGGACCAAATAGGCAAGCACATCAGCAGTATCTCGGACAAAAAGCAGCCTTTAAGTTAGGTAGCTTCACTTTTTCAGACATCCAATAAGATGAAACATGAAAACATCGTATTCGTTGAAGAGAATGACATCATCGAATGCATAAAGCATATTGTTTCTTGCAAGGAAATATAGGGAATCCAGCGAACAACTTCCATTGTCATTGCTACCACTTTTTCTGGCATGGTGATTGAAGATCTTCCAAAACCATTGTAGAACAGAAACCAGTTGGCTGACAATGAAAGGAAAGCTCCTCATTACTAGTTAATCCATATATTTAAAGAAATAAAATGGAATGTAATGCCAAATAGGAGAGATAAAGGAAGGAATTACCCTTATAAGATTTCATACTTTAGCCTTTGCTTGGAGGCTCAACCTTCAGTTTCCCATCAACTGAACCCTTCTTAGCTGTTGTATTTTCAGAACGGGGACTATTTTTCACCTGATCTCCATCAGCAAAAATGCAAGGCATGTTTGACTCATCATGTGATAGACTTTGCTTGTTCACAGGTTTCTGAGGCGACAAAGTAGTTGGCAACTTCACTGATCCAGTTGCTTTCCTTTCATAAGGGAGGATCTTGACTGATATAGGTGAGTCAGGTGCCTCAATAGGTTTCCCTGACAACTCTGGAGGCCTATGGAAGAGCAGATAAGCTATAGTGCGATCAATGGGATTAGTCTCTGCCTCAACAACAGGTTCTTTTGGAAACCTGTCACAAGTATTAGAAGAAAGATGTTATGTCTTTCACTCCATTCTTAAAGCACTTTTCTATTCACTCACATCTGAAAGAAGCATGTTTCTTAGTGCTCTGGTCGGTAGAAATCAGGAGAATCAATGGAAAAGCACAGAAGAAAGTGATGTGCTTATAGATTTTTTTTATTTTTTTAATGAGGATGTACTTATAGATTCAAAACAGTCTTTGACCTTCCAATCTGTTGACCAAATTAAAAACTGCTTGAAGCCTAGAGTTCAGCTGCTCATCGCATAAAAAATTGCTCAAGAGTTCAGTTTTCAGTGTATTATGCATCTCCGAAAGAGGGCACAAGTTTTAGCAGTCCTACACTGGTCATGAACTTTTGGACTGTCTTCATCAATTTGGGTGGTAGATATGTTCAAAACTAAAGTAATGCATGAATCATCACGGGCATCATTGATCAAGTTCAATCCAATGATTTGCAAGATGTGATTGTTTTGCATAAAGAAGACAAAACATGACAATTTACTAAAAGAAAATGGGAATCCCAAGACAATATGAGAATGCATGTTCAAGAATAATAGATAGGAAAATATCACAAAAAGAAAGCACGGACAACTGGATAAAACATGCACAATAAGCTCCTGTTCAGCAGAAATTCACATATTTAAGCTATGAAGCAATGGCAAGTAAGCAAAGGCGATTATATGGAACAGAGTAACTAGAGTAGGCCGCTGCATAGTGCAAGCCAAAGGCTCCAAAATTCAGGGCATTAATGTGTTCTGTTTTGTAAGGCACGGCTGAATATCTATTTGGTATCCGTCTCCTAACTCTTGGTATCATGTTATTCCAACATTTGAGACATGCCACCCAGGTTCAAAACCATTTAAGTTTTATCTACAAAGTGGACAGTGCAATCTTAGAAGAAATTTACCTGAGCTGTTGATTCCATCAGCCCATCAACTTAAGTAGAAAAAATTGTCACAATCTTGAGTGTGCTCAAATACCTATTTGCTTGTTCTCATTTGTGCCTTATGCATATACGTACTTTAAAATTGTAGAAGAACTGTGAAGGATGAACATGAACGCAGCATTTGTTGGAAACTAAAAGCATCTTATGGTGTAGGCTGATGGTCAAAATTCTGTGGCTGGTATTAAAATCTCAATAAGCTAAAAACTTCTTTTATACATGAATTATGGACCCTATGTATGTAGCCATGGAGTAAAAGCAGTGGACAGCCAAACTTATTTGATATTGGACACAAATTCTGATAGAATATTGTGTTTAATAAAACAAAGAGCAAAACAATGCCAAAGTACGTCTCTCTACTGTTGATTTGCAGCTCAAGGATAGAAAATGAGAAAGAAACAAGAAGATACGTGCCCCATCATTTGATATTCAATGAATCAGAAGAAGAAACCAAATGCTTGGTATGATTCACTGAATCAGGATTTGAGGACAGTAATCTTTTTACTCACCTCTTATGACTGCTTTTCTCGTCTGTCCTAAGAACTTTGTCTTTGCTACACTTGTTGCTGCTGCTAGTATCACCAGCATATTGCCTTTGTGTAGCACTCTGGGCCAGACGAATCAAACTATCCCGGATACAAAGTCTTATTCGGATGTCTAGCTGCAAGAAAATTTAGCAAAAATGATAAATTATGATAGACAGGAGAAGACTTCCACCATAAAAGAGCTGAACAGAAAGTTTTAATGTACCTTTGCGACAATTTCATGAAGCCGATAAAGTATTGAGTCTTGCACTGCGCTATCATCAGGACCCATACAAGGAGTATTTGAATCATCTTGCTCTGTAGGCGAGCTTGGATCAAGTGAAGGTCGGGTAGACAGAGTTTCTTCAGGTTCAATATTCTCTCCTTCCATTACTGAATATTCAGTAGACGATACTTGGTTGCCAAACTGCTGCTGTTGTTTCTGAATTGCAAGCATTGCTCTCATTTGCTGCCGTCTCCTTAACTTTTCAATTTTCTCCTGAGGTGTCATTGCCAAAGTAGGAGCTTCTGCAGACTTGTTCAGATTATATAAATTACCAGGAGAAACGTCATAGCTTGAAGGTACAGGCTGTAGGCTACCCTCCCCAGAGGGAAACTGTGATACCACAGGCAGTGGGGCATACTGCTTTGCAATATTTCCATGCATAAGAGAAGTCATTGGACTGGGAAAATTCTGGCATTTAGAAGATTCAGGTCCTTGAAACTGCAGCTGCTGACCGAAGACAATAGAAGAACCAGGTTGGCCAACTGCTGTCGCAAATTGGCTGTCATACTCAATAAATTGGTTCCCGGTATAGGCCCAACTACCATGCAAGTCGTGTAGATGCCTGATTTCATTATTTTCTTCCAACTTCTTCCGGCCTTTCAACAACTTCTTTTGGCGATTTCCCTGCATTATGAAAAAAAATACTAGAGCACCAGTCTGATATTCAAGGATATAAAGGAGACTAAACAAAATTGCTGATGCAGGAATGGACTTCTGCCTCAGAAATGGTAGAAAATTGGAAACTTACCACTAGATTACGACACAATCATCAGGCACCATACTTTTCGTCAACTACTATAGATATTTACTGGCTTAATGAAATTTATTTCTTCCCAAAATTTACAATTTGATCTAAGTTGTGACATAAAGATATACAGCCGTGCCATATAATATAATGCTGAATTGTTTCTGAAAATGTAAAAAACTAAACAGCAAGGTAAATGAACACTCTCTAGGATCTACACAATTATGAAGAAATGAGTACAGCAGGATATTTGGAAAAAATATATTTACACACTGTCTAACGAATATAAACTATGGCTTTCTGGCTATTCCAGAATGTCCCAGCTAGAAGCAAACATCTTCCATTTTTTTTTTTTGTGTGTGTATATTAATGTACTCATGGAAGTATCCTATGATATGTAGATATATCATCAAACCAAACCGCAAAAAGAGACAACAATCTGACTTTCTAAGTGAGATCTTTTGCATTATCTTAATTGCCTGTCGGTAGGCAAAAACTTTATACTCATCAATAAAAAGAGGGTATAGGATATTCTATTTTGGCCACCGTAAACAATTCAAGCAATGGTTAAAAGTAGATACATCAATTAGTAAACACTATTCCGCCAGGGTAAGGCCACCTACAGAGCATATGATTTCTGTTTCTAGAAAAGACCTTTCTGGACATTTCATAGCACACAAACAGATCAAAATCAATATCAATATACAGAAATACCTAAGTTAACCAAAGATAGGAGCCGTCACTTGTATCCTTTATACACGTGAAACAACTGCCTCCAAAATATTATTGTTATTCTCCCCATTGCCACATCTTTATTCAGCATTTTATATAAGGGAACTTAAGGACATACAAATTTAGCCCCAATCATGGTTCCTGGGTTAAAGAAATGTAATAACAAGCAACTGGATAGAAGAAGATACACAGTTCACAATGTTTAAAGGCGATAGAATCAATAAGAATAGATAATCATCCATCACCAGAAAATGGGAACATGCTAGATAAGATTTACAGACTTGCGTATCCTAGTTCAGCTTTCAGGCCCCTAAAGCAGTTGCGTTATTTACCTTTCCCTGTTGTAATATCAAAGTTTGCAAGGGAACAGAAAGAAAACAGAGAGACAAGTGATACTATTTAAAACTAAAAAGTTCTGGCCTGATAATGCAATTTATGGTGGTATAGGAGCCAATTCTCAGTAGGAAAGAGAATCTAAAATTACCTTGTCTATATTTTCGTTACTGGCTGTCATAGATTTGGCATCAATTGGTAAATTAAATACAGAGGAATTTCCAAACATTTCCACAGCTGTCTGCAGCATTTACAAAGACATACAAGATGTTTGAGCAAAATAAATAAGGAAGTACAAGTAGTATAATCAGAAAGAGGAAATAATGAAGAAATGTCTAAATTGGCTAAAACTAATTTACCTTCTGCTTCATTGAGAGCTTATTGTTAGCTCCAGCATATTGTATATTTTCCACGCATGAGTTACTATCTCCTGAAGCATTAGAAGTGAGTAAGTTTAGTTTCTCATAAGCTGGACCAAAGGACCGGCTTTGATCAGACAGGTATTCTGCTTTATCTTCAAACTGCTCCACTGTGCTCTTTGGTGCTGCTATCCCCAAGCTTGGAGAGTCAACTGAAAGGGGTAAGGACTTCTCTGGGCTGCTAGTTACATCTTTGGAAGACGACCACAGCTCATCTGCATTACCAAGACTGGCATGTCCAAATATTGGGTCGTCATTGCTGCAAGATATCACTTGTGAGGATATCAGGTCAGATTGCTGCCGCCATCTTAGGCTGAATTAGACAAGGTTAACCATATGATAAACAAACATAAAGTCTCAAAAGTGGATAATGGTTTTCTCTCTCTATTTTTTTTTTTTTTTACCCTTTTGGTGAGGGGTGGGGGTAGAGGACAGTCTACCCATAATTGTGTGTTTGACAAGCAGCCTACAGTCACCATCTGATGCTAAATGACTAAACCCCTGATACTTCTCACTTTCAGATGCAAATGAACACATCCTACCCCACCTTTCTTCATTCTAATTAAGAAGTCAAATGATAAAGACAGGAAAGCAAGATTATTGCACCCTTAGATGAACCATAACTTCTTAATGACTCATGAAGAAGTTAAAGTTCCTTTAGAACTTTCACTTACATCAAATTGGAATGAAAAGCAGAAGAAATGAAAATGGACGGAAATGTGAATGTAAAATGAGAGATGTACTTGTTTGGTTGGAGTGAAATGTGCAGAGGAAGTATGTTCGGGGTAAACACCATTCCTCCAAAGCATCATTTCTTCCCTTCCTAATTTGGTGGGGATGGGGAAGGTGAAATGTATAAAAATGTAGCCTTATTTTGGATTTCCTACGTTAAAACAAGGGGGAGTAAAATGTTTCTCTTTCCTCTCGCATCTCACTTCCCCTCCTCTCCCTCTCATGCTGAACACAAAGTGGGTAAATGGAAATGCTTTTCTCTAGGTGAAGTATTTGCCCCTTCCCATTCCATGACCAAACTAGGCATAGAACAACTTAAATCAACAATTATTTTTTAGAGTAGGTTCATTTCTTTTGGCTTTCTAGGATGATGTTGGTTGTGTTGGATTGTCATTTCCATTTTGCAGTCCTAATCAGGGTTTATTTAAGCATTCTTGGATATTTCTGTTAGAAGGTTTTCAAACTTAAAATGTCACAGATGGGACTATCATGTCCTGCAACCTATTCTAACAAATTTTACAGTGGTATCAAGCTACAAAATCTAAAAATTCTGAAGAGTAAACTTTTAGGAAGATTTTCAAACTACTCAGGTTACAACAATTGGGGAGTATGTGATTGGAAAGCTATTCAATGGCTAGACAAGAATTGTAGTCTTTTGAAGCCTAGACACAAGCCTAACTTTTCTCATGCAACGAAGAAGAAGTTATTGTCCAACGGGAAGCGTTCATGGTGATTAGAAGATGTTGCAGTTCTATTATTTAGTATTTTAGGTGTCAACGGTATTTCAGTAATTTAGTTTATTGCTGGAATTTCGTAGAGATTTAGTCTTAAGAGTCCTTGTTATAGTTAGTCTTTGAGACTTATTTGGAATTCTTATTGTCTTAGTAAAGTACTAGTGTTATATCTTTAGAAGAAATCTAATTCCATTAGGATATTTTTATTAGGGAGTGATTTACATTATAAACACTTGTAATGGTATACTTTTCTAGCACCGAATTATTGAGATTATTCAGAGTTATATTGTTTAGGCGTTGCCTTTTTGTCACACTCTTCTCCCTTCACCTTTCTCTACTTCTGTCCTGCAAAATACTGTTTACAGAATACTCCTCATCGCTGCAGAACAGCTTATGTATCCTCTCTTCTAGTCTGGTTTAATCTTTTCTAAGTTCAGTTTCAGACTTTTCCATCTAGTCTGGTTAATCTTTTCTAAGTTCAGTTCCAGACTTTTCCGTCTAATTCTGGTTATTCCAGATATTTCCATCTAATTCTGGTTATATTTTATAGCTTAGAATCTGAATTTGAGGAGTTTCTTCTGTTCCGCTCTCCAGCTTCTCTTTCCTCTCTTCTATTCTGGTTAATTTCTAAGTTCAGTTCCAGACTTTTCCCTCTAATTTGGTTATTCCAGACTTTTCCCTCCAATTCTGAGCTTAGAATCTGAATTTGAGGAGTTTCTTCTGCTGCCTATAGCAAAAAGAAGATACTCCTACTTGTCCAGCATCAGTATGGATCTTCAGGGTTGACCTCAAAACTATCCAGAAGCAAAATTTTCAACCAAAGACCTTGGAATTGTTATTTGACTTTACACCATGTCTGACACTGTGTCTTCTTGATTAGATGAAGTGTCAGTAAGATTGTTGCCAACAATGGTTAATGAGTTCAATGCCTAACCTACTATTGCAGTATGCTAGCAAAGATATATGGTACATGCATGCACACGTGGGCTCACACATAAATACTTCAGTATACATAAAATTTGGAAATTCTGGAAATTCTAAAACTTTCCCTAAAATGATGATTCTTCTTCTACTTTTGAAGATAAAAGATTATTCTTAAAGTTCCATAATTCTTATTTATTTTATTTTCTTTTCCAAATTTTCCGGCAAACAACTATCTCAAAGTTATATATCTCCCTATTTTTTTTTTTTTTCTAGCAAAACAGCACTTAAGGGGTGAAAAGAATGCGAGGCCATTGAACCAAGCAGAAAACCCCTCCAATTTAGCCACAAACAAAATCTGGCGTCAGTTCTCTACTAATTCCTTGACTGCTTCAGCATTTAACTTCATGGAATGGTAAGAAAAGCTTCATGCTTAATCTACCTCTAGTAATCTTTTGCACATATCTGTCTATCTATTCTGCACACCCTTATTGTCATTAAGGACTATATGCTAAATAAGACATCTGTACCTCTTGTTTTGTTGTTGCATTGGAACTTTTTTGTTCTTCCTCTAGAGACCAGGGAAGCAACACAGAGCCATGCAACTTTACTTGTTCATTAACGCACTCATTATCATTATTGGATTGCAGTTGAAAATTTTGCCTTGACCATGAATCATGATTGTGCTACTCAAGTTTTTCAGTTAGTTTACTGAGGTTGAAAGATGCAAAAACATGTAGTTTCCTAAACATATACACCAAGTGTACTCAATAGAAACGCTGAGATACCATCTGTAGTTTTGTGGAGAAGAAGAATATGATTTCGCCTTACCTAAATATCCTGTCAAGGTCCTCAAAACTACCTACAGTTGCCCAGCTGTAGTCCACAAAATCACCTTGTTCGCTTTCCTCAATGGGACTCTGAAATATTTCAGGAGCATTATCAAGTGCAGCAGCCTTATCTTCTGAAACATATGCCAAAATGAAAAAAAGTTTATTAGTAGAACAAAGAAAACTGAGTAAATAGGCTGGTGAAGAGCCTATTCTGGAGCAGTTGAAAAATATATGCCACAAATTGTTTAACAACTACTCACCACTTCTTGACTCGTGTTTGGTAATTTCCATATTATCATTGGATGCTTCAGTTCCCAATGAATCCTGTTCAGCTTTTATATTGCTTGGTAATGAGAGATTTGGCCAAGAGTCCACACTAAATTTGGCTGTTTCAAGACCTTCATTTGCTACATATCGCGAACTGCCCTCCAGTTTTACCCCATGCAAATCAGTCCGAGGAATAGATTTATTCTGCTCAGATGGTTTAATATCTATAGCTTCCCGATTCTGTTCTTTCTTAATCTGATCAGCATATAAATCTGGAGGTTTTTCTTGACTAGCATCTGGATAAGGCACAATATGATCCTCACCTTCCCCTGCCTCCCCCCATATGATGTTTCTCAGCTGAAAGAAATGAAAGTTACTGAATGTCATTACTTCAGAGTAGAATAGCAACAAAAAGGGGGAGGGGGAGAATCTCAGGTAATTCATGGATTGTCAGCATTTCAGAGCAGAAATTGTAAAGGCGGTTTATGGTTGGCTGGCTTATGATTGGCATGTACCAAAAAACAAAAAAGAAAAGTAAAAAAAAAGGGAAAAGAAGACTGTCAAATTCTTCTTTCACACTGCTAAGCTCTTTTTTCTCTGAGGTTTATCAGGTTTTATCATCTCTTCCTTTTTCTAATATGCAATCATGAAAAGAACTGTGGTATACCAACAGGTTTAGTTTGTCGCCATCACAGTTCTCCATTTGACAGTGCTCTCCTTGTTTTTACAAGTTGATCAAACCAACATTCAAAAAAAAAATTATTTTCTTTGTGAAAACACACTACAAAAAGAAATCGCTCCTAAAATCAGGCTGCACAATGTTTGAGAGTTTTTTATTTCACTCTTTACAAATTTATGAAAAAGAAAACAAATTCCCACTCTAACTATGAAAAGAAAACTATGAGAACACCACTACAGTAGACACAGAACCGGGACTATTAAGAGAATGAAATGACCAAACTTTCACTCTTTTAATGTGTAGTTACATCAGGCCAGTAGAGTTGTATATCCTCGCTGGAGGTCTTATCCACCACTGCGTATAGTGTTATACTTAAGAAGTAATACAAAACAATAGAATATACATTATAGTCATATCTATGGGGGAAAGTACAGTGTTGTCACAAAGCCTCTGTTCCCCTGAGAGCAATGCAAAGTCTTCAGAGCCTACAGGCACAGCTGGGATGGCGTGTTTATCTTGGAGGCAATGCAGCAAACCTACTACAGAAGAACAGAAGTCTGAAGGGGCAGAAAACCTAACTTACAGATTTGTTTTTCTCTTTCCATAGTACACTTCCTAAATGCTTTACCATAAATATATAGACACTAGTAATTACTCAAATGAGGGAATGCTCAATCATCTCTACACACACATGTAATTATTCAAATGAGGGAACTACAATTTCAAGAATGTCGTTAAAGATGAATTTTTTTTTTTTTATAAATTTCTTGTAATCTATCAATTTTCAGACAACAGTAATGTAATGGTCAATCATGAGCGCTGATGAAACGTTCGCATTTAGAGTTGGACAACCAGAGGAAAAAAGTGTATCATCATAGGAATGGTAGAAGGTAAAAGAGGAGGAAGAGAGATTCATGCATGGTTTATTTGATTTTTTCCCAAGATGTAAGTATCAATAATTGATTTTGCTTCTTGACTTATTTTTCAAGACATGGTTTCAATTATTTTTGTTTTTGGGATTATTTTTTTTTTTGAAAATGAAAAAAAAAATTGACAAGCATGTTTCTACACTATTCACCATTTTAATACTTGTAACCAAATGCATTATAAGCTTTTTCCATAAAACAGTTTCTTAGGTGCGAACAGTTGATGCTGCTAATAAGTTATAACTAAGTTATTAAGACCATGCAATTACACAAAAGATTTTCTTAACAGATCTTTACTTAAAATATTATATCAAAACACAATTTTGTATTTGCTTTTGCATGAGTTATAAAAAACAGAACAAAGAGATTATCACACTCAAAGAAAGATCTAATTCTTATTCTGTAATTTTCACCTCTTGCCTTTATACTAGTTCTACCGAAGTGTTCGAAGACCACAGGTAAGACAGATAGATGCAATGACTTCAACCAGGTTAGATATTCTGTTAATAAAATCTTCAATTGCTTTTACCACTCTAGGACCATATCTGTTGGCTGTCCACGTAGGCAAATTTTTGTTGGATTCCCACGACTTCTAAGCTCATATATAGGATCATGAACCGCAACCAGAATCACACTCAAATCAGTCACCCATATCATCCTTAGCATGCTGATTATTTGTCACCATCAATAGTCCAAGATTTAGTTTTCAAGTCAAAATCCTCTGCACTTAATTTCTCGAACCAAGTCAGAAAATACTATAAACTTGCTCAGAATACCTAAGGGTGTAACATAGTTCATAAAAGCATCAAGCAAAGCGGATTTAAGGTTTTCATCAATCTAGAACTTGATCAAGACTTTCTTTTTCCGGGTACTAGTTTCTTATTTGTTTTCCCCTTCATTAGCTCATTATCATCATCATCATCATCTTCAGGTACAACTTGTCCACATGCGTGCTCCAAAATCATAGTAAGGGAACATCTTTTGGCATGAGGAATTAAGGATGGAATGTAAAGGATTCTGCAATTTGGCTCATCAGGATCCTATTGATATTTGATACTTCTATAGTATATATCCCTTTCTTACATACTAACATCAAGTGATTAGAACTCTAAAAACTCAAGAAGATAGAATGCAACATTACAGAATTTTAGTTCTCCAAGACATCTGTCCTTGAACTTTAAATTCTGGGTAAAAGCACAAGGCAACTTTCTCAATCCACCATAGTCTGAATGTATACATTTATTACAGATATTATTAATCACA
Organism: Rauvolfia tetraphylla; assembly: GCA_030512225.1. Taxonomy (NCBI): domain Eukaryota; kingdom Viridiplantae; phylum Streptophyta; class Magnoliopsida; order Gentianales; family Apocynaceae; genus Rauvolfia; species Rauvolfia tetraphylla. The sequence goes on along the minus strand of JAJQKT010000063.1, from coordinate 1,568,449 downwards.
GACTTTCACAAGAACTAGGAATTTCCAATAGATTGAACAGTCATCATTAGCCTTTCAATTATTTCATTACAAATCCACTTAAGATAGAGAGAGATGCAGGAAGTTTGAAAAAGAATCAAACTACACTATAAAATTTCAAAGAGAGAAGAGGAAGTTTGCAACAAGTCTTTAGAAGTAAAAAAATCATCAAAGGTTAAAGTTCAACAATGAATTAAGCCTTATATGTTTATGTTTTCCAAACTTCAAAACCACCTAGATTAAAGCTCCCTCTGTCCAAAGATGTATGTCCACATTTCTATTTCAGGTTGACCAAAAATAAATGTTCACTTTCGTAATAAACATATTTTACAAATAAATTTCCACAGCTGACCTCCCTTTTCAAGAGATATGAGCTCTACTAGCAGAAGGGTCCTACCACTAACTCCTTTAATTACTAATGCTTACCTTGTACATTTCTCACGGTCAAATTATCTGCTAAATCTTTATGCCAGGCAAAGATAGTACATCTTATTTTGGACAGAGACAGTAACAATGTCCTTAAAATCTAACATGAAAAAATATTAAGAGTCCTTTCAGTTATCTCTTTCCAGATCACCAAAACTTTACCAAATTTGGCACAGAATGCTAAAGTAATAGATGCACTTATACAAATCCGGCAGAATCGAAGAGGGAAAAGTAATATCAAATTCTTTAGCAGGACTACAAATATGGTAAAGGACATGTGTCGCACCATCCTTAAAATAATAAAAAATTTTAAAATTGCGGGGTTCAGCTGATAAAAATGGTTAACAACTGCAAAGCAAACCAAATACTTTAAAGCTGAAAACAAATACCTTTCTCTAACCGTGATTTCTATCCTTACAAGAGGTCTAGAACAATATTCCCAAAAAGTAAAAATAAAAAATAAACAAACGATGCTTGAGAATTACTATAGTTAATTAAGCTTTATTCTGAAAGAGGAAAAAAAAAATGAAAGGATCATAACCCCCAGCTTCATATCCAGCAAAAGCAGCATTAAACCCCAGAAACAGAAAATATTTCCTTTTCTTCAAAATGTATTAAAACACAAATAAAGGAAGATCACTAATAAATTACAGTATTCAAAGGGGCAAGAACCCACAAACCAAGCAGACTTTAACAAAGTTTACCTCATTAGGATTACTTATTTTTCTTTCTTTTTCTATTCCTTTCTGCTTCCTCCCCTTTCTCAGAATTAAACATATAAAATGAACAAGTAGAAGAACAAGAAACAAACCTCTTCGTCGTTCCAATCAAACATAGCTAAGAAACCCTGGAAAAATTACTACTTCAAAGAGAAACTTCACAACGGAACGCTTCAAGATTAGCCTAATCATCGCCAAATTTTCACTTCCAAATTATCTCCAAAGCAGCTCCGTTATTCAACAGGCATGAAAACATCAAAAGAAGGCAGAAACCAAACGACCTTGTCCTTTTTTCCAAAAGCAAGAACAGGTTTAAGGAGGATTCGAGACAACGGACACAGAGAAGAGAGAGAGAGAGAGTTGTGGTTGTCAGTGGAATGGTGAGGGAGGAGTAGAGAGAGAAGAACATGTAAATGTGGGGCCCACTTTAAGCGTTGGTCATGTGGCAATGTCATCGAATTCTGGTGTGGAGGGCTGACACGAGTGCAGAAGCGTATCTAAAGTTGTGGCTCCGAGAAATCCAAAAATTGTAATCTAATACTGAATTTTGATTGGTCAAGGTTCTCTGTGCGCGGGGAAATATACATATCGGCCTTCTTAGTCCTGTGCCGTATACAATACGCGTATTCCTTGCATCATTTGAGCAAAACTTAGACGATTGTTGTTTTGAAAATGAAAAGATTGAATTGGCTTGGAAGAGGAGATAAAAGATTTATAGTGAAAAAAAAGTGATAAAAGCACATTGTTTTACGTTTTGAGGGTTAGTTTAAATACAACTTAAGAGGACTTTAATTACAATGCTAATGACTTTTTTAGCAAATATTGAATGATCTCAAATCATTAAAAATTGACATTTTATTGATCTTACGACTCTGAGTTTGTAATAAAGAATAATTATTCACAGTAAAAAATAATTATTCATAATAAAAAAATAATTATAAACTATGTAAAATAAAAAAAAATTTGCTATAAGCTCCTAGTTATTAGATCAACAAATTGTCAATCCGACAATTGCTAAGTAATTCAATATGTGTCAAAAAAAAGTGTAGTGCTATAAATTTGATAGTATTGGAATGTAACTTGTAGGCAGAAATGTCAATGTGGGCTGAAGCCCGTATAGGCAGGTGGACTTAGTAAGTTCAAACTCGTTTTAACATGTATTTTTTGGCCTGCTACGTTTAGCTCGCGGACCGTACGCGGGCCAATCTGTATTTTTTAATTTTTTTTAAAAAAAATATTTTTTTCAAAACGACATCATTTTGTTACTTTTTTAATATATAAAAAATATTTTCTCAAAACGACGTCATTTTATATATTTAAAATTAAAAAAAAGAATACATATTGATCTGCGGGCTGGCTGTAACGGGCCACGAGCTTAGGGTTTTCCAAACCGCTAAAAAAATAGGCCAGCCCGCTCCGCTCCGTTTTAGAGGCAGCCCGCGGCGGTTCCGGCCCGACCCGTTTGACACTACTACTTGTAGGTCCCCAAGTAATGTCCAAGAGAGGGGTGGATTGGACTTTATAAAAAAATAAGTTATTTTAAGTAGAATTTAAAATACAAAAGTTGAAATGCTATTAATTTTATGGTAAAATAAAAGTTGAGGTTCCGACTGAGTGTCAAGCTATTTTCCTTAGTTTTTAACTAAATTCTTAGTGATATTAGCTTAATTATCTTATAAGATCCAATGTGTAAATTTCATTTATTTTGGAGGATGCAAATAGCCAAGCTAATCATTACAATACTAAAATAGTTATGTCGTACGGACTCCTATTAAGGGGTGTCGTTGGACGTCTCCCGAGCACTCGCTAAGTGGTGTCGTTGGGATTTTCATACATAAACAATACAGGTTGAGATGTAGTTTAGATACATAGGCCCCAAATAGCCATATGTCCTTACCAATTTGTTGTTTGACCAACCGATCAAAATTCTAGCTCCCACCTTTAATTTCAAACAATTCTATGCAAGTTTCTAAATATGCTACGCTCCTGTACATGATTATTTTTCAAAGACATTTTGATTATTTAAACATTTTACCAAAACTTACCAAGTTCTGGAATAAAATTCCAACATATTCCTTTCAAAAAAAGAAGTTCTAAAAAATAGAAACCCTAATAGAATTAAACTCCCATGCTTTTCCAATGCAAGTACTGCATAAATAAATAATGGAACTTGCTAATCAATCATGTGGAATCTTTTGCTAATCAATCATGCCGAATCTTTCCAAAAATAGAACTTTTCATAATGAGAAAGTTTTTCCAAGATGGGAAGATTTTCTGATTTAATGACTTTTCATATTAGAATAGTATAAAAAAAGTTTTCCTACAAAACAATGCATTTGTTTCTTGATATTTGGTATTAGAAATAGGTAAGTCTCAATTTTTGAACTCACGTGCTGTTCGACAAAGTGCGCTATCTATGGACCAACAAATTTCAATAACCAAAGATGTAAGTATGTCATACTCACTCGGTGAATTTCAATTCATAACTATAGTAATATGTGGCTAATCATCTCAAAGTAGATTATAACCGATCCATAGTTAATATTCACGCAGCAAACGACTTATGAGATAGACTATTTTGGATTCAACCTAACTTTGGTTCACCAAGACTAGTTAAATAACTAATCTATTACTATATTAGAGATAGACTATTTTGGATTCAACCTAACTTTGGTTCACCAAGACTAGTTAAATAACTAATCTATTACTATATTAGCCTTCGTAATATTTCAATCTTATCTCTTAAATTAACCATTGAAAGGAATGCAACTCTAGTGATTAGGCTGTCCACTAACTCTTTAAAACAGTGGTTTCTCTTTCCCTAAACATAGGGATGTCTCTTATTTTATTCTAAAAGTTCCTTTCATGTAATGGCCTTCCAATATTCTTTTAATCCTTTCTTGTATTGTTCTTTACTATTTCTTGAGGGAATTTCTTTTAATCTCATTTCCAATCCACATTCATATTTTTTATAAAATTACCAACCAAACATTAGCTATTCTTTTTAATAAAACTCCAGAGATTTGTAGATTTTATTTCCTCTTTTTTCTTTTCCTTCAAAAATTGAGACTATACGTCTCTTTTTTTTCCTTCAAATTTTTCTTGTTTACTTTAATAAAAAGAAAATGCTCAAAGGTTCTTTACAACTCCACTTTCATTCCTTTGTAAAACTTTCAAGAAAACTCCTTCACTTCCACAAAGTTTTTCCAATATTTCATTCATCATTTAAACTGTCCAAACAGAAAATTTGCTTTCAGTTTTAAAAACTCAATCTTGCTCTTATTCCATGAGCTTTCTCCACTATCCATAGTTGCACACATGGCAGTCCAAATTTTTGCACCGAGCACAAGATCAAATTTCTAACTCCATAAACTAATTTCCTTTAATCATTTTTCTGCCAAATGAAGGGAGAAACAAGACTTATCATGGACATTATTCGTTTCATTCAATAGATCTCTTAAAACACATAAAAAATCTCAAATTCCAACCAAGGAAAAACAAAGAAGCAAAGTTGCCAATATCCATTTCACCATTTGTCCTTAGTAGCTTTTTCTCTAACAAAAATCTGGATTTTTTCTCGTGAAAACCATAACATTTTCTTGAGGAAAGCATGATTGATCATAAAACATTTAATAAGAACAAAAACTCCTCAAAACAGTTTCATTTCCTTGTGATTTTGGCTAAAAGAAAGCTAGAAAAAAACTGTCTAGCTGATGAGAATGAAGAAGCGTTAAGATCAAGTGATCAAGACCCATTAAAGATCTCCACTGGTCCAATCACAAGAGCTAAGCCTAAGAGGATAAAAGAGACCTTGAGTGCATCGCTTGAAAACATAAGGAATAAACAACCAAAGAATGATGATCTTTCAAGGGTGTATTCTACACAAGGATGATCAATGATGGTGAATTTATTACATGCAAGCTCTCCAACCACTTGGGAGTCTATTGGGCTGCCAAATTGATGTCCAAGATGGCCAATTAATGGGATAAAAAAATTCAACATAAGGACTGGACGAAATTCCTTTATTTTTATGAGTCTTTTAATTAGTTTTTTAAGTTTGTTTGGGCTAAGAACACTTAATTATTAAAGCCCATATCTATTTTTTATTTTAATCCTTAGTTGGATTTAATTAGCTGCAAATCCAAGTCCATTAAGGACTTGTGTTTGAGCCACTTACTCCAAATCCAAAACCAATTAGGTTAGGGTTTTGAGATATCTATTTATATGGGATCTTCTCAGAAATTTGAGAAGATGATGTCATAATATTCTAGTGAGAATACATACTCTCTTTGGTTCTTGAAAAAACTTCCTGAACTTATCAAGTTATTCAACTTGTGGTGTTCATTCTTTTGAATTATACCTTAAGTTCTTATCTTTATTGATAACGAGTTTATGGTTTCAGTTTATATCTTTGGTTCTTGGGTCATATATCCAACAGGTTAAGGGTTCTTTAAGCCTTTTTCACACATCCTTGGGCATTTGTGGAAGTTTGTTGTTGGGTTCTAGGTTTTTATACCAAGGGTTCGCATCACGAGCCCTTGTTTCATGGCCAGTTTTCAAAAAACAACCAACAAAGCAGAGATCACCAACTCCTTATTGGTCTCCGCCACTTTATACAAGAAGCCAAAGCTGTTTTCTTGAAATAGAACTCATACATGAAGAAGAAAATGAAAGTGGAGCATGGAACAACAAAAACTGACACAAGGTAGTATTTCTCCTTCATATAATCACTCAAAGCTCTGCTTCCTAGCTCAAAATTTCTAGGAAGGCCATTTTGAAACTTAAAACTACCAGATTTCTTCAAGAAATCCTTAGATATCAAGCTTACATTGATGAAAAATAACAAATCTCCAAGCTGTCTGCCTAACACCAAGAGAAAAGAAGTTTCTCCTTAAAAATTAAACATGAAAATGGGTGTAGGATATCAAAATAAAAATGAACATTCACACATTGTCAAAAAGAAAACACCACAAAATCTCTTGCTCAGTTCTTCATGAGCTCATGGTTGGAAAAGAAAGGAAGAAAAAGTGATAGAGGGAAAATAGAGAGAAAGGAAATGAGTGTGGAGAAAGAGATGAAGAAAGATGAGGTCTTCTCTTGCTTTCAAGTGCTCTTGGCAGGTTGTATGAGAGAGAAAAAATGGTGAAATTTCTGGTTAGTGCATGTTAGTGTGTGAGGGGGCAAGTTAGCATAATCTTTGAGTGCAGACTTGGATAATCCAAAGAGAGAAGCAAGAACGTGCACTGGTTAACTTGTGAGGTGGAAAATGATTATGTTTGCATGCTCATTTTGATTTTAATTGTTTTGCTTGCACTCTAGAGTCTAGTGGCCGGTTGTAAGGAGAAGAATCTGGAAGCATTTCAGACTAATGAGAGGCAAAAATTGAAAAGTCACAATAGGGTGTAAAATGACTATTTTACCCTTCCTTTACTATAATACATTTTAACATTTCTAAGGGCATTTTTGGTACTTTCTTTATTTAGGAACCTTCTTTTATGTCTTCTAAGATTATTTTTTTCCTTGTAAGCTATTTATTAACTAAAATTATCGATTTATTATTCAGTTTTATCACGTATGTTGGCTTTTATTTTTAAGCCTGATTATACGATAAGTTTGAATTTCAATCAATTCTTCACTATGACTTAGGTTGTCTAAGCCTTATAACTCATCACTCACCCTCTTACAATCATAAATCTCAGTTTTGGGCCTTCTGATCCTCAATTCTAAGGTTCGTAAGTCTAATTCTATGACTTAGGTTGTCTAAGCCTTATAACTCATCACTCACCCTCTTACAATCATAAATCTCAGTTTTGGGCCATCTGATCCTCAATTCTAAGGTTCGTAAGCCTAATTCTATGACTTAGGTTGTCTAAGCCTTATAACTCATCACTCACCCTCTTACAATCATAAATCTCAGTTTTGGGCCTTCTGATCCTCAATTCTAAGGTTCATAAGCCCAATTCTATGACTTAGGTTGTCTAAGCCTTATAACTCATCACTCACCCTCTTACAATCATAAATCTCAATTTTGGGCCTGCTGATCCTCAATTCTAAGGTTCGTAAGCCTAATTCTTGACCCGAGGTTCTCTAAAACCCTATTTAGCAATAGGGTGTTACATTCTTCCTTCCTTAAAAGGAATATGGACCTTGAAATTCAAAAGCATAACTAATGGTTTGGGATAAAGCATACCTTGTAGTTGGAGATAACTTCTATGTAAAATCTCTTTGGTTTCTCAAGTGGCATCTTAAATCTTGTGATATGGTTAAACATCAGTACTTCTCATATAATTCTAACTATCTTCTTTATCTCAGATTTAAATCCCATTGAGTAAACAAATATATCGCACTTTCATGATCTATGAAAATCTAATATTTAGCACCATATCAATAGTATTATGACTTTTCAACGTGAATTGTATTCTAATAGTTCTAAATCATGCATAGGATAATTCAACTATGATCTTTTGACTTTCTAGATGTATAGGCTGTTATTTGACAGTGTTGCATCAACACGGCTCCTAGACCATCTTTTGATGTATTCGTGTACATGGTGTATTTCTCATTCTGATAAGGAAAGAATAGAATAGTGTTGAGTTCTTTGAATTTTACTTCACAATTATCTGTGCATTTACACTCAATTACCTTCCGAGTCAACTGAATTAATGGTCTTGAGATCTGTGAAAAATCCTTACAAATCTCTTGTAATATTTGGTGATATCTAATAAATTTCGTATTTCTAATGATGTCTTAGATGGTTCCCATCGAGTCACTGCCTCAACTTTCATAGGATCCACTATCAATCCTTCTTGATTAACCACATGGCCTAGAAATATCACTTGGTCCATAAATAACTCGCTCTTACTAAATTTTAAAAATACCTTAAGTTCTTTCAACATCTGTAGTACTATCCTTAAGTGGATTTCATGCTCTTCCAAGATAGGGGAATATAATAAAATCTAATCTATGAAGATTGCTACATTCTGGCCTATGTGTGACTGAAAGATCCCATGCTTCAAATCCATAAATATTGCAAGTGCATTTGTTAGTCCAAAAGGCATCACTAAAAACTCATAGTTTCCATGTCTATATTGAAAATAGTCTTAGGGGTATCATCCACCTTAATTCTCGCTTGATAGTATACCCAATGTTCAGTCCCTTTTTTCTCTTACAATAACATCTGTGCTCCCTAATAGGGAATAACAGGTTCAATAAATCCATATTGCAGTAGCTACCCTCATTGAACCTTTAATTCTCTTAACTCCTCCAATGTCATCCTATATTTCATCTTCAAAATAGGTTTAGCTTTGGGTTTCAATTCAATTTAGACTCTATTTCTTACTTTGAGGTAAGATTGTTAATTTTGATGAAAAAACATTAAAACATTTCTCGCACTACTGGTGCTGTCCCAATGGCTACCTTTTCACTAGGTTGGTTCAAAGGATGGGCTAAACGTCTTTGACAATCTATCATCGACATCTTTCTAGCTTTGACTCAGATACTATGGGATTCTCCATCTTCATCATTTCTCCTATAAATTCCATATCTTCATGTCCTTGCCGATGGAATTTTATCATAAATCCAGTTGAGTGAGGTGCTTAGACATAATTCCACTCATATGTTTACGTTGTAACCCTCAAAAGGAAAAGCGATTAGATCAAGAGATAGATCTTCATCACCAATAGAGATTTTACTCCTTCTATGTACTTCTTCCACTACTTTATTAACTCAATTCGGAGTTCTTAGCATTAACTTCTATCACTTTAGTATTAGGGTCTACCGGCTATCAACCTAGTGAATATAGTTTAGCCTTTACCATCAACTCCTTTCTCTTTTGAGCTTTTAATCTCTAGTTCACAGATGGTCATTCTACTTGTTAGGCAATGCCTTAAGTCCTCTACCACATTAGTAGCTCAGATACTGATTTCTTATCTGTCTGAGCTTGCCATATTAGTAACAAATACCTTGCTTGCATAGACATTACTCTTAGTTTAGCGCCTAATTTATTGTACCTATACATTGGGATTTCTCCACCAACTCTAGGGTGTTGACTACCTCTTTTAGTTGGGTAGTCCCTCACTCAGTTGCTGTATATTCTTTTTCTTCCCTTCTTTTGTTCCATATAACTTAAATGAATGCTTACTTTGGCTACTAGGGTTATCCCTATATGCTAGTGAATTGTCAACCATCTCAATAAGCATAGTTGCTTCAACTATAATAACAAAATTCATTTGCTGTAAGGGCATTAATGCTCACTATAAACTAGTTCTTAGGCATTTAATAAACTGCCGAGTTTCATTTTTCTCAGTATTGATTAACCTTAAATAGTACATGGCAAGTTGATTTAATTTCACCATGGATTCTACAACGGTCATATCTAGTTGCTCACCTGCTGAAAATTATCCTCACTATTCTCTTAGACCCAAATAGGAATATACTCCTTCTCAAAGTCTTCGTGTAAAGTGATCCAGATCCATGACTCATACCAAAGAGTTCAGGCCTTGGATATCTTTTTCCACTAGTTAGTAATGAGCAACTACTTTCAAATGAGAGCTAGTAAAAGTCACATTTTTGTATTGTCTTACTAAAAGGTATTGTAGATAACATTTAGCTATTTTAGGAACAACTTGACCTTCACTTCCTACTCAACTTGGCTAAAAAAAATTTCAAGTATCAAAACTTAGGAAATCCTACGAAGGCTGCATCAGTTTTGTTAGCAGGAGCTCTTTCAAGTCTACGAGCCTTATAGCAATCCCTAAAAGCTCAATCATTCTAAGCATGAACTACTCAGCTGTTCTTGTGGAAGCATGTGGTAGGGATGGCTTGTTATTCCACCCCATTCCATATCATTCCCTGTGTGACTTTCTGGATCATGCTCAAAGGCACATCTATTAGAATGAATCTCTAGTGGTGTATTGTAAACTTGGAACTATACAAGCATGCATATTCGATATCCCAGCATCAAATTTCTACTAAAACTATTAGTAGTAAGATGGATCATATCATCATAGAAGTATACATAAGATATAATATATAAATGCATCTGAAATTTGTTTTGAAAGAGCTAGGGCATCAAACAATACCAAAGTCAGCTGCTAGCATCAAGAGGCCACAACTACACAAAAATTAAGAAAAAGAAAATCTCAAAATGTTGGGCAGATTCACTATCCCCCAATCAGCATCCAAAAAAGATCATCTGCTCCAAAGAATAAGCTTCTATATGTATAGTACTAAGGTGTAATAGTCTTAAAGATCTCCGGACTAAGACTATAGCACTTGCTTTGTTCTAGCCTTGTAGGTAACTAACTGCAAGAGCTTGAGTAGGATCCACTTATCAAGCCCAATACCGAACCTAGAGCTCTGAAACCAACTATATCACCCCCAAACCCTCCGCTAGGGTCCACTTTGTGCCTCTCGACACTAGATTCTGGCCTTACATAATTGCCCAGAGTTATGATAGTACTCATATTAATCAGAAATAAGTATAGTAAAAGATTTAAAGTATAGACCTAGACATACAAAAAGTCAAAACAAATCTAAAACCGACATGGTTTGAGTATATAACAAAATTTCTAGGGAGAATCGAGAGACACAAAAAGAAAACATATGACAAAGCTTAGGAATCTCTGCGATCACCTAATGGAATCAATCCGAATGCATTACTAATTCGCCTCTGGTTCCATGCCATCTGAAAATATATTATTAAAAGAGTGTGAGCCAGAAAGCTCAGTAAGTCTAAGTGTGTATGTTCATGAGAATGCTTTACATGTATGAAAAAAATTGTAAAATGTTCGAAAACCTCCCTTTTTTCTTTGTAAATTTCTTCTTTCATATATAGGACAGAGTGGAAAGATTATCATGTCTCTCACCAGGGATTTCATTCGAGTACAAGATAGGACAACCTATACAACTCTATATCCCTTCTCTACAGTTTGACATTTCTATTAGCCAATCACGAGCTTGTCGGAAGCTACCCAGAATCCCAAGTTATAACTTGCCAGAACACCTAAGGATTGCGCACATCAACCGCTAACACTGGTCCCAGAGGATTAGAGCAATAGAGCATCTACCAGTAGAACCCTCAGACCTGCAACTTGGGATTGAGCCAATCTCCTAGCCTTGTTGCCGGATCAGGAATATAAGCCGTAGGTGCTATACGAGAACCCAACGTGACTTCCGGTCAAGCCAATCATTTCCCCAACCACCAATGCCTCTTGATATCGTGGTACCACTCACTGAGTCTAGAGTAAACCTCACACCAGAGATGAGGAAACCCTCATACAGGCAACTAGCCTCACACAATGCGCTCATGCTTGTCGGATCTCTAATTTTAGAAGAAATCGTTATGTCGTACGGACGTCTCCCGAGCACTCACTAAGTGGTGTCGTTGGGCTTTCCATACATAAACAATACAGGTTGAGATGTAGTTTAGATACATAGGCCCCAAATAGCCATATGTCCTTACCAATTTGTTGTTTGACCAACCGATCAAAATTCTAGCTCCCGCCTTTAATTTCAAACAATTCTATGCAAGTTTCTAAATATTCTACGCTCCTGTACATGATTATTTTTTCAAAGACATTTCGATTATTTAAACATTTTACCAAAACTTACCAAGTTCTGGAATAAAATTCCAACATATTCCTTTCAAAAAAAAGAAGTTCTAAAAATGAAACCTTAATAAACCAAGAGATATGCGACGTAGATATCTTGATGCAATGGCATTAGTTCAAAGATTTGGAAAACCTAGCCTTTTATCACAATGACATGTAATCCAGAATGGAAAGAGATTGAAGAACAACTACAACCAGGACAACGTCCTGAAGATCATCCATATCTAACTTCAAGAGTTTTTCAAGCAAAATTACAGGATTTGAAAGATCAATTATTCAAGAAAAAGATCTTTGGAAAAGTTGCTACTCATGTCTATGTTATTGAGTTTCAAAAAAGAGGATTACCTCATGCATATATGCTAATTTTACTCAAATCTGAGTACAAAATCAGAACTCCAGATCAGTTTGACAAATTTTTTTGTGCTGAACTTCCTGATAAAGCTAAGTTCCCTGAGTTATTTAATTTAGTTCTTAAGCTTATGATGCATGGACCATGTGGAGAGAAAAATAAAAATAATTCATGCATGGTGAATGGAGAATGTAAATTTCATTACCCACGAGCATTCTATGAAGTTACAATACAAGGGAAAGATGGATATCCTATTTATAGAAGGAGCAACAAAAATGAGATGGTTAATGTGCGACGTGCAATGTTGGATAATAAGTGGGTAGTTCCTTACAATCCTTACCTATTAACAAGATACAATTGCCATATAAATGTCGAAATATGTCCGGGAGTTCAAGCAATTAAGTACCTTTACAAGTACATTTACAAAGGCCATGATAAAGTTGCTGTCTATATTGCACATCAAGATGGTGATAATATCATAGATGAAATCCAGCATTTTCAGGATGCTAGATGGGTATCCTCCCAAGAAGCTGTTTGGAGGGTTTTTGAATTTAATTTGAATGAAATATATCCCACAGTAATTAATTTGCAGCTTCATTTACCTAACAAGCAATGCGTGACGTATTGGAAGAATCAAAATTTGAAGAATGTTTTAAGCTGGGATTATGTGTCTATGACAATGTTGACTTAGTATTTCAGTATGTGTAGGAAAAGTGAAGAAGCAAGGAGATATCTTTACAGTGAATTCTCGGAACATTATGTTTGGAATAGGAAAAAAAGAATTTGGACAGAAAGACAAAAAGGACAAGTCATCGGCAGACTAAATGGAGCTAATCCAGTTGAAGGAGAAAGATATTATCTATGGTTACTATTAAATCATGTTTGTGGCCCTAATTCATTTGAAGATTTGTTAACTTTGAAAGGATTTCAATGCCCAAGTTTCAAAGAAGCAGCAGAAAAAAGAGGACTTCTTGAGTCTGATAGAAGCATTTTTGAGTGTTTGGATGAGGCAGCTACCTTTCATATGTCACATTCAATGAGACGACTATTTGCTACTCTATTGGTGTATTGTGAACCGACTAATGTCAGGAAGTTGTGGAACACTTATTTTGAATCAATATCTGATGATTTTAGTAGAACTAAAAGTGTCATAGAAGTACAAGTTTCAAAGACTTTAAAAAGTCTTAGTTTATTTCTAAAACGTATGGGGAAGGATATAACGTCATATGATCTACCTAGAGCATCTATTACCTCCTATGAAGAATCTGATGTGAATTCAAGAGAAATTAGTGAAGAGCTTTCTATTGACATTTCAGACATTGATAATGACGCCGAGAAACATTTAAATGATGACCAACATAAAGCTTTCACACGAATACTTTCACAAATAAATTCAGGAAAAGCTGGATGTTTTTTTGGTGATGGTCCTGGAGGAACTGGAAAACCTTCTTGTACCGTGCTTTACTGGCACATTTGAGATCGAAAGGTACGATAGCATTAGCAATGGCTACATCAGGTGTTGCAGCATCAATATTGCCTGGAGGACGAACATCTCATTCAAGGTTTAAGACACCTATAAATACAAATGAAACAAGTATGTGTACAATATCCAAGCAAAGTGGGAATGCATAGTTACTACGACGGGCTAGATTGACTATTTGGGATGAGGCACCAATGGCAAAGCGATGGGCTATTGAAAAACTGGATTGAACTGTAATGGATATCATGAATAATAGAGAAACTTTTGGTGCAAAGTAATGGTATTTGGTGGTGATTTCAGGCAAGTACTTCCTATTGTGCCGAAAGCTACAATACAATAAACTATTGGTGCAAGCTTGATAAAGTCGTACTTATTTCCAAAAATGGAAAATTTTACTTTGACCAAAAATAGGAGAGCAAGAGCAGACCCATACTTCAGTGAATTTCTTTTGAGGGTTGGAAATGGAGAAGAGCCAATAGACAATGAAGGAAATATTCTCATCCTTCCTGAAATGACAATTAAATATGATACTGAGGAAGCATCTGAGCAAAGGCTTATTGATTTTGTGTTTCCATTACTAACACAAAATTCAAACTTAGCAACATACATGACAGTAGAGCAATTCTTGCTACAAGAAATGAATGTGTTGATATGCTCAATGAGAAAATGATCAATTTGTTTCCAGGGGAAGCAAATATTTATAATAGTTTCGACAAAGCAGTTGATGATACCAACAATTATTACCAAGAAGAATTTCTCAATTCATTGACACCAAATGGCTTGCCACCTCACAAATTAGTTCTTAAGAATAATTCCCCAATAATGCTACTACATAATTTGGATCCATCAGATGGAATGTGTAATGGAACTAGATTAGTGTGCAAGAAGTTGAAAAAAAAAGTCATACATGCTGAGATTGCAGTTGGACAACATGCTGGTAAGCAAGTACTAATACCTCTATACCATTATCTCCAGTAGAGAATGAAGGCTATCCCTTCCAATTTAGGAGGAAACAATTTCCAGTACGTCTATGTTTGCAATGACAATCAACAAGGCACAGGGACAAACAATACCACATGTGGGAGTATATTTGCCACAATATGTATTTTCTCGTGGTCAATTATATGTAGCATTGTCGAGATGAATATCAATGTCAACAACAAAGAACCTAATCAAACCAGATTTGGTTGGAAAAAGAGGAGACACATCAACACAAAATGTCGTCTACAAGGAAGTTCTTAAATTAGGTAATATTAACATATAACTATGAATTTTGTATTCTCATAATTTTCCAAACAAATAGTACTTATAATTTATAGTTTCTTTGAACCTAATGATAGGAACAAGGCAAATAGAAACAAGCAAGCAATTGGAATCAGAAGACAAATGATAGTATTTAAAAAAGTGAGCAAATATAATAGAATAATTTAAAGTATATTGAACAAGTATTTCAAATCAATTTAAAATATAGTCAACAAGTTTTTAAATTTATTCAATTAATTAATATGCTTTTTTATTTGACAATCTCCCAGAATATGACATTGACGCCCATTTCCTTTATTCTTGAATTTATCACATCACATATTGTAGTTGTTACAAATGCTATAAAGAATATATGATTGAACCAGAAAGACAAAGGAAGAAATAACCAAATTAAATCCTACTATTGTTTTCCAAATATCCTTGAACAAGTTTTTTCATGATTTAGTTTAAAAACCTATGATTTTATTTACTTTTGTGGTTTATTTTGCAGTAGCAATGTTGATATATTTAATATAATGCTTATTTATGACCCTTTCCTGATTAGATTTTTTAAACTGAGCAATAGTGGTGACCCTACTACTCTAAAGAAACAAAGAAGTACTTGAAAGGGAGAAATGTTGAGATATGTGATAGCTTTGAAACGTCAACGAATTTTTATGTATTTTATTGGTTCTGTGAAGTATTTACTTCAATATTATACACCAGATGTTGATTTTGTTATCTAAATCTCAATGGGAAATAATCATGCTAATTAACAATTTGAATTAGCAATATAATTTATGAAAAGTTAAAAATTATAATGGCACAAGATATTAAAATAGAGTTAATAAACTCTATGTAATTGTTTACTATAAGAAATAAAACATGTATATAATTGAAATATCATCAAAATAATAAAATAAAAGGTAAAAAAGTATACTTGGACCACTACTATCATGAGAGAGAGAGAGAGAGAATAATTCCCATGATTTAAGATTTTAAATACCAATATAATTTACAAAAAGTTAAAAACATAATTAGAATTCGATTAAAAAGAATGAGTATTTAATATGCATGAAATAGTTTTCATAAAATTAGTAAAACATGGATCTTATATGAATATTTTGAAAAAAATTACATGAGGGAAGAAAAATACACATAATTTCTATCATTGCAAAAAAGAGTATATTTTTATTTTACCAAAAACTAACATGATCAGGACAAAATATTATACTAATTAAAAAATTTCAATTAAAAATGTATTTATAAAAGGTTGAAAATATAATCACGCATAAGGTGAAAAGAATTCACTATATAACTTTCACAAAATAGTTTAGATAATTAATAAAATTATGACTTGTATCAAAATATAATCAGAATAATTAAATAAATTATAAAAGAATGCAATTTATCTTTTATCATTATAAAATAACTTATTAATTTATAAAAAATTAAATAAAAAGTTAATTACGTGTGTACAGTAAAAAGTAATAAACATGTGAGCAGTTAGTGTTTTATGTAAAATCTAGATCTATAAAAGTAATATAAGTGGGGTAATGACTTTTTAATAACAAATAATATAGTATTTCCATAAAAGTAAGATTGCACGCTTCTTTATGTTTTAGAAAATGCATTTATAAAAGAATTGTTCATTCCATCAGAAGAGCACAACTATTTGTCAAACAAGACACACTTCGGCACCAACATATATAGTAGTATTCAGAATTTTTAAGAGAAAAAAGAAAGGCATGAAACACTATCTGATTGTTTGAAGCAAGAAAAGAATGAGCATTGCATGAAAAAGTTTCCATGAGAAATACTATTTATATCTTACAGTCTGTTAAAGACATTTGCAGGAAAAGCAAAAGCTTCCAAGGACCATACTTTTATTATAATTGACATAGCACAAAAATTGTGATAAAATGAACTAATGTTTCATTCATAATATAAAGATCAAGAAGGAAAACCATATTGCAATATTATTGATGTCAAACTCTCCCATACCTCAAAATATGACCCAAAAGGAACATCATGTTCCTGTTGTACAATCTCAAAAACCTAAAATAGAACAGTAAATGAAGAAAACATCATGCTCATGGCAGATGAGAGAAGATAATAAAAAAAAGAAAAAAATATATCTTAAGAAGTCAGGCCAGGGTTTTCTTGTCTAGAGATAATGCTGCATGTTGATATTTAGTCATTGTTGTATCTGGAGGGCACATAGGACTGTTGACCATCATACTCATCCGTAGCATGCCATTGAACACCCAAAAAAATATTTCACAGAAATATTATTAACAATTATTTTTGGATTGTTCCTTAGCCTCAAGCTTAATTCCCTTTGTGCTAAAATATTGTTTTTTTACTTGAATTCTACTTTTTTCTTGAAACCTGGTTTCTTGAGAATAAAATGTATACTTACATTTCATTTTCTGTGAACAGTTCTTACACTCTCTCAGGTGGCCCCTCTAGAAGCAGTATAATTTGATGTTGATGTGACTTTTTGTGATTCAGATCCCATCCACTATTATCTACTTATTATTAAATGGCTTGTGAGGATTCCAATTGATTTTGCTTTGTCTTTTTCTGCGGTGTAAATTCGGTCGTTGGATCATCAGATTGGTGGCTGAGATTGCTCTATGGATTTGGATTGATTTTACTTTGTCTTTTTCTGAGGTACAAATTCGGCCGTTGGATCATCAGATTGGTGGCTGAGATTGCTCAATGCATGATGCGTGCAGATTTGGATTGATTCGGTTTCTGTGCATGCAAGGTCGAAATTCGACCGTTGGATCATGAGATTGGTGGCTCAGATTGCTGACTGGATGACGCGTGCAGATTTGGATTTGAATTGTGGTTTGTCTTGTGCTTTGAAATGGCAGAAAAAACAACGCATTTGACCTAAGCGTTGCTTACTGATTTCTGAGTTTTTTATGTATACAGTAGATAGTAGATAAGGGAAGGAAACAAAGATAACACATATGCAATGCAATAAGAAAATTGGAGAAATAATAAATTCTAACCCCTGCTGATTTTTTATATATATATATTAGATAGTAGATAGGGGAAGGAACAAAGATAACACATGCAATGCAATAAGAAAATTGGAGAAATAATAAATTCTAACCTCTGCATACATTAAATAAATGAGGAAAAGAAAAAAATTTGTGACAAAGTACATAGTTCCCAGATAAGAAATAGAAATAAAAGATACACAATGCAATAGGAAAATTAGAAAAATAAATTATAAGTTATGCATGTATTTTTCAATATGAATACACAATCAACTATGCTTATGCAGTATTTTCATCAGACAAAAGAATAGTTTTTATGCAGCTACATTATTAGATTATCTATTAGCTATAGATCTACATTATTCTAGATTATTCATGAATATGTAACATGCTGGCTTATTATACTTATTATTCATTAATAATACCAATTAAAAAATAAATAGGACACTTGTATAGCCTATGATTGTATGTTCAAATAAAACAAAGTAGGACACTTGTAACCTTTATATAAACTTTAGCATAAAAGTAGGACACTTGGCTAGCTTCTTGAAGCATCCAAATATAAGTGCTTTTTACTTATCACAAATACTTGTAGTAAGCTGGTTATGAATACTCAGCTATTTTGCACTGTGAGAAGCACTAACGAGAACAGGTAGAAGAAGTCTTCATTTTTTTATGTTGCATTTACATCCATGCGTTTTAATGCATGATTGCTGAATGTGTTTTTGCTCTAGGTGTTAACAGTATAAGAGCTTCTTCAACAATCAGAAACTTCAGTCCACTTCTACTTTGGTAATACATTTTTTGCCTTGTTTCTTTCTTGGTGTCTTTTACTGCATTTAAGTTTTTAAGTTTCTGCTGCTTATCTCATGTGCCAAATATTTTGCTACTACATTTATGAATTCTTTGTTATTGTGCTATCAGAGTTATTCTTACTATTCTTCATGATGATTCTGCTGCATGATTTGTCTATATTTTTTATCAGTTATTTTTAGTATGACATTTTTCTTAGCTAATTTAGTATTCAGATTACTACAACCACCATATACAGTCAACAAAAAATGATATATTACTATCTATATCATACTAAACTTAATAAAAAATCAGAAATCAAAAGTAGATTATTTCTATAGCCATTTTACTTCTTAAATCTCAAAATCAGAAAACAGTAGATTACAGAAATGGGAAAAATGCAACGAATACTCAGAAAAAAAAAGATCTCGAAGGGAAGTTGAAATAATCATATCAAGTGATGACGAAGCTATCAGATTGCCAGAGGAGAAGGAAGTACATGCAACGTTGATTGCTGTTAGAGAAGATGGTATGCAGTACAACATTAGCTAATAAGTCAAACAGCATGCTGCATAAGATGCGTTGCTTACAACACCTAAAAATTTATTTTTACAGCTACTACAGAGGCATCACATTCTTGTGCAAAGCATATATATGAAAAAATTCAGACAGTTCCATCAGAGAGAAAGCTACATGTATTGTCCGATGTATACAATGTCAACATAGTTACTGAATTTGAAGCCAATCCAGAGAAGCTTCAACAAGTTTCCTGCGGTGTAATCAATAAAAATGAAGCCATATGTCAATCAGAAGATGACCTGCAGCAAGTTGAACAAGTTGTCTCCAGTGTTTTGAATCGAAATGAACTCATATGTAAGCAGAAAAAAATGCATTTAGATCTTTTTAATTCTTACTAAACAAACATGATGTAAAAAAATTAATCATCATGTATCAATCTTGTGTAGATACAGATAATCCTGATCAGATGCATTCTCCAAGCAAACAACCAGCAGATACAACAACTGCCAATGATTTACAGTCTATAGAGATAGTCAATGACTGTCAAAGAGATCCTACAGAATTGCATAATGTTGCTTGCAGTTTAATACAAGACAGTCATACTACAAATAAGCATCAAGGTAGTCATTCTATTTGATTCCTATTATGATTACATTTCTAACATGCACCTATTTCATTTTCTATGTTATGCTAATTTACAATGTAATAAAATATTTTTTCTTTGATATTGTAGATGCATTGTATGATGATGCTACACAAGAAGCGATGAAATCTTTCAACACTTGAAACCTCGTGAATATTGTTACGCAAAAAAATTTCAATCGAATCCAAAGGCTTCACTGCTCAGAGAGGGAGGTTTACATAGTATCTCATGCAATGCCAAAAGAGTTATCAAACTTGTTTCTAAGCAGTGATGAGGAAGCTGTAGAATTTAGAAGACATGTTCGTACATACAACAACAGTTTTGCATTCACAACATTTGGTGCAAGATATGATACCGAAATGACTAGAAACATCAAGGGAGTTTACACATTCAAGATTCAAGGACAAGTATATCACTTTCGCAATCACTCGATCGCAAAACAATCAACAACCGAATGGACTTCAATTATACTTATATGACACTGAGATTGAAGCTGATAAAAGATGCAAGATTAGTCCACAACTCAGTAACAAGCTCACAAAGTTATTGATGAGTTTTTTGAGTAGAAATCCATACACCAATTTCTTCAAAAGTTTGAGAGAGTTACCAAGTTTTGAGGATTGTGTAATTGTGCTCAACAAAACTCCTTCTCTTGATCAACGTGTATATAATATGCCATCGACATCTCAGGTAGCAGCTATAATAATGCAACCAGATGCTGAAAATATAGACACAAATTGTCACATTCAAGTGTATACAGATGCAAGATCAGATCATCAAATTCATCATACTTACACATGTTATGATCCTCTTCAGTATCCATTAATATTTCCATATGGTCAGAGTGGTTGGCATTACAACATTGAAAGGCTATCGCCACAAAAGGGAAGAGAAGAATATATTGCCAATTTTTTTTCAAATTCTGCTTTACTGAATGCATCAATAGCAGAACAGATATTAAAAGATGAAAGAAAAGGTGAGTAGGGTGAGTAGTTTTCATTAAGTATAAACTTATTGAATCTTATGCTACACAATATGTTTTCAATTGTAGAAAAGTAATACTTAACTATATGCTGATCATGTTTCCTTCTGCTTTCACAGCTTTTGAACTGGGAAGAAAAAAGAGAAACAAAATTAGTTGCCGAGAATACTATTGTTTCAAAATGCAAATGAGGTCAAATGATAAATCCATACTGTTGCAAACTGGTAGACTTTTTCAGCAATTTGTAGTTGACATGTACATCAAGATTGAAACTCAAAGATTGGATTTCCATCGAAAAAAACAAGAAGAAATCAGAAGAGAATTGTTTCAGGGATTGATAGATTCTGTTGCTACTGGTGAAACAAAAGGATCAAATGTTGGTAAGAAAGTAATTCTTCCTGCATCATTTATAGGAGGTCCAAGAGATATGCGTAAGAGATATATTGATGCAATGGCATTGGTTCAACGATTTGGTAAACCAGATTTCTTTCTCACTATCACTTGCAATCCCATGTGGCTTGAGATTCAACAAAATTTACTTCCAAATGAACTGGCTCAAAATAGACCAGATTTAGTTTGTCGCGTTTTCAAAGCAAAATTGGAGTTGCTAAAAACAGAATTGATGAAGAAACATGTGCTTGGTGAAGTTGCTGTTTGTGTGCATGTTATAGAATTTCAGAAAAGAGGACTTTCACATGCTCACTTTTTGCTGATTATGAAACAAGCTTCAAAGCCATTGAATTCTGATGCATATGACAGATATATCAGAGCAGAAATTCCAAATGAATGATGACAACTATGATGAAATCAAGCAATTTCAGAATGCTCGATGGATCTGTCCACAAGAAGCAACATGGAGAATATACGGATTCAGTCTAAATGAAATGACTCCATCGGTGATGACTTTACAATTGCATCTACCAAATCAACATGGAGTTAATTTTGATCCAAAAGCAGACATTAGAAATGTGTTAAAGAATCCGCTTGCTTCATCTACTATGTTAACAGAATTTTTTCAGATGAATGCTAGAAATCAGAAAGCTCAAAATCTCAAGTTGTTTTACAAAGATTTCCCACAGCATTTCGTATGGTCTCAATCTGACAAAATGTGGACTGAACGTAAGAGACATCAAGTTATTGGACGACTTGTGACAGTACAACCAAGTGAAGGAGAAAGGTATTATCTAAGATTATTGTTATCACATGTTCCTGCACCAACAAGTTTTCAATGCTTATTGACTGTAAATAATCAAGTTCACACACTATTTAGAGATGCTGCCTACAGTCTTGGACTACTTCACTTAGATAGTGACATTGAAGCTTACTTAGATGAATCTGTTGAGTTTCAAATGCCTTCTGCTTTTCGTCAACTTTTTTGCAGTATACTTGTTTATTGTGCTCCTCCAAGTGCAAAAAAACTGTGGATGAAATTCGAAAGAAACTTGAGTGAAGACTTAATCTACATGCAACAGTTTACTGGTTTGACAAATGAGGAAGTCAGAACTAGAATACTTTTTCTGCTTGATAATATACTGCAATCTATGGGAAAGTCAATTAACGAGTATGGTTTGGTTTCATACATCATCAAAACATCAGCGCAGGAGAAACTAACAAAGGAAATAATTGCAGAAAGAAATGTATTTATTCCTGAAGAAGATTTACTGAATCAGAAGAAACTGAATTCCAGCCAAAGGAATGCTTTTGATCAAATATATTCAGTAGCAATGAGTCAAATATGTGAAAGCTTTTTTATTGATGGTCCAGGAGGCACAGGAAAAACCTTTCTTTACAGAGCATTGCTTGCTGCTATAAGATCACAGGGTTTTGTTGCAATTGCTACAGCGACATCTGGAGTTGCAGCTTCATTGTTACCTGCAGGTCGGACAGCTCACTCACGCTTCAAGATTCCACTAGATGCCACAGATGGAATGAGCTGCAATTTAAGCAAACAAAGCAGCACTGCATTACTTATCAAGGAAGCAAAAATAATTATTTGGGATGAAGCTCCAATGGCTAAAAAAGAAGCCATTGAAAGCTTTGATAAATTGCTTCAAGATATTATGGACAATAATTTAATATTTGGTGGTAAATGTGTTGTCTTTGGAGGTGATTTTCGCCAAATCTTGCCAGTTATTCCAAATGCAGAAAAGCAAACCATCATAGAAGGCAGTCTGCTATGCTCCTATGTTTGGCCATACTTGAACAAGATCAGACTAACAAAAAATATGCGTGCAATTGAAGATCTTGAATTTACAGAGTTTCTTTTAAAGCTTGGAGATGGAATCCTACCAGTGGATTGTAATGATAACATCCAATTGCCTTTACAAATGGTTCTCCCTTTCACTGACAAGGAAGCTTCACTAGCTGCATTGATCAACTTTGTTTTCCCAGATATGATGGCATTTGAATTTGACACTGAAGCAGTCATGAAAAGGGCACTGCTTACACCAAAGAATAATTCTGTTGATGATATAAACAATCTTATCATAAAAAACTTCCCGAAGAAAGCAGAATATATACAAGCAGTGATAAAACAGTGGATCCCACTTATCAAGGAGACTATGAAGACTTTCTGAACACATTGCAGCCAAATGGTTTACCTCCACATCAATTACATTTGAAAAAGAATTGTCCAGTTATGCTTCTGTGAAATCTTGATCCTTCACAAGGGTTATGCAATGGAACAAGACTAATCTGCAAGCAGTTAAAGAAACATGTAATCTATGCCGAAATAGCTGTGGGTGAGCATGTTGGTAAAGGAGTGATTTTACACAGAATACCACTGCAGTCAAAGGATGATGACAGACATGGAATACCTTTTAAAAGACTGCAATTTCCAATCAAATTATGCTTTGCAATGACAATAAACAAATCACAAGGTCAAACATTAGATTCTGTTGGCATATACTTAAAAGAGCCTGTTTTCTCTCACGGACAACTCTATGTAGCGCTCTCAAGAGCAAAGCATTCATCAAACATCAAAGTGTTAATAGTGCCACCGACACTTGACGAAACATCTTACACAAATCAGACAAGAAATGTTGTTTACAGTGAAGTTTTCCAGCTATGCAAAAGCAATTCTGAAAGTAATACAATCATTTACATAAGTACATATAAATCTCAACTATACTTAGAGCTATATTTACTGTTATATTTACTTGAATATTACTTAATATTCCTCATACTACATTTCATAATACATTATGCAACATTTTAATGTAAAATTTTCTTTTTGCAGATCATGAAGACTGATACTCCAATTCAATACATCAAACCAAACATGAAATCATGGACATCAAAAGTAAGAGTACAAGAAAAAATGCAAGTGCAAAATTCTGTGAAGAATCCTGCAAAGAAATATCAGAAAATGATATTGGTTGATGATGAGGTAAGTTTAGAAACTATTCTTATCACAAACTATTACAAAACATAAAAAACCAACACGATCACAATATATGAGCAACATAATTTATATTTTTTTTGCAGGGCAGTAAAGTTATTGCAACATTGTTTGATAATGAAATTGGACTTTTTCGTGATATGTTTGTGCCCTTCAAAAGCTATTACATATCAAATGCCATTGTCCAAGAAGTACCACAACAATACATGATAGACAATATCAAAATGCAATGGATCATCTCCAGAAGATCAATAGTTGAAGATGCAGCAGAAAATGTATTACAAACATTGAAATAGAATCTTCAATATACTGCATTCAAAAAGCTTTCAATGTTTGTTGATCAACCCAGCCTAATAGGTAAAATAGATTAAAAAAAACATCTCTATTTCATAAGCAAAAAACTGTACTAAACAAAATTCATATTGTATAGATGTTCTTGGTGTTGTTTGCAATGTTTCTCAGCTGAAGGATTCAACAACATCAACAAATGTTCAAAGAGAAATAACGTTGATTAATGAGGAGTAAGTACATACTTTTCATCGCATTTAAATTTCAAAAAAACAAACATAAGTTATTTTCATTCCTTATTCTATTACATGTAACTTTTCAGACTTTCTCCAATCAAATTGACTCTATGGACAAAACTTGCTGAAGAAGAAGGATCACTTTTATATGAAATCAGAAAAACACTACCAGTCGTTAGTTGTAGAAGGATTGTAGTACTGAGCTTTAATGGTATTCTTCTTTATATAAAATATCATACTAATACTATACATATTCTACAGCTTGTGAAAAATTGTATTTCACAAATGGAAATTATATTTGTATAGGACTTGTGCTCAATAGTCGATCAAACACAAGCATCAGCATCAATCCTCCTATCTCTCAAGCTCGACAACTCAAGCATTGGTATACATTTGTAATTTCAGTACCAGCAAACAATTCAGTATTAAATAAATGCATTTGCTAACTATTTAACAATATGAAATACTTACAGGGCCACAAACAATGAACAAAAATTGCTTGAGATTGTTGCAGATCACTCAGTCACAGAATTCAAGCCAAGTGTTGCACTTCAAGGTCAACAACCAACAACTCTCATTGCTGAAATTCAATCAACAGAAAAGGTAAACAGAAATACAATTCAATTTCAACCATAAAAAATAATAACAAGAAATCGCTTAACTAATACAACCTTCTTATGCAGAGCATATGGGTCAAAGCACAAATTTCAATAACAAATTTGCAACAAAAATTCTGGTATATGGGATGCAAAAATTGCTTTTCATCTACATCAGCAAACATTGGACAAAAGTTTCCATGCATCAATTGCAAAGAACTTTCAGCAGCAAAACCAAGGTAACAATTCAAACCTTACCAATATAATCATCCATAGAATTCATAGTAAACAAACTTAACTTTGAATCAAATTTCAGACTTGCTGTCGAACTACAACTAGAAGATGACTCTGGCTGTTTAAATGGGATGGCTTATGGAGCTATAGCAGAAAATCTACTGCTGCTTGATGCAACAGAAGCAATGCAAATCACTGAACAAGTAATAACTTAAAGTACATTATCACAAGCTAAATTTTGTCATCACACACTAACAAAATAACTTATATATTTTTTACAGGGTATGCAGTTTCCAATACAAAAAATTCTGCAACAAATCAGCAACAAAATTTTCATAATACAACTCAAAGCAATGAAGGCAAATAAATCAACATCACAAGTGAGATACCGTATTCAATCATTGAATGAAGAAAAAGATACAACAACAACTGCCAAACAAATGCTGATAGATAATGCTGACAGCCAAGAAAGTACTTCAACTGAAGGTAAAAAAGTTTTCACAACAGCAACTTTCCATTTTGACTCTTAAATGGCATGAAAACAAAATTGTACCTTGAATTCAGGTTTCAATACTTGCAAATCAGTTGTCAAATCTCTTACACGAAGTTTGGATGACCTACAGCATGAAGATATGGAATGTGAAACAGGATCAAACTATATCAATCCAAGCTAGAAGCTCAAACCAGAATAAAAAAAAGTAACTCTCTAACAAATATAGTCTATGTTTTGCTATGTAAATATTTCAGAAAGTACTCTTGTATAGTCTACGTTTTGCTATGTAAATATTTCAGAAAGTACGCTTGTAAATATTGATATGTATCCTCTTTTGAAGCAAACACAAAACAATGCTTGACAGCTATAACATCTAAATATTTTGCTTGCAAATCTCATCAAGCTAAAATTTTCTTTTCAGTTTTCTTTGTATGCTTCAAAATAATCTTTCCCTCCTCCTTAATCTGGGCTTGGGACCAGCTGTATTCATAATACAGGCGGAGTTATAAGACTACCTAAGCTAACTGTTATAGACAAAACTACTACATCATGAAAACAATATATATTCATCAAACATGTTGAAGCAAACAGAAAATAAAGCTTCAGAAAACAAAAGAGATATCACACAAATGATAAAATTATACATTTATGAAAGCCTTTTCCACTGTGGAACGCAGTTTGCACTCAACTAATAAAACACAACTCTATTCTTATCACAAACTATCACAAAACATAAAAAACCAACACGATCACAATATATGAGCAACATAATTGATATTTTTTTTTGCAGGCTGCAGTCAGTCATATCAAATTGCTCCACCGCCACTGCCATAGGTGAAGTGAAGAAAAGCAAACAGAAAACAAAGCTTCATAGTGATAACATAAAAATATTATGCTCATAAATCTTACAAAGTTTTAAGCTCCAATATCACATTACACCAAAAAAATATAACATAAAAACAAAAGAGACATCACACAAATGATAAAATTATACATTTATGACAGACTTTTCCACTCTGGAATCACACAAGATTCCCAACATAGATTGCGTGAGAAAAATGGCCACTCATTTTCAGTTCCAGCAAAAGTATATAGCAATCAAATCAGCTCCAACACTAAACCTGCAAGAAAAAACAAAAATCATAAATAGGCAAATAACTAACAAGACCCATATGTTAATAAGGAAATGATTTTAAATTCTGGTTTACCTCATTCAAAGAAGCTAACATTTTGTTTGAAAACATAAAGCAAATACTATTACAACTACAATCACATCAAACACAATAAGAACATAAATCAAGTACAAGCATTAATATATGTAAAGTACAACAAAAAAGAAACATATAAAATACTTTACATAATTCAGTAATTTTTGCTTGTTGAGCCTTCCACTTCAACTTTTTGTTGAGAAGTTGCAATCACTTTTCTTGCCATTGAATTCTTCCCAAATATTTGTACATTGAATGTCTCCTCATCTTCGTAATCAAAGCGAAGAAGCTCTCCCTTCACAATTCTATTTTGTCTCATGAATTCCTCTAGACCATTTTCCATGAAATACTTGCTATTCATTCTTTTAATGTGAACGGTCCAACTTTCTCCATTTTCATTCCTTAGCTGCATGACGTTCGGTATACTGCCTCCTCTACGTTCAACATGTAACACTGGAATTTCCTATTTGTTTTGTCATAATAAATTCTATCAAAATTTCACATTATAATTAAGTAATTACATAATGTACAAATAGAAAAAAATAAGATTTCTATTCTTACCAATGTAGTTAAATGATGATCATACTCAATCAGCCTCACAAAACCTCGTGGATTATTCATCTTCTGTATACAATTTTTAATCAATCTATAAATAATTGAAATGTAATATCAAATAATTCAAACAACTATAATAATCATAATGTATAAAAATCAGAGAAGACCTTCAAGTAAACATAAAAATACAAACAAAAAATGTATATGCGAGAGTCTATCACAAATCCAATAGAATAGAAAAAACACAACATAAACAGACAATGAAAAATCAATAGAAATATGTTTACATTATTTTTTGGTGATTTGAGATTTAAGTTATCTAAGTCACTAGAAGAAAGAAAGTCTTCTTTAGATTGTATACGAACTGAAAACCTCAGACCTTGATAAGATTATTAATAACCTTTACTAATAAAATATACATAACAGTAAAATTAAGTAGTAAATTAAGTAGTAACCTTTACTGTGATATCAAACACTGGTGATTCACTTAGAAAAAGACTTTGGGATGAGTGTTGGTCTGCCATTTTGTTTATTGAAGCTTCAATTCAAAAACACGCAAGGACACAATAGTGCATGAAGAGTGCAGTCAACAAAGCTGGAACGAATTTCGAGATAAAAATGCAACTGGACAGCATAAATTTTTGACAGTAGAAAACAACAAACAATTCATGATTACTTCACGCTGAGATTGGTTACACTTAATTTGGATTTTGCAAACAATTCGTTGAAATCTTCTTTTATAATTCAAGCTTTTGCACTCTGATGATGTTATTTTGCGGGAGTTGAAATTTTAATTAATTGAGTGGTGTTAACATGGCAACTATTTCTCCATCTCCAAATTCTACAGAACCTGCAGTTCCGAGGCCTTTCTCCCCTCCACCTGACTCAGCCCCTCCTACAACTTCTTCGGCCACAAACCCTCCTGCTTCTGAGCTAAATGCAAGCCCACCTATTGAAACACCTCCTCCGGCTAATGTGACATCATCACCTCCACAACAATCATCTCTTTCACCACATCCCCCTATGCCATCTTCAGGTCCCCCGAAAGATAATTTAAACCCGAAAAATAACAAAAACATGCTACAAACAGAAAAACAAAAATCATTCTTCTCACTAAAAATACGTAATTGTCAACAAAAACGCAGAACCACAGCATTGGATAAAATTGGCGAAATAAAAAATGTCAATCCAAGCTTTAATCACAATGGAGAACCAAAAAAAAAGATCCCGTAAATAGCAGAAAAAATTTAAACATATTTCGCAGATTTAATATTTTTAAACTCACCTTCAATTATCTGAGCCGAATCCTTCTTCCTTCTCTCTTTTAGCACTTCGTTTCACAGCACAGACAAAAAGCCAGCGCTTCTTTCCATTACTCATCCAAACTTTTCTCTGCTTTTTTATTCCACCACTCAATACTCATTCCCATGTAAGATTGCATCTGTATCGTCGAAGTTATCACAACCAAAGGCTGAGATTCAACCAAATCTCACCCAAAAAAACAAATGCCCACGTTAAAAGACTTCGTCAACATTTCTAATCATTTATTTTGTCTTCTTATGAGAATGAAATTCCACCGTTCGATGATGAAATGAAGCAATCTGAACCATTGATTTTTGACAATTTGCAATCGTTTTCCTTTATCAATTTGATTTAAGAATTTGGAATATTTTCATTGACGTGTTTTTTTTTTTTAATTTGTTGTATTCCAACTATATCATTATTATGCTCACACACATTTTTTGTACTAATGATTCTACATTATGCATGAATATTTATGATTTGCTTATTAAAATTTTTAACAATATATAATAAAATATATATATATATATATATATATATATATATATATTTTAAATAGCTTTTAAAATATATACTAAAAGAAGATATGAAAAGTCAAAATAATTATTACAAAAAAATTTTAATCTATATATAATAAAATTAAATATATAACTTGATAATTAAATATATAATATGTATTATAGATATAATATATAATATATAATATCTATATATAATAAAATTAAACATAAAATTTAAAATTATTTATTTCAATAGTATCACCCAAAAAAATACCCACGCATTGCGCGGGCATTTTAACTAGTACTCTCTAGAAAATGCTTCAGGAGGTATAAGTCAGTTCTATTCTATTTTGTATTGGCTCTGAACAAGAAGAAGAAAAATAATCATGCATTTTAATTTACATGTCAATTACAATTAGATGTGTCTGTTAACAGCTCTTGAATGAGTTTTGTCTCCTTGGTTTTTAGAACAGTCAAGAGTGAGTTATACTTTCTTGCTCCATCAATAGATAGGATTCAATGATGTCGTTCCTATTACGGAGGAATTCTACATTAAGAATTATGCTGAGAGACACAACAAAGATACTGCTACTCTTCTTTTCACTGAAGATCATGAAAGGGATGTAAAATTCTTGGAGGAAAAAGAAGTTATGTTTAGAAGATTGAAGGGAATGAAGGGATAATTTTTAACTTGACATACATATGGCTTGAGTTTCATAATCTTTCTTTATATATTAACATACAAGTGTGCAATGTACCAACTGCTTTGCTTTATCATGCATTTAGCTGAAGGTGAACTTGTATTATCAATGCTAGGATTATTTCAACATATATTTAATGATTCTTTACTTCTATTCATGCATTTGCATCAGAAGATTATGTAATTTTCTTTTTTTCTTTTTTAGTTATTAAGAGATTAGATATGTTCTTTTCTTGCCTCTATTCTGTTTAATCTGAAATTATGGTTCTATTTTGTAGTATATTTCTCTGTGAATGATTGCTTATATTCTTTATCAAGGAACAACTCTTGTTGACAACTTATTGAACAGTGATGATGTCCATTACATGCTTGGTGCTTTTAGAACTCTTGGGTTGCATCCAAGTGCGGAAAGAAACATCTTTATTTTCTTTTCTCAATTTATTCTCTAAAGTTTTGAGCATGAATACCAAATAATCTTGAAAAGGCATCAATGTTCTGACTTATTTGTTCGGAACCTAATAGCTGCTCTGTTATAAAGTCCTTGACTCTATTCACCAAAAATTAGATTAACCAATTATGTAAAAATATTAATACCTCATGAATTATGAACAATTTATTATCATGAACTATGGAAAAATGACTTTAATACCTCATCAAATAAATAAAGAACTATTAATATATTAATCATTAATCATTAATATACAATTATTTAGGTTGAAGTAATTTTGTAAATATATTTTAACCTAAATTTTCAAATATATGCAAGTGCATCATTAATACCACTAATACACCATAACTGAATTTTTTAGTAACTCCCAAAAATAATGACCTGAATTGTAACCTACATGAAGTAATTTTGAAAATTAAAATCATATTTACATGACATAATTGCAGGTTCACTATAAAAGAATCAACAAATTCATTTTTTTTTCATATCATTGCTAAAATTGCACAATAATTCTCATCTTATATTCAAATCTGCATGTACTCTATTCTTTTTAAACAATTTATCTTCTTTAATTTATTATTTGATGATTATTTGATTTGATCATTCCTTATAATATTATATCTATCTACTTAATTTTTCTTAGACTTTTTTCCTTTTTTAGTCAAAATGTCTACTGCACAAGAAACACAAATTACAGAAACAACAATCAGTACATTACCAGCAACTGGAAGATCAACATCTACAATCAAACTCATGGTACTATGCATAGGGCAATCAGAGTTTTGTGGCAAAAATAAAGAACTCAAAATCAAGAAAATGATCTTCCTTGACAACGAAGTTTTTGAAAATTAATTTTTCAATTATGCAATATCCTTAATGATTATGAAAAATTATGATGACAGTGTACATTTTTATAAATTGCAGGGGACAAGAATACGTGGCATAATGTTTGGAAATGTTATTCAACATTTTGATGGAATATTCACAAGAAATGCAACCTACATAGTATCTAATGCAATAATTAGAGAAGTAAACAAAATGTTTCCGAATGTGCATCCCAAAATAGAGCTAGAGTTACAAATGAATACGATCGTTACTGAAGCTAAAGATGCTGTCAACAAGGAACGAATCACATACGACTTTGTCAACTTCGATCAACTAGAAAACATCAAGGAGGACGACACAACAGGTGATATTATTTGTAATTTATGTAACAACAATGTCACTTTCAATATCATTATCATGGATAGACAATGCATAATGTTATAAGTTTTTATCTTAGGTATGTTTTCCATACACAATCCTCTATGTAGATATTCTAGGTTTTGTGTACAAAGTCAAGAACTGCTACCAAAAGGAGAAGTACCCAGAAGGGACATCTTCAAGAAGGAAAATTATCATCATGAATGATCGGTAAGACATATTCAAAGAACTCCAACTAAAAAATATAAAAATACTATTCTAATAAAAGACAAATGCATGTTGGAGACAATCAATGCCACGATGTGGAATGATATGGCAATCAATGAAGGGAATGTATTAGAGAGCCAACAAAATGAAAAACCAATTGTGGCAATAACAGGGCTTAAGAAGAAGATATATCAAGGTATGATGAAAACATTAAAATCTAAACCACACATATATATAGTACACAAATATTCTGTTAACCAAAATTCTCTTCTGAATGACAACTTCAACTACAAACAAGTACCATATCAACACTTGAAGTAAGTCCCATATGTTTGGAGTCAGCAACCTTACAAAACTGGTAAGACAACAATTGTTACAAAACATTTGTCGTATTATTCCAACCCAAAAAGAATACACATATAATGTCATTTAATTTTTACATATTTTTTTATTTTTTAAATTTTATGTAATTTAGTATATCCTTCTAACATAATCTTTATTTTGGCAGGTTAAAAAACTCAAAGGAAGCAGAAAATGTGGAGAAGCGGTTAATGGAAAAAAGAATTGAAGAAGCAGAAGAAGTAGCCTTGACAAAGATCATCAACGAAAGAAAATCCTTAATAGAGGTAAAAAAATCAAATTACCATAATCTATAGTGTTTTTTAAGAAAAAACCAAAAAAGATTATAAGGAAAAATGACAAAACAAATATAAAATCTGGCAGGAAAAATTATACTATTTCACAGCAACAATAGACAGGGTTGAAAATAGTTCACAACCATGGTATGATGCATGCAAGAATTGTTCAAGGTCAATTACAAGAAATTATAGGTACTTGATAAATCTCACTTTCACTCAAGTGAAAGATAGCACAAAGTAACACTTTTTGAGGATGTTGCAAGTGTTGTCCTTGGATGTTCAACAATTGAGTATATACATTCTATTGAAAAGGTAACAAAAATTCGAAAGGTTCAGTTAAAACAATAAGATTATACACTTTGTGAAATAATCATGTGCATTCATTTATTGACCTTTTCAGGGTATCAACAGATCAAAACACCACAAAAGAATGTTGAGTTTGAGTATGCAAGAGTACAAGTTCTTGGTAAAGATGAATAGAAAAATAGAAGTACAAAATGGAAGATTGCAAGTCATTGCTGAAGCAGTTCAA
This sequence comes from Rauvolfia tetraphylla, assembly GCA_030512225.1. Taxonomy (NCBI): domain Eukaryota; kingdom Viridiplantae; phylum Streptophyta; class Magnoliopsida; order Gentianales; family Apocynaceae; genus Rauvolfia; species Rauvolfia tetraphylla. The sequence goes on along the minus strand of JAJQKT010000063.1, from coordinate 1,535,115 downwards.
GAGATAAATGAAACATCAGCGAATAAGTTGCAGCAGAAGCACACTAAGAGAAATAAGACAAAGTGTACACCGAGAAAAATCAAAAATAACACAAATGGAAAAGGAGACATATTCATGAAGAAGAACAAAGAGGAAAACAACTACATCAACAAACCCATAACTGAGAAGAAAAGTATGACGAAATTGGAGAAAGCCAATGACATCACAGAAGAGGAAGATGATGACGAAAAGATATCAACATATATTTAAAGAAGGAAGAATGCCAACAAGAATGATGTTACTCAATCGACACCTATCAAAAAAATCAAGAAAGAAAAAGTCTGAAATAATTAGTTCTTGAATAGATTCCCTTCCCTTATTAATTACAATAATGATATGCTATCTTCATTAAATAATTAATGCTTTGTTGCTTTGTTGCTTATAACGTAAGGTTACTTTAGTAATTTTTGGTCGATTATGTATTGCACATATGCTCCTTTATTACAGGTTTGTAAACCAAGATCAACTCATCAATTTCATGTGCTTCTGTCCACTTAATCAGACAAAGACTTAAGCAAATACATTCCAGTTCACTGACATACCCAAATTCCTTATTGAGACTTTTGGCGACAGCTGTATCTGATTTACCTCCGCCATATCTTTTCCTGAAATCTATTTTCATGCGTTCCAAAAATGCTAAGGAGATCTACTTACTAACGGATTCTTTGGAAACCACGCAATAAGTTGCATGATGTAACGACATCACATCAACAGAGTTGAAGCAAAATGATAAACTTTGAAATTATACCCCTTTTTCCTTTAGGAAGTTTAATTATGTGAAGAAGTTTGAGGGAACGGAGGCAACAATAGAAATACAAAGAAGGAGATAGAAAAGCATTTTCAACTACCCATACAACACCAACCAAAAAAAAAAAGATCATTTCCTAAAGCCGACAAAACCAATCATAGTTTCATCATAAATTCAGAATCACTGTGAGTCATAAATCTTGCAATTTTCTAGCCAAACAGAATAAGCATGTCCAGGAAAGACATATTTAGAAACTCTCAAATTTGTTTTACAACAACTATTTGAATATCAGCCAAGCAGCCATACACGTTCAACTTAAGGAAGTTGCCAAAAAAATGTATAGCGAAAGCCTTATCCCAAATTATTGCACATATCTACAGTTATATTATCCCACATATTTGGACTAAATCCAAAATCACATCGAAGTACAGCAAAATAGATAATTATTTAAATGGATTAACACATAGATAATTGGCCACCCTTAGCTGAATATGCAAGAATCCATTATTAGAACCTTCAATTTCAGACCATTGAACTCCAAACAACTTTTATGTTAAAAAATGAAGCCATTTAGGAAGATTAAATGGTACGAGAGCCCACTGATATTTAAAACTCCAATACGCCAACAAAAGCTTACGTGTTACCAATATAGCAACGGAATATATTATCCACTTTCTCTTGCAAAATTTAAATAGGAAAAAATCATTTGTAACCAGGAAAGTAGTTAATTTCCATGCCAACCAAATCATAGTATATATCCCTACATCTAAGATACTCCACACGTGGGTTAAGGCTAATCAATAGAATTACATAAGCTAGATGATAAATCATGTATACACAGCCTCAAATTTGATAGCTCATGGGAACTCCCTACCATGTGAAGCCCTCAAATTAAGTTCACAAGCAGAAAACAATAATTAGAAGTTCACTTATCTTACATCACAAGAAAACACAATTAACATTAAATTTAGTGTTAAAAACTTATCTTCTCCATGCTGCGCTTTTAAATTGTTAATGAATCTGTCATAACATAGTATCGGCGACAAGATAATTTTTCTGAATTTGAAGCATCGAATGAAGGAAAATCTGGTTAATCCTTATTCTGCTGTCCTTGATTAGATATCAAGGTGAAACGTTAAGTGAGAAAACAGATACGCACTTACCAACCAACCAGAACAAAATTAGAACACTCCCGGTAGCTCCGAAAAGACAAATGTGCCTCTTCCCCGCGGGACTTCTTCACAAAATGAAGCTCTAGGAAATGGAAAGTTCAGATCTTTGTTGGTCATATCACCTACACTTGAAACTTCACCAGATGTATACCGTCTTCAATAAGACAATAGAACATAAGAGTTTAGTGAGAAAACATATACTTACGGCTAAAAACAAGTGAGAGCAGCGGCTGTCGAACTCTTTGTCCCACCGATAACGTTGAACGAGGGTTCTGGCAGGAGAAAAGTTGACTGCAGCTGTGATCAATAAGTTTTCGATCTCAGCATAGTGAAATCATATGTTTATTTGTGTCTTCCATCTCTTTGAAGAGAGAATGCAGAGTGATCTTCCTATGTATTGAAGTTAGAACTATGGAAATTTCTTTATTTCTTTATGGCTCTCAAATTTTCCTTTTTTTTATTTTTTGTTTTGCTGGATCTCAAATTTTCCTTTGTAGATTTTGGCATGCTTTAATAAAGTTATTGTTTTACACTTTAAAAAGTATGCCTTTTAATGAGTAGGCTTATTTATTTTTTATCATTGCTCTATATAAAAATAGAAGTTCATTTAATTTTTATCACTGTTCTCTCTAAAAATAAAATTGACAGTGATTTTATCAAAAAGTCATTCTAAATTTTTTATCTAACTCTTCTATCTCGTAGCTAAAGATTTAGGATATGATTAAATAGTATTTTAGTTTTAAATTTCTGTCTTGAATTTCGAAAGAGAAAATTATTTGTGAGAAAAATATGATACAAAATAAAAATTTTATATTAAACTTCATAGAGAGATATAGTACAAATATACTTCTAATTTCACAAAAATCTTTATTCCGTCCAATTGTTCGACAACCCTTTTTAAAAAAAAAAACGTAAAGTAGGATTGCAATAATTAGGAAAATCACCAACTATAGCTGTTGGTATGCAATTTGAAGCCTCCTCAATGCAACCATGAGTTTCTGATGGAGTGCTTTTGCCTTAATAATATTTAATATTAAGTTAAAATCTTAATATTAAATATTTAACTTAATATTAATATAATATAAATATATATATATAATACTTCATATTAATATATAATATATTTTAATATACAATATATACAATATTAATAATATTATAATAATTATTTAAAAATAATTAAAATACTAAAAAGCTTCAAAAAATTAAATTCACGTGCAACGCACGTGTCACTTTCTAGTTATAATATATGTATATTTTTGCCTCACTTTTTCTGCAAATGTGGTTCGTATTGCACACTGGTACCTTACTCAATAGCAGTGGAACCTAGCGAAGGGGTTGGAGATATCACACCACTAGTTCAAAGTCATCCCCGTTGGTCATCATCATCGTCATCATCATCATTATCATTACATCATCATCATTGTCTTCATTTTTCTCATCCTTCTTTTCTTCCTCATCTTCATCATCCTTTTCTTCTCTTTCTTGAGGTCTAGAGGTTCCTTCTCCTCATTAGGCATTCTTCATCAATAATTCCTCTATGTTCCTCACTCTAGTCTCCAATCTATTAAGTTTTCCAAGAACCATTGGAATAAAGGATTCAAAGAACTTATACGTCTTCTCCATCTCCTTGATATGGTTGTTTAAAGCTTCTTGAAATGCCTTAGAAATAATGGTATCTCCTCTAGTAATCCCTTCACCGCTAGTCATTTCTCCAACATTGGCATGTGCTTGAGAACTAGGCACTTCTTCAAGCAACCTTCTCTTTGAGGGAGGTTGCTCTCCCTCACTTGATAGGTCACACCTCTTTTTTGTTTTCTCCTCCCTTGCTAGAGCTTCTTCTTCATCATCTTCTTCTTCTACCTCCTCTTCCTCTTCAATATCCTCACTATCTTTAACCTTTTCATTTCTTTGAGGAGTTTCTCTTCTTGTTCCCCATACACCATCCTCATCAAGAGATAGTTGCATCCTCTTGAGAGACTCATTGGTGTAAATTTCTCCAACACTGGCTTGTCCTCTTCCGAGAAATTGTACATGGAAATGCTTGAAAATCTTGGTAAGTAGCCTTCCATTAGGCAAGGTCCTATTTTCCATCTTCCTTGCTCCCATCATGTGTTTCAAAGCCATATATCCAAAGTTTAATCTTCTACGTTCATGAAGAACGAGCATTATCATAATATGCATATTTCCAACAGATGATTTGTGTCCAAAGTTGGAAATTATCATCGTAGTAATCAAATGATACAAAACTCTTTCCCTAGCATCAAATGCCTTGATTTTTCTTTCTTTAATGAATCTAAATCTCCAACCACTAGTGAATGCTTCTTCAAATCTCTCATTTGTAAACAATTCATGAAGAAAACAATTTTGCCCCAAAGAGTAATATCACCCATTATCATCCACTCCACAAATTCTATTAATTAGAGCATCATTGAATTCAAAGTCAACTTGAGATAGTATAGATGAATACCATTGAACTATATTATCTCCAACATGTTCAATCATTTCCTCCTTAAGGTTTGCATAAAACTCATACACAAGAGTAGGATAATATTCTTCATTAACTACTAGTAGACTACTCCATCCAATTTCACCAAAGAGAGATAGAACATTACCCATATTGGAGAGTTTATCTAAATCAACTTTGTGGCCAGAAATGATTTTTTTGTTTCTCCTACTTCAATCTTCAAACTCAGTGGCAGCCTTGGCAAAGATAAAGCAATCAACTCCTGAGGAAGTTTGAGGAACACAAACCCTTCTTGGTTCATTGATTAGCAGCAAACTATCAACCACCATGGCTTTGGCTTTTCCCTTTGCAACATTGGCTCTTTCAGAATGCACCATAATGATTTCTTTGAGAGAAGGTGAGTTCCTAGGTTAATCTAGGGCTTAGAGCACGAAATTCTGGAAGATTTCAAGCAAAAAAGGTGGAAAATGGAAGAAATTTGAGTTTGGATGAGAGTGGGTTGTGTGGGTTTTGAGAAAAGAGAGAATCCATATGATATAAATGAGAGAACCGGCTGCTTAAGGACTTTTAAAACTTTTGTAATCACTAAATTCGGAGGACCAAACTTTCTGGTCTACGTCGAAACTCGCGTCTGAATTTCTCTGTTTCTTCTTGGTCCAGCAAATTTGGATGACTGAATTCGGTCATGCATCTGAACTTGCGTCCAAATCTTTCTATCTGAGATCCTCTTAAGAGCAATTTGAACATGCGAATTATAGAGAGCATGCATCCAAACTTCCCCTATTTTTTTCTCGCACTTGAATATACACATTAGTAATTAAATTTTGATATTTCTAAGCTTCTTCTAAGTTAACAAAACCTTACATCGTCCAAAATCTTGGTGAAAATGTCAGCAATTTTTTCATTTGTACATACATAATCCAAACATATGTAACCTTTAGCTATATGATCATTGAAATGATGCTTAATCTCTATATGCTTAGTTCTAGAATGTTGAATAGGATTTATGTTCAAATTAATAACACTAATAGTATCACATAAGATAGATACACATTTGAAATCTAAGCCCAAATCAAGTACAATGTGCTTCATCCATAGCACTTGAGCACAATAACTATCGGCGGCGATATATTCGGCTTCAGTGGTAGACAATAACACGCAAGCTTATTTCTTGCTATACCCAGGCACAAGACAACTACCAAGGAATTGACAATGACCACTCTTACTCTTACGCTCATCTTTGCATCCGACATAGTCAGCATCCGAATAAGCAATAAGATCAAAGGAAGATGATTTTGTAAACCGAAGACCATAATCATGTGCATCAATAAGATAACGAAGAATGCTTAATAGCAATTAAATGAGACTCTTTGGACAACATTGAAATCTAGCACACAAACACACAGCAAACATAATATCCGGCTACTTGCTGTGAGATAAGGCAAGCTTCCAATCATACCTCTATCTATATTTTCATCAACATTTTTACATTTCTCATCTTTGTCAAGTTTGGCTAATGAACTCAGAGGTGTACTAATACCTTTTGTTTGGTCCATACCAAATCTCTTCAATAACTCCTTGGTGTATTTAACTTGATTTATGAAGGTTCCATCCGTGGTTTGCTTGATTTCTAGGCCAAGAAAGAAGTTGAGTTCTCCCATCATGCTCATTTCGAATTCACTTTGCATCAACTTGGCAAACTTCTCACAAAAAGATATATTAGTAGCACCAAATATGATATCATTTACATAAATTTGTACAAGTAAGAATTGTTGCAAGAGGTTTTTATAAAGAGGGTTGTGTCAACCATTCCCCCTAAAAATCCATTTGAAAGTAGAAAACTACTTAATCTTTCATACCAATCTCTAGGAGCTTGTTTCAAACCATATAAAGCTTTGGATAGTTTGAATACATTATTAGGAAAATTTTCATGCGCAAAACCAGGGGTTGTTTCACATAAACTTCTTCATCAATAAAACCATTTAGAAATGCATTTTTGACATCCAGTTGAAACAACTTAAAACCATTATAGCAAGCAAATTCCAAAAGCATTCTTGTAGATTCAAGTCTAGCTACCAAAGCAAAAGTTTCATCATAGTCAATGTCTTCTTCTTGATTGAATCCTTGGGCAATAGGTCTAGCCTTATTTCTAACAACATCTTCAGATTCATTTAGTTGTTTCTAAAAACTCATTTTGTACCAATAACGGGGTGATCATGGGGTCTTGGGACAAGAATTCAAACTTTGTTTCTCTCAAATTTATTTAGTTGCTCTTGCATAGAAACAATCAAAAAATCATCACACAAAGCATTGTCAATGTATGTAGCCTCAATGTAAGATAAAAAGGCAAAGTTGTGGATAAAATACCACCTTGTTTTAACACATTGGGAGACATCACCAATGATTTGCTCCTTAGGATGTCCTCTTGCATATATTAGATCCCTGGGAAGCTCTTGGTAACCACTCCGTTGGTCATCTTGTTCTTGCTCAATCATTTCTTCTTCATTGGCATGATCTTCCAAAGTTGGTGCTTGAAGATGAGTTTGATTATCATTCATTGAAGTACCAACATCATCATCATATCTTCTTTCCAAGTAAATGTTAGATTCATGAAAGCTCACATGTATAGTTTCCTTAACACATAAAGATCTTTTATTGTAAACTCTATAGGCTTTTTTATTAGATGAATAACCAAGAAAGATGCCTTCATCCTATTTTCTATCAAACTTTCCCAAGTTGTCAAGAATATTCATAATAAAACACTTGCAACCAAACTCTTTAAAATGGTAAATTTAGGGAGTTCTACCAAATAGAAGTTCAAAAGGTTTTTTCTTAAAAATGGTCTCAAAAAACCTTTATTTCATAACATAGCAAGCTATGTTTACGGCTTTGACCCAAAAATATTTTGGTAAAGAATTTTCACAAAGCATAGATGATTTTTCATATTTGTGCTTCATATAAAGATCATTTTGAGCTTAAATTTCTGTTAAATTTTGGTGTTTCAATCACCATTTACATTCCTTTTATCTATTATTTTCTATAGGTGGGTTTATTGAAGATTTGGAATAGAATGAAGTAAACAAGTAGATTTTACACAATGAAGAAAACAGAGCAATGCAGAGCAAAATAGCATGACAAGAAATTTTCAAGTGGGATTTTGACCTCTATAGAGATTTCAAATGCAAAAGTGATATTCTATGAAATTATAGAGGACATTCTGAAGTTTTCATAATAGTAAAATTTATGTTAATACAAGTTCGTTTATCCACCCTGATTATGTTGCAAAGTCACCTATCCTGGATTTTGTCTCAGTTTTGACACATTTTGGTGGAATGATCATATCTTGAGTATGTCCAATTGAGGTGATTCAAAGCTATGTGGAAATATAATATCATTATATACAACTTTTATAAAGACATCAATACCTGGATTTGCCAATTTCGTGCCCTGAATTCACCTAGAATTCAAAACCATTGTCACAGTTGTGCAGCAGAACACTACAGCAAAACTAGGACCAAATGGTGCCGCCTTCAGGGGACTAAGTGGCATTGTTTGAGTCATGCAGAACCATTTTATCTGCTATTTTTCTCTCTCTTTTGGGCTGGCATATAAATACCCTTTTAGGGCAATTAGTAGAGAACAACTAGGGTTGGAAAGGAGGCAAAAAACATAGAGAAAAACTCATAAAATCCTCTTCCAATTCATCAATCTTGGCAAGAGAAATCAAGAGAGGAGAAAAAAATTCTTGAAAAAGGAGCAATCAATATTGAAGATTCAAGCTCAAGAACACAGCTTTTCACCACCAAGTTGGAGAACTTCAAGCCTTGAAGAAGAGAAGATTTGAACCATGAAAATGAGCAATTCTTCCTCTTTCTTTGTTGCTTTATGTTCTTTGAATTGTAATATGTTGATGAACTAAATTTTTGAATACTTGGATGGTTATGAACCCTAGTTATTATGTATGTGAATGATTTGTTCTCTTGGTTGATTGAATTCCAATTTCTTAGAGATTGTTTTTGGATTTGATTGCTTGAATTGATTTGGTTGATAATTGATTCATAATCTGGATTTTTTCACTTGGAATTGAGAAAGGAAGAGTGAAATAGACCATGACACAAAAAATGAGAGTGATTTGGGTGACTAGAGATAGAAATCTCAACACTTTCTTGATGATTAGAGAAATCTAATTGGAAATTCACAAATCTTAATGCATTCTTGGGTTGAATTGGTTAGAAAGATATTTTAACTAATTAATCTAAGGGTAGAGGACTTTCATCTAGAGATAGAGTGAGTTCTAATTGAGGAATTTCATCAAACATAATAAAGGCAATTCATTAACCAAGGGACTTTTATATCACTTAGGTAATTCTACGGGGATTTTCCATTCGAGTATTACTTTCTCAATTGAAATTTTCTCTTGCAAATTAAATTTTAGCTAAAGTGAATTTTATTGGTTAAGTTAGATTTTTATTCTTAGTAATTATTTCTATTATCTCACAAGAAAATTTCATAGGCTAAACAATAGAGAGAAAAGTGAGTAATGATGTTTGACCATCCCCGTGAATACGACATTTAAATTTACTTGCCATTATACTAATCATAACAATAGGTGCATTTGCCTTGTGTTTTTGTGCAAATTGTTGAAGATTGAAATGGAATAACGGCATAGAAAACACACAACAATAGACCTAACCATTTCTTGCAAAGTTCTATTTTTTCTTTCAACAACTCCATTTTGTTGAGGTGTTTTGGCGGTCGAAATATTGTGAACAATTCCATTCTCATCACAATGTTTTGTAAAATCTAGATTGTAAAACTCTCTCCCTTTATCACTTCTAATAGAAATTAATTTGCAATCAAGAGAGGTTTGAACCTTTTTGAAAAGTCTTACAAATTCATGAAATGCTTCATCCTTTTGTGATAAAAAGAGTACCCAAATGAATCTTGAAAAATCATCAGCAATAACGTATGTACATCTCTTACCACCATGACTTGTGGTCCTCATTGGCTCAAATAAATTCATATGAACAAGCTCAAGAGGTTTTGATGTAGAAACAATTTTTTTGGGCTTGAAAGATGTTTTTGTTTGTTTTCCATATTGGCATGCATCACAAAGATGGTTTTTCTCAAAACACATTTTAGCCAATCCTCCAACCCAATCTTTCGAGCAAAGTTTGTTCAACAAATCCTTGCTCACATGACCTAGTCTTCTATGCCAAAGATACCCATCATTATCATGAACGGCAAGACATTTAACATCATTGGCAACAAGTTCATCAAGATATAGCGCATATACATTTCCAACTCTATTTGAAACAAAAATATTTTTGCCACTTACACTATCAAGAATAGTACATGTATCATATTTAAACTCAACTTTTCATCCATTGTCACACAATTGACTAATACTAAGCAAGTTGTATTTCAAATCATCAATGAGCAATGTTTGTTTAATGAGTGGGAAGGATCTTTTACCAATAGTACCTACTCCAAGAATTCTTCCTTTCTTCTTGTCACCACAGGTGACAAATCCATCATTGGTGGCTTGAAGTTCACTAATGAGCAAAGCATTCTCCATCATATATCTTGAGCATCCACTATCAAGAAACCACTTAGTCGCACTTAATCTTGTGGAAAGATGTAAATATATCAAATGAGAGAAATTGACTTTTGGTACCTACATTTTTATGGATCCAAGGGCATTATTAATAGTTCTCTTAGCTCTTCAAATGGTTTTAACACTACTTTCTATCTTTCTTTTCACATAACATCTAGTGGCCTTACGCCCATGTCTACCACAATAAGTACAACAAGTATGAGGCATAGAGGTAGATGATGCTTTAACAAGGAAATTTTTATATTTTGAAACATTGTTTACATGATTGTACCCAAGGCCATTTTTCGTAAATGAAGATCTTTGAGATCCAAGTAATTTTTCAAGATTGTCTCTACATTTGAAACTTTTCAACATATAAGGTGAGATCATCAACTTTCTTTACAAAGTATCATAGTCAACTATAATTTTCTCAAGAGAGAAATTTTTTTTACAAAGAGATTTGTTCTCAAGAGACATGTTTTACAAGAAAACATTTTAAACTTCCATTTCAATATTCAAACGATCGAGGGATTCAATGAGTTTTTTGTTTTCACAAAATATTTTTTAATTTTCAATCAAAATTTATCAATTTTGAATCTTATCTCTTTGTTTTCTGTTAGCTGTAAGAGAAAATCATATTGTTTTGAGTAATGACAAAAATTGATCATTGCATAGTCCTTAGAGAATATTATTGATTACTTTGACATGGACTAATGTGTTTGATTACTGTGTGATAGAAATGTTGGATTGAGAAGTATACAAGTCTCATTGCCTTAAATATATAATGCAAGAACAACTCAAATATGTCAAGAAGATAAAAGAACTTGTTCAAGATAATTGAAGGCTTTGAAGACCTTAGTGTAGGTTTACCAAGCATGATAGGTATATCTTTGTAAACCTTGCATTCTTTTGTCTTTGGAATCTAAAAGTTTTTCAAGAGCGCTTCAAACTTGGTTTTTAAATCTCAAGTGATTTATCTTACAAAATGTTTTTACCAAGTTCTCAATCCTTTGGACTAAAAGACTTTTAAATGATCTATCTCATAGTCCAAAATGTTTTCAAACTTATTGCGGTTGATTTCAAGTCATTCTAAACTAAGTTTGAAAAATCCTCATGAAAGCTGAATTTCCAGAGAAATTTGGACAACCAATTCGGACGAGGGTGTCCAAATTTGTTCCACCAAATTTGTGCTACACTAGAAATTCCAAAGAAATTCGGACGAGGTTGTCCAAATTTGGTCGATCGAATTTGTGCTACAGTGAAAATTCCAGAGAAATTCGGACGATAATTTGAATACAAGAGTTCAAATTCGATCGACCGTTATTTGAACGTTGCAATTGATTTTCAAACCTTATAAAATAAATAAACTTTATATTTTTAAGTAGTTTTTGAGCTTTAAAGATTCTTAACTTTTCCCAATAATTCTCTATCAAAAAGTTCTCTTTTGTCTTGTGCGAAAAATGTTATATTCAAGATTTCTTAGACAAAAAGGTGAATGTGTGCTAATTTATCATCATCTACCATGTTTTTGGCAACTTTCTTATCTCAAACTTCATCCATTTATTGTTTTCAAGGTTATCTTGTTGATATAAACCCTTGTGTTAGGGTGAACCTTGATTATTTACATTTGAAAAGAGGTTGTGGTGTAACCCTTGAAGGTTGAGCCTCTATTGTAGAAATGGATCAAGTTGTGATTATAGTTAAGATTGGTTGAAATCCTTGAGTGGGTGCTCATGGTAGTAGATGTAGATCTTGTGTGATCGAACCACTATAAATTGCTTGTGTTGTCTCTTGCTCTCTACTTTCTTTAAATTTGAATCTTATTGTGTTTACTTGTATATTTTGAAAGTATTTGATTCCAATCATCTTCCAAGTTATTTTTTTTCAAAAGGGTAAAGTTTTTGAAAATTAGCCGAAGACCTAATTCACCCCCTCCCCCTCTTAGGTCTTTCAATTGTTTTTTGTAAAAAATTTTAATTCACTATACGTATCAACAAGTAATTCATTATGATCATCAATATCACCATCACAACAAGTAGAGGTTGAAGGAGTAGATTGTACCTCATCATTCATAGCCATGAAACATATATTTTCTCTCTCTATTGCCATATCCACCTTCTTCATTGGCCTATTGATCTCAAGTGCCAACTAGTCCCTTTCCTTTCTTGAGAGATTTCTTCTTCTTGAGTTTGGCTTCTCTCTCCTTTTCCAATGCTTTAAGCCAATCGGCAACATGGTGCTCGGTACTCTTGCATTCATAGCATTGAGGTTTGAATAATGATGATGATTGTACACCTTTCTTGGAAGGCCTTTTCCCTTTTTGGAAAAATCATTTTTGTAGAATTTCCTGAACTTTCTCACTACCATTGCCATCTCATCTTCTTCTCCATCTTCCTTCTCACCACTTGATGATTTCTCTTACTCACTAGGATGGTTGAAGGCTTTGAGTACAACTCCTTTTCTTCCTTTCTCTTCATCTTCAAGATCATTCAGTCTCTTGATTTTCATCTCATGTGTTAGCAATGATCCAATGAGCTCTTCAAGAGGAAGAATCTTCCAAGTCTTTTGATTCTTCAATGGTAAGAGTCTTTGGTTTCCAAGATTTGTGTTGAGCATCCAATATCTTTCTATTTTGTTCTCCAAGTAAAAAAATTTTCCCATAGGACTTTAGACCGTTGGAGATGTTGGTAAATCTAATAAACATGTCACTAATGTTCTCTCCTTGCCTCATGGTGAATAACTCGTAATCCCTTACTAGCACTGCAAGCTTTGACTCCTTCACTTGATTAGTCCCTTCATGTGTTACTTGAAGAAGTCTTCACATATCATGAGTGGTATCGCATCCACCCACTCGGTTGTACTCGTTCACATCCAATGCACAACTCAAAATATTCACTTGGTAGTTCAATGTCATTTTCTTTGAGTCACTTTCATCCATTGGCTTCGGTTCCCTAGTGATTCCATTAGCACTCATCCTCATTGGTATACAAGGACCTTTCTCAGTGATATTCTACAAATCAAAGTTAATAGAACAAATATATATAATAATTCTAGATTTTCAAAAAGTATAGTTTGTCCCATCAAACAAAGGAGGTCTATTTGTGAAAGACTCTTCCAAATAATGTAAGTTTGAAACATTGGTCAAAAGATCAAAACTTCTAGGTTGTAAAACCACACAAAGAAGCCCTAGCTCTTATACCAATTGAAAGACCTAAGAACGGCAATGAATTAGGTACTTGGCTGATTTTTGAAAACTATTTCTTTTTTGCAAATTTAGTCTGGAGGAGATTTGAATTCAAGTTCATAAGAAGATATTCAAGTCGACACAATGTATAACCAAGTAAGGGAAGAAGAGTAAAGATCACACAAGCAATTTGTCTGATCTCCTCAAGATTGACATCCACTATATTTTTAGTTCTCACTCAAGGATTTCAAATAATTCAACTATAAAAATAGTTAAGCAAGATACAATAGAGGCTCACCCAACAAGGGTTTTACTCCACAACCTCTTTTCAAAACAACAATCAAGGTTCACCCTCTCAAAATGATTTTATATCCTTAAGAAAACCTTGAATAAAGCAAGTAGATAAAGTAAGAGAATAAGATATTACCAACAACTTGGTAGATGAAGACAAAACACCACTTCACCTTTTTGTCTATGGAATCTTGAAATGTTACTTTGAAGCATAAAGACAAAAGAGAGCTTTTTGATGTACAAATGATTTGAAAGTATGAAGATTCTTAAAGTGCTCAGAAACAACTAAAAAATCTGAAATTTATGGCTTTTATAGAGTTTGAAATTCAATTCCAATGTTCAAATAATAGCTAGTAACAGTAAAGTTTGGTTGATTGAACATGGACTACTGCATTCAAATGATCATTTGAACTTCTTTGTTAATCAGGATGCCAGGATAAATTCGGTTGATCGAACTTCGACATATGCATCCGAATAGTCATCCAAATTTCTCTGAAAATTCAATAGCCAAGATTCCAATTCGAATGTCTAAACTAGAGTCCGAACAATTCAAACTTTGTCAAAATATTTGGAAATCAACTACAACAATTTTGAAATCATTTACCAAGCCATTATCAAATACTTGGTAAATCAAGAATAATGAAAATGTTTCAAGATTGAAAATCAAGTTTAGTGTTCTCTTATGATTAGATTCCAAGGATAATAAGTGTAGGGTTTACAAGATAATACATATTAAGCAAAGGTAAACCTACACTAGTGACTTCAAAGCCTCCAATCTCCTAGGACGATCTCCATATTTTTTAACTTCTTGAGTATATTTGAGATATGTTTTCATATTAGCTTCAAGGCAATGAGATCACTTTGTTTCTACAATCCAATCATATATCAATGTTTGTCATAATCAAAACTATAAGATTTTCCCTTAGGGTTTACATATACGATGATAGATTTTGGATGATTGGCTATTGGTTGTTTCCCTTAGAGTAGGGGATTGTATAGTACAACAAGTTTTAGTAGACACTGGTAGTTTTTCCAATATTCTTTTTAAAAATACTTTTGATAAGATAGATATCGTGATTGAACTGATAATTCTTGAGGAAGTCTAGTCGTATGTATTCAAAGAGTATATCAAGTCCATTAGTTAGGCCAAATTGCTAGTGCAAGTAGGCGAAACTGTTTTTATGTTAAAATTGCTTGTGGTACCAACAACGTCTGCTTCTAATGTTTTCTTGGAGTGTTCGACATTAAATGTATTCAAGGCAAGGATTTCAAGATCATGAAAATACATGATGGCCATGGGGATCATGTGTTGCAGAGCAAGTCCAACGAAGTGCAATAATGTTATTCGAGAACTTTGAGAATCTGAAGATAAAGATTACGAGTTGTAGGCAATTGGAAGAGAAGACAAGATCCTTAAAATGGAGCTTGAAGGAGAATTCAAACTACATTACCCAAACCTAACCAAACCTAAGCAACTAGTATGGATCAGGAAAGAATTGATCGAATGCACGGACAACAAATCGAAAGAAGTACTAACAGTGTATTGAGGGTGTTTACGTGGAGTACGAACATCAATTAAGAATTAAACCAAAATCACAACCGATCTTCCAGAAGAAGCATGTCTTTGTTAAGCAGCTATAAGAAGTTATAAGGTAAGAGGTACGTGAGCTACTCTACACTGGGATAACAAAGCTCGTGTAATTCCTAACATAGATGGAAAATCCCACGGTTGTTCCAAAGGCTAATGGAGAATGACATATGTGTATTGATCTTATAGATCTAAGCAAAGCTATAGCCAAAAAACCATATCCCCAATGGTCAAATATGCGGTGCTATGTAGGGGTATAACCAAAGCCCAATGGTAGAAGAGGACATGGGCAAGATATCCTTTGTGACGAAGATGGTATCTTTTGCTACACAAAAATACCTTTTGGATTAAAAAACGCAATGGTTGATTTTCAAGAGATTGTGAATAAAGTTTTTACCAGGCAAATGGGGCACAATATGGATGTTTGTGTTGATGATATTATGATTAAATCTAAGAGGATGCAAGACTTAGTGACAGATGTAAAGGAAACTCTGCGGACCTTACAACAAGTAAGAATAAAGTTGAATCCCAAGAAATGTATATTTGGGGTTAAATCAGGGAAATTTCTAGGCTTAATGGTAACCCACCGAGGGATCAAAGCTAACTCTGAGAAAATTCGGATATGTTTAGATATGCAACCTCATAGCACAATAAAAGACGCCCAATTTTAACTAGAAAGATAGCAGTTGCGAGTCATTTTTTGGCCAAAGCTGGGGAAAAATGGTCAACCTTTTATCAAATTTTGAGAAATGAAGGAAAATTTTTAAATGGACCAGCCAATGTTAGACCGCTTTCAAAAAGCTAAAAGAATTATTGGGTCAACCACTGCTTCTAGTGGCCTTGTGTGGCCCAATCCCTCCGTTAGGGTCTATCGTGACTGAGTAGGGTCCATACGTGCCACTCAGCACTACATTTTGGCCTTAATAATTGTTTGAAGCTATAAAGTATAGACCTAGCCAAATAAGAAGTCACAACAAATCTAGAACCGACATATTCTAAGCATATAAAAAATATTCTCAAGAGAATCAAGAAGTACAAAAAGAAAAATAGATGACGAAGCATAGGAATCTCTGTGATCACCGAACAAATCCAATCTGGATGTATGACTAATTTGCCTTTGGTTCGAGGCTATCTAAAAACTTATTATTAAAAAAAGTGTTAGAAAGCTCAGTGAGTCCAAGTGTTTTTTTGTGTGTTCATGAGAATTCTTTACATGTAAGCAGGAAATCATAAAATGTTCGAAAACTTTTTTTTGGACTGAGTGAAAGGATTATCCTAACTCCCGCTAGGGATTTCATTCGAGTACAAGATAGGACAACCTATGCAACTCTATGTCCCTTCTCTATACTCCGACATTTCTATTACCCGGCCACAGGTTCGTCGAGAGCTACCCAAAATCGCAAGTGATAACCTGCCAAAACACCTAATGATTATGAACATTATCTACTCACATTGGTCCTAGAGGATTAGAACAATGGGGTACCTACCAGCTCAACCCTCAGACCATCAACTCCAGTTCAAGCCAATATCCTAGCTTAGGTGTTGGACCAGGAACCAAACTCGTAGGCTCTATACAGGAACCAATGTAGCTTCAAGTTCGGCCAATCCTTTCTCTGGTCACCAACAATCCTTGATATCAGCGTACCACTCACAAAGTCTAGATTAAATCTCACATTGGTGATGACTAGGCCCTCGAACTGATGACCAGCCTCGCATAGTGCGCTCATGCTTGGTAGGTTTTTGATTTCTAAAAGAATTATTCCATCATCGAGACTCTTGTTAGAGGTGTTGCTGGATGTCATCCAAACACCCGCTAAGTGGTATCTTTGGCTTTTCATACACAAACAATACAGGTGAGGATGAAGTTTTAGAAACATAGGCCTTAAACGGCCATATGTCCTTACCAAGTTTGTAGTTTGACCAAGTGGTTAAAATTCCACTGCCCGCCTTTAATTTCAAACAGTTCTATGCAAATTTTTTAATATATTGTGCTTATTACATGATTCAATTCCCAAAACCATTTTGATTATTTAAACTTTTTATCGAAGTTTACCTAGTTCTAGAATAAAGTTCAAACATATTCCTTTCCAAAAATAGAACTTTCTACAAATAGAAACCCTAACGAAATTAAACTTCCAAGCTTTTCTTCTATAAGTAATGTTTAAATAAATAACAAAACTTTCTAGTCAATCATGCTTGAACTATCACAAAATAGAAACTTTCTACAAATAGAAAATGTTTCCAAAGCAGGAAGGTTTCCCGATTTAATGACTTTTCATATTAATAAAGTATAAAAATAGTTTTCCTACAAAACAATGCATTTGTTTATTGATAATTGGCACTAGAATAGGTAAGTCTCAATTTTGAACTCACTTGTAATATGAGTAGGTTTACTATCTATTGTCCTACAAAAATCAAACATTCAAATTTTTCTCAGTATATGGAAGTACATGAATGTTGCTTAATTAATAAAAATTCTATGTTTAAGAGCATCTTACGACCATATAACCTAATCATTTTGATTAGAGTAAGAAAAATAGTCCTAAGGAACTTCTTAGCGTGTTACACATTTTACGAGGTAAGTTCTCTAATTTTAGGATTAATTTAATGCTTCGAGATTAACTAAATTACTTTATTACTTATGGAGCTTCAAAGTATAGGTAATCTTTAAATTATTCTCATATAAATTTGTAGGGATTTTCTACTAACAACTATTTTATTATATATGTTAACCATAAGGAAAAATCATGTCGTTTTGATTAATGACAAATGTTAATGATTTCTAACTTTTATATTAATTGTGTGATAGGATTTTTAGTTAAAGAAGCTAAGTGGTGTTATCGCCTTGAAGTGTATTGCTAAGGATAACTTAAATGACCTCAAGTGATTGAAGAATACAGAATATGTCCAAATAGTTGAAGACACTTTAGTGTAGGTTTGCCTTCACTTAATAGGTATTTCTTGTAAACCCTATACTTTTTACATTTGGAATCTAAGTTATACATGTGGTAGCAAAAAAAAAATTCTAACATGGTTATGAGCTGTAAAAGTTTTGATCACTCTTTAATTACCAAGTATTTGTTAACGGCTTAATATTGAAAAGATTTTAAATTAAATATCTTTGAGTCTAAAATGATTTTATACTTGTAGTTGATTTTCAAGTGATTTGATAAAGTTTGGAAAAGTTCATACTCCAACATTTGAACTGTGTCTTGGTTGCTGAATTTGCAAAGAAGTTCGGATGACCATTTTCGGATGTAAAGGTCCAAATTAAGTCGATTGAATTTATCCTAACAGCCTAGTACACAGTAAGTTCGGATGACAAATTCAGATGTAGAGGTCAAAATTTGATCGACTGAATTGTATTGTTACTGGTTGTTATTTGAACCTTGAAATTGAATTTAAAACCTTATAAAATCCGTAAACTTTAGATTTTTTGTAACTTTTGAACACTTTGAGAAGCTTTATTCTACAACATCTTTAGAACATCAAAAAGTTCTCTTTTGTCTTGTGCTACATATGACTATTCAGGATTCCAAAGACAAAAAGGCGAAGTGGTGCTAGCATTTATTATTATCCACCAATTTGTTTGTAAAATCTTTCTTTATTCTCTCATATATTTGTTTATTCAAGGTTGTCTTGAAGACATAAAATCCTTTTTAATAGGGTGAACCATAATTCTTAATTTGAAAAAGAGGTTATGATGCAAAACTCTTGGTAGGTGAACCTCTTGTGTATTTGTGTGAATTATTATTATATTAGAGTTGGTTGAAATCCTTGAGTTGAGGACTCAAGGTAGTGGATGTGGATCTTGAAGAGATAAAACCGCTATAAATTGGTTGTGTTCCTTGTGTTTATTACTATACATATTCATTTATTGATCTTCCTCCTTTTCCCTTGATAAGTTGTTAGCTCTTGTTGTTTTCATTATAGTGCTATCTACCTCTAACTACTTTCTATCAAGATCTCATAAATATTTGGCGTGTGAGTCATCTTTTAAAAAATCTTCAAAAAGGAAAAAGATTTTAAAAATTAGCCAAAGTCCTAATTCACCTCTCCTCTCTTAGGTATTTCAATTGGTATAGATCTCGTTTGTTTGATGGAACAAATTATACATTTTGAAAATCTAGAATTAAGATATACATTTATTCTATTAACTTTGATTTGTGGAACATTATTGAGAATGATCCTTACATCCCAATGAAGATAAGTGTCGAAGGAGTCACAAGGGAACCAAAGCCATTGGAAGAATATGATAAAAGTTAATCAAAGAGGATGACATTGAATTATCAAGCAATGAACATTTTAAGTTGTGTCTTGGATATGAATGAATGTAATCAAGTGAGTGGATGTGACACCACTCATGATATATGGAGGATTCTACAAGTGACACGTGAAGGGACAAACCAAGTGAATGAGTCAAAGCTTGCTATACTTGTGAGGGATTGTGAATTATTCGCAATGAAGCAAGGAGAGAATATTAGCGACATATTTACAAGATTCACCAACATCTCAAATGACCTAAAATCATATGGAAAGAATTATTCTTTTGGAGAGAAAAATAGAAAGATATTGGATGCTCTACCAAAGTCTTGGCAACCAAAGACTATTGCTATTGAAGAATCAAAAGACTTGAAGACTCTTCCCTTTAAACAGCTCATAGGATCACTCTTTACCCATGAAAAGAAGATAAAAAGCTTAAATGATCTAGAAGATGAAGAAAAGGGAAGAAAAGGAGTTGTTCTCAAAGCGGGTGACAATTCTAGTGAGCAAGAAGAATCATCAAGTGATGAAGAAGAAGATGGTGAAGATGATGAGATGGCAATGGTGGTCAAAATGTTCAAGAAATTTTACAGGAAGCGATTTATCAAGAAGGGTAAAAGATCTTTCAAGAAAGGTGGACAATCGTCATCTTTATTCAAAACTCAAGGTGAAATCTTTTGAGAGCAGATGTAGGTAGGTTAGCAAACTATTATAAAATCTTTGAGTTGTTCATTATGTTTTATCTACTTCCGTTTGCTTAATCTTCAATTTTGAAATAGATCTATGAGTTTAAATCTTTTGAAAAGCAAATGTCTTGTGCAATATTTCGTAAGGACACAATGTACATCTTCCAAGCTAATGGAAATATATACCTACACTCTAACAAATTTGCTTAAACAAGTATAAATGTAAAAGTTCGCGTGCAATAAGTTTACTATTTGAACTTAACTTGATTCCTTTATCAAAAGTTTACTTCACCTTGCTAATGCACACTGCTCATGATTAGCTTGATAAAAGGATTTTTACTTTATTAACTTGATAATTTTTGTCTGTAAAAATTTTATAAAGATCCAATTCACCCTTTTTTGAACTATATTAGGGACCCACAACCATCAATTGCATGGGTATCTTAGCAAATTCAAGTTTTACAATTAGCCTTCAGTGAAGTGGTACTTTCCTTCTATTATTTTGGGAACACCATATAACTTTATTTATGACATAACTCTTAACCACAAATTAAAGGTACAAGTGAAACAAAAGTAACATTCTAGTACTAAATAGAAATTTTGTGCAAAGTGTAGTGTACTTTAGCGATAGAGAATTGACTATACCTACCCCAAAAAACTATTTTTTCCCCTCTCAACAAATTTTTAAAAATATTTTTATATTAATAAATAATTTGCGAGCTTGCAATTGTGACAATTTTTTAATCGCTAATAGAATATATTAACTTAAATCATGTCCCATATACTTGCCGTCATCTTTAAAGTTCTGACATTAGGGAACTATTACAGAGAAGGAATAAATGATCAGATAGGTATTTAAAGTTTGAAAGTTTAGTCAGTTTTGTTTAGTAGGAATGTATTTGTGTTTAGAGTTTTGAGGAAATAGTATAAAAGGGCCAAAAAGCCCTTAAAAATAGTGACGCCTACATGAGGTTTACTTAAATTGTCGAATTCTTTCGTGACTTATAAAAATCATCACAAATGCAACCTATAAATTATTTATAGGTATCAATAGATAAAAGAAAAAAATTTTGTTAAGAAAGAAGAATTAAAAATAGTTTTTGAGTACGTATATCAAAATTCACTTATTGATTAAAACCCCAAAAAATGAAAAAATGAAAAATTTATCAATTTAATCCTTAAAATAGTTTTTGAGTATGTATATCAAAATTCTCTTATTGATTAAAACCCCAGAAAATGAAAAAATGAAAATTTTATCAATTTAATCCTTAAACTATTTTGTTTTTAATTAACATGTACTTTAGATTTTTTTAAAACTTTTAAAGTTCTGAAACTATTTTTTTCAACTAATGTGATCCTAATTTAGGGTAATCTCTAATTAAAATTTGCACGTTTCCCTTTTACATGCAAATATTTATAAGGACATTTCAATCCAGTTAGGGGTTCTTAAAATTCAAATTTGTACTTAGAGAATTTAGTGAGAAAGATTGCCTAATTGAGAAAGAAAGTGAGATAAAAGAGGAAAGAAAAATCACATGAGTAAAAAGTGGGTTAATATAAAAGAAATTGAAATGTTTAGACAAAAATAACATTATAAATATTGACATGCAAATAAAGTATATAAATTTTGACTAAACTTTATTAAAAAATTATTAGTTAAAACTATATTAGTAGAATAAAATTAGTTTAAAGATTCTTAAAATGAGAAAACTGTTATAATTACCCATAAACTATTTTTACTTTTCTCATTTTGTTCAAAAACATTATTTTTATCTTTTTATACCCATAGACTATTTTCACGACGCTGAACATATCAAATCTTGTCTTTCACGGCAGATTATGGCAAAAAATAGGCACGCCCCTCTCACGTACAATACCTATGAGGGGCAATTTTATCCATTCAAAATTTCATTCCTTCCCAACGGGCCAACCCGTTCAACAGCTTGTTTTCAATGATCCCAAGACAACAATTACAATTATGAGTACACATTCTTGGTCGAAATATGTCTCATTTGTCGTGAAGATTTAATCTGTCTTCCTTTAAAGGTTGCAGTCAATTTGGGTACTCTTGGTCCATTGGTGATCTGCACAAAAATCACCAATTGCATTGCGTTAATGGACCCATTTACTTTGCGCCAATGTTTCTTGGATGCTGATTAGTATTGGAGGGCATCCTTCAAGTATCTGCTTTCTAGTAGGCAGCTTGTGGAGTATATAGTGTTAGATGTGGAGCCTGTTTCTTCTGAAGTTATGGTTGGTTGCTCAAGGTATGTTCTAGTTGATGCACAAGTTGCTCGTGTAGCAGATTTTGGTAAAAATGACACAATGTTCTCTGTTAGAACAAATCTAGGCCATCTTTTAAGCTCCCGGAGTTTATGCTCTTGGTTATGACTTGTACGGGGTGAACAAAAATGACATGGAGCTAAACAAATATAGAGGCTTTGTGCTTCCTGATGTGGTGCTGCTCATAAAGAGTTATGAAGAGAAGCGTAAGAAAAAACATGGAAAGTCTGGTTCTTGGAAGCTTAAATCTCTTAATATGGAGATTTAATGTATTGTTATACCAAAATAAAGAATATGAACCTTCTATGGCCTCCGAGAGTGATGGGGAGGATGTTCCTTCTGTTCCATTAGACGAATTGCTTGCCGACTTTGATCTAAGCGACAGAGAAGATGAGGAAGATGACGGTGATGGAATGAGGGACTGAGTGTGATATTTGTTTTCCCTTACGGGTCTTCGAGTATTTTTGTCCTTTCTAGTGTTTCAATCTTGAGCATTGAGCTTTTCTTTTGAATGGACAAAATTGCCCCTCATAGGCATTGCACGTGAAAAGAGCGTGCCTATTTTTTACTAGAATCCATAGCAGAAAACAAGATTTGACATATTTGGTGTCACGAAAATAGTATATAGATATAAAAAGATAAAAATTAAATTTTTGTAAAATGAAAAAAGTAAAAATAATTTATGACTAATTATAATAATTTTTCTTTTTAAAATTTAAAAAATAGTTTAAGAACATGTTACAAACCCAAAATAGTTTTAAGGTCTAAAATTATAAATAAAAGATGTAGCATATCCTCTTGTCCGTTGGATTTGGAACTTTCCTTTTTTTTTTTTTTTTGTGAAAGGATTTTGCTGCTTCAAGACCTCCAGCTTGAGATACTCTATTAATACTGTAAAAATCTCATCGATAGATTGAAAGAAGGGAAAAGGAGCTCTTGCTTTTGGCGCAGAGAGAAATGTTATGGAGGCAGAAAGTCGAAAATGGAAGCGATTCTCTAAGCACTCAACTGCTTACTCCCATATAAACAATCTGGATGATGGCTGTCTCATGCACATTTTTAGTTTCCTCTCTCCAATTCCAGGTATATATATATATATATGTATATAATCTTCCAAACTTAGTTGCTTGATGAAAAACCCTTGTTCTCCTTCTTGAAAGGGCTTCAAAATTGTCTGGATCAACGTGGTAAAATCAGATGTCTTGGTTCCATTTACTTCGGTTTTGATTTTCTCTCCTTTTACTTTAATTTGTGGTTTTCATTTGACGTTTGCGCGCAAGGGTTTTGAATTTTTGTGTGTAAATGTATATACTAGAAAAACCCTAGTTTTATTCGAATTTGATGTTGTGCAAGATTAATTTTACTTTCGACGAGCATATCAGATTGTAAACTGGATGTGTGCTTATTAGAAATTTTGCATTTTTTGTATTTTGGAAGTCCGTCTTTGTTAGTTTTGCCTCTTTAGAGCAAGTATAGTCAGCTAATGGTTATATCGGATAATGAAATCCCTGTTTTCTGCTTCGTTATTTGGAAAAGATTGCACCTTTTCTTTTGGAGGGTGGAAAAACTGCACTCTTAATTATTAAAATCCTTGAAAATGCACATCCTTCCACAATAATAATAATAATAATAATAATAACAACAACAACAACAAAATGAACTTTTTGCAGACTCCACTTTGATTTTTGCTTTTATAGGAAGCCAATTGCAAGGGTGACTTGCAATAAAATGGACGACAAACTGACTATGGTTGATGATGTAGAAAAGAATGTAGTGATTTTAACTACAAATGATTAACCTTTACATTACTAGGAAATTGTTCAAGTAGTTGAAGGCTTTATGCTTTGTCACTTCATTTGCGTGATACGCAAAATGTATAAAAAATTGTCCAAAAATAAAGGAATAACCAGATTGATTGTGCTGTTACTTAGCTAGAACCTAAATGCATAAGGCACACATGTAGGGGTGTGCTATCTGTTTTTCAATTCGCTTTCGGTTTTTTTGTTCGTTTTTTTTTAAACCAAAATTTTATAAAACTGAACCGAAATAAATTAATTCGGTTTGGTTGTAAACTGCATTCAGAAAAGAAAGAATGAGAATGCTTTACAAACATGTGTTCTTAACATAAAGACGCATGTTTGTAATGCGTTGTAATTTTATTTTAAAAATTTAATTTTCTGACAGAAGAACGCATTATCTCAATGCGTTTTTAATAAGAACGTATTACGAAAATGCATTAATATATTATTTTAAAAAAATTTTGGTTTTTTAGTTTGGTTTTCAATTTGAGCACAGAAACTGGAAACCGAATTGAATTATATCCGTTTTTTATAAACCGAACTAAACCAAAATATCAAAAACCAACCAAAATGTGAATTTCGGTTTGATTCAATTCTTCCGATTGCACCAAATAATGAACACTCCTACGCACATGGTGAGGGGCTTGAAAATAGAATAAGCTAAGAGATTCTGTAAATCCATTCCCTTTTTTTTATTACTTTATGTAATTCAGTTTTATAATTCTCTGGCCACTTGGGAAAATTTTTTTTGCCTGATTAAGATTCAATTGACTACCAGAACCGTTTCATTGTGTTCGGTGCACAATTTCTTGCCCATGTGCTGCTTTTTGGAAGATATGATCTTACTTTTTTTTTGGAATTTTTTTTTTAATTTTCATTTTGGGTGTGTATAATTAAAACTGTACTTTCATTGGGCACTAATATTTTACAGGGCAGTGTTTCTTTGTCTCAGCAAATCTGAATTCTAATTCCAATGCTTGCATATTGGAAACTTTTGTACATTTGATACCCTAGAAGTCCTCTTTTGGTGCTTTTGGTGATGCTATAGAGTATTCTAGTCAGTTAATGCTTCATATGATATACTAAAATTCCTTTTTTCTACATGATTGTGGAAAGATCACACTTTAAGAAGTTACATCATAAAAAACTGCCCTTTCAGACAACAAGTATTTGAAATGAAGTTGTTACCCTCTTGTGGCATTTTCATCAGACTACAAAGGAATTGGATTAAAATGTTGTTTGGTTTTGACCCCCATTTGATTATGCAATCCACCTATTTGACCAATCTGACCATGTGAGCTTAGAAGTTGACGACCGGCTATGAAGAGAAGCAATTGCCACTGGTGGTCTGCATTTTTTGGAGAAGAAGAAGCCAACAAACAAAGGAAAAAAAGAAACTGAAACAAATTAAGAAACTAGTTCTCTTAGCATGGACAGTGAGCAAGGCGTGCATATTTCAGCAAGAAGAGGGAGAATTGAAGAAAAGTAGGTTCTAGATTCTTGTTATCAACACCTCAAAGTCACTACTTCAATATACCCAATATCACAAGACAAGTATTTGTTGCAATTGTTAAAAACTAGCCCTTTGAAGGCAAGTCTCAGTCCCACTTCAGCTGCTCCAATTTGGACAATTGAAACTGTAACTGGAGTTTTAGATTTGTGCCAAAATTCCTCTTTTGATCCCCGAGATAATTAGCCTCAAAATGGGCTTCTACTGCCGTGTCCCCTCAAACAAAGAAGTTTCAAAGTTGAAGCTTTCAATGCTTAGAATGATATTGGTGCTTGGCCTTGCTACTCATGGAGACCAAGAAAAGGTAATGAGTTGTCTCTTCAAATCCTTGCAGAGTGTCATTGTAGTAGACAATGATACATCCACCAAGAACCTCATTTTTCTTTCTTTCTTGTTATTGGGATCGTTGCTGAGGTGCCGTCAAAGGTTTTCTATGAGCCTTCTTCAGATTCTCTTTTGAAGCTTTTCTATCAAACACCAAAAATTTTGTGATATGAGATTTGTCTATAAGACAAGAAAACCCAATAGGTGAATAGATCTTGTAAAAAGATGAACCACTGGAACAAAAATTGCAGTCAATTTGGCGATACAGATGATCCGTTGCTGTTGAGGGTCTCCATCTTTTTGGAGGAGGAGGGGAAAAATACAAATGTGAGAAAAGAAATCGGTCCCTTGTCGTTTGACAAAAATAACTCCGAAAAATTCTTGTGAACATCATTTGACTGGCTGACGTCACTATTTAACTGCTCAAATGGACCGAAGGGCTAAGTTTAATAACTTTTTGTGTCAAAACTTTGCATTTTTTAGTTGGTGTGTTAAAATTGAGAATTGATGATAATTTGAGTGTTTGTGGCACTTTTTGCCCTTCATTAAATATTGTCTAAAGATAAATGAGTAGCTTGAGTGATTCTGCTATTAAGAGGCTATTACTAAAATTTTTGATGGCAGGTGCTTGAAAACAAAAGAAGCTACAGGAACTACAAATGGATATTTTAGGGAAAGAATGTTTGTAAATGCGTGTCTTTTCTTCTACTACTGCATATAATTCTATGTTTTAATTTTCTGGCAACTGCATCACTAGTAGTTGAGAAGAGGATCTTTGACTGATCCAAATTGCATTGAGCTACTGAGCTGTTTTTAGAATGACCAATTTGCATGTTTCAAAGTCCTTATTGGGACTTCTTGGTACATCGGACTAGATCCTCATTTTGCCACCTTTTAAACTTCATTGCCAGTGGTTCCTTCAACTACATCCTTCCTCCCTCTTCTTTCTACAAGAGCATGTTGCTTTGTTCCTTGTTTTCCGCTGCTGAACTATTGCGCAAGTTTACTATTCTTGTTTTGATTTTAGTTTGTTTCACAATTTTTTACATGGTTTCTTTCCCTTTTGAGAAATCATTCTGAGTATAGGTTAAAACTAGATAGGCATGTCTTTGAATTATACAGTTTTTAATCTTATTGCAAGTTGATTTACACTGTAGCTTGAATTTACCGAGAATTGTCGACATGTGAGCAACTGGTTGTGCGATTAGTCCATCTAGGTTCCTCAGTGCTGTAAAAGTTGAGTGTTACGTAATTTATTTAAATAGTTGAGATCAATTGGACAAAAGGGATGTAAGTATTCTTCAGACACTCGGGAGTTATATATGCCTGAACAGATAATGATTCCAGTGGGTAGAATTATTTTTATTACTTAAAATTAACCTATTATGAAATTTTTATTCTACATACAAGCATGCATGCTTTGCTATTGTGTGTGTCTGTCACAATTGCTGTTGAGCTTGCAGATCGGTATAACACCGCCCTCGTTTGCCACAGATGGCACTTCCTTGCATGTCATCCTCGACTTTGGCTTCGGGTAGACCGTTCTGTCAAAGACTTAACCCATCCTGGAGTTTTTCCCAGTGTTGAAATGGCTGTTGCTGTAGCCAGGTTTCTATCGCTTGCGTTCGAAATGCATGTTTCTTTAGGTCCTGAATTCCAAAAATTGATTGGGATTTTCTGCTTCAAACTTGTGCAGACCTGGGGACACGATTCTGATTGCATCAGGAGGAAGCCATCTTGCATCCAATATTCAGATTAAAAAGCCTCTGTGCCTGGTAATTGCTTAGTTATTTTGTGATTGGTCACAATTTTGTCCATGTTACATTACCTATCGGCAGGAATTTTCACCTGTTAGTATTTAGTACTCTTTAAGACTCTGAGCAAGTTCCAGTCCCTTATGTAAAAAGAGCAAATTTATGCTAATTAAGCCGAAGTTGTATATCTTACAGTATTGAATGCAGTTCTACACTATGGTCTAACCATGTTCTTTTCTGCTAGCTGTTAAGTATTTGCTGTTTGACTCACTGATACTTAGGATGTATTTGGATTGTATTTGGTTGGGAGAGTTTCTGTCTTGGGTTTCGTAAAAGTGAATTTTTTGTGAGAGAAGTGGGACCCAATTGTGTATTTAGTTGGGCCAAACACTATCCAAATGAACCCGAACCACTCATGCAAGAGTAGAGCAAATGCTTTGTGCCTCAATTGTTGTTTGGAATTCATTTCCTTTCTGTTGCATTGTTGAAATAAGATTCGGCATTAGAAGTGATTTGCCAGATAGAATATGGGGAATAAAATTTAGCTGTTTTGGGTGATTAAAAATGTTTCACGCCTTTCAGAAAGAATGGGGCATTATTTTGATCTATCATAACAGTTGACAAGGATATAGTTAGCTCAAGAGCAGAGGGGTCATCTGTACTGCCTTTTCTTGGCTTTTGCAATGCATATCTTTTTATTTAAGCGAAAAAACAAAGAAAAATTCAGGAGAGAGAATGCATTTCTTACACAGCCTTTCCCTTTGTTCCCCCCAACCCCAACTAAAGAAAACCCCGCCCAATTATGTAGTTGGAGGACTTGGAGATACATGACTTTGAAAGGATCTTTAAAGTTTGAAACTGATATATTATGCTTTATTTCCCCTTTAGTTTCAATATCTGTGATAAATACTAAGGAATAGGGTAGAAAGGGAGCCAAGGCTCTAAGTTTTTCCTTGTATCTGCACTTGTGCTTATGTTTTCTCAGCAATGAATGATCCCATCCCTTGCAACCTCCTCCCTTTCCCCGCTCAAAAATAAATAACCCACCAAAGAAATTTGTTGTTGTTGTTGGGGGGGGGGGGGGGGGGAAATAGTAGAAAGGATTGTAATTAAGAAGTGCATCGTGCAGTTCAATATATTTTTAGTAGATAATGCATCTGTCTTTCCTTACTTTCTGCACGCCCTGTTTATGGTGGGTAGGAGATGAATGATCAAATTTTGCTGGTTGCATGAAATTCTGAGATTTGTCGGTCTGATTATAATAACTCTGCATCCTTTATGGGTAGAGAGCAGTATTCATTGCAACGCAATTATGGATCCTGAAAGAGGATAAATAAGGGTCAAACACCAGCATCAAAACTTCATAAACACAATCAGCACGGTGCATTTTTTAGTGATTTTGAGACCACCACAGCCACTTGCTTTTGCTACTAAACTTTCTTGCACAGATTGGAGCAGGGGAGCTACCAGATGACACAACACTCATCTGCTCTCGTGGTTCTGACAGGTTTGCAAAACTTTATCCTTTGTTTTGCCTTGTTCTCTCTTATTCCCCCTAGTTTGTTAAGGGAGATTTACTGGAATAATTGATGTCCATGGATACATTTATTATGGGCAAATCTAAAAGTTGCATGCATACATTTATTATTTAGGAATTGAAGGTCATTCCAGACTAACAGTTCCGATGAACGAACTCTTATGCTAATTGCTTCATTGAGGTTCAGGGTCAGATGTGTAGTGGGTAATTTGATCATTACTGTTCTTATGCCTGATGGTTTTGTTACTAATTTGCAAGGTATACGAGTGGTGTCTTCTTATACATCTTAAAAAGAATCATGAACAATATCTTTCTATTCTTCTGCTGACACATGAAAATCAGCTGAGCAGATTTTACTTGAAGTGGTCTGCGCAAAAGTTTCCAATTTAGTTCTGAATTTTGTTACAAAATTTGTTGCATATGTGCCATTCATTGTACTTGTGCAGCGCATTGGAGCTCTTATCAACCTGTAAGCTAGCCAATTTGACGGTACGGTCTGAGCTCGGTTGCTGCTTGCTTCATAGGAGTGGGAGACTTACAATTGATGGATGTATCCTTCAGTGTGAATCAAACCCATTAGACCATCTTTCATACGCCATTGTGAGCACTGCAGCTGGCTCTGAGGTGTTGCCATCTACTCTCAAGGGAGACTGTGTTTCTGTTTTGCGTACCAGGATTGAAGGTGGTGCAAAGGCTGTTTTGACCAGTGGAGCTCTTTCTTTGCAAAAAGTTCGAGTAATTTATGCTCGCACCTCAGTCTTCTTCTGGTTTGATGTGGAGCATCAACACCAGCACTAGTAAGTCTGCTATGTACCATCAGTAAGTAGTATTATCATGAACAGATGCTTCTTATTGCTACTGGTCACGGCGGTGGTATAAATAAGGTTTCTCATCTTTTGTGCTAATCTATTTGTTGTAGTTTATCTCTTGTATCCATTGTTGACCCGTAGTTGCTTGTTTTTTAAGTCTCGAACATGTATATTTCTATCTTGTTGTCTAGAGTCTTCGAAAACTGAAAAAAATAAAAGTGGTTGTCTAAATGTTTAGAAATTGAAACTCCATCACTTAAATTCTACCTTTAATTTATGATGGAAATTCTATCTCACGTTAATATATTCATGGATACTTTGCCTATAAATTAGCCATTACAGAAGACGAAATTGACAACAATAAGAAGAGAATTCCCATTTCTATTATACTCTCTTTTCTCTTTTCTTCCATTATATCTTTTATTGTTATTATATTTAAGTATTGCAATAAATTTTATAACATGTTATTAGCACGAGTCTATATATTTTACTATTTGAAAAAGAGTTATATTACTTTAGAGATTTGAAGATGAAGGTGAGTTTTATATTACAAGTTTTATTTTCCATGGTTAATTTTACTAAACTTAACTTTGTAGCTCATGATATTATTTGGAAAAATTATTTATCTTGGACACACTTGATGCTAAAATACATTTATCTGCAATGGGTCTTGGAAACACTACTAAAAAAATTAATACAGGATGAAATTAAGATCGTGCCAAAATTATAATTTTTTTCTGTCATCATCTTCACGAAGATTTGAAAATGAAATACTTACCGTAAAAGATCTACTTATTTTGTGGACTAATTTGAAGGAAATATTTGATCACTTGAAGATGATTATCCTTCCAAATGCACGATATGATTGGTTGCATTTGTGACTTCAGGATTTTAAATCTATCAATGAATATAATTTAACTATGTTTAGAATTACATATCAATTGAAATTATGTGAAAAGAATATTACTGACGCTGATATGATGGAAAAAAAACATTCTTCGTATTTTATGCCTCAAATATGCTCATGCAACAACAATATCGATATAAAAGTTTTCAGATGTATTCCGATCTAATTTCAAGTTTCCTTGTGGTTGAAAAAAATTTATGAATTATTAATGAAAAATAATGAAGCTTGACCAAGTGTTCACTCCATTTCATTTCCTAAAGTGAATGCCGACTATGGTTTATAGTCATGGAAAAGGTCGAGGTCATGGCCAGGATTGTGGTCATGGACATGATTGTTGTAGAAATATTTTCTATTCACATGGTAATGAGAAAGATTCCTCAAAATGAAAAAGGAATGAGAAAAGAAAAAGGAAATATATTAATCCAGAAAATCATGAGGATTCATGTTATCGATGTGGAATACAAGGACATTGGTCATGTACCAGTTGTATGGTGAAACACATTATTGACTTCTATCAAATATTCTTTACGAAGAAAAATGTGTCGATGTAAATTTTACTTTTCAATATACTGACAATGATGATGATATTCTCGTTGATGTAATTCGTTTGGATATGGCTAGTTTCTTTGAACAGTCAAAGGAAAAGGTTGATTACCTAATGGGTGATGGACAAGTCACGAAGACTTGATCATTTATTTTCATCATTTATTTTTCTATGAATCTATATTAGTTTTGATTAATTTTACAATAAATAGTATTTTGTGATCTTTATATTACAACAAATATTAATATTTTCTTTTCTTTTTTCTTTAAAAGTAAATTATTTAAATGTTTTGTTTATATTGAAGGCTATATGCTCTTATTCCTTCTTCTAGATTAAAGAATGAAGATGGAGATATTTGTCTCATTAATAATGGAGCAACACACACTATACTTAAGCATGAAAAATATTTTTCTTATTTAAACATGGGAGAGACAAATGTTCTTAATATAAATAGTAGTGTAAAATTAATTGAATGCTCCAAAAATACTTGCATATTTTACCTAAAGGAACTATACTATTCATTCATAATGCATTATTCTTCCCAAAGTCTCGAAAAAATCTATTGAGTTTTAGAGATATCAGTCGAAATAGATATTATATTAAAATAATGAATGACATAATGCAGAATATTTATGTATTATTACAGTTATTTTAGGTAAAAAAATATATGTTAGAGAAACTACCATCTCTCTCATCTAGCTTGCACTATGCCAAAATTATGGCAATTGAAATGCATCATTTAGTAAATTAAAATTTTACTGATCCAGATAAATTTTATATTTGACATGACTGATTAGGTCTTCCTGGATCCATTATGATGTGAAGAATTATTGACAATATACATGGTCATCCATTAAAAGGCTATAAGATCTTGAATTCTAATGAATTCGCTTGTGCTACTTGTTCTCAAGAGAAATTGATAGTTAAACCAGCACCAACAAAAGTAGGAGTTGAATCACTTGTATTTTTTGCTTGGATTCATGGTGATATTTGTGAATATGTTCATCCAACGTGTGGACCATTTAGATATTTTATGATCCAAATTGATGCATTGACTCGATGGTCACATTTGTGTCTATTATCAACTCGTAACCTAGCATTTGCATGTTGATTGCTATAAGTGTTGAACATTCTATAGTTCATGTTCATACACATAATGGTTTAGTCGAATTGTTGATTAAACGGTTATAGTTGATTGCCAGACTTTTATTAATGAAAACAAAGCTTTCCACTTTATTAGTACATGTGAGATTTGGAATCGAATAAATAAGATTCATGATAATGTTTTTGTATATAATGTAGCACTTGATGTATTAAGTTATAAAGAAAATCCTAAACGAAGATCAGTTGAGAAATTTGGGCATAGACCTGATTAGTTGAAATAGAAAGATGTGATTCAATCAAAACGAAACTCACTCACCAAACGTGAGGTTTTTGGACTTATAGTCTGAACACCAGAAGATGCAAAACTAGTGTGTTATAAATGGCATTATGTGAAAAAGAAATGAATAAAATAAAGTCGTGAGATATAAAATACAACTTGGTAGCACAAGAATTCTCATGAATACCTGGAATTGATTATGAGAAGAAATATTCTCTTGTGATCACGCAATGATATTTTGTAAGTCTTGTGGTACATGAAAAACTTGATATCTTGTAATTCTGACAATACCTTAAAGTAAGAGATTATTTGAAAAAGGAATTTGAAATTAAGGATTTTGGAAGAACCAAGTTTTGTCTTGGTTTATAAATTGAGCATCTGAAAGATGGAATCCTTATTCATCAATCAACATATATTGCAAAATTCCTAAAATAGTTTTACATGGATAAGGCACATCCATTAAGTACTCCAATGGTTGTCTGGTCACTAGATGTTCTTGAAGATCCATTCTGGCACGAGAAGAGGATAAAGAACTACTTGGTCTTAAAGTACCATATCATAATATAATTGGAGCACTAATATATTTAGCAAATAATACGCGTCCTCAATTTATTATTTGTAATAAATTTGTTAGCAAGATATAATTCTTCTTCTACACGACGACATTAGAATTGTATCAAACACATATTTCAATATTTTCAAAGGATAACTGATCTAAGATTATTTTATTAAAAAAAGTCAAAATCTGCATTGGTTGGATATGCAAATATTGGTTATCTATCTGATCTCCGCAAGGCATGTTCTTATATAGGCTATTTATTTACATGTGGCAATACTGCTATATCATGATGATCTACAAAAATAGTTTATAGTAATCACATCTTCAAATAATGCTGAATTAATAGCCATCCATGAAGCAAGTAAAGAATATGTGTGGTTGAGGTCAATGATTCATTATATCTGAGAGAGTTGTGATTTATCCACTGAGAAAGAAATTCCTACTATATTATATGAGAATAATATAGTTGTATAGGTCAATTGAAAGGGGGATATATCAAAGGAGATATGACGAAGCATATTTCACCCAAATTCTTCTTTACGCATGAGCTCCAAAAAAAGGGTAAAATAGATGTGCAATAAATTCGCTCATGTGATACTTTGGTTGATTTGTTTACAAAGATACTACTGACTACAACTTTTAAGAAGATAATCTACAAGATTGGTATGCATTGGTTCAAGGATCTAAAAGGATCATGTAAATAGGGAGAGTAAACATAAAGAATAGTGTATTCTTTTTTTTACACTAGATATTTCTTTCACTATTTTTTTATCTAGTAAAGTTTTAACGAGAAATATTCTTTATATTATGAATATCTAATAGCCAGTGTTATGAAAACTGAAAAAATAAAAGTGGATGTTGTAATGTTTAGAAATCGAAACCCCATCTTATCTCCTTTAAATTATACCTTTAATGTAAGATAGAAATTCTATCTTACGTTAATGTATTCATGGATTCTTTGGCTATAATTTACCCATAGGAGAAGAAGAAATTGACGAAAATAACAATTAAATTCCCGCTGCTATTATTCTCTCTTTTCTCCTTTCTTCCATATTGTATCCTTTATTGTTATTTATTCAAGTATTGCAACAAATTTTATAATTGCCTGTAATTTGATTCTCCAAATTGATATTGCTATTATACCTGAGTTTTACACCTAATACTTTTCAGATTTGTCATAGTTGGACCCTTATCCTCAATTATATATCATGCATTCCAACTTAAACTTTTCTGTTTGACTGTTCCAGGAAAGTGGATAGGAAAAGTAATTAAATTTTTAAATTTTAAATTTCAATATTTGGCACATTATTTATATTATAGGAAAGGAATATGGTTACTTAGATTTGAGGAAATAAATATAGAATATTAAAAATGTAAATACCTAGAGGGAGGTGAAAAGATTGAAATATGAAAGAAAATCATTTCTATGATTTTGTTCACTGTAGTTTTTTAAAATAATACTATATTTTAAATCATATAACAATATAAGTCATATTAAGAAAATATTTTAGAAGTTTTTTTAAAATTAATAATAATCAATTTATTTTTCACATTTGAAAATGGAAATGAAATATACTGACTTTCCTCAAGAATATTTTGGTCTCTGCAACATAGTAATATAATCTGTTAAGAATTAAATTTTTAGGGATTCAGTTTATTAAGATTCAAAATCTTGCACATTATTTTCCTTCCAGTCAATCATATGCAAGTCAATATATCTAGTACTCCCTCCGTTTCAAAAAATAAGGCATTTGTCACTTTTTACATAAATTAAAGAAGAAGAAAATAAAGAGTATTTTTTTTTAGTATATCCTTAATTAATTTAAATTTATTTTTTATTAATATGAGATAGAATGAGAGATATGTAAGTGTAACTGTAAAAAACAATCTTTAAAATTTGTAGAAGGCCAAACATTTTTAAAAGAGAGAAATGGCCTATAAAAGCCCTATATCTATCTTATAGTAAATGTATAGGAAGGAGTCATGGAGATTTAAATTTATTTTACTTCTTTCTCTTTTGGACTGTCAAAAATGCTCTTAGTCAAATGAATTATTTTGATTTTGATAGTCCAAATGCCCACATTACATTTGGAATTTGGACAAATTTTTTTTTTGTGCTCAAAATACTTAAAAGTAACATCTATGAACAAGGCTCTAAATGTTCCACTAACTATTAATTTATTATTTCCTTCAAAACAAACTATTAATTAAATCTCCCAATTAAATACAAATTTTTTCTATCCCCAAAAAAATATATAATCCAATGGAACATAATAACAAAATACCCAACCTCCATAAAAATAAAAGACATTTCTATGTTAGAAAAATTATAAATTACTTGAGAACTAATTATACTAATTTAGTATTTTAGATACCTTTATAATTTAAATATGAGATTATAAAAATAGATTCAATGATTTCCATGAAAACATTTCTACGATTATTAAATAGCATTTGTCTTATTAAAATAAATAAATTAGTTAAAGGATAAAAAATGAAAAACATTGATTTCTTAGAGAAAACTAAAAGAACCATGAGAAACAATTATTGGAATTTAAAATTTTAAATACTAATATAATTTATAAAAAAAATCAAAATATAATAGTAGTAGATAAAAAAAGACTATTTAATCTTTCATGAAGAAACAACAAATTTATCATATTCAAATATCATGAAATTAATTACTGAAATGGTAGAAAATGCACTTCAATCTTTTGTATTGCAACAAAGAAAAAAGAATATTATTATCTTTATAAAAAAATTTAAAATGATCATAGAAAATTATTATGTTAATTAAAAATCTCCAATATTGATGTTATTTAAGGAAAAAAAATAATGGCATAACATATAAAAATAAATTACAAAACATTTATAAAATAATTTACATAATTAGTGAAAGTTCGTATCTTCTTAAAATATTATAAAAATAATTAAATAGTAGATAAAAAGTACTTTTTATCCTATCACTAGGGGAAAAAAGAAAGAAAAATAAATTTTTTATAAAAAAATTAAATAAGATATCTAACATGTACAATACATGTATATGGTGCTAATATTTTAAAATGGATGTGATCGCAAAATATATCATAAACAAATTATATTATTTTCAGTCCTTATATATCAAAAAAATTATAGTTGAGGCTGAACCTTACCTTGTCGATGCTAAAGAATGACAGACTGGCGACAGTTAGCCAGATACATAGTAGAATTAGTCACTGCAGTCCTGCGTGTAGCCTCTTTAAGAAATGGAAACAGCTTTGGATGCCGTTCGGGATTGTGGACGGTCTCAAGAATTTCCTAGTAAGTGGCAGCCATTCACAGGTACACTGGAATCTATTGTGTACGTATCCTCAAACGTAATTTTAGTACTGTCAAACGGGTCGGTCCACTCCGGTTCGTTACGGGTTGAACAGTAAAACGGACCGATACAGACTGACCTATTTGGTCCACGAATTTTGTGTAAAATGATGTATTTTTATAAAAAAATAAAATGACGTCGTTTTGAAAAAATATTTTTTTAAAAAAATTAAAACGTCGTTTTAAAAATTTTTCTTTTTAAAAAATTTAAAAAGAAAAATGAGTTAGCTCGCGTCCGGCCCGCGATTAAACGGACCGATAAAATCTAAACCCATATCTGTTTGTTTTACTAAGTTCGCGGGTCAACCCGCGTGAGCTCTGACCCGCTTTGACAGTGCTACGTAGTTCCACCTAGGACAAATGTCGATACAACTCATCCTAGTTCTGATGATGTTGAAGTCGAGTAGTAGTATTAACACTATTTTTGCTTGATAAATGAAATCTCATCCCATTCCAGGCCAAAAGTATTATCTAAACAACCGTTTTACACCTCATACAACGAGATATTTTACACCGAGACTTTTTTGAGCAACTTACTCTTTATCTTCTTCATGGAGATTAGATAAGGTCAAAGGAAAATGCAAACGGGAAACGAAAAAAAAAAATGATGAGACTGCATTGACATACACTAGGGAAACCCTCCGAAATAGGATATGGAAATGATCTATCAACAAAGTGTGGCTAAACGAAAGAAACAGAGACTATCGACAACATTTGTTTAAAAAAATTAAATTGCATAATTGCAAAGACAAGTCTAAGTACAGTACAACACAATTACTACAGTGTTGTGTATAATAGCATTCTGCATAGCTCCAGAAAATTGTCATCTCCACATTCATAATCCTACAGTTCTATTCACAATGAACAGCTCAAATCACAAGAAACTCTCTGCCTTGATTTTTTGTTCGCCATCGTTCCAACTTTATCCTAAAACTCTCACAAATTAGAAAACAAAACTCCTCCACGCGTTTTCTTTTGCGTGTCCTGCAGCCTTCTCTTAAACAGGGAGTAATACACCTATCTTCATGTTTCACAAAACATCAATGTTGAAATTATATGGATGAATCAACTGAACACAAAAAATTCATGTTAGACACTGCACTGCAGCATGCAAATTATGCAAGTAGATAAATTCATTAAACTAACATGCTCATTTTGCATTTTAAGTCTTTAAAAGCAGAAAGATCAAGAAGGTAGTGATTCAAACAACATTATCTAATTATATTAGAACTAAGAAGATCCAACCCATATTTTAATGGTAAACACTAATTTGAAATTGGAGACTGAAGGAGATAAGAATGGTGAAAAGAAGGAAATATGAATACTATTTGAAGTTATATAAAACACATCATTGAAATGCCATTGATGTCAAACTCCAGTTATGCTAATGATTGCAAAAAGATAAGACTCCAGATCATAAGGTTAAATACTAATTTCTTGGTAAAGTGATCAATCTTCAAGGTGGAGCTCCTTTAGAGTTGCACATCGGTCATCAGGTAGCTTGGTAGAAGTTAATTTTTGTTTGACCAGTACTTCAGATTTGACACCCAACCACTAGAATAATTGCTGCATAAAGTAGACCTAATCCCAATAATAGAGCTGTTAGGACATGTTTGAGTCGGCTCTGTTCGGCTTGGATTGGTGTGGGCGTCGGCATGTTTGAGTCGGCTCTGTTCGGCTTGGATTGGTGTGGGCGTCGGCACGTTTAGCTCGCACCAATGCGTGGCAGGCTTGTAACGTGCCAAAGCTGGAAAGAAACGTTCAGAGTGGGAAGCCTTCGGTTAGCCAAGAGATGGCTTGGTTCATGGGTTCAGACAAGACAGCATGCATTCGGTTAGGCTGGTTTGAACGAAGGCAGTTGCTGGCAGTTTCTAGCAGTTGAAAGATTTGAGAGTTGGCTGTTTGAAACTTATCTTTGTCTGCGGCTGAGTTTGCGTTCCCTAGTTGGTTGGGGTGTAACCAACATGTTCCTTTCCTGTTTAAAACTATTCTTTGCTGGAACAGATTTAAGTGAGTGTGTGGAAACAAAATCTGCCAGCCCCATTGTAAGAATTGTCCTTGTGCTTTGTGTGTTAATGCAAGGTTGGGCATTTTGCCTGTAAACTGTGCGTTCTTGCTGTTTCATTGTTGGTTTTCAGTTTTTCCTTTGTGAACACACTCAAACGTAATAAAAACTAAGGCTGACTAACCTAAATGGTTGGTGCCGGTGCAAGACTAACGTGCGTGGTTGAATTAGTCTTGTGACAAGCACCCATATAGATCATGTGCTCAAGAGATTCAAATTTTCAGCCTAAATACGATATCAAATAATTTCCAGTACTTTGGTTGAAGTCGGTGAAGCAGAAAAATATTCTACAACTGGTTCAGTCTTTTCTCTTTTCTATCAGCGCACAATCAACTTTTCACTAATTAAATTGAAACCTAGCTGGTTTAGGTTAGTCCAATTGCAAAGTCTTCTGCTTCCAGTATGAAATTAGAGAACAAAAAGTGTGTTCATAAATATAAGGCAGGTCAGATGGAGGATAAACATCAAAGCACTCACCAGTAAAACTAGAAAACAGATAGCTGGGAAGAATATCAAGAAGTTGGTCTCCTTTGTATAACCAAATCATCAGCAGAGTAATAATCAGCAATAAGCCGATACATGTAAGAAGGGTTATGCCCTCCGCTGAGAAGAAATCTGGGATAAGATAGTATTTTTATTGCAAATATAAAATGAAACAAGTACCAAAAGGAAAAGTACTACATCTCTGTAGCAAATAATACTAACCGAGTACCATGATCAAGCCTGAGATAATTAGTAACAAATACCATGATCATGCATGAGATAATTAGTCATTAAATAAGCTATGATTAAATGCTCATTAAACATTGCAAATTATGCAATTTGTCATTAAATAATAATAATACAAGTACAACAACAACATCCCAATATAAAAGAGAAAAAAATAAATCTAAGTTATCACTCAATACAGGAAAATAGACACCCATTTAACTCAGATGTTTTAGATGTTCTTTGTCCAGTACCTCCTGAAGCAGCACTAGATAAAACCTTGTTTGGTTTCAGACGTGGCGTTAATTGGAGTTTTTTTGCAAGAACTCGGATAAGATGGAAACTATCACTAGAAGTTGTGGTTTTGTTCCAAACAGTTTCCTTTTTGTACTGTGCATATACTTAAAAGTTGTGGTTGATCTGCATAGGCGACTGTTATATTGTTTCTTAGTCTGAAAAAGAACATTGTTGTAACTTGTGAACTCTACTTTCTTGTGATCAAGGAAGTTTAGCAATAAAATATGCGTGCGAATGCACACACTTGCATGACCAAG
This sequence comes from Rauvolfia tetraphylla, assembly GCA_030512225.1. Taxonomy (NCBI): domain Eukaryota; kingdom Viridiplantae; phylum Streptophyta; class Magnoliopsida; order Gentianales; family Apocynaceae; genus Rauvolfia; species Rauvolfia tetraphylla. The sequence continues at coordinate 1,494,990 of JAJQKT010000063.1, read as the reverse complement.
TGAACTTACTTCCATGGGCTGAGTGAGAAATACACGTAACTAGAACAGTTCATAAAGTTCATTTAAAAGTTTTCTTTCAAACATGATACAGTCCTCTAAAGCATATGGATAGGTGAACTTACGTGTCAGTAATAAACAGACTGACAAGATTTGGCGGCACATAATCAAATGCTGGATTGACAACATGAAGAATAGGGGAGCCAGAGCCACTCCCAAAATCAAGGCAATCCGAAAATTCCCCAAAGTCCAGTAGCTCAGACGGTGACCTTAATTCATTAAGTAAGACCTCAGGATTGTGTGGATATAGTGGGCATAGCTGGCACATAGCAAAGCATAGTAAGACACCAGAGCCTCCATGGATTATTAGTTGCAGTACAAGAAATTCTTCAATATATAATAAAAAAGGGTCACGCACTAGGTCTAAAAATTAGAAGCATGATTAATTTGTGACGAGGGATATTTATGACCATGAAACTAGAAACAAAATAAAGTATACTTTCAAATTCAAGTGTTTTTGTGCCAACCAATACCTTGAGGAGAAATTGATCTTCAAATATTTAGCGTTTCATGTGGATGTCAGGAAAGTGTATAGAATCAAGAGATACAGCAATATGTGAGTTGTAATTGGTGGTTTCCCACCTTATACTGAAATTCTGGTACTTTCAATCACGTCAAATATGTTCCACTCATATGTTTTAACTGTCAAAATAACAGCAACGTGAAACACAATTTCTTTCCCAACTGACAAGTCAAAGCCTATTGAAATAATTTTTTGTCCAATTGTACATACACAACTCTTTCACCAAGCAGACAGGAAAGGCACTTCCAAATGGTTCCTATACACCATAGCTGATAAACTTAACATGCCAACTAAACTAGTCTATCAACAAAGCTATAAGCAATCTGACAACAAGAAATAGCAAGCCTGAAAGACTCGAATAGTTTATCAGAAAAGCTCTATGTGATACTCCCTCCATTCCAAATTAAATATATTTGACTTTATACAAAAACTTCGGAGAACATTTGATCATACACAAGTTACCACCTTCTCTCACTAAGTAGGTAGGTCATTGACAGAACAGATGTATTAGTGAAACTCATATTAGTAGATCATGGACGTTATTGGAAATGTAGATGAAATATGTTTAATTTAGGAAAGCGGAACTTCAGTTTGAGAACCCCCTAAAGTTAAAGTCTCCTGCTTTCACTGTCTTGCTGAAAGAAAGTTCAGTCACCCAGTTCAGTGATCCGAGGCAAGTAACAGGCCACATTGAATAGGACATATTCACTACTCCAGTTCCAACTAGGAGGTCTTCCCATTGAATTCTACTAAATACATGACCACAGTGAATAGGCTAGGAGAGGAATGGAATTGCCCCTTTGCTATAAGTGATTAATTAAAAAGATTCCCTAAAGATTTACTGGATATGAATGATCAAGTAAATACTTGCGGGAAACCTCTACTCACGCTAATTCAATCCTTTAGCAAACAACGTGTGTTGTTTTGGCAATCCTATCACTACTTCAGTTCCTACACAATTCAATGAGGTACTTGCAAGTTATGAGAATTGACAAAGAACAGCAGGCTCAGGACATATAGAAATGTGAATATTAAATTCAGGGAGAAATGAAGACTAAATTGCCATTAGCGTGACTGTATACCAACTTTTGACACAAAATGCGCCCTTGGTGACTGTGACAGCTAAAAGTACGCCAAACAAGGTTATCAAAAACCCAGTGAGAAAATGGGCACATCACATTTCCAATCACGGAAATGTCAAAATCCAATTCATATGGCCAGTTAATGAATCGAAGATCTGTCCAATCATGTTTCCAATTGACACAGACAGCTAACTAGTTGAAGAGTTCAATTCTTTGTCGACCAGGGATTTAGCCAAGACACTACTAAGAAATTGAAATAGGATTCAGCGAATAGAGATGATAGATGTACATAATCTGAAGAACGTGCACCATTAAGTGTTGGTACTCTCAAAGAGTCAAGCTTAGTGCACATAAATGAGGAAACTACAAGGAACACTTACTCTTATATGGCCAAAAACTTTCCACCAAAAGTAACTAGTTTTTTGAGGTTTTTATAAACGGGTTCTTAGTTAAGAAATTTAAATTCTACAACATGAGATACTTTTTAGTTCATTGTCCAGTTGATGCTATATGGAAGGGTTTCCTATCTTTCTCAATTTCAACTAATCATAATCCATAACCAAATTTTAAGCCGTTATCTTATAACAACAAAGGAAAAATAGTTAATCTGGTTGCATTTTAGATTTTAGACTCTCCATTACATGGTGGAAACTGCTAGTTAAGCTTGAATTCAACTATTCAAGACTGAGATTCACAAGAATTGATGTATGGTTCCTCTAAATAATATTTATATTTAGATATTCAATGCAGAATCTTTTCCGATTTTGATGAAATTTGAGTACAATTTAATTGAAAGGGAAGTCAAAAGAATCATGCCTTATTCAAGTGAGTAAAAAAAAAGACTGAAGAGGAGGATTCAATAAATTTCAGCCCATGTTCTTTCATGAGTTTAAAAGTGGAATCTCAGGATAGTGCCATAAACAATCCAAAATGGTTTGGATCATTTATGTTTGAGAATGGTTTGCTTGTTGAATCGAGCAAACTGAAGTACATACAATGAACAAATATAACTGCATTGGTTATCAAGCAAACAGGAGTACCATGATCAATTAGTTAAATATTATGGCTGATAAAGAATTAAACAGCCTAGTCATATATTTTTCTATAGGCACCACAAATATGTGACACTTCAAAAACTTACATTAGGTCTTCTGCTCCACCTGTTTAGCTCTGTTGTTGTCTTTAGAAGCTTCTAAAACTAGAGGTATTTAGTGAACCATTTAATGAGCCATTTTCAAGCTCGAACATGTCATCAAGCTCAGGTTGTCAACCTTAACAACTTAGCTCAAACTTGCCATATTAATAGATGAATGGACTTGACCACAAATTTTAACTTGAATAGTAAATAAAAGAACAAAAACAATGATAAAACCTAGACAGGTCACTCTAGTACACTAAACCATGGGCAGACTAAGGTATTTTTACTCCCTTCACGAGTGACAAGAATTCATATTGATTGAACACCTCTGGAGTATTCTACCACGAAAAAAAAAAATTTCAAAGAACCATCCTGTTCTTTCATTCTCTAAAATCTTTCTTCAGCACCAACACCTCTAGGGCAAATCTAAAAGAAGAAAGTTTAGCTGATGAAACAAAGAATTATAATGCTTCAGAATAAGCATAGAGACTAGATTTAGTTGATTATGAAAAAAGAGATTTTCTAATAAGAAATACCTTATGTATTCCTGCAAGTACAACAAAAGGGACTGCATGCCTTTGTGCTGCTAGTGCCACCATATTCAACCCTACAGGTGCTATGACCCCACCATTCGCCATTACAGCATGAGCTCCAACAATAACCTTCAGAAGATATAAGAATAGAGTTAAAAAGTACGCCAAAAATCAACCCCGGAAAGAAGAAATAAGATTCTATCATTGCTTACCATGTTCACCCTGGAAATCATTGCAAAAACAGCAGAATCAGTAATTACAGTGGTTTGAAGCCCCCTTGCAACCAATTCTTTAGCAAGAGAATGCCCCTGATATCTGGATTCAACCAGCCAACCACACAATAACAAGTATAAAGGTAAGGAAACAAATCTTAAAATTTTACCATAAAGTGTTCATTTGTCTCATCAAAAAACATTGGTATCTTGAACAACCTTGGAGCACCCTCAGCAACAAATACACGGAATGATCTCTTCTTCTCTTTTGCAGCACATAGAAATTCTACCACTGTTCTTGAACTGCCCAAGGTCAATATTACCTCACTGTCACAAAGTGCATGAGAATGTGAGTTAGCATTTGAAAAGGACATCTTGAAGCACCTTACAAGGCTTGATATCATAGAGGCCTACATACAATCTAAGAAAGTGAAGGGGTAAGAATTCTAAAGATGCATCAGTTCCACTGTCTTAACTCAATCCGAGTTAACACACTGCTATTCTGGACTTCAATGCCTTATTTGCCAGACATCATAAAATTATTTTCTGTGATCTAAATTATTAAATCCTTTTGTTTCTGGTAGCCAATTGTCCAAACCATTAGGATTCATTTTAGCACCTGACAGTTAATTTTCTTTGAGGGTCCAACAAACTTCAAACTCAAATTACTCTTGTCTATGGAATAGTTTTAAGTCAAGTCCCAGATTAGTATTTTCCTCTTGCAAATATGATAAATGGGTTAAAGTTCACTGAAACCCATGCTCAGGATTTTCAATCAAAGCTGAAAGTAGCTGTTTAAAACAACTTTGCTTGAATGCTTCCACAATACAAATTTGAAAGAAATAATTTTCTTGAAGACAGAATAGTCTGCTGAAAGAAAAGAAGAGAGAGAGATGAGGAAGTGTAATAAGCTAAATGAAAAGAAAGAGGAGTAATCTCATTCAACAATTAGAAGAAAAGAATCCAGGATTTTTATTTTATTTTTATTTTCTAAAATGTACAGATGTGAATCAATCTGTATTTAGAACAAAATCTGATTTTGAACAAGACTCAGATGAACTTCTATGTAATCCATCATGCAGATGATTTCGAACTTCTCAACAAGCTCAAGGCATATATTTTTGCTCTTTTGAGACGAATAGTTGGATAGACTGATAGTCTTGATTCTCCGGTTGTGTGAGAGCAGTATACAGAATGAAGAATTGTTCTATTAGAGAAAATAGCAACAGTGCGTCAGATGTTGATCCAAGAACTCTGAACAACAATAAAAAACCAAGCATCCGTTCTGTCATTCGCATGAGTTACAGTGAGACTTAGTGGGTTCAATCATGTTTATCACGATTCAATATCCAGAGTGACTTCTCATTGTAAACACAAAATAAGATTTGTAGCAAGAAACAATAAGTATTGGCATTCTCTAATTGAAGAACAACTTCCGCTGGTCGTGGCAAGTTTCAAATCACATGAACAAAATCATAGAACATTTTTCTTCTTTCCGGAGAAGCATTGACAACTACTAAGGAGAGCAATTCAATCTTTAACAGAAATATAATTAAGGAAGTCCAGGAGGAGCATACTTTTGATGTATATGCTCCACTGCTTGCTCAGCTATCTGTTCATGGCAGGTAGTTATATCTTGAATCAGTTCATTAACAGCTTCAATGACATTATGCTTTAGCTTCCGACTGCTTGAATTTTTGTCAGCCGCTGAGGACAAACAATAGCAGCAAACATGAAACTACAAAATACTAAATGTTACTCTAATAATATTCATTGTTATCCCCAATTTCCACCAGATGCAAGAAACGACCAATAATAGGAGACTAATTTATGATAATTCATAACCACATCTTCTTAATATGAATAGACCTAACTATGTCCTACGCAAATCGTTGTTCAATTACATCTCTTCGAATTTTCAAGCATTGAATTATTTAAATAGAGGAATTGGGAATGCTTACATTTGCTTTTCCCTTCAGAATCACCTCCAGAAGAAGATGTATGATGCACAGCTGCTGCATGTGGGGCATCCTCAAGAAGTGTCTGCAATGAAGGGGGCCTCAAAGAGCTTCTTGCAGCAGCTGCAACAGCAGCAGCTAATAAAACTGGATGGTCATCTTGCTCAGTTTCATCATCATTATCATCATCACTTCCAGCTGATAGACTCAGCCCACCAATACCTGCTGTGGTGAGAGTAAGATCCTCCTCTCTAATGATATGTAAAACACGCCTTACAATATTACCAACAGCAAGCTCTGCAATCAAGTATGTGTAACTGTGTCAAAAGGAAAATGAAAATTACAAAAGAAAGCCTCACTGTTCTTGTAAATAGACTTTCTCCTTAATCAGGCTCCCCTCATTTAGTCCATAATTTAAATCCAAAACAGAAGTTCCATGAAAAAGGGAAGGGGAAAAAAGAAAAAAGTAATTATTTGGAGCCCTTTCCAAGAAAGAAATCATCCACCCTGTTCTTTTTGAAGGTCTTTTACTTCATTAATGAACTTTGATCTTTTATGTGTAAATAGCAAACTATTAGCCCAATGAATACAAACTCTACCAGATTCTTTGATGCAATCTGAAAGTGGGAGTCAGTATCTTGTGTATACGACAGGAGAGCCAGGAAAATCCATTAACTAATTGAACTTTAACCTAGCATAAGAAAGATATCCATCTCTCTTTAAGCTGTTTACCCGAAAGTAAGGTACAAGAAAAGCCATTTGGTATTATTCGGCATCCATTTACGAAATCTATGGTGAAAATAATAGCATTAGACAATGTTTTGCCAGAGTTGAGGCCTCTGTGCACCTTTCTGCAGAACCAGGAAAGCTTTACCAGATCAATTCACCACTTACCTTTTACCACGCAAGAAATATCAACAGCCCGTAATTCCCAAACTTCACTTATCTTGTCACCCACAAGCTCTACAGCAGTGTTGCAGAAGTACCCATAAATGCTGTTTATTGACCAACTATGAAAAGGTATCTTTTTACATCACTAGGAAAGTAGCATTCCCAGAGTTCAGTGAGTAATAAAGTCCATGTTAAGGGAACCCCTTCCCTCCCCAATTAGGGAACTTGTTTCTTCTTGCCAAAACTTTTGTCAAGCATAATGGAATTAGTCTGTCAACTATTAGAATGTTTTCCTACCGCTGTAAAAATTTAGGGACTATAAGGCATGTAACTTTCGTAACCTCTTGATTCCATATGGACTTCAGCAGTTGAATAAGTTCTGACCAACAACATAACAAGAAAAGGTATTCTCTTTGTATTTACTGTTCAGAGTTGCGAGCATAAACTCAACAATAAAGAACCAAAATGAAACAATTCTTAAGAATGATATAAATAGTGTACATCAACTCGATGCACATAAAGCTATGCAAACAGACAAGCATATATGCATAAAATGCATGCCATATATAAGAAAATCAGCACAAGTACAATATACATGTACAGGCTAAACCATGTTAAATTGCAATCCCAGAAGTAAAGCTAGGAAGTTAATAGTCTTCATTCTCTTCCTTTACCAGTTTCTGTCAACAAACCAAAGCTGAAAAACACAGCCAGGAAGTTCATAATTTTCCCGTGATATTCATTTTTTGGAGGATATTTATTAAGTCTAGAGTCTACTGCTTATAGTATGATACTATCATACACATACATAATCATAACCACAATAATACAGCCGGAAAAAGAAAAAGAAAACTAAAAAAACTATTAGCTAAGGCTTATTAGTTCAGAAAATATATGAGCCAGCAGAAGAAGAGAAGTTACTTTATTGCCAATAGTTTCCACATACCAACAGGATTGGCGGCAATGACCTTCTCTCCAACAGCTTTAACAGCGTCAATGAGAGCTCCCGCTTGGTTTGTATGCGGAAGCCTCTGCTGCGAGATGAACGAGCGAAGCACTTCCGCCGTTAGCTTCGCCGTAGACTTCGAGCCTTCAATTTTCCTATTTCAATCACATAAACAGAAACAGAAACTATTTACGTACTGTCATGCTAATTTTATGAATTTAATCAGCAAAATTAGTGTAAATTTTCGCAACAACAGATTCTTAAACAATAATTACCGCTTTTTGAGCTTCATTAGGAAGTCATTAACGAGAGCGTTTACGTCCGGCATGATTTCAGAAGAACAAATTCACCTGCAATAAGCGAAATCGAGGAAGCTTACGCGTAGGTCTGCTTTCGTCTTTCTTCCTCAGCGAAATTCGATTGGCACTTTCCGAGTTTCTAAGCTTTTGTGGTGAATTGAATGTGAGCTCTTGAGCTCAGTCAGGGGCTTCAAGGGTTTAAGGAATCGTTGTGGGTTGGCGATGGATCTGTTCACTTCCTCGAAAATGGATCGGGTCGGGTGATGGAAAATAGTTTCGCAAGAGAAACTCACGCAAAACCTTTCTATTTGTACTTAACTAATTCTATATTTTTAACCTTTACTTTCTCTTTCTATAATCACAATTTCTCTCTTCCAAAATAAATTTTTATGAAGATTTAACATGACGTAATCACAATTCCTCTCTCCTAAAATAAACTTTTTAAAAGATTTAATATTATTATTAAGTAAAAGAGTAAAGAAGACTCACAAACCAAACTCAAATCTTTTTAATTTTTTGAGGGTCCGTGTCGAGGTTCCCAGAACCGGTGCCTAAACTTGGACCTCGGAAAAGGGCCATTGGGGCGAGAGAACTCTCAGGGGCATCTGGATATACTCGGAATTTTCTTTCTAGTACGTGTAGCTTACTCTTTCCTTCTTTTTTTTTTTTTTTAGCAGTGTTTCTTTATTGTTGAACTATATTTTGTATCGTTTTGATTATTTACATTTTATATATGTTTTTTGTTGGACTATAAATTACAATTACTAAAATATATGTTAATATTTTTTAATATCATATAACGCTAGTATTATCCATGTATCATTACATTAGAATCACGACAAGTATTATAACATTAGTATTACTATTATTACATTGGTATTAAAATACTATAAGTAAGTACTAGTTTTATAATACATTATTGGAAATAGTTAGAAATAAAGATAGTTGGTGATTAAGTAAAATAGTAAAATAATAATATGAGAAATAGTATAGACTAGTTAGTACATAAAGTATTTTGGTATTAATTATTTAATTATTAAGTTGTAATTAGTATATCATAGGGTATTTCGCCTTTGAAATAACTTCTTATCTAACCTTTTCTACAAATAATGGTGGTGAATCAGCTATAAATCTTTCTTTCCAGAATGAATGACAACAATCATTTTTAAGGATAACTATACTTAAAAAATACCTTATACTATCATATGATCTTTGGAAATAAAAATTCCATCTAATAATATAACATATTCTTTTCTTGCAAAAGCACTTGCAGTACTGGAAATGCTCTGGTAACTGCTTCAAATGATTATCCATCACACATTTATCAAAATTAGCTTTGAAGCTAGTTGATAGGACAATATCATTTCCACCAAACTAATTACACCATTGATAGAACCATTTAAGAGGAATATCTATTAAATTTTCTTCATATTTAACAAACCAATTGTGAGAATAAGATCATAATTGCAGAAAATTAAACCAAACTTTTTTGTAATTGTTATAGTTGTATGTGGATGGCCTATAAGGTTTAAAAACTTGAAGGGGTGCAAGACAATTGGAAGTATGACATGACTTTGGTCCCAATATCTTGTTAATGTTAAACTTAGAAAAAATAATAACAAAATAATCATGATGGTTGAAAATGTTTTCAATAGTAATTGAGTTTGTATCAATAAGGATGATTTCATATAATTCTCTAGTCTTATAAGATTCATTAGCGGTGACATAATTGTTCTCAGTGAAAATAGCCTTTGGGAAATCATTGTGAGAATAATGTAATTGACTTTTTTCAATTGGAATGATAGGGATAATTGACAAGAAATGGTATTCAAAACTTTTTGGTATTGACTTAGATGTAGATGGTGAAGTTTTAGTTTTTGTAGGAAACGCCTCAAATTTTATTCACGGTAATCTGTTCTATTTAATTGTATAGAGAGTCCTATAATGTAGGCCAAAACTACGTGACAGTCTCCAATTAGGAGATTACATATTCCTAACCTATCTATCTAGATAAAGGAACAAAATATTTACATGATATACACTTGACATATATATATATATATATATATATATATATATATATATATATATATATATATATATATATATATATATATATATACCCTAATATTGCCCCTAACTTGCTAGTTAAGGAATGAAACTGCTTTTGGTTTAAAGCCTTGGTCATTACATCAGCTAATTGCTTGTCGTTTCTGAAAGACTTAAGAGGAGAGGTGAATTAGGTCATAGGCTAATTTTTAAAAATTTTTCTTTTTTTACAAACTTAGTTGGGAAGTGATGAAGATTCATGTTTTCAAAGTGATTTTAATAAATAAAAGAAATGAACATGTAAGGCAAGAAGAACAAGGAACATAAGCAATTTATAATGGTTCGATCTCTTCAAGATCTACATACACTATCTTTAGTCTGCACTCAAGAATTTCAATCAACTCAACTATAAAAATATTTAATCAAGGTACAATAGAGGTTCACTAAATAAGGGTTTTACACTGCAACCTCTTATCAACTTAAGAATCAAGGCTCACCCTATCAAAAAGGTTTTATATCCTCACAAAAACCTTGAATAAACAAGTATATGAAGAGATAAAAAAGATATTACCAAAAACTTGGTAGATGATGACAAAAGCTAGCACCACTTCAACTTTTTGTCTTTAGAATCTTGAATAGTCATATAAAGCACAAGACAAAAGAGAGTTTTTTGATATTCAAATGATTTTGAAGTACTAAGATTCTTAAAGTGTTGAGAACTACTAAAAAATTTGAAGTTTATGGACGGTTTGAAAATCAAACCCAATGTTCAAAAAACTGCTACTTTGACCTCTATTTCTGAATTCGTCGTTTGAACTTTTTTGTTTACCAGGATGTTATGATAAATTCGGTCGACCGAACTTAGACATATAAGTCCGAATGGTCATCCGAATTTCTCTGAAAATTCAACAGCCAAAGTTCCAGTTCGGACGTTCGAACTGGACCGAATTTAGACATATAAGTCCGAATGGTCATCCGAATTTCTCTGAAAATTCAACAGCCAAAGTTCCAGTTCGGACGTTCGAACTGGAGTCCAAACTTTTCAAACTTTGTCGAACATTTGGAAATTAACTACAACAAGTTTGAAATCATTTTAGTTATAATAATATGTCAATTAAGACCTTTTGAGTACTAAGTCGTTAACATTCACTTGGTAAATCAAGAATGATGAAAGCCTTTTAAGGTTTAAAATCGAAGTTTTGTGCTCCATTATGTATTCTATATATTCCAAGAGCAAGAAGTGTATGGTTTATAAGAAGATAGCTATTTAGCAACGGCAAACCTGTATTCTTCAAAGCATATTCAAAGCCTTCAATATTCTAGGACATGCTCTATATTCTTCAATCATTTGAGCATACTTGAGCTATCCTTAGTGTTATAGCTCCGAGCCAATGAGAACACTTGGCTTCTCAATCCAGAAATCCTATCACACAATTAGCATATGAATTAGTCCTTATCAATGTTTGTCATTTGATTTGCCCTTAGGGCTTACAATCTCCCCTTTTTTGATGATGACAAACTTTGATGCAAAATGTGATAGATTTAAATCCATAGATGGTTGCTAAAATATTTGGCATAATGACATTCGAATGGCTAAAATATTATGGACAGAAAGATTCGAACACATGACAAAAAATTCGGTCGTCCGAATTTTTTGAAACTACCGAATTTTTTGAAACTGAAGAAACAGAGAAGTTTGGACGCAGACTTGAAAATTTGATCGTCCGAACTGTGCGGTTACAACAGTTTTAAAGAAACTGAACAATCATTTTTCACGCTTTATAACATCTGAACTCTCTCTTCTCTAAAAACCCACCTTACCCACTTGCGTCCAAACCCAAATTTATCTGCAATTTCGCCATCCTCACTTCAAATTACTTGGATTTTTTAGTTCTAAGCCCTACATACATCTTGTAATTCACTTCCTCTCAAGGAAAAACAATATGGTGAGGAGTAAGAGAGCAAATGTTGAAAAGGGTAAAGGGAAGGCAAAGGAAGGTGATGGAGGATTGATCATCAATGAACCAAGAAGAATCAGAATCCCTCAAACCTCATCTGGAGTGGATAGATTCATCTCTATCAAGGCTACCTCTGAATTTTAAGATTGGAGCAAGAAGAACAGAAAAATTATCCCTGGAAACAAAGTAAACATGGATAAACTTTCCAATATGGGTAATGTTCTATCTCTATTTGGTGATATTGGTTGGAGCAATTTTGTAGTAGTTGATGAAGAATTTTATCCTGCCCTTATATATGAATTCTATGCAAATCTTAAAGAAGAGAGAATTGAACAAGAGGAGGATAATGTAGTTCAATGGTATTCCTCTAGAGTGTCTCAAGTGAATTTTTGAGTTTAATGATGCCTTAGTGAACAGAATTTGTGGAGTAGATGATAACGGGGCAAGGTATTACTCATTGGGGCAACATTGTTATATTCATGAATTGTTTACAAATGAAAGATTTGAAGAGGCTTTCACAAATGGTAGACAATTTAGGTCCATTAGGGAAAGGGAAATCAAAGCCTTTGATGCTAGAAGAAGGGTTATGCATCACATGATTACAACCATGATCATCCCTAATTTTGGACATAAATCATTCGTTGGAAATATGCATATGGTGATTATGCTAGCCTTACATGAGCATAGAAGACTAAACTTTGGATACATGGCATTAAAACATATGTTTAGTGCAAGAAAAATAGCAAACAAAGCCTTACCATATGTGAGATTATTAACAAGAATTTTCAAACACTTCCAAGTCAAAATTCCTGTTAGAGGACAAGCTTTCAAGAGTGGAGAAATCTATACTAATGACTCTCTTAGAAGGATGCAATTAGTTCTTGATGAAGATGGTATATGGAGAACAAAAAAAGAAACTCCCTCAAAAAAAGAAGAGGTTGAAGAAAGTGAAGAGGCTGAGGAAGAAGAAGATGAAAAAGAAACATTGGCAAGGGAAATGAAGAAAAAGAGGAGGCATGACTCATCAAATGAGGGGGAGCAACCCCCCCTCTAAGAAAAGACTCTTTGAAGAAGTGCCTACTCCCCAATCACATCCAAATGTTGAAGAAGCTCCTAGTGGTGCAGGTATTACTAGAGGAGACACCATTGTTGCTAAGGCATTACAAGAAGCCTTGAACAACCACATCAAGGAACTGAAGAAAATGTATAAGTTCTTTGAATCCTTTGCTCCTATGGTTCTTGGAAAACTAGATGGTTTGGAAAATAGAGTGAAGCACATAGAGGAGATATTAACGAGAAATGTTCAAAGTGGTGAAGGACCCTCTAGACCTCAAGAAAGAGAAGAAACAGATGATGATAAGGGAGATGAGAAAGGCAAGAAAAAGGAAGAAGATAAAGATGATGACAGTGATAATGAAGATGATAATGATGATGATGACCAAGGAGATGACTTTGAGCAAACTGTTGAGTCACAAAAGGAAGATCAAGAGGAGCAGCAAGCTGGTATTAGTCAAGAAGGAAGCCTAATTGCAAGAGCTGAAGTAACTAATTCCTCCAACCTAACATTCAACCAAGGAAGAGTCAAACATGTAGCAATCAAGAAGGGATCAAGAAAGGCGTCTCCATCGCCATCACAAGACTAAGCATCTCTTTAATCTTATCTCTCTTTACTACTTTTATTTATGTTTGATGTGATTAGTATAACTTATGAACTATTTCTAGCCTGATTTATGCAATTTCTCTATTTTTTTCTTTAATTTCTGAACTTCATAACTGTTTTAGTGTGACTTATGTAATCTTACTATTTTGATCTCTGTTATAGTTTTGTGAAGCTCAATGATGAAACATTAGTGTTGAGAGCTTCTTTGGTTAATGATACTTTGATCACCCCAAGTTTAATCGCTACTAAAAAAGGGAGAAGAAGTTGATTTATTGTTGTTGAGATGCTACATATTGCTTACTGTTGTTAAACTATTACATGATGCTTATTGTTGTTAGGATGTTAATTATTTGACTTAAGAATTGCTAAATGTTGCCAATATACTGTTTATGAGAGTTTGTCAATATACTGCTTATATGTGATACATGCTGTCTCGTTTTCATTAACCCTTTCTTTGAGTGATGACAAAAGGGAGAGAAAGAATGATGACAAAATATGCTATATGTTGTGTAAACTGTGCAAAATGTTACAAAATGTGCTATATGTTGTGTACATTATGCAAAATATTACAAAATGTGCTATATTTTGTGTAAACTGTGTTATATTTCACAGTTAGTTGTTTATTTTGGCTGCACTTGGAATTTCAATTGAAATTGGTTGTTTTCTAAGATCTTGAATATGGTTGAGTTGAGATTTGAAATCTTGATCTTGGTTCTTGACTTGAGCTATGATTTTAGGTTACTTCATGAAAACAATTGAATGTATGACTTTTGTGATTTTGCAAAGCTAAATTAAGTTCCATTGTGACTATACATATTTAAATTACTTCTATAGTTCTTTTAAAAATGCAAAATCATCATTTCAAACTTATGACCAAAAGTTAGGACTTGACAATTCATATGCATGTTCTAAAATTAGGATGCATCCATATTTTGTTGCCAAAAAGTGTTCTTTTGTTGTTCAAATTTATTCAAATATGTTTTAATCTCTTCTAGTATGTTTGAACAACCTTAGGAAAGCTTTGTTTCAGTTTAACCATTCTTTATGTTGGATTTATTGCAGTTTGGACGAATAGTCCTTAGTTCAAATATTTTTTGAAAAATGAGCACAATCTAAGAGGGAGCTTTAAAATATTTTTTGACTTTTAAAACCTCTCTTAGAAGTTTTCTTAATGCTTAAATGCTATATCTTCTATCCTAGTTGTTAGAAGGAAGGAGGTAAATGGAGGTTGGTTGGGCCATAGGCTCATATTGAGCCATTTGAATGTCAAAGTGTTAAATTGGTTATCATTTATCATTAACATCAATGTTTCTTTGTACTACATTGTTTAAATCCATCACATTTTGTATCAAAATTTGTCATCATCAAAAAGGGGGAGATTGTTAACCCCAAGGGCAAATCATGTAGTTTTGATTAATGACAAACATTGATATGGACTAATTCATATGCTATTTGTGTGATAGGATTTTTGGATTAAGAAGCAAAAAGTTATCATTGCCTTGGAGCTAAAAGTGCTAAGGACAACTCTAATATGCTCAAGGTTCAAGAATATAGAGCATGTCCTATGGATTGAAGGCTTTGAAGACTCTAGTGTAGGTTTACACTTGCTTAATATGTATACTCTTCTAAACCCGACACTTCTTGTTCTTGGAATCTATTGAATGCATAACAGAGCACAAAACTTGTTTTTGAATCTAAAATGGCTTTGAATAAACTTTGAATGATCAAGTGATTTGGCAACAGTCTTTAAGTTTAAAAGATTTTATATGACTTATCTTTTAGTACAAATGATTTATAACTTATTGAGGTTGATTTTCAAATATTTTGACAAAATTTGAACAATTCGAACGCAAGTTCGAATGTCCAAACTGTGAACATGGTTACCATTCTTCTAGAGAAATTTGGATGCAAGTGGCAATGTTTGGTCGTCCAAACTTTCCCAGACAGCATGTTCGAACGACAATTCGGACGCAGAGGATCAAGTTCGGTCGTCCGAACTCCTCATAAACTAGCCGTTACTAGCAGTTTTATGACTGTTAGAACTAATTTTCAAAATTTATAAAAAGCCATAATCTCTAGATTTTTGATAACTTTTGAACACTGAAAAATCCTAACATTCCAAAATCATTTGAAATCTTTGGAGCTCTCTTTTGTCTTGTGCTTTCATGTGATTATTCAAGATTCCAAAGACAACAAAGTGAAGTGGTGCTAGCTATTGTATTCATCCACCAAGAAGTGTTGGTAACATCCAAACTCTATCTTTACATTATTGTTGTGATTGATACAAGGTTGTCAAGAGACTTAAAACCCTTTTGGAGGGTGAGCCATTGACTAGATTAATCAAGATTGTTGAGTAAAACCCATTGGTAAGGGTGAGCCTTAGATTAGATGGGTCTAGGTTGTCTAGTGACATAAAATTCTTTGTGATAAGGGTGAACTTTGTTTATTAGATTGAATAGAGGTTGTTGTGGTAAAACTCATTGAAGGGTGAGCCTCTTGTGTAATCACCTAAATTGAGCATATAGTGGATTTGTTGAAATCCTTGAGTGTGGACTCAAGGTAGTGGATGTAAATCTTGAAAAGATCGAACCATTATAAATTGCTTGTGTTCATTGTTCTTCATTGTGAATTGTTTTGTCATTGAGTTCATTACTTTCTCATTGAATCAATTGAATATACTCTTTCCAAACCAAGTTCATAAAAGGAAAAAGTTTCCGAAAATTAGCCAAAGACCTAATTCACCCCCTTAGGTCTTTCATTATTTACACTATATATGTACATATTATATTTTTAAATCAATAATATGTATTATAATTGTTAGTCCTAAGGGCAAATCATGTAGGTTTGATTAGTTTTGATTAATGACAAACACTGATATGGACTAATTAATATGTTACTTGTGTGATAAGATTGTTGGATTAAGAAGCAAGGAGTTATCATTGCCTTGGAGCTAAAAATGCTAAGGACAACTCTAATATGCTTAAAAGATCATGGATATAGAGGATGTTCTATTAATAGAAGGCTTTGAAGACTCTACTGTAGGGTTACACTTGCATAGTAGGTATATTCTTGTAAACCATACACTTGTTGTTGTGTGGAATCTATTGAATGCATAAGAGAGTACAAAACTTGTTTTTGAATCATAAATGGCTTTGAGTAAAATCTTAATGATCAAATGCTTTGGTAATGGTTTTTTAGTTCAAAAGAGTTTATATAATTTATCTTTTGATACAAAATGATTTCAAACATTTTAAGATTGATTTTCAAATGTTTTGACAAAATTTGGAAAGTTCGAACTTTTCCAGACAACATGTCACAGTGATGTTCAGATGAAAGTTCGGACGCAGTGGAGCAAGTTCGAACGTCCCAACTTCCCTGAAACTAGTCGTTACTAGCCGTTTTATAGCGGTTGAAACTGATTTTTGAAATCTATAAAAACCATAAACTCTAGAATTTTTGTAAGTTTTGAATCCCTAAGAAATCTTAACATTCTAAATCATTTGCAAACATCAAAGCTCTCTTTTGTCTTGTGCTTTCAATTGATCATTCAAGATTCCAAAGACAACAAAGTGAAGTGGTGCTATATTGTGTAATCATCTACCAAGAAGTGCTAACATCTCATCCATTCTTCATTTTATTCTGTTTTTCTACTTGCTCAATACAAGGTTATCTTTTGACATAAAATCCTTTTGGTAAGGGTGAGCCATAGACTAGATTAATCAAGGTTGTAGTATAAAACCCGTGTGTGGGTGAGCCTTGGATTAGATTGGTCTTTAGATATAAAATCATTGTGGAAGTGTGAGCCTTGTTTGTAGAATTGCAAAAGAGGTTGTGAGTGTAAAACCATTGTGTGGTGAGCCTCTTATGTAATTGTTGAACTTGAGCATATAGTAGATTGATTGAAATCCTTGAGTGTAGACTCAAGGTAGTGGAGGTAGATCTTGAGGAGATTGAACCACTATAAATTGCTTGTGGTCATTGCACTTATATTTTTTCTTGCTTTGTTATTGATTTGATTATTCTCTCATGGAAATAAGTAATCATAATCTGCTCCAACTAAGTTTATAAAAGGAAATAGTTTTCAAAAATTAGCCAAAGACCTAATTCACCCCTTAGGTCTTTCAATTGGTATCAGAGCAAGGGCTTCTTTGTGTGGTTTTTACAACCTAGAAGTTAAGATCTTATGGCTAATATTTCAAAACTTACCTTATTTGGAAGGTTCTTCCACAAATAGACCTTCCTTGTTTGATGGAACAAATTATACATTTTGAAAATCTAGAATTAAGATATATATTTGTTTTATTAACTTTGATTTGTGGAATATTATTGAGAAAGGTCCTTATGTGCCAATGAAAATGAGAGCTGATGGAGTTACTCAAGAGCCAAAGCATATAGATGAATTTGATGAGAATGATTCAAAGAAAATGACTTTGAATTATCAGGCCATGAACATTTTAAGTTGTGCACTAGATGTAACCGAATATAACCAAGTTAGTGGATGTGACACTGCCTATGATATGTGGAGATTACTTCAAGTAACACATGAAGGTACAAATCAAGTAAATGAGTCAAAGCTTGCTATGTTAGTAAGGGATTATGAGTTATTCACCATGAAGCAAGGTGAGAATATAGTGATATGTTTACAAGATTTACTAACATTT